>CM060447.1:165345041-166595041 GCA_030545235.1 Helianthus tuberosus
TTATCATAATTTTCTGCATTCGGTTCTACGCCCTGATCAAGCTCTTGCATAACCCCACATTTGTTGCCTTTACTCGAGCAGTAAAGAAGGCGATGCTTGCCATCTGAGTCGGTTTTTTGCACCTGCATTTGCTGCTACCATAACATTGAATCATAAACATGCCAAACATAACTGTTGCTGTAAGATAATGAGTTAATACCATTAAAGAATCAACATATTTTTTCATTTTGTACAAGTAAGTTTCTCACACCAATAAAAAAACATATTACTTATATAAAGATAATAAACTTTATGTTATATAACAAATATTTAATTTTCATAAATGTTACCCACCTAAATTATGATAAAAATATCACAATAAGTAGTACATGCATAACAACAAAAACCCATGTAATAGTTTCTTGTGTAAATGGACCCAGTCTCGCGCATGACTTACCCGAGATCTACTAGCTAAAAGATCGATTAGACCCTAATTCAAGTTGTAAACTGAATCTCGTTTAATAGATGAGCATGAGACTAAGCTTTAAAGACCAACCTTGGTTTGGCCCGCAAGCCTAAACGAAATATTATTAATATTAATATAACATAATATACGATTGCGTAATAAGTATTATATGTATATATATAATTATTATTAAAAATACTAAAGAAACTTATATTTTTTACAAGATTACAATTATAAATAAAAAAATTATACATATTGATAAATATAATAAATTATCACGAGCCGAACATGAGCTCGAGTTCTAGACTTCTAGACATAGAGCTGCAAAATGAGTCGAGCTCGAGCTCAGGTTCTCTTGGAGTAAGCAAGCCGAGTACGGGCTTAAGTTCTCTTAAATAAATGCATCCGAGCCCAGGCTCGGCTATCTTTGGTAGTCAAATGAGTGACACTTAAGAATCATAAATAAATGGATGAAAACAATAATGTTATGTGGAATTATGCAGAAATTACTAGCAATCTGTTTGATCTGATGAGAGGAAGCAAAATGCATCCGCTACAAGGACCCTAATCAGTTGCAAATAAATTGAAAAAAAAAATCTAGATCATATTTTCGCCAAGAGCACACGAACCATAAGTTCACTGGCACCAACAATTAAAAACTGGCGATGACGATAACGGTGGAAAATGAAGGACATATTTTTAAGATCAGCATTTGAATCTTTTATAAGCTCATGGAATAATATGGCCGATGGAATTAAGGTACAGAATAACAAGAACAAAGTAATGCTGCTGAGGTACCAAGAAATGAAATCTTTTCTAAATAACATATGATATTATCAACACTTATTATATTATGCTATAATTTAGCTAAAATCAAGAGAGATAGTTCGAGACAAATATTAGTATCATATGAATCTAGCTGACTCATCTTTGAATCTTGCAAAGTAAAACCTTTTCACTACTGTTATAAGCTTATAACTATTTTATTCAAGTTACAACCTTCGTCTTCGTATTCAGTAATTTGATCTTTTACCATACCACGCATATGTAACAATCCAAACAAGAGAACACAACCCAAAAGACCGGTCCATTTGTTGTCCATTCAACCGATGTGGGACAAGTCACATACCTTGCAATGGTTTCAGTCCCTAAAAGCAAACCCGGTGGACGAGGCTTCATGCAAGCCGAGGGTTGAATGAGTGCCACTTTTAAAACTTTAAAAAAGTGTTTTATCGTGACGATATTCATAAATTCATGGAGAACATAAATAGAGCATGCTATGAATTACTGACCTCCAAACCATCAAATTTTCTATTAACAGGAGAGCATTCAACAAACAGAAGTTATATGACCATCCAAGTCTTATAAAATATGACATCTTATCAAACAAGTTCCGAGTCTTATTAAACACAAGGGTAAAACGGTCATAAAGAAACAGATTTGCAGCTAATTACATCATCATCAGAAGGCAACTTTGGCACAGATGTAGTAACCAACATTCCATCAATATTCGCAGCCTTATCAACATCAAAAACCACAGTGCTAAGCCCCTTTCCAACAACAAACATCTTCTTACCAATCGCCACCAGCCGACACGGTGGTCTTGTAAGAATCGCCGCTAGTCTCCCGAACGCTTCCCATTCTCTACTATCCTTCCGCCACATCATCACTCTCGTTCCTGAACTCTGATCCAACACGTAAAGCGTGTTGTCCACTACAATGCCCGGGCCCCGCCAGCCTGACATCATGTCAGCATCCGCATGCTGCCATGTGCCGTTTAGTGGGTCGTACACAACTGCATAAACATGACTAGATACAGCCGAAAGCCCGCATCGGATGTAGATTTTCCCGTCTAGTACTAGAGAGTCTTCGATCTCGGGAACAATGTTTGGATCCATATGAGATGTCCATGAGTTTGTGGTTGAATCAAAAGTGTCCCAAGAGTGTGGATCGCTTGACTTGGATCCTAGCCCGCCAATTGCATACATCTTACCATCCATTGCTTCACAAGCGAAATAACACCTGGATAAAACAGGAAAATTGAACAATCTAAGATTCGCGCTAAAGGGTGTTTGGATATGCATAACAAAACCGAAAAGCTTTTAATGTTTGGATAAATATATGCTTCTGGATTCAGATATAAGCAGTTTCATACTAGTAGCAAAACTGGTTATCTAAGGGCATAATAATGACATAATTACCCCTTCGTTTAACCTAATTTGAGGTACTTGTACTTGAGAGTGGCAATCGGGTTGGAGGGTCAGAACACAAACGTTAACGAACACAAACGAATACCTATAATGACATAATTACCCCTTCTTTTAACCTAATTTGCGATTTGTGAAGGTTCATCATCATCATCATACTTAGTAAATCCCACCAATAGCAAAGCAAAGGTAGGAGGGTAAGATGTAGACAGCCTTACCTCTACCCCGTAGGAATAGAGAGGCTGCTTCCAGTGAGACCCCCTGGCTCGATAGTAGTTTTGCCTCAAGCCTTGGACATAAGGCACATAACACTCAGCAATCGGGATAAAGACCGATTAGTGCATGTACCCTTTTGTCTTTCAGCTATCAACGCCACCACATGATGCATGATTAACCGTCCTCGGCTTTTAACGATATTTTCACGAAATTAGTAAAATATGTGATTTGTGAAGGTTGTGAGCCCTAAATTGTTAAAAGATATGTAATATATGTTACACTAACATATATTAAATATATTACTAATAGGAATTTTGAAGTTTTTAAATAAAATACAATAATTAAAAACCCTAATGAACTATCGAACACAAACGATCATAAACGAACACGTTCACGAACACAAATGAACGAACACGACCTCTGTTCATGTTCGTTCATTTAACTAAACGACAAAGATTTCTTGATCATTTCCGTTCATTTATTAAACGAACGAACACAAACAACTTCCCGCCAAACGGTTCATGAACTGTTCACTGAACGTTCAGTTCGTTTGCAACCCTACTCACAAGACATATATCCGATTCTCACAAGCTCGCAAGAATGTCCTTATTGGCCATTTTATATAAATAAATCTCACTACTTCAGATAGGGAATCATGAATTATTTTTATATATATTATTTGCTTGGTTTTAAAAAGCGAGAGGCGCACAAAAGCGACAAGGTCTAAAACCGAGGAGCAAAGCGCAAAAGCGGCGGGCTTTTCGTACCCAAGGCCCAAAGTGATTATATAATTTTTCATATATATCCCATAGGTTTTTAGCATCCCTTATCCAAAATATAGCTACAAAATAAGGTTTATATATGATTTTACCTCTAAGTACAAGCCAAAACACCTATTGTACAACAGTTGATGCTTAAAAACAGCATGGAAATAGCCTATGTCCATGAGGCGCGCGCCTCAGGCCTGAAAAACCACCCAAAATTGCGCTTTTTTGGGGCTTTTTGTAAAAAGCGCGCCTCGGGCTACCTAAGGCGACAAGGCTTGCGCCTTGATGCGCCTCAGGCGCGCTTTTTAAAACCCAGATTATTTGTATTCTACACAGATTTTGACCACTTTATAGTTTATATAATATGCAATAATTAAAAACCAAGAATAATAAAATATTACCTTGGAGTTGACAACGGAGAAGCTTCACTCCACGCATTCCTACTAGCATCATAACAATAAACTTCATCGGTAGCATCTTCAACCCAACCGCATCCACCCAAAAAGTAAATTGTTTTCCCCAACACTTCAAAACCGACACCTTTTCGTTTCAAACAACGAGGTGAAAGATCCGGGATACGTTTCCAACCTTTTTTGGGCAAATCTGGGTCTAATACATAACAACAAAGTTGTTCTGATTTGTCTTTACATAACGCATAAATCCAAGTTTCAGATAAGTTATGCTTTTGACGGTAGGTATACCACTCTTCACTGCAAACCAAATCCCGCCATTTTCTTGAAACGCATTTGAGGAGTGAATGGTATTTACGCGGAATCCTTGCTAAGCAGGTTAGAGCAATATCGTCTGGGAGACCACTGATTAATGATGATTGTGTAATGACGGTTTGACTTGAACCCTCTGGCACACTTTCTGTAAGTTCCATATTTTTGCAAATTCAATCCCTGTAAAAATTTAAAGAACGACTGTTATAAAATACTAACAGCTGCTAGATTACATACATTCTTACAGATTAAACTTAAGCCAAAAGAACAAGCCAACATGAACAGAGTCACATATACAACACAACACGCAACACGTCTTCAATAATTCAGGATTCAGCGACTCTATGTCGGTATATGCATATTCTTTCTTTGTGTATTGATTATGGGCTATGGCATACAAAATTGCATCAATCGGGCCTCATCAACAAATAAAATAAATAAACCATCGAATTGAAAGTGTTAAACTTAAGCAAACATATTGGAAACATAAATGTAAATCAAGTCAATCTGAATGCTAACTTTTAGACCGAATTCCACAAAATACTGATAACAAGTTTATTTACAATTCAGTAAGACCAGGTGTAGTAGTGGTTTGGTGCCCACTGCCAAGTCACCCACCAAGGGCGCTAAACATTGCGCCGGATCGTTAAAGAGGAGAGCCAAAGAGGATGGGCGCAAGGGGGTTAACGGGCACCAAGGGTGTGGGGCCAACTCACAATCAAACCATTGACTCACATTTTTTTATAAATATAAATAAAAAGTTTAATCGTTATTTTAGTTAAACCACTACACACTTTTAAATGTGTAGTTAGTTAAAGCCTTGTTGCCTACATGGCAGCGGTCACGTGGCAGAACTTTTCCGCTTTTTAGTTAAACGACTACACATAGTCTAAAATACAAAAACAGTGTTTCCTTACACAACTTCATTCATAGTACATCATCTAAATAGCTTCAATTTCTTTCAATAGCAAAAAATTAAAAAAAAAATAAGAAATTTGTTATCCAATAACAAAAATCCCTGGGAATATTTAGATCAAGTCAAGTATCATAAACACATAAGTACCTCCAAACACTAGTTTTGTACATAATTCAATGATTTCGTGAC
Organism: Helianthus tuberosus; assembly: GCA_030545235.1. Lineage (NCBI taxonomy): Eukaryota > Viridiplantae > Streptophyta > Magnoliopsida > Asterales > Asteraceae > Helianthus > Helianthus tuberosus. The sequence goes on from CM060447.1 coordinate 165,350,504, forward strand.
GGTATACACGATAATCAGTAGTGACGATTCCTAAAAATTCAGCAATTAGGGCACAAAATCTATATCAATTGAAACATGGACAACTTTTAAACAAAATATTATGTTACAAATTTAGATCAGAAAAATACAACGAATGTGTGGATCAATATATAGGTCCTAGGGTTGATTAAACACCAACTAACGAAAAGAAGAAAGAATGGCAACATTATATGCAGAAATTATGTGAAAATGAGATAGAGATTGGTATGTAAGAGCTTACAGAGAGGTGAGTGTTGCCATAGAACAATTTGATTCAGATCGATTCTTCAAACATTGAGATTTTTGGGGTCTTGGATCCGTTTTTCGATCACGTAGAAATGAAATGATGGGTGATGGATGACGAGGGTCATTTTGTAAGTTATACTAAACTTGTAGGGTGAGATACTTATTATCATGTACTACATTATTTAACAGTCCCTCAACTATAAACTAGTGGAGATTTCCCCTACTTTTTTTAGGAACTGGACTGTAATAATCTCACCTAAAACTTATTGGCCAATAATAATTCCATCTTAGAATATTCCCCCCACCTTTCACCTATTTTTCCTACAATGGTCCCCTGTTAAAAAACCTTAACGGAGTTAAGCTTTTTTCCAAATTATAAACATATTTTTTAAGGCTTTTGATCAGAACGATGATACGAGTCCATTGATGTAAAACTTACTTCGAAATAGTGCTCCAAGTGACTTGATTTTGGTTAATTGGAAATTTAAACACCCGAATTAAAGCGCCATTTTCATTGTTTGGAGCACCGTTTCAAGGCAAGTTTTACATCAATGGACTCGTATCCTCGTTCTAATCAAAAACCCTAAAAAATCTGTTTGTAATTTAGAAAAAAGCTTAACTCCGTTAAGTTTTTTTAACGGGGGATCATTGTAGGAAGAATAGGTGAAATGTGGGACTGGTGGTAGGAATATTCTGAGGTGTGATTATTAATGGCCAATAAGGTCTAAGTGGGATTATTACAGGTCAATTTCCCTTATTTTTTACGATTCGTTTCTTATCTATACTATATAATAATGCATGAGTGAGGGACATTTTAAGATTACCAAAAAATCAGAACTTTTTTCCTCTTAATTTATAAATAAACCACTAAATTGAGGGTACATTGGTCTTTAAACAATAATTATATATTAGCCCTTTATTTTATTACACTTAAATTCTTGAGTTTTAACATAATTATGGGTAATTAGTTACACTTCCTCCCCCCCCCCCCCCCCCTCCCCCCCCCCCCCTCCCCCCACAACAAACTTATAATTCTTTTACTTATTTTTGCAATATCTTATAAACTATAATGTTTTAAAAAAAATCCAAAAGTACCATGACGACCCACTCATTTATGTCGACGTTTCAATAGTTATCTTGGTCAGCATTGATGTGTGGATCAAAAGGTACAAGTAGATGATACCTTAGTGTAAAGTGATTAAAGTCCAACGTACTTAGTCTTTATCCCAGAATGTTTAATAGCTACAGATTGTCAAGTGATTAAATACCATCAATTTAATCCCCTCATCAATTTAACAGCTGCTAGATTACATACATTCTTACAGATTAAATCTATAACTAGTAGCCTGAAAGTGGTTTTTTTAACAAGAAAAAGAACAAGCCAACATGAACAGAGTCACATATACAACACAACACGTCTTCAATAATTCAGGATTCAGCAACTCTATGTCGGTATATGCATATTCTTTCTGTGTGTATTGATTATGGGCTATGGCATACAAAATTGCATCAATCGGGCCTCATCAACAATAAAATAAATAAACCATCGAATTGAAAGTGTTAAACTTAAGCAAACATATTGGAAACATAAATGTAAATCAAGTCAATCTGAATGCTAACTTTTAGACCTAATTCCACAAAAGACTGATAACAAGTTTATTTAGAATTCAATAAGACCAGGTGTAGTGGCTTGGCGCCCAGTGCGCCAAGTCACCCACCAAGGGCGCCAAACATTGTGCCGGATCGTTAAAGAGGAGAGCCAAAGAGGATGGGCGCAAGGGGGTTAACGGGCACCAAGGGTGTGGGGCCAACTCACAATCAAACCATTGACTCACATTTTTTATAAATATAAATAAAAAGTTTAATCGTTATTTTAGTTAAACCACTACACACTTTTAAATGTGTAGTTAGTTAAAGCCCCGTTGCCTACATGGCAGCGGTCACGTGGCAGAACTTTTCCGCTTTTTAGTTAAACGACTACACATAGTCTAAAATACAAAAACAGTGTTTCCTTACACAACTTCACTCATAGTACATCATCTAAATAGCTTCAATTTCGTTCAATAGCAAAAAAATAAAAATAAGATCAGATTGGGAATATTTAGATCAAGTCAAGTATCATAAACACGTAAGTACCTCCAAACACTAGTTTTGTACAGAATTCAATGATTTCGTGACGATATACACGATAATCGGTGACGATTCCTAAAAATTAGGGCACAAAATCTACATCAATTGAAACATGGACACTTTTAAACAAAATATTACGTTACAAATTAAGATCAGAAAAATACAACGAATGTGTGGATCAATATAGGTCCTAGGGTTGATTAAACACCAACTAACGTAGAGAAGGAAGAATGGCAACATTATATGCAGAAATTATGTGAAAATGAGATAGAGATTGGTATGAAAGACCTTACAGAGAGGTGAGTGTTGCCATAGAACAATTTGATTCAGATCGATTCTTCAAACATTGAGATTATTGGGGTCTGCTGGATCCGTTTTTCGATCACGTAGAAATGAAAATGAAATGATGGGTGATGGAGGGAGGACGAGGGTCATTTAGTAAGTTATACTAAACTTGTGGGGTGAGATACTTATTATCATGTACATTATTTAACAGTCCCTCAACTATAAAAAGTAGTGGGGATTCCCCCTATTTTTTTACTATCCGTTTTTAATAAAGTAGTGGAGATACTTATTATCATGTACATTATTTAACAGTCCCGCAAACTCCGACCTCTGCCTCGGGAGGCGGACGGCCGCGAGCTACTCAGAGCTGGTGGTATCGATGTTTATTTAATTTGACAGCGGAATTTACATTAGAACCGTAGTTAGAAAATATATTATCAGAGTAAAACACCACATTTTTATAATAATAAACATATAGGAAAAACCCAAGTTTCTATTAGAATCTGTTTATAGGGATAAACCCTAATTTATTGAAATAAAACTTCTTCTTTATTTATGTAACTTTTATAGCCACTTTTTCAAGCCTTCAGTGCTCTCCAGCTGGCTTCTATTTGGCTTTCACATTTTGTTACCTGAAACGCGTTTAAAACATTTTTTTCAGTGGAAAATACTGGTGAGTGAATCTCAGTTTAATCAAAACAAGTTTTATCATTTTACAGCATTGAGGGCAACCCGCAATTACATTTGTTTACATCTACTTTAATTACCACCCACGGTACTGTCAATACTGACTTGTGGTCATGTTACTACTCACAGTGTAGTAACAAGTTATGTATACAAAACCCCAACATGCCGGCGATAATTGTGGATTTACAAATACTCAATCACTGTGAATTGTAATTTAAATAATTGGGTTTTGTAAAAACAGTTTACAAAAAGAGGAATTACTCACAAAAAGGTTTACACAAAGAGAAGGATTACTCACATTCCTAATTTAGGTATTTTCTTGTGACTTCCTGGTTATAATCTATTAAATTAAACAATGCACACGCGTTAGTATAATAACTCAATTTTACATTAGCTATACCCTCCCCGAGACAGAACTCCAACTACTGAGTCAGGCAGAGCCTCAACATGCGTTACGAAGCACTAGATCAATCGGGCAGCGTAACTAATACGTAACCGGGGGTTATAATACTTACATCGAGGCAAAGCTTTCGCTATTTTAGTGGGTATTATGCCCGAGAATTATAATTGCTATCAGAGAATTGAGAGGATTTTCGAGAAATGAATGAATTTCAACTGAAGCCTGTGGCCCCTATTTAAAGTTCTGATCGACCAGCGGGTCGCGGCCCGCAACAGCCGCTTCTTCCTTTCTCGCGGCCCGCGAGAGCTATAGGGTAGGCTCTAGGCAAGGTGAATCAACGGTGTAGGTTGGCCATGACAGGGACACGTGGCATCTCCAGGCTCGGCCTGGTGTCCAGGAGGTCGCGCCCCACGACAGACACACAAGAGTGTGTCGCGCCCCACGAGCGGCCGGTAAAACTTATTTTATTTGATTTTGTTAAAACAAAGGTATTTCGGGGCCGTTTTTAGTATACGGGGTGTATTTTAGGACATATAGGACATGTTTAAGGGTTTTAGGAGAGTTGTTATATCCTCCCCACTTTGTTTTATAACTCGTCCTCGATGTCTACTGGAATAGGTGTGGATATTTCTTCTGCATCTCGGATTCAAGCTCCCAAGTGTACTTTGGTCCTCTCTTTGTAACACCCCGAAAATTCACGTCCAATAAAGTATTGACACGTGTAATAAACCCTAATAAAGTCAAACCTTGAATATAAGGGACTAATTTTTCGAAAAATAAAAAAACATTAACCATGAAAGAACTGGAAGTATTATCATACCTAAAATAAGTTTCTAAATAACCTTTTACGGTCTTATATTCACAAATGAGCCACTTGTTAATCAAGTGTAGCCGTTTATGTGATTAATTGAAAGTTTGCGCAATAAAGGGTTAAAAGCGTCAACATGTAAATTCTTACCTCTGAGTGACCTCTTAACAAACCGAGAGCCTCATGATATTTGATTATACTCTCGGGAATGCCAATCATTGGCCATCCAAGGCTTTTATGCCTAAAAGTGAAGTTACGCGCAACTTTGCAAGTATAAGGGACTAGAAGTGTCAACATGTTTAATTATACCTCTGAATGACCTTTTATCGAGCCCGAAGCATTATCATGTTTAATAATACTTTCATGAATGCCTAAGATGGTTTAGTTAAGGCTTCAATGCTATTAAATGATGCAAGTGTGCAAGTTTGCGCAATAGAGGGACCTAAAGCGTCAAACTACAAAAGTATGTCGATTCGTATGTTATCGGACCTTCCAGAGTATGACCATGAGTTACACATACCCTAATTATCCTTTATATAGCTTAGATATAGGCTTAGAGGTGTTTGGTGCGCAAAAATAAACTTTTAAGTCATACAGGGACTAAAAGTGTCAAAAAGCGCACAAGTTTGCGTTTACGCGCATATCTTACATTCTGAGTATCCCCGTACACCCAAAAATTTATGTAAGCACTAAAATATTTTATTTTAGTGTTTGGCTTGATAAAATTCCATTCGTCGCGTCGTTTGAATTGTTTTTCGCGTCCGTCCGTGTTTCGTCGTAATTAGCCGAACAACGAGACCGTACGACCAAACGAACCGACATCCGGCATGTTTTTGAGCATGTTTCATGTTCCCCATACTTAGGCATCATTGTAGATCCTTAAAAATGGTTTAACGGGCCTTGGATGTGTCGGAAATGGCATTTAGAAGTGCAGGGGCTAAATCTGTCAAAAAGTAAAAGTTCCTGATTGCTGGCCTGGTCCTTACGGACCGTAAGATGGGAGGCTTACGGTCCGTAAGCCACTCCCAGATGCGGAAAATCATTCTGATGGCTGTTCAGCCCATGTAATCGTCATCTACTGCCATTTAACACCACCAGTGTAACAACTCTCATCAAAAGTCATAATTATTAAATTAATTAATCCAAAAGGAAACCCTAATTGAGACACCCAAGTGATTCTGAACAAACCCTGAAATTTTCATAATTTTCAGAATCAGGATTAGGGCCCCTAAAACTCAGGGGGGGTTAAACCCTATGGACGATTATCCATTTTAAACGTTGGCAACAAGGAATTATCGAAAACTGTCAACTCAGCCAAGCTAGTGCCAACCGTGGCAACCTATAGCTAAAATATAGGTCTCACGCGGCCCGCCTCAGGTTAAGTGTATTCTCACGCGGGCCGCCTGAGGGTAAAATTTCACCTATAAATAGTGGGGTTTGGGACTTGAATTCTGGTACAAAAACGACGTACAAATTCGCAAAATTCACTGAATTACGTTAGAATTACTATACCAACACACACGGGTCTCGAAATTCTGCCACAATACCGGGTATTAGCATAATCGCTGCTACGATTCATTTATCAGACGATCAAGATATCCAATGCATGTTTAAATGCCGCCCACATTAGGGTTATACTTTATCGTTCGTCATTAATTTGACGGATTGTCGTTTATTCGATAGGTAAAGTATTATACTTTATCGTTCGTTGTTAAATCAACGGATCATCGTTAATTCGATGGGTAAAGTATTATACCTTGTCATTCGTTGTTAATTCAACGGATCATCGTTAATTCGATGGACAAAGTATTGCATTTTGACATTCATTGTGAGAATTTGATCTCGTAAATTATCGTAATTGCTGGATTGATTACTAACCCAGTTTTGTGTGCATTGTTATTATATTAGGTTAACAAGGCTAAATCATAGATTAGACTCTGACCATATTAAATCAGCAATGTGAGTCATTCTCTCTTTTTATCAAATCTATTTACAAAATCATGTTTATTTTCAAAGTTATAATTACGGGGATTAAGTCTTTGTAATCACCAAATTACAGCCGGTATGTGGGGTTTTGTATACATTACTTGATAATCGTCACCATTGGGGCAGCCAATGGGGGATATGACCATAGTCACAGTCACCATTGGACGAATGGGCCAATGGGTCTAGTGACAAGTACCGTGGGTAGTTGGCTTGATATCAGAAACATTGTAATCGCTCTTAATACTGTATATTATAACAAATGTGTCATTTTAGTAAATAGAATGATTCACTCAGTATTTCCCGCTGACAAAACCTTTTTCAAACATGTTTCAGGTGATCTGTTGTAAATTAGGAAAAGTGCTGGGGAGCATTTCAAGCTTAAGATAGTGGCTCATTATAAAATAAAGAAATAAGTTTTGTAACATAACGATTTCCTAGAAAAACCATACTATTGTAAATTATCGGGGTTTTATCCCGAATTGTGAAATAAAATAATCGGGTAAAAGTTTTAGCTTTAAACGATCCTGTTTCCGCTGTTAAACTCAATTAAATCAATACCGCAGTATTTCTGTCCCGCGGCTCCTGAAACGGGTCAAACCGGGTCGGGGGCCGTGACAACCAGGGGTCGCCTAAACTAATCCTTAGGCCTTAGGGACACTTGTTAATCATCAAGGATCATTGGTAGCATGATTTGTCATGATCTTAATGGATTAAAATCACTATAAAAGGCCCTTTGGTTGCAACTTTGTGATCATTCATTCCATCTGCTTTCTTGGAGCTTCCTGGAGCATAAGAGCAGACCCTAAGCATCCCTAATCGTGCATAGGACTTCTGTAAGTATGCTTAACCTTTCTTAGTTGAGTTTTTACTTAGTTTTAGCTTAAAAGTCAAACCGTCGTGATTAACGGTTGACTTAGCGATTAATCATTAATGGTCCAGTGATTAGTCGAATTGAAGGTAGTTATAAGTTGGTAATTATGTGGGCAATAAACCCTTAGAAGGGCACCCACTGATTCCCGTTCTAACTAGATCAAATGTCGGGTCAAAGTTGTTTAGAAAAAGTCAACAGAATGCTAAATTGCGAATTAACATGTAATTAACAATGTAGAAGCTTTGCAACCTGTTTTATTACTCTTATAACTTAGTAATTAATGTAAGAACATGTCTAAGCATGTTCGACCCGACAATTTTCTGTTTAGACCCGGTTCGGAACCAAAGGTCGCAAAACTTTGACTTTTACTTTGACTTCAGTTCTGCCCCGATTTAGATAGGTTTGGAAATGCCTTAGGACTTCCTTAGGACCAGGTTACACGTTGGTATAACCCTCTGTGCTTGGTTCGTTGATTGCCCCATTTGTTTACGCGTTTCCGTTAATTGCCTAATGTTGACCAATATGCCCTTTTGACCATAAAACGAGAATTTTGGAAATATGAAAGGACAATAATCCTTATTACTGATTTATAAAGTTGTCCCTAAATTTTCACATCAGTTGGAGGTCTAGATTAGGAGTTATGCTCATTAGCGTAATTATAACGCCTTTTAGTAATTAAACGGCGCAATTAGCATAAAGCCTATCTAAACCCAATTTGTGACACCAAACCTTTTACCCACTGATGTAATATAATATTTTGAGATTTTTAAAGATTTTTAATTATTTTTAACCTGCTCATAACCTAAGGTTATGGCCTTGATTCGGTAAATACCGATTATACCCTTTTCGGTCATAAAATGATTTCTACATAATATTTTGACACCAATCCAATTACTACTGATTTTATATAATAAATAAAGTATTTTGAACTTTATGAACTGATCAGAAAACTCAGAATTCCGGTATAACCCGGAAATCGCTTAAAATGACTTTTTAAGCGTATTAAACGCCTAGTTTGAGTTTAAAACCATTTTGTCACATAAGACTTATTACCAACTAATATAACCGGTTAAACTAAGTTATTTTACTGATGTAATCGGACCCAAATCTCAGAATTTCAATTAACCTCTTTTATAATCTTTAGAATGACCAAAATACCCCTACGGGGCTTAAATTGTGATTAAACTCGTTTTGGGCATAATGGAAGGTATCCTACTGATATCACAACATATTTAAGGCATATTACCTTAGGAAACCTGTATATGACTCTTTTGGTTATTCGTTACGCACTTGTCGCGTTCGGATCGGCTTATGTAACTAGTTTACATATATTAGCCGAAACGGGTAAACAATATCATTTTTGTCTCAAAATCCAGAGTGTGTTTAAGTTTTAAATAAGCATACAAGCTTGTCGGGTCAAAACCACATTCTAAACCGGTCTTCGCCTATCATGCGTTTGAACCGTATCTTCCTTTGAAAACTAACCGGTCTAAGTCAAGGCTTAATTAAAGACCCGTTAGGATTCTAATAGGTTATTAAAAACCTTCGTTCCAGATTAGGAGCCCAGTAAAAGCTATCTGTACTTGCTGAATTGATATACGGCTGGGATTGAATTTATATTTAGCTCAGGTAAATACTTTTAACTTATTTTCCCTATACGGGCTTGGGGTACGGTATATAAAATACCGCTTGGTCGGGCATTAAATCTTCCATCGTATGGTGGTTAATTGATATTGATCGGCCCGTTTAAATTGTTTTGTTTGCTTAAAGCCTTTGGGAGGTTAATGACCATGTCCCGGATATCCTTGGCATCATTTTACGAAATGGCCACGACCTTAGCACGCGCGTGTAGGCGTACACCCGCTAGTGCATTTATGAATAACAAGGTATAACCGCTGGTATCGGCAACAACCCGCCGCGGGACTATATCATGTGGTGTGTCTATTAAGCTTTAACCCGGCACGATCCGGGCTACTGAACGCATAAGGAACATGTAATTCTTTTACAAGATTATATATTTAAATAATGATCCCAAGTTATAAAGAGTTTGTGCCACGTGCATTCAAATCAATTTTATTAAACTTTTCAAAATGAGTCAGTTGATAGTATTTACCAGTGTAAACTGACGTATTTTCCAAAAAGGTTAATGCAGGTACTATACGTAATAGGCTGGCTACTCCAGGCATCAATAATCAAGTCTCGCAAGCTTTAGATGTTAAAGTCTGTTGAACAGTTTCATCTTCTATTTTTAGATCAGCCTGTGGATCCATCTTACATTCCGTTGTAATATTCGATATTACTTTATATCGGGTTGTAATATATCTATCTTTTGCTTCCGCTGTGCATTTAAATATTGTGTTGTTTGACTATGATGATATCAACTACGTCACGGTACTCCCCACCGGGCCCACCGGTAATACGTGGAAATATCGGGGTGTGACAGGTTGGTATCAGAGCCAACACTAAGTGAATTAAACACTAGCCTTTTGTGTTTAATCTCAGTTACACGATTGCACATTTTTATTCTGAGTCTAGACTTAACATAGGAATACCCTTATCTCTATTCAGAGAATGTTTGCTTTAAATTCTATATTCTAATACTCGCTAAGCAAAGGAGCCGTAGTGGAATTTCTTCCCAATTGGAGCTTAGGGAAGGTCGAGCTTCGTGCTGCGACTAGGATGAAACGTACAACTGAGGAGAAAACATTTAGGATTAAAATGAAGAAGAAACTCCTTTTGCTGAAGTTCGTTTCTTTAATAGTCCTTATAAGGACATATTTATCTTTCAGTCCCTTCGAGGACAACATTATTCCTTTCAAGTCCCGTTTAGGGCAAATCTGAACTTTTTAAATTTTATAGTGGAATGATTAAATTTAAATTTTCATTCTAAACATGAAATACGAAATAAATGAAAAATAACATTACTTTTACAAGATCTACCATTATAATAAAATGGCAAAATCTAAAAAGGACAAGACCTAGCCACGTGTCATTTTAAGACAGGGCCAGGACGGTAGTTCCTCAGTTAGATTCAGATCCTTATTAACATCTCGATTTAAAATTTGTTTTGCGTTAATTATTAAAAAGAATCTTAAAGGTAAACCTAGCCTATATTACAAGGCCAAGATGGTAGAACCTATTCAAGAGATTCAAATCCTTGTTAACATCTGTAACATGTTAACATTCCTAGCAGACGTGGTTCGATAAAACCGCATGAGTCATCCTTAAATTGGATTACTCCACTTTTCCTTATTAAAATAATCATCCCTTAAGGGTAAAGTGCCCACGGGCTATAATTAATGTCCTCTGAGACTAAAGACAGCGGTAGCCTACAACTCCCTGTCAAGAAAAGGCAGTGAACAACGTTCGAGCCTAAATACCTTGATTCTACGAGAATCATGACTTATAAATTAAACTTGTCCACGCGACTAAGCCTTTTGTGCTATTACTAACTCATAATTTGGGATTAATAGTGAGAATCCTGAATAAAATAAATATCATTCCTTTCCTGCCAGTATAAATATTAAAAGAGAATCTTAAAAGGTATAACCTAGCTTGAATGTCTTTAAAGACCTAGCTAAGACGGTAAGACCTGTTTAAAAAGAGATTCAGATCCTTGTTAACATCTGCAAACATGTTAACACTCCTGACAAAGGTGATGCAATAAAATCACGCTTGTCATCTTTATATTAGGAACTTCCAAACCCCTTCTAATAATCTCAAAGGGTCCAACATACCTGGGGCTTAACTTTCCCATTTTGATGAATCTAACTACTCCTTTCCTTGGAGAAACTTTTAATAATACTTTGTCTTATGCTTGAAATTCCAACGGTTTTCGCCTGTTATCAGCATAACTCTTTTGGCGATCGCGTGCTGCTTTTAGTCTTTCCTTGACTTGAATGATCTTGTCCGTTGTTTCTTGCACTATCTCTAGTCCAGACAGTTGCTTTTCTCCAATTTCCACCCAACAGACTGGGGTTCGGCACTTTCGCCCATAGAGTGCTTCAAATGGTGCAGCATTGATATTGGTATGATAACTATTATTGTAGGAAAATTCTATTAATGGTAAATGATCGTCCCAATTTCCTCCAAAATCAATTACACAAGCTCTAAGCATATCTTCCATTGTCTGAATTGTCCTTTCGCTTTGTCCATCCGTTTGAGGATGATAAGTTGTGCTTAGATTTAACTTGGTTCCCATTGCTTTTTGGAAACTAGTCCAAAAATGAGAAGTAAAGCGGCTATCTCTATCAGACACAATAGATAAAGGAATTCCATGTAATGAAACTATTTCATTTACATATAACTTGGCTAATTGTTCCATACTGAAAGTTTCCTTTATTGGTAAGAAATGAGCAGACTTGGTTAATCTGTTTACAATCACCCAGATTGTATCATTGCCTTTTCTTGTCTTTGGTAATTGGGGAACAAAGTCCATTGTTATCAATTCTCATTTCCATGCAGGCATTTCTAGTTGCTGTAATAAACCTGAGGGAATATCTTTTAATTCTTTTCCTTTAGTGTTAATGATTATGGAAATCATATACACTAGGGATCCTTTTCTTGCATAACTTGTTGTTTTCATCACAATAATGAATTTCGTAGATCTAGTCGGCTTATCTCCTTTAATTGTGATCTTTTCACCTTTTGGTGAATTTACTTGTATTGACTTTTGATCACATAGAATACTAGCTCGATTGGCTATTAACCAATCCATTCCTAATACGATATCATATTCAACCAGATTCATTGGGTAAAGGTTAGCAATAAAATTATGGTTTAGAATTTCTATTCTTGCTCCCTACAAGATTTCAGTGATCTTAATGGATTCTCCATTTGCTGTTTCTACTAGACATTCTTGTTGAAGTTTAGTTAATGGTTGATTAAGAATTTTGCAAAATGAAGTATTAATAAAATTTTGTTTCGCACCAGAGTCAAATAATACTTTAGCAAAAACATCATTAACTAAAAACGTACCGGCAATCACATCCGGAATCATCTTAGCCTCTTCTACAGTTAGTACAAAAGCTCTAGCATTCTTAGTAGTCTTGGTGTTCATGTCTAGAGCTAGTTTCGGACAGTTTGGTTTGATATGCCTATTTTATCCACAGTTGAAGCATATTCCTTTGTTGGGTTTCTTCCTGCAGTCTTCTTCTTTGTGTCCCGGTATTTTGCAGAAGTTGCAGTATGTGGAATGTCACACCCCAATATTTCCACATATTACCGGTGGGCCCGGTGGGGAGTATCGTGACGTAGTTGATATCATCATAGTCAAACAACACAATTTTAAATGCACAGCGGAAGCAAAAGATGAATCACATTACAAACCGAATATAAAGTAATATCAAAGTATTACAAACGGACTGTAAAGGATCCACAGGCGGATCAAATAAAAAGGAAACATAGTTCATCAGATTTAAAATGCATCCAAGCTTGCAAGACTCTTATTGATGCTAAGGAGAGGCCAGCATATTTCGATTAGTACCTGCACTTAGCCTTTTTGGGAAAATACATCAGTTTACACTGGTAAATACAATTAACTGACTCATTTTGAAAAGGTTTAAGAAAATTGGTTTGAATGCACAAGGCACAAAAATATTTTTATAACTTGGGATAATTATTTATATATAAACTTGTAAAAGAATTACATGTTCGTTATACGTTCAGTAGCCCGGGCTGAATACCGGGTTAAAGATTAATAGACACACCACATGATATAATCCCGCGGCGAGTTATTCTCGAACCGTCGGTTATACCTTTTTATATATATGCACTGGCAGGTGTATGCCTACACCCCGTGCTTAGGTCGTGGCCATTTCAATGAATGATGCCAAGGATATCCGGGACATGGTCATTAACCCCCCAAAGGCTTTAAGCAAACATAAAAGTTTAAACGGGTCATCTCAATAAATTAACCTTTATATGTTTAAAAATTCAATGCCCGACCAAGCGGTATTTTATATACCGTACCCCAAGCCCGTATAAGGGAAAATAAGTTAAAAGTATTTACCTGAGCAAGTATAATTCACAACAGCAAGTGCAAGTAGCTTTTACCGGGTCTCCTAATCTGGAACGAAGGTTTTTAATAACCTATTAGATTCCTAACGGGTCTTTAATTAAGCCTAAACTTAGACCAGTTAGCTTTAAAGGAAGATACGGTTCAAACGCACGATTAAGCGAAGACCGGAATAGAATGTGATTTAGACCCGACAAGTTTGGAGACTTGTGTAATATGGTTAAACTAGACACATTCTGGATTTTGAGACAAAAATGATAAGGTTTGACCCGTTTCGGTCAATTTATGCAAACTAGTTACATAAACCGAACCGAACGCGAAAGATGTGTAACGGGTAACCATAAGAGTCATATATAGGTTTCCTAAGTTAATATGCCTTAAATATGTTGTGACATCAGTAAGATATCTTCTATTATGCCCAAAACGAATTTTAACTCAAATTATGCCCAGTAGGGGTATTTTGGTCATTTAAAAGGTTACAAAAGAGATTTAATATAAATCTGAGTTTCAGGTCTGATATAATCAGTAAATATACTTAATTTAATAGGTTATATCAGTAGGGTATTACATATATGTGAAATTTACCATTTATAACCAAACTATGCACCGAAGGGGCATTTTGGTAATTTCACGTAAGGTTTAAAGGTCAAATATGGAAATCTGAGTTTAAAACTTTTGCTTACTGCTAAAGTATAATAATTTACTTAAAATATCAGTAGGTATCAAGTCTTATATATTTAAAATAGTTTTAATACATACTATGCGCTTAAAACGCGTAAAAAGACGGTTTTAAGCGATTTCCGGGTTTTATATGAAAAGCTTTTATTTTTATTATTCCAGAAGGCTTAAAATATTTTATTTATCATATTAGATCAGTAGAAAAAGGTTTGGTATCAAAAAGATTTGTAAAACTCATTTTATAGGCCAAAAGGGCAAAACCGACAATAACCGAATCAAAGCTAGAACCTTATGTTATGCTCAGCCTAAAAATAAATAAAAATCTTCAAAAATCCCAAAATATTATTTTACATCAGTGGGTAAAAATTTTGGTATTAAAAATTGGGTTTAGATAGGCTATACTCTAATTACGCCGTTTGATTAATAAAAAGCTTTTCATTTACGCTAATGAGCATAACTCCTAATCTAGACCTCAAACTGATGTCAAATTTTAGGGACAAGTTTATAAATCAGTAACTAAGGTTTCTATTCTTTTACATTTTCAAAAATCACGTTTTAAGGTCAAAAGGGCATAATAGTCAACATTTAAGCATTTAACGGAAACATGCATATGAATCAGATAACTTAATGAACCAAGTTGTATAATCACAGAGGGTTATACTAACATGAAACATGGTCCTAATAAAGCTCTAAGGAATTTCTAAACTATGCTCTAATGGGTCAGAACTGAAAGTCAAAGTAGAAGTCCACTTATGCGACTTTCGGTTCCGAACCGAGCTTAAACTGAAAATTGTCGGGTTGAACATGTTTAGACATGTTCTTACATTAATTACCAAGTTATATGAGTGATAAAACAGGTTGCATGGCTTCTACATTGTTAATTATGCGTTTATTTGAAAATATGCTTTCTGTTGACTTTTTATAATTTACTTTGACCCGACAATTGACCTAGTTAGAGTGGGAATCAGAGGGTGCCCTTTTAAGGGTTTATTACCCACATAATTACCAACTCATAGGTACTTTCAATTTGAGATTTGACTAGATAAATTGTGAATAATCACGAAGTCAAACCTTAATTACGACGGTTTGACTTTAGGCTAATTAACTAAGTAAAACTGAATTAAGAAAGGTTAAGGACACTTACTGAAGTCCTATGCACGATTTAGAACTTAAGGAATCTTGAAAGAAGACCAGAGAGCTCCAGAGGAAAGCTTGAAATGATTTTGAAGTGCAAGTGAAATGAGCAAGGATCATAGTTGCAACAATGAGCTCTTATATAGGACCTTAGATGCAACAAGATTGTTACACACAAGTCTACAGGTGTTCCTTGATCAGTTCCAGGTGTCCCTATGCACTAAAAACCATTGGAGCAGCCCCTGGAATCAGAAAACTAGGCAACTAAGGCGGTGGAACATGCAAACAGGCACCTGCCAGTTCTGCTGAAAAAGCGACTCCGTCGCGCCACGCGAGGGGACCAATTTTAAAGTTTTGTTATTTTGTTGCATGATCAGTCCCTGCACTCTTGTTATTCGATTTTCCGACATTTTCAGCATGCAAAGTCAGTGAAAGCAGGTCAGGGGTGTTCTAGGGAGTGTGGCCATGCATTGGAAAGTCTTGAACACTTTAAAAATGGCTTCCGAACAAAGAATTGAGATATTTACACTTTTAACCCTTATTCTTGGAAACTTTAATTTACATCATGATTTTGAATTGGATCTTTGTGAAACTTTTATCGGATGTTCTTGAGGGTGTAATAATGTATTACAAAACTTTCAGGAATGTAGAAAGGCCTCTCAGAGGTAAAATTAACATGTTGACACTTTTAACCCCTGTGTTTTGTAACTTTTGATTTATTAGCGCAAACGGCTTCTAGTGCTTGGTAATTTATTCAACAATGAATATGGACATTATACAGAGTCATTCAGAGGCACAAGTTTGGCATGATGACGCTTTTGGTCCTTCTGATTACATCTTTGCACTAGCTGACAGTTTTAGTCCCTCAAGATATCTTTTATCACAATCAGGGTCTATGACACGTGTCATTATTAAATTGGACGTGTTTTTACGAGGTGTTACATCCTCACCCCCTTAAAAGAAATCTCGACCTCGAGATTTACTGAAATAAATGAGGGTACTTTTCTTTCATTGTGGACTCTACCTCCCATGTGTACTCGGGACCTCTACTGGCATCCCATTTGACCTTTACAATTGGCACCTGCTTTCTTCGAAGCTTCTTAACCTGTCGATCCTCGATCGACAAAGGTTTTTCCACAAATTTCAAACTCTCATCTATGTGCACATCCGTATGTGGTATGACTAGCGATTCATCGGCTAGACATTTCTTCAGATTGCAGATGTGGAATACATTATGAATACCACTGAGCTCTTCAGGCAAGTTTAACTTATAAGCCACTGTTCCGACGCATTCGATGATCTCGAATGGTCATATATACCTTGGGCTTAACTTACCTTTCTTACCAAATCGCATCACTCCCTTCCAGGGTGATACTTTAAGCAGAACTTTATCACCTACCTCGAACTTTAGAGGTTTACGCCTTTTATCTGCATAGCTTTTCTGCCTATCTCTGGCAGCCTTGAGACGATCTCTTATCTGCACAATCTTATTGGTCGTCTCCAGGACTATATCAGGTCCTGTTAGTTGGACATCTCCAACTTCTGCCCAACAAATGGGCATTCTGCACTTTCTTCCATATAGGGCTTCAAATGGTGCAGCTTGAATACTGGAATGATAACTATTATTATATGAAAACTCGATCAAGGGAAGATGATCATCCCAACTTCCACCTAGATCAATAACACAAGCCCTTAACATATCTTCCAGCATTTGAATCGTTCGCTCGCTTTGACCATCCGTCTGAGGATGATACGCTGTGCTGAAGTTCAATCGAGTGCCTAGGGATTGCTGAAATCTTTTCCAGAAGTGCGATGTATACCTTGTATCCCTATTAGAAATGATAGACACTGGCACTCCGTGGAGAGATACAATTTCATCCACGTACAGCTGAGCTAACTTATCTGAGCTATGTGTTTCCTTAATAGGTAGGAAGTGAGCTGACTTAGTCAGTCTATCCACTATCACCCAAATAGTATCGTTTCCTTTCTTTATCTTGGGTAACTTGGTAATAAAATCCATAGTCACCATTTCCCATTTCCAGGTGGGAAGTTCAGGCTGTTGCAGCAAACCTGACGGCTTCTGATGCTCTGCCTTAACTTGAGCACACGTCAAACATTTGGCTACATAAGTGGCTATAGACTTTTTCAAGCCTATCCACCAATAATTCGCCTTTAGATCCTGGTACATCTTATCAGCTCTAAGATGAACGGAGTACTTAGAACTGTGGGCTTCCTGGAGGATCACATCCCTAAGTCCTCCATAAATTGGAACCCATATTCGTCCATTTAATCTCAGGATTCCGTCCTTGCCATAGGATAACTGTTCAGCAGTCACTCCTAGCTTTTCATCAGGATAGTTAGCTTCTAGTACAGCTTCTCTTTGAGCGGCTAACAACCTCTCATTTAAACTATTCCTTAATTCAATGCTATTGGCATTGATTCTTATAGGCTTCACCTTTCCTTTCCCTTTCTACTTAAGGCATCGGCGACCACATTCGCCTTGCCCGGATGGTATCGTATCTCACAGTCATAATCATTTAGAGTTTCCATCCATCGACGCTGCCTCATGTTTAAGTCCTTCTGATTAAACAAGTGTTGGAGGCTCTTGTGATCTGAATAGATCACACATTTGGTACCATACAAATAATGTCTCCACAGTTTTAGTGCAAATACAATGGCACCCAACTCCAAGGCATGGGTGGTGTAGTTCTTCTCGTGTACCTTTAGCTATCGAGAGGCATATGCAATAACTTTGCCTTTCTGCATGAGCACACATCCCATACCTGTGTGCGATGCATCACAATAAACTACGAATTCTTTGATTCCTTCAAGCAATGTTAACACAGGTGCATTGCTCAACTTCTGCTTGAGAATGTCAAAGGATTCTTGCTGCTTAGGTCCCCAGTCAAACTTGACATTCTTGCGGGTTAATGAAGTTAGGGGTGCTGCAATTCTTGAGAAGTTTTCAATAAATCGCCTATAGTAGCCTGCCAAACCCAAAAAGCTACGAATTTATGTGGGCGTCTTCGGCTCTTGCCAATTCATGATAGCTTCAATCTTAGCGGGATCTACTTGGATACCACGCTCACTAACCACATGTCCAAGGAATTGGACTTCACGAAGCCAGAATTCACATTTTGAAAACTTGGCGTAGAGCTTCTCCTGCTGAAGTAGTTCCAGAATACATCGAAGATGCTTCTCATGGTCAGCTTGATTCTTTGAATAAATCAGAATATCATCAATGAAGACGATAACAAATTTGTCCAAGTATGCCTTGCAGACACGGTTCATGAGATCCATGAATGCTGCTGGTGCATTAGTGAGCCCAAAAGGCATCACTAGGAACTCGTAATGACCATAACGAGTCCTAAATGCAGTTTTGTGCACATCTTCATCTCTAACCTTCAACTGATGGTAGCTTGACCTTAAATCAATCTTGGAGAAATAACTCGCCCCTTGAAGTTGATCGAACAGATCGTCGATCCTGGGCAATGGATATATATTCTTGATAGTAACCTCGTTGAGCTCGCGATAATCGATGCATAGACGCATCGATCCATCCTTCTTCTTCACAAACAGGATTGGTGCTCCCCAATGAGACGAACTAGGTCTAATAAAACCTTTTGCCAACAAATCATCTAACTGAGTCCTTAACTCTTTCATCTCTGTTGGTGCCAACCTGTAAGGTGCCCTTGCAACAGGTGTTGCTCCTGGAATAATGTCAATTCTGAATTCTACTTGCCTATCTGGTGGCAAACCAGGTAGTTCTTCAGGGAATACTTCGGGATATTCAGAAATGACGAGGATGTCTTCAATCTTAGGCTTCGGCTCATCAATAGTCACTTGTGCCATGTAGATGACACAACCTTTCTTCATACACCTTGATGCCTTAAGCATATACACTTTCTTAGGAATCCATACTGAGTATCTCCCTGTATGGTAAGTGGCTCGCCATACGGAGTCTTGATCACTACTTGCTTCTTGTCACACACAATCTGAGCTTGGTTATGGGATAACCAATCCATGCCTATTACTATGTCGAAACCGGCTAATTTCAAAGGAAGTAAGGACAATGGAAAAGAGTGGTTCCTAATCCATCTAACACGGTTGATGCGGTTTCTATGGTGCCATCGGCTAATTCAACCTCATATTTTATGCTTAGGGTTCTAACAGGTAGATTTAACAAATTACAAAACTTATCATCAATAAATGGCTTATCTGCTCCAGAATCAAATAACACCCTTGCATAAACATCATTAATAAGGAAGGTACCTGTTATCACATTGTCATTCTGGATCGCCTCCTGTGCGTTCATCTGGAAGACCCTAGCATTGGTCTTTTTCCCATCTTCAGCCTTCTTTGCAAACTTTGGGCAGTTGGACTTGATATGCCCTTTTTCATTGCAGTTATAGCACATCGCATCCTTGATTTTCTTACAGTCTAATGTCTTGTGCTCAGAGGACTTACAAATCCCACAAGCTCTCGGCTGTGACTGGGATTTTGATTCATATCTGCACCTCCCGAAATGGTGCTTCTTACAGACTTTACACTTGGGTTTATCACCTGACTGTTGACCATCCTTTTTCGTTCCAGAACTCTTTTTGTGGTCATTGTTTCCCTTATGCTTTCTGTCTGAATGTCGTGAGTTGTCATCCTCACGCTTTCTCTTCTCAGCATCGGTGTTTCTGAGCGATCTTTGCCTGATCGCGTCCAAAGTAAGAGACAATGATATATCAGCTGCAGACCTAAAAGTAGCTGGTCTGGAGGCCTTCACACTGGCCTTGATTTCTGGGGCCAAACCCCCAATGAAACGAGCTATCCTCTTGGGTTCTGGAGTCACCAGATACGGAACCAGTATTGACATAGTGTTGAAGCTCGTAAGGTAGGCTTGACAATCTAGGTTTTTCATAACCAACGACAAGAAAACAGCTTCAATCTTTTCAACCTCATGCTGAGGGCAGTAGTTTTCCTTAATCAACGTCACAAACTGATCCCAATACAGATTGTACAATGTGATCTTCCCAGTAGCTTGGATCAAAGATCTCCACCAAGCTAGTGCCTCACCCTTGAATGACTGAGATACAAACTTTACAACATCCTTATCAGCACAACCACTGATATCAACCACGGTATCCATCTCATCCAACCATGTCATGCAGTCAATAGTTCCTTTTTCCCCAGTGAAATCCCTGGGTTTGCATGAAACGAAATACTTATAGGAGCAACCCTTATCACGAGGTTCCTGGTTTAGCACAATTCTTTTAGATGGAACACTCCTCTGGTTTGATGAGTGATGGGAATTACTATTGTGAGCAGTATGAGTTCTTGAGGGTGGCTTTGTATGTGGTACAGACTGAGTCCTTACATGGGTACCACTGGATTCATTTAACTGCATGTCCAGAGCTCGTGTAACGGCATTATCTATCAATGCCTGTAATTCTGCTCCTACTACATTGACTCTGGAGGTGTCATGATTATCTCTGGGGTGACTGTTGACCTCGTCTGACCCAGGCATGTAGCTTGATTGCTACATAAAATAATGACTTTTCAATTTATTCAGAGGTCTATAACAGTTTTATCATTCTAGATGATTTATTAATCATGGTATTAAGAAACCATTTTGATTAATTTGTTAAGCATATATATATATATATATATATATATATATTCAGGATTTTCATTATAATAATCCTTAGTTATAATTAAAATATATCAATGGCAAAAAGGCCAAGTCACATGGACAGTTTTAAATTTTTAATCATGATCTTATAGAATCAAGGTATTGAGGTTTTAATCAAAGTTTATTACCTTTTCTTAACAGGGGGTCGAAGACCACAACTGTCTTTTGTCTTATATGACAATGAGTATAGCCCGTAGGCATTACACCCCTATTGGATGTTTAATATAAATAAGGAGGGGGTTGGAATAATCCAATTTAAAGATGACTTATGTGATTTTATCGAATCACATTTTGCCAAGAATGTTAACATGTTATACAGATGTTAACAAGGATTTGAATATTTTAAATAGGTTTTACCATCTTGGCCATATCTAGAATGACATGTGGCTAGGTTTTACCTTTAAGATTCTTTTTAATATTTAACGCAGAAAATTCTAAATTGGGATGTTAATAAGGATCTGACTCTAATTTGGGGAACTACCATCTTGGCCCTGTCTTAAAATGACACATGAGCTAGGTTTTGTCCTTTTTAGATTTTATCATTTTATTATAATGGTAGATCTTATAAAAGGAAGGTTATTTTTCATTTATTTCATATTTTATGTTTATGCATAATGACAAAAATGAAATTTAAAATTTTAACCATTCCACTACAAAATTAAGAAATACAAGTTTGCCCTAAACGGGACTTCTAACTGAAATAACATGCCCACGCAGGGGCTAAACAAACATAACATACCCACGCGGGGGTTAAACAGAAAGACATGCCCACGCAGGGGCGGAATACAGAGACAGATGTCCACGCAGGGACTTGATTACAACATAAATAAATAAACAAGGATCTTCAAAAATCCCTTCCCTTGGTCTTTCCCTTGATTAGGCTTGCCAAACCTTTGAAGAATCCGCGGTTTTTCTGGCGCTCTGCTTGAACTTCCCGCTCTACCTGGCCCAACCTTTCGAGAACTTCCTGTTGTCGCTCTGGTGGTATCAAATGCGGCTGCGGCGGCTGCCGATGTGGAGGTTGAGGAGGTGGCGGTTGTTGGTACCCATAAGCTGAGTACCCAACTCCCCAGGGAGCTCCATAAGGCCCCTCAGGGTGGAGAGCATTGTAATTCCATGCTGCCTGGTATGGGTCAACCTCAGCATAATTGTAGTTGGTGTGGGCCGGCTGCTCAAAGGGATTATACGCCGCTGAGCCGGTGTATGTAGGAATTGGGTTACCAAAACCCAACGGTGGTGGCACGACAAGCGCAGAGTCTACTTCCGAGACGGGGTTTGAAGGCCCACCCATCTGCGGGTCTTCATGGAGTGGCGGGTAGTGGCTGCTACTCGAAGGTGCAGAAGTAGAACCTATGTTCTTCCCACGGTTGGAATTACCGTAGCGAAATTCCTGGGTAAGCTTCTGGACTAGGTTCTTTCTCTGGTTCTCTTCTTGTGTACGTACCAATTCATCAGTCAAGGTATTTGCCAGTTCTACAGCTTCTTCTATGGTTTGTGGTCTAGCTGCCTTGACTACATGTCTAATCTCACTGATTAATCCCCATATATAACGGGAGATTAATACCGGTTCTAGTGAGGCTAGGGTTGGCACTATTCTCGCATATTCGAAGAATACGGTAGTGTAACCCATACAGTCTACTCCAGTCATTCTAAGGTTTAAGAACTTATTAGCAATTTGTTCTTTTTCACTAGGAGGACATAATTTTCTTTCGACCATATTCTTAAACTCAGTCCATTCCATATTATAGAATCTGTCACTTCCCCTAGACTGGAGAATAGTATTCCACCATTCTAAGGCTGCATTCTTAAAAAGATTGGAAGCAAACATGATTTTATCTTCCTCTGCGCACTTGCTTATTTTTAAGACGACCTCTGTCTTTTCTATCCAGCGTAGAGATGCAATGGCTCCTTCATTGCCAGAGAATTCTATTGGTTTACAAGACCAACATTCTTTGTAAGAACAACCATATGACATGGTTCTTCTTCTTTTTGGAATAGGCAATTGAAGTAATGGTCCATTGTTTATGCTGTGACTGGGTTTAGTAGGTGGTCGCTTACTTCCACTATTACTTTTATTATTTTCCGCTTCTTTAACAGTCTGGATAATATATGGCATAGCATCTCTAATTCCTTGTGTTACTATGTGTTGGATGGCACTGTTATTTATTTGGTTATCATTATTCTAGTTTTCCTGATTTTCTTCGTTGTCCATCTGGATTTACAATCAATTATCAGGTATTAATATAACATAATAAGATTTAATGCCAACAATTACACAAACAACACATTGGTCAAAACCATCGAGCATTGCGACATTTACTCTATTTTATATATGTATGCATCTATTACAAACTGCGACTGGAATTTAAAACACACTACTAGTTATGCAACAGTAAGTATTAGGTTATCTATTTTTAATTGTGTTTTTTTTTCAAACTACACGCATCTATATATATATATATATATTATTTCTAGGGTTTCATCCAGTATTGCATATTTCGCTCGTCGTACTTCCAAACGAGCCTTTCCCCTATTTGCCTTATTCTTTCTCCTTCATCCACTAACTCCTCACCAAATGTGCGGATTTCCTGCACGTTTTCGGTACTCATGGGTGGTGGTGGTGCGGGTACTGGGTCAGGGTACTGTGGTACGGGTTCTCCATATGGGTATGGGTTTTCTAGTATTTCCCGAACATATTGGTCGGCATCCCAATATGGATCTAGAGGGTCAAGGTTGGGGTATGGTGCTATAGGGTTTGGTATGGGTTCCGCCTGTGGGTAGAGTTCTCGATAATCCCTATGTTCATTATTCCATGGATCATATGCTAGGGGATTGGGTGCTGGGATTCTAGGGATTTCGTTTGGGTCGAAGGCGGGTATGGGAACCTGTTCTCCTCGGTTGGGTTCTATTTCCATAGGGTGAGTTGGGAATAGTGGTAGTGGCTGTGGTGCAATGATTTGGTCTAGGTTTGGTCTGCGGCGGTGGTGGCTAATATGTGAAAGTTGGCCAATCGCCTATTGATGCTGCTAAAGACCTTTGTTGATGTAATTTCCTCATTCGTTTCCTACGCTCATGTGCTCCCCGACTGAACCATCCTCTCTTTTTCGTAGGAAATGGTTCTGCGGATTGCGCCTTAAAGATAAATATCCCCTCTTCGGTGTCAGCTGAATACCCCGAAGGAGTAGGCTGGGAGGATGTTCCTTCATCTCTAGGAGAATTAGAGAGGTGACGATAAGCGTCAGAGGGTCCTTGATCACTCATAGTGTAAACTAACAGATTGTCAAATAACACAAAACAATAATATACAAATATGCATATAATCACATAGATTATTTCCTAACACAATTAAAATTTTGGTGTCAGCAGAACACTTATGTGGCTGAAATCAGTGGTTGTAGCTCTGATACCACCATTTGTCGCAACCCCCGACCCCTGCCCCGGGAGGCGGGCGGCCGCGAGCTACTCATAGCTGGTGGTATCGGTGTTTATTTAATTTGGCAGCGGAATTTACATCAAGACCGTATTTAGGAAATATTTTATCAGAGTAAAACACCACATTTTTATAATAATAAACATATGGGAAAAACCCAAGTTTCTATTACAATCTGTTTATAGGGATAAACCCTAATTTATTGAAATAAAACTTCTTCTTTATTTAGGTAACTTTTATAGCCACTTGTCAAAGTCTTCAGTGCTCTCCAGCTGGCTTCTATTTGACTTTCACATTTTGTTACCTGAAATGCGTTTAAAACATTTTTGTCAGTGAAAAATACTGGTGAGTGAATCCCAGTTTAATCAAAACAAGTTTTATCATTTTACAGCATTGAGGGCAACCCGTAATTACATTTGTTTACATCTACTTTAATTACCACCCACGGTACTGTCAATCCTGACTTGTGGTCATGTTACTACTCACAGTGTAGTAACAAGTTATGTATACAAAACCCCAACATATCGACGATAATTGTAGATTTACAAATACTCAATCACTGTGAATTGTAATTTAAATAATTGAGGTTTTGTAAAAACAGTTTACAAAAAGAGGAATTACTCACAAAAAAGGTTTACACAAAAAGAAGGATTACTCATATTGCTAATTTAGGTATTTCCTTGTGACTTCCTGGTTATAATCTATTAAATTAAACAATGCACACGCATTAGTATAATAACCCAATTTTACATTAGCTATACCTTCCCCGAGACAGAACTCCAACGACTGAGTCAGGCAAAGCCTCGACATGCGTTTCGGAGCACCAGATCAATCGGACAGCGTAACTAATACGTAACTGGGGGTTATAATACTTACATCGAGGCAAAGCTTCGCTATTTTAGTGGGTATTATGCCCGAGAATTATAATTGCTATCAGATAATTGAGAGGATTTTCGAGAAATGAACGAATTTCTGCTGTACCCGGTGGCCCCTATTTATAGTTCTGATCGACTAGCGGGTCGCGGCCCGCGACGGCCGCTTCTTCCTTTCTCGCGGCCCGCGAGAGCTATAGGGTAGGCTCTAGACAAGGTGAATCAATAGTGTAGGGTGGCCACGACAGGGATACGTGGTATCTCCAGGCTCGGCCTGGTGTCCAGGAGGTCGCGCCCCGCGAGCGGCCGGTAAAACTTATTTTATTTGATTTTTGTTGAAACAAAGGTATTTCGGGGATGTTTTTAATATACAGGGTATATTTTAGGACGTATAGGACATGTTTAAGGGTTTTAGGAGAGTTGTTATACCCCTCATTTTATTACACTTAAATTCTTGAGTTTAACATAATTATAGGTAATTAGCTATATTTTTTCTCTCCACAACATACTTATAATTCTTTTATTTATTTTTGTCATATCTTATAAACTATAATGTTTAAAAAAAATCCAAAAGTACCATGACGACCCACTCATTTTTGTCGACGTTTCAATAGTTATCTTGGTCAGCATTGACTTGTGGATTGAAAGGTACAAGTAGATGATACCTTAGCGTACAAGTGATTAAAGCCCGACGTACTTAGTCATTATCCCAGAATGTTTAATAGCTACAGATTGTCAAGTGATTAAATACCATCAATTTAATCCTCTCTAGATTACACTTTAATATCTCATCTTTAACAAAATTATAGATAATTAGTTAGTAGTTACACTTTATCCCCTTATAAAAAACTAACCCCCCTTCCACCATGATTTTTAAACGGTCATAATTTTTTGGTACGTTAATATATCTATTTTTTTAAATTACATCATATAAACGAGTATTTCATTTGCTTTAATTTTACTATATAGTATTGCTGTAGTTTTTTTAATTAAAAAATTTAATATGTTACGTGATTAACAATGTCTAAGGGTGAGTAATAACTGAATCGTTGACCGAAACCGAATCAAAATCAACCAAAAACTGAATTAGCTGAAAACTGATTAACCGAAACCCGAATTAACCAAAAACGGTTATCAATTATTTTGTATCCTCATTTAACCAAAATTAACTGAACCGAACCATGCATATTGTCATATATTTATAGCTTTTATACCTTCGGTTCACGTGTTTCGTATTTATACCCCCATTTTATGTATTTATACCTTAATTCCATGTACCTATACATCCATTTCATGTATTTATACCTAAATTTCTTGTATTTCTAATCAAAAGTTTTAGCTTAAGTTTGGTTTTGGCTATTAACCAAAATTAAATGAATCAAACCAAAAAGCGTCAATCTAACTGAATAAACCAAACCATTTAACTAAAAACGGATTGTTTAATAAAATAGACTAATCAATGACCTCGATTTCGGTTAAGGATAATAATCTAACCAACCGAATAATGCATATTGTGGCAATGTCTGTGTTTCCCGCCGCATCACGCGCACACATATTGGTTATTAACCAAAACTGGTTATCGGAGAGCAATAACTATATCGTTAACCTAAACCAAACCAAAAACAGACGAAACCGAACCGAAATCAACCAAAAACTGAATTAACTGAAAACCGAATAACCAAAACCAGTTATCAATTTTTTTGTACTCTCGTTTAACCAAAATTAGCTGAACCGAACCGAATCATTCATATTTTCATATATTTCTAGATTTTATATCTCCAGTTCATATATTTCATAATTTATATCTCCATTTCATATATTTATACTTTCATTTCATGTATTTATACATCAATTTCATATATTTCTAAAAAAAAGTTTTAGCTCAAGTTTGGTTTTTTCTATTAACTAAAATTAAATGAACCAAATAAAAAACCGTCAATATAACCGAATAAAACGAAGTGATTAACCGAAAACCGATTGGTTAATAAATAGTCTAACCTATGACTTTGGTTTCGGCTTTGGTTGGGGATAATAACCGAAGCGACCGATTACCCGATTACTTTGTTTTTTAATGTATATCTATCACAATGATGCCACAATAAATATTATATGAAAAAAAAATACTACAAAAAACGAGTATCACAATGCGATGTGTCGTCCCCGCCGCATCGCATGGGCATATTGTTAGTATAAACAAAATATCACATTTAGTCATTCACTTTACTTTTTAGAAAGAGTTAAATGCCATTTTAGTCTTTGTGGTTTGGGCCATTGTACCAGTTTAGTTCAAAGGTTTCATTTTTTGCCTATAGGTCAAAAAGGTTTCACCGTTGCTATTTTAGCCCACGAGGTTAACTTCATCCATTTTTTCTGTTAGCGAAAAAAGGCAATTCGGTCATTTTATATGGCCGAATTGCCCTTCTAGTTAATAGAATTACATATAAAATTACCGAATTGCCCTTTTCGTTAACAGAAAAAATGGATGAAGTTAGCCTAGTGGACTAAAATGGCAATGGTGAAACCATTTTGAACCCATAGAAGAAAAATAAAACCTTTGGACTAAACTGACAAAATGACTCGAACCACAGGGACTAAAATGGCATTTAACTCTTTTAGAAAAATACTCTAGAACACAAGCTATTGGCCCACGTACCCTAACCCCCCTATAACAGCCCTCCAAAAACCCTTAACATGCCCTATACGTCTTAAAATATACCCCGTATATGAAAAACAAGCATAAAATACCTTTATATTTGCAAAAATCAAATAAAACTAAATCCATAAGGCTCTCGCGGGGCGCGACCCACTTGAGAGTATGTGTCGCGAGCCGCGACCAGATGCCACCAGGCGACACCACAGGTCGCCACGTGGCCATATGCATGTTCAGGCTAGTAGTTTGACTCGACTAAGCTAGGGCCTACCCTAGTAGTCTCGTGGGCCGTGAGAGATTAATCCCAGGGATTCTCGGGGCGCGAGCCGACCATTGATCAGACTATATAAGGAGGCCGAGACCATTAGTTCAGTCGTTCAATTTTTCTCTCTCTCAAATCCCCTATACTAGCAATAGTGTTGCTCGATATAATACCCCTAAAAAGCGAAGCTCTGCCTCGTTGTAAGTATAATAACCCTCGGTTACGTATTGGTTACTCTACCCGATTGATCTAGGGATCCATAACGCATGTCAAGGCTCTGCCTGACTCAGTCGTTGGAGTTCTGTATCGGGGGTATGGCTAATGTAAATTGGGTTATCTTACTAACACGTGTGCATTGTTTAATTTTAATAGATTATAACCAGGAAGTCACCAGAAAGCAGTAGTATTATCTAAATCAGCAAAGTGAGTACATCTTATTATATAAATCTTTTTGTGAGTCATTCTCTTTTTCTACCAAACTGTTTTAACAAAACCTCAATTGTTTTAAATTATGATAACAGTGATTGAGTCTATGTATTCTAAAATTACTGTCGGTATGTTGGGATTTTGTATACATTACTTGTTACTATACTATGAATAGTAGAATGACCACAAGTCAGGATTGACAGTACCGTGGGTGGTAATTGGGTAGATATAAACATTGTAATCGACCTCAATACTGTAAAATGATAAAAGCTTGTTTTGATTAAATTGGGATGCACACGCTAGTATTTCTTGCTGATAAAATGTTTTTAAAAACGCGTTTCAGGTAACTTAATGTGAAGCTAATAGAAGCCAGCTGGAGAGCACTGAAAGCTTGGAAAAGTGGCTATAAAAGTTACGGAAATAAGAAAGAAGTTTTATTTCAATAAATTATGGTTTATCCCTATAAACATATTATTATGGAAACTTGGGTTTTATCCCATTTGTTTATTACAAAAAGTTTGGTGTTTTAACTCTGATAAAACATTTCCTAACTACGGTCCTGATGAAAGTTTTCCGCTGCCAAATTAATAAACACCGATACCACCGGCTTTGTGCTTCTCGCGGCCACCCGCCCCTAGGGGCAAGGGGTCGGGGGTTGCGACAGGAGGTGGTATCAGAGCTACAGCCACTGATTCAAGCCACAGAAGTGTTCTGCTGACACCAATATTTTTATCAGTTATGTTAGGAAATAATCTATGTAATTATGTATATATATGTATATTATTGTTTTGTGTTATTTAACAATCTGTTAGTTTATAGTATGAGTGGGCAAGGTACGTCTGACGCTTACCGTCATCTAGATAGTTCCCCCAAGAGTGAAGGAACTTCATCACAGCCTACTCCTTCGGGGTATTCTGCTGACACTGAAGAAGGAATCTCCATCTTTAAGGCGCAATCCGAAGAACCGTTCCCTCTGAAAAAGAGAGGATGGTTCAGTAGGGGAGCACATGAGAGGAGAAAGAGGATGAAAAGGTACAACAACAAAGAGCGTTAGCAGCAGCCAATAGGGAAGTGAATGCGCAAACTTAGGAGGTAGTTAATAGACAGTTGGCAAACTTTCATATGCTAGCCACCACTGCAGCAGATCCAAACCTTATCAGATAGTGGCATCACAACCATTGCCACTATTTCCAACCCAACCAATGGAGATAGAACCTAACCAAGGAATTTAATTTCCCATACCAGCATTTGACCCAAACGAGATACCTAGAATCCATCACCTAATCCTCTAGCGTATGATCCATGGGAAGATGATCATAGGGATTATCGGGAGCTCTATCCTCAGGAAAAACCAATACCAAATCCCATAGCATAGTATACCGACCTTAATCCTTTAGATCCATATTGGAATGCCGATGAGTATATTCAGGATGTGTTAAATAACCCGTACCCATATGGAGAACCTATACCTCAATACCCTGACCCAGTACCCGCACCACGACCACCCATGAGTGACGAGAATGTAGGATCATTGTTGGACCCAAACGAGTCGTTCAGAAAAGCTTGTAATCCGATTCAAAGGCGGAATCAGTGAAACGGACGTGGAAACAGCTTGATACTATTAAATCTGTCACTTATATTGATAATAACACTGATTACAACCTGGACAAACTTTAGCAGCACTTCGTTACAAATCTAGAAGCCATGTCAAATGAAATGAACAAGTGTCCTATTTATAGTGGTGGAGGTTCGCTTGAAATGGACATGGCAAGTTTAAGCGAACTCAACTCTTGTTGGTTTCGCTTGAGTGTGACCAGGACTGTTTCAAGCGAACTCTGTTAATGTGGTTTCGCTTGAAATGGTCTCTGGTACTTTCAAGCGAACTCACATGTAAACTCAGTTTCTCGCACCTCGAACACTAGATAATTCTATCCTATCCTATTACATGAAACAAGACAAAGTCAATAGACGTATTGCACTAACAGACTCCCCCTCAGATATTGACGAAGGTGCTGTTTGTTTTTGCAGACATAAACTGTCTGCAAGCTGATTTCATCTGTTTTCATGTCTGCAACTGAAGATGTGGTCTGAAGCTCTGCAAGCTGAAAATTTAAGACTGTTTGTTTTTGCAGATAATTCTAAAAACCTGTTCATGTCGAAAACCTGTTCATCACGTGAACTATCTTCAGATAATTCTAAAAACCTGTTCATATCGAACAAAATCCGATTCAAAATCATCACAAATCCGATTCAAAACCTGTTCATATCGAACAAAAGCATCACAAATCCGATTCATCACATCAAATACGAATCATGGAATACATGGCTGGAGGGAGCTAAATTGTAAATATCAAATAAGGGAGCTAAATTGCACCTAATTCGCTGCATCTTACAAAAATGAAAACCCCTAACACAAACCAGTAACGATCTAAACCCTAGAAAAAAAACTAAAAACGTGAAATGTTGAGCTAAATTCCTTCCATAAAACAAAACATATAGGAAGAAATTGAAAAAGATGTAGGAAATTGAATAAAAAGAAATAGGTATAGTTAACAAGCTACCTTGTGATCATACTCTGAAGCGAAGACCGGTGAGGAGATAAGAAGAAAGGAAGCGGTGAGGAGGAGGAGGAGTGAAGACGGCATGACGGAAGGGATTTGGATCTGAAGACATGGATTCATCACATCAAATACGATTCATCACATAAAAGGAGGTGAGCGGCTCCTTTCTTCTTCTCCGGCTCTCTCTCTCTCTCTCTCTGTTTCTTCGTCGCGCCACCACCAGACGGTGGTGGTGGTGGTGGTGGTCGGCCAGTACACAGATCGAATGGGGGGGTGGTTTACGGGGTGCGGATGTGTGATGATCGGAGTTGGCTGGTACCGTCGCCGGAGTCCGGCGACTCGATCTGAGGGAGAAGAGGGGAATCGAGAGTGGATGTGGGGAGTGTTGTCTGTGTATAAGGTCTGGGAGTTAGGGTTTTTGTTTTGGTTCCTGTGAAGATGATGTGAAGATGTTTTAAGCAGGGAGTGATAGCTTATTTTTTAAGATAAAAACAGCCAAGTTCAGATCTGTTTAAAAAAAAACAAACGGTCTTCAATGCCTTATGTCTGCCCGCCTGCAGACATAAGCTTTTTGAAGATGTAATAAGCAAAAACAAACAGCACCGAAGTCTTCAGTGTCTAGTCTTCAGCATGACACATCTTCAGTCTTGATCATTCTGCCTTTTCATCCAAATTGTAACATTATAAGCATCCATCAAACCTTCTCTTTTTCTATCAGCTTCAGGCTCCCCCTTTCGTCAAGCTTTTGTGCTTTGGGATCGACACCTAGCTATCCATCTACAAGCTCCCTCTTGCTTCAAGCTTGTTTTCAGACTCCCCCTTAGACTTTGCTCTCAGAATCGTAATCTGAACTATCTGCAATCACTCAAACATCTATGAATACAATGTTTTTCATATCATCAATCAAATTCTCTAATCAACTCCCCCTATCAACAAACTAAAAGATTTAGCAGCATTAAAGAATCCAACTCCCTCACAGTTAATCATCCAAGTCCAAACTAATGACCTTGGAGATATCACAAACTATTTTTGAAATTTTTGATTTTAATTCAAGTTTCAAATTAATGAACTTGTTTTATTTTCAGAAACACAATCAGCTTACTTAGATTTTGAAACTCAGCATTTCATACATTGGTTGTCGAAAATAAAACAGAATCAAAAATCTTTTTGTATTTTTCTGAAAATATAAAGCAGTAAAGAAATATGTACAAACATATTTACAAACAATATTTTTGTTTGAGTATGTGTCAGAGGATCATATCAGTTTTTGACAAGTCACAAGTACCGTTGAGCTTAGTTACACATTAAGAATTAAACAATTCACTTAGATTGTCGATATACTGATCCACTTAAATTTTCACACAAAGTTCAACTGATTCAGGATACGAATTAGGTGTATTAAGAACTTAAACTCATTCATGTGTCCCACCTCTTGAATATACTCTCGTATACAAATCCCAATATTCAGTCTTACAGGTGAGTATACCTATATGATATCTGTAAGGGGTTAGGTGTGTCCCCTTTAGAGGATCTTTTCTTCAACAGCAATGATTATCAATTTTATTGTTTCATCAATTTGCTGAGGGTGAAGCTATATTTCAAGCAAGCAGAAAGTATTCTCCGGGGACTAGGCCATTGCTTCCGCAAAATCAGAAGTCCCGGGATAATACTCCAGATATCACTAAGTATAAAGACCTAGTATCTCAGAAAGAGGGACCTTTCAAACGAGATTTCAGGGGTTACCTATATATCCAAGTAGTGTTCCCCACGAAATAAGTAAGTTTGAATTTAGGTTTATATCCCGAAACAGTTTACTAAATGTATAAAAATCTACCGACACATCCACGGTGAGATCGTTTAACACATTTTAACTTTTCAATTCTTTAGCATACTGTAACTGTCTACTGATGTACTATCATTTCCTCTTTTTACACAAAGACTCAATTTTTATTTTATCATGTTTTTTTTCTTTTTGCCAATAGGTTTTTATCATGTTTTTGTCATTTTCAAATTTTCAAATGTTTTTGGATTTTCTGACAATTTTTCTCCCCCTAAAATGCAAAACCATTTAAAGAATATTTGACAACCAACACTGATAGCTTTGTCTCGCCATCCATTTTCTGCTAACTATGCTCTTTTTTGCAGAAAATCTAATATAAAGTACCCCCATGATTTACAACCCATTGATTTTCGACAGTTTGAAAACCGTTTTTCAATCTTGTGAAATTAATCATGTTTGTTCAGCCGTGAGGGTTTCGGCGTATTCAATCAACACATATTTTTGTAATTTTCTATTTTTGACAAAAATTAAAAAACAAACATATTTTTGGTTTTTCAAAATTTTCAATTTTTAGGGTTTTGAAAATATTGTTTATTTATGTACAGAATGAAAATAAACTTCCTGTTTCAACCAACACAGGATCCAGCAGCCTCTTCCTCCTCTCCATGTGCCAGTCTGCTCCAATTTTCATTCTCACAATCTTGATTTTTCTTGAGCACCTGCACATTCAACTAACTCAATCACTTGAACAATTTAGCCCAGGTCTGTTGGACCTTAGGCATTTCAACACAATAATTTTCATTTAATGCTGGAAACTCTTTGTCATCTTTCACAAAAATCTTTTCAACTTTTACTTCAACTTTTTCATCTTTTTCAAGAATCACCTGTTTCTTTGCACTCCATTTTTGACCTTTAGGAGTACCACGTTTGTAAAAATGTGACTCCTTTTGAACATTTTGTTTTTTATCAACAACTTTTGGTTTCCAAAACTCTTGAGGTTTTGTCATATCAACAGTTGTTTTCCAACTTTGAGTTGTTCTGACTCTGGGTGTGTGAGAATTCCAGGTCTGTCTAGAATCGAACCTATACGGGTTTGACTTCCAATTTTGATTCGAAGCAAACTTGTTTGTGTTGTACCTCCAAGTTTGTTTTGAGTCAAATCTGGTTGACCTTTGTCTCACATTCTCAGATTTTTGTTTCTCAGCATCAATCTTCTTTATTTCAACATCCACAAGTTTCAGATTTGGACACTTGCGAGCAAGATGTCCTTTTTTATTACATTTAAAACATGTTCTCATGGACACATCTTTGACCTGTGGTTGTTGCTTTTTCTTTTGAGCTAGGAACTCTTCAATAGACTATTGTCCAATTTTAAGTTCTTTTTCTTTTTCTAAATTGTCTCCTTGAACAAAACTCATTTTTGTTTGATAAGTTGGCACTTCATTTTTCTTCCAATTCTGTTTCTTTTTATAACCCAAACCAGCCTTCATGTTTTTCTTCTTGAAACTAGGTTTGTTATACGAACCTCTATGACTCTTACCAGCAAACTTTGAAATCTCAGACTTCTCAATCTCAACCATTTTGAAAACTTTATCAACCTTTTCTGAAATCACATTCTGAATCGGGAATACAACATCTAAGAACAATTTGTCCGATCCAATCATGGTATACACCAATCCTTTTGAATCATCATTCAAACTTTTCTCGGATTTTGTGTTTTTCAGATAACTATCATGAAGATTTCCTTCATCTTCATCCTGTGATTCAGATTTACCTGTATCAACTGACTCTTCTTTCAACACACTTTCAACAACTTTACCTACCACCTCTGAATCATGAGTATCATCAGATTTGGAATAGGTTACATCAATGTTGTCTGGAAATTGATCAACCAGGTTGAAAGCTTTTTTGACCTTTTCCTCATCATAAAATGCAAACTTTTCCGGTGGTGGAACTTGATGAAACTCTGAGCCAATGCCTTTCTTGTTTTGCTCAGACTCACCATCTCCTGGTTTTATATTGAAAATACGTTCAAGCACATATGACGACACGTGATAACTCTTTAACTTGTTGTTATCCTGTTCTAGATCAGCAATCTGTCGCTTTAGCTTAGCAACATCCTCAATATAGGAATTAACAACATCTTGTTTTATTGAATACATTCGTTTAAGTTCTTTAGTTGTTTCAGAAAGATAATTCATTCTTGATTGAGCATATTTCATTTCATCTTTCACTTTTTCGTATGACTCTTTCGTAATATGATATGCTAATTTCATTGAGTCATATTCTTTCTTCATTTCTTGACAAGCAATTTCTTTTTGTGAACATTCTTCTGTCATTTTAAAAACATTTTCTTTCAAAACTTCATTTTCTGTTTCTAACTTTTTACATTTTTCTGAAAGTTTTTCATCATTTTCTTTCAAAACTTTTTCTTTTTCTAGCATTTCTTTGCATTTTTCTTTAAAAATGTTTTCAATTTTAGTGAATTCAAGATCTCTTGTTCTGAATTGCTCATCTTTTTCAGTACAAGCTCTGCACGGTTCCATGCATTTCTTGCACTGATCAATCGTTTTTAAGATTTCAGAATCAGAATGTACCTCAGTGATTGGCACTTTGGTGTTTGATGCAGTTGCCTCAGTTTGCTTCTGATCAGCATCAACTTGCTTTTCTTCAACACCGATTTCATCACCAACATTACCAGCTTCCAAATTCTCATTCTTTACTTCTTCTTCTGCTTTCTTCACATCTTCTCCAATTTGCTGTTCTTCAGTAACAGCTTTCTTAACCTCTTCATTCACAACATCAACTTCAATCACTTCAGCTTTAACCTCTTCAGCAGTTTTCTTCAGATTGTTCACCATTTCTTCAACACTCTTTTTCATTCTCTCTTCATCCCTTTTTCTCAGACATGATGTCATAGCATATCTGATCTCCTTTTCATGCCTTTTAGCATATGTGTCATCTTTCATCACATTTCTATAATATTCAGCTCTCAAAGGAATTATGAGAAGAACATCGTCAAAAATTATGTCTTTCTTTGGAACAACTGGTTCTCCTTCTCTGTTGAAGTAACACTCTCTCTTTTTATCCCATCTTTTGCTGCTGACAGCAATCTCATACTCTTCCTGAAATTCATCCATTCTGTTCAACACAATGTTTCTTTCTCTGTAGGTCTTTTCTTCCAGAATCTCTTATATGGTTTTCACTTTGATCTCAGCTGTATCTTTGTCTTTGTTTTCATCTTTAATCTCAGCAACAAAAACAAACTTTCTTTCCTCTGTTATAGCTTTGCCATGAGCTGTTTTTCAAACATTCTCCAAACGATCTTCTTCTGGACATATCTCAGACCAATCAAAACCTTCATCATCTTGAATTACAAAAAAAAGCTCTTGATTTGGGTTTATCTTCAATCATCTTTGGCTCTTCTCTGCTTCGGTGGTAAATTGCCTTTCGGTAGTAATCATCATTGAACGGATGTTCATTTACACCAACTGCAGAATTAGTGCATTCTCTCTTGAAATGACCTTTCTGCTTACATTTGAAGCAAGTCACTTTGGATTTGTTGAATCCAAGCTTTGTTGATGCACCTCCAAGAGATTGTTTCCCAGTAATCTCCATATACCTCTGCGCTCTTCGGATGCAACTTGCTAAGCACCAACGAATGTCAATGAGCTCCATCTCTTCCGGATCAATCTGGTCATAGTCTTCTTTAGTCAACTCTGAGTTTCCAATTTTCCAGCTACAAGACCTTCATACGATTCCAGAACAGATGCAAGAAAACTCATTTGCTGTTTAGCTGCATTGATGCTCATCGATGGAGAATTCTTCAGTTTGAGAGCGATGTTGCACAGAATTTCCTCAGTTTCATCAGAACTTGATTTTGAAGAAGAATGATATCCAGAATTATAATTTGATGAAGTTGTTTGAGGTTCTTTCATCTTCTCTCCACTGAATGCTGTCTTTGGTGAACCAACACCTTTCTCTGATGGTACACTGCCTTTGTAGTATAGACCAACATTCTGTTGATGTGAAGAACCAGTCATCTTGCTTTGCTTTTGTAGCTCCAGATCATGACTTTCAATCTTTTCAAACAACGCATCAAGAGAAATCGTATCATATAAATCATCATTTTTCAAAATAAAAACAAACGTTTGCCACTGATCAGCTCGTGGTAACGCTTCAATCACTTTGTCGATAATTTCCTCTCTTGTTTTCACAATCTCAAACCTCTCAAGTTCAATTTTTAAATGACAAAATCTCTCAATCATTTGCCTCACTGTCTCTCCTTTAATACTATAAAATAGATCAAATTCTTTCTTTAGTAAAGCAATTTTGTTCTTTTTAATCTGTTTACCCCCCTCAGCTTTAACTCGTAAAGCTTCCCAAACCGATTTCGATGACCCATCATGATTAAGTAATGCAAAAATGTCATTTCTAATAGCCGACTGGATCAACGCAATCATTCTCTGTTCAGACGAGAATTCTTTTTTTTCCTCAATGCCTAATTTCTTCAAAGGAATTTCCTCTCCTTTGTCATCTTTTGGTCTCTCATATCCAAACTCTAGACAGAACCAGCTTTCATGAGCGTATGCTTTTGCCCAGTTAAGAAACCGTTCTTTCCACCAAGTATAATCTTCAATATTATCCAACTTAGGTGGTTTGGAATAAGTTCCATAAAAATTGTCATGATTAATATTTTCATTGACCACTTTTGTGATTGACTTTGGTGTGACCGTTGATGTTTCGGAAGAATCGGATGTGAACGCGTTGAAAAACGTGTTGTAGAATTCTTCAGCCATGATGTAATCAACCTGGACAGATACAATCAAACAAACACAATCAGTACAAAGAATATCAAATATTCTGAAACAGACTGACACTCGGTTGAAGTGAAATGATCTTGACTCGGAATTTCCACTTTCAAGCGAAATGAGACTTCAAGCGAAACAACAAGTTGAAGCGAATAGCAACTTTCAAGCGAAATGCCTAGATGACCATTCAAGCAAGATAGCACTTCAAGCGAAATGGCTGTTTGAAGCGAACTCAACTATATTTTTAAGCGAAATGGCTGTTTGAAGCGAACTCGACTATATTTTCAAGCGAACTTAGACCAAAAAGCACTCTCAAGCGAACTCAGCAGCTATTTTCAAGCGAAACCCAAAGTGTTCGTTCAAGCGAAACCTAGTTTTTGGTCCAATTTTGTCATTTTTACTTCGAATTTCAGTCTCAAACTCTCAAGGCTTTGTTATTATACTGTTTTGCATGTTCGGTGAAAATTTCATGCCATTTTGACCGTGAAATCTTGTTCAGATTGGAAAAGAAGGTGTAGAAGTCAGAAAATAGATTATATCAAGCTAAACTCTTCTTCCTGAGCTCTGATACCACTTGTAGGATCATTGTTGGACCCAAACGAGTCGTTCAGAAGAGCTTGTAATCTGATTCAAAGGCGGAATCAGTGAAACGGATGTGGAAACAGCTTGATACTATTAAATCTGTCACTTATATTGATAATAACACTGATTACAACCTGGACAAACTTTGGCAGCACTTCGTTACAAATCTAGAAGCCGTGTCAAATGAAATGAACAAGTGTCCTATTTATAGTGGTGGAGGTTCGCTTGAAATGGATATGGCAAGTTCAAGCGAACTCAGCTCTTGTTGGTTTCGCTTGAGTGTGACCAGGACTGTTTCAAGCGAACTCTGTTAATGTGGTTTCGCTTGAAATGGTCTCTGGTACTTTCAAGCGAACTCACATGTAAACTCAGTTTCTCGCACCTCGAACACTAGATAATTCTATCCTATCCTATTACATGAAACAATACGAAGTCAATAGACGTATTGCACTAACAGAGAATGTGCAGGAACTCCGCACATATGGTGAAGAACTGATAGAAGGAGGAGAGAGGATAAGACAGATAGGAGAAAAGCTCGTGTGGAAATACGACGAGCGAGAAATGCAGTTCTGGATGAATAACCCCTAATATATATATATATATATATGTGTGTGTGTGTGTGTGTGTGTAGTTTGACGAAAAATCAAATCAACGAAAATAGATAACCTAATATCTATCGATGCATAAGTGTGTTTAAATTTCAGTTGCAGGATTGTAATAAATATATATATGAAAAGAGTAAAAGTCGCAATGTTCGACGCTTTTGATCAATTTGTTTACATGATTGTTTGCATTAAATCTTATTCTGTGATATTAATACCTGATAAATGTTTATAATCCAGATGGACAACGAAGTAAATCAGGAAAACCAGAATAATGATAATAATGGAAACCAAGTAGATAACAGTGCCATCTAACATTTAGTAGCACAAGGAATTATAGATGCTATGCCATATATTATCAAGTCTGTTAAAGAAGCAGAAAATAATAAAACTAGAAGTGGAAGTAAACGACCACCTACTGAACCCAGTCACTGTGTGAATAATGGACCGCTACTCCAATTACCAATTCCAAAAAGAAGAAGAACCATGTCATATGGTTGTTCTTATAAAGAATTCTGGTCTTGCAAACCAATAGAATTCTCTGGCAATGAAGGAACCATTACAACCCTACCTTGGATAGAAAAGACAGAGGCAGTCTTAAAAATAAGCAAATGTGCAGATAAAGATAAGATTATGTTTGCTTCTAATCTTTTTAAGAATGCAGCCTTAGAATGGTGGAATACCATTCTCCAGTCTAGAGGAAGTGATAAAATTTATAATATGGAATGGACTGACTTTAAGGACATAGTCGAAAGGAAATTTTGTCCTCCTCATGAAAAAGAACAAATCGCTAATAAGTTCTTAAAACTTAAAATGACTGGAATAGACTGCAAAGGTTACCCCTACCATATTCTTCGCATATACTAAGATAGTGCCAACCTTAGCTTCACCAGAACCAGTATTAATCTCCCGTTACATCTGGGGATTAATTAGTGAAATCAAACACGTAGTCAAGGCAGTTAGACCACAAACCATAAAAGAAGCAGTAGAATTAGCCCATACATTGACTGACGAATTGGTACGTACGTAAGAAGAAAACCAAAGAAAGAACCTAGCTCAAAGACTTACCCAAGAATTTCGTCATGGAAATACCTACTGTGGGAAAAATACAGGTTCTACTTCTGCACCTTATTGTAAGTACTGACAAAAGAAGCATTCAGGAAGATGCTCAATATACTGCAACTTCCGCAAAATGTCTGGACACAAGGAAGAAGATTGCAGGAAGAAACCCAGTAATAAGCTATGCTTCAA
The DNA here is from genome assembly GCA_030545235.1 of Helianthus tuberosus. Classification (NCBI taxonomy): domain Eukaryota; kingdom Viridiplantae; phylum Streptophyta; class Magnoliopsida; order Asterales; family Asteraceae; genus Helianthus; species Helianthus tuberosus. The sequence continues at coordinate 165,390,670 of CM060447.1, forward strand.
CTGTGGAGAGACTGGGCATATCAAACTGAACTGTCCGAAACTAGCTCTAGCAACAAACAGCAAAACTACCAAGAATACACGAGCATTTGTTCTGACAGCTGAAGAAGCCAAGATGATTCCGGATGTGATTGCCGGTACGTTTTTAGTTAATGATATTTTTGCTAAAGTATTATCTGACTCTGGTACAAACCAAAGTTTTATTAATACTTCGTTCTGCAAACTTCTCAATCAACCATTAACTAAACTTCAACAAGAATGTCTGGTAGAAACGGGGAATGGAGAATCCATTAAGATCACTGAAATCTTGCAGGGAGCAAGAATAGACATTTCAAACCATAATTTTATTACTAACCTTTATCCAATGAATCTGGCTGGATTTGATATCGTATTAGGGATGGACTGGTTAGTAGCCAATCATGCCAGCATTTTATGTGATCAAAAGTCAGTACAAGTACATTCACCAAAGGGTGAAAAGATCACAATTAAAGGAGATAAGCCAACCAGGTCCACAAAAATCCTCTCTGTGATGAAAACAGCAAGTTGTGCAAGGAAAGGATCACTAGTGTATATGATTTCCATAATCATTAACACTAAAGGAAAAGAATTAAAAGATATTCCCGTAGTATTTAAACTCTCAGATGTTTTTCCAGAAGAGTTACCTGGATTACTGCCAGATAGAGAGGTTGAATTCAGAATTCACCTAATACTAGGGACAACACTGATTGCCAAGGAACCTTACCGTTTAGCACCAGCGGAGATGCAAGAACTGAAGAAACAGTTGGATGAACTTTTGGAGAAAGGTTTCATACAGCCTAGTTCATCGCCATGGGGAGCACCAATCTTGTTTGTCAAGAAGAAGGACAGATCAATGCGTATGTGCATTGATTACCGAGAATTGAACAAGGTTACGATTAAAAATCGGTACCCACTACCGAGAATCGATGATCTGTTCGATCAACTGCAAAGAGCTCGATTCTTTTCTAAGATCGATTTACGCTCAGGATATCATCAATTGAAAGTACAGGAAGATGACATTCCTAAAAGTGCTTTCAGAACAAGGTACGGTCATTATGAATTTACAGTCATGCCATTAGGTTTAACCAATGCCCCAGCCGCATTTATGGACATGATGAACAGAATATGTAAACCATATCTGGATAAATTCATAATTGTCTTTATAGATGATATTCTTATTTACTCTGAGAGTAAAGAAGATCACGCAGAGCATTTGTTTATACTTTTAAATTTGCTGAGAAAAGAAAAGCTTTATGCTAAATTTTCAAAATGCGAATTTTGCTTAAAGGAAGTGCAATTACTTGGACACCTAGTTAATTATGAAGGAATTCACGTAGATCCCACAAAAATCGAGGCGATTACTAAGTGGAAAGTGGCCGAATCACCGACGGAGGTGAGGAGTTTTCTTGGACTAGCAGGTTGTTATAGCCGTTTTATTCAAGATTTTTCTAGAATAGTCATTCCCTTAACGAAATTGACCTGCAAATCAGTTAAGTTTGAATGGAGACCAAAACAGGAAGAAGCTTTTTAGGATTCTAAAGCAAAAGTTAACCAATGCACCCATACTAGCATTACCAGAAGGAACTGAAGACTTGGTAGTCTATTGTGACGCTTCTAAGTTAGATTATGGATGTGTGTTAATGCAGCGTTAAAAGGTTATAGCCTATGCCTCTAGACAACTTAAGAATCATGAAGAGAATTATACGACCCATGATCTAGAGTTAGGAGCTATAATTTTTGCACTTAAAATTTAGAGACACTATCTTTATGGTAGCAAGTTTACTGTTTTCACCGATCATAAGAGTCTAAGATATGTTTTTGGGCAAAAGGAGTTAAATATGAGACATAGACGCTGGATGGAAATTCTTAGTGATTATGATTGTGATATCCAGTATCATGCAGGAAAGGCTAATGTAGTAGCTGATGCTTTAAGTCAAAAGTATCATGAAAAGTCAAGACGAGAAATACAGGAAACAATAATCAAGGACGATACTGAGAAATTAAAAGGAATGATTAAGGAATTAGAACAAGGAACAGATGGAATTTGGATATTCCATAAGAAAAGAATCTGGATACCCAAACAAGGAAATCTACGCCACCGAATTTTAGAAGAAGCCCATAAGTCTAAGTATACGATACATCCCGGTAATGATAAAATGTATCAAGACTTAAGAAAGAATTTTTGATGGATAGGAATGAAAAAGGATATAGCAACCTATGTTTTGCTAAGTGTCTAACCTATTCACAGGTTAAGGCTGAGCATCAAAAACCTTCAGGTTTATTGCAACAACTAGAAATGCCAATATGGAAATGAGAATTGATAACAATGGACTTTGTTACTAGATTACCCAAGACATGAAAAGGTAATTATACAATCTGGGTGATTGTAGACAGATTAACCAAATCTGCTCATTTCTTACCCATGAATGAAACTTTCAGTATGGAACAATTAGCCAAGTTATATGTAAATGAATAGTTTCATTACATGGAATTCCTTTATCCTTTGTTTCTGATAGAGATAGATGTTTTACTTCTCATTTTTTGACTAGTTTCCAGAAATCAACGGGAACCAAGTTAAAACTAAGCACATCTTATCATCCTCAAACAAACAGACGGACAAAGTGAAAGGACAATTCAAACAATGGAGGATATGCTTAGATCTTGTGTAATTGATTTTGGAGGAAATTGGGACGATCATTTACCATTAATAAAATTTTCCTACAATAACAGCTATCATACCAGTATCAATGCTGCACCATTTGAAGCACTCTATGGACTAAAGTGCCGAACTCCTGTCTGTTGGGCAGAAATTGGAGAAAAACAACTGTCTGGACCAGAGATAGTACAAGAAACAACGGACAAGATTATTCAAGTCAAGGAAAGACTGAAAGCAACACGTGATCGTCAAAAGAGTTATGCTGATAACAGACAAAAACCATTGGAATTTCAAGTAGGAGATAAAGTATTATTAAAAGTTTCTCCATGGAAAGGAGTGGTCAGATTCGTTAAAAGGGGAAAGCTAAGCCCCATGTATGTTAGACCTTTTGAGATTATTAGAAGAATAGGATCAGTAGCTTACCAGCTACAATTGCCAGAGGAAATGACAGGAGTACATGATGTATTTCATGTATGTAATCTCAAGAAATGTTTAGCAGATGAATCATTAATGGTACCTCTTAAGGACATAGAGGCAAATGAGAAACTTAAGTTTGTAGAGAAACCCCTTCAGATTGAAGATAAAAAGATTAAGAATCTCAAACACAAGAGATTAGTTATGGTCAAAGTGAAATGGGATTCCAAAAGAGGATCAGAATACACTTGGGAGCTCGAATCAGAGATGCGAAAGAAATACCCACACCTGTTCCAGTAGACCTCGAGGACGAGATCTAAAACAAGGTGGGGAGGATATAACAGCCCTCCTAAAATCCTTAACATGCCCTATACGTCTTAAAATATACCCCATATACGAAAAACAAGCATAAAATACATTTATATTTGCAAAAATCAAATAAAGCTAAGGGGCTGTTTGGTAGCCTCTGAATGGTCATTAAGAGGCTACCTCTTAATGGAACCATTAAGAACTTTACCAATGAGAAGGTAGAAGAATGTGACATCTGATGATTTACCATTCAGAGGTTACCTCTTAACCATTCAGACTTGAGGTTACCTCTTATTCATTTAGAGGTTTTAAACCATTAAGAGGTAGCATCTGAATGGTCATTAATAGGCTACCAAACAGCCCCTAAATCCATAAGGCTCTCACGGGGCGTGACCCACTTGAGAGTATGTGTCGCGGGTCGCGACCAGATGCCACTACAGGTCGCCACGTGGCCATATGCGTGATGAGGCTAGTAGTTTGACTCAACTAAGCTAGGGCCAACCCTAGTAGTCTTGCGGGCCGCGAGAGATTAATCCCAGGGAGTCGCGGGGCGCAGCCAACCATTGATCAGACTATATAAGGATGCCGAGACCTTTAGTTCAGTCGTTCAATTCTTTTCTCTCTCAAAGCCCCTATAATAGCAATAGTGTTGCTCGATATAATACCCCTAAAAAGCGAAGCTCTGCCTCGTTGTAAGTATAATAACCCTCGGTTACGTATTGGTTACTCTACCCGATTGATCTAGGGCTCCGTAACGCATGTCAAGGCTCTACCTGACTCAGTCGTTGGAGTTCTGTCTAGGGGGTATGGCTAATGTAAATTGGGTTATCTTACTAACACGTGTGAATTGTTTAATTTTAATAGATTATAACCAGGAAGTCACCAGAAAACAGTAGTATTATCTAAATCAGCCAAGTGAGTACATCTTATTTTATAAATCTTTTTGTGAGTCATTCTCTTTTTCTACCAAATTGTTTTAACAAAACCTCAATTGTTTTAAATTATGATAACAGTGATTGAGTCTATGTATTCTATAATTACTGTCGGTATGTTGGGGGTTTTGTATACATTACTTGTTACTTTACTGTGAATAGTAGCATGACCACATGTCAGGATTGACAGTACCGTGGGTGGTAATTTGGTAGATATAAACATTGTAACGCCCTTAATACTGTAAAATGATAAAAGCTTGTTTTGATTAAATTGGGATGCACTCGCTAGTATTTCTTGCTGATAAAATATTTTTAAAAACGTGTTTCGGATAACTTAATGTGAAGCTAATAGAAGCCAGCTGGAGAGTACTGAAAGCTTGGAAAAGTGGCTATAAAAGTTACGGAAATAAGAAAGAAGTTTTATTTCAATAAATTAGGGTTTATCCCTATAAACATATTATAATGGAAACTTGGGTTTTATCCCATTTGTTTATTATAAACAGTTTGGTGTTTTAACTCTGATAAAACATTTCCTAACTACGGTCCTGTTGAAAGTTTTCCGCTGCCAAATTAATAAACACCGATACCACCGGCTCTGTGCTGCTCGCGGCCGCCCTCCCCTCAGGGCAAGGGGTCGGGGGTTGCGACACCCCCCATGCTGCTCCATTCTCGATTTGGAGGGAATGGTGTTTTCCGAGTACTGTTATCATACCGATAGATTCGGCAACCACTTTTTCTTAAATTTAATATTGGTATTTTTGGTGTCGGTATTGGTATGGTTCCATAGTTGGATGAGCATTTTGCAACTAGAACGGGTGCGATACTAATAGATTTGGTACACTATTCGATACACACTTCTTCAAAAATTCGGTATCAATACCTCTTTCTTATTTATTAATTCTCACTCCCGTGTCAACCAGATTCTTCTTTGTTTCCTCTTTGAATTATGAATGACTTCTCATAGGGCACCCATTTCCATCCCGATTCGCGTTCCACCTTAGTGCATCTCATATTTACCCTCACCGTCTCTTAAAAAAAGTTGTTTAATCACTTGTTTAGTTGAGTAATTACTTACTAAAATGCAACAATACACTTGTAGGCAATAAAAACATGATACGCAAGTATTTAAAAAGTTTGGGGAAAGAATGACAAAGTTGATTTATAGAGGTTCGAGTAATGTTGATTAATCCTTCTATGTCCTATCCTTGATCCTCCGATTGAGAATTTGTCCACTGGTCGTCTCCTAAAAGCGGTAAGGATCATTGTTACACCAACGTCTCACTAAGACAACGAAGTGATCACCTTGTACAAACGCCTCATTTTTCAAAAAAAAAAAAAAAAACAATTGATGGAGTTTAGGGTCACCATGTACAAACGTAGTGGTCACCTTGTATAAACGTCTCACTTTTTCAAAGGAAGAGATCACCATCTACGTTTCACTAATCTCGAGTGGTAATCATCACCAATATCTCAAATCATTAAACAAACTTAGTGATGCCCGTAACAAATTGTGACACCCGGCTATTTAGGGTCCATACTTGTACATAAGTGTCAGTGATGATTGGATGATGATGATATGGAAGTGATTTGATGATGATATGATATGATACATGAAAGAGGAAGTAAATCAGGTTGCATGAATGTTAATATGATGATATATGACGTGTTTTAATGATACAAAGAAGTGTCATAAGTTTGATGGTTTTGCATGTTGTACATGAGGCTTAAAAAGTAGTAAAATGGATGAAATTGCATGATTTATGTGGCTTACATGAAATTTGCACTAATATGATTATTAGTACCATTTTATTCAGTAAATAACATGCATTGTGTTAAAAAATGAAGTCATGATGACTTGGGATAGTTATAGCAAAGTTCGGTGCAAGACTATAGGTTCAAAAACAGTAAAAATCGGCTTTTAAAGTGATTTTTGCAAAACTGATTTAGATCAGGTTATAAAATAATATTTTTGTAACAAATATAATTATTTAAACTTATATTAAGTATCCATGGTGTTTGGCTAGTCATATGTGACTTTCGACGCCTAAAAACGTTATAGAAACGTTAAAAATACGCATATTTTGATGTACTCGAAAATGGATTGTTTAAGTGTGATTTTCCATGTTAAGATGTTACATATGGATATGAGTATATGTTATGAGTAATGATAAGTGTTACCATGATAGTAGAGTATAAGACTATGCATGTATATTTGTACGACTAAACGAAGATTTCGTTAAAAGACACGTTAAGATACAACTTACTTGTCAAGCATGAAAATTATACATAGGTTCACTTGTGGAGTTAATACATGTATAAGATGATTTTAAAATGATAAAATATATATGTTGGCGGAATACATGCGCTATGATGTTTGATGATTTGCGTCGAAGGTTTTGGGAAAACGCTTGTGACCAGAGAATTGACCCTTGGATCTTTAATAAGGAAAATCTGATTTAACTTTCTTAAAATATATGAATGGTTTTGATTTGAAATTCATAACAAGAAAGTTTTCCCTTAAAGAAATTTGATTATCACTTGAACGTGTGAACTCACCAACCTATTTGTGTTGACACTTGATTTTATGTGTTCTTCAGGTACATAAGATCGACTTCGGGATTTTGGCTTGTCTTGTCTTGTGGTTGGTGATGCAATTTATAATAAATAATGTTTGGACAACTTTTAAAACTATTTGGGACTATTTGTATTAAGATCCATAAGGGATAAAACAACTATATTCTAGTTGTGGTTTAGTTTACACTTTAAACTTTATGTTGTAATTACGTTACATGTCCAAAATGAATATTGCATCGTCCACAAAGATATTTATGGGTACCAACCTCCATCACCGTCACATTTGTATTTCCACCGCGACGTTTTTGAGGTGTGACACAAATGTCTCACAACAGCAACAATAAGCCTCACAATACAAAGCTCAAACACAAGAATGAATAATGGGTTAGTTGTAAAAAACTCGTCTATTTTGCTCTTAATCTTATCTTGACTCTCTCTTTGATTTGTAGTTTGCATCATAAGTAAATTAGAGAGATATGATTAAGAATGACACTACAGAGTGTCTTGGGCAAATGGGCGAGCTCAAATGAAAGTGGGTGGTTCTATTTATTGCACAACACAAAATATAAAGTAGGATAGACTGAGGTCCTGAAGGTCGATGGTATCAACCGTCGATCGTGAAGTTTGTCCTTTTTTATTTTGTGTTGCGAAACTCTGTTAATTGTCGAGTCCACTTTACCATGCCGATTTTAACACATTTTCATCCGATTTTTAATTCTTAAGAAGATACCATTTAACCTTTAGAGTTGAAACTCGAAAACAAGTTTACACAAAAATGATAAGTTTACTTCTTTACCCAAAAATGATAAGTTTACTTTTGATATTTGTAAAAGTTTAATATGTTTTACAAAAGTATTTGTCTTTAAACCATTTGAAGTATCTTTATGACTTCGAGGCGGATGCAATTTGAATCCTTATCAGCCTTGGCAAGCACCAACCGCCAACTTTCAAATTCATATTACTTCAAAGACTTAGTTATAAAAATTTGCAAAACTTGATAATTTTGTATAAAACTAATTTGATGTTTTATAAATATATTTTTGGATAACATCAAGACTTTAAAAAAATGATAGAGTAGAATGCCAAAATGGTCTTTTAGTTTAGGTCATTTTTGTCACTTCAGTAAAAAAAAAACTTTTTGTATGTGGGTCCCTAAGGTTTCATTTTTGTTGTCATTTTCATCCAATTGGCAACTGAATTAGATTTTTCTGTTAACTTCCCTTTTTTGTCGTTTCCATCATTTAAATGAAGGGTATAATCATCATTTTACACCATAATATATTTTAATTAAATGAGGAAAACAACAAAAAGAGAGAACTTAACTAGAAAATTCTAACCCAATTTGATAATTGGATGAAAATAGTAACAAAAATGAAACCTCAGGGACCCAAATACAAAAAGTTTCGTTTTTGGACTAAAGTGTCAAAAGTGGCCTAAACTTATGGACCATTTTGACATTTACTCAAAATGATATTTTTGTAAGTTTGTTATAATATGAAAACCATTTTATCTTACCTTTCTTGATTGCCAACTGATTTAAACGTCTGTTCGACTTTGATATTCACTTTGTGATGTCGGTTTTTATATGTTGATCTTTGTGTGCTTTTGAATCATCATCTTTGGGCATGTTTGGGTAAGCTTTTAGAAACAACTTATTGACTTATTGGCTTCTTGGAAAAGTCAGGATTTTGTGACTTATTGACTTATTGGCTTTTTCCCCTCACATACACCCTCTTTGCCAAACATCATTTTAGAGCTTATGACTTTTCAAAAAGCCAATAAGTCAATAAGTTGTTTCAAAAAGCTTACCCAAACATGCCCTTTGATTTATATCAACCTTAATCCTAATCTCATTAAAATAATGTAATTTGCCATTGATCTTCATTATTCTTCAATCAGATGATGTATGCGAATCCTAATCTTTAATTTTTGACCAAATCAATTTAATTCTTTAATGTTAACCAATACCCAACTAATTTCATTACAATTTAACTTCTAGTTTATTATCAACCTTCTTGACCTATACGCACATTATTTATCAACAACTTAATAACACAAAAAGTTAACTATTGTCTATTTGATAGAGTTGTATAATGTGTTTTAATATTTGTAATTACTTAAACTTTTAAATTCTAGGTAAAATTTCTTTATTGTTCTTCCTATATGCATTATAATATAGTATAGATATAGATAAACATGTAACACAATTGTAAATTTTATTAATATACAGACTTATTAAAACTCAGTAAAATAAATATAGGTAAGTTTATAACAATAGAATTTAACTCATATTTATAAATTATATAAAATTAATGAATTTATACTAAAAAAATTATTATACGATATCAAATACTAAATTGGTTATTAAAAATAATAATGTGGTTATGAAAAATGAACGTAAAAGTTGATTCCACTAAAAAAAATGAACGTAAAAGTTGATAACCATGTGGAAAGTACAAGCACTCTCTGGGATAGTATAATTGTTTGGGAAAAAGTTTGTGGGTGTTAATAAAGCGTTAAATTCAGTAACGACGAGAAGAAATATGAATGTTGACTGAAATATGTTGATTAAAACATGAATAACTACGAATTGTTATTTAAAAATGGTTTATTTTTTAACTTGGGTATACTCAAATTATATAGTGGGTCAATTTGTCTATATTATTAACTTAGATCATGTCTATATGGGCCAACACCACGTCATCACCGAATCACACCACCACCACCATAACCACCTACGCAAAGCAGGTCAGCGTCACCTCTACCATTACCAACTCCTCCAATGTCGACACAACAACCGCCATCATTATCGTCACCTCCACTACTGATCACATCATTACCATTAGTTGTCATAAAAATAAATTACTGAAGGTGAACCCATTTTGGTTTTTTATTCATGTAAGAGCTTTCACATTGAATTCATTTTCCATATCTATATAATTACACTAAAAATCACTATTTTTTTCAATCAAATAATATTTTTTATACCTTTATCATTACATTTTCTCTCTCATCCACTTAAAAAATATTAAAAAATTATAAGGAGTGAACAATATTCCCATATATTTACATATAAACAATAAAATTTTCCCTTTCCTCCACTCACAACCGTTCCTTATAATATAACTAACCCACTCACATAAATATAAGAAATCCATTGCGAATGCTAGAACTTGGACCATTTTTTACTAAAACCAAAGGCCTAATTAGAAATATAGGTGCACATAACCGAGTGTTATGAATACAGGTTCGGGTACCACAGGGTATTAGAAAACCCTATACAGGTACACAAAAAACCCGACGTCGCTACTTTTTTTATTTCATAATTTTTTTTGTATTTATATGTTTCCAACTCCATTTTTTGGGTTATAAACTTTATCATTAACAACATAAAACTTCCGATATATTAGAAACTTAGAAATAGTACAAGATATACATATCATAAAAGTGTATACATAATCGGGTGTCAAAAATCCCGGTGCGGGTATTAAAAAAACCGGGGTACGGGTATTGTAAAACCCTGGTATAAATTGGGTTGATAAAAACCCGGGTTCAGGTTCTCACAACAAATATCATACCCGGACCCTACCGGGTAGGTTCGAGTTCAGGTTCAGGTTCGGGTTTACAATACCCAGTTTTTAAAAAACCTGGACCTGGGTTTTTTTTCGGGTTTGGGTTTTCTTGTGCACCACTACTTAGAAACATGCAACATCAAGTTGTTTAGACGATCTAGCTCTCTAAAGTCCAATCTCTCAGACATATTCTTCAAACTTTTAGATGGCCCATAACATAGGCAATGGCCCATGAATAAAAGCCCACTGGTATGACCATTCCAACCTACATACTACTATATAACACTTGATTTAGGGTTCCAGCCGACCCCTGTCAAACGCAACCGCCTCGCGTCGCGTCGCGGATATTCATTCTAGGGTTCGTTCTCTCATTCATCGCTTATTCTTTCACTCGGTTCATTCTTGCCTGATTTTATGTAAAAATGTCATCTTTTTTTATCGAAATGTTTGATTATTGCTCACTTTGTGCGTTCTTCATGAATTGTGTATTCGTATTATGAAAAGCGTTGTAGATTGCTTATATGTATCTGTTTTCTTAGCTGATCAACATCTGTTTATCGTTATAGGTTCACTACTGCAGTATCTGCTGTATCTAGATGAATTTACTGCACTTTTGATTGTAATTTTAGGGTTTTAATGTTTTGAGGGCAAATTGATCTGGAAAATTCATGCTGTGTGTGATCCAAACTACATGAGGCTAGCTAGATATAGTTGAATCTATGAATCATTGTTTTTTTTGGCCCAAAATCCATGTGATTTTGGTTTAAGTTACTTATTCTCTTTGACCTAACTTAGTGCTTGATAGCTATGTAGAACACACTGAAGAACACAGTGTCTTATTAGTGTTTGTTTCATCATTTGACATTAATTGTTGAGCTTATACATTGGTTATGGAGGTTCGGTATTACAAATACAAACACAATAATGCTATTCCAAGACGCAAAAAAGTATTTTGGGGCAAAAAAGTGCACACCTTAGTAGTCAAAAATTGAAGTTTTCATCTAAATCAAATTAAAGGATTAAAGAAATTTGTTTGTATATCCCACACTGCTTTATTTAAAGAAATTTGATAAAGGAGATGTTTATTAAATGGAGGGAGGTTAAAAAGGGAACCATAAGCGGTGCTTGGCCTGTGGTTAAGAAAACCAACCGGCGCTGGGGTGTGGTTTAGATGTGTACCTGTTTATGCTGGTTTTGGCCAGTTTTTGTTTGGTTTTGGTTTCTGGACAGAACTAGATGCTTGTCTTGCCTGGTTTTAGTTTAGTTTTGTTTGAAATGCCTAGGCTCGCAAATGATTTGTTTTTGATACTATAGAGGGCAGCAATGTTTAGTCAGCTACGATAATTTATATAACCAGATGCTGATATAGATCTAATTTAGGAAACTTTTATCTAAACTGAGCTTCTGAATGAAAACTCAACATCAAGTTGAGTTTAGCAACAGATCAACAAAAGTCATCGTGTTTGAAGATATATTCATTCATAGTGCTTTGCTTGTAGAACAACTTTGTCACACATACATTGGTTTTTGAGCTTGGATTTGACGAGCATCTTTTTAGTTCTAATGTTGTCACCCCTTTGTTGTTTTTTCATGTAATATATATGTTGATTTGTTCTGAATTGCATTATTTTTTCAGCACAAAATGGCTCCAAAACAGCCGAACACTGGACTTTTTGTGGGTCTAAACAAAGGACATGTCGTGACCAAGAAGGAATTGGCACCACGCCCATCTGACAGGAAAGGGGTAAGTAATCTTTCTTTCGTATATATTTTTTTTATCAAAGACAAAAATTTGATTTTTAAATCTCAACCGTCTTCTATTATATATTGGTTCTTACTTTAGAAAACAAGCAAAAGAGTACACTTTGTGAGGAACCTAATCAGAGAGGTTGCCGGTTTTGCTCCTTATGAGAAGAGAATTACCGAACTTCTTAAGGTTGGAAAAGACAAACGTGCCCTCAAAGTTGCCAAGCGAAAGTTGGGCACTCACAAGAGGGCGAAAAAGAAGAGAGAGGAGATGTCTAGCGTTCTCCGCAAGATGAGGTAAATATATTGGTATTTTTACATCTCATATGTTTGCGACGCCTGTGTGTTATATGTTTCTTACCTTGGTTGGATGTTTATGTAGGGCTGGTGGAGGTGCCGAGAAGAAAAAGTAAGTTTGTGTTGGATACAACTTGAAGATCTTTCTTGATTTGTTTGACTAGATCTATAGGCAGGACTTATTGTTGAACCTTCTTGTTTTGCTGTTTTTGGAATTTTGACTCTACTGGGTCAAGTTTGTTTGATGAAGATTTTTGTCCGATCCGATTTTGAGTTGCAGAAAAATCAAAATTAATGGGTGTGTGATAATCATCTGAATGAAAAATGAACCATAGATATTTCTTACATATAGTTGGGTTTCACCATCTGTAAGAAAATCAGGACCTCGGCTTCGACTAAGGGTGCTAAATGCGTCAAACTGTGTGGATCCAACACAACACTAACACGAAATGCATGTTAGACATCAACATGAAAAACATGTTAATACTCCAAAATAACCATTTTACAATCACAAATATACAAATGGTTGTTAAATAAATACAACTAGACAATATATGTTATGCCAACAAATGGGTTAAACAAATCAAGTTAACTGTTTGTCTGGCGCAAACACGACTTGTTTAGTTTGTGATTGTGAGTCTGGCCCACACCAAAACCGAATGTATTCTAAAACCTCATTCATGCAAGTAAAAATATATGGCTTTACACCTTTTCCCTTGGTATTCTAAAACCTCATTCAATGCATCAAGTTAGCCACAAATGTGAAGGAACTCCCAGTAATAATAATACAATCAACATATTTAACATGTCACCGATGCATCACAATAAACAAATGGAAGTATTGTAAACACATTGTGTAAGCAACTTATCATGTGGATTAGTCATGTACTGTCTATCGAACTGACACATTAAAAAAGATGGCGTTAACATCGACATTACAAATATCCCATCTGTGTGAATAAGCAACGCACTCAAGGTCTTAGTGTCATAACCTTTGTCAACAAATCGGACTTAATAACGACTAACAGTATCCAACAATGTTCGCGTGTGGTGGACAATAATATTCGGTTTCAAATCGAGCGAAATACTAAAATTTGGCTCGTATCGTATTCCACCACCCTGGCGAGTTTTAGGCTTCAGGGCTCAGTATGAAGGGTGAGAAAGAAGCATAGAAAAGCATGTCAAAGGATTAGAATGTGTATTATGTCCTAAGTTTGAGTTTAAACCAATATACCGAGATGGAGGATTAAGCTGCATAGGCGTATACAAAGAGTTTCGATCAAAGTTGTGCACAAATTTTAGTCTCCTAGATATTTAACGTTAGTATACATAGTAAGCGACTAAGAGCGGCGAGCTACTCAAGATCTATTCTTTGATTATTCACACCAAGTCAAGCTTAAACGAGTTCATGCCCAAGCTTGATCCTAAAACTAAACGAGGTTGAGTGGAGCTTGATTAGGCTACCAATGATATTATTTCTATAATAAATAATTACATCATAAATAGTATCATCATGTATATAATGATGACAAAAACGAGATAATTTACATTATGTGTAAATAAGAGATAACAGGTAAGTTTTCTACTAAGACCTACCTAGCAATATTTCAAGGGTACAAGTTCAGTTCAGTTCAGTTCATTAGCTTGCCATTTGAGCTATGCAGTTAATGCGGTAAAATATCGGATATCGGTCAAGGACCGATATTTGAAATATAGGTTATCTCGGTGGGATATCGGTAATTTTAATATAATGCAGAATTTATATATATCGGTTATATCGGTCAGTATCGCCGATGATATCGGTACCGACATTTGGAGCGATATTTGACACCGATATGACCGATAACCGATATATCACCGATATTAACTGCATAGCATTTGAGTTTATTTATGATAATGAACGTATCATGTATTGAAAACGATATGCTAGATCGAATTAGCATTGATACTTTAATAATAAATTTGACTTCCAGATTCGTCAAATTAGGGCAAATCATGAAAGATATACAAATCAACAAATACATGTTAGGGCTCCGATTATCCAAATTAGGGCAAATAATGGGAAGAGCCATTTTGTAACTTGTTAGAATTAAGTCACGTGCATTGCACATGCCTACATGAGTGTTTATCATTTATCACTTGTTGGTTGTTACCAAAGTAGTGGGTTATCATCCGTGCCTCACGGTCGGTTTAAAACGTATATAAAAATAAGTACATTATTAGTATATTTAGAATATTATATCTTGTGCATATTATTAGACGTTTATTAGTCAAAGTTTGTTAGCTATGATTGAGCCCAAAATCATGTTGTAATCTGTTAGCTATGATTGGGCCTAAAATCAAGTTGTAATCTGCTATATATTGTGAATATTGAATAGAGAAGAGGCAATGATTCAATAACCAAAAGTTATCATGGTATCAGAGCCGACATCTCATATGCCGTTCAACAAATCTCATATGCCGTTCAACAAATCTGCCTTCACATGCATTGTCCAACTACTTCACATATGCATGCTTTAAAACGTATCCTGTTCTTCTTTTCCTTCACATATGCCGTTCAACCCCACTTCCGATCCTGTTCTTCTTTTCCTTCTTTTTGGGCGCCGCAAACAGAACCCTCTCCCACCTGTTCATCTTTCATTCCTCTTCTCTATTTTTATTTTTATTCCACCCCCTATGGATCCCAAACTACACCCTGCTATCACTGTTTCTAACATTAAAAATTTCATACCCATTACCCTTGAAGTTGAAACCAGCCAATACGCTTCATGGGCTGAACTCTTCAAGATTCATTGCCGCGCCTTTCAAGTTCTCGATCACTTATCCCCTCGGAAAGAAGAAGCACCTTCCGCTGCAGCCTCAAATGATGCTGAAAAGGAAAAATCGGCTCCCACTTCTGAAGATGTTTGGAGTCGTCTCGATGCAATCGTTCTCCAATGGATTTATACCACCATTTCAAACGATCTCCTAAGCACCATAATCCGTCCCAATTCAACCGCTTGCTACGCATGGACGGCTTTGAAGAACCTTTTCCATGATAACCAGGCTACACGGGCTGTTTTGCTACAGAAGAAGTTTGCAAATGTCAAACTTGACTCTTTTCCATCCATGTCCGCCTATTGTCAAGAGGTAAAATTTTTATCCGATCAACTTGCTAATGTGGGCTCTCCGGTCACCGAACACACTCTTGTTATTCAACTAATCACTGGGTTAAATGAAGCATATGGGGGGGGGGGTCGGTTCCATCATTGCTAACACCAAACCATTCCCTACGTTTTATGAAGCCCGGTCACAATTAATCCTAGAAGAAACCACTAAGGCTAACCGGGTTTCCAACGAAACAGCCCTACACACTTCCCATACCCAACCTGCTCAAACTCAAAACCCTTCAACCCCTTCACCGAACCCTGCTCCAAACTCAACCCGTGGTCGAGGTCGTGGCCGAGGTCGCGGGCGCAACACTACCACTCACCAATACTCACCGTGGCCTTCTTCCTACTGGCCGGCTACCCAACCTTCACACCCACAAACCCGTCCACCAACCTGGCCCAGCCCATCACCCTACTTCTGGGCCGTACCTCCCTGCCCATATCCCACCGCACCTCCATCACGACCCACAACCACCAGCCCACAGCAGGGTATCTTAGGCCCTCGCCCACAGCAAGCTTATGCCGCCTCTGACACAAGTTACACCCCCACGGAACTGGATCAAGCTTTTAGCACTTTTTCGCTCCATCCTCCGGATCAAAATTGGTACCGGTGCCACAGGTATAATGACTCACAACTCTAGTAATCTCTCTTCCTGTTTTAATAAGGTTTATAATCGAAACATTACCATCGGTGATGGCAAAACAATTCCAGTCTATGCTATTGGAAATCATACCCTACCACACCCTTTTCCTAAATTCAAACTAAACAATGTTCTTTTTTCACCCAAACTTGTTAAAAATTTAATCTCCGTCCGTCGTTTCACCACCGACAACAATGTTTCCATCGAATTTGACCCATTTGGTTTTGATGTGAAGGAACTCCACACTCGGAAGCCTATCATCCGATGTAATAGCACCGGTGATCTATATTCGCTTACCATACCTTCAAGTTACCAAACTCAAGAATCTCATGTTCCCGCTTCTTCGTTTTTAGCCGTGTCTCAAGATACTTGGCATCGCCGTCTTGGACACCCCGCATTTAATATTTTACGTAGTTTAAAACATTGTTTGCATTCTACTTCCAATAATGTCAAAACTTCATCTATTTGTGAACCTTGTGTGTTTGGCAAACAAATTAAATTTCCTTTTTATGCTTCACATAATTATACTTATTTGCCTTTTGATATAATACATAGTGATCTTTGGACATCACCGGTCTTATCATCTAATGGCCATCGCTACTATATTCTTTTTCTAGATGACAAAACAAATTTCTTATGGACATATGCCTTGACCTCTAAATCTCAAGTCTTTTCCAAGGTTTTAGAATTTCACAAATTAATTTCTACACAATTTAACATCCCCATCAAATCTTTTCAATGTGACAATGGCCGTGAGTACAACAATATCTCTTTTCATAATTTTTGCAAATCAAACGGGATGACGTTCCGATTTTCATGCCCTTACACATCGTCACAAAATGGTAAGGCGGAGCGTAAAATACGGTCCATTAATAATATAATGCGCACCATTCTATCCCAAGCATCGGTACCTCATCATTTTTGGCCTCACGCCCTTGAACATGCCACCTATTTACTTAACATATTACCCACCAAAGTTCTAAAAAATTATACACCCACTTTTTGTCTATATAATCGACACCCCACCTATGACCATTTAAGCACCTTTGGGTGTCTTTGCTACCCTTTGCTTCCTTCACCCTCCATCCACAAACTAGCGGATCGCTCAAAGCCGCGTGTTTTTCTTGGTTACCCTTCTAATCATAGAGGTTATAAATGCTACAATATAACCACCAACAAAATTACTATTTCCAGAGATGTTGTGTTTAATGAAAATATTTTCCCTTTCACTACTACATCTCCTACCCAACCCTCCTATGAGTTTCTAACTTCTGAACCACACCCACTGTTGTGGTCTTCCCCAAATTCAACTCACTCACCTACTCCTTCATCTCCACCTCCCACCTCAAATGTTTCCACTCCTACCCCAACAGTGCATATGTCTCCTTCTTCACCATCCCATTCTTCACCTCCAAGTTCTCCTTCACAACCCACCGGCCACTCCCCTACTTCTCCCAATAATACCAGCAGCCCTCCACCATCGGAAACCGTACCACCAATCATCCCGCAAACTGTCCCTTCCCAACCCGTGGCTACACAACCATCCACCACCACCCGAACAATCCGCACTCGTTCCATGTTCGGCATCTCGAAACCCAAGCAGCTATTTAACCTTAACACCACCACTCCCACCATCTCTGCTCTTCCCAAAACCCCAACTGTCACGGCCCCCGACCCGGTTTGACCCGTTTCAGGAGCCGCAGAACAGAAAATCCCGTGGTATTTATTTAATTAAATTGACAGCGGAAGTTTTCATCAGGATCTTTTTAAAGCTGCAATTTCCTGATTATTTCATTTCACAACTCGGGATAAAACCCCGGTAATTTACAATCACAAGATTTCCCGGAGAAATCTTTATTTTACAAAACATGTTTCTTTATTTTATAATGAGCCACTTTCTTAAGCTTGCAGTGCTTTGAGGCACTTTTCCTGTATCAAAACAGATCACCTGAAACATGTTTGAAAAAGATTTTGTAGTGGAAAATACTGGTGAATCATTCTATTTATTAAAACGACACGTTTGTTATAATTTACAGTATTAAGAGAGATTACAATGTTTCTGATATCAACCAACTACCCACAGTATTTGTCACTCGACTCGTTTCTGTGACTATGGTCATATCCCCCATTGGCTGCCCCAATGGTGACGATTATAAAGTAATGTATACAAAACCCCACATACTGGCTGTAATTTGGTGATTACATATACTTAATCACTGTAATTATAACTTTGAAAATATTTAAGAATTTATAAAGCACTTTGAATAAAAAGAGAATGACTCACTTTGCAGATTTAACACGGATACAGTCTAGTCTACTGATTGGCCTTGTTAACCTAGTTTAAATAACAATGCACACAAAACTAGGTTAGTAACCAATACAGCATTTACGATAACTCACGAGATCAAACCCTCACAATGAATGACAAAGTGCGATACTTAAACATCCATCGTATTTACGACGAATGACAAAGCATAACCCTAATGTGGGCAGCACTTAAACATCCATTGGATAGTTTCAATCGATCGGACATTGAATCGTAGCAGCGATCGAGTTATTACCCTGTTATTGCGGCAGCACTTCGTGAATTGTGTGTGTTTTAAGACTGTTTCGACTACAACTCAGAGTAAAAATTGAAATTGAACGTCGAACAAACGCACAGTATCAAGTCCCACTGCCCTCTATTTATACCCAAAATTCGTCCCCCTCGCGCCACGCGAAAGATCCCCTTGTGCGCGTCGCGTGGCGCGAGAGACCCTATTCTACCCTAGGGTTGCTCCGTGTCCAGGTAGCTCAGCTGTGTTGGTGGCTCGTTCATTTTCAATTTCGACAACAAACTGTGTGGATATTACCGACTAGGTTTTACCCCCTCTGAGTTTTAGGGGCCCTGATCTTGATTCCGATTATTCTGAAAATTTTAGGGTTTATTCAGAATCACTTGGGTTTCTCAATTAGGGTTTCCTATTGGACAATTAAAGTAATAAATAAGACTTTTTAGTAAGAGTTGTTACATTCTCCCCACCTTAATAAAATCTCGTCCTCGAGATTCACTGGAACAAGTATGGATACTTTCGCTTCATTTCTAATTCTAACTCCCAAGTGTATTCAGGTCCTCTTTTTGAATCCCATTTGACCTTGACAAGTACTAACCGTTTGTGTTTTAGGAATTTCACCTTTTTGTCTTCTATCTGAAGAGGTTTCTCAATAAATTTTAACTTTTCGTTTACCTCTATATCTTGTAGAGGTACTACCAATGATTCGTCAGACAAACATTTCTTAAGATTGGATACATGAAATATGTCATGTACTCCTGCCAGTTCCTCTGGTAGTTGTAATCGATAAGCAACTGATCCTATACGTTGGATCACTGAAAATGGTCCTACATATCGTGGACTTAGTTTTCCTTTCTTACCGAACCGTACTACTCCTTTCCAAGGAGAAACTTTCAATAGTACTTTGTCTCCGACTTGAAATTCCAATGGCTTCCTTCTATTGTCTGCATAACTCTTCTGACGATCTCGAGCCGTCTTCAATCTTTCTTTGATTTGAGTGATTTTATCAGTGGTTTCTTGCACAATCTCCAGACCTGATAATTGACTTTCTCCTATTTCTACCCAACATACTGGAGTTCTGCACTTTCGTTCGTATAGTGCTTCGAATGGGGCAGATTCGATACTTGAATGATAACTATTGTTATAGGATAATTCAATTAAAGGTAGGTGGTCATCCCAGTTTCCACCAAAATCTATCACACATGCTCGGAGCATGTCTTCTAGAGTTTGTATCGTCCTTTCACTTTGCCCGTCTGTTTGAGGATGATATGCAGTGCTCAAGTTCAGTTTAGTTCCCATAGCTTCTTGGAAACTTGTCCATAAGTGCGAAGTGAAACGACTATCCCTATCTGATACAATGGAGAGTGGAACTCCATGTAGGGATACGACTTCATCTACATACAACTTTGCCAACCTTTCCATGCTAAAGGTTTCTTTCATGGGTAGAAAATGAGCTGATTTGGTTAATCGATCCACAATTACCCAAATCGCATCATTACCTTTTCTGGTTTTGGGCAACTTAGTAACAAAATCCATTGTTATGAGTTCCCATTTCCATACTGGCATTTCTAATTGTTGTAGTAGACCTGAAGGTTTCTGGTGTTCTGCCTTAACTTGTGAACAAGTAAGACATTTAGAAACATATCTAGCTATATCCTTTTTCATGCCTATCCACCAGAAATTATTTCTTAAATTTTGGTACATCTTATTGTTTTCAGGGTGTATGGTATACCTAGATTTATGGGCTTCTTCTAAAATCTTATTTCTTAATTCTCCCTGCTTAGGTACCCAAATTCTTCTTTTGTGGAATCTCCAAATTCCATCAGCTCCTTGTTCTAATTCTTTTATTTGTCCCTTCATTCCTTTAGCATCATCCTTGATTGCTATTTCCTGAACATTCCTTAGTTGTTCCATTAAATCTACTTGTAGATTTAATCTGAGAGCATGAACCCGTCGTTGTTTCTCATGATACTTACGACTTAAGGCATCTGCAACTACATTAGCCTTTCCTTCGTGATACTGAATATCACAGTCGTAGTCACTTAAGATTTCCATCCATCTCCTTTGTCTCATGTTTAACTCTTTTTGCCCAAATATATATCTTAATCTCTTATGATCTGTATAGACAGTAAACTTACTTCCATATAGATAATGTCTCCAAATTTTAAGGGCAAAAATTATGGCTCCTAATTCTAAGTCATGAGTTGTATAATTTTCCTCGTGCTTTTTCAATTGTCTTGATGCATACGCAATTACCTTCTTGCGTTGCATTAATACACATCCTAATCCTAGTTTTGAAGCATCACAGTAAACTTCAAAATCTCCAGTCCCTTCTGGTAAAGCTAGGATTGGAGCATTGGTTAATTTCTGCTTCAAGATCCTAAAGGCTTCTTCTTGCTTAGGTCCCCATTCAAACTTAACTGCTTTACAGGTTAGCTTAGTTAATGGTACAGCTATCTTGGAAAACTCCTTAATAAACCGTCTATAGTATCCAGTTAAACCTATAAAACTTCTAATTTCCATTGCGGATTGCGGAACCTTCCATTTGGTAATTGCCTCTATTTTAGAGGGATCTACGTGAATACCTTCGTGATTCACCATGTGACCTAGAAATTGCACTTCCTTTAGCAAAAATTCACACTTCGAGTATTTGGCATAAAGCTTTTCTTTTCTTAACAAAGTTAAGAGTGCATGCAAGTGCTCACAATGTTCTGTCTGATTTTTGGAATAAATAAGTATATCGTCGATGAAGACAATTACAAATTTATCCAAATATGGTTTACAGATTCTATTCATCATGTCCACAAATGCTGCAGGAGCATTTGTTAACCCAAAGGGCATGACTGTAAACTCGTAATGACCATACCTAGTCCTGAAAGCAGTTTTAGGTATGTCTTCCTCTTGTACCTTTAATTGATGATATCCGGAGTGTAAGTCGATCTTAGAAAAGTATCTAGCTCCTTGAAGTTGATCAAAAAGATCATCAATCCTAGGTAATGGGTATCGATTCTTAATTGTAACCTTATTCAATTCTCTATAATCAATACACATTCTCATCGAACCATCATTCTTCTTTACGAACAATACTGGAGCTCCCCAAGGGGATGAGCTAGGTTGTATGAATCCTTTGCTTAGTAATTCATCTAATTGCTTTTTCAGTTCTAACATTTCGGTAGGAGCTAACCGATAAGGTGCCTTAGCTATCGGTGTAGTTCCGGGAATTAGATGAATTCTAAATTATACTTCCCTATCTGGTGGTAATCCTGGTAACTCTTCTGGGAATACATCTGGGTATTCTGAGACTACAGGAATCTCCTTAAGTTCTTTTCCCTTAGTACTAATGATTACTGAAATCATATATACTATTCTTTGCTTTCGTTCATAACTAGCAACTTTCATTACTGATATGAACTTCATGGGTTTACGTGGTTGATTTCCTGTAATCATGATTACTTCTCCGGTAGGTGCCTGAATCTCTATAGAGTTCTTTTCACAAAGGATTCGAGTATGGTTGGCACCAATCCATTCCTAACACAACATTGAATTAAGCTAATTTCATAGGTAATAGGTTTGCAGAGAATTTATGACCTGAGAGTTCTATTTCTACATTTTGCAAAACCTTATCTATTTTAACTGAATTCCCATCTGCTGTTTCGACTGTAAAAATCTGCCTAAGGTTGGTTAGGGGTAATTTAAGAGTTTGGCAAAATGAAGTATTGATAAAACTTTGGTTTGCACCAGAGTCAAATAATACTTTTGCGTATACGTTGTGAACTAGGAACGTACCAGCTATCACATCTGGAATGAGTTCTGCTTCTTGAGTGGTTAGCTGGAATGCTCTGACATTCTTCTTAGTAGCTCCGTCGGTCGTCTTAGTTTTGTTGTCTGCTGGTTTGGCCAATTTAGGACATTCTGTTTTGAAATTCCCCGCTTCTCCACAGTTAAAGCAGATTATGCTTTTCTTTCTGCAGTTTTCTTCACAATGTCCTACAACTTTGCAAAAGTTGCAGGTTATATTGCATTTTCCATAATGTTTCTTTTTGCAATTCCTGCAGAATTGAGGATTTGAGGATTGCCCTGTTCCTCTTTTCTTGAAGTTACTACTATTACCCACACGAAATCCTTGGGTAATTTTCTGAGCCAGTTCCTTCTTCCTGTTTTCATCTCTTGTGCGTACCAATTCGTCAGTTACGGTATTAGCTAATTCTACCGCATCGTCAATAGTGCGAGGTCTCGCGGCTTTAACGATATTACGGATTTCGCTAATCAGTCCCCAAATATAGCGAGAAATGAGTACCGGCTTTGGCGAAGCCAGCGTTGGTACCACTCTAGCATATTCGAAGAATGTCGAAGTATATCCTCGGCAGTCTACATCCATCATCCGATGGTTTAGGAATTTATTTGCCATTTGATCTTTTTCATACTCGGGACAGAATTTTCTTTCTACAAGATTCTTAAATTCTTCCCAGTTCATAGCATACGCCACAATCCTTCTTTTAACTTGTAACACTGTATTCCACCATTCTAGCGCCCCTTCTTTAAAAAGATTTTATGCATACATTACCTGATCTTCCTCGGCACATTTACTTATGGTAATCACTGCCTCAGTTTTCTCTAACCAACGCAGTGCTGCAATAGCCGCTTCGTTACCTGCAAACTCAGCTGGTTTACAGGCAAGAAATTCTTTGTAAGTGCAACCAGGTGTTGCAGCTTTCATTTTCTTGAAAATTGGGGCTTGCAGATCATTATTGTTATTAATATGATTACCGCCTCCGTTTATACTATTACTAAAATTGTCGCCTTGTGTACGTTTACTAGGAATGATTGATTGAGTTTTAACAGGTTTCTGGGCAGCAGCAATGATTGCTGGAATAGCATTGGCTATTCCTTGAGCAACAATATCCTCAATATCTTGCCTATTTAACAATTGCTCTTCCTGATTTTGCTCAGATTGATTTACTTCATTTACTGGTTCATTACCAATGTTTGCCATCTGATAATTTATATAATTTATTAGTATAAAATAATAAACAACCAAATATAACAATTAATCACATATAATCACATAAACAATTATATAATCAAAATTGTAAAATTCCAAATTTTCTTTGTTTATATATTATAATATGCTTTCGTACACACTTTTATCTTACAATCGTTTTATTGGTTATTTTACACATACTGATTTTTATTACTATTATTGTTATTATACAAACACAGATTCATAACCTACTTCTCCCTTGTCAACTTATATTTTTAATAACCATGTTCCCTCTCATCATATTTCCATGAGATTTGTCCTCCTATCTCTCGGATCCTATTTCCAGCATCCATCAGCTCTTCGCCAAAATGGCGGAGTTCAGCCATATTCTCATTACTGATCGGTGGATTTGGTATAGGTTCTGGATCGAACTGAGGGAAAAGCGTATAGGGATTGTTGAGAAGGTTTTGGAACTGCCAATCATTAGTCCACCACTCGTCCATTCCTAAAGGTTGGGTGTGGATTATAGGTTCTGGGATTGCTGGTTCCAAATTCATTGGAAGTTGGGTTTCAATAGGATGAGTAAAAACATTTTCATTGACAGGCTTAATAGTATCACAACTTGCCAATATAAAATCTAACTCCTCCTGCAATGTCATTTCCTGGGTTTGCTTAGAGCTTTCTCCAATTTCCACCTTTATCTGCCTAGATTCTTCCCCAATCTCTAATTCCATCTGTCTAGAATTCTCCCCCATTTCAATTCCTTTTCCTTTCTCTAAGGGATTGTTTATTTTAGGAATCTTCCTAGTGGCGGGTTTCCTTTTACGCACACGCCTCGATCCTACCAATCTTCTCCTCTTTTTAGGGTTGGGTTTTTCCAGAGGTGGAGCGTTGAATTCTATAGGTTGTTCCACATCAGCAAAGTATCCAGTAAAATCTTTGGAAACTTCTATGTTTACAGGGTAGAGGTTGAGGTTCTCTAGGGCTCCAGATAACTCATTCATGCTGTTTAGCATATATGTAAAAATAATAAGTTAAAATTTTATAACAAATTTCACAGATAACCTTCAAATATTATTGCATACCGTATGTCTTTAATACAAAGGAAAATTGACAATTAAACATACTAGGTTTTATTTTATTTATTGGATAATGTTTCTGGCTTATAAGTGATAAGGATGCTAATACTGGGTCATGGTATTCTAAAGATTTGCATTTACTGCTACGGTAGCTAGCATATAAAGATCCGCCCATTTTTCATCTAACTGATCTTCCCACGGTGATTTACTGGTTAATTCCTGGGTTTCCTGTTTAACTTTCTTTTCTCGGGATTTCTTTATTTTCTCCTGATGTTTTCTTAAAAATCAAACTTCTTTTATTAGGAGAAAGTGGTTCCTCATATTGTGCTTTTTGAACAAATATTCCTTCTTCAGGATTTGCATAGGGTTTTGAGGAATTTGTTTGGGATGAACTTCCCTTCTCGTTTGATGACCTATCTAATTTAAGATAGATGTTTGAAATCTTTTGTTTACCCATACTGTAACTAACAAATAGTCAGTTAATAAAACACATAATCACATAATGGTAATCAGGAAAAATTAAGTATTTCTAAATACTTAATTAGCTTAACTCAGTGGCTCTGATACCACCTTTTTCTGTCACGGCCCCCGACCCGGTTTGACCCGTTTCAGGAGCCGCGGAACAGAAAATCCCGTGGTATTTATTTAATTAAATTGACAGCGGAAGTTTTCATCAGGATCTTTTTAAATTTGCAATTTCCTGATTATTTCATTTCACAACTCGGGATAAAACCCCGGTAATTTACAATCACAAGATTTCCCGGAGAAATCTTTATTTTACAAAGCATGTTTCTTTATTTTATAATGAGCCACTTTCTTAAGCTTGCAGTGCTTTGAGGCACTTTTCCTGTATCACAACAGATCACCTGAAACATGTTTGAAAAGGATATTGTCAGTGGAAAATACTGGTGAATCATTCTATTTATTAAAACGACACGTTTATTATAATTTACAGTATTAAGAGAGATTACAATGTTTCTGATATCAACCAACTACCCACAGTATTTGTCACTCGACTCGTTTCTGTGACTATGGTCATATCCCCCATTGGCTGCCCCAATGGTGACGATTATAAAGTAATGTATACAAAACCCCACATACTGGCTGTAATTTGGTGATTACATATACTTAATCACTGTAATTATAACTTTGAAAATATTTAAGAATTTATAAAGCCCTTTGAATAAAAAGAGAATGACTCACTTTGCAGATTTAACACGGATAGAGTCTAGTCTACTGATTGGCCTTGTTAACCTAGTTTAAATAACAATGCACACAAAACTAGGTTAGTAACCAATACAGCATTTACGATAACTCACGAGATCAAACCCTCACAATGAATGACAAAGTACGATACTTAAACATCCATCGTATTTACGACGAATGACAAAGCATAACCCTAATGTGGGCAGCACTTAAACATCCATTGGATAGTTTCAATCGATCGGACATTGAATCGTAGCAGCGATCGAGTTATTACCCTGTTATTGCGGCAGCACTTCGTGAATTGTGTGTGTTTTAAGACTGTTTCGACTATAACTCAGAGTACAAATTGAAATTGAACGTCGAACAAACGCACAATATCAAGGTCCCACTGCCCTCTATTTATACCCAAAATTCGTCCCCCTCGCGCCACGCGAAAGATCCCCTTGTGCGCGTCGCGTGGCGCGAGAGACCCTATTCTACCTAGGGGTTACTCCGTGTCCAGGTAGCTCAGCTGTGTTGGTGGCTCGTTAGTTTCAATTTCGACAACAAACTGTGTGGATATTACCGACTAGGTTTCACCCCCTCTGAGTTTTAGGGGCCCTGATCCTGATTCCGATTATTCTGAAAATTTAAGGGTTTATTCAGAATCACTTGGGTTTCTCAATTAGGGTTTCCTATTGGACAATTAAAGTAATAAATAAGACTTTTTAATAAGACTTCTCAATTAGGGTTTCCAACCGAAGCCTTATCCAATACGGACTGGAAAAATGCTATGACTGACGAGTTTCGGGCCCTTATTAATAATAGGACTTGGGAACTAGTACATAAACAGCCCGGTATGAATATTGTTCAGAGTATGTGGATTTTCAGGCATAAAAAGAAAGCGGACGGGACACTTGAACGGTACAAATCACGCCTAGTGTGCGATGGTCGTTCGCAAACAAATTGGTGTGGATTGTGGCGAAATTTTTAGTCCGGTTGTAAAGCCGGCCACTATTAGAACGGTTCTATCATTGGCTCTTTCAAACTCATGGGCCGTTTCAACCAATTAGATGTCAAAAAACGCGTTTCTAAATTCTTGTTAAGGAATAAGGTTCAACAATAGATATCACCCAGGAAGGGTGTGCTAAATTTGTTAAAATTGTCAG
Source organism: Helianthus tuberosus (assembly GCA_030545235.1). Classification (NCBI taxonomy): domain Eukaryota; kingdom Viridiplantae; phylum Streptophyta; class Magnoliopsida; order Asterales; family Asteraceae; genus Helianthus; species Helianthus tuberosus. Next base: position 165,417,941 of record CM060447.1, read on the forward strand.
GCTAGTTAAGCTCTGAGTATATAGAATCATTTGAAGGAAATCGGAATGTATCAAGATCAAATAGCTTACGAGCTAAGACCTAATTAAGGGGGCTTGGTGGAACGCGCAATGTGACCCACACTAATGATTTAGCGACGTGTCACCAATAAGTCGAAAAGCGCTATCACATAATGATATGCAGAACTATGATAGTATGAGCAACCTGTGTCGATTAAGGATCGACAGGATTAGAAGCTCCAAAAAGATACCTGTGCCTATTATAAAGGTCAATTGTAGTGCCTTAGAGGCTCAAAGGTACTGGGGAAGATTAAGCCCAAGATAAGGTAGAAAATACTTCCTTTACTTTAACAAATCTCGAGGTCGAGATTTCTTTTAAGGGGGTGAGGATGTAACACCTTGAAAAATTCGCGTCCTATAATGTGTTGACACGTGTCATATGATTGAACGTGTTAAAGGATGTTCTGAAAGGACTAAAGTGACAAACACGGAAAGTATGTGAATATACGGTTTCTAAATCTCAACAGTGAATAAATATACTTCATAATAACCCTACATGATGTTCATATCATCAAACGAATAAATCATGGATCATATGAAGCACAAAGTGAGAGATTACAAACTACAGGGGTTAAATGTGTCAACATGTTTAAGTTATACCTCTGAGTGACCTTTTGACAAACCCGAAGCTTTGTAACGGTTAATTATGCTCACTAGAATGCACGATATAAATTTCATAAAGTTTCGTTATCGTATGAGAAAGTTATGATCAAATTCGTATGCGAGGGGTTAAAGCGTTAACGTTGAAAGTTATGACTTTTCGGGTTAACCGGAAGTGTCCAGGGACTTGGCAAAGAGGGTACAAGTCTTAAAGCCCTTGTAGGTAAATACTAAGGGGTCAAATTGCAAGTATTAAGCTTAGTTGACCTTTCGTGAAGCCAAGGGACAAGTTGCAAAAACTAGAAAATGAAAAATCTGATTTCAAGGCCCATGCGGGCCGCGTAAAGGCTGGTTAAACTTTACGCGGGCCGCGTTAACCGCCCAGATACAGAAACATTGAACAGCAGCCAAATTTCGTGCATAAACCGAATTTCCACATCTTGCTTGACCCCTAAAACCACCCCTAAACATCTAGGGACACTTGTTAGTGAGTTGTGGTTAGTGGTAGACTTAGATGTCAACATATTGTGGTGATTTGATCACTATATAAAGGCTTTATGTTTGCAACATTTCAACCACACCTCATTTCTGCATTTTGGAGCATCTCTGGAACTTTAGTGTCTTCCGCCAAGTCCTTCCTAATCGTTCATAGGACTCTTGTAAGTTTGCTTAACCTTTCTTAATTAAGTTTTAGCTTAAAAGTCAAACCGTCGTAATTAACGGTTGACTTTAAGATTAATCACTAATGGTCCAGTGATTAGTCGAATCAAAAGTAGTTATAAGTTGGTAATTATGTGGGTAATAACCATTAAAAGGGTTCCCCCTGATTCCCACTCTAACTAGGTCAAATGACGGGTCAAACTTGTTAAGAAAAAGTCAACAGTATACTTAAATTCCAATTTATGCATGATTAGCAATATAGAACACATACAGCCTGTTTGACCAGTAATATAACTTGGTAATTAGTGTAAGAACATGTCTAAACATGTTCAACCCGACAATTTCCTGTTTAGGCCCGGTTCGGAACCGAAAGTCGCATAGTTTGACTTATACTTTAACTTTCAGTTCTGACCCGTTTTGGTATGATTTAGAAATACCTAAGAGCTTAATTTGGACCAGGTTACATGCTAGTATAACCCTCTGTGATTATACACCTCGGATCATTAGTTATCCAATTAATACGCATGAATCCGTTAATTGCTCATATGTTGACCATTATGCCCTTATTACCTTAAAACGTGATTTTTGGAAATGTAAAAGAGTAGAAACCTTAATTACTGATATATAAACTTGTATGCAAAGTTTGACATCAGTTTGAGGTGCAGGGTAAGAGTTATGCTCGTTATCGTAAAATGAAAGCTTTATGTTAATAAAACGGCGTAATTAGCGTATAGCCTATTTAAACATACTTTTTGATACCAAATATTTTACCCACTGATGTAATATATTATTTTGGGATTTTTAAATATTTTTAATTAATTTTAGGCTGAGCATAACTAATAGTCGTAGGCTTAATCCGGTAATTGTCGGTTTTGCCCTTACGGGCCATAAAATGAGTTTTACATATCTAATCGACTCCAAACCTTTTGCTACTGATCTTAAATGACAAATAAATTATTTTAAGCCTTCTGGAATAATAAAAATATCAGTTTTACATATAGAACCCGGAAACGGCTTCTAATCCCCTTTTTAAGCGTTTTTAACGCATAGTATGTACTAAGATTATTTTAAACATACAAGGGTTGATACCTACTGATATTTTGGGCAAATTATAATATTTTAACAGTAAGCAAAAGTTGTTTAACTCAGACTTCAGTTTTGAGCTTTACGGCTTATGTGAAATTACCAAAATGCCCCTACGGTGCATAGTTTGGTTATAATTGATAAATTTCACATATATACTTTACCCTACTGTTATAACTTAGTAAACTAAGTATTTTTGCTGATTATATCAGACCTGTAACTCAGGTTAATACTTAGACTCTTTTATAACCTTGAAAATGACCAAACTACCCCTACTAGGCATAGTTTGTGTTTAAATTTTTTTCGGGCATAATAAAAGACATCTTACTGATGTCACAACATATTTGGAGCATATTAACTTAGGAAACCTGTAAATGGCTCTCATGAATACCCGTTACGCTTATTACGCGTTCGGTTCGGTTTATGTAACTAGTTTGCATAAAGTAGCCGAAACGGGTCAAACCTTATCGGTTTTATCTCAAAATCCAGAATGTGTATGAAATACCCATTTTAAGCAAGTCTCCGAACTTCTTGGGTCTAAATCACATTCTATTCCGGTCTTCGCCTAATCGTGCGTTTGAACCGTATCTTTTGGTAAGACTAACCGGTCTAAGCTTAGGCTTAATTAAAGACCCGTTAGCATTCTAATTGGTTATTTATACCATCATTCCAAACTAGAGCCTTCCGGTAAATTGTACCTACGCTTACTTAAGTGAATACGGCTGAGTTATTAATTCTTGCTATTTAAGACAGGAGCTAGCTCAGGTAAATACTCTTAACTTATTTTCCCTATTACGGGCTTGGGATACGGTAATATAAATACCGCATGGTCAGGTATGGGATTCAAAGATCAATAAGTCGGGAAATCCAAATAACCTGTTTTAATTCGTATTGCTTGACTCATTAATTGCAATGGCCACGACCTAAGCACGGGGTGTAGGCATACACTTGACAGATGCAATATGCTTATTAATTAATTATACCCAATAAGGGAATAGTGGTGTGTCGGTTAATCATGAACCGGCATAGAACCGGGCCCCGTATGAAGAGCAAGTTATGTAAAACTGATAACATGAAATATAGTTTGTCCCAAGTATACAAGATTAATTTTGCCTCTGTGCATTTTAATCAAATTATAAAAGATTAATTTTGCCTCTGTGCATTTTAATCAAAGTGTCAAAATATTTTGTGCCTGGTGCATCTAAATCAATTTTCTCAAACTCTTTTCAAATGAGTCAGTTGAGTGTATTTACCAGTGAAAACTGACGTATTTCCAAAAGTCTAAGTGACAGGTACAAGTACGTAATAGGCTGGAAGCTGCTCAGGACGTTAATAAGGAATCTTGCAAGTTCTAGGCGTCTAAAGTCTGTTGAACAATGTTTATGTTTTTTTTTTTGATCCGCCTGTGGATCCTTTACTCTCCGTTGTAATACTTGATATTACTTTATATTCGGATTGTAATATATTCATCTTTTGCTTCCGCTGTGCATTTATATATTGTGTTGTTTGACTATTATGTTGCCAACCACGTCACGATACTCCCCACCGGGCCCACCGGTGACACGTGGAAATCGGGGTGTGACATGTAGACGACATTTTGTTAATCACCTCTTCTAATGCTCTCCGTGACAAATTTATGTCTCAACTTTCACAGGAATTTGCCATGACGGATCTCGGGCCGCTCACTTATTTTCTTGGTATCTCTGTCACCCGCAACAAAAATACCATGTTTCTCTCCCAAGAAAAATACGCAAAAGAAATTCTTGAAAGAGCGGGTCTTTCAGAATGTAACCCAACCGCCACACCTGTGGACACACAACAAAAATTGAGCGCTAACACCGGTACACCGCTGGACAATGTCACGGAATACCGCAGCCTCGCGGGTGCACTTCAGTACTTGACTTTCACCCGACCCGACATCTCATATGGTGTTCAACAAATCTGCCTTCACATGCATTGTCCAACTACTTCACATATGCATGCTTTAAAACGTATCCTAAGATACATCCGCGGCACGACTCATTACGGGTTACACCTTCAACCAGCTCAGAATTCTTCCCTTCTCGCATATACTGACACTGATTGGGGAGGATGCCCCGATACACGGCGTTCAACTTCGGGTTATTGCGTCTACATGGGAGACAACCTTCTTTCATGGTCTTCCAAGAGACAACCAACACTGTCCCGTTCTAGTGCCGAAGCGGAATACCGCGGTGTTGCAAACGTGGTCTCCGAAGTTTGTTGGTTACATAATTTGCTGCTTGAACTTCATCATTCACCCAAACAAGCAACCTTAGTTTTTTGTGACAATGTAAGTGCTATATATCTTGCTGGTAACCCCGTACAACACCAAAGGACAAAACACATTGAAATGGACATCCATTTTGTTCGTGAAAAGATCGCAAAAGGCCAAGTTCATGTTCTCCACGTCCCGTCAAGATATCAAATAGCCGACATATTCACAAAAGGTTTGCCAAAGGTCCTCTTCGACGATTTCAGGTCCAGTCTCAACATTCGAGAGCCTCCCATTTCGACTGCGGGGGAGTATTAGTATATTTAGAATATTATATCTTGTGCATATTATTAGACGTTTATTAGTCAAAGTTTGTTAGCTATGATTGAGGCCAAAATCATGTTGTAATCTGTTAGCTATGATTGGGCCTAAAATCAAGTTGTAATCTGCTATATATTGTGAATATTGAATAGAGAAGAGGCAACAATTCAATAACCAAAAGCTATCATACATTGCGAATATGGTGATAAGAAAACTATGTGACGAAGGTATATTCAAAAGCGTGAAAAAGTTATGTCAATGCATACGAAAACTAAGTTATTTGAACAAAATTTACACCAAAACATATATAAAGATAAACACAATGGTCACACATTACAATGGATCGGTTTAGATATAGATAAAAACAACATGTCACAATGGTGTATTTAGATATGAGCGTCGGACGGTTTAAAAGACGGAACGCTTTAAAAAAGTTTAAAACAACTGGTTAGTATAAAAAACAACGTTACGAAAATTCATGTCGAAACATAGATAAAAACAATTCATGTGGACTGTTGACATAAAAAACAAAAGCCATAAAAAGTCACGTATAAAAATTTCGTTGCATACTCAAAATGATTATAACTTTATTAAAGTTCTTGTAGTGTAAATTGGCTATAAAAAAGGAAAAAAATCAACCAACTAAAATTCAAAGGGTGTAAGTAAAAATTAAATTAAATTGTAGAGAAAAGATAAACCCACTAAATTGCAAATGTTGTAAAATGAAACTAAAGTAGAGCAGGTAAAGTTTTATTAAAGTTGAAAGGATACTGAAAGACAAAAAAGGGTATTGTAGCTAGTATTTTCAGAAGTGTTATATTAATAATTTTAGTCTTTTTTCATCAATTTACCTTATATCGGGCGATTATTCAACAAATATCCAAAGCATATTAGGTCATGTATAGTACATGGTTTTACAATCAGTATATGTTTGGAGTTACCAATATCCGTCATATACATGTTTGATTGTCATCGCTAGTGTTTATATAATAAGATTGTCATCGCTAGTGTTTATATAATAAGTTAACGACCATGGCTTTAATGACGTAGTTGTGTCTTATATTTAAAGGGTTAAGAGGTGAATATTTACAAAACACACGATGATGTGTTGCCATTTTACATTCTCGTGTATCTTTATATGAGAATATGATTTTCGAAAAAATAAATTATATGATATGTATAAAAGTACAAAGACGTGTGAAATTATGTTTTATTGATAAACGATGCGTATCCTTACTCTACTCTATGTTAAGTGTTTTGCCTTATGATGTGTAGTTGTATATAGTAAATCTACCCAAGATGTAAGAAAGGAAGTCATAGAAAACTAGGAAGGATCTCTATGACTTATTATGTCGTATGGTAAATAACAAAGTACACTATTTAGCTAAGTCTTCCGCCATGAATGTTATTTAGAAAAAAAAAAAAAAAACCGTCCACAAAAGACACGGGTGTTATAGTATGTATAATCTTTACTTGACTTTATATAATGTACAAAGATTTCACAAGAAACATTTTGTTTATAAGAAATGTATTTTGTAATAAACAAAAGGTAAACCCTAATTTGTTTGTATGAATCAATCGTTCTTTTGTTGCAAACAATTGAACAAACGATTGCTTATAATATGTACGTATCTTATAAGATAAGATGAAAATCATGCTAGAGAGGTTTAGAGGTCTATTAGCCCTTCTTGTATTTTTATATATTTTTACAAATAATAAATTACTCCATGATAATAAAAATAAAAATAATCAATGCTTGACCTAAGTTGCATTAGGAAAAAGAAAAAAGAAAAAAAGATATGTTATACATTTATAAAACTCGTTTATCGGGAAAAGTAACAAGCCGACCTTAGCTCAGTTGGTAGAGCGGAGGACTGTAGTTGTAAATTGCTGAAATCCTTAGGTCGCTGGTTCGAATCCGGCAGGTCGGATTTTTTGTTGAGTATTTTTATTATTAAACTCTGGTAAAATATATAACACAAATTACAAACTAGTGATGATAAATGTGATTGGGCGGCTATGATTTATTTTTGATCTAATGTTTTCATTTCAAAAAGAGTAAATTTCAAAGTTCGTCCTTTATGTATGTCTAAAATATCAAAGTATGTCCTTTGTCTTTAATATCTTCAAGAAACATACTTAATGTTTGCAAACCCTTACAAGTTATGTCCTTTAGCCCTAACTCTGTTATTTTTCATGGTTAAATCAGGCCAAGGGTACCCCACATAAGGGTATTTTGGTAATTTTACTAATTTATTAAAAATATCTTTTTAAGTAAAACAAAAAAGAATTAAAAAATAAAATATAAAAAAAAAAAATTATATCATCTCTCTCCCATAACTCTCATTCTCTCTCTCTCTCTCTCTCTCTAATCTCTTGTACCAATCACCATTCTTTCACAGTCACAACTTCCACCGTGACCCTGATGAATCATTTTCAATCACACTCCATGTTCAACAACACCTAATCGAGTACTAACCCCACGACAACCACCATCCTCCTCCACCGCCACCGCAACCACTTTCCGTCGCCGGAGCTAGAGAAAACAATCGGGTGGAAGATGCAGCAGAAAGACAAGGATTTAATCATTGGGTTCTGCAACGAAATCGTAGTCGAGAAAGGGGTCTTCAAGGTGTGGATGCATACCAACAAGGGGAGGCGGTGGCGGAGGTAGATCTGAGGTTGGAGAAGTTTAGTGGCGGTTGTGGAGAACTCAGAACAGAGAGAAAATGGTGAGAAGAAGGTAGATCCGAGCTCACGGTACAGTTTTCCGGCGTCATCAAGACGGAGGACCTGTTGCGGTTGTTTGGAGAGGAAGTCCTTGGTTTTGAGAAAGAATCGGAAGCGGTTGTCGCGGTGGAGGATGTTCTCTAAGTGTTGGATTCGTTCCGATTCGTGTTGCACGTGTTTTGTTCGTGCGGATTCTTTCTTTTTTCGCTTTTTTGTTTGTGATTTGGGGGTTTTGGTGATGTTCGATTGCTGCTTCTGGATTTTGGTTGTATGTTTTGATTTGCTTCTGGATTTTAGTTTTAGTGTTTCGATTTCGGTTTCTGCTTCTGGATTTTGGTTCTAGTGATTCATGTCTAGATTTGGTTATAATGTCTTGATTTCTGCTTCTGGGTTTCAATTCCTGATTATGGATTTTGGCTTTAATGTTTTGATATCAGATTTGGTTAGAATGGTGGCTGGTGGGGGTGTCTGGCGGTGGTCGTGGTGGTGGCTGGTGGGGGTGTCTGGTGGAGGTAATGGTGGTGGCTGGTGGAGGTGATGGCAGAGAGAGAGAGAGAGTGTTTGTGTCTGGTGGAGGAGATGAGGTATATTGTTTTATATAAATAAATGGTAAAATGTCCAAAATACCCTTATGTAGGATACACTTTGTCTGATTTAACCATGAAAAGTAACTGGATTAGGACTAAAGGACGTAACATGTAAGGATTTGCAAACATTAAGTATGTTTTTTGAAGATATTAAAGACAAAGGACATACTTTGATATTTTAGACATACATAAAGGACGAACTTTGAAATTTACTCTTTCAAAAAAGATTATGCATTTTAATGTGTTACACGACTGGGTGTGTGTTCGAATTTTTTTATATGGAAAATGAAGAAGTATGTTAACTCTATGATACAAACCTAGTACATAATTTCATATTTCGTTTTTGAGTATTTATATAATGATGATATAGAAAAAAAGGGCTTCACTCGACTCATAATTACATCCGACAATTATGATTCACTTATAAAAAAACAAAAACAATTGATTTGGCTGAAAAAACCATATGTAACTTTACATGGTTCTCTACTAAAGTTATCTAGCGAGTCAATATGATTATTACCAAAATCATACAACTAGTAAATTTGTAGCATGAAATTGGTACTAAAAAAATCAACGTATACTTGACATATTTAAGGTACTAAAAAATAAATCAACGTATACTTGACATATTTAATAAGGTAGCAAGATGTGCGGGGCGGGCACAGAGTAAAGGTTGGAACGTGCCTGGTTTTTGTACTACAGTCAAATAGGGGTGTGCAAAAAATCGAATTAACCGACTCGTAACCATATTAACCGATAAATTCGGACCAAATCAAAAACTGGTGGGTCGGTTAATTGTTTTGCTAAAAACCGAAAGTAGCGAGTCGGTTATGGTTATCAATCTTTCCATACCCACTTTAACCGAACTGGCATATAGTAAGATCTAATGGCATATAGTAAGATCTAAGTTATTTGAACAAAATTTACACCAAAACATATATATAGGTATTTTTTGCTACGTAATATAATAACGAATAATATATAGAAATGTGTAATAACAATTTATCCATGTTCACAAATTTCAAGCGCAAACTTTCAGACCCAAATAATGCACAATTATATTGTGTTGATTTACTTTTAACTAGGCTCAAATTCACGGTTAACCGACCATAACCAACCCGCTATAACCATCAAAACTGAATAACCAAAACCGTCATAACCAATCGGTTATGGTTATCCGATATCTCGGTTATGGTTATGGTTTTAAGCCAAAACCAACCCAAATTGACCCATACACTCCCCTATAGTCAAATTAGGTTAACTTGAAAATATTTCTTTTTTCTCAACCAATTGACATGTTGTAAACTACAATTGGTTCTAGATCCTCCTGAAGTCTAGAACCATTGTTGCTAACATGAAGCATGTCACATCAGATAAGTCACCCACATGTTTATCCCACGCTTCATTCGTAAGAGCGGGAGCATTCCTAAGGTAGCTTATTAAGAATTGGCTTCTCAACAAGAACATAAAGTTTCTTTTCCGCCTTAAAAATAGTTCTCAAGTTGCAGTGTCAATCAATGAAGTCTAAGCCGTTATGTCCAAAATTGGTCTGAGTGAGTGATTGGAGTGACAAGGATTGTTTGTAGTTAAAAACATCTACAAACAAGATAAATATTTTAGTATTTTCAATGCTTGAAAAGCCTTAATAAATACCGACTCTTTGAAAACACTATTTTTGTTCAAGCACTAAGATTCATGGTTTATCACATTGTGAATAGCTGAGCGCTCTCCCCATAACATGGTTATGTAGTTAGGTAACGATTACCAAATACCAATTGTGTCTCTATCCAACTCTCAGATATGTCTCTACATAACTCTAAGATAATATGGGGTCGCACAAACAATTGTCTAGACATTACATTTTTAATCCATATATGTCCACTTTTCTAGGTAATTGGCTAAAACACTTCTTACCAGTTTGAGTGATATGTCATCCTATATCAGTGACTTAACGTCTTAACCTACAAATATTTCATAAGAATATTTTGTTTATTATAAAATCTTGTCAATAATAAAAGAGTTTTAAACATACGAACCTTAACTGTTTGTGTGAAGTAGTTGTTATTTTATCGCAAACAAATAATCGTTTCTTCCAGATGAGTGCAAAATTTAATGCTACATTTAAGACACATTTAAAGGCTGTTTGTTGGCGGAAAAACAAAACCGACCTTAGCTCAGTTGGTAGAGCGGAGGACTGTAGTTGTAAATTGCTGGTATCCTTAGGTCGCTGGTTCGAATCCGGCAGGTCGGAATTTTTGTTGATTTAAATTTTTTAAGTCTAAATCACTGATGTCCTCTATGAACAAAACCATGCGATGCTAGTATGTTCCGTTAGCAGTGGAAAAGGAACTTATTGACAGGTCTAGAGGTTAATGAACTGCTGAATTTATGCAGTCTTCTATTCGGCTTTAAGCTGCAAGATGGTAGAGATCGATGGGAATGGATAGGTGCTTCAGATGTGGAGTTTTCGGTGGGTGCGGTAAAAAAATTACTCGATAAAACAGGATCGACTCGGAGTTTTATGTCCCGGGATGGTGTAAGTGGTTGCCGATTAAGTGTAACGTTTTTATAAGGCGGGCCGAGATGAATAAAATTGCGACATTGGAGGCTTTAAAGAAGAGGAATCTTGTTATTCAAGATTCGTCTTGCGTATTATGCGGAGAAGGGGATGAAACGGTAGAACATATATTCGTTTGCTACTATACTTTTGGCGCACATTAGTTCCTGGTGCAATATCGAGAACTTGTTGGTGTTTTCGTTTAGAGACTTGTTGGAGATTCATGAACACATTGGTTTAAATGGTCAACAAAAAGAAGCACTAAAGGGCATTATAAGGATCGGATGTTGGAGCTTATGGAGGGCGAGGAATGGGGTCAAGTTCCATAACAAGGTTTTAAGAATGGAAGAAATCATTTGTGAGGTTAAGTCGATTGGTTTCTTATGGTACAAATGTAGATAAAAAATAAATCCATCTCGTGGGTTGATTGGTGTAATTTTGTAAATATGCAATCCCTTTGGTTCGACCGCCTCGGTTTGAGGTTGGTTTTGCGTTTCAATGAAGTTTACTTAAAAAATCCCTAGTATATATTAATTAGGTCCATTTTTAACAACAATTATACTTGCTGGTGTGACTTTTTCTATGTTTTGAGTTGCAAAAACCCCACACGCACACACATTATTTTCTTTCCATACATTGACACTCGTTTCAACAACCTAAAGATAAAACCCAACAAATAAACTCGTTATATGCGCAGAAGGATATCGGCCGTTGATGATCCGGTGTTGTTTGGTTGGAATCGATGTGAGGTACCGACACTCGCTATAGCTTACAATATAAAAAAGTACTCTATTGCGAATACAACTCCATTTTCAACAAAAATTACATCAGACTTGGAAATTTAGTAGTATCACATTATTTTAGTAACAAAAAAAACTAAGCGTGGGGTTTGATAAATCAATTAAAAAAAACCTATTGAGACGTGTATAAAAATATGCACGTTGCAACAACGTACACGAAATTTAATATAACATCGGAACTTTAAAGTTACAAGAGTAAAAACAAAATATGCGTAAAATTATATATAACAAAAAAAAAATTAAAACTTATAAATGTAAAGTAAATAAATTAAAATCTCCATATATAATATGTATGAGTATGTGATGTGGGAGGGTGCTATTTATCTATTTACGTAATATTGCTCTGGAGGGTCGAGGGATGAGAGAGCTATGCAGATGTGTTTTAGCAAAGTGAGTTTGATGACCAAACCAGTGTGGTGGTCAGGTGGTGGGTTTTGCTTGATGTAGGTGGAAATACAAAAGGCTTTATTAGGTGTCACAAAGGTATTAGGTATCAAAGGAAGGTTTAATGGGTGATTAGGAGGACTAATTTTATAAAAGTGATGATAATCACTTGAAGTTTTATAAAATCCGTAGGTGGTTTTTCTATATAAATTTTGATAATTAGGAGATGTTTTTAAAAAGAAAAAAGCTAGGGTTATAAAGTCGTCGCATTGCGGCGAACTTCTTTTGTTATTTAGTCTGTGTCACACCCTAACCGATGGCGGAATCATCGGGGCGCGGCACTAGGCGGATCAGATTGCTCAAGAGAATCCATAACAACTAAATTGCGACAGTATTTATTGCATTTGTTATCCCATACTAACAATCAGTACAATCACATAAGTTATCACAGATTTCTTGTCCTCTTGAACAATACAAATCCGACAACCTAGATTTTAGGTGAGTTTCTAGACTTCCTACCTTGATTTGATGTAGTCTGCGATCTAACCTGCAACATACGTTAAAATAATGTCAATACGAAAGTATTGGCGAGTATACAGGTTTGATATATAATAGTGTAATAGATAAAAGCTGTGAATTTCCACATACATAAACGTAATACACGACATATATACTCACAAAACTGATACTACCAGCTAAGTCCTCGAGCTTCGATCGCGATTGCTAAACTAGACCCCGTCGGGCGCAATAGTACTATACTAGTCATGGTGGGACGTCGCGAGTATAAGTCCTAGCACATATGTAACTAGCATCACGTATAACTATGCACGTAAGTCATTCGCAAGTGATAAGTAGTTTAAGCATTTGATGTGATTCGATTTGATAACAACGTATGTTACACCCAAAAGTGCAAAAGCAAAAAGGGTTCAAGTATACTCACCGTCGGTGTTCAGCAAGTAAACACAACTTGGTTGGATTGAAGGGAGTGCGTCTGAGATTAGCCTGGTTTCAGTTTGATAGCGTAAGCCTCGATCAGTGCGTTAAACGGTGGCGATTGAACCAAGTGTCGAATGGTAATCCGATCGGATGGCAATCCGACAGGATGGCCAGTCGACCGGGTGGCAGTCCGTTCGGATGGTCATCCGATCGGATGACCATTCGATTGGATTGTTGCCTTGGTTGGTGATGAGGTGTTTGCGTATGATAGTTTGCCTTTTGAAGTTTTCGTTGTAGCATTTTGAAAACATTGAAGTACCTCTACCTTTCAGGTCGGTCGATCGGACGGTCGTTTGATCGGACGGCAACCCTTTCTGTTGGGCACTTCAGCAAGAACAAGTTCACAGCAGGGTGTCACTCGATCGGACGGTCGTTCGGTCGGGGGGCATCCTTGGTGCATTGAACGTGTTGAAAATTGTTTTAGGTGTTGAAGTTTCGAAACATCACATGGTCGGGTGGTAGTCCGTTCTATGTTTAAACTCCAACTTGTTGAAATAAAAGTCAAGTGTGGGACCTAAGGTGCAATCCGATCGGATGGCAGTCCGATCGGATGACATGTCCTGTCAGTTCGGATGACATGTCCTGACCGTTCGGATGACATGTTCTGTCCGTTCGGATGCCTGTCCGATCGGACGGCAATCCGTCCAAATGATCAAGTTGTCCTTGGCACTTTGACTATTTTGATGGTCTTTGGGGGGTTTTGATCGAGACGGTGTTGTGACGTGTTAATCAACAGAAACCCCATCTCGAACCAAGGGACCCGATCGGACAGGAATCACCCAAATCTGACCGGTTTACTGATTTGTGATGGTCGTTCTTGGTTAACCCGAAATCGGTCGTCTCTTTTAGAAACTGGATCTTGAACCAACACGACACTAAGGATGAGCAGAAGGTCGGTACACGCTCTGATTCTATCGGTCTTGAGTGCATTGAATGTAAAAGAGTTGAAAGAAGGTTAGAAAACCATCTTTCAATCCCTTTTAACCATGAGTTTGTGTAGGTTTATGCGAAAACATTATTGATTCTTGTGGAAATACTTCAGATCTGAGTTGTTCTTGGTGGAATGAGGCCACAACTTGAAGTTCATAAGAACTCCATGATGACATCATCCTAGTACACCTCAAATCCACCGATTTCGCGGTTAAAAGTTAAGATTCAAAGGTGAGAATGATGAAAGAGTGTGTGTAGATCATAGAAGTACAAGATTTGAGGTAGAAACTTACAAGAATCGCGAGAAATCGAGAGGAAATGGCGAGAAGGCGTCTGGTCGAACGAGAGCAGTCACATCAACTGTTGTTGATGTGGCAAGTGGGGTATTTATAGGAAAAGGAGGAGAAAGGCGGTGCAGTGCATCGGGTCGGATGGCTGTCCGACCGGTTGGCTGTCCGATCGGATGGCTGTCCGATCGGATGGCTGTCCGATCGAAGTGCCATTCGATCAAACGCCTCCGGCGAGCTAAGTTTTGGCGTTCCGTTTTGATTGCTAAGCGTTGCGATAGTTTGGTTACACATTCTCATCCACATTTTCATATATTTATTATAATTAGCTACGTTGGGTCGTATATACATATCCATATTTCAAAGTTGCGATACAATAACCGGGTTTCGTTTCGAATATGCGTTGCTTTGCGACGCTTCACGGTCATCGAGGAGGGTAGAATAGGTCCTCACTCAACGTCATCGTGAACGTTAGTGTGCGTGATGCGATGTGCGTTTTGAGTAATGAGTTGCACTGCGACACATCACGGCTATCAAGGAGGGTAGAATTAGTCCTCATTTGATATCTTCGTGGTTGCCAGCAAGTGCAATGTGATGTGATAGCGATAAAGTATGCGTAATATGCGAAAATACTGCGAAATAGCGATGTATGCGATATAGCTACATTATGATCCGAATCTCTGGTGCTAGGCGTAACGAGTGTAGCGAGTAGTAACAATGCACGAAAGTGCGGGTTGTTACAGTCTCCCCTGCTTTAGGATATTTCGTCCCGAAATCAATCCAACAGATAGACTTTTGAGAGTTGTTCCCGTATAAGTAACGATACAGCGAGTTAATTGACTGAGAGTTGACAAGCGAGAGCGTTTCGAGATAGATCGATTACGATAGCGAGAGGCGACGTAATGACAAAAGTAGCATCCCACGAGTTGGCGTTTCAAAAGTACCTCGAGTCGCGGAGAATTTGTTAGTTCGATGCGATTGAAATTTTAAAGAACTTGAAAGGTTTCTCATAACGTAGGGTTAACTGAGTCGATGTTAACCAACGTTGCAAGAAAGTTTAGGTTTTAAACATTTCAAGGAATTCTAAAATGAAAACTGGGGTTACGGAAACTGTCCTATGACATGGGTTCAAGCTGAACTCGATGTCGAACCAACGTCTTAAGAAAGATTTCGTTTTGATATTGCAAAAATTTTTAGAAAAAGCTGGAGTTACGAACACTCTCCTATGACATGGGTTCAAGCTGAACTCGATGTCGAACCAACGTCTTAAGAAGGATTTCGTTTTGTTGTTGCAAAAGTTTTTAAAGAAAACTAGACTTATGAGACTTCCCTTGGGCATGGAGTTAAGCTGATTCGATGTTACCTCCACCTTGTGAGGAAATTTCACTTTTCCAATGGTTTTAGTAAAGATTTTATAAAAAAATCAGTTTTTTAACAGTTTGAAAAGTTAATTAACATCGAGCCCCACTTGGCACTTTCTCCCGAAAGTTTGTTAATATGGTTAAAACACTTATATATAGGAAGTACCAGCGGCGTATCCACCATGTTTCTCCCATATTACTTCCGTTTCGTGAGGCGGTGTCATGTGTGCTGATATGACACAGATAGAATTACGCCACCTCGGTCCAATCGATAGGAAGTCGGACCGAGTTGAAGATAGAATCGAATAGGTTAAACATGCGAGTTGAATTGCGAACGTAGCTATAGCAGCGTGCGCGAGTAGCCTGGTGACACGAAACATTGATGTGTCGTGTCTGGATAGGCGTCGAGCGATAAGCGATAAACGAATAACGTGATTTCGATTAGGTTCCACATTAAACCCACATGGCACGTTTCCACGAGAGTTTGCTAACATGGTGAAACACCACGTTGGACCAGGTTAGTTTTGTCCCGCGAAGCGATGTCATGCATACTAATACCACACAGACTGCGATGAATACCAAGCGATGAGCGGTACGCGATAAGCGAATAAGCGATAGACGATACACGATAAGCGATACGTGATAAGTGAGTAATGCGATTCGATTTAGTCTTCATAGCTTTACAATTTCACCAACGTTAAGCCCCATATGGCATCTGCCCACGAAAGTTTGCTAGTATGGCTGAATCACTTATACATATAGGAAGTACTAGCGATGTATTTACCATGTTCCAACCATACTAGATCCGTTTCGTGAATCGATGTCAGGTGTGCTCACGTAACACAGGTAGCGATAAGCGAATAGGCGATTAAGCGAATAACACAAACACAACACAAGTGACGACGGCGGCGATAAACGAATTACGATAAGCGGTACGCGAATATTGATAGCACAAAAAAAAGATAACAAGCGAAGATAACGGCGACAGGCGAAAAGCGATAAGCGACAAGCGATAGGCGATGATTGATACGTTGCAAGCGATGGGAATATACGCGATTAATGCGATTCAATTGGATTGATCAACACCACGAAATTTAACTAACATTAGACCCCATATGGCCCTTTTTCCACGAAAGCCTGCTGATATGACTAAAACACCTTGCTTTAACCATATGAGCTTCATCTCGTGAAGCAAGGTCATGTGTGCTAACTTAACACAAATATCACAGATAACGGTAGGCGATAGTGATGGTGATAGCGATAGAGTGACACACAACAAGCGATATGGCGATTTGCAGGATAAGTGGTAGCGATTCACATAATAAGCGGCAGCGATTGCGAGATAGATTTAAGCAATAATGCGATTGCGAGCGTGTTGACTTATGAAAAGCCTTGCGATGACATGCTTTGAGTTGCGATACAGACTTACGACCAGTCTTGCGTTGATGCAATTGCCCTGCGGGGTAGACTCTCCAGAGTCCATCGATGAGGCGATTGCACTGCGTTTGCAGACTTACGACAAGTCTTGCGATGATGCGATGTAATTGTTACGCCTTGCGAATGAGTGTAGTGTGTCGAAAATAACCATAATAGTATAGGTCTAAATAACGTTCAACTCCACGTGGCACTTTCTTCACGAGACTTTGGTAGTATGGCAAGCACAGCTTGCTTTACCCCTACTACTTGCATCCCGTGAATAGATGTCGCACTTTGTTGACATGGTCAAGACGCTTATATATAGGAAGTACCAGCGGCGTATCCACCACGCTCGACCATGCTTTTAACGTTATGGCACCATTAGAACTTACTACGATCTCCGTGCACTGACCAAAATAATCCCGTGTGCACCCGTGATTAGTCGTTCCTTGCACGTTTATCGTACCTTATTCTAAGAGTGTAGTGAGGGTATAACACATTATATAGTGATATAATATATAGCATGTGTGTGATTCCAGATTAAGTACGAAGACGAGAGATAAATCGAGAGATAAATAGAGTCCACATTGCGTCGAGAAATAGAACAAGTTCAACACATGAAAGAAACTAACGGCGAAAATCGTAGCATCACTACAACATTGGAAGCATGACAAATGTTGCTGTGGAGGACTTTTGTGGAGACTGCAATCATTGCTGAGATTCCTCAAGTATGCGGTCTTGTGCGGCAGTTCTGGGTAAAATGACCATACCAGTTGCAATTGTCGTAATAGCGACAGTTAGCTCCTGGTGGGTGATGATATGTACACACGAGACACAGAGGATGGCTTCCGGTGTAGGCGCGCTTCACCAGAACGGGAGCAAATCGTAGCGGTGTGGGGTTTGGAATTTCATCCACGCTTGGTTCCTTTCGCTTGTGGCTGAGCTCGTTGCGATCCTGAGATGAGGTGTCGTTGTCGTTAGAGGGTTCGTCTGATGATTCGCTGGAGACATCGTCGGATGAATCTTCAGAAGAATCGTCGGATGAGTCGATGACGATTGCTTGATGAGCTTGTTTGGCAGGATTTTGTGAGAAAAATCCGTTTAAGACTCGTTTGCTGTTGATTTCTGCGGCAAAGCGGTAGGTTTCTTCGATGGTAGCAGGTCTTGCAGCTTTGACAAAATCGCCCACACCTTCAGGTAAGCCGCGAATGTACTTCGTGATGGCTTTTTCTGAAGTGTTGACTTGACTTGGGCAGATAATGCTAAGCTGTTTAAACCTTGCAGTGTAGCCAGCATTGTCACCTTCGATTTGCTTGATTTCCCAAAATTCGTCTTCTAGCTTCTGGACTTCGTGGGAAGGGCAGTACTCTTTCTTCATGAGCTCTTTCAACTCATCCCAAGAGAGAGCGTAAGCTGCTGAGATTCCACATTTGTTACGTTCGGTTGTCCACCAGTCGAGTGCTTGCGATTGAAATACTTCGATAGCGCAAGTAGTACGAAAACCATCGGGACACCCACTCTGACGAAGGGTAACTTCGATAGAATCGAACCACTGGAGTAGTGGGGACACACCCCCTTCACCCGTGAACTCCATCGGACCACAGGCTTTGAAGTGTTTGTAGAGAAAAGCAGTTTGCGGTGCTTCCGTCTTAGAGTCTTCCGAGGTTCGAGAATTGCTGAGAGAGTGCACTTGAGCGACAATTTGAGGAATGACCTTGGCCACTTCCTTGGTCACAAGCGAGGCAATCCTCTTATCGGCGCTTCGTTTGGCTCTTCTCCTAGCTGTTCGTCTCGAGGTAGAGTCGTTTGAAGACATCTAGACAGAGAGAGATTCGGAGTGAGATTCGATCATAATGATCTTGAGTTTTTGCGATGTGATTGAGCGCGATCAAAACTTGTTGTAGGTAGTATAATAGATTTCACATAGGAGCCACATAGGAGACACGAGATTCCTAAGTTCTCACACAATGATTTGTTTTGTACATATAAATAGTTGTAGTTTATACTTACCCACATACATATCGGTGTAGAATACACGAGGACGCGATGAAGAGGGAGAAAGCGTGAGTGAGAAATTAGACATTAGTTTTGTTGCAAACATTCGGTTTTCGTTTTAGATTGCAATGGCTGTGCGACTTGTGCGTTTACAAAAGAAGGGAGCGAAAATCGATAAATCGAGAAATCAATAAGGCGTAAAATAAACACATAAAGCGTAATTAATTTCATTAAAGCGTAAAACCGGCGAGTGGTAAGCTTAATTCGGAGTGCCTCGGGTGTTTAGGCGTCGACTACCCAAGGTAACCCAACTATACCCAACAAGTTCGTGCACGCGCGTTGATCTAGAAGACTTATGCTTCCACTGGGATGCAGCTCATGGCATTCGTCTTCCTAGTCATCGCATGGCTCGAGTTATCATGATAGTCGAGTCCTTGGTGAGAGTTTTTTTTTGAAAAACCATTTTATAGAGAGTGGAACGGCTTATTAAGATTCGAGTTTCACCCCTGACCTAATAACTTCGCTCCTAGCTGTGGTTGTCTTCTTCGAATAAATTCGGGAGTTCCACTAGATTTTGAAATGGGGACTTTCGTTGAGATATGGATGTCACTCCTAGCTCAACGGAAAGTTCTCGTGCTAGAAAATGCGCTGAGTGAGCGATCTTGTCGAGAGTTCTTGGTTTTCACGCCTGATCTTGACTGGACCACTCGGTTGTGTTACGCGAATATTTTCGAAAACGTGTGTATTGTGTTGGCCTTAGGAAAGGCTAAGTATTATTCCAGCCTTAGGGAAGGCTCTTCGCGTGAAATTGTAGTATGCGGTGTTCACGCGAAGTAGTAGCTTTTAGCGAATTCGAGCGAGGGTATCAAGTAGGCCCGTGCGAATTCCTACTGGATTCATACGAGTCGGCCTGTTGGTACTTAGACTATAGACTAGGTCGTTTCTAAGACAACAAACCCGGACTAGGTCGTGTCTTTCCTAATTCCCTATAGTTATGGCTCTGATACCAATCTGTCACACCCCAACCGATGGCGGAATCATCGGGGCGCGGCACTAGGCGAATCAGATTGCTCAAGAGAATCCATAACAACTAAATTGCGACAATATTTATTGCATTTGTTATCCCATACTAACAATCAGTACAATCATATAAGTTATCACAGATTTCTTGTCCTCTCGAACAATACAAATCCGACAACCTAGATTTTAGGTGAGTTTCTAGACATCCTAGCTTGATTTGATGCAGTCTGCGATCTAACCTGCAATATACGTTAAAATAATGTCAATACGAAAGTATTGGCGAGTATACAGGTTTGATATATAATAGTGTAATAGATAAAAGCTGCAAATTTCCACATACATAAACGTAATACACGACATATATACTCACAAAACTGATACTACCAGCTAAGTCCTCGAGCTTCGATCGCGATTGCTAAACTAGACCCCGTCGGGCGCAATAGTACTATACTAATCATGGTGGGACGCCGCGAGTATAAGTCCTAGCACATATGTAACTAGCATCACGTATAACTATGCACGAAAGTCATTCGCAAGTGATAAGTAGTTTAAGCATTTGATGTGATTCGATTTGATAGCAACGTATGTTACACCCAAAAGTGCAAAAAGGAAAAAGAGTTCAAGTATACTCACCGTCGGTGTTCAGCAAGTAAACACAACTTGGTTGGATTGAAAGGAGCGCATCTGAGATTAGCCTGGTTTCAGTTTGATAGCGTAAGCGTTGATCAGTGCGTTAAACGGTGGCGAGTGAACCAAGTGTCGAATGGTAATCCGATCGGATGGCAATCTGACCGGATGGCCAGTCGACCGGGTGACAGTCCATTCAGATGGTCATCCGATCGGATGACCATTCGATTGGATTGTTGCCTTGGTTGGTGATGAGGTGTTTGCGTATGATAGTTTGCCTTTTGAAGTTTTCGTTGTAGCATTTTGAAAAACATTGAAGTACCTCTACCTTTCAGGTCGGTCAATTGGACGGTCGTTCGATCGGACGGCAACCCGTTCCGTTGGGCACTTCAGCGAGAACAAGTTCACAGCAGGGTGTCACTCGATCGGACGGTCGTTCGGTCGGGGGGCATCCTTGGTGCATTGAACGTGTTGAAAATTGTTTTAGGTGTTGAAGTTTCGAAACATCACATGGTCGGGTGGTAGTCCGTTCTATGTTTAAACTCCAACTTGTTGAAATAAAAGTCAAGTGCGGGACCCAAGGTGTAATCCGATCGGATGGCTGTCCGTTCGGATGACATGTCCTGTCCGTTCAGATGACATGTTCTGTCCGTTCGGATGCCTGTCCGATCGAACGGCAATCCGTTCAAACGATCAAGTTGTCCTTGGCACTTTAACTATTTTGATGGTCTTTGGGGGTTTTGATCGAGACGGTGTTGTGACGTGTTAATCAACAGAAACGCCATCTCGAACCAAGGGACCGGATCGTACAGGAATCCCCCAAATCTGACCGGTTTACTGATTCGTGATGGTCGTTCTTGGTTAACCCGAAATCGGTCGTCTCTTTGTTAGAAACCGGATCTTAAACCAACACGACACTAAGGATGAGCAGAAGGTCGGTACACGCTCCGATTCTATCGGTCTTGAGTGCATTGAGTGTAAAAGAGTTGAAAGAAGGTTAGAAAACCATCTTTCAATCCCTTTTAACCATGAGTTTGTGTAGGTTTATGCGAAAACATTATTGATTCTTGTGGAAATCCTTCAGATCTGAGTTGTTCTTGGTGGAATGAGGCCACGACTTGAAGTTCATTAGAACTCCATGATGACATCATCCTAGTTGTAACACCCCGAAAATTTCGTCCAATAATGTATTGACACGTGTCATAAGCTTTGAACGTGTGAAAGAATACTTTAGAGGGACTAAAGTTGGCAAACAATGAAACTAAGTAAATATAAGGGTTCAAAGTGTCAACAACGAATAAATATACTTTACAATAACCCTACATGATGTTTATAACCTTAAACGAATGGATCATGGATCATACGAAGCGAATTGTGAAAGAAAGTGAGAGATTACAAACTACAGGGGTTAAATGTGTCAACATGTTAAAGATATACCTCTGAGTGACCTTATAGCAAACCCGAAGCCTTGTAACGATTAAATATGCTCACTAGAATGTACCATAAAAATTTCACCAAGTTTCGTTACCGTATGAGAAAGTTGTGATAAAATTCGTGTACGAGGGTTATAAGTGTCAACGTTGAAAAATTAGGGATTTTCGGGTGATCACAAAGTTACACGAGGACTTGACAAAGATGGTATAAGTCTTGAAGCCCTTAGAATTCTACTTAGAGGGCCCAAAGTGCAAGAAATAAAGGTAAAAATCAAGTTTGGAAGTCCAGGGGTCAAAACTGTCAACATTTGAAAGATTTTGTGCTGCAGAAGGGTAGCGCACCTCTACACTTTTAATGTAGCGGTGCGCTAGCAGGTGTCAGATGCTGAAAAACCCACAGCTGGCTGTTCTAACCCGTTCCACCGACTTTAAACCTAGTATTTCGATTCTATGGGCTGAATAAAGTGGTTTATAACTTATATAGGGCACATGTACTGATCTTGGATCATTACTTCACTCATTTGGCATCAATTTGAAGGATTAAAAGTTCTTGTAAAATTCTCATATTACAACATACAACCTCATATTCACTCCTGATCATTTCTGAAGCATTCCAGCAGATCCCAAGCATTCCAAATCATCCATTAGACGTGTGTAAGTATGTCTAACCCTTCTCGATCAAGTTTTGCTTAATTTATAGCCTAGAAGTCGAACCGTCGTAAATACGGTTTGACTTAGCGATAGATCACAATCGGTCCAGAGTTTAGTCGAATCGAAAGTTGTTATAAGTTGGTATTTATATGGGTAATAAACCCCTAAAAGGTAACCCACTGATTTCAATCTTAACTATGCCGTTTGATCGAGTCAAACTTCTTCCGAAAAGTCAACAGAAATGTTAATCGCATATTTAATGATACGGAAGGTGTGTAATCTGTTTTATCAGTCATACAACTTGAAAATAAGTATAATAACTTGTCTAAGCTTGTTTGATTCGACAACTTTATGTTTTGAACCGATTCGGAACCGAGAGACGCAAAAGTTTGACTTTTGCTTTGACCTCAGTTCTGACCCGATTTATATAGGTTTAGACATGCCTTAAAGTTCCATTAGGACCTAGTTACATGTTAGTATAATCCTCTGCATTTATACTACCCGAATCCGTAACTATCCGACGTTTCCGTTAAATGCCTAAATAATGACCATAATGCCCTTATGACCGCAGAACAAGATTTTAGAAAATGTAAAAGTGCAAAAGTCTTTAATACTAACTATTGAACATTTCTGCAAAATTTCACGACAATCGGAAGTCTAGATTAGGAGTTATTCTTAATGGCGTATTTATAAACATGTTTATTAATTAAACGGCGCCATTAGCGTGAAACCTATCTAAACTCAGTTTTGACACCAAATCTTTTACCCACTGATGTTAAATAATATTCTAGGATTTTTGAAGATTTTTAATTATTTTTAAACTGATCATAAGCTTGGATTAGCGCCTTAATTCGGTAAATACCGAATATGCCCTTTTAGGCCATAAAATGAGTTTTACAAATCCTTTTAACGCCAATCCAATTGCTACTGATTTTAAATAATAAATGTAGTGTTTTGAACTTGTTTAAATAATCAGAAAACTCAGAATACTATTTTAAACCGTACGTCGCTTAAAACGGCTTTATACGCGTATTATACGCATAGTTTGGATTTAAAACTATTTTGACATATAAGACTTATAACCAAATGTTATAACCTGTTAAAATAAACTATTTTACTGAGGTATTCAGACCCGGTTCACAGAAACTTAATTAACTCCTTTTATAATCTTTAAAATGACCAAAATACCCCTACGGGGCTTTTTATGAGATTAAACTCGTTTTGGGCATAACGGAAGGTATCCTACTGATATCACAACATATTTAAGGCATGTTAACTTAGGAAACCTGTTTAGGACTCTTACGGTTACCCGTTACGCTTATCACGCGTTCGGTTCGGTTATGTAACAAGTTTACATAAAATAGCCGAAACGGGTCAAACCTTATCATTTTTATCTCAAAATCCAGAATGTGTTTAGTTTACCCATATTATACAAGTCTCTAAACTTGTCGGGTCTAAATCACATTCTACTCCGGTCTTCGCTTAATCATGCGTTTTGAACAGTAAACCTTTCCTTAAAACTAACCGGTCTAAGTTACGACTTAAATAAGACCCGTTAGGATTCTAATAGGTTATTAAAAACCTTCGTTCCAGATTTAGGAGCCCAGTAAAAGCTATCTGTACTTGCTGATTTGATACGGCTGGGATTGAATTTATATTTAGCTCAGGTAAATACTTTTAACTTATTTTCCCTTATACGGGCTTGGGATACGGTATTATAAAAATACCGCTTGGTCGGGTGTAGAAACCTTTTAATCGGAGATGATTAAATTGCATAATCCCGTTTTAATCTGTATTGATTGATAACAAATAACATTGGGGGTTAATGACCGTGTCCTGGATATCCTTGGCTCATTTTAAAAAGTGAATGGCCACGACGTAAGCACAAGGTGTAGGCAAAACACCTCCTGTTGCATATGTATAACGTATACTCACTCGTAAGGGTAACTTCTTGTGAGATTATATTTGTGGTGTGTCGATTAATCTTGTCCGGCTTGTATTGTATAATCACCGGCCCTAAATGTTGGACAACCATGTAAATCGGATACAAGATTTTTATTAATAGAATTGTCCCAAGTATAAAAGATTAATTTTGCCTCTGTGCATTTTAATCAATGTGTCAAGATATTTTGTGCCGTTTGCACTCGAATCACTTTTCAAACTCTTTTTCCAAAATGAGTCAGTTAATTGTATTTACCAGTGTAAACTGATGTATTTTCCAAAAGGTTAAGTGACAGGTACTATGCGTAATTGGCTGGGAGCTCAGGGCGTCACTAGGGAATCTTGCAAGTTCTAGATGCCTAAAGTCTGTTGAACAGTTTTCTTTTATTGATCCGCCTGTGGATCCTTTACCTTCCGTTGTAATACTTTGACATTACTTATATTCGGAATGTAATATATTTACCTTTTGCTTCCGCTGTGCATTATTATATTGTGTTGTTTGACTATTATGTTGCCAACCACGTCACGATACTCCCCCACCGGGCCCACCGGTGACACGTGGAAAAATTGGGGTGTGACAGGTTGGTATCAGAGCCAACATTGAGTGAATTAAACACTAGCTTTTTGTGTTTAATCTCAATGACACAATTGCACATTCCTAAATCTTCTGAGTCTAGACTTAACATATGAATACTTTCAATCCTAATCTGGAAATTTTTACTTCCAAACTTTTATTGAATACGTTGCCAAGCGAAGAAGCCGTAATAGGAGTTCTCCACACCCGGAGCCCTGAGATGCTGAGCTTCGTACCGCGGCTAGAATGAAACGAGCATCCAAGGAGAAAGCAATCAGAAATAAAATGAAGAAGAAACTCCTTTTACTGAAGATCGTTTCCTTAATAGTCCTTATAAGGACATATTTATCTTTCAGTCCCTTCGAGGACACATTATTCCTTTCAAAGACCCGCTTAGGGCAACTCTGTACTTTTATTTTCATATAATGGATTGATTAAGTTAAGTTTTCATTCTAAACATGAAATATGAAGTGAATGGAAAATAACATCCCTTAGAAGGGAAGTGCCTACGGGCTATAATTAACGTCCTCTGAGACTAAAGGCGGTGGTAGCCTACAGCTCCCTGTCAAGAAAAGGTAATGAACTTTGATTCACACCTAAATGCCTCGATCCCAGACGATCATGGCTTATAAATTAAACTTGTCCACGTGACTAAGCCTTTTGTGCTATTACTAAATGCCTCGATCCCAGACGATCATGGCTTATAAATTAAACTTGTCTACGCGACTAGGCCATTTGTGCTATTATTAACTTATAAATTAGGATTTATAATAAAATCCTGAATAAAATAAATATCCTTCCTTCCCTGTCAGTAGGCATTTTAAAAAGAATCTTAAAGGTGAAATCTAGCCTACGCGGCCAAGATGGTGAAACCTACCCAAGGGATTCAGATCCTTGTTAACACCTAAGAACGTGTTAGCACTCCTGACAAATGTGATTCGATAAAATCACAACAGTCATCCTTATATTGGATTCTTCCAATTTTCTTATCTAGCCTAGTGATTTAGAAATCATGGCTTGTGTCATCCTACAAGATGATCACATTATAAACATCCAGTAGTGATGAAGTGCCTACGGGCTAAACTTGTTGTCCGATAAGGCAACGAAAGTGGTGGTCTTTGACCTCCTGTCCAAAAATGTTGGACCAGGTCCAAGCATAATAGTCGGTAGGATCCTTACGATCTCGACTAATAGCATCTGAGAAGATGATCATATTATAACCATCCCTCAGAAGGGAAATGCCCACGGGCTATATCTATTGTCCTAAAAGACAAAAGACAGTTGAAGTCTACAACTCCCTGTCAAGAGAAGGTAATGAACGTGATTCAAACCTTAATGCCTAGATTCTATGAAATCATGGCTTATAAAATTTAGAACTATCCTTGTGACTAGGCCTTATGCGCCACTTTAATATCCTTAATGTTTTATAACTAGGATAAATTATAATGGAAAATACTAATTTAATATAACTAACAAGTTAACCAATATGGTTTATATTACCATGGTTGATGAATCGTCAAAGATGATGATTCCATAATGACCTTGAATAAATCATTGTCAATGCTTATGTAGACATCAAGCTACATGGCTGGATTAGATGAAGTTAACAGCCACATGAAGGAGAGCAATGATACTACCAGGATTAATGTAACTGGAGCAGAACTACAGGCAATAATAGATTATGCTGTTACTCGAGCTCTTGATCGACAGTATGAAGAATCGAATGATACCCACTCAAAGACTCTATCTATGGCTAGTAGTAAGCCCCCTCTTAAAACACACGAGTCAAAGGAGGACGATGTTCATGACTTGTCAAATCAAAGGAGTATTCCGCCTAGCCAGGTTGTGTTTCATCAGGAGGCACTAGTTAAGACCTGTTCATATAAATATTTTGTCTCCTGCAAGCCCAGAGACTTTACAGGAGAAGAAGGGGCCATTGATTGCATGACATGGCTCGATGAGATGGACGCTGTTGTTGACATCAGCGGTTGTGCGGAGCAAGATGTTGTGAAATTGTTTCACAATCATTCAAAGGGGAAGCGTTGGCATGGTGGAGATCATTGCTCCAAGCCACGGGAAAGGTTCTACTCTACAACTTGTCTTGGGAGCAATTTGTTGCGTTAGTCAAGGAAAACTATTGCCCCCAGCATTAGGTAGAAAAGATAGAATCAGACTTCTTGACTCTGGTCATGGAGAATTTGGATTGTCAGGCATATGTGACAAGTTTCAACACTATGTCCCGCCTAGTTCCTTATTTAGTCACCCCTGAACCTAAACGCATAGCGCGTTTCATTGGAGGCCTAGCACCAGAGATAAAAGGGAATGTTAAAGCATCTAGGCCAACCACATATAGGTCCGCGGTGGACTTATCCTTATCCCTCACCTTAGATTCAATCAGAATTAAGTCTGTTAAGGCTTCTAGCGAGGGAAGAAGAGAAAGAGAGGAGGAAAACTCTCATCAATATAACAAGAAGAAGAAGGGAAACTTGGAGCGCGGGAAGGATTCCGAGTTTAGGAAGAACTCGAGTCAGTCTGATAACAGACCCAAATGCAGTAACTGCAAAAAGCAACATTATGGAAAATGTACAATAGACCCACGTGCTAAATTGTGTGGAATTTGCAAGACCAAGGGTCACAAAACCTTAGATTGCAAGGGATTAAAGAACGCCACATGCTACAATTGTATCGAGGAAGGGCACATTAAGACCAACTGTCCAAGGCTTATAAAGAAGCCTGGAGAGACCAGGAAAACAACCGCATAAGTCTTCCGAATGAACGCCAGGAGATGGTGCAGAAGGATAACTATATAGCAGGTACTTTTCCTTATCAAGCAGTTTATGTAGAAACTTATTTAATACTGGCACGTATAAATATATTATGAATGATAAAGGTTGAGAACTGTTGTCTCCACCTGATTAAGACTCCGGTCATTTAATGCCCGGTAGAAAGTGACGATGTTACGTCGAAAATGCTCCAACAAATCCTATATTGATATTAATATCTATTAGAAATCACTTTTTCTAATATCCTTATAGCAAGCTTTTGGTTGCATACTTAAGGACTCAATATAGTGATAAAAATCGATTGGTTGCCTTAAAAATCAAGTCCATATTGTGAGTGATAAGAAGCAATTAATTATCAAGACTCCTTATGTGACAACCCTCGTAATTACACGTGTCCGTACGATTAATTAATATTAAACATAAAAAAATGGTGGAACTGACCGTCCACCGATTTCGCGGTTAAAAGTTAAGATTCAAAGGTGAGAATGATGAAAGAGTGTGTGTAGATCATAGAAGTACAAGATTTGAGGTAGAAACATACAAGAATCACGAGAAATCGAGAGGAAATGGCGAGAAGGCGTCTGGTCGAACGAGAGCAGTCACATCAACTGTTGTTGATGTGGTAAGTGGGGTATTTATAGGTAAAGGAGGAGAAAGGCGGTGCAGTGCATCGGGTTGGATGGCTTTCCAATCGGATGGCTGTCCGATCGAAGTGCCATTCGATCAAACGCCTCCGGCGAGCTAAGTTTTGGCGTTCCGTTTCGATTGCTAAGCGTTGCGGTAGTTTGGTTACACATTCTCATCAACATTTTCATATATTTATTATAATTAGCTAGGTTGGGTCGTATATACATATCCATATTTCAAAGTTACGATACAATAACCGGGTTTCGTTTCGAATATGCGTTGCTTTGCGACGCTTCACGGTCATCGAGGAGGGTAGAATAGGTCCTCACTCAATGTCATCGTGAACGTTAGTGTGCGTGATGCGATGTGCGTTTTGAGTAATGAGTTGCACTGCGACACATCACGGCTATCAAGGAGGGTAGAATTTGTTGGATCTGAGTTTGGTTTTGATTGTGTTTTTACGTTTGAATTAGATGAAGATGGATGAGTTGTGCAGCGGAATTAAGATGGAAACAAACTTTACACACAATCAAACGAGAGAATTGCTTTGATCAAACATTTTTCACAAAGAACCGAAAAATTGAATTTATTTCAATTACGATTACAATGCAATGCTAAATACAAACTCCCCCTCAGCCAGAGCTCAGTGTTTGTTCGTGCAGGAAGAGAATTTTTGCAAAGAGCTAATAGAACAGTACAGAGCACTGTTCTATTTATAGGCACTAGCAAACCACTGAGCATCTAAGCTGACGTTACCATGAAAGTGACATCTAACCTCCTAACAAACCCTAACCTCTGATCAATACAAACACTGCTATGCTAACTACTGCTATTTCATTTCATTACATAAAAGACATCTAAATAACTGCTGCATCCTTCCACTGCTGTGAACCCAGCAGTACTTGTCCGGATCAGCAGTGCTTGACTCAAGGCAGTAGATTGAACCAGCAGAGCTTTAGTCTTTCATCAGGCCTTTGCTTGATCAGCAGTTTGGAGGTTAGCAGTTTGCACGATCAGTAGATAGGAGGTCAGCAGATGTTGAAACCACTTTCAAGGGGAGAGACTTGTATGTAACATCTGCTTATTCTGGATCCACTGCTCTGATCCAGTTTTGGCTTTAATTATCTGTTCCTTTGATAGGGTTCAATCCCAACAATCTCCCCCTGGAACAGATAATGCCAAAACTCTTCATTATTGTGGAACTTTATTGCCTCATCAACAGTTCCCTTATCTGACCTTTAAGTTGTAACTCAAAGTCTAGGGCATCTGTGTCATATTCATCCCTACCAAGTGGAAGATCAAGGAGATCCTGCATATCTTCAAGACTCAGGCCAAGATCTTGTTCCCTTGTTATTTTCTTTACTTCTCCACCGGACCTGAACATAGTCAATACATGGGTCTGTTTGTCAGTTTCCCACTTTAGTAGTTTTGAGCCTGGTGGGTTTCTTGGGAGATTTTTATTTGATGAGGTGTTTGGTGAAGCTGGCCTATTGATGACTGACTGAGCAGCACTTGCAGTTTGATCCAAACCAAGAGTTTCTATAATCATTTTCTTTATGCCTTCTTTTACAAGGGCATCTCCTTTTATCAGCTCTTGAATGGTTTCACCTCCCAACTGTTTTTGTGGCCTTCTTTTATAGATGGCTGCATCAGCTGGAGCAGTGGCTCTCCTGATTTGCAGCTTTGATGGTCTTTTTGAAACCTCTACTTCAGGATAGTCAGGCTTTTGAGGAACTGTGGGATCTTTCTTTCTTAGTTCCTCCAACCTTTTGTAGGTGGCCCTGACTACATCTTCTTTCCATCTTGCCACTTGATGTTTAGACCCATAATCAGCAGCAACCAGTTCCTCTTTCATTCTCTTCAACTCAAGTGATTTTTCAGGCACATTCTTTTTGTACTTTGCCCATTCTGGAGGAGTGTGTTTGACCTTATTCTTTATCATTTCTTGAATCATGGCTGCTTCTTGCTCAAGCTCAGGGATGGTCTACTCCTTGTACATGTGCTTTTCTCCCGTGTACTTCTTTGTTGCCATGATGCTTTCAATGTAGTCTTTTCTCAAAGTTTCATCTGCTCTCTCTGAAATCTGTTGATTTACATTTTTGGCAAATTGCTCTAAGGGTCTGACTTGTGTGAGCAAGAATTGATAATTCTGCTGAATTTCTCTATCAGTTTTTCCTTGAGCATTTCTTTTTGAAATATCCTCTGCTTGTTTAGCTTTGACTTTCAAATATTCTTCAATATTGTTTGGCCTTGGATATCCTTTAACTGATGGCAACTTCCTTTTAGCAGGGTCATCCTCATAGTAGAAGGATTTGATCTCTTCTCTAACTGCTTCAAGTTCTAGAGGAAATTGGACACCTGCAGGAGTAATGACAGGGATTGATTGTTGTACTGGTGCTGATGAGAGAGGAATAGGTTTGGGTATTGTAACAAGTGATAGAAATGTTGAAGATGTTGGTGGTGGTGATGGTGAATCATCATCTGGTATGAAAATCCTTCTCCTTTTTATTTTAGGAGAGGCAGATGATGTTTTGGGTGGATCAGTGGTGGTGATTTGAGTGGCAGTGGTTTGTGATTGACTAACAGCTGTTGAAACAACTGGTGTTTCAACCACTGTTGTCATTATAGCAGATGTTGTAACATTTGTTGTCTTCTGCTTTTTGGCAGGAGGAGATGGTGGTGAGGTTGTTTTTGGTGGTGATGGTGGTGGTGGTGGTAAGACAGTGGTTGTGGTGTGTGTTGAAGTGGTGTGTGTTGAGGTGATAACAGATGTTGAAACCTTTGAAGTACCAGCAGTAGTTGATACAGCAGGAGTTACAACAGCTGTTTGGGTGGAGGTTTGATGTAGAAGGCTTTTGGATGGTGGTTTTGGAGTATGCTTTGTGAGTCTGGATGGTATGGACTTGGGTTCCCTCACTTTAGTAGTGGGATTTCTTTTTGGCTTAGGATTTTTAGCATCCTTTGGCTCAGAACAACCCTGCGCATTCAGCTCCATGTAAGCTCTTTTCTCCTCATTCCATCTTGACATATCATTTGCCTCTCTGTCCCTTTTTACACTTGCTATAGCTTCATCAAGTGCATTTTGGGAAACATCAACCTTTTTGCTACCATCTGGCAAAGGAATATTTCTAGTCATAGCATCTTTTTCTGGTTCAATGTAAAGACCATCATCTATTCCCTTCTTCTTCCACTCCTGAATTTTCTCCCCCTTTTTGGCATTATCTGGGGGAAGTTGATCAATAAAAAGAACTGTTGGAGGAGCAGTGCCAGTGGTTTTCAATAAATGGTCCTTGAGAGCCTTGATGTCTGGTTGTGTGTTCTTGAACCTAGACTCCATGATGTTTCTCAGCTTTTGGACATGTATTTCATGTTGCTGATCAGCCATTTGTTTTTGTTGTTGGAGAAAAGGTTGAAATAGATTCCAGAGCTCATTTGTAGCAGGTGCTTGTGATGGAGCAGGTGCTTGAGGTGGAACAGCAGTGGATTGCACATTTTGTACTTTCAACAACTGTTGTAGCATGTCTTTGATATCTGCAACAGCTGTATCCAGTTTGTCAACTCGTTCCGTCAATTCCAGATATTTTAAACCATCACCCAATTTATTGGGATCATCTGATTTCCCACTAGCAGTGGTTTTATCAGTGGTTGAGGTAGGGAGTGTACTCCAAACATTAACCACTGATGCCCCTTTGTCTTGGTACTGGGTTCTTCTTCCTTCAACACTTGACAACCTTTTGATGTTGCCAGTGGTTAAAACAAATCCACTGGTGGTTGGCAGAGGTGCTATATAAGGAATTGCCTCCAAGGAAGTCTTATTTATGTAACCACTGTCCAAATGTAAACCAGTGGGTTCAACATTTGTAGTGACTGCTTCACTTGGATTACCACCAAGAGTTACTTGTAACTCAAGGGGTGTAACCTCCTCAGGTTGTGTTGGTGGGTTAGCAAAGATTGATACATCAGACCCAGTCATTTGTTGAGGCATGTTCTCATTGATAGGTGATTGAGAAGGACTGGTTAGTGCCTGGTTCAAATCAATTGCATCCAACAGAAGTTTAGTTGGTGGGGGAATTGTGGATGTGATGTTTGGTGTAGAAAGAGAATTTACCCCGGGCATTGGGCTGTGGATGATGGAAGCGAGTGATTCCAGAGCATCATATTGTGGAGTCCCTATGTGTACAACCTGTTCTTTTTGAGAAGAAGCATGAGGAGTTTCGGTTATGGGTTGAGATATTTGAACCAACTGCTGTGAGGAAGTAGCAGCAGTGGTTTCTTGTGACTTTTGTGTTGTCACTGGCAGTAGCTCTGGTATCTCATCCTCCAGAGTTGCCTTTTTGATGGGTTTGGGGGGTTTTTGTGTTTTTCTTTTTGTTGGCTTTTTGGTGATTGTAGGTGTGGGTTTCAAAGCAGTTGTTTTGCTACTTTGATCACCTTGAGCAGTGGGCTCAGCAGCAGATACCTGAGGAGCAGTGGTAGCTGCTAAATTCTGCTCAGGCACCTCTGCTTGTGTTTTGCAAGGTGTTGACATTCTTGTAAAAGTTTCAGCAGTTAAGCTGTGCATTTGAAGAGATTCACCTTGTTTTATTGCAGAAGGATCATTCTTACCAAGTTTCTTTTCAAAATAACAACTTAAAAATCTTGGAAATAGTAAGAATGCCTTTGTTTCAATATTTTTAACCAAATCATTAAAAATTTCCCGAGAATAATTAAAATTTTCTCCTTGAAGAATAGCATATCCCAGATTTTGAATTTTTAATGGTATTTCATTAAAAGCAGTGGTTTTGTTTGAAGCACACATTAGGAGGGTATGAAATAAAAATCTTGTTGCAGAAGGGAAGTAACCTTTTTGTAAGGTGTCCTTTTTTACTTCTGCATTATACCCTATTTCCAGAAAATCATTTTTAACTCATTTTTGGGAAAAGTAATTTTACCTTCCTGATCGTTGAGTTGAAAGACCTCTGAGATGAATTGTGGTGTAATCTTGACGGCTTTACCCTTTAGAGAAGAGTGGATGGCTATTACAGTGTCTCCTTATTTTTCAAGGGTTGCATTCTTCCAAAACTCTCTTTGGGTTGTCAAGTAAATTGGTGCATCTGCTGTTAACAAAGTTTTGTACTTTGATGCAGATATGGTAGCAAGGATGGAATCGAAAGCGTCGGTAGTGCCGGGTTTTGTGAGGAGATCCAGAAGATTGTGAGATGGTTTGTGTGGAATTTCAGTGAGTTTGGTCTTTTGAGAGACCTCTTTTGAAGATGATTTGGAAGTGGGTTTTGCAGATGGTTTCGATTTACTCATTTTGAAGATGATGATTGAAGAAGATGATGAAGAAATTTGATGAAATGAGAGGAAGAAACTGCTTTGAGAAGAGATTTTTTAAGAATTCAATTCGACAGTAAAACCCTGTTTTGGGTTGAGAATGGGGGTTTTATAGAGAAAAAGTGAATGCTGACGTGGCAGCGGTTACAAAAGTATTGACCACTATGTACTGCCCACATGCCAACCTCTGATGAAATGAAGGACAGTACTTTTATGAAAGTTACTGATGAAAGCAGGGGTTACAACGGTAACAAATGGAAGCAGTGGATGATTTTCACTATCAGTGGATAGCATATCAGTGGATAAGACACTGTTTTTGAACAACAGAGTTTATCAAGCAAATGGAAGGACAGAGGATGGCTTTCAGCAGTGGACAAATATTTTGAAGTAGAGCAGACTTTTGAACAAGCAGTGGTTATGGCAGACTTTTAAGGATTTTAATGAAAACTTCATTTTTTACTATTTTTAAGGATGGATTTTTGATTTTCTGAAAACATTTTAATGCTTTTATTCATAGAAAAACAAGATGTTGCTTGTTATTCCATGTTTAGCATGCCAATCCTAGAGACCAAGCTTTCAAAGGTGGCAGTATCTAATGCTTTTGTGAGCACATCTGCCAGCTGGTCTTTAGTTGGAACATGATGCAGAGAAATCAAACCTTTTTCATAGCAATCCCTCACAAAGTGATGTTTGATGTCGATGTGCTTGGTGGTTGAATGGGAAACTGGATTTTTGATGATATTTTCTGCTGCCTGGCTATCCAACATGAGTGGTGTCTTTAAGGCAGTGATACCAAAATCCAGCAACTGATTTTGAAGCCACAGGAGTTGGGCTGTACAGCTTGCAGCAGCAATGTATTCAGCTTCAGCAGTGGATGTTGAAACAGCTGCTTGCTTTTTGCTTTGCCATGAAACTAAGCAATCACCTAGAAACTGGCACCCTCCTGATGTGGACTTCCTTGTGGTGTTACATCCAGCAAAGTCACTGTCTGAAAATCCTGAAAGCTTGATATTCCCATTAGCTGGATACCAGATACCAAGTGTGGGAGCACTTTTTATGTATCTGAATATCCTTTTTACAGCAATAAGGTTGGATTTTCTAGGGGCTGATTGACTTCTTGCACAAACACATGTTGCAAACATGATGTCTGGCCTAGATGCAGTTAGGTACAACAAAGACCCAATCATGCTTCTATATAGGGTTTGGTCAATCAGCTCATCCTTTTCATCAGACATGACTAGCTTATTTGTTGCCATGGGTGTGATGCATGGTTTACAATCATTCATATCAAATTTGTTTAAGAGTTCTTTTGCATATTTACTTTGATGAATGAAAGTACCATTTTGCATTTGCTGAACTTGGAGACCAAGAAAGCATTGCAGCTCACCCATTGCACTCATTTCAAACTCAGCTGTCATGAGTTCCCTAAACTCTTCACACATTGTATTACATGTGCTTCCAAAAATAATGTCATCCACATAAATTTGGACAATCATTAAATCCTTTCCTCTCCATTTTAGAAACAGTGTTTTATCAATGGTACCTCTTTTGAAACCATTTGAGAGTAGAAAGGTGGAAAGAGTTTCATACCAGGCCCTAGGTGCTTGTTTCAGGCCATACAAGGCTTTGTTTAACCTGTAGACATGATCTGGATAAAAAGGATCCTCAAAACCTGGAGGTTGACAAACATATACCTCTTCTTGAATTGTACCATAGAGGAAAGCACTTTTGAAATCCATTTGAAACACCTTCATGTTGTGGTTGACAGCAAAGGCCAGGAACAGTCTTATAGCTTCCAATCTTACTACAGGGGAAAAAGTTTCATCATAATCAATCCCCTCTTCCTGTCTGTAACCTTGAACCACAAGCCTGGCTTTATTCTTGACAACAATGCCCCTTTCATCAGTTTTGTTTTTGAAGACCCACTTTGTGCCGATGGGACTTACATCTTTTGGCAGTGGTACAAGCTCCCATACTTGTTGTCTTTTAAACTGTTGGAGCTCCTCTTGCATGGCTTCTACCCAGCTGTTATCTTTCAGTGCCTCTTGGTACTTGACTGGCTGATGGAGTGATAGAAAACCAGCAAAAAGACAAATGTTTTGGGTTTAGCTTCTTGTGAGCACCCCTTCATTGATGTTGCCAATGATTTGATCAGGTGGATGGGATCTCAAGAAGATTAAATCTCCTTGGTATGGAATGATGGCATTTGTTGGTGAAGGCTGCAAATGTGTATCATCTGAGCTAACCACTGCTGGTGACTTTGATGATCCAGCAGTGGCTTCAAAAGGTGGTGGAATAGGAGGTAATGGTGTGGACACATGCTGACTTTTATCCACTTTTGGGGACTTTTGTCAGCAGTGTTTGTTAATGTGGAAGCAGTGGTTAAGGGGCTACTTTGGTCAACAACTGTTGAGGTAGCAGTGGTTGAGCTTTGACAGCTGTTTTGAACATCTGCTGCTCTTCCCATTTTGGCAGACCTTTGAGGGATGATGATTTCATACCCATAGTCTGGTGATGAATCCTCTGATGGACCTGCACTGTTAGTCTTGACAGCAGTATTTTCAAAAGTGAATTTATCAAGATCAAACAGATCTGCAGGATTTGCTGGGATTTTCATTGATGAAAGTTCATTGAACTTTACATTCAAGGTCTCCTCCACTGCCTTGGTCCGTGTATTAAACACTTTGTAGGACTTGGCAGTGGTTGAGTATCCCAGATGATAACCACAATCAATTTTGGCTGCAAATTTTGAAATGGAATCTTTTAAGTTCAAAATAAAGCATGGGCAGCCAAATACCTTGAAGTATGAGATCAGTGGTTTGATTTTATACAGAATTTCATAAGCAGTCTTTTTGTGCCTGGGGTTTATTAAAACTTTGTTTTGGACATAGCAAGCAGTGTTTACTGCCTCTGCCCAAAAAGTTAATGGCAAACCTGAATCAGCAAGCATGGTTCTGGCAGCCTCAATCATAGTTCTGTTCTTTCTTTCAACTACCCCATTTTGCTATGGTGTTCTAGGGATGCTGTACTGCCATACAATCCCTTTCTTCACACAGAAGGCATCCAACTCCTTATTTTTGAATTATGTGCCATTGTCACTTCTGAAGACTTTTACTGGAAGGTCAAATTGCTTTTCAACCTGTGTCACAAAGTCTTGCAAAATGCCTGCAGTCTCATCTTTTGAGTGTAAAAAGAAAGTCCATGTAAACCTAGAGAAGTCATCAATAATAACTAAACAATATCTCTTCTTCTTTAAACTCATGACTTGAACTGGGCCAAACAAATCCATGTGCAGCATTTGCAAACACTGGGTTGTTTTGGACTCTTCAATGGACTTAAAGGAGCTTTTATGCTGTTTTCCTTTTAAACAGGAAACACAATGCTCAGGACATGAAAACAATTTTTGTGGCAAGCCTCTTACAAGGCCATTTTTTGAAATTTGTGTGATTGTCTTGAGATTTGTGTGCCCCAATCTTCTGTGCCAAAGTTCTGTCTCTTTGTTAGAGGCAGCTGAGAACAGACAGGCATCAGCTCTGGGACACTCTTTTGACATATCAACAACATAAACATTGCCACTTCTTTGAGCAACAAGTTTTGTTTTTTCAGTTTTTATTATTGCTTCAATCTTTTTGACCATTTCTGGTCCAACAATCCTACAACACTCCTTTGTGAAGAATGACCCATACCCCTTGTCACTCATTTGTGGAACACTCAAGAGGTTGAATTTCAGACTGTCTATCAGATTGGCATTTTCAAATTTTATATTTCCAGACTGTACTGTACTAGACCCCAGAACTTTCCCTTTACTATTATTCCCAAAGGATATATCACCCCCTCCATGGATTTTGAAGTCTTTGAGGAGGGCTTTACATCCTGTCATGTGCCTGGAGCCTCCACTATCTACATACCAAAGGCTATCAAAGCATGCAGAAGATCCTTGCACATGAAGTAAAAGGATTAGTTCATTAGGGTCTCCAAAGCCAATACGGCTTTGGATGGGGTCTCAACAGTGTCTGGGATGGATGCAGATTGATGGACAGTGGTTAGGTTAGGGGTTTGGACAGTTTTAGGACTGTTTCTTTCTAACCACTGTTGTGGGTTTTGCCCAATCACCTGTTGGTACCCAAAAGGATGCCGGTTCACTTTAGTTTTAGAGGGCCTTTTATAGACCTCATAAACGTGTGGAACCCTAGGGTATGGTGGTTGTTCCTTACCTCTTCTATATTGATTGGCAGGGGGTGCATCACTAACCTGAACATCTCTTTTAATAGATGTTTGGTTCAGCTGTTTTGTGACAGCTGTTTGAACTGGCACAAACAGTGGTTGGTTCTTAGTGAATTTGACAGATGATGTTAATGGACTCAAGGATGTTTTAGCAATGTACTCATTCTTTTTCACATCAAAGTTTTTGAGATACACACATGCTTGAGTTTTGTGGTTTGTTTTACCACAGACGTTGCAGCTTTCAGCAGGAACAATGACACTTGTTTTGTTCAAATCATATGCTTTTAAATGGAAACAGTCTTTTGTTAGATGATTCCTTTTTCTCACAAAATTCACAAAACAAGTTATTGATCTTTTCTTTCTTCTTTCTTCTTTCTCTTTTCGGACTCCTTTGCAACAGAGGTTTTAACCTCTGCTGGGATGTCCTTGAGAGGAATGACTTTAGCTTTTGGAGCTTTAACACCGTCAGTGGTTGTAAAGTCCATGGGTTTGAAATTTTCAAGAATGTCACACTCATCAGACCATGTGGGTTTAAACTTGTATTTTTCAAGCTCCTCAAAAGTAGAGGATCCCACTGGTCTGTCAAGTGTGATTTTGTTACCAAGTTTATCAGTGATTTTCACTTCTTGGCCATTCTTGTTTGTGGGGATGAACTCAGTGGATTCATCAGTGGTTTGAACAGATTTTTCAAAAGCAGTGTTTTCAACTTCATCATGTTTTCTAAAACCAATTCCAAATTTCACATTACTTTTGATCTGTTTTTCCAACAAGAGTTCATAACCTTTGCATGATTCCACCCATTTCTCACATGTAACTTGGGTGGACTCCAACTCCTTTTTGCAAACATGATATTTTTCTATCATGGTTTGAAGTTGGGTTTTGGTTATGCTCTGCTCTTCTTTGAGACTGCTGATTTCTTATCTTTTTCAGCCAATTTGTTTCTAAGTTCTTTTAAAGACTTTTCAAATTTGACTTCATCAGACAAGACTTTATCCCTAAGGTTTTCATTTACCTCTTTGATGTTAGCAAATGCAATAATGCATTGGTCTGAACACAGTTTTTCAAGAACTTGAGGTGTTACCTTAGCAGCAGCCATCATGGCACAATCACATTTATAATCACCTTCTTCATCAACTCTCTCTTCTTTCTCACCTGCTTTCTTTTCTTCATTGTCTTCTTCAGACCAAGGGTCAGTCAGTGGTTCAATCAGGGTTTCTGAATTTTCTTCAAGCAGTAGTTCACCAGCAACTGCTTTAACAACTGCTTTAGTCACCTCATCCACTGTTTCATTACTTAGCTGTTCACCTTCAGTTTCTACCCCCTCTGGTATTGACTCTAATGCCATAAAACAAAATTCATCATTAGAAGGTTCATTAAAAGCATAGAGTGCAAAATTTTCATCACCAAGATCATCAGGCATGCTGCTCCAGTCAACAAAGCCTTGAGTGAAAAAGCTTTGTTGATCTGGTTGTACCACTGCTGGAGCAGCTGTTTGAGGTGCAATAGGTTGCACTTTTGCCTGAGGGACAGGGGTTTGAACGTACTGAATTTGTGGAACAGTGGTTTGGACATAATGCACAGGCACAGGGGTAGCAGCATAGTGAGCAGTGTTAACATGGGCTGCAGGGGTATATTGGGTATAGTGCACAGTGCTTTGATTTTGTGGTCTAGGGTTTGAGCTGGGATGAGTTATTATAGGACCGGTAGTTTGACTCCTGCATTCCCTAGCAAAATGACCTAGCCTATTGCACTTGTAACACTTGATTTTCGATTTATCCAACCCCACCCTTAAATTCCCATGTAACCCTGGGAATTTTCTCCCTATTCTTTTGTAGATTTTGCTTGTTCTTACACTAAGCAAAGCCAATTGATGCAAAATGTCCATCTCTTCTAAGTCAGTGGGATCAAAGTGTTGAAAATCATTGAGTTCAAAGCACAAATTATCTGACATCTGGTTTTCACAATTTACAGTAAAAGCATAATTTGCAGAGTGAGGATCAGGGTTGTTAAAATTTCCACCAGTAGTTATATCAATGAAGTGATCATAACCCTGTTCCTTACCACTGCTACCAGATTCTTCCTGACCAAAAAGAGTTGTGCTACCGAATGAATAATCATCAGTAACTTTGCCAGACTCTTGCAACTTCTTTTTCTGGTTCAACTCCCTTTCATAGGTCAGGAGTCTACCATGAAGTTGGGTCAGGGTCAGATCTTTGAACTCAACAGAGTTTCTAGTCACAAATGCAATTGTGTCCCATTTATCAGGTAGTGATCTAAGAAACCTACTATTTTGTGTTGATTTTGGAAACTCAACTTTAACAAGCCTTAGTTCACTGATGAGACAACTAAAACGTTCAAACTATTGGGTCAATGATTCACCCTTAATGTGACAGAAGGTTTCATACTGTTGATTCAGAATTTCCCTATTGTTTTCAATGACTTCTTCTGTTCCCCCAAACTGTTCCTTCAATGCATCCCATAGCTCTTTGGCACTGTTACAATGTAACAGTCCAGCATAGATCTCATTGGGTAATGCAGATGCTATGATGCTAAATTCTTTGGCATCGAGTTTGAACTTTTGAAAATCAGTTTCAATATAGTTTTCAGATGGTTTAGGTACGAACTTCTTTGCATCCTCAGCACTCGGCACCATAGGAACATGGGGACCAAAAACAACAGACCTCCAACATCCAGTGTTCTGTTGAGCAAGGATGTGACCCATCCTTCTCTGCCAGATGTTGTATTCATTACGTTTAAGCATGGGTGGTTTGAAAAGAGAGCCAATGTTATTTTTGTCATTTTGTGATTGTGACGTCATCCTGGTTGTTTTACAGGCACTGATTAATCAACTTTGATGGTGATTAAACCTTGCTATGTTTTTCAACAAAACGAACAAACGATCGGTATCAACTATTATGAGCTGAACTATTTATGTCAAAATGATTGTTAAATCAAATTTGACTGTCCAAGCTCTGATACCAATTGTTGGATCTGAGTTTGGTTTTGATTGTGTTTTTAAGTTTGAATTAGATGAAGATGGATGAGTTGTGCAGCGGAATTAAGATGGAAACAAACTTTACACACAATCAAACGAGAGAATTGCTTTGATCAAACATTTTTCACAAAGAACCGAAAGATTGAATTTATTTCAATTACGATTACAATGCAATGCTGAATACAAACTCCCCCTCAGCCAGAGCTCAGTGTTTGTTCGTGCAGGAAGAGAATTCTTGCAAAGAGCTAATAGAACAGTACAGAGCACTATTCTATTTATAGGCACTAGCAAACCACTGAGCATCTAAGCTGACATCACCATGAAAGTGACATCTAACCTCCTAACAAACCCTAACCTCTGATCAATACAAACACTGCTATTTCATTTCATTACATAAAAGACATCTAAATAACTGCTGCATCCTTCCACTGCTGTGAACCCAACAGTACTTGTTCGGATCAGTAGTGCTTGACTCAAGGCAGTAGATTGAACCAGTAGAGCTTTAGTCTTTCATCAGGCCTTTGCTTGATCAGTAGTTTGGAGGTCAGCAGTTTGCACGATCAGTAGATAGGAGGTCAGCAGATGTTGAAACCACTTTCAAGGGGAGAGACTTGTATGTAACATCTGCATATTCTGGATCCACTGCTCTGATCCAGTTTTGGCTTTAATTATCTGTTCCTTTGATAGGGTTCAATCCCAACAGAATTGGTCCTCATTTGATATCTTCGTGGTTGCCAGCAAGTGCAATGTGATGTGATAGCGATAAAGTATGCGTAATATGCGAAAATACTGCAAAATAGCGATGTATGCGATATAGCTACATTATGATCTGAATCTCTGGTGATAGGCGTAACGAGTGTAGCGAGTAGTAACAATGCACGAAAGTGCGGGTTGTTACAGTCTGTGTTTACATGTGTTTTGAAATAACTACGAGCGCGTTGCACACGGAATCGCTGACAAAAATAAAAAGAAAATATAGAAAAAAAACACTAAAACATAACCGAAAGAAAATCAACGAAAAAAGTTGTATGGTAATGATGTTGTTCGTATGAAACCTGTGGTCAGAGATGAGCAAATGGTACTAGGTACCGGTACCGAATTTCCCGAACCGAAAGATCTTAAGTACCAATTCGGTACCGACTTTTAGTGTTCCAGGTACCGGTTCGCTACTGGTTTTTACCTTGATATACCGGTACCGTAACCGGTATTTTCGGTACCAGTACCAGTACCGATTCGGTATCGGTTGGCACCGAGCTCATCCCTACCCTGAAACTAAAAAAATCATTAAAAGTTGAATAAAATCAACAAAAAAAAGTTGTACGATACCGTTGTTATTCGTACGGTACCGGTAATCAGGGATGAGCAAATGGCATTAGGTAGCAGTACCGAATTTCCCGAACTAAATTTTCAAAATCAATTCGGTACCGACTTTTGGCGTTTTTTGTACTAAGCCGGTGCCAGTTTTTACCATCATGTACCGATAACGAACCGGATCGTACCGGTACCGAATTTCCGGGC
Source organism: Helianthus tuberosus (assembly GCA_030545235.1). Classification (NCBI taxonomy): domain Eukaryota; kingdom Viridiplantae; phylum Streptophyta; class Magnoliopsida; order Asterales; family Asteraceae; genus Helianthus; species Helianthus tuberosus. The sequence goes on from CM060447.1 coordinate 165,460,647, forward strand.
GTCGGTACTGCAGGCGGTGTCGCCAACGCTGGGCAGCAGCTGACCGAATGGACAAAAGAAGCAAAAATGCAGCTAAATTTAACAATAATACAAGAAAAGGAATAAACGTGGCATGCCCGACCCCTTGACAGCATCTCCCCAAGCAAAAACAAGAGAACATAAGGCTGAACACGCCCCGTGCCCAAGTGTCTGCAGAAAAGACAAAGTTGTAGAAGCTTCTATCACCCACCACGGGGGCGTGTCCAGCGGACACGGGACCGTGGTCAACGCAAAGATTCACAGAATCTAGGAAAATTTTGATAGTATAGATACGCTTCTGCACACGGGGTCATGCCCAGCGGACACGGGGCGTGGTCAACTAATGCAGACAAACTGCATTTATTGAAGAAAGAGAAGATGGGTGGACACGGGGCCGTGCCCAATGGACACGGGGCCATGTCCGGGCTTATGTGCAGGCTATAAATAGGGGTGCTTGGCTCACTTGCAAATCATCCCGTGGCAAACCACCTCTCTCACACTTCACCCACCCATTACCACCATCATAACCCACATCCACTACCATCATCCATCATCTATCATAGAGTGTGTGAGTAGTCTCGGGATCCAAGATTGATCGTAAGAGTTCTTGACAGTCAAAGGCCATGTTTGCCTGTCTCTTACATCACTTGGTGAAGACAAGTGTTTAGTGTAATACTTTTTATTTTTAATCTTTCCGCACTTTTTATTTGGTTATGTATTAATGACTTTGATAACTAGTTTCTTATGTTGAAGGTGAATCTTCCTTATCATTTGTCCGTGGTGTCTTGGCATTATTTTACTGTCTATATAAAATAAAAGATTTTCACCATTCATATCTCCACGGTCTATATGGAGATATGTTGGCAACCTGGTCGGGGGTTAAGGGAATGGTTTGGTAAGAGTCTTGCCTTGTTTAGTGTATAGATCCTGCAAGGACCTGGGTCAAGTTTAGTAGGACCTCCTTCGATACCCACTGGTATTGGATGGCGGGGGTCCGAACTCCTTGACCCCCTCATATGTAAACTACTATTAAAACTTTAACCCGGCTACTTAGGATTGTATCCCTGCTGACTCAAACTACTTAGCCGAGGGTAATGTCACCTTTAAAACTTGACTAAAGTGTAAAAAGGGCTAAAAAATTATACATAAATATATATAACGCTACACACGCATCAAGTTTTTGGCGCCGTTGCCGGGGACACAAGGATTTTAAGAAAGTTAGTAATCAACATCCTAATCGTTTTTTCTTATTTTTCTGTTTTTTAGGATTTTTCTTAGACTTTCAGCTTCTGCAGAGCTCAGCATGGGCCGTGCCTGGTCGGACACGGGCCGTGCCCAGCATTGTTACTGGCAGTTTTTATTTTCTGAGTTACAGAGAGTTGAGCACGGGGCCGTGTCAAGCTCCCCAGTAACAAGGATCCGGAAAACAATCACTGTATCTCCGACCACGACCATGTTCATCTGAGCACGGGGTCGTGGTGAAACTTCTGACCAACGTTCTTTTTTGTTTTTATTGCAGGACTTGGAACCCAAGCGCCATATCTGAACTTTCCACGCAGTGTATGAGCTCCAGTTCTAGTAGAGACATAAAAGAACCTCTAGAAGAACCCGAATGCTTTCTAAGAAAAAGTCTTAAAGCTAAAATCCAAGAGAAAGTTTCAGGGGACCCACTTCCAATGGCGGACCAACGTACCCTCATGGATTACCTACGTCCCACCGTAGGTAATCTCGGCGCCGCTATCAATGCACCGAATGTCGAGGCCAACAACTTCGAATTTCAGCCACATTTGATACAAATGCTCCAAAACTCAGCAACCGTCCATGGGCTTGCGGACGAAGATCCCCATTTACATATCACTAACTTCTTGGAGATATGTGATACTTTCCGGATCAATGGAGTATCAAATGACGCCATCCGCCTTCGAATGTTTCCATTTTCACTAAATGACCGAGCTAAGGCTTGGCTTAATACCCTCCCAGTTGGCTCGGTAAACACCTGGGATGAACTAGCCCAAAAGTTTCTATATAAATATTTCCCTCCTGCTAAAATGGCTAAATTAATGACTGAAATTAACACATATTTACAAGAGGACGGGGAATCCTTATATGAAACTTGGGAAAGGTTCAAGGAGCTACTAAGAAAGTGTCCTCATCATGGTCTTGCGGTATGGCAACAAGTATCCACTTTCTATAATGGGTTGTTGCCACACACAAGACAAACACTCGACTCTAGCTCCGGGGGACTTTTAGGTAATCGCCGCCCAAATGAAATTTATAATCAAATTAAGGAAATTTCTCAAACCAATTTTCAATGGCACACTCCCCGTGGCACGAAATCGATTGCCCCGGGCGCCCATAAGGTTGATGAGAGCACTTCCTTGCAAGCCCAAATCGAAGCACTTTCTTAAAAAAACAAAAAGTTAGAAATGGCAAAAACGGCTTCGGTTATGGCTTGCGAGGGGTGTGGTGGGCCACATGAAAATTGAGTTGTATGAAATAAATGGATAATCAAATAGAATCGGTAAACTACATTAATAATAGACCTAGGTCGTCGGGTCCCCCAACGGGTACCTACAACCAAGGATGGCGTAACCACCCTAACCTTGGTTGGAGAGAACCCGGCAATAGTAGTAACCAACAAAATCTAAACCAACGAGCAAACTTTCAACTACCAAGAAACGAGTCACAAAATTTCTCTCAACAACAAGGGGGACGAGAAAGGCTTGAAGATACCGTATCTCGCCTTATCTCCGACTCCGAAAAGAAAAACTCGGATCGATTTCAACAACTGGAATCGAATTTTAGAAATCAACAAGCTAGTATTCAAAACATTGAAAAACAATTAAGTCAACTAGCTCAAAACATCTCCGAGAGACCACAAGGCGCGTTACCAAGTAATACTGAAACCAACCCAAAGGCACAAGTACATCTCATCACATTGAGAAACCGTACCGTGGGTCCCGAGGAGGCTCCATTACCTCCAACTGAAAGGAGCCGATCTAGCCAAACCGCAACTCCACCCATGCCCCAACAAGAGACGGCTCCTCCACCAAATCAAGAGCCCACCAAGAATCCTCTGATTCCATACCCCGGTCGGTTAATTCGCCAAAAGACCGATGAGCAATTCACAAAGTTCGAAAAATTGCTAAAACAATTGCATGTTAATATTCCATTTGTTGAAGTCCTAACCCAAATGCCTAAATATTCAAAATTTATGAGGGACTTCCTCACTCACAAAAGGAAAATTGAATCATTGCAATTAGTTAATTTAAGTGAAGAATGCTCCGCCTTGCTACTCAACAAACTCCCGCAAAAGAAGATTGACCCTGGAAGCTTCACCATCCCTTGTTCGATTGGGGAATCTCCCATTCGCAATGCACTAGCCGACCTGGGGGCTAGCATAAACCTCATGCCCGCATCAATGTTCGACCGACTCGGCCTAGGGAAAACAAGCCCTACAAAAATGAGCATACAACTCGCCGATAGGTCCGTCAAATATCCACAAGGTATCGCTGAAAATCTATTAGTCAAAGTCGGCGAATTCGTCTTCCCAGCCGACTTTGTCATACTAGATATGGAGGAAGATGCCGAAATACCACTCATCTTAGGGAGGCCATTCCTAGCTACGGCCCACGCAGTGGTAGACATGAATGGTGGAACACTAACGTTGAGGATTGGGGACAAGGAAATGAAGTTTGGAGTTGGAAAGAGAGTAGAGGACGATGACCCGGTCAATTACATGAAGGTCATAGACACAAGTTTGGATGATGCTCTACGACGGTGCAACATGGGATGCAAAACATCCCACTTGGGTAACATATGACTAGGCTTTGGGTATAGCCAAGGACCCTTATAAACGTGGCGCACCACGGAGGCATTCCGCGGAACTATCCTTCGTTTAGTTTAGGTTAATTTTTATGTTTTCTAGTTTAGTTTTAATTTTCAGGAATAAAACACACTCGGGATGGTGAAGGATACCAAGGGAAACTTGAACCAGCACCCCATGCACAAAAACAAAGCCTCCCGCAAATTTTTCTTCATTACAGCAAGTTCGGCACGGGCCGTGTCCCGCCAACACGGCCCCATGCTGAACAGTCTGCAGTAAATCGCCCAGTTCAGGTAACTGGACACGGGGCGTGTTCATTGAACAAGCCCCCGTGCCCAGGCTTCTGTTTCTTTTTTCTAATTTTTGTTACTGGCAACCTAAACACGGGGCCGTGCCCGGACACCACGGGCCCGTGTCCAGATGCCCAGTAATATAAAAATTTGTTTTTAAACACACTTTTACACATTCAATCAACCTAAAAACTTATTTTTGGGACACATTAAGGACAATGTGTAATTTAAGTGTGGGGGGGGGGGATACTAAAACCTTGAATCTTGCAAGTCCTAATTACAAGCCTTACACAAAACTCTATTGGAACCGCTAAACACCCCAATTTTTTTTTCACAATCTTTTCATATTTTTTATTTGTCTTGGTTTAATTTGGGAATTACAAGTTCTAAAAAAGTTATATTTTTACAAATTTACAACCGATAGCGTCGTGATAAAAATAACCAATATAAGAAAATTATGAAACGGCATGACAAATCTAGTTAAAATTTGATTATATATACTTGATCACATAAAAACCCATTCCCACAAAAAGTGAGTTTTGAGCCTTTATTGAGCATACAAATATACATATTAAAACTAAATGCTCATTTTTCGTTTCTTATGTGAATAACCGCTTGGTTCTTACGACTCTAGAAATTGCCACGACGATACATTCCCGGTCCTTTCCAACTTAAACTCAAGTAAGTAAATGATGGAGGCATTAGGACTAACCCTTTTTATTTCAACACCATTATTTTTTCTTTTTTTACCACCTACCCAAAATCCCCCTAGTTAACCCCTTTGAGCCTAAACCTTTTCATTTCTTAACCCAAATCAAACACCCTTTTACCCACCAAAACCCTTTTTCATTTTTAACCATTTATTTTAGCAACAAAGCTCGGTTTTCTTGTGACTTCCTTATCAAAAATATATATATATATATAGGGCTTGGTTATATAAGAAACCCTATCTTTTTAAGAAAACTATGGAAACCCATTGTGAACCATTGATTAGCTTACATCAAACTTGATCAAAGGCCATGATTATTTTGGTATGAATAAAAATAAAAAGAAATAAAAAGGACTGCCATTTTGTACCATCCAAGGGCATTTTCGGAAGTGAACATACACAATGGGAAATAAAAAGGACTGTCATTTTGTACCATTGATTATTTCTCTTACACATATGTTATCTCTCTCTCCTCTCTCCTCTCTCCTCTCTCCTCAATCAAGATCATGATGAACACCAAACACAAATTTCGATCTTCAAGTTCAGATCTACATCGTGAGAAAGAAAAATGTTTGAAGATTGTTGTTTTAGAGAGAGAACGACGGCAGGATGAAGGTTTTTAGAGAGATGATTTTTTTTGTTTTAGAGAGAGAAACAACAATCTTCATCATGTTCATCTATAATCTTTATTTTTTTAGAGAGAGAGAGATTTGAATGTTCAAGTGTGTGTGAGAGAAGAAGGTTTGAAGACCCTTCTTCGTGTTCATCGGACGGGTATAGATCCGGTAAGTGTTCTTGAAATATCATTTCACACTTGATTTTTTGTTGAAATGGTTGTTAATATGTTTTTATGTGCTGAAAGTGTTTTAGTAATGGTTAATAGGGTATCCATGGTTAATGTTCATGTATTTTAAATAAATCAAAAACTTTAGGATGAGATTTTGAACGAGTTTTTTTTGTTGGTTTGGTTGCTTGTTAGGGGCTTTTGATCTTAACAGTAGCTGTTCTTATGTTGGTTTGGGTTGCTTGTTTGGGTTTATGATCTGAACAGTAAGTGTTTTTTTTTTGGTTGCTTGATTCACAGACTCAGGCCCATAACATGTGTTAAGCCCCCTGTTAGAATCTTATATAACGTGTGTTAATTTATAGAAACAAACCCATAAAGATATTCAATTGACAAGCTTGATGGATTTAAATAAATTCAAAACTTTAGGATGAGATTTTGAACGGGTTTTTTTGTTGGTTTGGGGCTTTTGATCTTAACAATAATTGTTTTTTTTTTTTTTGTTGGGTTGCTTGATTTACAGAGACAGGCCCATAACATGTGTTAAGCACCTGTTAGAATGATATATAATGTGTGTTGATTTACAGAAACAGATCCATAAAAGATATTGAATTGACAAGCTGGATGGATGTAGGCGACGTTAATGCGGGGACATTGAATAAGTCACATCCTTTGGGAAAGATGTCTTCGTTCATTTATAGCATGTGTTGGTGGTTCATGCTGTAACAGAACACCATGATGTAACGTGTAATATGAAACGAGCCATTTATGGTAACACATGTACCGGTAATTTTGGAATATATAATATTGTATTCATGTATAAGCTAGTGGTTTACAAAACACCATGATGTGTATATACTGATCTAACATGTGTTACAATTTGTCTGTTCGGAACATGTAATTGCTTAACATGTGACAAGGGTGAAAACAGTCGACGGGGGCGATGAGTTTAATGGGGAGCTTAGTTAATATCGTAGTCTTGTTGTAACCCCACTTGTATACATATGATAACATGTAAGCATCCATTATAACCCGACTTGTATTCAAGTATATGAAAGTGGTTTCAAAACACCATGATGTGCATATACTGATCGTAACACGTGAACAAGTTAAGATGGAACATACAAGTTAATATCGTAACACCGTATACCTGAATAAAATGTGTTAAGCCTCTGTTATACCTGAATACATGAGTATAAGCTAGTGGTTTCCAAAACACCATGATGTGTATATACATACTGTAACATGTGTTAAAGTGACTGAAAATGTATAACGTGTGTTAAGCATCTATTATAACGTGTGTTAAGACTTCCATAATGGATGAATAAACTACAATAGTAACTTAACAACAACAGAGTAAACATGATATAACGTGTGTTAAGCCTCTATTATAACATGTGTTAAGACTTCCAGAATGGATGCATAAACTTCAATAGTAACTGTAACAGTAGAGGTACAAATACGGGCGCCTCCACCATTATAATCTTGTTGTAACCCGACTTGTATTCATGTATATGAAAGTGGTTTGCAAAACACTATGATGTGCATATACTGATAGTAAAAACGTGTACAAGTTAATATGGAACATACAAGTTAATATCGTAACACCGTATACCTGGGATAAAATGTGTTAACCCTCTGTTATAATCTTGGTTTAACCTAACATGGTGTCATGTATAAGCTATTGGTTTCCAAAACACCATGATGTGTATATACATACTGTAACATGTGTTAAGCGACTGAAATGTATAACGTGTGTTAAGCATCTATTATAACGTGTGTAAAGACTTTCACAGTGGATGAATAAACTCCAATAGTAACTTAATAACAACAGAGTAAACCTGATATAACGTGTGTTAAGCCTCTATTATAACATGTGTTAAGACTTCTAGAATGGATGCATAAACTTCAATAGTAACTGTAACAGTAAAGGTACAAATACGGGCGCCTCCAACAGAAAATGTGTTAAGTCTAGACCGTTTTAACATCGTGTACTAGAGAAAACAAGAAGAGTCTCACATTACATATTACTAGTAAACAAAAATACATAGCACTAATACGTGTTACATTGTACATGGGTTTCATGTCACATGTAACACATGCATGTCCTGAAGTTCAAACTATAACACGTGTTAGTTGTGTTGTGCTGTAACATAAACATGGTCATGATCCTTAAGCATCTGATCCACGTTTGACGAAACCAACGGTCCCGAGAATTGGATCTTGTTTCCCTTGTATCCATCACCATCCTAATAACAAAAAGATAAGATAACCGTTAAGTCGTTAACCACACATAACTATTAACACATTCATAGCCAGAAAATCTTTTTCTCAAACATCACAACTTTTTAGCTAAATTGCAATCTTTTTCTCAAATAAAATCACAACCAAAAATCAGTTCATATGCAAACCAAGCATAACTTTTTAACACAAAAATAAAAACCTGTAAATTACATTAGCAAGTAACCCCTTTTAAGAACCATTTTAACAAAAAAAAAAAATCATGTTTCATCTCTAAAACAACCATTACACAAAAACCTATTAACAACCAGGTTTTATGAATAATTTTTGATATTTTTTCGTCTTTTTTTTTTTTGAAAATTGTGAAAAGCAAGGAAACAAGATTAAATATTTCAGAGATTTAAACCTGGGTTGCCTAGGACACTTCTTTTTTTTCTTGATTAGTGGTTGACTTTGACTTGGAGGAGGATGAGCAAAGTATTTTGATGATTTGGATTATAACTGCTTCCATTTTCTTGACATATATTCTCATAGCAAGAATTAACAGTGCTACATGAAGATTAGATGCAGAACTCAAATCATCTTCCAGAATCACATCGAAGGTTGGGAAACTACGGACCGGCGACATTAATTCTGATGAATGATGAATGGAGGTTGGTGGATTTGTCTCCATGGATATTAATGGAGTTACTTGCTAATTTGGAGTAAAAGTGAAATGGGGTTTCTCTGATGAATGATGAAGAAGATATAAAGGAAAATATGAAAAAGAAATATGGGGATGGTGAATGGTACGATTTGATGGGCAATTAATGAACATGTCAATTCATATTGGGGATAGTTCTTGGGGGTTAATGTAATTTACTAATATAACCTTGATGTCAAAAGTAATAGAAAGGGATCTGTGCAACGTGGCAAAATGTAAGCCACATATATAGTTTGCTAAGTTTTCTAAAATAATGGGGTTTCTTACTAAGCATTATCCTATATATATATATATATATATATCATAGAAAAGAAAAAGAAAAATGAAGTTAGCAATAAACAAACAAAGCTCATCAAAAGAAGTCTTGTTTGAATAAATGCTTCATTGGAATAAAAAGTCACAAAAACAAAATTTTTTACGAAAACCGACGCTTTTTACGCCTTTCGCCCTTTTCTACTAACCACTAACCCAACCACCTACCTTTAACCCAAGCCTAACCCTTCCCCCAAAAAGTTCTCTTGATATTTACAAAGGTGTATAGTTAAAAAGGAGGAGGATTGATTACTTCGCAAGCTTATGGTAGGAGTAAGTTCCATGCCGCTCTCGAGTGCATCACAAAAATACACCTTCGGCCGAGTGTTGAGTGATCCCCCGTGAGGTATGTGAACTTGTATATAAATGGAATTTTAAAGAGGCATGTTATGCCCTAATAAGTAATTTATCTTATGTAATGTTCTAAATAAATCATGACGAATATGATTGTAAATAAAATAAAAATAAAACCTAATAAAGAATCTTGGAATCCCACACTCTATGACAAGCCCAAAAACCTTCTCTTCTACCCATTCCATTTGGGAGTGTAAAGCCACATTATAAAGAGTTTTGCTTGAGGACAAACAAAGATTCAAGTGTGGGGGTATTTGATGTGTGCAAAAAGCAACATATAAATTACATTAAATGTGGCATAAAACTAACCCCTTTTTAGTACTAATGTTGGAAAAAGTGTATTTTTGTCTTCCTTTTGTATTTTCAGGGTTAAAAGAGCTTAAATGGACCAAAGAAGCAAAAATGCAGCTAAATCTAACAATAATACAAGAAAAGGAATAAATGTGGCATGCCCGACCCCTTGACAGCATCTCCCCAAGCAAAAACAAGAGAACAGAAGGCTGAACACGCCCCGTGCTCAATGAGCACGGGGGGCGTGCCCAAGTGTCTGCAGAAAAGACAAAGTTGTAGAAGCTTCTATCACCCACCACTGGTGCGTGCCCAGCGGACACGGGGCCGTGGTCAACGCAAAGATTCGCAGAATCTAGGAAAATCTTGATAGTACAGATACGCTTCTGCACACGGGGTCGTGCCCAGCGGACACGGGGGCGTGGTCAACTAATGCAGACAAACTGCATTTAATGAAGAAAGAGAAGATGGGTGGACACGGGGCCGCGCCCAATGGACACGGGGCCGTGTCCGGGCTTCTGTGCAGGCTATAAATAGGGGTGCTTGGCTCACTTGCAAATCATCCCTTGGCAAACCACCTCTCTCACACTTCACCCACCCACCACCACCATCACAACCCACATCCACCACCATCATCCATCATCCATCATAGAGTGTGTGAGTAGTCTCGGGATCTAAGATTGATCGTAAGAGTTCTTGACAATCAAAGGCCATGTTTGCCTGTCTCTTACATCACTTGGTGAAGACAAGTGTTTAGTGTAATACTTTTTATTTTTAATCTTTTCGCACTTTTTATTTGGTTATGTATTAATGACTTTAATAACTAGTTTCTTATGTTGAAGGTGAATCTTCCTTATCATTTGTCCGTGGTGTCTTGGCATTATTTTACTGTCTATATAAATAAAATATTTTCACCATTCATATCTCCACGGTCTATATGGAGATATGTTGCCTACCTGGTCGGGGGTTAAGGGAATGGTTTGGTAAGAGTCTTGCCTTGTTCAGTGTATAGATCCTGCAAGGACCTGGGTCAAGTTTAGTAGGACCTCCTTCGATACCCACTGGTATTGGATGACGGGGGTCCGAACTCCTTGACCCCCTCATATGTAAATTTAACCCGGCTACTTAGGATTGTATCCCTGCTGACTCAAACTACTTTGCCGAGGGTAATGTCACCTTCAAAAGAGTGGCCTACCACAGTATGCATTAATAACTTAATTAATTATCTTTCAATAATCCAACCCTTTAGGATTGTATCCTTGCTGACTCAAACTACTGGGTTGAGGGTAACGTCACCTTCAAAAGAGGGGCCTACTACTATAACTAAGATAATCTCTTAAAAAGTGCAAAAGTGCGAAAATAATCAAAGGTTACACTAAGTACGAGTCGGATCCAAGTGATTCATCTTGTCTATCTGTTTTTATTTTTATTTTTTTAGCATTTTTAGTTTTTATTTTCTAGTTTAAAACCTTTTTCTCAATTTTTGATTTGATTAGACGTTGAGGATAAACCGGTACTAAAAGCTCTTGTGTCCTTGGACGACCTCGGTATCTTACCAACGCTATACTACGCTCACGATGGGTGCACTTGCCCATATGTGTGTTTAGTGTTAGTAAAATATCGTGTTTTATAAATTTAAAACTTGACTAAAGTGTAAAAAGGGCTAAAAAAATTATACATAAATATATATAACGCTACACACGCATCAAGTTTTTGGCGCCGTTGCTGGGGACACAAGGATTTTAAGAAAGTTAGTAATCAACGTCCTAATCGTTTTTTCTTATTTTTCTGTTTTTTTAGGATTTTTCTTAGATTTTCAGCTTCTGCAGAGCTCAGCATGGGCCGTGCCTGGTCGGACACGGGCCGTGCCCAGCATTGTTACTGGCAGTTTTTATTTTCTGAGTTACAGAGAGTTGAGCACGGGGCCGTGTCGGTGCAACACGGGGCCGTGTCAAGCTCCCCAGTAACAAGGATCCGGAAAACAATCACTGTATCTCCGACCACGACCATATTCATCTGAGCACGGGGCCGTGGTGAAACTTCTGACCAACGTTCTTTTTTGTTTTTATTGCAGGACTTGGAACCCAGGCGCCATATCTGAACTTTCCACGCAGTGTATGAGCTCCAGTTCTAGTAGAGACATAAAAGAACCTCTAGAAGAACCCGAATGCTTTCTAAGAAAAAGTCTTAAAGCTAAAATCCAAGAGAAAGTTTCGGGGGACCCACTTCCAATGGCGGACCAATGTACCCTCATGGATTACCTACGTCCCACCGTAGGTAATCTCGGCGCCGCTATCAATGCACCGAATGTCGAGGCCAACAACTTCGAATTTCGGCCACATTTGATACAAATGCTCCAAAACTCCGCAACCTTCCATGGGCTTGCGGACGAAGATCCCCATTTACATATCACTAACTTCTTGGAGATATGTGATACTTTCCGGATCAATGGAGTATCAAATGACGCCATCCGCCTTCAAATGTTTCCATTTTCACTAAAAGACCGAGCTAAGGCTTGGCTTAATACCCTCCCAGTTGGCTCGGTAAACACCTGGGATGAACTAGCCCAAAAGTTTCTATATAAATATGTATGTATGTGCATATGTATGTAGGTATGTATGCATGTGTGTATATATATATATATGTATGTATGTGCATATGTATGAAGTGGGAATTATTGTACACGAAAGAATAGGGCTTGTATATATATATATATGTATACATGGCTTCAATACGTTTGAGTATTAACGTTACTAATCATCTGCTTGAGAATGAAAAGAAATTGCAGCTATACTATTGTTGACCTTATGAAGATTTGACGTCGGGATGCAAGATTGTACCCGGAAAGATAATCGAAAGGATTACCATAAGTAGAAAGAATGTGGCGTGGTCATTTAATTTCGTATATTAGATCATGTATGACGTCACCAAATAGTAATGATACGGATGTATGTGGTGACTGCAGGTTGCACGGAATTATCATCATTATGGAGTCTAAGCAGTTGAAGATCGAGTCATTAAACATGGATTGTATGGGAACGAGGTCGTATAGTTTATAAATGTATATTGTGCTTTATCTTTTAAATAAGATTGATGGATGCAATTTTTGTAAAAGGGATTATCCCAATCGTTTCCAGTATGTTAAAATGTTTTTAAAGAAATAAAATTTTCGGTTTGTATTTCCGCTGCGTACGTTTTGTTTTAAAACGGTTTAGGGTCTTACATTAAGGGTACTGTCTCTCATGGGTTATGCATACGTCGGTCTACTTACTTTGATTTACATGCGTTTAGTGATGCGGATTGGGTTGGTTGTCCCGATGATCAACGTTCTACTACAGGTTATTGTGTTTTTCTTAGGCCCAACCTCATTAGTTGGAGCTCCAAGAAACAACATACAGTTGCTAGGTCGAGTACTGAGGCTGAGTACCGAGCTCTTGCCCATGCAGCTGCTAAGTTACGAATGATTACATCTGTATTACATGAGTTGCATATTACGTTGACTTGTCCACCTTCTCTTTGGTGTGACAATATTGGAGCCACATATCTTGCAGTCAACCCGGTGTTTCATCAGCGCACCAAACAACTGGAGATTGACTTGCATTTTAGTCGAGACATGGTTTTGGCGGGTATTTTGCATGTTCGATATATTTCTACTACTTTGCAGATTGCAGATATTTTGACCAAAGGATTGTCTGGTATTTGGTTTGACAATCTAACATCCAAGCTTCACGTGGATGCTCCCGTTTAGCTTGAGGGGGCGTATTAAAGTATATGTATGTAGTTTGTCTAGTTGTAGAGTTAGTTGAGATATGTGTCCATAAATACTTGATTGTATCATCTAGTAAAGGTTAATGAGAAATACTTTTCTTACCTCATAAACCTCTAATCTCACACACTATGTAGGCATTGTGATTAAATAATAGACATAATCTTTTAGATTATTTTTACATGTTAATATATAGAACAATCACAAAAAATAAGAGAGTAAATTACCTTTTTAGTCCCTGTGTTTTAGTGGTTTTAACCACTTGAGTTCAAAATTAAAAAGTTTAACGCTCCGAGTCCCTAGGCACTCATTTTATAACGTTTTGAGTCACCGTGTTTTAGTGGTTTTAACCACTTGAGTCTAAAATAAAAAGTACAAGTGTTAAAAATTAGACTCAAAACATTATAAAATGAGCGGTTAGGGACTCAGAGCATTAAACTTTTTAATTTTAAATTCAATGGTTAAAACCACTAAAACACAATAACTTAAAACGTAATTTACTCAAAATAATAATATTTCAATAAAATTGCTAAAGGACTTTTATTTTTTGGGTAAATTACATTTTTCGTCCTTTATGTTTGTAACGAGTTGCAATAGATAGCCTTTAACTTCAATAATTACAGTCACAATCATTTATTTGGAATACACATTACATCTTTCATCCTTTAGCGCTAACCAAGTTAAAATTTTCGGTTATGTCTATCCACTTAAGGGTATTCTAGTCATTTCATGTTTTTATTTAAAATGTTCATTAATAAATAAAATCAAAACTTTGACATATATATAACATCATCTTCCCCAATTCAATCATCTTCCCCAATTCACAAACCCTAACCACCACATCTTGCCACCACCACCTCATCCTGCCGCCGCCACCACCACCACATCTGGGCGCCAACACCACCACAACCTTTCGTGTTGTACAATGCAAATAATGACCGCCGCCTTGAGTTTTCAAAAGAAGAGTCACATTTTAGAGACTTTTGCGGTGTTTTCGAAATCTCATATCCAGCTTCTTGTAAAAGTTTGGAGATTGGGGATGCTACAGGAGTATGAACATTAGTCATAAATCCTTGAAAGAAAAGGAATAGGTTGACCTCGCACAACTAAGCTTTCAAACAGATGCTTCTCCTTTCTAGATAAAAGCAAGCCCATGTTTTCTTCAAGCTGTTGATATTAATATCCCAGATTCTACAAAGAAACTCCCGCTCTACCATTTGAAACAAAGCCTTTTACAAACATTCTTCTGATGTATTTCCTTTCACACCGACACTAGTGAGGTTGTGGATTCTTTAAAAGTGGGAGACGACGGTGGACCTAATAAGACACTAGTGTGGTTGTGGATTCTTTAAAAGTGGGCGATTGCAGTGGACCTGATAAAAAAAAGTGAACACACTGTAGGATGTGGTGGTGGTGGCGGCATGATGAGGTGGTGTTGGCAAGATGTGGTGGTTAGGGTTAGGAAATTAGGGAAGAGAACTGCATAATGCAATTTTTCGGTTTTATTTATTAACTTTTAAATAAAAACATGAATTGACCAAAATACCCTCAAGTGAATAAACTTAACCAGGAAAATTTAATCTGGTTAGTGTTAAAGGACATAGAGTGTAACAGATTTTGCAAATTAATGATTGTGACTGTAACTATAGAAGTTAAAGGCTATCCGTTGCAATCCGATACAAAAATAAAGGACGAAAAGTGTAATTTACCCATATTTTTTTAAACAAATTGAAAAGTGTAATCATGATGGGACCCACAAGCTTAACCATAGACCATAGTTAACCCACAAGGTTTACTTACCAAACATAGTGGGACCCACATGAACCAATGTATGAAATACATACACCCAGTCACCCATACAGGCACAAAACAAAAAATTGGGGGTAAAAAAAAAATAGACAGTTGGATCTAGGGTTTGACCGATGCAATTTGCGAACCCCAATTGGGCGTCAAATCTTCACACACACCACTAGGTGAGAGAGAAACACACACACACATCCTCTGCCCAAATCAGACGATTCTTCCGGTTACTTCGCCGTCTTCACCACACCACTGGCCCACACAATCCGATTTGCAAAAAGAAAAATAAACAACTGCACAAAAAAAAAAAAAACAATTTACTTTTTGTATTTTTAGAGAGAGAAAGTGAAATTGAGTGGATCGTTAGGATTTGGATTTATAAATTTATTATTACTGTGTGTTCGATTTTTACGCTCTGTAGTTCTTTTTTATATATATAGAAGGTGCCGTACATAATTGCATGCAATCTGGTGGTGGACATGCGCGGAACAAGGTGGCCGGACCGCCGTCATCATCTGCGTCGCCGTCGTCTTCGTCATCGGCGGTGTCGCAGCCACAGTTGGGGTTTGATCCGGTGAAGCATCAACAGCTGCAACAGCAACAGCAGCAGCAGCAAAGGCAGGTTGGGTTTTATCTTTTTATTTTGTTTGATGATCCCTTGAGCTATGTTAAAATTCATTTTGATATCTTATTGTACTGCTTGCATAAAGTCTCATTTGTTCTGCAGCTCATTTATTTATGTAAAATCTGTTAGTACTTGTGAGGAAAAGATTTTAAATTTCTTACTTTTCTCTTTCAGTGTTATGTTATTGCTCTTCAGGATTTGAGTTTGGTAGGTTTTAATGTGTGTGTTGTTGAAGGATTCAAGGAATATAGACATGGAAAGTAGTTAATTCACTGCTGACTGATACATACAGAGCACGTGTCAGGTTAAAACTAATTAGGGAACCTAGAACATCACTTAGACTATGGGGTGTGGAGGAGGGTAGTCCTCAAAGGATGACCCGCCACGTAGGCATCCACGTGTGGGGATGAGCCTAAAGGGGATGGACCTAGGGTGTGGGGGATGGGCCTCGATATATATATGTATGTATGTATGTATATGTGTGCGTGTGTTGGGGGGTCGTCGAGAGCGGCTGCAGGAGGACGTTGGGGACGATGACGGGCCTGAGGGGGTGGGGAGGTGGTCCGGCGCCGGAGGTCGACGGGCAGGGGACGTCCCCCATACCCACCAGTCTTATATCTTCAAAGCTTTTTGATGACATGCACACACACTTTAAATAGTGAGTTAATGAATCCTAAATTGTCACCTCAGTGTGATGTGTTAAGGTCAAAGTTCTCAGCCTTGTTATTTCAAATTTTTTTTTCTTGTTAAATTTATTGTTTCATTTTTGTAAAAATTGTTTAAATGTATTGACGATTACATAGGAATATGCACTTCTTGTTTGGAAACTGGAGGCTTGTTAGCATCGTAGTATGGCGAGAGTATTTAGTTTTATTCGAACCAGTTCTGCTCTTTTGTTGCAAGTAATTTTTTGTTTCTTATGCAGTCGTTGCAACAACATTTACTAAGAAATCCTGAAGGGAGAGAAGCTATATTAGCATATCAAGCTGGAATTCGACAAGGAGTATTAGGAGGCGGTGCTGCCTCGACTTCCGGATCTATGCAAATGCAACGTGTAGCTCAGCAGCTTAGCCAAGAGGACGGACAAAATACAAGACAGGGTTTTGATCAACACATGATGAACCCAATGCAACAGGCGTACATGCAATACGCCCTCCATACTCAACAGGCCCAACAAGCCCATCAGAAGTCACCTCCTGGCATGCCAGCTCAGCAGCAAATGAAACCGGGAATGATGGGCAAAGATCAAGACTTGCATCAAAGTCAAATTCAAAATCAGAATCAGAAACCGTTTGCTGTTCCGACATCATTTGACCAATTGACGCAAGGGAATAACGTAAGGCCGATGCAAACTCCGCAAGCTCCACAGAGTATCCATAACATGGGAAATGGTCAAGCTGCAATGGCTGCTCCACTGCAGGCGATGCAGGCTTTGGCCCTTGAGCGTAATATTGATCTGTCACTCCCTCAAAATGCTAATCTGATGGCACAACTAATGCCAATCATGCAGTCTAGGATGCTTGGTCAACAAAAAGTCAACGAAAGCAACATGGGCCCACAGTCAAAGCCGCAGGTCACCTCTCAACAAGTCGCAAATGAAAGTTCTCCTCGTAGTGATGTGTCTGGCCATTCAGGGTCTACTAAAGCAAGGCAGACAATGTCACCGGGCCATATCGGGTCAACATCAACCCCAAATACCATGTTGGTCAACACCCAGCTGCCACCTAGGCAACCGATTGTTAACAGTAGTGGGATGTCTTCTATGCCGCCCCGACAACCGCCTACTAACATGAGCCAGGGTGTAGATCATTTTGGCAAAAACATGTTAAGTGGATCAGAGTCGCTGCAAATACAGCATGCGAGACAGCAAATGAATAGGTCTTCTCCAAAGTCTGCAGCTTCATCTAATGATGCTGGATTCGATAACCCTTTGCCATCTCAGAAAGTACCGAAACTTCCCCCTGGCTTTACAAAACAGCAACTGCATGTTCTTAAAGCCCAGATTCTTGCTTTCAGGCGAATAAAGGTTAAACTTGTACTTTTTTAATCATTCCAGACTACTTCTCTGGACACTGGGCCTGTTCTGTTCGTGTTCGTTTATTTAACTTTAACCGAACACTAACTTATAATCGATCACATTTTTTTGTTCATGTTTGTTTTTTAAGAAAATGGGCATGTTCGCGACTTCATGTTTGTTTATGTTCGTTCGTTTAAAACCTAAACGAACAGTTCACAAACATAAACTAACATAAACAAACTTAAACGAGCATAATTTAACAAACAATAAACAACATAAATGATCATAATTGAAGAAACATAAATGAACACAATTTACTAAATATAAGAGAACATAAAGTATCTTTTGTATATAACTTAGTGATTTGTTTCGATAAATTCCATTGGAAAACTCATTTTTATTACTAGAAAGCCCAATTACCAATTAGTTATATTTATATAAGTAGTTAGAATGTTTCTTTTATTTTTAATATTTATATAAATATAACTACTTATGTATTTAAATTGAAACGCTCATAAACAAATGTAAATATTCGAACATAAATGAACACAAATAAACGAACAAAAACGGACGTTCACGAACATAAATGAACGAACAAAACTTGTGTTCATGTTCGTTCGTTTAATCAAATGAACAAAAAATTGTGTTCATGTTCGTTCATTTATATTAAATGAACGAACATAAACAGACTTCCGCCGAACAAGTTCACGAACAATTCATGAACGTTCGGTTCGTTTAAAGGCCTACTGGACACTGTTATTCTTGTTAATTGTGGACTTACTGATTTGACTTGATGGTAGAAAGGAGAGAAAACTCTGCCTTTTGAATTACTTCAAGCTATTGCACCACCTCCCCTTGAAGTCCAGTCGCAGCAAAACAATGCGCCAGCTGTCAGAAGTCCTGTGGAGACCAATAGCAAGGATCTTCAAGCTGTGGCATTGTCTTCCGGGATGAATAATCCGAAAAGAGAAGCGTATGAGGAGAAATCAGCTGCAGGTACAACAGCTAATGCACAAGGTACAACTTTAATCAACGAAACACCATCAGTTACCCTCCCTGCAAAAGAAGAGTTGAGAAATCCCACAATTCCTACCAAACAGGAACATGAGGGGCCCACAGACAAGGGTAAGGATATTGCGTCAGGACCTGCGGTTGTCGCACAATCCGGAATGACGCCTCAAACAAAGGATTCGGGTCCTTCTAGAAAGTACCATGGTCCGTTGTTTGACTTTCCGTTCTTCACTCGGAAACATGATGCTTTTGGATCTAGTATGATGCTTAACAACAATAACAATCTAACTCTAGCGTATGACGTGAAGGATATTTATGCTGAGGAAGGTGTTGAATCGATTAACAAAAGGAAAACTGAGAGTTTAAAAAAGATTAAGGGTTTGCTGGCAGTGAATTTGGAGAGAAAAAGGATAAGGCCAGATCTTGTTGCGAGATTACAAATCGAAGAAAAGAAACTTCTACTACAAGACGTACAAACGCGTGTGAGAACGGAAGTCGATCAACAACAACAAGAGATAATGGCTATGCCAGACAGACCGTATAGAAAATTTGTTCGGTTATGTGAACGTCAACGTATGGAGCTCAACAGGCAAGTGCAGGCTGCGCAAAGAGTCATTAGAGAAAAACAACTTAAAGCCATTTTTCAGTGGCGTAAGAAGCTTCTAGAATCTCACTGGGCTGTTCGGGATGCACGAACTTCACGTAACCGGGGCATTGCTAAGTATCATGAGAAGATGTTGAGGGAATTCTCAAAGAGAAAAGACGATGATCGGAGTAAAAGAATGGAAGCTTTGAAGAATAATGACGTTGAGAGATATAGAGAGATTCTTCTGGAGCAACAACATAGTGTACCGGGTGAGGCTGCTGAGAGATATGAGGTCCTCTCGTCGTTTTTATCTCAAACCGAAGATTATCTCACTAAATTTGGAGGCAAAATTACGGCTGCCAAGAATCAACAGGAGGTAGAGGAGGCTGCAAATGCTGCATCTGTAGCTGCAAGAGCTCAGGTATGGGATTCATAACATTTATTAATTTTTCATTTCTTTTGATTTTTATTTCATATTAGTGTCGATTTGTTGTTAAAGGGTCTGCCGGAGGAAGAAGTGAGAGCTGCAGCTTCTTGTGCGAGGGAAGAAGTTCTAATAAGAAATCGTTTCTCTGAAATGAATGCACCCCAAGATAGTTCGTCTGTTAGCAAGTAAGCTCCATATGTTGATCATAACTTATGACCTCTTTCACTAAATCTTTCTCTTCTTATCTGTTATCTACAGATATTATACTCTTGCACATGCCGTGAGTGAAAAGGTCATACGGCAACCCTCAATGCTACGAAAAGGAACTTTGCGTGACTATCAGCTTGTATGTTTCGTTACCCTTGATATAATGAACTAAATAGATTTTAGTTACATTTATAATTCCTTTTTATTATGGTTTTATTTGGTCAATGTTAAAAAAAACATTCTTATCAATCTACTGGTCTTCCAGGTTGGATTGCAGTGGATGCTTTCATTGTATAACAATAAGTTGAATGGTATATTGGCTGATGAAATGGGTCTCGGGAAAACTGTCCAGGTAAGCTACTTGTCTGTAATCCGTTTTGTGACTTTTGTCCACCTGGAAACTGAATCTTATTTTTTTTATTCGTTGCGCAGGTTATGGCCTTGATTGCTTATCTGATGGAGTTCAAAAGCAATTACGGGCCGCATCTTATAATCGTTCCAAACGCTGTTCTGGTTAACTGGAAGGTTGGTTAACCTTAATTATGTGATTAATGTCCTTAATATTTCACGCTCCATGTTTGTCTAATTTGGTTTTCTGCAGAGCGAGTTACATACTTGGTTGCCAAATGTGTCATGCATTTACTATGTCGGTAACAAAGATCAACGATCAAAACTGTTCACTCAAGTAAGACCCCCCCCCCCCCCCCCCCCCCTCTTTTTACGTTTGCAACACGCCCGTCACATGTTATTATTTTTATCATGATAGGAGGTTTGCAATATGAAATTCAATGTCCTTGTGACAACGTATGAGTTTGTCATGTTTGATAAATCAAAACTTTCGCGAGTTGATTGGAAGTATATAGTAATTGACGAAGCACAAAGAATGAAGGACCGAGAGTCAGTTTTAGCCCGTGATCTCGACAAATACCGCTGCCAAAGGCGGCTTCTTCTCACCGGGACCCCTTTACAGGTCTTTGATCTTTATGTTTTCTTGTGTATGTTACTATGTTATTACTTTTCAACTTTTTAATGCATATTCTGAGTTGGCAAATGTTGTACTCTTATTTCTATATGCAGAATGATCTTAAAGAGCTGTGGTCATTGTTGAACCTATTGCTTCCGGAAGTGTTCGACAATCGAAAAGTGTTTCATGACTGGTTTTCACAGCCATTTCAAAAAGAAGGCTCGCACAATGCTGAAGATGATTGGCTTGAAACCGAGAAGAAAGTAATCATCATACATCGACTTCATCAAATCTTGGAGCCTTTTATGCTCAGACGTCGTGTTGAAGATGTCGAAGGTTCACTTCCTCCCAAGGTAATCCTGATTTCCGATGGATCAAATGGGTTAATAAAAATTAGATTAAAAGGAAACGGGCCGATGAAAGGGGTCGAATGACGTCCACAGTGTTATTTAATGATAAAACCTTGTAAACGGTTTATTCAAAAGATTAAATTAATTTTGAAATTATATAATGAGTACATTGTCATTTTCGTCCCTGAGGTTTGGGCAGTTTTGCGACTTTTGTCCAAAGGTTTGTTTTTCTGCCTCTGAATCCAAAAGGTTCGAAATCTTGCCATTTTCATCCGGCTTATTGACTCCATCCATTTTCTTCGTTAAGTGAAAAAGACCGAATTGCCCTTTAAGTTAACAAAAAAGACGGAAATACCCCTGACTTAACGGAGAAAAACAGATAGAGTTAACGAGCTGAATGAAAATGGCAAGATTTCAAACCTTTTGGATCTAGATCGGAAAAAAAAACCTTTGGACGAAAGTCGCAAAACTGGCCAAACCTCAGGGACGAAAATGGCATTTTACTCTTATATAATTTTGTCATTGTATTTGACACACTAGCTATTTATAAAAATGCTGAAAGTCCGAACAAGAAGTGGTTTGGGTCAAGCCAAACAGATACAACTTGTAACCAAAGTTACCGGTTTTGATCTTTTGCCCAAAATAATCATTGGTCCAGCTTCTTTAATCTGTTCCTTGTGGCTGACATTAATAATGTTAATTACAGATCTCCATCATTTTACGGTGTAAAATGTCAGCTATCCAAGGTGTGGTTTACGATTGGATAAAAGCTACTGGTACAATACGAGTTGACCCGGAAGATGAGGAACGCAAAGTTCAAAAGAGTTCAATGTACCAAGCCAAGACATTTAAGCCGTTAAACAACAGAGCAATGGAGCTCAGGAAAACCTGCAACCATCCTTTGCTTAATTACCCCTTTTTTAACGATCTCTCTAAAGACTTTCTTGTTAAATCATGCGGCAAATTGTGGGTTCTTGATAGGGTCCTTATAAAGCTTCAAAGAACAGGGCATCGAGTCCTTTTGTTCAGCACAATGACAAAGCTTTTAGATATACTAGAGGAATATTTGCAGTGGCGTAGACTTGTGTACAGACGAATTGACGGTACGACCAGCTTGGAAGACCGCGAGTCGGCTATTGTTGACTTTAATAGTCCGGATACCGATTGTTTTATCTTCTTGCTTAGCATTCGTGCAGCTGGGCGAGGTTTGAATCTTCAAACAGCCGACACCGTTATCATATATGACCCTGATCCGAACCCTAAAAACGAGGAGCAAGCAGTTGCTAGGGCTCACCGAATCGGTCAAACACGAGAAGTCAAAGTTATTTACATGGAAGCTGTGGTTGATAAAGTTCCGAGTCATCAAAAGGAGGATAGTATTAGGAACGGAGGTAGCGTTGAATTTGATTCAGACGATGATTTAGCTGGTAAGGATCGTTACATAGGATCTATCGAAAGCCTTATACGAAGCAATATCCAACAGTATAAGATCGACATGGCTGATGAGGTCATCAATGCTGGAAGGTTTGACCAAAGAACGACCCATGAAGAAAGACGGTCAACCTTGGAATCATTGTTACGTGATGAAGAAAGATATCAAGAAACCGTTCATGATGTCCCGTCACTTCAACAAGTCAACCGAATGATTGCTAGAAGTGAAGAAGAAGTTGAGCTTTTCGATCAAATGGATGAAGAATACGATTGGGCTGAAGAAATGACACGATATGACCAAGTTCCCAAGTGGCTTCGTGCTAGTACTCGAGAAGTCAACACTACTATTGCCCGCATGTCTAAAAAGCCCCTGAAGAACATGTTATTTACCGATAATATTGGTGTGGAAGACGTTACTTATAAAAGAAGGGGACAGGGTAAAGGAAAGAAGTTTCCGAATTACGCTGAGCTGGACAATGACATAGAGGAATTCTCCGAAGCTACATCTGAAGACGCTCAAAAATCCGATGAAGAAAACGGGGATTCTGATGACGATGAAACTACACCGGTAGTGGACAAAGGTCAGTCCGAAGATGTCCCCGCTGTTAATAGGTACGAGTTACATCATTCTGTGCCACCTGGATCTACTAGAAACAATCATATGCTTCAAGAAGTAGGTTCGTCGGGATCATCTTCAGAAACCAGACGATTAATGCCGATAGCAGTTCCATCTCTTTCTTCTCAGAAATTCGGGTCACTTTCTGCATTAGATGGTCGACCTGGCCCTCGTTTAAGAAGGCTGGTATGTCTCCTTTGGCCATTAGAGATATTTTTTCAAGTAAACAGGTCGAAATAACTTCTATTCAAAATGCATTTTTTTTTTCATGTTACATAAGTAAACAGGTCTTTTGAGTTGGTAACAGGTCAAAATGTATTTTTCTGATACGGGTTGGGTTAATTAAAAGTTTTATTGTCCAAAATTTATGCCTTTTTTATAAAGATGGTCCCTGTGGTTGACAAAAGTTTTGGATTCGGTCCCTAGCTTTGCAAAAGTGCATGGATGGTCTCTGTGATTTGCACTTTGTACACATTTAGTCCCCAACTTTTGCCAAAAGTACATGGATAGTCTCTGTGGTTTTGCACTTTGTAACGCATTTAGTCTCTAACTTGAACTTGCTGAAACCTTTAAATTTGTTAGCTGAGGACCAAATGCATTACAAAGTGCAAACAACAAGAACCATCTGTGTACTTTTGAAAAGCTAGGGACCAAATCCAAAAGTTTGATTAACCACAGGGACCATCCGTGTACTTTACTCTTTTATAAATAATTGGTCTGTCAAACTTGATTGTATTATTACAATAAGAATCTAATTTTTCAATGTAATGATTTAGGAGGTTAACAGGTTTCATGCATTAAAAATACACTACAAGGACTTCCGATTTGTTTCCATTTTAGCTATTTAATATTTTACTATAGCCTGAATCAGCCCATTCATTAGAAATGCATCTAACTTTTTTTTACGTTACATGTATCTAACTTTTAATAACTAGGGTGATGATATAGAGGAAGGTGAGATTGCCATGTCTGGAGATTCACATGCAGACCTTCAACAATCCAGCAGTTTGAACCACGATCATAATGAAAACGAACAAGTTTTGCAACCGAAAATAAAACGCAAGCGTAGTGTTCGGGGTCGACCACGGCCTGCTATGAACAGGCTGGATGACAAGCCTGTCGACCGGTCTACTCCCCTTCTTGGTCAGTCTTCTCACTTGCTCTTTCACGCTGACCGAAGACCACATGCTAAAACTCAGGCTGACCGAAAGTTGGTTCAAGAAAATAATACTTACAAGCAAGAGCAGAGCAAGTTCTCGTCGAAGGCTACTAAACCAACCCCCCCTGCCCGGAAAATTTCCGGGCAGTCAACAAGAACAAATTCCGTATCTAGTCCTTCAGAAATTTCGAATGAGCAGTTTAAAGAAAGATTGGATGTCAAAGTAAAGAAAGGAAGTGGGCCTTTTGGTGGAACCGTGATGGCTGACGTTATCCAAAGAAGGGTATGTACTGTAATTAATACGATGGTTTCTAACGATTATCACTTGCTAGTTAAGAAATGTTTATTAATTTGCTTTTACTGCAGTGCAAAAATGTAATTACAAAGATCCAGAGGAGAATTGAAAAAGAAGGCCAGCAAATTATTCCGTTATTGACTGATTTGTGGAAAAGGACTGAAAGTCCCGGAAGCAGTCTTCTTGATCTAAGAAAGATCGAGCTGCGTGTTGACCAAATGGAGTACAATGGAGTTATGCACTTGATTGCGGATGTTCAAGCTATGTTAAAAGGCGGAATGCAGTATTTTGGATTTTCACACGAGGTATAAATATAACCCTTAATTTTAAATTTATTTGAATATTCTGATGATATTGAGCAGTAATGTGTCAGAGAAAAAAATCATGTTCATCTGGGTACTGGGTCTAAACGGGTTCAGGTTGGAACATATCAATTTTTTGTTTGGCTTGAAATGAGCCGGGTCAGGTTGACCCACTAACACTTTCTAGTCCATTTTTTATTTTTGGAAAAATTACAAGTTTTGTCCTTTATCTTTATACCACTTTTCAGGCGGTGTCCTTTTTAACGAATGTTGACAATCGGTGTCCTTTACTGGGTATTTTGTTGCAAGTTTAGTCCTTTACACCCAACCCAGTTAAAAAACCCTGTTAATTGTTGACAGGCGGTGTCCTTTACTAGGTATTTTGTTGCAAGTTTAGTCCTTTACCTAGGTATTTTGTTGCAAGTTTAGTCCTTTACACCCAACAATTAACAGGGTTTTTTAACTGGGTTGAGTGTAAAGGACTAAACTTGCAACAAAATACCTAGTAAAGGACACCGCCTGTCAACATTCGTTAAAAAGGACACCGCCTGAAAAGTGGTATAAAGATAAAGGACAAAACTTGTAATTTTTCCTTTATTTTTTTCTATAAATGAAATACTAGTGGGTTACCACCCGCGCTCTCAGCGGGTTTGAAACATAGATAAAAGTAAGAAAATCGGGAGAATTAAACTTGTTTAATATTTTGTTAAGGGGCCAAACATATCATTATTAAAGTTGAGGGGCTAAACATGTCATTATTAAAATTGAGGGCTAAAGTTGTTTTACTTAAGATTCTAAACATGTCATTATTAAAGTTGAGGGGCTAAACATGTCATTATTAAAGTTGAGGGGCTGAAGTTGTTTATTATTAAAGTTGAGGGATAAAGTTGTTTTTTGTAGTTAATGGGCTAAACATGCCATTATTAAAGTTGAGGGGCTAAAGTTGTTTTAGTTAAAGGGCTAAACATGTCATTATTTAAGTTGAGGGGTTAAATGTCATTAAATTTGAGGGGCTAAAATTGTTTATTATTAAAGTTGAGGGGCTAAAGGTGTTTGAAGATGTTGACAAAAAAACATATTTATAGTATAATAAAAATTCTGATGAACAGGTGAGGTCTGAGGCAAGGAAGGTGCACGATCTGTTTTTCGATATAATGAAAATTGCATTTCCTGACACTGACTTCCGAGAAGCCAGGAGCGCCCTCAGTTTCTCTGGCCCATTGGCTTCCTCATCTCCGAGAGGGTTACCACTCGTTGGTCAAACCAAGAGACCAAAGCCGATGATTGACCACCCAGAGCCCGAACCAAGTCTCTCCCCAAGACCACTCTCTCGTGGGTCCATCCCTGTAAGAGAAACAAGGTTCGCGAACAGCAGCACCAAGGCTCAGGAAGAACCTAGACTGTTGACCCATCCAGGTGAGCTTGTAATCTGCAAGAAAAAGAGAAAGGACAGAGAAAAGTCCGTGCGAGCTGGTCCTGTCTCGCCCATTGGTCATGGGACTAGGAACCCGGGTCAAACCAGTCAAAGTCAAACAATTGGTCAGCTGGGAAATGGGAGTGGAGCTAGCTTTGGCTGGGCTAATCCTGTTAAGCGTATGAGGACAGATGCAGGGAAAAGACGGCCAAGTCAACTATGATGGGTTTGCAGGTTAGCGTATAGTTAGTATTCATTAAGTAGTAAGTACCACTATTGAAGCATGTAATACAAGTGTGCTACTGCTTTCGATAATAAAAAGTTTTTGTTTTCTTGACAGATGTTCGTTTTCAGTGAACTGTAAACCCGATACGCAATGATTTCCTGACTCTTTCGGCTTGTGTTTGTTAGGAGGTAATCAAGTAACTCACTATACACAATGACAACCCAGAGTGAAATGCCAACTTAAAAGAACACTTTTTTTATATGTTGTATATGCCATGCTGTCTTGCTTTAAAAAGCCCATGGAGCTTCGAGTCATTTAGGCCCCGAAAGCGAGGGCGCCAAGTAAGTGCTTGTTGATTTTTAAACACTAATCCATTATTTATAAACGTTCGCTTATCTCCAAAAAAACGGTGAGGGTTCGAGTCCTACAAAACGGGCAAAAGGTGAATTTTAGGAGTAGCTTTAGGGGTGTGTGTTCCTTGTAAAAAAATCTAAACATCAATATATATAAAATTAAAGTCTGAATAATTGGATGATTCAAAAAATAAATCAATTACAAAGAACATGTGTAGAAAAAAATGCAAGCTTTAAATTCTTCAAACGTAACCAATACGGTAATTCATGATCTTTCTTTATCAATGATATTGATCTCCAATATGTTAATACTTAACTTTATTAATGCGTAGTATTTGTTAATTACCTAATATTTTAGTCACAATACTTTACCTTGTTACACGATAAAAATGTCTAAAAACCTGGACGATAAATGATTGTAACAGGGGAGGGTTATATTGAGAACGTCAAATTGTGAAAACGAATGACAAAAAATCAATCAAAATCATTTTTTACAGCTTTTATTATTATAATAAAATACAGCTTAAATTCCACATATTTACACATGTTTAAATGAAATGGCAAATTTACACGTGTAAAATTTGTGTTTTTACGAATACATGTAAAAAAACAAATTTGTTTTTTTATTACAACTTTTTTTAATACTCTATAAATAATTCATCTATTCTCCCAAAATCACTCTTTATAATTTTTTTACATATGTTTGAATTCCACATATTTACACATGTGTAAATGAATTGGCAAAAAAATGTTTTTTTACGAATACATGTAAATTTAAACGTGTAAATTTATTTTCCAATATTGTATTCGAATAATAACGATGAGTGTAAAAAGAATTTGAATTTGAATTGTTTTTGACAAAGTTCTTGCGGTTTTTTCCATTCGTTCTCATAGTTCTCACAATATTTAGCGTTCTCAAGATAACCACCCCCTTGTAACAGAACTAAATAAACGATAAATGTTTATAAACATTCGTGTGTTCGTATAATTTAATAATTAAAATTAGAGAAAAATGCACGGATAGTCCCTGTGGTTTTGCAAAATAACACCTATAGTCCCCAACTTTTGAAAATTACACCGGTGCTCCCTGTGGTTTGACAGTTTGTTACTCGGATAGTCCCTGGAGTGGATGACGGTTAGTTTTCTCTGTTAAGTGGACGTGAAATGACAAATTTACCCTTCATCTTCTCCACTCTATAAAAATAAAACAACCCCACCACTCCCACCTTTCTCTGTGATTCACCTCACCATTAACCACCAACCACCACCCACCTCCTACCTACACCACAAGTAACCACATCCTGCGTCATCTCCCCCATCTTCACTTGCAAACACCCTAACCGCCACCCATTCATCTGCAAACACCCCCACCACCACCGCCTTCAGTCGACCACCACAACCACCACCTTCACTCAACCACCACAACCACCGTATCAAGGCCAGATTGTGACAGTTAAAGCTCAATATAACAAGTTATATTTGTTCAATTAACGTTTTGTTAAACTATAGTAACTAAACCCTAAATCTGTTACTATTTGAAAAACAGTGAGTATGAAACCTAACCAAGCTATCGAAGGAAGTAGAATTAGGGTTCCGTTGTAGCCAGATGCGAACAGTCTTATCACCGCCACATGGAGCGATCATCGCCGGTGTACCAGCGGTGCCGGTGACCGGATTCCAAGCGAGTCCCCATACTCTATCGGTGTGACCTTTTAGTGTTTGAACTTCTGTAAGTTTCAATGCTTCTTCTTCGATTGAAGTCATGATTGACTGCCGGAAAATGGTGGTTCAGGTGATGGAAGATGATCGAAAGTGTGATCTGGTGGGTTTATATATGTGTGTCAATTTTTTTTATATTTTAATAAAGTAAGGGGTAAATAAGTAATTTCATGTAGACTTAACAGAGAAAACTAACCTCCATCCACTCCAGGGACTATCCGAGTAACAAATTACTAAACCACAGGGACTACCGGTGTAATTTTCAAAACTTGGGGACTATAGATGTTATTTTACAAAACCACAGGGACCATCCGGGCATTTTACTCTTAAAATTATATGAATGCGCTCATATATTAAATATATTAAGTAAACGAATATAAACAAAGTACCTACTTACCGAACATTTACTAAACATTTGGTATGTTTGTGACCCAATTCACATGTTAAAAAAACTAGTCTTATGATGTACCATCAATCATACATATTTATCATGTGAATTCACCCCCCCCCCCCCCAAATTATAAGTATTTTTGTGGCAATTTGATAAGGAAACACCATTGAACTTGTTCCTTTTCAGTTTTTGTAGAATTTGAAGGTCAACGATAAAAAAGAAGCAGAAAACAATCAAAACCGGACGAAAAATACAAAGTTTTCGGAAAGAACCCCATGCATACTAATGTGCACGGTCGTGCCTATTGTCTCAGCCACGCCTTTTGGAATATTAGCATAGATCAGATAAGCGTGGGCAAGAAAGAAAAAGTGTTGTGCATGCTCGTGCCACCTTAGGCACGACCATGCCTCCTAGTAAAGAAAATTGTGACAAGACAATTTGAGAGACCTGAAGTACACATGTTGTTAGCCCTGTCAGGACACCTCACATGTAAGATCGTGCATGTGTAGGCACGCTCGTGCTCAGTACATCCCCGAGAGACAGAAAGGACAACCTCTAGAAGATTCTACGAGCCTAAGGACGACTCACCTGCCCTCAGCTGGCCTATAAATAGAGGTCTCATTCACCAATTTCAAGCATGCCCTTATTTGCTCTCTTGTTCCCTGGTTTACTACAACCCCAAGGCTGATAGACTTGTGCCTTCTTGGCCTTGTTCTCTCTTCCTTGAAGGTTCTAGTTCCTTGAAAAAGTGTGGATGATCTAAGAAGCTTGGTTAATCAATAGCCAAGTATGCCATGATCATGATGCTTCCTAAGCACCCTTTGCTTGGAAGATGAGAGATCCCTAGGGAAGGCCTTCATGCCAACCAAGACCTCTCCAAAGTTAGGATTCCAACATCCTATCTTTAATCATCTATGTTAAGAATAATGCATCGTTAGATTAGTACACTAAATATATGTAACAAATGAGAGACACTTGTTATACAAATACTTGCACTTGAGCTAGAGCTTGAAGATCATGGAAGAGTGGTAATCTCCATTGGTAAAAGTGTTAAGATCTTCATATGGTTGTAATCTATATGTCTTATCATATTCGTGGATTAGTAGCACTTTATTTTATTTAATATGTTAATCCTTTATTAATTCTTGGTTTATTATCTTTTGTGATAGGATTGCATGATCTTTTTGAAACTAAATTAACTTAACCACTTAATTTAACCATATTAATCAAACTTAACTTGTTTGGGTGTGCGTACGGCTTCTGGTACACTTAATCCGATCTAGTATAACCTTTTGGCATTGAACCGAATTTTACTAGAGTTTTCTAGTATTTACCAAGATTCGGGTGACAAGCTTCTTGTATTGAACCAGATCTTGGGGTAATAAAAAAGTTTATGATATCACATCAAGATTCTTAGGAAAGATTTTTGGTAATGCACTAGATCCAATGGGGGGAGGGGGGGGGGGGGGGGGTTGTAATAAAGTTAAGAAGGTAAATTAATGGGGGGTAGGATAATTCTACAAAATAGAAGAGACCGGTAAAATGGAACTTGTTTTGTTTATTCGGTAACTTAATATATTTGATGACTAAATTGCTCCAATAATTAATTAAGATCCCTAATCGTGATCCCAATTGTGAGCTTGAAATATCAGGCACTAATTAGTTAAGTTATTTAAAGATAATAAACACAAGACGCCTTAAACCAATTTTGTTGTGGCATATATCGTTCGGCAAGATTGAGGGAATGTCAGTAACCTTAACATAAGTCGCTTCCGCTTTCCATAAAAGATAAAATAAGAGACTTAACCATTTTCCTCGTTTTATAAATAAACTATATTAAATATTAATTAATAAAGACTTATCCAAGAGTCATATATTACTAGTTTAGTATACTAAACTAACTACAAATAAGGATGGTCAATATAACAATGAATGGTTTAGTAAGGGAAGCTTATCCTTAGACGACACTTGGTTCTTATCTAAGCAATACTATACGTGATACACCTAATACATGTGCATCATCTTAGACACCCCCACCCCCTGGTGTTGCGGCAGGGGCGTAAAACTATAACAGGGAGCAACAGTGTCCACTCCACCGTCAACGACCACCATCACCGAAAAATCTTGTAAAACAAAAGAAATGAAAAACAAATGATTTAGATCTACAGATCATCATAGCCAATGCAAAACAAATAGACTCAGATAGACAACTCCTCGTTGCCATAGTCAACAAAGCACGACTCAGTGACGTCACGGCTGCAACCGAAATTGCCACGTAGTAACAACAAGGATTTTTTTTCTTTTGTGTTTAACACTCGGTATATTTAATCATTTCACATATTTAATCATATCCAAGAGCCATTTTTGTTTGTTATAGTTATCCTACTCAACATGTTGTTGTTATTGTTTTGAAAAACCTTTATTGTTTGGTGTAGCTATTTCTGAAATGTTTTTTTTATACAACCATGCAAACTTTCATATGTGATGTTAATTTGATAAACATGACAATCATGTATGTTCAGTTTTAATTGTTTCTTCATGTCTTCCAATTTAGAACTAACTATTAAAAAATGATAAGACAAAATTGTTAGTGGTTAATATTGTAAATAGAAGAAAAAGAAACATATCATAAAAAATTATAGAGATAAGAATAGAGAATGAGATGTGGGGATATTTTTAGAAAATGAGACATAAATTTAGAGAATAGTGGTTTTTGGTTAAATTATATCGATAAAGATAGAGAGCCTATTGTGAATGCTCTAATGTCCTCAAGTCTATATAAAAACAATTAAGGGCTGTAGTTATAGTGAGACGACACATACCCTGTCTTATGCATTCATTCTCCCCAAACATTCGTTAAATCCTTGTTCTTACCGGCAACCCTGGTTGTAAAAATCTCGACTAGTCTCTGATTAGTCACCGATTAATCATTAATCGGAGGTTCGCCGATTAATAGCTAGGTGGTCAATTACGGTCCTATTCTAGCCAAATTTTGCCTAGATCCTGGTCAAATTTCGACCAAACCTTATAAATTCCCGCCAATTACTTAAATAGATGGGTTAATGAAGGGTTAAAACATGTCAATTTTAAAAAACTACGTATAAAAATGTTTGTGTACATATATAACTAAAAAATACACATAAAAATCTCAATCTGATTAATCCCTATTAATCTTGATTAATCGCTAATCGGTACCCCCACTGACTGACTAGCGACTAACGATTCTTATAACACTGCCAGCAACCCAAAACCCCACATAGAAATCAACCATTTCATTCCTCTTCCTCACAAAATCGATTTTTGAAATAGGTTACACACAGTTACAAGCAAAAGCGGTAAGGGACCTCCACCACCACTCACATTCTACGTACGCCGTCGATTCAACACCTTATTTTTTTTTTGTTATTTTTGTTATTTTTGCCTTTTCTTCATGACAATCTTAATGTTTTAGAATTAGAGATTTTTGTTTAAGATATACAAGATGTCGATTCACCAGCTTAAATTATTGTGCTATTTTTTTCTTTATCTTCATGATGATATATTCCACATGTGTCGTTTCTAAATAGGTTGTTGTTGAAAATTTCGCACTATTATTGTTTATAACATCTTAGGATTAAAGATTTTGGTTTAAGATACACAAGATTGTTTGATGGGTTTGTGGATTATGCTTCTAGCTAGTAGGAATACAATTACTAATACAACTTTATAAGTTTTTTTTTTTTTTTTTTTTTTTTTTTTTTTTTTTTTTTTTTGTAAATTTAATTTGTTAACAAAATTAGTAGACCTGCTTAAATATTACTCTCCAATGTTTAGAACAATGTTTTCAAGACCGGATCGGACATCGAACAGGTCTCCTTACTGGTCCACAGGTCGGGCCGGTCGAGCTGGTCCGATCGGATGTAAGAACCGGGTTATCTCATAGATATTATAAAAATAAATAGGGTAAAATTGAAAAAAACTTAATTCAAAATCCGGTTCAACCGCTAAAAAATTCGGCTCGACCACCCGGTTTTCCGGTCCGACCACCGGTTCCCGGTCCAATCGGCCAGTTCGACTCAAAACTGGTCTGATAGGGTGAATCGGACCAGTCAGCCCCTGGTTCCCGGTTCTCAAAGCATTGGCTTAGAGGGTAAGTAGAAAACCTACCTTTTGGTTGGAGATATACAAGATTGTTTGATAGGTTCATGCATATTGACGGATGATTTAGTAAATGTATACTTGTGCATGCTAAAAGATTCACCAATGTAAATCATTTAACACTAATTAAAAAACAATAGTAGATAACTTGGATACAAAAAGGAAATAATACCATATTTGCACATATACAAGAAAACGTTGAGCAACACTCAAACCTTACACATAAAGTTGGATTTGGATTGACTATAAAACCTTAAATTACCCCATTGCATATTAGTAGTAGAGCTTGTAATATAGGTTTGATGGGTCAAGTTATTCTACAAAGACTTCTAATTGTAAGAAGGATTTATAGAGTGACAAGTGTTCAATAACCTAAAACTAAACCCACTACATCACCACCAAAAACCTAAACACCCACCACCACCCCACCACCACCCAAAAACCTAAACCCCCCCCCCCCCCCCCCCCCCCCCGCAAAAAAAAAAACAAAAAAAAAACTATACCTTACCAAAAATACCCCCAAAAAACCTAACCCCCCACCCCCCACCCCCCCCCCCCTCCCAAAAAAATATAAAAAAAACTAAACACCCACCCCCACCCCCACCCCCACCACCACCCAAAAACCTAAACCCCCACCCCCCACCCCTCGGCAAAAAAAAAAAAAAAAAAAAATTTTTTTTTTTTTTTGGTGGGTGAGGTGGGGGGGGGGGGGGGGGGGCAGGGGGGGTTGGTGGTGGTGGATGTTTAAGGTTTTTTTTTTTTTAGTGGGTTTTTTTGTGTAGTGGGTTTTTTAGGTTATTGGACACTTGTCACTCTATAAATCCTTCTTACATTTCTTACAATTAGGATCCTTTGTATTTGATCCTAATCCTAGGTTTGATAATCATTGTTTGAGTTCCCAAATTGTAGATTGTTAGAGTTTCTGTTTAATAATCAACATTTGAGTTTAGATTTCTATGAAAAAACCTTTTCACGAAAACTCCTATAACACTCCCTTTCTACATCGTTCAAATGTTCATTACATCCTTATTTCTTTTTTTAACATTAAATGCAACCACACTTATCACTGTTGATAATTGCAAAAACCCTTAATTTTGACCATTGTCAACAGTTTTGCAGTAATTTGGAGTATACTATGCTAATAAACTACCTGCATTCGTATGAATTCATGTTAAAAAACATTAAAACTCTATTAACCTCTGTTTTATGTTAAGGATTCACTGTTCACGATAATTTGGAGGATACTTTGGTTGTAAACTTCCTGTATTTAAACGATCTCATGCTAGAAACATTAAAACTCTATTAATCTTTGTTGTATGGTAAGGATTTATTGTTCAAGAGACCATTGTCAACTTTTCATGGTAAATTGGAGGCTGACGGGTGGACCGTAGGACAACCCTTAAGTGTCATAATTATAATGAAAATTGTATGTTTATGTAGGTTATTCTATAGGATTGGATGACTATGGTTTACTTGTTATTTCAGGTGCACAAGGTATAAAACGGGAGCTTAAAATGGAAGGAATACAGAGCATAAATGAAGAAAATAATTTATTGGAATTGAAGAATTAAGAAGATAACATGATAGAGGATGAAACTACGAGAACGTGGGCGAAAACGACGAAGAAAACGGAGTTGAAACGAGAAAGTTATGAAGAAAACAAATTTGCTTAGCTAAAGCCTACGTAGCTTACGGTATCTACCGTAAGCTACGGTAGACCCTGACAAAAATTGATGCCGTAAGACAGTTTCTTGCCACCGTAGGCCATTTGAAGGCCACCGTAAGCTACGGTGGGCATCGTAGCTTACGGTGGAGCCCAGTTCAGAATGTAACTCCTTCTTTTAAAGACAATGATGGGTGCCTTTTGGGGTATCCTTTTCATTAGCTCCGTTTCTAAACTTGTGGGAGGCCATTTTGAGGTTCTAGAAGAATATTTTGAGTATTTTAATCATTTCTACTTCAACTTTGATTGTTATTAACAACGGATTGGATGTTATGATGATTCACCGAACTATGAGTGGCTAGTTTGCTTGGTGATCATCCCGGATGTAAGGTTTGCTCTTCACGATTACGTGTTGCTATTTTATTTCTGGAATAATAGACTTTGCATTTGATGTTTAGTTTTATTATGGTGTTTGAGTGACTATGTCACACCCCAACCGATGGCGGAAACATCGGAGTGAGACGAACGAGATTGCTCAAAGACTTCATAACATTATGTGACAATAATTAATTCAAAACCGATTTCATATCATAACAATAATTGTCAGTTACAACATGAAATTCAAAGTGCAACATGAAAGAAAATACGACAAGTTCAACAAAAATAAAGTGACTAATCTAGTAATTCAATATGCGTTTCTAAGTCGTCCCTACTAGATTAATCATCATCAACCTGCAACATGTTAAAATTATAGTTCAACACAAAAGCATTGGCGAGTACACGAGTTTTAAGTAGATAACATACGTATAAAAATGTTTAAACGAATCCATATGGCAACCTAAGTTATCAAGATTAACATATCAATGGCATGCAATATTCAAGTCAATCCTCTGATTACCGCAAGAATTAAATTTAACATGACCTCTCGTTCACGGGTGGTGCGTTACTCCTATAGCGCTATACATGTTAAATGGAGGCTTCTATGAACTTAATGTCAAGTTTATCACATAAG
Source organism: Helianthus tuberosus (assembly GCA_030545235.1). Lineage (NCBI taxonomy): Eukaryota > Viridiplantae > Streptophyta > Magnoliopsida > Asterales > Asteraceae > Helianthus > Helianthus tuberosus. Next base: position 165,496,643 of record CM060447.1, read on the forward strand.
AATCACCCAAAAATACGAATCAACTATAGCAAATAAGTATGCATGTATTTGGATTGTTTTGTGCATTGCATAAACTACATTGTGTTTGTGATTTTAATAGGCAAACATGTTGCACCCAAAATGTGTAAAGCGTAAAAAGGGTGTTCAAGTGTACTCATGGTTTTGCAAAGCTTCCTTTGAAATCCTGTGAAGAGTCGTGTAAGTTGAGGATGGAATCACTAAAGTCACCCTACATGGGGTAAATGAAGGTGTGTAAGTTAACGGATTTAGAATGGACGATTCAGATTAGGAATTTTAAAGTACAAAAGTATACAAGTATGAAAGTATTATCTAGTTCTAAGTACTCGTTTATGACACTATGTTATGTGGTTTCATGGGGTCCCAAATTGCCCATTAAAATCAGTAACAAGTGACTTAGAATCTTAGATATAATAGAAGTTTATGACGAATAATCATGACCCAATTACCATCATAAATTCAGCCATGTTCTTATATATATATATAGTTATGATATCATCCTAAAACTAAGTCCAATCATAGATAGCATGTAGTATCTTGTAAGTCATGGAGGTTAAAACCTCTTTATATGATCCATCACTACACGAAACCATGACAAGGATAATTCGGAGGGTCATGAATAACAAGAAATAAATCTAACTATCGCAAGCTCAAGTGACTAAGTAAATCTCTAACCCGGGTGTGCAAACACGACATGGAAAGGTAATCCTAAGTGTCGGAGGCTAGACGGGGCTAAGTTACTTTGATGCTAGTAAACCACTTGAGTGTTTATACACAAAGCTCACAAATGAAGGAGTGGAACTGGTGTTGGAAAGCCCAAGCTCCCATTGTTCACACTTCACAAGTCTTGAGTTCATCATATGGAAGATGATGAATCAAGCTTGTTTTCATCATTCAGATTAGGACATGTATAAACTGAAATTTAAGAGTTTTGAACTCATAACTTGGTGAGAATCTATCTCAACACAAACCCACAACTACAGGTGAAGTTGTGAGCTTGGTGGATTCAAGATTCCACCAAGTTTTTATCAAGAACATGAAGATACAAGAACTTTAAACAAAACAGAAAATAAAGTGCACTTTGGACCTCAAATGTGGTGAGGTTTCACCTTAGTTTGCCCAAGCAAACTTGTGAAATCCTTCCTAGAGGTTATCCAAGTATTTTAGAATAAGAAACAAGAAAGAAATAGATGAAGAAGTGAGTTAGAACTCACTTTGAATCATTGAAAACTTTTTACCAACTTCAGTGAATTTAGAGAGATTAAGAGGTGTTTTGAGAGTGATTAAGAGGTTTGTAAAGTGGAAAATGAGTATGGGAGAGGTTGTTTATATAGGGAGGATGTTAGGGTTTGAGTTAGTGTTGTAATAAATGAGTTAGTTGGGAAGAAATGGACCAAAGAAACACAAAACTGACCAATCAGCCTTCAGTTCGCACCTAGCTGCAGATTAGTAGCCCAGGCATGTCGCGCAAGCAGGCTAGACACCATGCACGTGTTGCCTGAGAAGGTCAGCGCACAACTGTTCATTTTTTGTCAAGTTTGGTCCTTTATGTTTGATGTTTGGTACATATTTATGGTATTTTAAGTATACTAACATATGATTACACATTAACCAAGTATAATAGCATGTATTAAGTGTTGTAAAGGTGAAATGATGCATATGTGTGTGTGAAATGTATGAAGTCATGTATATACGATAGTGGTTTGCAAGTGAAACATATGTTTACGAGTATCATGAATTATGTATCAAGTGTATAAACGGATTTAAATGCACAAGCATGAATAAATAAACAAGGTATATCCGGTATGAAATAGTTAATTTTATTACGATCGAAGTCTCGGATTACAATGATACGAATGAAAATACGATTACAAGAATTACAAGCTTCCGAAAATAGAAATAGAAGACAAGCTTTCTAATTAAGGAAAGTTACGAAAAAAAACGGGGCGTTACAGTCTCCCCTCCTTTAGGGAATTTCGTCCCGAAATTTAGGATGGTGCAACGAACAGATGCAGATACTTAGCTTTCACATCACTTTCGAGTTCCCAAGTAAACTCAGCGCCATGTTTTCCTTCCCATTGAACCTTAACGATAGGAAGTCGATTGCGCCTTAATTGTTTGACACCTCGATCCATGATCTCGATAGGTTTCTCCACGAAGTGCAAAGTCTCGTTGATTTGAAGATCTTCAAGCGGAACTTGAAGTCCTTCTTCAGCTAAACATTTCTTTAAGTTGGATACGTGAAAAGTAGGATGAACGTTGTTGAGCTCGTGAGGTAGGTCCAGTCGATACGCTACCTTGCCAATCCTTTCGAGAATCTTGAAAGGACCTATGTAGCGGGGAGCGAGTTTTCCTTTCTTACTAAATAGAACTACGCCCTTCCAAGGGGATACCTTGAGAAGTACAAAGTCACCTACTTCGAATTCCAAAGGTTTGCGACGCTTGTCAGCGTAACTATTTTGTCGGCTCCTGGCTTTCAGCAAGTTATCTCGAACCTGTAAAATCTTGTCCGTCGTCTCTTGTATAAGCTCGGGACCAGTGATTTAAGCTTCTCCGATCTCGTGCCAACAAATAAGCAAACGACACTTACGACCATACAATGCCTTGAATGGTGCCATTTGAATACTCGCGTGATAATTGTTATTGTACGAGAATTCAATCAAAGGCAAGTGCATATCCCAGTTGCCACCAAAATCGATTACGCATGAACGAAGCATATCCTCTAAAGTTTGGATAGTACGCTCGGTTTGACCGTCGGATTAAGGATGAAAAGCGGTGCTAACGTTAAGATGAGTACCCATAGCAGATTGAAATGTTTGCCAAAGACGAGAAGTGAAGCGACCATCTCGGTCAAAAATGATGTCAATGGGGATACCATGACGACAAATGACTTCATTCGTGTAGATACGAGCCAATTTCTCGACTTTGTAATCTTCACGAATAGGGAGAAAGTGAGCAGATTTGGTCAATCGATCAATGATCACCCAAATACTGTCATGACCTGAGAAGTACGAGGAAGCTTAGTAATAAAGTCCATCGCAATGCTCTCCCATTTCCAGACAGGAATTTATGGTTGTTCAAGCAAGCCAGGGGGACGTTGATGTTCAGCTTTAACCTTTGAACAAGTGAGACACTTCTAAACAAAAGTGGTGATATCTTTCTTCATTCCATGCCACCAATAGGACATACGCATGTCGTGGTACATCTTATCAGCACCAGGATGAATAGAATACCTAGATTTGTGTGCCTCCTTTATTAGAAATTGTCGAAGGTTATCACGATTAGGATCCAGACACGATTGAGATGATATAGAGTACCATCGGATTTGGTTACAAGACTCTCTTCAGCACCACATTGCATCTCATTATAGAGGTTACCCTCGTTAATAGATGCGTATTGAGCTTCACGAATGCGGTTTTGAAGATCGTTGACGAGTTGGAAACAAAGAAAACTCTTTATATGAGTTTTACAACTAAGTGCATCGGCCACGACATTCGCATTTCCTGGATGGTAGCGAATTTCGCAGTCGTAATCATTTAACAACTCTACCCAGCGACGCTGACGCATGTTCAGTTCCTTTTGGTTGAAGATGTGCTGAAGGCTCTTATGGTCTGTGAAGACCACACACTTAGTACCATAAAGGTAGTGTCGCCATATCTTCAAGGCAAAAACAACTGCACCAAGTTCAAGATCGTGCGTAGTGTAGTTTTTCTCATGTATTTTGAGTTGTCTTGATGCGAAAGCGATAACCTTGTCTCCTTGCATAAGGACACAACCAAGACCAAGGTTTGATGCATTGCAATACACAACGAAGTCATCGTTACCGTCAGGAAGAGCAAGGATAAGAGCATTGCAAAGCATGTCCTTGAGCGTTTAGAAAGACTCCTCTTGTTCAGGACCCCAAACAAAAGGTTTATCTTTTTGAGTCAAGGAAGTAAGAGGAACGCCAATTTTTGAAAAGTTTGAAATGAAACGACGATAATAACCAGCTAAACCAAGAACCAAACGAATTTCGGATGGAGACTTAGGAGCAATCCAGTTCTTCACAGCTTCAATCTTTGCAGGCTCAACGTGAATACCAAGTTCGTTGACAGTATGACCAAGGAATTGAACTTCTTTTAACCAAAATTCGCACTTGGAGAATTTGGCATAAAGACGTTCAGCGCGTAGAAGTTGAAGGATAAGACGCAAGTGTCGCTCATGCTCTTCTTGTGTCTTGGAATAGATAAGGATATCGTCGATGAAGACGATCACGAAACGGTCTAAATAAGCTTTGCACACGCGATTCATCAAATCCATGAAAACTTCAGGTGCATTGGTCAAACCAAAGGGCATGACCACGAATAATGACCATAGCACGTACGAAAAGCGGTTTTGGGTATATCTTCTTCGAGGACTCGAAGTTGATGATAACCAGAATGGAGATTAATCTTGGAAAAGCAAGTTTCGCCTTGTAATTAATCGAAGAGGTCGTCAATACGAGGGAAAGGATATCAGTTCTTGACAGTGAGCTTGTTGAGCTCACGATAGTCAATACACATCCGAAATGATCCATCCTTCTTCTTGACGAACAGAACGGGAGCGCCCTAAGGAGAAGTACTAGGGCAAATAAAGCCTTTATCAAGAAGCTCCTGAAGTTGGCTCGATAGCTCTTGCATTTCTAAGGGTGCTAGACAATAAGGAGACTTAGCGACAGGCGTAGCGCTAGGCACTAAATCGACAGAACGAGCAGGCGGAGGACCAGGGAGATCGTCGAGAAAAACATCAGGAAAATCACAAACAACTGGAACATCACTTATGCTTGGGCCTTTGTCCTTCTTTTCCACATCGTGGGCCAGAAAGGCGAAAGTGCCATTGCGTAAGTATTTGTTCGCTTGAGTACACGTCATAAGATTAAGACCTTTAGAATGTTTCTCACTATAGACGTGTAGAGAATCACCATTGGGAAGAGGAAGACGAATGAATTTATCAGAGCAAACAACTTCAGCACGAACGCGCTAAAGCCAATCCATACCTACTATGATGTCAAAACTACCCATTTGCATAGGTATGAGAACAATCGGGAACACATGATCGTTGAGATTTAAAGAACACTCAGAAAGGACGAAATCAACTTTGATAAACTTACCATTTACGACTTCGGAAACGAATGATTTAGGCAATTTAGATCGTCTACACTTAAGCATATGTTCGAATTCAACAGATACAAAACTCTTATCCGCGCCAGTATCAAATAAACAAGAAGCATATACATTGTTATAACAACCCTCCAAAATATTTTGGCACCCTAATATATTTTAAAATACCCATATATGTCTTAAAATACACACCATATGTTAAAACCGAGCCCAAAATACGATCTAATATTAAAAATAAATAAAAAAAATAAGAAAGATGGGGTCCTCGCGGGGCGCGTAGCCTTTGGCTACTGCCTACGCGGGCTGTGACGGCAAGAGATTTGGGCGACACCCGGTGCCGCCACGTGTCCTAACCGTGTCAAGTCTATGGGTCGGGTCAGCAACCCTAGGGCCTACCCTAGGGAGCATCGCGGGCCGCAAAGGCCCTGAAGAAATGCTACGCGGGGCGCGACGGAACCAGAAATCAGCCCTATAAGTAGCAACCTTCGGCAGTTCAAACAATTCGCTCAAAATCTTTCTCTCTCAACGAAATTCTAAAGTGTAGGCATAATTTTCGAGTATAATACCCCCTAATTAACGAGGTTCTGCCCCAATGTAAGTATCATAACCCCGGTTACGTATTAGATACGCTGCCCGATCGATCCAGGGTTCCGTAACGGCTGTCAGGGTTCTGCCTGACGTAGTCGTTGGAATGCCGTCTCGGGGAGGGTATAACTAATGTAAATATAAAGGGTTATTATACTAACACGTGTGCATTGTGTAAATTATAGATAATTCCCAGGAAATCCTTACAAAAAACCTAAGACAGCAATGTGAGTAATCTCCTTTTTGTAAATTGTTTTTACAAAACCTTAAATGTTTTACAATGTGATTAAGCAGTGATTGAGTCTTTGTAGTTCTTCAATTACTGCTGGTATGTTGGGGTTTTGTATTAAAAAAAGGGGAACACTGTGAGTTAGCATTGGACAACGAGTTAGCCAATGTGTAATATGACCCACCAGTCAGGATTGACAATACTGAATGGTAATTGTGTAGAAATAAACAATGTGATTGCTCTCAATACTGTTAAGAATAAAATGTTTCTTAATTAAACTGGGATTCACTCACCAGTATTTCCCACTGACAAATATTTTTAAAACGCGTTTCAGGTAACAAAATGTAAAAGCCAATTAGAAGAAAGCCAGCTGGAGAGCACTGACGGCTTGGAAAAATGTGGCTATAAAAGTTACCTAAAAGACGATGTTTTAAATTCAATAAAATAGGGTTTATCCCTACAAACATGTTGTAATAAGAAACTTGGGTTTTACCCATGTGTTTATTAAATATGGTGGTTTTACTCTGATAAACATTTCCTAACTACGGTCCTGATGAAATTTCAGCTACCAAATTGATAAATAATGATACCACCAAAACTGGTCTCGCGGCCGCCCGTTCCCAGGACAGATAGGGGGCGGGGGTTGCGACAGAAGGTGGTATCAGAGCTAAGCCACTGATTCAGCCACAGAAGTGTTCTGCTGACACCAATATTATTCAAATTGTTAGGAAATTAATTATGAAAATACGTGTATATCTGTATTTTACTGTTGTGTGTTATTTGACTATTTGGTAGTTTACAGTATGAGTGATCAAGGACCCTCAGACGCGTAATGTCAGTTGTCCGATTCACCTAGGAGTGAAGGTACCTCTTCACAGTCTGCCCTCTCTGGGTATGCCGCTGATAATGAAGAAGGGATGTTTGTCTTTAAGGCTCAGTCTGAAGAGCCATTCCCTCAGAAAAAGAGAGGATGGTTCAGTAAGGGAGCATTCGAGCGTAGGAAAAGAATGCGAAAGTTGCAACAACAAAGAGTCCTAGCAGCCGCTAAGCGAGAGTCAGATGCCCATACACAGGATATGCTTAATAAAAGCCTAGCTAATTTTCATATCCTAGCAACAACTGCTGCTGACCCAAATCTGGAACAACTAGTAGCCCCACAACCCTTACCTTTGTTCCCCACTCAGCCGATGGAGATAGAGAATAACCCTGAAAATCAAGTAGAAATGCATGATTTCAACCCTGAGGAGATACCTAGGATACCAGCCCCTAATCCCTTAGACCCGGATTATGATCCATGGTTCGATGATCATAGGGATTATGTTCCGCGCTATCACCTAAACGACGAACCCATGCCGAACTTAGCAGCCTATCCAGGTCTAGACCCTCTAGATCCCTACTACTACGATAACGATGAATACATTAGGGAGATCTTAGAGAATCCGTACCCTCATGAGAATCCTATGCCCTAGTACCCGGACCCAGTACCAGCACCTGCACCCCCAATGAGTGCAGATAATGTGCATGAGCTCCAAACTTTCGGAGAAGAGAACTTGGAGAGTAGTGAGAGGATGAGGCAGGTAGGAGAGCGACTCTTCTGGAAGTACGACGAGGGTAATATGGATTACTAGATGAACCCAGACCAGTAAAGGAGGTAGTGGAGTTGGTAATAATAATAATATAATAATAATGAAAAAATATATATATAATATATATGTGTAATAATAATAATAAATGTTGTAGTATAGACCACTTCGTGGTTAGCGATGCATAGTAGTATTGTACTGTAATTTTTAATTTCTAGTATTGGTTTGTATAAGAAGCATAATATAATAGAAAAGAGTAAAGTTGCAATGCCCGACGCTTTTGGTTAATATGTGTGTTGTGTGGTTGTTACCTAAATTATTAATTATTTTGTGATATTAACAATTGGTAAATGTTTAGAATCCAGATGGACGACGAGGTAAATCAGGAAAACCAGAATAATGATAACCAGAGTAACATTAACTTGGATAATGAGAATCCGAACAACAATAATGGAAACCAAGTGGAGAACAGTGACATGCAACATATAGTGGCACAAGGGATAATAGATGCGATGCCATATATTATCAAAACGGTTAAGGAAGCGGAAAATAAAAGTAAACATGATAGTAAGCGATCCTCTGAACCTGAAAACAGCGTAAACAATGGACCCGTACTTCAAACGCCCATTCCCAAAAGAAGAAGAACCGTGTCTTACGGTTGTTCTTATAAAGAATTCTGGTCTTGTAAACCAATGGAATTCTCGGGCAATGAAGGGGCCGTTGCATCTCCACGCTGGATAGAAAAGACTGAGGCAGTCTTAAGAATAAGTAAATGTGTTGAAGAGGATAAGATAATGTTTGCTTCCAATTTGTTTAAGAATTCAGCACTAGAATGGTGGAACACTATCCTCCAGTCTAGGGGAAGTGATAGGACTTACAATATGGAATGGGAGGAGTTTAAAAACATGATAGAAAGGAAATTCTGCCCTCCTAATGAAAAAGAACAGATAGCAAACAAATTCCTAAACCTTAGGATGATTGGATTAGATAGTAAGGGTTATACCACAATATTCTTTGAATATGCCAGAATAGTACCAACCCTTGCTTCACCTGAACTAGTTTTAATCTCCCGTTACATCTGGGGATTAATTGGGGAAATTAGACATGTAGTCAAGGCAGCTAGACCTCAAACTATAGAAGAAGCTGTAGAACTAGCAAACACCTTGACAGATGAATTAGTTCGTACAGGAGAAGAGGATCAAAGGAGGAACCTAACCCAGAAGCTTACTCAAGAATTCCGTTCTGGAAATTCTAACCGTGTGAGAAATGTAGGTTCTACCTCTGCACCCTACTGTAAGTATTGCAAAAGGAAGCATTCAGGAAGATGCTCCATATACTGTAACTTTTGCAAAATATCTGGACACAAGGAGGAAGACTGCAGGAAGAAACCTAACAACAAGATATGCTACAACTGCGGAGAACAAGATCATATCAAGCCTAACTATCCAAAGTTAGCTCCAGCCGCGAATACCAAGAATACTAAAAATGCTTGAGCATTTGTTCTGACTGCAGAAGAAGCAAAGATGATCCCGGATGTGCTCACTGGTACGTTTTTAGTTAATGATGTTTTTGCTAAAGTATTATTTGACTCTGGTGCGAACCAAAGTTTTATTAATACTTCATTTTGCAAACTTCTTAATCAATCATTAACTAAACTCCCACAAGAATGTCTAGTAGAGACAGCAAATGGGGAAACCATTAAGATTTCTGAAATCTTGCAGGGATCAAGAATAGAAATTTTAAATCAGAAATTTATTGCAAACCTTTACCCCATGAATCTGGCAGGATTTGATGTTGTGTTAGGAATGGATTGGTTAATAGCCAATAAAGCCAGTATTTTATGTGATCAAAAGTCAATTCAAGTAAATTCACCAAGGGGTGAAAAGATCACAATTAAAGGTAATAAGTTCTCTAAATCCACAAAATTCATCTCTGTGATGAAAACGGCAAGTTATATAAGGAAAGGATCATTAGTATATTTGATTTCCATAATCACTAACACTAAAGGAAAAGAATTAAAGGATATTCCAGTAGTATCCCAGTTTTCAGATGTATTTCCAGAAGAGCTACCAGGGCAACCTCCAGACAGGGAAGTTGAATTTAGAATCCATTTGATACCAGGAACACCAATTGCCAAAGCACCTTACTATTTGGCACCCGCAGAAATGCAAGAGTTAAAGAAACAGTTAGATGAATTGTTAGAGAAGGGATTCATACAGCCAAGCTCATCACCATGGGGAGCACCGATTTTATTCATCAAAAAGAAGGACGGATCAATGCGTATGTGCATTGACTACCGTGAATTGAACAAAGTCACGATTAAGAATCGGTATCCCTTACCAAGGATAGATGATCTGTTTGATCAATTGCAAGGAGCACGATTTTTCTCAAAAATTGATTTAAGGTCAGGATATCATCAATTAAAGGTACAGGAAGAGGACATTCCTAAGACCGCTTTCAGAACAAGGTATGGCCATTATGAATTTACTGTCATGCCATTTGGTTTAACCAATGCCCCAGCTGCATTTATGGACATGATGAACCGAATATGTAAGCCATATTTGGATAAATTCATAATTGTCTTTATAGATGATATTCTTATTTATTCTAAAAGCAAGGAGGAACATGCAGCCCATCTGCACGCACTTCTAAGTTTACTAAGAAAAGAAAAGCTTTATGCTAAGTTTTCGAAATATGAGTTTTGGTTAGAACAGGTACAATTTCTTGGACATCTAGTCAATCATGAAGGAATTCATGTAGATCCCACCAAGATCGAGGCGATTACCAAATGGAAAACCCCTGAGTCACCAACTGAGGTTAGAAGTTTCTTAGGATTAGCTGGTTATTATAGAAGATTCATTCGAGATTTTTCTAGAATAGCCATTCCCTTAACTAAATTAACCTGTAAATCCATTAAGTTTGAATAGGGACCAAAACAAGAAGAAGCCTTTAGAATTCTTAAGCAAAGATTAACCCATACTAGCATTACCAGAAGGAACTGAAGATTTTGTAATCTATTGTGATGCTTCTAAGTCAGGTTATGGATGTGTATTAATGCAAGGTCAAAAGGTTATAGCTTACGCCTCTAGACAACTTAAGAATCATGAAGAGAATTATTCAACCCATGATCTAGAGTTAGGAGCTATAATTTTTGCCCTTAAAATTTGGAGACATTACCTTTACGGTAGTAAGTTTACCATATTCACCGACCATAAGAGTTTAAGGTATGTTTTTGGGCAAAAGGAATTGAACATGAGACAAAGACGCTGGATGGAGATACTTAGTGATTTTGATTGTGATATCCAGTATCATGCAGGAAAGGCAAATGTAGTTACTGATGCTTTAAGTCGAAAGTGTCATGAAAAGCCAAAAAGAGTACGTTCTCTTAAGTTAAATATGCAAATAGATTTAAATGATCAGATTAGAAAAGCACAAGAATCAGTAATCAAGGATAATACTGAAAAATTGAAAGGAATGATTAAGGAACTAGAACAAGGAACAGATGGAATTTGGAGATTCCATAATAAAAGAATGTGGATACCTAAATTAGGAAACCTACGTCACCGTATATTAGAAGAAGCCCATAAGTCTAAGTATACGATGCATCCTGGAAGTGATAAGATGTATCAAGACTTAAGAAGGAATTTCTGGTGGATAGGAATGAAAAAGGATATAGCAGCATATCTCGCAAAGTGTTTAACTTGTTCACAAGTTAAAGCTGAACATCAGAAACCCTCAGGTTTATTGCAACAGTTAGAAATGCCTGTATGGAAATGAGAATTGATAACAATGGATTTTGTTACCAAATTACCCAAAACAAGAAAAGGTAGTGAAACAATCTGGGTGATTGTAGACAGATTAACCAAATCAGCTCATTTCCTACCAATGAAAGAAACGTTCAGTATGGAACAGTTAGCTAAATTATATGTAAATGAAATAGTTTCATTACATGGAATTCCTCTATCAATTGTTTCTGACAGAGATAGTCGTTTTACCTCTCATTTTTGGACAAGTTTCCAAAAAGCAATGGGAACCAAGTTGAATCTAAGCAACGCTTATCATCCTCAAATGGATGGACAAAGCGAAAGGATAATTTAGACAATGGAAGATATGCTTAGAGCTTGTGTAATTGATTTCGGAGGTAATTGAGACGGTCACTTACCATTGATAGAATTTTCTTATAATAAGAGTTATCACACAAGTATCAATGTTGCACCATTCGAAGCACTTTACGGACAAAAGTGCCGAACGCCAGTCTGTTGGGCAGAAATTGGAGAAAAGCAACTATCTGGACCTGAGATAGTACAAGAAACAACAGACAAGATCATTCAAGTCAAGGAACGAATGAAAGCAGCACGTGATCGACAAAAGAATTATGCTGATAACAGACGAAAGCCAATGGAATTTCAAGTAGGAGATAACGTGTTATTGAAAGTCTCTCCCTGGAAAGGAGTGGTAAGATTCATAAAAAAGGGGAAAGCTAAGCCCCAGGTATGTTGGACCTTTTGAGATTATTAGAAAAATAGGACCAGTAGCCTATCAGCTACAACTGCCAGAGGAAATGGCAAGAATACATGATGTATTTCATGTATCTAATCTCAAGAAGTGTTTAGCTGATGAATCACTTGTAGTACCTCTTAAGGACATAGAGGTAAATGAACAGTTAAAGTTTGTAGAGAAGCCTCTAAAGATTAAAGACAGGAAGATTAAGAACCTCAAGCACAAAAGACTAGTTCTAGTCAAAGTAAAGTGGGACTCCAAAAGAGGACCAAAATACACATGGGAGCTTGAATCAGAAATGCAAAGGAAATACCCAAACCTGTTCCAGTAGACCTCGAGGACGAGCTCTAAAAGAAGGTGGGGAGGATATAACAACCCTCCAAAATATTTTGGCACCCTAATATATTTTAAAATACCCCTATATGTCTTAAAATACACCCCGTATGTGAAAACCGAGCCCAAAATACGATCTAGTATTAAAAATAAATAAAAAAATAAGAAAGATAGGGTCCTCGCAGGGCGCGTAGCCTTTGGCTACTGCCTACGCGGGCCGCGGCAGCAAGAGATTAGGGCGACACCCGGTGCCGCCACGTGTCCTAACCGTGTCAAGTCTATGGGTCGGGTCAGCAACCCTAGGGCCTACCCTAGGGAGCGTCGCGGGCCGTGAAGGCCCTGAAGAAATGCTACGCGGGGCGCGACGGAACCATAAATCAGGCCTATAAGTAGCAACCTTCGGCAGTTCAAACAATTCGCTCAAAATATTTCCCTCTCAACGAAATTCTAAAGTGTAGGCATAATTTTCAAGTATAATACCCCCTAATTAACGAGGTTCTGCCCCGATGTAAGTATCATAACCCCGGTAACGTATTAGATACGCTGTCCGATCGATCCAGGGTTCCGTAACGGCTGTCAGGGTTCTGCCCGACGTAGTCGTTGGAATGCCGTCTCGGGGAGGGTATAACTAATGTAAATATAAAGGGTTATTATACTAACACGTGTACATTGTGTAAATTATAGATAATTCCCAGGAAATCCTTACAGAAAACCTAAGACAACAATGTGAGTAATCTCCTTTTTGTAAATTATTTTTACAAAACCTTAAATGTTTTACAATGTGATTAAGTAGTGATTGAGTCTTTGTAGTTCTTCAATTACTGCCGGTATGTTGGGGTTTTGTATACAAAATGTGGAACACGTTACTATTGGACAACGAGTTAGCCAATGTGTAATATGACCCACCAGTCAGGATTGACAATACTGAATGAGTAATTGTGTAGAAATAAACAATGTGATTACTCTCAATACTGTTAAGAATAAAATGTTTCTTAATTAAACTAGGATTCACTCACCAGTATTTCCCACTGACAAATATTTTTAAAACGCGTTTTAAGTAACAAAATGTAAAAGCCAATTAGAAGAAAGCCAGCTGGAGAGCACTGACGGCTTGGAAAAATGTGGCTATAAAAGTTACCTAAAAGACGATGTTTAAAATTCAATAAAATAGGGTTTATCTCTATAAACATGTTGTAATAAGAAACTTGGGTTTTACCCATGTGTTTATTAAATATGGTGGTTTTACTCTGATAAACATTTCCTAACTACGGTCCTGATGAAATTTCCGCTGCTAAATTGATAAATAATAATACCACCAAAACTGGTCTCGCGGCCGCCCGTTCCCGGGACATACAAGGGGCGGGGGTTGCGACAATTGTTGACGAGAAACGTACCAGTTATGACGTCGTTAGCATTCTGCGCCTGAGCGGTGGTGATAACGAAGGCTCTGCCTCGAGCTTGCTGAGGCTGTTACTGCCGTTGTTGCTGTTGCTCCTGCTGGTTGTTGTTATTGTTGTTGCGTTAAGTGCAAGAATTGGCAAGGTGTTTGGGATCATCACATTTCTAACACACCCGACCATTGTTGGCTTGGGGTTGAGCTTGATTGGGGTCAGGGTTTTGGGCTACGATGGCTTGGTTTTGATCATGGTTGCAGAAATCGGCCTAGGCGGGGTCGATTAATCGGCGCCTAGGCGCTAGGCGGTCATCTACTGCCTAATTTTGAGCTAGGCGGTCCATTAATCGGTCATGGTCAAAAATCGGTCAAAATCGGTCCTAGGCGGTCAAAAATCGGATTAATCGGACAATATTAGTCGGTCAAAATCGATCAAAATCGGTCCTAGGCGGTCCTAGGCGGTCAAAATTGGTCAAAATCGGTCAAAATCGAACCATACTATCTGAAACGTGAAGTATTTATGTGAATTTTGAAGTATTATTTTTATATTATTAGGTATATATATATAATTTTGAAAAAATACATATAAAAATCCCATTCTGATTAATCTCGATTAATCCCGATTAATCCCTAGGCTGTACCTCACCGCCCGACTAGCGCCTAGCGCCTTCTACAACATTGGTTTTGATTGCCTTGTGGTGGTGGACCATTTCGGCATCGATCGGCAAAATGCCCATACCTTTGACAAGTCACGCACCGGCGGCATGGTGTGTTGTTAGGGTGGTGATAAAAACAGGTAATGCACTTGGGATGAGTCCCAGTGTAGGCTCGTCTTTGTGGCTCGGTGGTTGTGGCGGGAGCAATTGTTTGAACAGGCTGAGGGTTTGGCGGAGTGACGACCGCACAGTTTTGGCTTGAAGCCTTCCACCAATCGAGCGTTGTCGATCAGAACACCCCTGTAGCGTTTTGGCTTCTAAGGTTGCCAGGACAACCACTGTGGAGGAAGGTTAGCTCGATGGCATCGGATCATCGAAGCAAACCAGTGGCGCCTTCTTCCCCAGTGAATTCGAGAGGTGTACAGGCCATAAACTACTTAAAAAGGAACGTCGGATTTGGTGTTTTCCACCTTTGAGTCGACAGAACCATGAGGGGTTTCCTTGAGGGGTTGGATCTTGCTCACGATATTTGGTATGACTCTGGCCATTTGCTTGGCCATCTGTTCACCGATAATACCTAATAGGTCTTTCTTGTATACTGAGTCCTCATTGTGGTTGGAACCTTTCTTTGAGCCTAATCGCGACTTCTTGGTTTTCTTGGACGAGTCTGCATTTGGGGAGGCCATCTAAAGGTTCGAAAGACAAGTAAAGGATGAGACTTGATCATAATTCAAAATATTGTTTTGCATGTAAAAGCATTTAAGGATCACGTAATCACGTATGTTTCACATAAGTTGGCATGAATTCAACAAGTATTCATAAGTATAAACATGTATGATTGCATAAAAGAGTATAAATTTAGTTTGTTCACGAGAATTATTATTGTTTTCGATTGCGATAGACGTGTGAATCGTGCATTGGTTTTGAAATGAACGAGGTAACAAGTATAAAATGCATAAAAATTGAGATAACATAAAAGAAAGGCTCAATAAAACATTGGATTGTTTCGGGGTTAAAAACGTCGACTATTCCAAAGTGAATTGAAAGTCCTTTCAAATTAGGGAAACGTGCTTTAGCCTATAGGTAAAATACTCTCGTCGATAAGCGATTAACGGTATTTTACCCTTCCAGTTACTACACGTCCCTAATCGATTGAAACAATCAAAACTTTGTCGGGATTGAAAATCAAGGAGTGGGACTAGTTGACAAGATGCGGGTTTCACCCCAAACTTGACAACATCGTACCCTATGTGTGGTTGGTACTCGTCGGGTCAAAATTTAATTTCGACACTTTGACGAGGGTCCACTTGAATTTGAATTAGAAATTTACCATCAAGGTGTGGATTTCACTCCTAACTTGATGGCGTAATTTCATGCAAAATAGTATAAGCGGAGTGAGAGTCGTTCACCAAATTGTGGGTTTCACGCCTATTTTGGTGAACTCGTCTCGTTTGTATTACGAATGTCTTCAAGTCTTCAAAAGTTTATTGTGTAAATGTATTAGGAAAGACATGTTGTAATTATTAAGACAAAAGAAGTAGAAAGAAGCAAATAGGAAGAATAAGCATTTTAAACAAGTAGCAAGAATGGTCAAGTATAGTACCTACTATAGACTAGGTCGAATCATGACAATTCTACCTAATTCCATACAGTTATGGCTCTGATACCAATCTGTCACACCACAATCGATGGCGGAAACCTCGGAATGAGACGAAGGAGATTGCTCAAAGACTTCATAACATTATGTAACAATAATTAATTCAAAACCGATTTCATATCATAACAATAATTGTCAATTCCAACATGAAATTCAAAGTACAACATGAAAGAAAATACAACAAGTTCAACAAAAATAAAGGGACTAATAGAGTAATTCAATATGCGTTTCTAAGTCGTCCTTACTAGATTCCTCATGATCATCATCATCAACCTGCAACATGTTAAAAGTATAGTTCAACACAAAAACATTGGCGAGTACACGAGTTTTAAGTACATAGCATAAGTATAAAAATGTTTAAACGAATCCACATGGCAACCTAAGTTATCAAGATTAACATATCAATGGCATGCAATATTCAAGTGAACCCTCTGATTACCGCAAGAATTGAATTTAACATGACCTCTCGTTCACGGGTGGTGCGTTACTCCTATAGCGCTATACATGTTAAATGGAGGCTTGTATGAAGTTAATGACATGTTTATCACATAAGAATCATCCAAAAATACGAGTCAAGTATAACAAATAAGTATGCATGTATTTGGATTGTTTTGTGCATTGCATAAAGTATGTTGTGTTTGTGATTTTAATAGGCTAACATGTTGCACCCAAAATGTGTAAATCGTAAAAAGGGTGTTCAAGTGTACTCACGGTTTTGCAAAGCTTCCTTTGAAATCCTGTGAAGAGTTGTGTAAGTTGAGGATGGAATCACCAAAGTCACCCTACATGGGGTAAACGAAGGTGTGTAAGTTAACGGATTTAGAATGGAAGATTCGGATTTTGAATTTTAAAGTACAAGAGTATACAAGTATGAAAGTATTATCTAGTTCTAAGTACTCGTTTATGACACTATGTTATGTGGTTTCATGGGTCCCAAATTGCCCATTAGAATCAATAACAAGTGACTTAGAATCTTAAATATAATAGTCTAAGTTTATGACGAATAATCATGACCCGATTACCATCATAAATTCAGCCATGTTCTTATATATATATATATGATGTGCACAAAATGCAACATATAAATTACATCAATTGTGGCATAAAACTAACCCTTTTTTAGTACTAATGTTGGAAAAAGTGTGTTTTTGTCTTCCTTTTGTATTTTCAGGATTAAATGAGCTCAAATGAACAAAAGAAGAAAAAAGGCAGCTAAATCTAACATAAATACAAGAAAAGGAACAAACGTGGCATGCCCAGCCTCCCCGACAGCATATTCCCAAGCAAAACAAGAGAACAGAAGGCTGAACACGCCCCGTGCTCAATGAGCACGGGGGCGTGCCCAAGTGTCAGCAGAAAAGACAAAGATGTAGAAGCTTCTATCAGCCACCACGGGGTCGTGCTCAGCGGACACGGGGCCGTGGTCAACTCTAAGATTCGTAGAATCTGAGGAAATCTTGATAGTACAGATACGCTTCTGCACACGTGGCCGTGCCCAACGGACACGGGGGGCGTGGTCAACTAATGCAGACAAACTGCAATTAATGAAGACAGAGAAGGAGGATGGACACGGGGCCGTGCCCAATGGACACGGGGCCGTGCCCGAGCTGCTGTTCAGGCTATAAATAGGGGTGCTTGGATCATTTGCAAACCATCCCTTGGCACACCACCTCTCTCACACTTCACCCACCACCCACCACCATCACAACACCATCATCCATTGTCCATCATAGAGTGTGTGAGTCGTCTCGGGATCCAAGATTGATCGTAAGAGTTTTTGACAATCAAAGGCCATGTTTGCCTAAGTCTCTTACATCACTTGGTGAAGACAAGTGTCTAGTGTAATACTTTTTATTTTTAATCTTTTCGCACTTTTTACTTGGTTATGTATTAATGACTTTAATAACTAGTTTCTTATGTTGAAGGTGATTCTCCCTTATCGTTTGTCCGTGGTGTCTTGGCATTATTTTACTGTCTGTATAAAATAAAAGATTTTCACAATTCATATCTCCACGGTCTATATGGAGATATGTTGGCTACCTGGTAGGGGGTTAAGGGAACGGTTTGGTAAGAGTCTTGCCTTGTTCAGTGTATAGATCCTGCAAGGACCTGGGTCAAATTTAGTAGGACCTCCTTCAATACCTACCGGTATTGGATGGCGGGGGTCCAAACTCTTTGATCCCCTCATATGTAAGCTACTATTAATACTTTAACCCGGCTATTTAGGACTGTATCCCTGCTGACTCAGACTACAGCCGAGGGTAACGTCACCTTCAAAAGAGGGGCCTACCATAATATGCATTAATAACTTAATTAATTATCTTTCAATAATCCGACCCTTTAGGATTGTATCCTTGCTGACTCAAACTACTGGGTTGAGGGTAACGTCACCTTCAAAAAAGGGGCCTAGTACAATAACTAAGATAATCTCTTAAAAAGTGCAAAAGTGCGGAAATAATCAAAGGTTACACTAAACACGAGTCGGAGCCAAGTGATTCATCTTGTCTATCTGTTTTTACTTTTATTTTATTTTTCAGCATTTTAGTTAGTTTTATTTTTCTTATTTAAAAACATTTTTCTAACTTTTTGATTTGATTAGACGTTGAGGATAAACCGGTACTAAAAGCTCTTGTGTCCTTGGACGACCTCGGTATCTTGCCAACACTATACTACGCTCACGATGGGTGCACTTGCCCATATGTGTGTTTGGTGTTAGTAAAATATCGTGTTTTATATATTTAAAACTTGGCTAAAAAGTGTTAAAAAGGGCTTAACATATACATTAAAAACTAATAACACTCACGCACATCAATATATATATATATATATATATATATATATATAGTTATGATATCATTCTAAAACTAAGTCCAATCATAGATAGCATGTAGTATCATGTAAGTCAAACATGGAGGTTAAAACCTCTTTATATGATTCACCACTACACGAAACCATCAGAAGGATGATTCAGAGGGTCATGAATAATAAGAAATAAATCTAACTATTGCAAGCTCAAGTGACCAAGTAAATCTCTAACCCGGGTGTGCCAACACGACATGGAAAGGTAATCCTAAGTGTCGGAGGCTAGACGGGGCTAAGTTACTTTGATGCTAGTAAACCACTTGAGTGTTTATACACAAAGCTCACAAATGAAGGAGTGGAACTAGTGTTGGAAAGCCCAAGCTCCCATTGTTCACACTTCACAAGTCTTAAGTTCATCATATGGAAGATGATGAATCAATCTTGTTTTCATCATTCGGATTAGGACATGTATAAACTAAAATTAAAGAGTTTTGAACTCATAACTTGGTGACAATCAATCTCAACACAAACCCACAACTATAGGTGAAGTTGTGAGCTTGGTTGATTAAAGATCCACCAAGTTTTTATCAAGAACATAAAGATACAAGAACTTTAAACAAAATAGAAAACAAAGTGCACTTTGGACCTCAAACGTGGTGAGGTTTCACCTTAGTTGGCCCAAGAAAACTTGTGAAAACCTTCCTAGAGGTTATCCAAGTGTTTTAGAATAAGAAACAAGCAAGAAATAGATGAAGAAGTGAGTTAGAACTCACTTTGAATCATTGAAAACTTTCTGCCAACTTCAGTGAATTTAGAGAGATTAAGAGGTGTTTCGAGAGTGATTAAGAGGTTTGTAAAGTGGAAAATGAGTGTGGGAGAGGTTGTTTATATAGGGAGGATGTTAGGGTTTGAGTTAGTGTTGTAATAAATGAGTTAGTTGGGAAGAAATGGACCAAAGAAACACAAAACTGACCAATCAGCCTTCAGTTCGCACCTGGCTGCGGATTAGCAGCCCAGGTGTGTCGCGCAAGCAGGCTAGACACCATGCACGTGTCTCCTGAGAAGGTCAGTGCGTAACTTTTCATTTTTTGTCAAGTTTGGTCCTTTATGATTGATGTTTGGTACATATTTATGGTATTTTAAGTATACTAACATATGATTACACATTAACCAAGTATAATAACATGTCTTTAAGTGTTGTCAAGGTGAAATAATGCATATGTGTGTGTTAAACGTATGAAGTCATGTATATACGATAGTGGTTTGCAAGTTAAACATATGTTTACGAGTATCATGAATTATGTATCAAGTGTATAAACAGATTTAAATGTACAAGCATGAATAAATAAACAAGGTATATCCGGTATGAAATAGTTAATTTTATTAGGATCGAAGTCTCGAATTACAATGATACGAATGAAAATATGATTACAAGAATCACAAGCTTCTGAAAATAGAAATAGAAGACGAGTTTTCTAATTAAGGAAAGTTACGAAAAAACAGGGCGTTACAGATTGTTTGTAAATTGTTGTGTTTAATCATAGTTCTAAACCATACATTCTTGGCGCCATTGGCAATCGAGATATTGTGGGGGGATTAGGGTTGGATATATGTTAATTGATCATCGGGTAACAACCTCGCGTTCTACGAATCCGAGTACTTAGTTCCCTTTTATCACAAACAATTGCACATATACGAGCCATGTCTATGTGGTTCTTTCCAGTTGAGCATGAACACTAATTTTCACTTAAAACCTGAAAACTGTGATGATCTCTATCTCTTTTACTTGTTTAAAAATTGCTAGTGATTTGCGAATAACTTTAGTTAAATTTAGTTAAACAAACCAAACAACCAAAACTTTGAGATTTATTTTCCGCACTTTAGCTTCAATTTAATCAATTGGCAAAGCTACTTAGTAAACACGCATTCCACAAACTCCCTGTGTTCGATACCCACTTATCACTATCTATTTAGTGTAATTGGATTATTTTTGAGTGAGTCTTCGATCTCACGTCCACTTTAGCTTCAATTTAATCAATTAGCAAAGCTACTTAGTAAACACGCATTCCACAAACTCCCTGTGTTCAATACCTACTTATCACTATCTATTTAGTGTAATTGGATTATTTTTTAGTGAGTCTTCGATCTCACGTCAAATTTTGGCGCCGTTGCTAGGGAGTAGTGCGCAATGTGTGTTATCTTTAGTAGTTTTTTTGTTATTTTCGGGTTTGCGCTGGTTGTGTTAGTGTGCAGGTACTTACAGGTGAATGCATACTAGAGGCTCTCACAAGCTATCGCCACTAGCATTCGATCCTGAAATTGAACGAACTCTTCGACGAAATTGAGTCTTATTACGAGAATACAAAATCATTGGATCCCCTACTACACCGAAAACACAATGGAACCACCACCTCCCACTACGGATCAAACAACACCAACTACACCTCCACCAGTTCCTATTACAATTCCTACACCATCTAGTGAAGTAAAACCAACCAATACCACATTACCTACGAGCACATAAACCGAACATTCCTTTAGCTACCACCCTTCATCAACCGTTCCACCTTTTGCTCACTTTTTCCAAACCTCCGGTCAATCATCTTCTCAACAAATTCCATCACCTCAATTTCAACAAAATCCATATATAGTCCATACTACCCCTATGTTTCAACCATCATTACAATCGGGGTTGCAATATCAACAACCTCAGTTTTTACAAACTATGGGGGCACGAAGGGATGGATATGACGATGTGTATGAGGAAGACTTTGCGGGTTATAAAGAGGAAGGATATATCTTGGCGGGTGATGGAGAGCAATGGGAGCTCAAGAAGATTTTACTTATGTGCAAAGGCAACGAATGGAACCGATGCAAGGATTTGGTAGACCACAACCACAAGTTGTGCATCAACAAATACCACAAAAGGGCAACAATTTCAAAGGCAAATGCCTCAACAAAAAATGGGTCAAGTGTTTCCACCACCACCTCAACAGTTTGCACCTTAAAGACCGATTCAAAGACAAGCGGGTCAACAACAACCAAGAGTGCGATTGGGTGTTCCGAGAAGGCATAACCGGGAGGTAGTGAGGGGCCTTGAAGCACATTCTAGACCGGTTATCACTAAGAACCCTTCTCTGGTGGTGATTCCTCAAAATCAACAAGGAAGGACATTTGAGGTTAGAACCAATTCGCTCCAAAGTTTGCCAAAGTACAAGGGGTTAGCAACAGAAGAACCCTACTTTCATTTGGAGTCATATGATTCTATTTGTAACACTATTGGATGGTCAAGGGTTTTCATCTGATGATGTTAAGTTGGTGCTATTTCAATTGTCATTGGAAGACAAGGCGAAGAGATGGTTTTACACTTTGCCATCGGCTTCGATTTATACATGGGTAGAAATACAACAAAGGTTTTTGGAAGAGTTCTTCTCGACTCAAAAGACTAACGATGCATGACGTAGTCTAAGAAGCTTCCAACAAGAGTCGGGTGAAATGTTTCACGAGGCGTTCAGAAGGTTTAATATGCTGATTAAAAATTGTCCTAACCATGGCATTGAGCTTTGGGAAATATTGAACGCTTTTCACGAGGGGTTAAATTCAGAAGATGCTCGTGACTTGATGTCCATCCCCAACGGTACATTTGGTAACAATTATGAGCAAGATGATTGGGCATTTTTAGAACAAATGTCGGTTACTTCAAAGAGGAAGGCCCAATCATCTAGGAGAGCAAGACCTGTTGTTACAAGAACACAAGTGCATGCGGTGGATGATGGTGGAGTTCAAACTACAAACCAAGTATATGATGTTTGTGCAATTTGTAATGAGTTGGGTCATGCAGCTGAAAATTGTTTGGGAGCCTAAGAACAATTCAAAGGGGTGAATGCAGTTCAAGATCAATGGGGGAGTGGTAGAAATTTTAATATGAATTCAAACACCTACCACCCCGGTTTGAGGAATCATCCGAATTTTCGCTATGGAAATCCGGCAAATCAAGCCAATCCTAATTTTCAAGGAAATCAAGGTAATTATGTTCTGTGTCAACAATTCAACAATCAAGGTTATCAAAGGCAATATCAACCACCAACCAATGAACAAACCAGGTGGTCGGGACCATCCAACCCAAGTGGGAATGAAGTCATAGATTTGCTCAAGACGATGCAACTAGAGATGCAAAGAAGAAATCAAATGGATGATGGTCTTCTTCAAAAAGAAGAAATCCATGACAAGGCAATTCAATCTTTGACCACTCAAATGGGTCAACTTGCAAGTGAGGTGGCACTTTTGAAGAAGAACAGAGGTCAACTACCGAGTGACAAGGTGACAAATCCCAAGAACATCAAAAGCGTGAACATCAATGTGGTAAGCACCGTTCCAAATAGTGAATTTAATGAAACATTTCTAACCTCTTTGTGTCAAGTGAGTGCAAGTATAGGAAAGCATGCGAGTTTGAAAATGACAAAGAGCATGGAGCACCAATCGTGCCTATCCAAGTGGGAAAATTAAAAATTCCTCAAGCATTGTTAGACTACGGGGCAGGCATGAGTGTGCTACCAGGCGATTTATATGACATGTATGACTTTGGTCCGCTACAAGATATAGACACCATGGTGAGCTTGGCGGATGAAAGTTGGAGGCGTCCACGGGGAGTGGTTAGGAATGTCATGATTCAGTTGGGAGAATTTGAATATCCGGTGGATTTTCTGGTCTTAGACTATGCTTCTACCAAAATGGCAGCACAACAAAGGGTAATCTTAGGTCGGTCGTATCTATACACAACAGATGCTCAATCAATTGTAGAGACGGGATCATTACTATGACCGAAAAGAACTGTAAGTATCCTTTGATGTTCAGACTAGGGTGGTCAGTTATGAGTTTATTGAGGAGAAGGGTAGTGAATCTAGTGATTGTATGAAAAGGGTGTGTCAAAGAATGAAAACAAATAACCCACCAGGTTATGAAGAAAAGCATGAGGGATCAAGAAGGAGTGCATTTGATTACCCACCGAATAGACATGGGATGGATGCATTTTACCTAAAGGCAAAATGCAATAATGGAGATGGCAGGAACCGTTTCTTTGAGCCACCATAAACGGGGGTGGCATGGTCTGGCTGAAGACCCGAAAACTTAGCACTGCTCGGGAGGCAACCTGGGATTTTACACTGATCTTTTCTGTTCCTAGATTTTTCTGTGTTTCAGGGCTATGGCAATATTCAAGTGTAGGGAATATGTGTGGATATTTGTGTGAAGGTGGCGGTAAGGAGTCGGGTCATCTACAACATCTGTTGTGTCAGACTTCACCAGGTCCATGTACTCTTTCCTCAATCTTGTTATGTTCTTTAGCCTTGAAATGTTGGTAGTTAGTTTTGTGTTTTTGTTTTGTTAAAAAAAAATCATGTTTGTTGGTGTGCGTTTCTTCCAAAACCATACATTGGGGACAATGTATCCTAAGTGTGGGGATGGGGGAAATTTTTCTGAAAACTAAAAAAAAAAATTTTAAAAAATTGAAAAAAATATAATAAAAGTATCGTCTGAATTGAATGCTTGTCATTGTATCCACACAACATACCGGCAACCATTTGTCCTTACATGGTGAGCGTTTGGGCCACACATTTGCATTGATGATAATTCTTTCTTTGATTGAGAGTGGCAATGTGTGGTAGTGCATTAGAACTTGTGCATTAGATACGTTCCGAGGCAATAGCTTAGCATGTTTGTGAAAGTGATAAAGGCATTTAGGTAGCCTTGTCTCGATGTGTATGAGTATGGGAACTTGGGGGTTGGGTCTCATACATTACGTATATGAGCATGGTAGCGAGAGGGGCGGGGGTTTGGTATGATAGTAGCCACATTTGAGCCTATTGCCTATCAATTAATGACCCATACCTACTACCCAAAATTTTGGCCTAATAGGTCGTGTTATTTAGTGTTTCTGTGATTGTATGTTTAGTATTAAAAAAACAAGAAAATACAAAAAAAAAAGAATGAGAATAATCGGTTGTGGTAGTTGAAAGAAAAAAAAAGGAAAAAAAAGAAAAAAAAATTGTAAGATGTCGTAATTAGTTAAGATGTGTTGTTTAGATGTAATAAAAAGGTCGGGTCGGATCATTACGCTACTTTACTTATATCCCTTTATTTCCTACCTTAACACTTAGCCACGTTACAACCTTATAAGTCCTTTTGATTCATATGCATGATTAAGCGTTAACCTTGGTGGAGGTTCGATTGTTGCACAAGCTTATTATGTAAGATCACACATATGCTTTGAGTGCATTCTAGCACATTGTTGCTAGCTACTATATATCACCGAGAGGAGTGTTTTGTGAGGGGTGTGTTGTGTTGGTAATAATGGACAACTTGTAAAAGATGATGGGTACTTATGAGGTTTGTATTGTTTCGAAATGGAAGTTGTTTTTATGGTTAAGGTAGTTGACAGATTGTTTTTAAAAGAGTTGTTTGGGGGCAAGCAACGGTTAAGTGTGGGGATGTGACGGGTGGACCGTAGGACAACCCTTAAGTGGCATAATTATAATGAAAATCATATGTTTATGTGGGTTATTCTATAGGAAGACTATGGTTTACTTGCTATTTCAGGTGCACAAGGTATAAAACGGGAGCTTAAAATGGAAGGAATACGGAGCATAAATGAAGAAATTTTTTTTATTGGAATTGAAGAACTAAGAAGATAACATGATAGAGGATGAAATTACAAGAACGTGGGCGAAAACGGCGAAGAAAATGGAGTCGAAACGAGAAAGTTATGAAGAAAACAAAATTGCTTAGCTGAAGCCTACCGTAGCTTACGGTATCTACTGTAAGCTACGGTAGACCCTGACAAAAATTGATGCTGTAAGACAGTTTCTTACCACCGTAGGCCATTTCAAGGCCACCGTAAGCTATGGTGGTCATCGTAGCTTACAATGGAGCCCAATTCAGAATGTAACTCCTTCTTTTAAACATAATATTGGGTGTCTTTTGGGGTATCCTTTTCATTAGCTCCGTTTCTAAACTTATGGGAGGCAATATTGAGGTTCTAGAACAATATTTTGAGTGTTTTAATCATTTCTACTTCAACTTTGATTTTTATGAACAACTGACGTGTGCGGGTGTGTATATATTTTTAGCACTTTTTACTCGCCAAATCAAGTTTTAAATTTATAAAAAGCGA
Organism: Helianthus tuberosus; assembly: GCA_030545235.1. Taxonomy (NCBI): domain Eukaryota; kingdom Viridiplantae; phylum Streptophyta; class Magnoliopsida; order Asterales; family Asteraceae; genus Helianthus; species Helianthus tuberosus. The sequence continues at coordinate 165,522,705 of CM060447.1, forward strand.
TATTCTGCTGTCATTCTACACACACTTAGGGCAAGCGCACCCATCGCGGATGTAGTATAGTGATGGCAAGATACCATGGTCGTCCAAGGACACAAGAGCTTTTAGTACCGGCTTATCGTCAACGTCTAATCGAACCAAACTTTGAGAAAAGATTTTTAAAACTATAAAAAGAAAAACTAAAAGCAAAAAAAGAAAATTAAAAGTAAAAATAGATAGACAAGAAAGAATCACTTGGTTCCGACTTATCTTTCATGTACCCTTTTGATGATTTCCGCACTTTGGGCATTTTAAGAGATTATCATAGTTATAGTAGTAGGCCCCTTCTGTGAAGGCGACGTTACGCTCAACCTAGTGGTCTGAGTCAGGAAGGATACAGTCCCACTAAGTCAGATTTTTGAAAGATAACTAAGTAAGTTATTAATGCAAAAGTGGTGTGCCCCCTTCTAGGCAGCGATCACCCTCAACCCTTTGGTCTGAGTCAGCAGGGATACAGTCCTCGCAGGGTTGGTTGAAAGTTTTAATAGTAGTTTATAGATAAGGGATTCAAACTTTTGGCACTTCTCCCGTGGTGGGTAATGCCCGCTCTGACTTGTGAAGCGTTACTAGGCTTAAACCAGGTTCTCGCAGGATCTATACACTGAGCGAGACATAAAATTTACCCAACCACCCTTCTAACCCCCTTCCAGGCAATTAACGCGCTTTATATAGACCGTAAAGACACGAATATGTGAATCAATGACATATGAAGAATGATTAGATAAGTTTGCCTTCAATATAAAAAACTAGTTATTAAAGTCATTAATACATACCCAATTAAAAAGTTGCCAAAGATAGGAAATCATAAAAGAAAATTACACAAAAGATTTGTCTTCATCAAGTGATGTAAGAGTTTAGCCAAGCATGGCCTTTGTTTGACAAAGACTCTTACTATCAATCTTGGATCCTGAGACTACTACACACACTCTAAAAGATGCAAAATGGATGATGGGGTTGTAGTGGTGGTGGAGTGGTGGCAAGTGAGAGAGAAGTGGTTTGGCAAGTGATGGATTGGAAAGAAACCAAGCACCCCTATTTATAGCTGAAAACAGAACGTCCACCATGGCCCGTGCCCGCCTGGCACGTCCCCGTGGTCATCAGTCTCTCTCTTCTTCCTTAAATGCTGTGTCAGACTTCTACTAACACGGCCCCGTGTGTTAACGGCACGGCCTGTGGCTAATGTACTTGTTGTACTACTTCAGATTCTGAAATCTTGGAGTTGACCACGCCCCGTGTTGCCTTAGCACGACTCCGTATTGAGCTTTGGATTTGTCTTTTGTTGTTGTCTTTTTCTACAGCAGAGAATTCCCACTGGGCACGGCCCGTGCTAGGTGAACACGACCCCGTGCCAGAACTTCTGATTTTGTTATTTCTTTGGTTTGGATGTGGACGGGGGCTCGGCGAGTTGCGTCAATCCTTCTTCATTGCATTTTATGTTGGTTTTTGCTGTTATTTTGCTCCTTTTGTTCATTTAAGCTATTTTAACCATATTAATTAAAAAGGAACAAAGAAACGGGCTTTTTCTAACACTAGTACTGAAAAAGGGTTGATTTTACGCCGTATTTGATATAATTTATATGTTGTATTTTAAGCACATCAGCAACGGATTCGATGTTATGATGATTCACCGAACTATAAGTGGCTAGTTTGCTTGGTGATCATCCCGGATGTAAGGTTTGCTCTTGACGATTATGTTTTGCTCTTTTATTTCTGGAATAATAGACTTTGCATTTGATGTTTAGTTTTATTATGGTGTTTGAGTGATTTTTTGTAAATTGTTACTTGTGTTTAATCATATTTCTAAACCATATGTTCTTGGTGCCGTTGGCAATCGAGATATCGTGGGAGGGATTAGGGGTGGATATATGTTAATTGATCATCGGGTAACAACCTCGCGTTCTACGAATCCGAGTACTTAGTTCCCTTTTATCACAAACAATTGCACATATACGAGCCATATCTATGTGGTTCTTTCCAGTTGAGCATGAACACTAATCGTCACTTAAAACCTGAAAACCAGGATGATCTCTATCTCTTTTACTTGTTTAAAACTTGCTAGTGATTTGCGATTGACTTTAGTTAAATTTAGTTAAACAAACCAAACAACCAAAACTTTGAGATTTATTTTCCGCACTTTAGTTTCAATTTAATCAATTAGCAAAGCTACTTAGTAAATACGCATTCCACAAAATCCCTGTGTTCGATACCCACTTACCACTTTCTATTTAGTGTAATTGGATTATTTTTAGTGAGTCTTCGATCTCACATCAGAGGCTATTTTGGTTATAAATCAGTTGCGTTGATGCTAAATAATAAAATTCGTTAGCGTTTGTTGTACGTTAAGGATTTACTATTCAAGAATAAAATGGTTTCTTCTAGTTGTAGTCTGAACTTTTGGTTTCATCTAGGTTATGATTGATTTTGATGTGTGAATATCTAGTAATCCATCTTCTCGTCTATCCAAATTACCTGCACTCATATGAAATTACCTGCCTTATTGTATGTCAAGTGTTTGATTAAATGCTTGAATGAATTTTTATCACCTTATTTCAGATGGACGACCTCCTCGCATGACTGGATGACTTCCATGATAATGTACTTTGGAAAATGTTTCATCGATACGATATGCCTGAGCTCATTGCAGTAAAAGATCAAAACCAATGGTTTCGAGCAATGGTTATGGAAGATAGCTTCATGAGAATCTACAACACTCAACATAGTGGCTCTGTTTGGACATTCGCTCATTTCTTTTGTTGGAAAATCCCTCACAATCACCATGTCGTTGGCTATAGGGCACAAGATCATTGAAGGGTAGCTTATTACCTCATTGCATTTGGTGTAGACCTAGATGAAAGCGCAGAGCAGATTGAGTTGATAGGGGGTTTAAGAGGTGTTTTGCTTTTTTGGTATGAAGATGTAGGTTAACTGATTTGTAATATCTAGAATATGACTTCTAGAGTGATTTCCCATCCAACTTAGAGGTTTGCATCTACACGAAGTCATAAGAGGAATTCAAATTATGGAGGATCCAGTGAACCCCTTAAGCTACATTTTCGTACTACTGTAAAAAATGTCTTTTCATAACACTTACTTTATTTATGTGAATGTTATCACATATCATTCCTTTAGACGTTGGGGGTTCCCTTTCGGTGGTTTGTCCTGGAGGAGAGATCGCTTAAGTACTCAACAGATGAACAACCTTCTAACTGCAAGACAAGTTTTTGTTCAGAAAATGTTATCTATCTAACATATTGGGGAATAAGGCTTAAATACACTTTTGAACAACAAGATAAGGCTTATACTGAGATCAATGTGCACCATCCTGGTACCCAGACACCTTTTTCATATAATCTATGATGGATATATTTTGACAGTTGACTCTTTCGTTGTTGATGTCGATGGTTAAGTGGGCCATAGAATTGTGAGAATGTTGTTCTTCTATATCATACCGGAGTCTACAGAATATCCCAAGTCGGCAGTTTATCAGCTAGTGTCAAATGTTTCACTTGAGGCAATACCTCAAGAAACACTATTCTTTGTTGAACCTTTGTTGATGAGATTATTTGACAGATTTGTCGAGTTAACCACTTAGCTTGAAGCCCTAATAAATGAGCCAAATCTTTGGCATTGTTTGATTTTCAGGTATAACACTGAAAAAGGATTGTAGAGGACATGGAGAGCAGGGGTGACAACGACATTTGGATCAGTTGGTGGTCTGAGTATTAGTGCAATGCTAGGCCTTATGAATTAGTGAGAGAATCAAATAAATGTTTTGAGCAATTGAGAACTAGAAAAATGGAAACTATAACTTGATATCCTGCTTTTCGATTGATTTGTTTCTTTTTGTTTTGGTGGATGTTGAAAATAGCCAAGGTTATGTGGCTAAATCTGGATACTTGGAGTAGATTTGAGAGCTTGCTTGTTGATTGATTTGTAGTTTGTTATGTGTTTGTTGTTTCTCATGAGCTTTTGGTGTATCTTTGGGTAAGGAAGTCTCATTCATGGTTTAATGAAAAGAGAAGAGTGGGAGAAGACAAAAGGTACAAGAAACACTTTTTAGTCTTTGCCTTATATCCAAATTTATATAGCATTCAAAGTTGGTTTTTTAGTAATGATTTCGTCTTTAGTCTCTTTTGTTTTTTAGTGTAAATTATTAGATATATTTTAGAATATATTGAGCAGTAGTTACTATTTTGTATTTTAGTCTATTTTGTCTTTTAGTTTAAACTTGTACTTTAGTTATTCTTTTTTTTCTTTTTCTTTAAACAATTTACTTTTCTACCTTAAACTTTAATAAAGTTGATTTTTTACCCCTCTTTTCCTATAAAAACTTTTAAGTTTTACACTTTTACCACAACATTTTGGTTTTAACACTTTCACCATAAAAACATTGTATGTTAGTAAACTTTTTGGTCTTCACTTTTTTGTTTTCGCACATCGTTAAGAATAGGAAAGTTTGTGACTTTTAAGTTTTGCCACCAAAATTTGTTTAGTTGTCGCATTTGGTACCTCAAGTTTTTTTTTTCTTTTTTCCTTTTAGTGAACAACCTTTTTTCTGCCCCCTCAGCTTTTAAAGTTGTCACCTTTGCCCTAATCTTCTAATAACTTTATAAAGTATCACTTTGACCGCGTAACTTTCTAAAACGTATCCGTATAAATTTGACTTTGTCTATGTTTTATGTCATGTGAGTCACTTTGACCCCATCCTCTCTTTAAGATGGTGACAAGGTTGGGACGAACACACTTACGCGCTTTCGCAATGATACAAGTCCAAACCGGTCAAAACTTTCGGTTGCGAACTTTTACGGTCAAATCTTTTGGTTGTTTTAACTACACTTTAAACTCATGTTTTGAATGTAAGAAATGAGAGTTTGATAAGCATGTTTTAATGTAACTAGACCTTGGGTATGTTCGATATAGCCTTTTGGGGATCTTTGTAAATAATGTGTAAAGGTTTAAAAATTTGGACCACAAATTCGTTGTTTATAGCAGCTGATTTTGGCGTTATGAAGTTTGGGCTTTACATCGTTCTGTTAACAAGGTTTTACACCCCCAACCGCAACACTAGTAGCACAGTTTACGTCCCCTGCCCCACAACGCAAGGGGCATAAGACTAATTGAAATTAAACTTGCCAACATCTATGTGAGGAGCACACGCTTTTCATTTAAATATTGAATATCCTAAAGCTTCAATCTAAAAACTATGATGATTCTTGTTGGGATTGAACCCTATCAAAGGAACAGTTGATTAAAGCCAAAACCAGATCAGAGCAGTGGATCCAGAATAAGCAGATGTTTGTACACAAGTTTTCCCCTTGATAATGGCTCTAACAACTGATGGACACAACTACTGCCTTTACTAACTGCTGTTGATTCCAAAGGACTGATGAAGACCAAAATGCTGATGACTCAAACAACTGCCTTATCTCAAGTACTGCTGAAGACTAGAAACACTGCTGAAGACTAAGCAGTGGAATGAAGAATCAGTAGTTTAGTTTATTTCTGTGTAATATATTGTAATCAGTTGTTTACTATCAGTAGTTATAATGAGGGCAGTAGTTAGAGTTTGTTAGGAAGTTAGATGTCACTATCATGGTGACGTCAGCAAAGATGCCACAATGGTTTGTTCGTGCCTATAAATAGTACTGTTCTATCTCTTCATCACTTTTCTTCCTGTACGAACAAACATTGTGAGCTCAGGCTGAGGGGGAGTTTGTTACATGCATGCAAAATTGTAATCGGTGATTGGAAAAAATTCAAGCATTCGGTTCAATGTTAAACTTGTGTGTTAAAAGCATTTCTCCTGTTTGATTGTGTGCAAAGTTTATTTCCATTTTAATTCCGCTGCATTACTTGTTCATCTTCATCATTTCTTAAACAAAAACACAATAAAAAAGAAACTCAGATCCTAACAATTGGTATCAGAGCTCAGACAGTCAAATTTGATCTAACAATCATTTTGACATAAATAGTTCAGCTTGCAATCGTTGATACTGATAGTTGTTCGTTTTGTTGAAAAACAGAGTAAGGTTTAATCACCATCAAAGTTGATTAATCAGTACCTGTAAAACAACTAGGATGACGTCACAATCACAAGATGATAAAAATAACATCGGTTCACTTTTCAAACCACCCATGTTGAAGCGAAATGAATACAACATCTGGGAGAGACGGATGGGTCACATCCTTGCTCAACAGAATACTGGATGTTGGAGATCTGTTGTTTTTGGACCACATGTTCCCATGGTGCCAAGTGCTGAGGATACAAAGAAGTTCGAACCTAAGAAACCTGAAAACTATACTGAAACTGATTTTAAAAAATTCGAACTCGATGCCAAAGCATTTAGCATCATTGCATCTGCACTACCCAATGAAATATATGCTGGGCTGTTACACTGTAACAGTGCCAAGGAATTATGGGATGCACTTAAGGAACAATTTGGGGGAACTGAAGAAGTAATTGAAAATAACAGGGAAATTCTGAATCAGCAGTATGAAACCTTTTGTCACATTAAGGGTGAATCATTAACTCAACAGTTTGAGCGATTCAGTTGTCTCATTAGTGAGCTAAGACTTGTTAAGGTTGTATTTCCAAATTCTACACAAAATAGCAGGTTTCTTAGATCACTACCTGGAAAATGGGATACAATTGCCTTTGTAACTAGAAACTCTGTTGAGTTTAAAGATCTGACACTGACCCAACTTCATGGTAGACTCCTGACCTATTAAAGGGAGTTAAACCAGAAAAAGAGGTTACAAGAGTTTGGCAAAGTTGCAGATGATTATTCATTTGGCAACACAGCTCTTCTGGGTCAAGAAGAGTCTGGCAGCAGTAATGATCAGAGTTATGATCATTTTATTGACATAACTGCTGGGGGTAATTTCAACTCTGATCCTCACTCATCCAACTTTGCTTTCACAGCAAATGGAGAAAGCCAGATCTCTGATAATCTGTGTTTTGAACTCAATGATTTACAGCATTTTGATCCCACTGACTTAGAAGAAATGGACATTTTGCATCAATTAGCTTTGCTTAGTGTGAGAACAAGCAAATTCTATAAAAGAACATGGATAAAATTCCTAGGGTTACATGGGAATTTAAAAGTGGGGTTGGATAAGTAAAAAATAAAGTGTTATAAGTGCAATATGCTAGGTCATTTTGTCACACCCTGAATATTGCGGAAGCGTGATTATGGTGTGACTTTCTTAATACCATCGCATTCAATCATAACAACAACTATATGATTAAAACCAGAGATGTTCATCCATAAATTAAGTTTGAAAATACCACAACATAATTGTCTGAAACGTAGACTCCAAATTTAAATTACAAACCACAACATGTTTTAAAGAGTTCACGAAGACTCGACAAAAGACCTTAAATAAAACCGAGTTTAGAACCATGTATCTCGTCCAGGATTAAGATACATCTCCTAAACCCTAATGACTTCGGATGACATCTTTTTATTCATAACGCAGCTTGGAACATGCAAACACCCGCCAGATCTACTTAATTCCCTGAAATACTTGTAATTTGAAAACATCAACAAAAGTTGAGCGAGTCCATGTGTTTGTCTGTGCATATGAATAACCTTTAAAGTATGCCTGTATGTATGTAAATCCTGGTATGAGAGCAATAAGGAAAAACAGATCACCAATGGTTTGCAATGCCAATGGTATGTGTGAAGTGATGCAGGAAAACTCAAACCTAGCGGATTTTGCCACGGCTTCAGTATGTGGACATAGTCACCTCATGGGCCACCCTGGTCCTCATGGGTGTGGGCTCGCTACACCCAAATAGATCTATCACTCATGTCCCTCGGTCCTATGACGAGGATTAATGGCCTTAAGTGTTGTACCCACCACTCACATGATCAAGCAGTAACCTTCCTTAGCTAACCATACCATGTATAAAACGTTGGTAAACAATTGTAACATGTATTTCACCCCCGAAGTTATAAAACTGAAAACAGTTAAAAGAAAAGGGGGACATGAACTCACTGTCTTGCGTCTTCAGTACTCGTAACTCACGTTCCTTCAGGAAACACGACTACCTACAATGTACTAACGTCTATTAGATGGACGGGTCGTGCCTTGTCTTAGTATTAATGTTTTTGAGTTACGTCTCTTTTATGACTTCAATATTATTCCAAGTTATAATTACTTGTTAAAATAATAAATATTTTAACTTAAATTATATTTGTTACTTTTTGGAATAATCATTAGACAATATTTTGTAGCAATACTTCTCAAGTATTTATACTTGTATTTCCTTCCCAAGGGTGGGTATATTTGTATTTGTATATTTTTGCCATGTATCGATGTCGTATTCCGGCGTGTATTTATTCGTACGAGAATACGTATTTTCTTGTAATCGTTAAGTATTCTTACGCTTAATTTTTGTGTTAAACTTTCCGGAATATTATTTCTAATAAAAGTCCACCAATATTTATATACTTCCAAAATGTATATTCTTAAGAAGTATCACTTAGAAGATTATTTATAATTTTCCTCTAGGCAAAAATATTTGTAGTTTCAGTACTTTTGTGTTAATCATAAAAATCATATTTTCATTTCTTGTGTCCAAAATATTATTTACCAAAAATATATTTATAAATGTATTTTCCGGAATATTTTGTAAGTTACATTCTTTCGTTCGGTTCCCCAATATTATGTGTGTAACTTGTGTATTTATTCCTTGAGATTTTCGGTAATATTTTGGATTGTGATTTCTTTGTATTTTGTTAAGTTATATTATTTCAAGTCCTAAAATTATATAACTAGTACACATAATATACAAATAATCACACACATGGTGTCTTCTAAATATATATTTCAAATACATATTTAGTCATTTTTATTTATAAAAATCAACCTCCAATGTTTGTATTTTTGTAACAAAAAATTATGGCAAGTTTTTGTAGAAAGCTCTTAGTTAAAGCACACTTGTAAATATTTGTTCAAGAATATTTTTCTAAGTGTTTATATTTTTAGAAAATTTTGCCATAGTTTCCCTTAAAAATGGAGGTTTCCATGCTTTCAAGCATATCATTTTCTTTTGTAAAAATCATCACCAATCATCAACAATTTCATCAAGACTTACCAAGTGCCAAAATCATGCAATTTATACAACAACATGAACTTGAACTTTTATAAAAACTTGTAGTAACTTACTAGTGTGTTTAGTAAGCCTTGTTACCCTTAAAAATATGGTTATTTGTTTGTAAATCTTATTCTTGTAAAATTTAGTCTTTTGCAACTTGTATGATGATTTTTCAAAAAAATCATTCTTTTGAATTTTTCTTATTAACAATGTATTTCTATACTTGATTCACCACTAAAAACATGGTTAGTTTCTTTAAAATCCATGATTATGTAAATCTTGCAAATAAAGTATGATCATCTTGGTCTTTCACAAGATCATCACCTCAACTTGCTAGATCATGTGTTTAATCACAATCTAGTAAGTTCCATATGATGTTCAACATCACAAACACAAATAATCAACCATCAAGAAGCAAAACAACACTTAACAATATGTATTCTTATGTTAGTGAGCTTTATATTAGAGATTATCATCTTGTTCATTAGTGTTCTTCATGATTAACAACATACATCATATTTTAACCAACTAAATGAGAAGTAAATTTAAGTTACAAGAGGCTTACTACTAGCACAATGGCTAGGGAAGAATCAAAGATGAAGATGATGAAGAACAAGTAGGATAAAAGCTCTAGGAAGTGGCCCTTCAAGCTCCAATGCTTCCTAGCTTCTTAATCTTGCTTCTTGCACCTTAGGATCACTTGGAAATTGGATGGAATGAAGTGAAGATGGTGGTGGTGTGGCTCCTTGTTCTCGGCCGTAAGTAGAGGAGAGGGGAGGAGAAGAGTGGTGTTGAGAAGTGTTGTGATAGAATGAGAATGATGATCTCTTGGTTAACTTTATAAACTTCCAACAACATTTAGTCTAATGCATAATATGTTCTCTTAAGTACAAGACATATCTATTAAACAATCAAATAAAATCAAGGGTGGGGGCCACCCTTGAAACCGTCTCCAAGGGGGGGGGGGGGGTGTTTTGTTGGGAGGTGATGGATAGTTAGAGAACTTGGTTGAAAACCAATGTTTAGTTAGTGCATTATGTGTGTTATATGTTTATAGGGTATGTTATGATGTTCGGGGATCATAACTAGCTCAGTATTGTTAAAACAATGCTTCTAGTGTAATTTTGGTGTTTCGGGTAGTGTCCGGTTGTTTGGTTAGATACTGGTTCGTTAAAGTGCTAAACTATACCGTTTAGTGTTCTTTATGTACCCTTTTGTGACACTTTTAATTCCCGACACTTAGGAAAGCATTCAGGACCATTTAGTCATATTTTTACATGATACTAGCTTGTTGAAAAGCTGATTTTTGCGGAATTATGCTGAATTCAGCACTTTGGGTGAGTTTTAGGCACTTTCTGGCACTTAAACTATCACTTAGGAATGTAGTTTTGTGGTCCTTAGTTCCCTACACACCATACTAGTGTAGTACTTAGTCTCTGGCCCATACTGGGTCTCAAAACACTGTCTGTCTATGTACTGAACTTCGTCAGCATTTTTCTGAGTTATCCGCTAACTGTGCTAACTGTGCTTTGTGCATCATTTATGTCAATATGGTTTGCATGTAATAATGATGTGACATTATGCAATATGTGATGCACATGTAAGTATGATGCAGTAATCAGAAAGTAGTTAATTGTAATTCAGCACAGTCATTAGGCACTAATCATGATTAATTAATTGTACAGATACCTTGATTTTTGACAGTTGTCACATTCTCCCCCTGTTAAGAAAATTTCGTCCCAAAATTTTAGTTCTGGTACTAGCTGTAGGGGAGTTGGGGAACAAATGCGGGTATTTTGCTTTCATGCGGTCCTCACACTCCCAAGTGAACTCTGGGCCGTGTCGCGCGTTCCATCGAACCTTGACGAGTTTAACACTACTCCTACGCGTCTTGTTAATCTTCCAATCAGTAACCTCAACAGGTTCTTCGGTAAAGTGGAGTGTGTCGTCAATGTGAACTTCATCGGCAGGAATGACAACTGTTTCTTGAGTTGGACTCTTTTTCAGATTAGACACATGAAATGTATCATGAACTCCATTCAGTTCTGCGGGTAGATCCAACTTGTAGGCTACAAGACCAATCCTCTCCAGGATTTTGAACGGTCCAATAAATCGTGGGTTTAACTTTCCACGCTTCCCAAAGCGTGCTACACCTTTCCAAGGTGAGACTTTTAGTAAAACCATATCTCCCACTTCAAACTCCAAAGGTTTCCTTCTTTGGTCCGCATAGTTCTTTTTTCGATCACGAGCTGCCTTAATGCGTTCTCGGATCTGTATGATCTTATCTATCGTCTCTTGAACCAATTCGGGACTAACAAGCTGTCTATCACCCACATCTGCCCAGCATAACGGTGATCGACACTTGCGTCCGTAGAGGGCTTCAAACGGTGCAGCTTGAATGCTCGCATGGTAGCTGTTGTTATATGAGAACTCAAACAAAGGTAGATGGGTGTCCCAACTGCCACCCAAGTCCATTACGCAGGCTCGCAACATATCTTCTAGCGTTTGAATCGTTCGTTCACTCTGGCCATCTGTCTGTGGGTGAAAAACAGTACTCAGATTCAACTGAGAACCAAAGGCTTCTTGGAAGGATTGCCAAATCCTTGACATAAATCTTCTATCTCTATCGGAAATAATCGAGAGAGGCACTCTATGTCGTGCAACTATCTCTCTGAGGTACAGCTCGGCTAGCTTACCTGTGTTATCTTTTTCTCTGATCGCTAAAAAGTGTACGGATTTTGTCAGACTGTCTAGGATTACCCAAATCGTGTCATGACCTCTGGGTGTCTTTGGTAGCTTTGTTATAAAATCCATTGAAATCTGCTCCCATTTCCACATGGGTATTTCAGGTTGTTGCAGAAGACCTGAAGGCTTTTGATACTCGGCTTTTACCTTGGCACAAGTCAAACATTTCCCAACATAAGTTGCAACATCGCCTTTTAGTCTTGGCCACCAGTAAAAATCCTTCAAATCCTGGTACATCTTATCCGATCCCGGGTGGATCGAGTACCTTACTTGTGAGCTTCATCAAAAATCACGTCTCTAAGACCACCAAAGAGGGGAACCCAATTCGTTTCATGAAACACAACATTCCTTCCTCATTGGGTACTAACTGCTTCTCCATCCCACGAAGATATTCATCCACAAGGTTCTCCTTCTTAAGAGCTTCTTTCTGCACAGCACGAATGCACAACGAGAGGTCCGTCTGTATAATCATTTCCAAAGCCCTAACCCTTATGGGCTAGATTCTTTCTTTCCGACTCAAGGCGTATGCCACCACATTCGCCTTTCCTGGGTGATACTTGATTTCGCAATCATAATCGTTTAACAACTCAACCCATCGTCGCTGTCTCATATTAAGCTCCTTCTGATCGAATATATGTTGTAGGCTCTTGTGATCAGTAAAGATTGTGCATTGGGTGCCATACAGATAATGTCACCAAATCTTTAATGCACACACCACTGCGCCTAATTCAAAATCATGCGTAGTGTAATTCTTCTCGTGAACCTTCAACTGGTGCGAAGCATAAGCTATAACCTTCTGTCGCTGCATCAGCACGCAGCCTAATCCCTGACACGAGGCGTCATAATATACCACGAAGTCATCGGTGCCTTCGGGTAGGGACAAGATAGGTGCATCGCAAAGCTTGTTCTTCAGCAACTGAAAAGCTTCATCTTGTTTATCTCCCCATTCATACTTCTTATCCTTCTGAGTAAGGGAGGTTAGTGGTTGAGCGATTTTCGAAAAATCCTCAATGAATCTGCGATAATAACCAGCTAAACCTAGGAACTGACGGATCTCAGTTGGCGTCTTCGGAGTTTCCCAATTCTTAATCGCCTCGATCTTGGTGGGATCCACGTGAATTCCATCTTCGTTTACCACGTGACCAAGGAACTAAACCTCGCGCAGCCAGAACTCGCACTTTGAGAACTTTACGTATAATCTCTCTTTCTTAAGCAGCTCTAAAATAGCTCTTAGGTGTTGCTCATGCTCTTCCTTCGTCCTTGAATAAATCAAAATATCGTCGATAAACACAATCACAAATTTATCGAGATATGGCTTGCAAACTCTGTTCATCAAATCCATAAATACTGCTGGCGCGTTTGTCAAACCGAACGACATTACTAGGAACTCGTAGTGTCCATATCGAGTCCTAAAGGCAGTCTATAGTATGCTCTCTTCTTGAATTCTCAACTGGTGATATCCTGATCGAAGATCTATTGTAACACATGTGCCTCCACGGCCATCAAACAATTACCGAACCAATGAAATATTATATTTCATACTTGTGATTTGTAAAATAAAATATGTGTATCATTTGCACATATCAATTTTTGTTCAATTCCAAACTCTAAATCGCTTTCTGGAAGGTTATACGCGCACCAATGCGTAAATATAACCAGTTTAATGGAACAAACACTCCGGAATAGTGACATAGGCTTAACATACCTTAAATAACCTTTACATAACTTAGAAATAAGTTTTGAAGGCTTTGGTATGGCAAAAACAAGTTAATTCGCTTACAGGGACTAAACTTGACAAACTGCGAAAGTATGCCAATTTGAACTGTAACAGACATTCCGGAACATGACCATAAGTTAAACACACCTTAAATATCCTCTACATAGCTTAGAAATAGGCTTTGAGAGGTTAGGTGTGCTAAAATAAACTTTTGGGTCATTCAGGGACTAAAAGTGTCAAAAAGTGCACAAGTTTGCACTTTTGCGCATAACTCACGTTCTGAATACATCCGGACATCCAAAAATTTATGTAAGCATGACTATATTATATTTTAGTGTTTGGCTTGCCAAAAATCCATTCGTTGCGTCATTTGGATCGTTTTTCGCGCTTATGCGCATTCCGTCGTAATAAAGCGAACATCGCGTTCGTACGACCAAACGAACCAACACCCAGCATATTTTTGAGCATGTTTCATGTCCACAATGTTTAGGAAACATTTTAGGGCCTTAAAGTTGGCTTTAGGGGCCTTACAAGTGTCGGGAATGGCCTTAAACACGTGTAGGGACTGAAACTGTCATTTATCAAACATGTTTCTGATCTGACAAGGCCAGGCGGCCCGCATTATGTTTGTCTGATCCTGAAGTGGGTCGCGTCCGCATATCAGACCAGATTAAATGCATTTAATCACAGATCACAGCTGGTTGATTCACACCCACACATTCTCTAATGCCTAGTCAGCTGATAAGGACCATTTTTAGCTACCATAAGGTTCCGACACTTGTACGGATGCGATTAAGGCACGATATTCGACAATCGATCTTAACGGTTCCCCGAAAACTATAAATACCCCACCCCACAACTTCAAAAACCACTAGAATTTTGATCTTAGAAACTCTAAGTTGAAACCATTGTTTCATACCTGAGATTCTCGGATCGAAATTAGCATTCGGGGACCCTTCGTAAGTATCCTTTCGTTCTTTTCTTTATTTTATTGCTTTTGGAGTCAGAAAGTCAAACTTTGTTTGACTTTCAGCGTTTACCAGCTTATGGTCAATGCGAAGTTCGTTTGAACTTCGCAACGTGATTGTAATCACGTTGGTTATAGTCCCTTGGGACTATGCCTACTGATTACCACGTTGTCTAGGGTCGTAGGGTAAGCGATCTAATAAATCGCTTATACCTTCGAACCCGACCCAGTTTGGTCGATCATTAGGATCCGACCAAATACATTAGGTGACCATAGTGTATAGGGAATAACCTTCCGAGGTTATACCTTATGGTCACATCGTTTAAGTAGTTGTATGATAGGTAGTTTATATGCCTTAGGTAAATTACCAGAATACCCTTTTCATGTATAATTGGTAATTAAGCATATGTAACCTAAACTTTTGTCACATAACTGATTATGTAACATGTTTAGGCATATAACACTTGTCATAGGGCTAGTTAGGCGGTCCGAACGCGTTTCACGCGAACGACGCGTTAAAGTAGCATAAGCTACCTAAACGGGTCGTAATGGGTCGTAAACACTTAGGTTAGGTTTCATTTAGTATGTAGGTTTTGTTGAACCATACTACACGAGTCTCCATACTCGTTTGGTTTACAAACCCTCATGCTACCCGATCTTCCGATCTAGGTCCGGTTTATTAACATAGTTACCTATATTAGGTGCCGTTTGATTCCGTGATCTCTAGCATTGTTTGGTTGTTACTCAAGGACTACTGAGCAATCTCAAGTGAGTACATAGACCCCTCTTTTACTGTTTTCCAAACTGTTTTGGGGTGAAACACATGTGCCTACTTGTTACTTTTATGCTTTCCTGTTTTCACATCATATACTTGTTATGTTCAATAGTACACTTATAGTACATGATTTCATTGTTTTCATGCTATGTATGTCCATTTAGTACATGCTTAGTACATTATTTTACATTGCATCTCTGTTGCATATGTTCCAGTAACATATGGACACATTGTTTTACAGCTCTACCTTGTATGTTTACTCTAGCATACTAGGTACATTATCTTCATAAAACATGCTTACATTTTGGTATGACATTTGGGTTGTTTAAACTATACTATACATTCATTAACACCGATCATGCCGCTCGGTAGTAGGTAGTGGTACCACAGGACTTGACAAATCCCATTCCTGAAATCTCGGGTTTGTTTGGACGTAAGGAATGACCGAATCCGAATACATATTCTTTTGATAACTCATTTTTACATAGTTATCCGACTGTCTCAAGGCTTGGATGTATGAATTTTCACAATACCGCATAAATGTTCATATTCAGTATAGCATGCATATATTTTACAAAACATAACTTTGATTTAAACCAAGTTTTACTTCAATACTTTGTTTTGTACATTTTTACTTATGGTTTAAGTAGTCTTAATTTTACTTACCATACATATCATTTTGGTTATACATTACTTGACTACTTTTGGATTATAAACATTTGACATGGTTTATACAAGGACTTTTGACTATTGGTTTAAACATAGACTTATTACATTGTTGGTTTGGTTTGAGTAAGTGATTAATTAACGAGGCGGGTGTAATATGATACAAACATGGTGGATACGCCGCTGGTACATCCTATATATAAGTGTTTGTATGATATCACATATTGTAGCGTTATTTGAATCATTTCAATTTGAGACATATAACATTTTATACAAATAACATACTTTTCACAAGACATTGTTTTACAAAACAACTTATCTTTTACAAACTCATTTTACTTGGTTATTCATTTAACCATACATTATTCTCTTACTTATACTTATCATCTGATCTTATTGCTTTTCAAACGATTTACAAAACAAAGCAAACTACAAGGTTCATGACTAAACATTTTCTTAAACATAAGTCATGAATCTCATTTTCACAAAATCTATGTATCTCACAGGCATTTTTATGCTGACGTACCTATTTTCACATGTGTTTTCAGGAGATGATGCATAGGACTTATCAAGACATACTTAGGCGGACCTGTGCCTTAGTGACTTAAAACAAGACAAGAACTAGTTAATTTATGTTATGTACTCTTTACTTCTTGTTTAAAGACAATGTAACTCGCTTGTTTGATGAATAAAACGAAACTTTAATATCCATGGTTGTGAAACATTAATTCTGTTACAACACTCCCCGACGTTTCCGCCACGTTTTGTATGTTCTACGTGGTCGGGGTGTGACAGAAAAGATGGTATCAGAGCTCATGGTTATAGGGAATTAGGTTATTAGTAATACT
The DNA here is from genome assembly GCA_030545235.1 of Helianthus tuberosus. Taxonomy (NCBI): domain Eukaryota; kingdom Viridiplantae; phylum Streptophyta; class Magnoliopsida; order Asterales; family Asteraceae; genus Helianthus; species Helianthus tuberosus. Next base: position 165,539,562 of record CM060447.1, read on the forward strand.
TTGACCTAGTCTATAACCTTCTTAGGACCTTAACGCGCGTTTACTTGCGTTTAGTCATAAAACAATACTGTCACCTATCCTTAGGCGACAACCACAACAAGAACATAAATTTCAAAACCGCTTTGAAAACTAATCATCTGTTCTAGGATGATTGATTGTAAGGTTTTGAACTCTCTATTATATGGTTTTAAACCCCTTTGAGTTTTCAAAACCTCGTCAGGGTTTTGGGTTTTAAATAATGTGAACACGTGCAAACTGGAAGGGTGAATGCCTGTATTCTGGGTTTTCTGTCTAGGCAAGCACTTCGTATACATCTCATCAGACGCGAGACCAGTTGTGCTTACCTGGGAATTCTTGGGATGAGTGTTCACTTATAGGCGAGCATGTCTTCGCGATACATTATTTTTAACCCATTTACTTTGATTTGTCACCATCTCATTTGTTTGCCTTAGGTAACAAACAAATGATCACAATTTTCATTCGTTACCATTCTGTATTGATTATCCAATAACCTTTCACTCGTTTCTTCCTATGTCTTTCATTTCCTTCTAGAATGTGTATTCCTCTCAGCACTGGTCAAACGCCCGAGCGAACAGCCAAATTTGTCCAGCAAATAGGCGAAGTGATTCAGAAGACTGTGGATTTAGGCATTGCCATGGCTCGTCTCAACAATGAAGCCTCTCGTCTCGACAATGAAGCCACTCAAGAGCCACCAAAGGAAGCAGAAGTCAAGCCAGCACCAAAATCAAGGAAGCGTAAGGCTTCAAGGAAACCCGCAGCGGTTACACCTAATCAAGCGGGACCTAGCCAAGTGGCAAGGCCACCAGCTAGGAAGCCGTACTTAGGAACTGCTCCTAGGTGCAAGCGATGTAACGGTCATCATTCAAACCTCATACCCTGCTTCAAATGTACCTACTGTGGATGGCGGGGACATTTGGTCAACACATGCCGCTTTGCTATCCAAAACAAAGCTGTTGCAAATCTTGCTGCTACCCAAATCCAAGTCAACCCTACTCAAGCTCGTTTTCCGCCTGGTACTTGCTACAACTGTGGCGAGACGAGCCATTTCAGGAACAACTGCCCGAAGATAGTCAGTGCAAATCCAACCCTTGGATGAGCATTCGACTGAACAAAGGATGTTGCTGTCTTATGCCTTTGTTTCTTTTGTTTTCGTGTATTGTGAAACAATATGTCTTGTTCATAAATAAAAGTTGTTGATCACAATTCTGATATACAAGTATAATAACAAGTGTTTATGGCATTTCCCTATAATACCTGCATTAAGGAACTATGTTCCTTACAAACTACTCTTGTGATTCTCTTTTTCAAATGATCGCTCATGAGTCCCTCGAAAATTTTAAGTACTCGTTTCATTTTAAGATGCGAAGTACAGAAAATAAAGTGACATTATGAGTAATCATGCTTCAGCACATCTTTACCTTTAAATCCTTGGTTAGATAACTAAGGGTATTACCAAATCTCATACCCATTACGTTTTGATTTTTCAACATACACAGTACAAGTATTTCAACACAATCTTCATGATCTCAAAACATTTCATATAGTTTGAAAATAATTTTTCTAGATACATTGTCTATGTTATTTCAAAAACATTGGCCATGTTATCAAAACCAACCTTTCTAATTTCAAAATATTTCATATAGTCAGAAGACAATATTAACACAGTATATCTTCTTATCAAGTGCATGATTTCAAAAGCATCATTCATGTTTTCCAAAAACCTTATACATAATTTCAAAAATTCATTTCGCATGATTTTAAAACATTTTTATAAATATACTTATCTAAAAACCTACTTTATAATTTCAAAAGTATTATATATAAGGTTTCAAAAACGTTAAACACATTTTTCTTAAAAGAACCCCATGCATAGTTTTCAAAAATATTTTCCTCATACATTGACTTAACTTTCAAATTTCGCTTCATATGTCGCCTTGGCATATCTGGCATCTCAACTTCATAAGCATTTTTACTTAATGTTTTGACATAAGCACGTCCAGTGCAAGGTTTCAAAACATCTTCACTTCTAAAATCCATATGGGATCTTTTTATCTTCACAATTAGACCCTTGTGGATGATTATCATTCAAATCAGAGTCCTTAATTGGATTCCTTATGTACCTAAATTCGAACATTTCGGTTCCTTATAATCGAAATCGAATTTTTCTTTTAGAAATCTTTCTATCTTTATAGTTAGATTCTTGATAATGTTTAAAGTACCAAATGAAATCCAAGGAATGGATTTCTAGTGTGCTTTAAATACATGTGCTCTGTTAGCAGAACAAACTTCTAGTTAAACAATTTTGTGGTTATATGACTATGCGTTTATGCATCTTGGGTTTTCTTTTATGCATTTTGTGTTTTTGTTATACTCTGGATATTCGTTATCCAAATCCTCGCAGGATCTTTCGTATCTCCATATGAGGGATTCGTAGCAGGGTAGTCAAAAGGTGCTACCTTAAATCCTTATTGGGCTTCTATGTAATAGTTAAGACCCTTGGATTATATAATACCACTCCATGATTCATAAGAGACCCTTAAGTGGTCTAGTCAAAAAGATTGATTCACAATTTGGTTAAAGAATGACATCTAGTGATGTAGCTGAACAGACTCCTTAATAGTCTATTTAGATCATTTATTGATTTAATTAAAAGGACTCTATGGCGGTCTAGTCACACTCATCACAGGATTGTTCATTTGGTTTTCCCCTACACATTATAAAATAGACTGTGTGAACTGTGCAAGGAATTGTCTGATTATGGACGCGTACATAATTATGAAATTTAGTGCACAGAAACACAGTAAGAATTATTATGTATAAGAACCGATAGTGACAACAATAACGAAATGAGAACGATGTAATGGAGGTACGGTGGACGCACCAATGACGCTTTATATACTGGTATATAAGTATCCCTCTTACATTGAAATCATGATGTTATTAAAGTTACTAGAAGTTCAGAACCCTAACCAATGTTTTTCGATCTTTTCAACTTCATGTTTTCAAGCTCTCACAAGTTTCCTCTAAATAAATTTCGGGACGAAATTTCCTAAAGTAGGGGAGACTGTAACACCTGTGCCTCCACGGCCATCAAACAAATACCGAACCAATGAAATATTATATTTCATACTTGGGATTTGTAAAATAAAATATGTGTATCATTTGCACATATCAATTTTTGTTCAATTCCAAACTCTAAATCGCTTTCTGGAAGGTTATACGCGCACCAATGCGTAAATATAACCGGTTTAATGCAACAAACACTCCAGAATAGTGACATAGGCTTAACATACCTTAAATAACCTTTACATAACATAGAAATAAGTTTTGAAGGCTTTGGTATGGCAAAAACAAGTTAATTCACTTACAGGGACTAAACTTGACAAACTGCGAAAGTATGCCAATTTGAACTGTAACAGACATTCCGGAACATGACCATAAGTTAAACACACCTTAAATATCCTCTACATAGCTTAGAAATAGGCTTTGAGAGGTTAGGTGTGCTAAAATAAACTTTTGGGTCATTCAGGGACTAAAAGTGTCAAAAAGTGCACAAGTTTGCACTTTTGCGCATAACTCACGTTCTGAATACATCCGGACATCCAAAAATTTATGTAAGCATGACTATATTATATTTTAGTGTTTGGCTTGCCAAAAATCCATTCGTTGCGTCATTTGGATCGTTTTTCGCGCTTATGCGCATTCCATCGTAATAAAGCGAACATCGCGTTCGTACGACCAAACGAACCAACACCCGGCATATTTTTGAGCATGTTTCATGTCCACAATGTTTAGGCAACATTTTAGGGCCTTAAAGTTGGCTTTAGGGGCCTTACAAGTGTCGGGAATGGCCTTAAACACGTGTAGGGACTGAAACTGTCATTTATCAAACATGTTTCTGATCTGACAAGGCCAGGCGGCGGCCCGCATTATGTTTGTCTGATCCTGAAGCGGGCTGCGTCCGCATATCAGACCAGATTAAATGCATTTAATCACAGATCACAGCTGGTTGATTCACACCCACACATTCTCTAATGCCTAGTCAGCTGATAAGGACCATTTTTAGCTACCATAAGGTTCCGACACTTGTACGAATGCGATTAAGGCACGATATTCGACAAACGATCTTAACGGCTCCCCGAAAACTATAAATACCCCACCCACAACTTCAAAAACCACTAGAATTTTGATCTTAGAAACTCTAAGTTGAAACCATTGTTTCATACCTGAGATTCTCGGATCGAAATTAGCATTCGGGGACCCTTCGTAAGTATCCTTTCGTTCTTTTCTTTATTTTATTGCTTTTGGAGTCAGAAAGTCAAACTTTGTTTGACTTTCAGCGTTGACCAGCTTATGGTCAATGCGAAGTTCGTTTGAACTTCGCAACGTGATTGTAATCACGTTGGTTATAGTCCCTTGGGACTATGCCTACTGATTACCACGTTGTCTAGGGTCGTAGGGTAAGCGATCTAATAAATCGCTTATACCTTCGAACCCGACCCAGTTTGGTCGATCATTAGGATCCGACCAAATACATTAGGTGACCATAGTGTATAGGGAATAACCTTCCGAGGTTATACCTTATGGTCACATCGTTTAAGTAGTTGTATGATAGGTAGTTTATATGCCTTAGGTAAATTACCAGAATACCCTTTTCATGTATAATTGGTAATTAAGCATATGTAACCTAAAATTTTGTCACATAACTGATTATGTAACATGTTTAGGCATATAACACTTGTCATAGGGCTAGTTAGGCGGTCCGAACGCGTTTCACGCGAACGACGCGTTAAAGTAGCATAAGCTACCTAAACGGGTCGTAATGGGTCGTAAACACTTAGGTTAGGTTTCATTTAGTATGTAGGTTTTGTTGAACCATACTACACGAGTCTCCATACTCGTTTGGTTTACAAACCCTCATGCTACCCGATCTTCCGATCTAGGTCCGGTTTATTAACATAGTTACCTATATTAGGTGCCGTTTGATTCCGTGATCTCTAGCATTGTTTGGTTGTTACTCAAGGACTACTGAGCAATCTCAAGTGAGTACATAGACCCCTCTTTTACTGTTTTCCAAACTGTTTTGGGGTGAAACACATGTGCCTACTTGTTACTTTTATGCTTTCCTGTTTTCACATCATATACTTGTTATGTTCAATAGTACACTTATAGTACATGATTTCATTGTTTTCATGCTATGTATGTCCATTTAGTACATGCTTAGTACATTATTTTACATTGCATCTCTGTTGCATATGTTCCAGTAACATATGGACACATTGTTTTACAGCTCTACCTTGTATGTTTACTCTAGCATACTAGGTACATTATCTTCATAAAACATGCTTACATTTTGGTATGACATTTGGGTTGTTTAAACTATACTATACATTCATTAACACCGATCATGCCGCTCGGTAGTAGGTAGTGGTACCACAGGACTTGACAAATCCCATTCCTGAAATCTCGGGTTTGTTTGGACGTAAGGAATGACCGAATCCGAATACATATTCTTTTGATAACTCATTTTTACATAGTTATCCGACTGTCTCAAGGCTTGGATGTATGAATTTTCACAATACCGCATAAATGTTCATATTCAGTATAGCATGCATATATTTTACAAAACATAACTTTGATTTAAACCAAGTTTTACTTCAATACTTTGTTTTGTACATTTTTACTTATGGTTTAAGTAGTCTTAATTTTACTTACCATACATATCATTTTGGTTATACATTACTTGACTACTTTTGGATTATAAACATTTGACATGGTTTATACAAGGACTTTTGACTATTGGTTTAAACATAGACTTATTACATTGTTGGTTTGGTTTGAGTAAGTGATTAATTAACGAGGCGGGTGTAATATGATACAAACATGGTGGATACGCCGCTGGTACATCCTATATATAAGTGTTTGTATGATATCACATATTGTAGCGTTATTTGAATCATTTCAATTTGAGACATATAACATTTTATACAAATAACATACTTTTCACAAGACATTGTTTTACAAAACAACTTATCTTTTACAAACTCATTTTACTTGGTTATTCATTTAACCATACATTATTCTCTTACTTATACTTATCATCTGATCTTATTGCTTTTCAAACGATTTACAAAACAAAGCAAACTACAAGGTTCATGACTAAACATTTTCTTAAACATAAGTCATGAATCTCATTTTCACAAAATCTATGTATCTCACAGGCATTTTTATGCTGACGTACCTATTTTCACATGTGTTTTCAGGAGATGATGCATAGGACTTATCAAGACATACTTAGGCGGACCTGTGCCTTAGTGACTTAAAACGAGACAAGAACTAGTTAATTTATGTTATGTACTCTTTACTTCTTGTTTAAAGACAATGTAACTCGCTTGTTTGATGAATAAAACGAAACTTTAATATCCATGGTTGTGAAACATTAATTCTGTTACAACACTCCCCGACGTTTCCGCCACGTTTTGTATGTTCTACGTGGTCGGGGTGTGACATCTATCTTGGAGTAAAAACTCGAACCTTGAAGTTGATCGAAAAGATCATCAATCCTCGGCAAAGGATACCGATTTTTGATGGTTAACTTGTTTAGCTCTCGGTAGTCGATACACATGCGGAAACTACCATCCTTCTTCTTGACGAACAAAACTGAAGCTCCCTGAGGCGAGAAGCTTGGTCTGATAAATCCCTTGTCCAATAGTTCCTGAAGTTGCGTCGACAGCTCTTGCATCTGGGAAGGCGCAAGTCGATAAGGTGCCTTGGCTACAGGCGCGGCGCCTGGAACCAAGTCAATATGGAATTCGACTTGTCGTTGAGGCGGCAATCCTGGCAAGTCTTCAGGAAAGACTTCAGGATATTCCTTTACAACTGGGATATCTTCCTGCTTTGGCTCAGCGGCTTCTTTGTCCATAACGTGTGCCAAGAAGGCAACACATCCTTTCTGCAAACATCTTTGGGCTTTCAAACAACTGATGATCCTTAGAGGCGTATCATGCTTCTCTCCATGCACTACAATCGTCTCTCCATTCGCCATCGGAATGCGAATGATCTTCTCGTGACATATGATCTCTGCTTGGTTGCTTGACAACCAATCCATTCCAATTACCATGTCAAAGCTTCCCAACTCAACTAGCAAAAGATCAAGCGTAAACTCATGCTCCCCGAGCTCTATTAACAGCCTCTAATCACTTCATTTGCCTCTACTAGCTTCCCATTGGCTAGTTCTATCGAGTATGGAATATCTAGCTTACTAGCTACTAACCCAAGCATGTTCTTAAACTCTAGGGATACAAAGCTATAATCGGCACCAGTATCAAACAATACATATGCAAAGCGTTGGTTGATAGGGAACGTACCCGTGACTACGTTCGGATCTTGGCGAGCTTCCCTAGCTCCAATGTTGAAAACCCTTCCCTGAGCTTGGTTGTTTCTCGGGCAATCACGCTTGAAATGCCCAACATCTCCACAGTTAAAGCAACCTGGTCCCCGACCATTTCCATTTCCATTTCCTCCCTGGTTGTTGTTCGCTCCACGATTTCCATTACCAGCTGGGTTTCCATTGCCACCACGGTTTCCGTTACCGCCATTTCCTCCATGGTTGTGGTTTCCATGCCCATTTCCACCACGGTTACTGTTTCCATTCCCGCTGCCATAACCTCTCTGACCACCATTACCACGACCAGTACCAGCCCAACACGTCTCCTTCGAATGACCATTTTTTCCACAAGACTCACATTTCCTAACCCTGCACTGGCCGGCATGATGGTACTGGCACAAATCACATTTGGGCATTGTGCCCATATACCCTTTTCCTTTGTTTTCAACACCAGTCTTGACTTCGGCCGGTGGGTTCGTATCTTTACGCTTGCTGGCACTGCTGGTTCCCTTCTTGAAATTTGAGAATTTCCTTTTGTTCTCACCCGACGACTCAACGTGAGTCTCCTTCTTCTTCTGGTCAGAGATCAAAAATTTGTTCAACCTGATCGCTTCTTCAGTTAGTGCCACACTTAGATCAATGGCCTCAGTGATCGTTGCAGGCTTTGATGTCGTCACCATGCTCATGATTTGGGACGCCAATCCCCAAATAAAATGCTCAATGCGCTTGAATTATGGATCAACCATGTAAGGAACGACGCGAGATAAGTCATGAAATCTCTACACGTATTCAGCAATTTTTGGACCATCCATCTTGAGGTTCCAAAACTCAGTTTCCAATTTTTGAATCTCAGCCCTTGAACAATATTTCTTACGCATGAGTTCCTTCATCTCATCCCATGTCATAGCATATGCAGCCTCTTCTCCCAAGGTCTGAACTTGGAGATTCCACCATGATAGAGCTCCGTCTAAGAACAGTCCAGAAATGTAGGTGACCTGGTGCTCTGGCGCACACTTTCTCATTCTTATCACAGAATCAGTTTTCTCAACCCATCTAATGAAAGCTACAGCACCCCCGGTGCCGTCGAAATTCAGAGGCTTGCAGTCTAGGAAATGCTTGTAGGTGCAGCCTGTACAAGCAACATCATTCACAGAAAGCATTAGCGAAAGCACATGGAATATCCAAATGTAACGTAATGTGTCTTTAGTGACTTAAACATTACCATGAGGTGGGTTACTTCCTGAGGTACCTCCGCTATGCTCAGAGCGTAAGGCCTCGTGTTGTGCTATTGCTCGTGAAATCCGTTCTTGTAGCTCAGCCTCTGATGTGGGCAGCTGGTTGTCTCTTCGAGGAGGCATTTTCTAAAAGAAGATTGTATAGGTCAGGTCTTATGCATATAAGTATGTAGTACGTGTATGTAATAACATTTATCAACGCAAGTAAACACATAACATCACATTCATATCACCAATGTATAATTCAACAATGTATATAATGAGAATATTGCGATTGATATTTATTGTTTTTAATTTATTTTATATGTTATAACATATTTCGGGCTCGGTTTTCACATACGAGTGTATTTAAAGACATATGAGGGTCTTTTAAAATATACAGAGGTGTCGAAAATATTATGAGAGTGTCGATTTTACCGAGGGTTGTTACATCCTCCCCACCTTGTTTTAGAGCTCGTCCTCGAGATCTACTGGAACAAGTGCGGATATTTCCTTTGCATTTCAGATTCGAGTTCCCATGTATACTCAGGTCCTCTTTTGGAGTCCTATTTCACTTTGACCAGAACTAATCTTTTATGTTTGAGGTTTTTGACTTTCCTGTCTTCAATTTGTATAGGCCGTTCTATAAACTTGAGTTGTTCATTTACCTCTATATCCTTAAGAAGTACTATTAGTGATTCATCAGCTAAACACTTTTTGAGATTAGATACATGAAACACATCATGTATTCCTGCCATTTCCTCTGGCAGTTGTAGCTGATAGGCTACAGGTCCTATTCTTTTAATAATCTCAAAAGGTCCAATATACCTGGGACTTAGTTTTCCCCATTTGATGAATCTTACTACTCCTTTCCAAGGAGAGACCTTCAACAATACTTTATCTCCTATTTTAAACTCCAATGGCTTGCGTCGGTTATCAGCATAACTTTTATGTCGATCACGTGCTGTTTTCAGTCGTTCCTTGACTTGAATAATCTTGTCAGTTGTTTCTTGTACTATCTCAGGTCCAGATAGTTGCTTTTCCCTAATTTCTGCCCAACAGACTGGGGTTCGGCACTTACGTCCATAAAGTGCTTCGAATGGTGCAGCATTGATACTTGTGTGATAACTATTGTTATAAGAAAATTCTATTAAAGGTAAGTGATCGTCCCAATTACCTCCGAAATCAATTACACAAGCTCTAAGCATGTCTTCCATCGTTTGAATAGTTCTTTCACTTTGTCCGTCTGTTTGAGGATGATAAGCTGTGCTCAATTTTAACTTGGTTCCCATTGCCTTTTGGAAACTTGACCAAAAATGAGAAGTAAATCGACTATCTCTATCAGAAACAATTGATAAAGGAATTCCATGTAAAGAAACAATTTCATTTACATATAACTTAGCTAATTGTTCTATACTAAAAGTTTCCTTCATTGGTAGGAAATGAGCTGACTTGGTTAGTCTATCTACAATCACCCAGATTGTATCATTTCCTTTCTTTGTTTTGGGTAATTCAGTAACAAAATCCATTGTTATTAATTCCCATTTCCACACTGGCATTTCTAACTGTTGTAGAAATCCTGAGGGTTTCTGGTGTTCAGCTTTAACTTGTGAACAGGTTAAACATTTAGAAACATAGGCTGCTATGTCCTTTTTCATTCCTATCCACCAGAAATTCTTCCTTAAATCCTGGTACATTTTATCACTACCTGGATGCATCGTATACTTAGATTTATGGGCTTCTTCTAAAATATGATAACTTAGGTTTCCTAATTTAGGTATCCACATTCTCTTTTCATGGAATCTCCAAATTCCATCAGTTCCTTGTTCTAATTCTTTTAGCATACCTTTTAATTTTTCAGTATCATCCTTGATTACTGATTCTTGTGCTTCTCTTATCTGATCATTTAAATCTACTTGTAGATTTAATTTACGAGAACGTACCCTTTTTGGCTTTTCATGATATTTTCGACTTAAAGCATCTGCTACTACGTTTGCTTTTCCTTCATGATACTGAATATCACAATCATAGTCACTAAGCATCTCCATCCAGAGTCTTTGTCTCATATTCAACTCCTTTTGTTTGAAAATATACCTTAAACTCTTATGATCAGTGAATATGGTAAACTTACTACCATAAAGGTAATGTCTCCAAATCTTAAGAGCAAAAATTATAGCTCCTAACTCTAAATCATGGGTTGAATAATTCTCTTCATGATTATTAAGTTGTCTAGATGCGTAAGCTATAACCTTTTGCCGTTGCATCAATACACATCCATAACCTAATTTAGAAGCGTCACAATAAACAACAAAGTCTTCAGCTCCTTCTGGTAATGCTAGTATGGGTGTATGGGTCAATTTATGCTTAAGGATTCTAAATGCTTCTTCCTGTTTTGATCCCCATTTAAAATTAACATATTTACAGGTCAGCTTAGTTAAAGGAATGGCTATTCTAGAAAAATCTTGAATAAATCTTCTATAATAACCGGCCAATCCTAAGAAACTTCTAACCTCGGTTGGTGACTCAGGGGTTTTCCATTTAGTAATCGCCTTGATTTTTGTTGGATCTACATGAATTCCTTTATGATTGACTAAGTGACCAAGGAATTGTACCTGTTCTAACCAAAATTTGCACTTTGAAAATTTAGCATAAAGCTTTTCCTTTCTTAATAAACTTAAAAGTGCATGCAAATGCTTTGCATGATCCTCTTTATTCTTAGAGTAAATGAGAATATAATCTATAAAGACGATTATGAATTTATCCAAATATGGCTTACATATTCGGTTCATCATGTCCATAAATGCAGCTGGGGCATTGGTTAAACCAAATGGCATGACAGTAAATTCATAATGACCATACCTTGTTCTGAATGCGGTTTTAGGAATATCCTCTTCCTGTACCTTTAATTGATGATATCTTGACCTTAAATCAATTTTAGAGAAAAATCGAGCTCCTTGCAGTTGATCAAACAGATCATCGATTCTTGGTAATGGGTACCGGTTCTTAACCGTAATCTTGTTTAATTCATGGTAGTCAATGCACATACGCATTGATCCATCCTTCTTTTTAACAAACAGTATCGGCGCTCCCCACGGCGACGAACTCGGCTGTATGAATCCTTTCTCTAACAATTCTTCTAATTGTTTCTTTAATTCTTGCATTTCAGCGGGTGCCAAACGGTAAGGTGCTTTGGCAATCGGTGCCGTTCCTGGTAGCAAATGGATTCTAAATTCAACTTCTTTATCTGGAGGTTGCCCTGTCAATTCTTCTGGAAATACATCTGAAAACTGAGATACTACTGGAATATCTTTCAAATCTTTTCCTTTAGTGTTAGTGATCATAGAAATCAAATACACTAATGATCCTTTTCTTATATAACTTGCAGTTTTCATCACAGAGATGAATTTTGTGGATCTATTTGGTTTATCTCCTTTAATTGTGATCATTTTACCTTTTGGTGAATTTACTTGAATTGACTTTTGATTTCATAAAATACTAGCTTTATTGGCTATTAACCAATCCATTCCTAAAACAACATCGAATCCTGCTAGATTCATGGGATAAAGGTTTGCTATAAACTTTTGGTTTAAAATTTCTATTCTTGCTCCTTGCAAGATTTCAGAAATCCTAATGGCTTCTCCATTAGCTGTCTCTACTAGACATTCTTGTGGTAGTTTAGTCAATGACTGATTTAGAAATTTGCAAAATGATGTATTAATAAAACTTTGGTTTGCACCAGAGTCAAATAATACTTTAGCAAAAATATCATTAACTAAAAACGTACCAGCTATGATATCTGGAATCATCTTGGCTTCATCTGCAGTCAGACAAATGCTCTAGCATTTTTGGTATTCTTGTTGTCCGCAGCTGGAGCTAATTTTGGACAGTTTGGCCTAATATGACCTTTTTCTCCACAGTTGTAACACAATCCATTACTAGATTTCTTCCTGCAATTTTCTTCCTTGTGTCCTGGCATCTTGCAATAATTGCAAAGAGTAGAGCATTTTCCCGAATGTTTTTTCTTGCAATTCTTACAGTAAGGTGCAGAGGTAGAACCCATATTTCTACGGTTGTAATTCCCAGAACGGAATTCTTGAGTAAGCCTTTGGGTTAGGTTCCTTCTTTGATCCTCTTCTCGGGTACGAACTAATTCATCGGTCAAGGTATTGGCTAATTCTACAGCTTCTTCTATGGTTTGAGGTCTAGCTGCCTTGACTACGTGTCTTATTTCCCCAATTAATCCCCATATATAACGGGAGATTAACACTGGTTCAGGTGAAGCAAGAGTTGGCACTATTCTAGCATATTCGAAGAATATTTTAGTGTATCCCTTACTATCTACACCAGTCATCCTAAGGTTTAAGAATTTGTTTGCTATCTGTTCCTTTTCATTGGGTGGGCAGAATTTCCTTTCTACCTTGTTTTTAAATTCTTCCCATTCCATATTGTAGGTTCTATCACTTCCTCTTGTTTGGAGGATAGTGTTCCACCATTCTAGTGCTGAATTCTTAAACAGATTAGAAGCAAACAATATCTTATCTTCTTCAGCACACTTGCTTATTCTTAAGACTGCCTCAGTTTTCTCTATCCAGCGTAGGGTTGCAATGGCCCCTTCATTGCCCGAGAATTCCATTGGTTTACAAGACCAGAATTCTTTATAAGAACAACCATAAGGCATGGTCCTTCTTCTTTTGGGAATGGACATTTGAAGTACGGGTTCATTGTTCACGCTGTTTTCAGGTTCGATGGGTCGCTTACTATTATGCTTACTTTTATTATTCGCTTCTTGAAAAGTTTGAATAATATATGGCATTGCATCTATGATTCCTTGTGCTACTATATGTTGAACGGCACTATTATCCATTTGATTTCCATTGTTATTGATGCTTGGATTCTCATTAACCACGTTAATGTTACTCTGGTTATCATTATTCAGATTTCCTTGATTTCCTTCATCGGCCATCTGAATTTTAAACATTTATCCCATATTAATATCACAAGATAATATTCAATATAATTAGTCATATGACGCGCAATCTAGCCAAAAACGTCGATCATTGCGACTTTTACTCTATTTTCATATACTATTATGCATCTATTACATTCTAGTACTGAAATAAAATTACAATACCAACATAATAGAATCACACTAATAGTAATATACATCCGTACACACATATTTTATTTTATTTTTATTTTATTATTTTATTATTATTACTATTACCAACTTTTCTATCCCATCACGGATATGGATTTCTCCAAAAATCCGTATTGCGCTCATCGTATTTCCATACGAGACGCTCTCCCACCTGTCTCATTCTCTCACTACTTTCTAAAATCTCTTCTCCAAAAGTCCTAAGTTCTTGCATGTTTTCTGCACTCATTGGGGGTGCAGGTTCTAGGACTGGGTTCGGAATCTGGGGTGCGGGTTCCTGATATGGGGGTGAAAGTGCCTGAAATCGGTAAGGATCTTCTAAGATTTCCCTAATATATTCATCGTGGTAATAGGGATCTAAATGGTCCATACCTGGGTAGGCTCCTATGTTCTGTATGGGGTTGTCTTCATGTATCGGCTAACGTTGCACAAAGTCCCTATTGTCGTCCCACCAGGGGTCGTAATTTGGGTCTAGGGGATTTGGTGCAGGTACCCTAGGGATTTCTTCTAGGTTAAAGTCATGCATCTCCACCTGGTTTTCAGGATTTTCTATCTCCATGGGTTGGTCAGGGATTTGCAATTGTGGTTGTGGGGCTACTAGTTGTTCCAGACTTGGGTCAGCAGCAGTTGTGGCTAGGATATGGAAATTAGCTAGGCTTCTATTTAGCATATCCTGTGTATGAGCATCTGTCTTTCGCTTAATAGCTGCTAAGGCTCTCTGCTGTTGTAACTTTTGCATTCTTTTCCTACGTGCAAAGGCTTCCTTACTGAACCATCCTCGTTTCTTATGAGGGAATGGCTCTTCTGACTGAGCTTTAAAAGCAAACATTCCTTCTTCCTGATCAACAGAATACCCCGAAAGGGCAGGCTGTGATGAGGTACCTTCACTCCTAGGTGAATCAGATACCTGACGACTCATTTATGAGGGTCCTTGATCACTCATACTGTAAACTAACAAATAGTCAAATAACACATAACAAATAAATACAATTATGCATGTATTTTCATAATTTATTTCCTAACACAAAGTTTAAATTTTAAGTGTCAGCAGAACACTTCTTTGACTTAGACCAGTGGCTAGGCTCTGATACCACCTCCTGTCGCAACCCCCGATCCCTTATCTGTCCCGGGAACGGGCGGACACGAGCTCAGCGACGGTGGTATCAGACTTGTTTTAATTTGGCAGCGGAATTTACATCAGGACCGTAGTTAAGAAATGTTTATCAGAGTAAAACCACCATATTTGATATTAATAACCACATGGGTAAAACCCAAGTTTCTTATTACAATACATTTATAGGGACAAATCCTATTTTATTGAATTTAAAACATCGTTTATTAGGTAACTTTTATAGCCACATTTTTCCCAAGCCTTCAGTGCTCTCCAGCTGGCTTTTTACTAATTGGCTGTCACATTGTGTTACCTGAAATGCATTTTAAAAACATTTGTCAGTGGAAATACTGGTGAGTGAATCCCAGTTTAAGCAAGTTTAAATAAAAAGTCACAGTGAACAGTATTGAGAGCGATCACATTGTTTATTTCTACACAATTACTCCATTAGTACTGTCAATCCTGACTTGTGGGTCATATTACCCATTGGCTAACTCATTGTCCAATGGTAACGTATTGTCATCCCGAGTTACTACTCACAGTGTAGTAAATTTTGTATACAAAACCCCAACATACCGGCAGTAATTGAAGAACTACAAAGACTCAATCACTGCTAAATTTCATTGTAAAACATTTAAGGTTTTGTAAAACATTACCAAAAATGTTAACAAAAAGAGGATAAACTCACAAAAAGGTTTACACAAAAAGAAGGATTACTCACATTGCTAACTTAGACTTCGCGTAAGGGTTTCCTGGATATAATCTATAATTTATACAAATGTACATTGGTTAGTATCATAACCCTTTGAAAATATTAATGATACCCTCCCCGAGACGGCATTCCAACAACTACGTCGGGCAGAACCACGACAGTTATTACGGAACCCTAAATCAATCGGGCAACGTATCTATTACGAAACCAGGGTTATAATACTTACAACGGAGCAGAACCTCGCTAATTAGGGGGTATAATACCCGAGTATTATAACTCTACTACAGAAATTGTGATTGAGAATTGAGAAATGAACGAACTGAAATGAAACACGAGGCCTCCTTTATATAGTTGCCTGATTCTGGTCTCCACGCGGCCCGCGTAAAGGTAGCCTTAGGGCTACGCGGCCCGCGTCAACCCTGGTCAACAGGGTAGCTTGTCCCGGTCATGATCTAGACCCGCCACGATGTCGACACGTGTCGGCCTCTGGTGTTGCCGTGTTGTTGATCTTACGCGGCCCGCGTAAAGGTAAGCTTAAGCTTACGCGGCCCGCTTGAACTAAAGGAATCAAATGAAATCAGGTATCCACCTTGATACCGCCCGCGTAAATGTTGGGGTGGGTCTACGCGGCCCGCCTCAACTTAATATTTATTGTTTTTAATTTATTTTATATGTTATAACATATTTCGGGATCGGTTTTCACATACGGGTGTATTTAAAGACATATGAGGGTCTTTTAAAATATACAGAGGTGTCGGAAATATTATGAGAGTGTCGATTTTACCGAGGGTTGTTACACAGTCCACTCTCAGATGTGGACATAGTGTCTGTAACAAAATAATCACAACATATGCACATATATCAACAATCATCATTAAGCATGTAAGCAATAACAATGTAAGCACGTATTCATCCTAGTCTTCCCAGACTATCCCACCCAGCCTCTCAGACTGAACTACTTAGTCTCTTATAAACTCCCCAGTCTCTCAGACTGTCCCAACTAGTCTCTCAGACTAACTACCCAGCCTCTCAGACTGAACTATAAATGAATTCCTTGAAATGTGTTTCGTGTCTTTTATTTGTAAAAATGTTTGTTTCCTGAATCTGGGCGTTTCGTGTATGCAATGAAAATATGTTTTGAAAACATTTTCATGAGAGCCCTAATGATCGTAGTCTAGACTCGAGAAAGAATCCTAGTTCGCTACGATCGAAGCTCTGATACCAAGCTGTCACACCCTGAACATTGCGCAAGCGTGATTATGGTGTGACTTTCTTAATACCATCGCATTCAATCATAACAACAACTATATGATTAAAACCAGAGATGTTCATCCATAAATTAAGTTTGAAAATACCACAACATAATTGTCTGAAACGTAGACTCCAAATTTAAATTACAAACCACAACATGTTTTAAAGAGTTCACGAAGACTGGACAAAAGACCTTAAATAAAACCGAGTTTAGAACCATGTATCTCGTCCAGGATTAAGTTACATCTCCTAAACCCTAATGACTTCGGATGACATCTTTTTATTCATAACGCAGCTTGGAACATGCAAACACCCGCCAGATCCACTTAATTCCCTGAAATACATGTAATTTGAAAACATCAACAAAAGTTGAGTGAGTCCATGTGTTTGTCTGTGCATATAAATAACCTTTAAAGTATGTCTGTATGTATGTAAATCCTGGTATGAGAGCAATAAGGAAAAACAGATCACCATTGGTTTGCAAGGCCAATGGTATGTGTGAAGTGATGCAGGAAAACTCAAACCTAGCGGATTTTGCCACGGCTTCAGTATGTGGACATAGTCATCTCATGGGCCACCCTGGTCCTCATGGGTGTGGGCTCCCTACACCCAAATAGATCTATCACTCATGTCCCTCAGTCCTACGAAGAGGATTAATGGCCTTAAGTGTTGTACCCACCACTCACATGATCAAGCAGTAACCTTCCTTAACTAACCATACCATGTATAAAACGTTTGTAAACAATTGTAACATGTATTTCACCCCCGAAGTTATAAAACTGAAAACAGTTAAAAGAAAAGGGGGACATGAACTCACTGTCTTGTGTCTTCAGTACTCGTAACTCACGTTCCTTCAGCAAACACGACTACCTACAATGTACTAACATCTATTAGACGGACGGGTCATGCCTTGTCTTAGTATTAATGTTTTTGAGTTATGTCTCTTTTATGACTTCAATATTATTCCAAGTTATGATTACTTGTTAAAATAATAAATATTTAAACTTAAATTATATTTGTTACTTTTTGGAATAATCGTTAAACAATATTTTGTAGCAATACTTCTCAAGTATTTATACTTGTATTTCCTTCCCAAGGGTGGGTATATTTGTATTTGTATATTTTTGCCATGTAACAGTGTCGTATTCCGGCGTGTATTTATTCGTACGAGAATACGTATTTTCTTGTAATCGTTAAGTATTCTTACGCTTAATTTTTGTGTTAAACTTTCCGGAATATTGTTTCTAATAAAAGTCCACCAATATTTATATACTTCCAAAATGTATATTCTTAAGAAGTATCACTTAGAAGATTATTTATAATTTTCCTCTAGGCAAAAATATCTTTAGTTTCAAGATAATATATTTTCAAGTCTAACTTTAGAAAATATATATAAACTTATTCTTATCCAAAAGTAATGTATTTCAAGTTTATCCAAGAAAATATATATTTTTTCCCAAAAATATTATATTTCCTAGTAATTCCAAGAAAACATATATATTTTTAATCGCCAAGAATTATATATTTCCTTCTTGTCAAAATATGATATAACTTTTGTGTTAATCATAAAAATCATATTTTCATTTCTTGTGTCCAAAATATTATTTACCAAGAATATATTTATAAATGTATCTTCCAGAATATTTTGTAAGTTACATTTTTTCGTTCGGTTCCCCAATATTATGTGTGTAACTTGTGTATTTATTCCTTGAGATTTTCGGTAATATTTTTTATTGTGATTTCTTTGTATTTTGTTAAGTTATATTATTTCAAGTCCTAAAATAATATAACTACTACACATAATATACAAATAATCACACACATGGTGTCTTCTAAATATATATTTCAAATACATATTTAGTCATTTTTATTTATAAAAATCAACCTCCAATGTTTGTATTTTTGTAACAAATAATTATGGCAAGTTTTTGTAGAACGCTCTTAGTTAAAATACACTTGTAAATATTTGTTCAAGAATATTTTTCTAAGTGTTTATATTTTTAGAAAATTTTGCCATAGTTTCCCTAAAAATGGAGGTTTCCATGCTTTCAAGCATATCATTTTCTTTTGTAAAAATCATCACCAATCATCAACAATTTCATCAAGACTTACCAAGTGCCAAAATCATGCAATTTATACAACAACATGAACTTGAACTTTTATAAAAACTTGTAGTAACTTACTAGTGTGTTTAGTAAGCCTTGTTACCCTTTAAAATATGGTTATTTGTTTGTAAATCTTATTCTTGTAAAATTTAGTCTTTTACAACTTGTATGATGATTTTTTTCAAACAATCATTCTTTTGAATTTTTCTTGTTAACAATGTATTTCTATACTTGATTCACCACTAAAAACATGGTTAGTTTCTTTAAAATCCATGATTATGTAAATCTTGCAAATGAACTTGGTTACTTGAGAAAATTATGTTTAAAATCACTTTTATACAAGACTTCTAACATGTTTCATACTTCATCATACACAAAATCATTTTTTTATTTTCAAGTTCATGAGAAACATAAAGTATGATCATCTTTGTCTTTCACAAGATCATCACCTCAACTTGCTAGATCATGTGTTTAATCACAATCTAGTAAGTTCCATATGATGTTCAACATCACAAACACAAATAATCAACCATCAAGAAGCAAAACAACACTTAACAATATGTATTCTTATGTTAGTGAGCTTTATGTTAGAGATTATCATCTTGTTCATTAGTGTTCTTCATGATTAACAACATACATCATCTTTTAACCAACTAAATGAGAAGTAAATTTAAGTTACAAGAGGCTTACTACTAGCACAAGGGCTAGGGAAGAATCAAAGATGAAGATGATGAAGAATAAGTTGGATAAAAGTTCTAGGAAGTGGTCCTTCAAGCTCCAATGCTTCCTAGCTTCTTAATCTTGCTTCTTGCACCTTAGGATCACTTGGAAATTGGATGGAATGAAGTGAAGATGGTGGTGGTGTGGCTCCTTGTTCTCGGCCGTAAGTAGAGGAGAGGGGAGGAGAAGAGTGGTGTTGAGAAGTGTTGTGATAGAATGAGAATGATGATCTCTTGGTTAACTTTATAAACTTCCAACAACATTTAGTCTAATGGATAATATGTTCTCTTAAGTACAAGACATATCTATTAAACAATCAAATAAAATCAAGGGTGGGGGCCACCCTTGAAACCGTCTCCAAGGGGGGGTGTTTAGTTGGGAGGTGATGGATAGTTAGAGAACTTGGTTGAAATCCAATGTTTAGTTAGTGCATTATGTGTGTTATATGTTTATAGGGTATGTTATGATGTTCGGGGATCATAACTAGCTCAGTATTGTTAAAACAATGCTTCTAGTGTAATTTTGGTGTTTCGGGTAGTGTCCGGTTGTTTGGTTATATACTGGTTCGTTAAAGTGCTAAACTATACCTTTTAGTGTTCTTTATGTACCCTTTTGTGACACTTTTAATTCCCGACACTTAGGAAAGCATTCAGGACTATTTAGTCAAATTTTTGCATGATACTAGCTTGTTATAAAGCTGATTTTTGCTGAATTATGTTGAATTCAGCACTTTGGGTGAGTTTTAGGCACTTTCCGGCACTTAAACTATCACTTAGGAATGCAGTTTTGTGGTCCTTACTTCCCTACACACCATACTAGTGTAGTACTTAGTCTCTGGCCCATACTGGGTCTCAAAACACTGTCTGTCTATGTACTGAACTTCGTCATCATTTTTCTGAGTTATCCGCTAACTGTGCTAATTGTGCTTTGTGCATCCTTTATGTCAATATGGTTTGCATGTAATAATGATGTGACATTATGCAATATGTGATGCACATGTAAGTATGATGCAGTAATCAGAAAGTAGTTAATTGTAATTCAGCACAGTCATTAGGCACTAATCATGATTAATTAATTGTACGGATACCTGGATTTTTGACAGTTGTCACATTCTCCCCCTGTTAAGAAAATTTTGTCCCGAAATTTTAGTTCTGGTACTAGCTGTAGGTAGTTGGGGAACAAATGCGGGTATTTTGCTTTCATGCGGTCCTCACACTCCCAAGTGAACTCTGGGCCGTGTCGCGCGTTCCATCGAACCTTGACGAGTTTAACACTACTCCTACGCGTCTTGTTAATCTTCCAATCAGTAACCTCAACAGGTTCTTCGGTAAAGTGGAGTGTGTCATCAATGTGAACTTCATCGGCAGGAATGGCAACGGTTTCTTGAGTTGGACTCTTTCTCAAATTAGATACATGAAATGTATCATGAACTCCATTCAGTTCTGCGGGTAGATCCAACTTGTAGGCTACAAGACAAATCCTCTCCAGGATTTTGAACGGTCCAATATATCGTGGTTTAACTTTCCACGCTTCCCAAAGCGTGCTACACCTTTCCAAGGTGAGACTTTTAGTAAAACCATATCTCCCACTTCAAACTCCAAAGGTTTCCTTCTTTGGTCCGCATAGTTCTTTTGTCGATCACGAGCCGCCTTAATGCGTTCTCGGATTTGTATGATCATATCTGTCGTCTCTTGAACCAATTCAGGACCAACAAGTTGTCTATCACCCGCATCTGCCCAGCATAACGGTGATCGACACTTGCGTCCGTAGAGGGCTTCAAACGGTGCAGCTTGAATGCTCGCATGGTAGCTGTTGTTATATGAGAACTCAACCAAAGGTAGATGGGTGTCCCAACTGCCACCCAAGTCCATTATGCAGGCTCGCAACATATCTTCTAGCATTTGAATCGTTCGTTCGCTCTGGCCATCTGTCTGTGGGTGAAAAGCAGTACTCAGATTCAACTGAGAACCAAAGGCTTCTTGGAAGGATTGCCAAATCCTTGACACAAATCTTCCATCTCTATCGGAAATAATCGAGAGAGGCACTCCATGTCGTGCAACTATCTCTCTGAGGTACAGCTCGGCTAGCTTACCTGTGTTATCTTTTTCTCTGATCGCCAAAAAGTGTACGGATTTTGTCAGACAGTCTACGATTACCCAAATCATGTCATGACCTCTGGGTGTCTTTGGTAGCTTTGTTATAAAATCCATTGAAATTTGCTCCCATTTCCACATGGGTGTTTCAGGTTGTTGCAGAAGACCTGAGGGCTTCTGATACTCGGCTTTTACCTTGGCATAAGTCAAACATTTCCCAACATAAGTTGCAACATCGCCTTTTAGTCTTGACCACCAGTAAAAATCCTTCAAATCCTAGTACATCTTATCCGATCCCTGGTGGATCGAGTACCTTGACTTGTGAGCTTCATCAAAAATCATGTCTCTAAGACCACCAAAGAGGGGAACCCAAATTCGTTTCATGAAACACAACGTTCCTTCCTCATTGGGTACTAACTGCTTCTCCATCCCACGGAGATATTCGTCCACAAGGTTCTCATTCTTAAGAGCTTCTCTCTGCGCAGCACGAATGCGCAACGAGAGGTCCGTCTGTATAATCATTTCCAAAGCCCTAACCCTTATGGGATTGATTCTTTCTTTCCGACTCAAGGCGTCTGCCACCACATTCGCCTTTCCTGGGTGATACTTGATTTCGCAATCATAATCGTTTAACAACTCAACCCATCGTCGCTATCTCATATTAAGCTCCTTCTGATCAAATATATGTTGTAGGCTCGTGTGAACAGTAAAGATCGTGCATCGGGTACCATACAGATAATGTCGCCAAATCTTTAATGCAAACACCACTGCGCCTAATTCCAAATCATGCGTAGTGTAATTCTTCTCGTGAACCTTCAACTGGCACGAAGCATAAGCTATAACCTTCTGTCGCTGCATCAGCACGCAACCTAATCCCTGACGCGAGGCATCACAATATACCACGAAGTCGTCGGTGCCTTCGGGTAGTGACAATGTGCATCGCAAAGCTTGTTCTTCAGCAACTGAAAAGCTTCCTCTTTTTTATCTCCCCATTCATACTTCTTATCCTTCTGAGTAAGGGAGGTCAGTGGTTGACGAAAAATCCTCAATGAATCTATGATAATAACCAGCTAAACCTAGGAACTGACGGATCTCGGTTGGCGTCTTCGGAGTTTCCCAATTCTTAATCACCTCGATCTTGGTTGGATCCACGTGAATTCCATCTTCGTTTACCACGTGACCAAGGAACTGAACCTCGCGCAACCAGAACTCGCACTTTGAGAACTTTGGGTATAATTTCTCTTTCTTAAGCAGCTCTAAAATAGCTCTTAGGTGTTGCTCATGCTCTTCCTTCGTCCTTGAATAAATCAAAATATTGTCGATAAACACAATCACAAATTTATCGAGATATGGCTTGCAAACTCTGTTCATCAAATCCATAAATACTGCTGGCGCGTTTGTCAAACCGAACGGCACTACTAGGAACTCGTAGTGTCCATATCAAGTCCTAAAGGCAGTCTTTGGCATGCTCTCTTCTTGAATTCTCAACTGGTGATATCCTGATCGAAGATCGATCTTGGAGTAAAAACTCGAACCTTGAAGTTGATCGAAAAGATCATCAATCCTCGGCAAAGGATACCGATTTTTGATGGTTAACTTGTTTAGCTCTCGGTAGTCGATACACATGCGGAAACCACCGTTCTTCTTCTTGACGAACAAAACTGGAGCTCCCCAAGACGAGAAGCTTGGTCTGATAAATCCCTTGTCTAATAGTTCCTGAAGTTGCGTCGACAGCTTTTGCATCTCGGAAGGCGTAAGTGGATAAGGTGCCTTGGCTACAGGCCTGGCACCTGGAACCAAGTCAATATGGAATTCGACTTGTCGTTGAGGCGGCAATCCTGGCAAGTCTTCGGGAAAGACTTCAGGTTATTCCTTTACAACTGGGATATCTTCCAGCTTTGGCTCAGCGGCTTCTTTGTCCACAACGTGTGCCAAGAAGGCAACACATCCTTTCTGCAAACATCTTTGGGCTTTCAAACAACTGATGATCCTTAGAGGCGTATCATGCTTCTCTCCATGCACTACAATCGTCTCTCCATTCGCCATCGAAATGCGAATGATCTTCTCGTGACATATGATCTCTGATCGGTTGATCGACAACCTATCCATTCCAATTACCACGTCAAAGCTTCCCAACTCGACTGGCAGAAGATCAAGCATAAACTCATGCTCCCCAAGCTCTATTAACAGCCTCTAATCACTTCATTTGCCTCTACTAGCTTCCCATTGGCAAGTTCTATCGAGTACGGAATTTCTAGCTTATTAGCTACTAACCCAAGCATGTTCTTAAACTCTAGGGATACAAAGCTATAATCGGCACCAGTATCAAACAATACAGATGTAAAGTGTTGGTTGATAGGGAATGTACCCGTGACTACGTTCGGATCTTGGCGAGCTTCCCTAGCTCCAATGTTGAAAACCCTTCCCTGAGCTTGGTTGTTTCTTGGGCAATCACGCTTGAAATGCCCAACATCTCCACAGTTAAAGCAACCTGGTCCCCGACCATTTCCATTTCCATTTCCGCCCTGGTTGTTGTTCGCTCCATGGTTTCCATTACCAGCTGGGTTTCCATTGCCACCACGGTTTCCGTTACCGCCATTTCCTCCTTGGTTGCGGTTTCCATACCCATTTCCACCACGGTTACTGTTTCCATTCCCGCTGCCATAACCTCTCTGACCACCATTACCACGACCAGTACCAGCCCAACACGTCTCCTTCGAATGGCCATTCTTTCCACAAGACTCACATTTCCTAACCCTGCACTGGCCGGCATGATGGTACTGGCACAAATCACATTTGGGCAGAGTGCCCATATACCCTTTTCCTTTGTTTTCAACACCAGTCTTGACTTCGGCCGGTGGGTTCGTATCTTTACGCTTGCTGGCACTGCTGGTTCCCTTCTTGAAATTTGAGAATTTCCTTTTGTTCTCACCTGACGACTCAACGTGAGTCTCCTTCTTCTTCTGGTCAGAGATCGAAAATTTGTTCAACCTGATCGCTTCTTCAGTTAGTGCCACACTTAGATCAATGGTCTCAGTGATCGTTGCAGGCTTTGATGTCGTCACCATGCTCATGATTTGGGGCGCCAATCCCCAAATAAAACGCTCAATGCGCTTGAATTCCGGATCAACCATGTAAGGAACGACGCGAGATAAGTCATGAAATCTCTGCACGTATTCAGCAATTTTTGGACCATCCATCTTGAGGTTCCAAAACTCAGTTTCCAATTTTTGAATCTCAGCCCTTGAACAGTATTTCTTGCGTATGAGTTCCTTCATCTCATCCCATGTCATAGCATATGCAGCCTCTTCTCCCAAGGTCTGAACTTGGAGATTCCACCATGATAGAGATCCGTCTAAGAACAGTCCAGAAATGTAGGTGACCTGGTGCTCTGGCTCACACTTGCTCATTCTTATCACAGAATCAGTTTTCTCAACCCATCTAACGAAAGCTACAGCACCCCCGTGCCGTCGAAATTCAGAGGCTTGCAGTCTAGGAACTGCTTGTAGGTGCAGCCTGTACAAGCAACATCATTCACAAAAAGCATTAGCGAACGCACATGGAATATCCAAATGTAACGTAATGTGTCTTTAGTGACTTAAACATTACCATGAGGTGGGTTACTTCCTGAGGTACATGCGCTATGCTCAAAGCGTAAGGCCTCGTGTTGTGCTATTGCTTGTGAAATCCGTTCTTGTAGCTCAGCCTCTGATGTGGGCAGCTGGTTGTCTCTTCGAGGAGGCATCTTCTAAAAGAAGATTGTATAGGTCAGGTCTTATGCATATAAGTATGTAGTACGTGTATGTAATAACATTTATCAACGCAAGTAAACACATAACATCACATTCATATCACCAATGTATAATTCAACAATGTATATAATGAGAATATTGCGATTGAGCTTGTATAAATCATCGACCACAAATACAGTTACATGTTCTACAAATGTATCATATCACATCAAAAGGGACTACAGGGTCATACCACCCTTGTCCAAAATGTCTATCAATCTACAGTAGTCATAAAATCAAAATGCGGTCTTCAAAAGGCTTCGTAAGCTAGGCTCAATAGCGACACTCTCATCAAAAGTAAGCTACCTACATAAAACCAAAAACCGGCTATGCTGATGGTGGAGGAGGAGGAGGCGGAGGCGGAGGAACGAAAAGCAAACTGCGCACATGTGCTAACTCCTCCTCAAGAGCATGAACGCGACGCAACAGATAACTAATCTGCTGCTCCATGGTAAGAAATCGAACGTCAAAATCTGGATAAGGCAGAAGAGGAGCAGGTGGAGTCGCAAAAGGTGACTGACATGAACAAGGTGGAGGACGTGGAATCCTCTCTAGCTCCATAACTCTAAGACACAGAATCTCCTGCTGAAGCTGCAAGGACAGGAGTAGCTCGTCCCTCGTGTAGCCAATAAAGTAGGAGGGATGGTATGGATCAAAAACTGGCATAGTATTCGGCGAAAACCATATGAGTGGCTCGCCTGACGGTGCAGAAAATATCATCAAAAATCCAGTATCTCATTCAACCACCAAGTACATTGACATCGGACATCACTTTGTGAGAGATTGCTATGAAAAATGTTTGATTTCTCTGCACCATGTTCCAACTAAAGATCAGCTGGCAGATGTGCTAACAAAAGCATTAGACACATCCACCTTTGAAAGCTTGATCTCTAGTATTGGCATGCTAAACATGGAACAACAAGCAAAATCGTGTTTTTCTATGAATAAAAGCATTAAAATGTTTTCAGAAAATCAAAAATCCATCCTTAAAAATAGCTAAAAATGAAATTTTCATTAAATCATTAAAAGTCTGCCATAACCACTGTTTTGTTCAAACATCTGTTCTACTAAATGTTGTCCATTGCTGAAAGTAAACCCCTGTTCTCTCATTTCCCTAGTAATCACTGTTCTTCAAAATCAGTGTTTTTTCCACTGATAAGCTATCCACTGATAGTTAAAATCACCCACTGTTTTCATTGTACCATTGCAACCACTGATATTGCTCCATCAGTGGTTTCATAAAACAACTGTCTTCCATTACTCATCAGGGGTTGGCACGTGGACAGTACATAGCGGTCAGATCTTTTGTAACCGCTGCCATGT
The DNA here is from genome assembly GCA_030545235.1 of Helianthus tuberosus. Lineage (NCBI taxonomy): Eukaryota > Viridiplantae > Streptophyta > Magnoliopsida > Asterales > Asteraceae > Helianthus > Helianthus tuberosus. The sequence continues at coordinate 165,566,445 of CM060447.1, forward strand.
CAGCATTCACTTTTTCCCTTATAAAACCCTGATCAAAACCCCCAAACAGGGTTTTACACTGTCGAATTGAATTCTAAAATTCCTTTCTCAAAGAAGTTTCCATCTTTCTCTCTCAAATCCCTCATCGTCTTCTTCATCTTGCAACCTACTCATGTCTTCTTTCGCTTCAAAATCATCTTCTAAAAAGGCCACTCAAATGGCTACCACACACATCGAAATTCCATACAAAGCTCCTCATAATTATTTGGGTCTACACACAAAACCCACTCAAACTGAAACCTTCAATTAAAACAACTGCTTTTAATGAGATACCATTAAAGATCCAATACCTGGGATATGCTATTTAACAAAACGAAAATTTTAACTACTCCCGGGAGATATTTGATGACTTGGTCAAAAATGTTACTGCAAAATCATTTTTATTATTTCCAAGGTTCTTAAGTTTTTACTTTCAAAATAAATTTGGAAAGGATGATGCTCATGTGCTCATCCAAGGTGACTCTTTTCAAATAAATGGCTTACAAATTGAAACATTTACAAGATTATCAAAGCCTTCTAAAACAAAAGCAGAGGCTCCTGAGCAGAATTTAGCAGCTACCACTGCTCCCAGGCACCTGCTGCTGAGCCCACTGCTCTAGGTGATCACAGCAGCAAAACCACTGCTGTGAAACCCACACCTAAAACCACCAGAAAACCAAGACTAAAGAAAACTCAAAAGCCCCCCAAACCCAAAACAAAGGCAACTCTAGAAGATGAGATCCCAGAGCAACTGCCAGTGACAACACCAAAGTCACTAGAAACCACTGCTGCTACTTCCTCACAGCAGATGGCAGAAAGATCTCAACCCATGCCTCAAACTCCTCCTGCTTCTTCTCAAAAAGAACAGGTTGTACACATAGGGACACCACAATATGATGCTCTGGAATCAATTGCTTCCATCATCCACAGCCCACTGCCCGGGGCAAATTTGCTTTCTACACCCATACTCACAGCCACAATTCTCCCACAAACAAAACTCTTGTTGGATGCTCTTGATTTGAACCAGACACAAACCAGTCCTTCTCACTCACTTGTTAATGAGAATATACCTCAACAAGTGACTGGGTCTGGTGTTTCACTCATTGCTAACCCACCAACAACACCTGCGGAGGTTACACCCCTTGAGTTACAAGTAACTCTTGGTGGTAGTTCAAGTGAAGCAGCCACTACAAGTGCTGAACTCGCTGGTTTGCACTTGGACAGTGGTTTCATTAATAAGACCTCCTTGAAGGCAATTTCTTCTCTGGGAACTCTTGTGTATCCAGTGTTCACTGGTTCACTAAAATTTTTTTCTCATTTTGAAGGAAGAGGTCCCTAGTACCAAGACAAAGGGGCATCAGTGGATGACTTTTGGGATACATTTCCCAAGTCAACCACTGTTACAACCACTACTAGTGGGAAATCAGATGATCCCATTAAGTTGGGTGATGGTTTAATGTACCGAGAATTGACGGGTAGAATTGATAAACTTGATACATCTGTTGTAGAAATTAAAGATATGCTGCAACAGTTGTTGAAAGTTCAAAAGGTACCACCCACTACTGCACCAACTCCAACAGCTGCTCCATCATCTGCTCCTACTACAGATGCGCTGTGGAGTTTGTTTCAACCACTGCTCCATCATCAAAGAGAATTAGCTGATCAGCAACATGAGATTCAAGTTCAAAAGATCAGAAATCTCATGGAGTCAAGGTTTAAACACACCCAGGCTGATATCAAGGCTATAAAGGCCCATTTGCTGAACACCACTGGCACTGCTCCTCCCTCTATCATCTTTGTGGATGAACCACCACCAGCTGATGCCAAAAAGGGGGAGAAAATAAAGCAGTGGAAGAAAAAGGGTTATGATGATGGTTTATATATTGCTCCAGACAATTCTAGCATGCTTGCAGACATACCCTTACCAGATGGTTCTAAAAAGATTGATGTTACTACAAATGCCATAGCTGATGTTAAAAAGGATAAGGAGGCTAAGGATAAAGCCAGGTGGGAACAGGAGAAAAGAGCTTTTATGGAGCTGAATGAGCAGGGTACTTCTGAGCCTAAGGATGATGAAAATCCTGAGCCAAAAAGAAAGCAGCCCACTAGAAAAGTGAGGCAACCCAAACACACACCATCTAGACCCACAAAGCAAACTTCCAAACCTACCAAAAGCTCCAAACATCAATCTCCTAAACCAGCAGTTGTTAAAACTCTTGTTGTATCAACAACTGTTGATACTCCAGTGGTTTCAACAACTGCTAGCCAAACAACTGCCACCACTTCAACACACCCCACAACCACTGCCTTACCACCACCACCAAAAATACCATCACCACCAACAACAACTACAAAACCACCATCACCTCCTGCCAAAAAGCAGAAGACAGTTGATGACACATCATCAGTTGTAATGACAACAGTGGTTGAAACACCAGTTGTTTCAACAAATGTTAGTCAGACAACTTCCACTTCAATCACTTCCACTACAATAGCCACCACTCAAATCACCACCACTGAACCAACCAAAACATCATCGGCCTCTCCTAAACCAAAAAGGAGAAGGATCATTTTGAAAGATGATGATTCTCCATCACCACCAACATCTTCGCAATCTCTTCCACTTGTCACTATTCCAAACCCTGTTCCACTTTCATCTGCACAAGTCTTTAACCCAACCAGTGCTATTGTTTCAGCATATGTTCAGTATCCTTTAGAGCTCATAGTAGTCAGAGAAGATATTAAATCTTTTTTATTCTGAAGATGATCCTGCTAAAAGAAACCTACCATCTGTCCAAGGATATCCAAGGCCAAATAATATTGAAGAATATTTGAAGATAAAGGCTCAACAGGCTGAGGATATCTCTAAGAAAAACTCACAAGGAAAAACTGATATAGAAATTCAAAGGCACTATCAATTTCTGCTCACACAAGTCAGAACTTTGGAGCAGTTTTCAAAAGATTTGTGTCAAAAGCTTTCAGAAAGAGATGATGAAACTTTAAGAAAAGATTACATTGAGCACATCATGGACTTCAAAAGGTACAAAGGTGACAAAGCTCAATATAAAGAATGGACAGTGGGTGAACTCAAAGAGGAGTTGGAAAGAATTGAAAAAATGAATAAAGACAAAGTGAAACACACTCCTCCTGTCTGGTCAAAGTACATGAAGAATGTACCAGACAAAGTGTTAGAGCTGAAGAGGATGAAAGAGGAACTAATCACTGCTGATTTTGGGTCAAGAAATCAGGTGACAAGGTGGAAAGAAGACAAAGTCAGGGCCAGCTACAAAAGGTTGGAAGAACTAAGAAAGACAAATCCAAATATCCCACAAAAACCTGACTATTCTGAAGCAGTGGTTTCAACAAGACCACTAAAACTACAAGTCAGGAAAGCCACTGCTCCACCTGGTGCCATCCTTTATCAAAGAAGGAGGCAAAAACAGATGGATGAAGAAACAGCAGAGGATATAGCAGCAGGTAATGAAGTTATAAAAATGGTCCTCAAGCAAATGACAGCTGATATTCCTAAGCTTGCTCAAGCTCAAAGCACTGCTCAGTCAGTTATCACCAGGCCATCATCTCCAAATTCCTCATCTAATAAAAATCTCCCAAGAAACCCACTGGATTCAAAAATACTAAAGTGGAAAACTGACAAAAAGACCCATGTATTGACTCTGATCAAATCCAGTGGAGAAGTGAAGAAAATATCAAGGGAACAAGCACTAGGCCTGAGTGTTGAAGATCTGCAAGATCTCCTTGATCTTACACTTTGAAGGGATGAAGATAATACAGATGCCTTAGACTTTGAGTTACAACTCAAAGGGCAAATAAGGGAACTGTTGATGAGGCAATAAAGTTTCACAATAATGAAGGGTTTTGGCATCATCTGTTCCAGGGGGAGATTGTTGGGATTGAACCCTATCAAAGGAACAGTTGATTAAAGCCAAAACCGGATCAGAGCAGTGGATCCAGAATAAGCAGATGTTTGTACACAAGTTTTCCCCTTGATAATGGCTCTAACAACTGATGGACACAACTACTGCCTTTACTAACTGCTGTTGATTCCAAAGGACTGATGAAGACCAAAATGCTGATGACTCAAACAACTGCCTTATCTCAAGTACTGCTGAAGACTAGAAACACTGCTGAAGACTAAGCAGTGGAATGAAGAATCAGTAGTTTAGTTTATTTCTATGTAATATATTGTAATCAGTTGTTTGCTATCAGTAGCTGTAATGAGGGCAGTAGTTAGAGTTTGTTAGGAAGTTAGATGTCACTATCATGGTGACGTCAGCAAAGATGCCACAGTGGTTTGTTCGTGCCTATAAATAGAACAGTACCCTGTACTGTTCTATCAGCTCTTCATCACTTTTCTTCCTGTACGAACAAACATTGTGAGCTCAGGCTTAGGGGGAGTTTGTTACATGCATGCAAAATTGTAATCGGTGATTGGAATAAATTCAAGCATTCGGTTCAATGTTAAACTTGTGTGTTAAAACCATTTCTCCTGTTTGATTGTGTGCAAAGTTTATTTCCATTTTAATTCCGCTGCATTACTTGTTCATCTTCATCATTTCTTAAACAAAAACACAATAAAAAAGAAAGTCAGATCCTAACAATTCTACCTATACATAGCCTGATTAATAACATCATTTAAATATTGTATATTCTAAAGCTTCAAAAAACTATGATGATTCTACCTATACATAGCCTAATTAATAACATAGATATTTTGAGAAACCAAAAATATGATTTACGATAAATTATATATGGGATGAGTTAAAATGAAAACCACACCCAGTTGCAAGAACCGTAGGAACCACTTTTCCACCATTGATCTTTTGTCTTTGATGGTTGAGATTAAAAGGATATATAACATATGTTAAAATGTTTTTGTCTTATTATGTTATTAATATTTTATTATCATAAGGGTACTTTAGTAAAATTGCTATTTTTGTCTTAATTGTATTCTATTACTTTTTGTCTTATTTACTTTTTTAATAAGGTTTACAAACAACCTCCAACGTTCACCACCACACCTCCGCAAGCAACCACCGCAAACACCATCGCCGTTCACTCTCGTCACCATAACAACACCGTGAACTCCGACATTCACACTTATTGTCACACCATCATCAATCCACTTGAACCACCACACACCATCGCCGACCTCTACCGCCCACCACCACCTAGGGTTACGGTAGGGGGAGTCTGAAGACGAGCTCAAAGCAAGGGGGAACTTGTAGAGCCAGGTGTCAAACCTAGTAGCTGAAAGCACAGAAGCTTAAAGCAAGGGGGAGTCTGAGCTGATCGATAAGGGGAGCAGATAGAGTTGTTAGAGTAAAGAGGGAGTATGTGGTTGCTGACAATGTCAAAGACTTTTGGAAGACTTAGAGAGAATACAAAAAGCTACGAGATTGACTGCAGTAATATCCAAGGGGGAGTCTCTGAGTGCATATGTCTATCGCTTGCGTCAATTACGTATCGTAGCTGAATTAGATGAAACAAGACTGGTGCTGAACAGTGAAAAACATAAAGTTCAAGTGTCATGAAGTTCATTCGTACGAATGGCCATACTGCTCATTCGTACGAATCAACAAAAATTCATTTGTGATGTTTGTGAAGTGCATTCGTACGAATGCAGGCTATTCGTACGAATGGAGCCCCATTCGTATACACATACATACAAATGGACATGCCCTATATATAGCTAGTGTGTCTTGTTCATTGGTAATCTTTGGAGCAACTTTGAGGCGAAGCTCTGCTCGTTTGTTTTCACGGTTCTGAACATTCAAATCTGTAATAGAAAACATCTTATAATTACGTCTTCGTGTTCTATCCACACACGTGATTTGATTCTGCACATTTCACGTGTCGTTACGCATTCAACGGTCAAGGAATCTATCCAGATCCTGAATTCTCATCGCTCCAGTTTGAAAAAACCACCGTTTAAATCGGCGGTTTAGGGGTCGTCAAACAACGGAGGATGATCTGGGACAACTTAGGGGATGTTAACGGAAGTTACAGATGAGTAATCTTCGTTATAGGACTTCACACCACCACAAACCCCCCACCTTCACCGTCAAACACCACCACAAACCCCCACCTTCATCGGACTTCACACCCCCACGACGACCCCCATTTTCAACGGTCTTCGCAAGCCGGTAGATGTCAAAAATCGACGCCGGATTTGCTCCGATGAGTTGATTCCGGTTGAGTAACGATCTGCTAATCATCGATAGTTTTCAGAAATCTACCGGAATCTCGCCGGAGATCTGCTAATCATCGATAGTTTCCGAGATCTGCACTAGGCTTTTTAAAATCACAATCGATAAGAGAGAGCAAATTCTCTGATTTCGTGACAAGAGAGAACAGGTCTTTATGATAGAGAGAGAAAAAAATGATCTGCTATACACCTCGAGCTTCCCATATGTCAATTTAGTTGCTTTACCAAAATACCCCTCAAAATATCACATATGCTTAATGAGGTGTCCAAAGTTGATTGGCTAATATTGGTTCCTACGGTTCTAGCAACTCGGCTTGGTTCTCGATTGAACCAGATCCTCTATATATGTGTGTGTGTGTGTGTGTGTGTGTAAGGGATGGTTATTTTAAGAACGCTGAATATTGCAAGAATCGTGAGAAAGAAATAAAAAACCAATTAAAATCAATTTTACCAGTTATAACAAAATACTCCCCTTACTTCGATTTAACCTTAGACCTCCCTTCTAAAGGGCAAGTTAACTAGACTAGCCCCAACCAATGGAGGGGTGGTCCATTGGTAAAGGCAAATCCTTTAAATATCTTGAGAGGGAAAGTTTTGGGTTTAAGTCCCACAGGCGACAGAGAATAAAAGAAATTTGCCCCACAAAAAAAAGTAAACTAGCCCCACATTGACAAAGAAAATCTTTCCCCCCCCCCCCCCCTCTCTCTCTCTATATATATATATAGAGAGAGAGAGAGAGGGGGGGGGGGGGGCTGTTCGACAACTTTTGAATGAGTAAGTGCTGAACTAACAAGAGGTCTAAACCATTAAGAGTCAGCTGCAACTTCTGAACGGGTAAGTGCTAAACTAGCAAGAAGTCTGAACCATTAAGAGTCAGTATAATGCTTAACCATTCAAAGTCAAATGTCTTACCAATTCATATAAGAGGTCTTTAACAATTCAGACTCAGTATAATGCTTAACCATTTAAAGGCAAATGTCAAATGTATGAATCATTCAGACATCTACTCGCGACAAGAGTCTCATTAAGAGATAAACAATGAGTTCAGTTTCTTTGAGACATACATACAGTCATGAAGCAAATAAACCATTAAAGTACAAGAACAGAAGCAAATGAATTTATGTACATGAGATGAAATACACAGAGGGATCAGGACTTTCTTTTTCATCCTTTCCCATACAAATGGTCTTTTTTTTAAGTCAACAAGACACAATTACAATTACAATAACTAAAACATAATGTACAAACATCGAAAGCATAAACAACGATCAATTGGTCCAATTACGGGTCCACCGGGCCCGCTGCCATGTCATCATCTCCCGAGTCATACTCTTCTTCACTCAGCTCCTCATCGCTCGATTTCTCCTCTGGAAGGCCACCCACATCCTCTGCTTTCGCATACTTCTCGCAATACTCTGTTCAATGAACCAATGTACAACTTTCAGTCAGCATTTGACTTTTTTAAGTCAAACGAATCAATCTTCGGCTTAAAAATGTCACTTAATTATAAGTGAACATTAGAGAACAAAAGATCATATTAAACTCTATAAAAGATAGTATGCAAAAATATATCTATGTTGTTGAATAAGTTGTAAGATTCACATCCAACTTGAAAGTCAAAAACATTAACTTAGACCTATAAAGTTAAAAAAAAAAACAGGTACAAGATTAAATGTTACAGAAGCAACCACTTCACAAAATGCAAACGATGACAAATTCTGCTATTGCAATTATGACCTCACATGTGAAACGTGCTTAAAGATAAAGAAAACCGTTACAAAACTATGCAAAATCATACCTTTCACTCGTTGTTCATAAGAAGTTTTATCACGCATCAAAAGAGCCGCAGCCTCACCGTTCAATGGATCTGAAGCGTTTGGATACAACAGAAGTTGTGGAAGGAACACCTCAAATACATTCACCAAGTCTGTAAAGATACATCACCGTTAGATATCCGTTAAATGACTAAAATACCCTTTAACAACGACAAGTATAAAAATCTTGTCAATCTAAATTGTAAATTGAGAACTTCAGGAGTGCTGCAATTACCGAACATGGGGCTCCATGTCTGATTAATCACATCCAAGCAAACCGAACCCGACCTGAAAATTCAGTTACATGCGTAAATAGTGATCATCATGAACAATCATACCGTTACCTAAACAAGATCATGGATTCTTTGAATCAAACGAGCGTAAGATAACATGACACACGTTCACACTCACATTTCATCGACATTTGGATGGTAAATTTTGTTAACGAAGCCAATCGATGGAGATTTGTAAGGATAAGCATCTGGAAGCTCAACCCTTAGCTTCCACACACCTCCATGGTATGGACCTGCATAATTTACGATCAAATTTTAAGAAAAGTTAATAAAAAGATTAAAACTTTTCACACAATTTCAACATCAATATTTCCCTTTTCCTCTAAATCTAGTATCACAATCCAATTTGAGATCTTGATATGTTTTATTTGACCAAAAAGGTCAAAATAAGAGGTCCAGACCAATAAAAATTGCCCAAATTTAAATAAAGTTAAAAACTTTTCTCCCAAATACTCGAATCGAAGATCAAAATCCAATCCGAACCTTCTCATATTTCTATCTAATATTCAAGAAACACCCACAAAACCTAACATCATATAAAGAAGAACCCTGTTTAAAATTTTGAAAAAGACAGTCAAAATCTGGTATAATCCCACAAACCCTAACATCAAATAAAGAAGAACCCTGTCAAAAAAACATAGAAAAATAAAGTCAAAATCTGGTATAATCATCAGTAAAATCTAGATAAAATCAAGAATACCCACAAATCCAAACATCAAATAAATAAGAACCCTGATAAAAAAAAAAATTAAAAAAAGAAAGTCAAAATCTGGAATAACCTTTAGCAAAAATCAAGAATACCCACATACCCTAACATCAAATAAAGATAAATCCAGTAAAAAAATAAAGTCAACACCATTCATATCAGTTATAGCCCCAAACCATAATATATATATTTATATAAAAAAAAATATTCTTTTTAATTTTTTTAAAGTACATGTGAAAATGAAGAACACAATAATCAAGATAAGTCTAGAGGACATACTTTCAGCAGGTCCATGAAAATGCACATAAAACTCTTGCATCCCATCATTTATCATCTCAACTTTGTAATCACTCATCATCCTAAGTTCATGATGAAAAAATAATATTAAGAAAAGATAAGATTAAAAAATAACAAATTGGGTATTCGTGAGTAAATTTTAAACTAAAAAGAGAACTTACAACTTCATCAAATCCATCTCTCTGCGTTTGCTTGGAGAAGACATTTTTTGTGCGTGTTTTTTGTGGGTGAATCTGTGCGTGTTCGTCGGTGAGAGATGAGAGAGATAAGAAAGAGAGAGAAGGGAGTTAATTATGGAAAGAAAATGGATTTGGACAAGAGTTGTAGAAACAGGGGACACCCCTTTACTACAAAAGATATTTTATTTTATTTTTATAGAAAATGATAATGATAAACTTTAATTTATTTATATGATAAACTTGATTTAAGGGGGCTGTTTGGCAACATTTGAATAGTTAAGTGCTGAACCAGTAAAAGGTCGAACCAGTAAGATGTCTGAACCATTAAGTGCTGAACCAGTAAAATGTCTGAACCATTAAGTGCCTATATAATGATTAACCGTTCAGAGGCAAATGTCTGAACAATTCAGATTAGAGGTCTTAACCATTCAAAATCTTAGATTTGAGTCATATAAACTAGAAGTGTTCAGATGATCATTATTTCACTCGGTGACAAAAATTCGAAATTCAACACGATTCGAATTCGATTTTCAAAAATTTGATTTTATTCAAATTCGAGCATAGTAATCGAAATTGAAGCGAATACGAACTTATGATTTTCAGTTTGATACAAAATTCAAATTCAAATTTACACACACACATGAAAAAAAAACCTTTTAAATTTGGGTTAAACTCTAAAAGCTCATAGTCCCTGGTTCCCTACTACTTTTACCATTCCGGTACATAAAACTGGTTAACCAAACTGGTTTTTAATAACCGAACCCGAATCGGTTCAGAACTATAATCACATGAACTGGTTAGGTTCAAAATCCAAACCGACGGTTTCACACCGGTTTCACATCTCCAAACGAAAACTTGAACCGGAACTGGTTTAGAAACCGACGTGAAAAAACTGGCTCTGAACCGATAAGAAAACCCGGTCTAGTTATTTGGTTTTATTGATTCTTTTTAAAGAATCTATCAAAAATGGTTATTTTTATTTTGAAATAGTTCAAAAACTATAAAAATATTGATAAAACTCGTATTTTATGTTTTTTTAATTATTTTGTCATCAAAATAGCTAAAAAAGGGCACTCGAGAACAGAATTGCGAACCAAAACCGAACAGAAATGTAACGCTTCGCATATTTGTACTTTTCCGATTTAGCAAGTATTGTTGTATTTCTACTTTTAGAAACTTGTACTCATGTTGTAACTCTATTTCATTTCAATTTTGTAATCCCAGACTGGTGATCATAATGAAAAACACAAGTATTTTATTCATATTCATGTTATTCATGTTAACCTTGTTTGCATATTTATACTCACAATCAGCATTTCAAACACCAGTATACATGTCTCATATTTGCACGATACACATTTATGTTCGTTACACGTAAAACAGGTTAAAACGCGTAACATAATCAAACTTGAGATCTCGAAAGGAAGGGAAAGACCTTCTCGCGCGAAAGGACCTCTCTCGTGCGACTGGGCCTGTCGCCCTAAATCACCTCTCGTCCCAACTCGCCCTAAAGCCTATAAATAGGCACACTACCCCACTCATTTCTCTTGCTCAGTTTCACAAACACTCTCCAAACGCTCTGAAAACCTTCTCTACAATCAGAAGCATTTATGTATGATTTTCCTCCATCTCTTTCATTTCTTTAACATATTTCTTACATTTTAATCAATTTATTAAAGCTTTCTTCAAAACCTCTCGATTTAACACATCTCATGGATGGATTCCACCAGTTTGCTTTGCAAACTGATGTTGGAGCATCACCACATATGAGATTCAAATCAAGAATATACAAACTTTAACATTTCTACAACTTGTTCATACATTTCGTTCAAATTTCTGCACAACCTTGATGGAATCTGGAACCTATTAGACCCTCAACTCATTTCATAGTTAAGGATTTACATTAGAGTTAATTTCCACCAAGTATTGATCTGTTTCGGACACATCTAACATACGTTTTCATCATAACAGTCACCAGTTGCCCGAAAGGAGATCCCTTTCGCGCGACAGGGTGTTCCTTTCGCACGAAAGGGACTGTTATTGTATGTTTTGTTTTCGATTTTGTTTCTGTTTTTATATCATTTCATCAGTGATGAACCCCAAACAGTTTGCTAGTTACAAAGTAAGTTAACCCCGTCCAGCCTCTGACACTTAGTTCACTCTTCCTATGTCGTATTGGCACACCTGGGTTGTCCTTACTTGACTGTTTGATCATTTTTACTTTCTGTTTTTGACTTGTTTAACACCTACTGTTACTGTAATGTTTAAAATCAGTTTACAATTAAGTTTTACGCAATTTTATGTTAAAACAGACCAGTCGCACGAAAGGGAAACCCCTTTCGCACGAAAGGTTCTGTTACTTATTTTCTGACGTACTTTCTCGTATTTTACAATATGACCTGAACCCTATTCACAATAGAATACTTACACCTCTTTTTACCCATTTCAGGGTGACATCGGTGTTCCAACCTTCAATCCTTCAACTATCGGCTCCGTGCAACTCTACGCAAAACTGTGAGTATACTCGATCCCTTTTTCACTTTATTCACTTTGGGTGCAACATGTACATATATACAAAAACACGCAACACTATTAAACATGTTTATCAAATCACACTCTATGCACAATTAAACATGAAACATGTTATACTTGTTAATCTCATATGCAATGTTTACATTGTGTCTATATGCTCATTAACTTTGCAAGCCTACCTTAACAATTATAGCGCTATAGGATTAACGCTCCGCACGTATTCTTATGGTATTGTTAAGTAAACACTATTACACCATCTTCGTTTCGACGATGTTGGGTAATCACGATTGCATTAAACTCTGGTTTGACATATAGTTTACACTAGTACAACATGTTAGTAACTTGTATACATTTATCATGTTGGATTTGAGCACAATTAAAAACATTTTCATATTATGCTATGTATTCAAACTTATATACTCGCCAACATATCTGTTGATCATTATTTTAATACATGTTGTAGGTTGATAGATGATGAGATGAAGAAACACAATTAGGGTGGACTTAGATACACGCCTAAATTATAAACGATTATTCTTGTTTATGTTTCACGTTTGATACAATGTGTTGGTATTTGTTTTGTTGAACAATGTATTCATTTAGAATTTATGCATATTGACTTTAATTATATATTGTCACATTTAGTGTTATGATGCTATGAAAAATCATGTTTTCGTCTCACTCCGATGTTTCCGCCATCGATTGGGGTGTGATAAGAAAGTGATGTTTTAAACCGGTCTAGAAAACCGACTAAGCCGGGGATGAACTGAACCGGTTTGACCAAGAACTGACCAATCTAGAAACCGGTTTGCGACCAGTTTTGGTTCCTGAAAAAAACAAAATGTTCATCTTTAGTCCCTACTACTTTTTCCATTTCCGTATTTGAAATATTGATAGTTTATTAATGTCATAATTAGCATTTTATATATTAAAAATAATTAGTTTGTAGTACTTATAAAAATAAAAGTAAAATAATTTATTATTGTTGATGCAACAAATACTAGACCGATGTTAGTAGCTAGGCTGGTTAGGCAAAAGGGTTGGAGGGTTCCGGTTTGCCTAACGCAGGTCGTGGGGTCCCCCCACGTTTGCAAGACGTGGAGAGAGGTTCACTAGTTAGATTTTGTTGCTTGCTCGAGATCCTTCACTGAAGTGTGTTCAGCTTCGGATGTGAGAGCAATGGAAATGTGTGTGTTGATTGTAAAGAAGAGAGACTTGCATGGAACAAGTACTCGAGAGGAAAGACCAGAGATCCTAATGGAATCAGGGCTGATCAGAATGTCCCGCAGCACTAAATGAAGTGTCATTTTATAGGGAAGGACATCGCTCAAAGAGGAAACCATTGACTAGTGAAACATGCTTGCAGTGGGGGACTTACCCTTTTAGGGGTTGAAGCGTTTGGACCTGCGGATAAAAGACTACACTCTGTGCACGTGTTCTCTTTTACGGCTGTGAGAGGCTGGACAAGCAATCAGTGAAGTGATGGTTCACTGTTCACATCCTTTTTGCTGCTCACCCGAGTTCGCGGGATTTGAACCTTTTAACCCTTTAACCTTTTAAGCGTTCATGTGTCTAAGTCATTTTATTTAGTCATGGGCTACCCCCGTCATCAGCCCCCCAAGTCAGAGGTTTTTGGGAAATGGGCTCAAAGACTTCTGACTTTTACACATTTATTTGTATTGCTTAAAGGCTTCAAGGCTTGAAGGCTTGAAGGGTTCGTTACAGTTGAGTTTTTGGAAATTTGAATTTTGACAAGACGGTTGATGTGACTGACGGCGGTTTTTGCAGAAGGCAGTTTAATTAACTGCCGTGTAATCATAACCCCTATTGGTTTTATTTTTCAATTATTAACATCTTTTGGTGATATTTTTCACATATCTTCTTCCGAGAATTCTGATTTCCTCTTCTAAACTCAGGTTAGTTCCCATTTCCTTGTGTGTTTTGCTTGTTCTTTACTTTGATCATGGGTGCACGGAAAGATCTTTCCGTTAGTTTTTCACGCCTTACTCAAGAGGAAGTGGAGAATTTTTGTGTGGAATGGGGCATTGGTCTTAAATTTAATCTGGTTGCACCGGGTTGTGATAAATCCGTTGATCAATGTCCCTCCGGTTCTGTTGCCTTGTACTGTCGTCATTTTGAATTTTCCAACCTTCGTCATCCTTTCTCGCTTTTTGTATTGAACGTTTTGGAGTACTATCATGTTTCCTTTGGTCAAATTCATCCGAAGGGCATGGCTAGGGTTTTACACTTCGAGGTTTTATGCCGGGCTTGTGGTTATGACCCTTCGTTGTTGTTGTTCCGTCGATTTTTCCGTTTGGCGAAGAATGGTGATTGGTTCACCTTTGAGACATCCAAGGTTGACACTTGCCTAATTTCTTCCATGGTTACCACACTTGGTACCTGGAATGATCGATTTTTCTGGGTTTCTGATTCTGTTGTCCCCTTTAAAATGGTGTGGAGACATCCGGAACCTTCTGAGTCTGATTTGAATGAAGTTTTTCTTAAAGCCATCCGAGAATGCCCTTCAAGGGTTCGTCCTTTTCCCGAACATTTGCTAGTTCTATTAGGTGTTAGCAAGTTGTGGGATAAGGCTAATCGGGATCCGGTTCTTATGAGGAATGGCCAGGGTATGCATTTTCCCTGTTATTCCTTTTCGGGATTTCTTTATTTGGTGGCTTATGTGTTTTTGTTTTGTAATGTTTTGTAGTTATGTCTGCCTTGGACTTTATCAAAAGTGATGATACGTCTGATGTTGCTTTTACGGATGCTCAAGCCGCTGAAGGGGATAATGTTGTTGCTAGGGGTGTGGAACAGAGATTTGAGGATGCTCGCTATGTTAGTGTTTCTAACGTCAAGGGTTTTACTAAGCCTGTTGTTCCCAAGGCTTCAACCCGTCGTTCTGCTCGTCGTTTACTAAGGAGTGCACCTCAATCTACTTCTTCTGATCCGGTGGAATTGAGTGATGATATTAAGGTTTCCGAGGGTTAAGGTGTTGATGCCGAGAGGGAGAAAAAGTTAGTTGTGCATGGTAAGAAGAAAGCTTCAGCCAAGAAGGTTGTGACTACTCCTGTTCAAGGTTCGTCAAGAAGAGACGTTGAAGGGTTGAACGAAGATGAAGTTTATGTTCCTGATTGGACTGTGAAGGTTGGTGATAGCTTCAAGGATCCGAATGTTTGTGCTAATGTGTTAGCTCGCTTTGCTCCTCCTGGCGTTCGTGGTGCTATATCTGAGATGGAGAGTGGCCACTTTATATCAAGGTTGATGTTAAGTTCCTGCAACCTTTCTGCCTTGGTAGCTGAGGGTGTTACTCATTTTCAGAAGGGAATGCAGGAGTACGAGGAGTTTTCTAAGAAGAAGGAAAAGATGAAGTCTTCATTGGCTGCGATGATGAAGGAAATTGATGGGTTTTCGAAGAAGGAGGAAGCCTGGGTCAAGAAGGTAGGTGAATTGACAAGGAGGCACGAAATTGAGATGAATAATCTCAAGAAAAGTTTCAAAGCTGACCGGTTGAAGTTGAAAGCTGATAGGGAAGCCTTGACTGTTCAACAGAAGGCCTTTGATTAAGAGAAAGAATGTCTGAAGGCTTCGGTTGTTCAAGCCACTGGTGATAACCAGTGGCCCATTGAGCAAGGCTTTCATCAGGTTGTTACCTATCTCTTTCATTCCAATGAGTTCAACTCTGCCCTTGGAGAGGTCTATACAAAGTTGCTGAATTTGGGGAAACATCAAGGCCTTATTGCTGGTTTTAAACTTCACGAGTCTGGCCAGGCCTTGGAACAATCTCCCCTTTTTCGTCCTGATGCTTCCAAAGTGTTTAAGGCATCTGTCCAGCAGATGGAGAGGTTGACTTACCCATATATAAGTCAAGTTGCAAATTGCTTTGGTAAACCTCTTTCTGTCTTACAGGAACTGAAGCCGACTGGGCTTAACGAAAAAGTTTGTGATGAAGTGTTTGATTACCTATCCAAGAAACGTTCTTGTTTAGGAGATAGTGAGGAAACTTTTTCAGAAGATGCTGATGTTTCTAAGGAAGCAAGCCTCCAAGGTTCAGCTGTTGGGAGTGATGGTGGGTCGAAGACTAAGAAGTCAAAGAAGGCCAAGAAGGCTAAGGGTGATGGTTCCGGGGCTTCTAAGCCTCCTGTTGATGCTTGAACAATATTCATAGCTTTCTTAGCACCACTAAACAATTTAATGGTTTGTATGTTGCTGATGTGCGTGAGTGTTATTAGTTTTTAATGTATATATTAATTCCTTTTTAACACTTTTTAGCCAAGTTTTAAATTTATAAAACACGATATTTACTAACACTAAGCACACATATGGGCAAGTGCACCCATCGTGAGCGTAGTATAGTGTTGGCAAGATACCGAGGTCGTCCAAGGACACAAAAGCTTTTAGTACCGGTTTATCCTCAACGTCTATAGTGTAACCTTTGATTAGAAAAATAAAAACTAACTAAAATGCTGAAAAATAAAATAAAAATAAAAACAGATAGACAAGATGAATCACTTGGCTCCGACTCGTGTATAGTGTAACCTTTGATTATTTCTGCACTTTTGCACTATTTAAGAGATTATCTTAGTTATTGTAGTAGGCCCCTCTTTTGAAGGTGACGTTACCCTCAACCCAGTAGTTTGAGTCAGCAAGGATACAACCCTAAAGGGTCGGATTATTGAAAGATAATTAATTAAGTTATTAATGCATATTATGGTAGGCCCCTCTTTTAAAGGTGACGTTACCCTCGGCTAAGTAGTCTGAGTCAGCAGGGATACAGTCCTAAGTAGCCGGGTTAAAGTATTAATAGTAGTTTACATATGAGGGGGTCAAAGAGTTTGGACCCCCGCCATCCAATACCGTTAAGTATTGAAGGAGGTCCTACTAAATTTAACCCAGGTCCTTGCAGGATCTATACACTGAACAAGGCAAGACTCTTACCAAACCGTTCCCTTAACCACCGACCAGGTAGCCAACATACCTCCATATAGACCATGGAGATATGAATGGTGAAAATCTTTTATTTTATATAGACAGTAAAATAATGCCAAGACACCACAGACAAACGATAAGGAAAAATCACCTTCAACATAAGAAACTAGTTATTAAAGTCATTAATACAAAACCAAGTAAAAAGTGCGAAAAGATTAGAAATAAAAAGTATTACACTAGACACTTTGTCTTCACCAAGTGATGTAAGAGACTTAGGCAAACATGGCCTTGATTGTCAAGAACTCTTATGATCAATCTTGGATCCCGAGACGACTCACACACTCTATGATGGACAATGGATGATGGTGTTATGGTGGTGGTGGGTGGTGGGTGAAGTGTGAGAGAGGTGGTGTGCCAAGGGATGGTTTGCAAATGAGCCAAGCACTCCTATTTATAGGCTAAACAGAAGCTCGGGCACGGCCCCGTGTCCAGTGGGCACGGCCCCGTGTCCATCCTCTTCTCTGTCTTCATTAATTGCAGTTTGGCTGCATTAGTTGACCACGCCCCCGTGTCCGCTGGGCACGACCCCGTGTGCAGAAGCGTATCTGTACTATCAAGATTTGCATGGATTCTGCGAATCTTATAGTTGACCACGGCCCCGTGTCCGCTGAGCACGGCCCCGTGGTGAGCGATGGAAGCTTCTACAACTTTGTCTTTTATGCTGACACTTGGGCACGCCCCCGTGTTCACTGAGCACGGGGCGTGTTCAGTCTTCTGTTTTCTTGTTTTTCTTGGTAAGATGCTTTCGGGGAGGTCGGGCATGCCACGTTTGTTCCTTTTCTTGTATTTATGTTAGATTTAGCTGGATTTTTGCTTCTTTTGTAAATTTGAGCTCATTTAATCCTGAAAATACAAAAGGAAGACAAAAGCACACTTTTTCCAACATTAGTACTAAAAAATGGTTAGTTTTATGCCACAATTGATGTAATTTATATGTTGCATTTTGCACACATCAAATACCCCCACACTTGAATCTTTGCTTGTCCTCAAGCAAAACTCTTTATAATGCGGCTTTACACTCCCAAATGGAATGGGTAGAAGAGAAGATTTTTGGGCTTGTCATAGAGTGTCGGAATTTCCAAGATTCTTTATTAAGTTTTATTTTTATTTATTTACAATCCTATTCGTCATGATTTATTTAAAACTTTTCATAAGATAAATTACTTATTAGGGCATAACATGCCTCTTTAAAATTCTATTTATATACAAGTTCACATACCTCACGGGGATCACTCAACACTCGGCCGAAGATGTATTTTAGTGAATCACTCGAGAGCGACATGGAGCTTACTCCTACCATAGGCTTGCCAGGCAATCAATCCTCCTCCTTTTTAACTATACACCTTTGTAAATATCAAGAGGACTTTTTGGGTGAAGGGTTAGGCTTGGGTTGAAGGTAGGTGGTTGGGTTAGTGGTTAGTAGAAAAAGGGCGAAAAGCGTAAAAAGCGTCGGTTTTCGTAAGACTTTTTATTTTTGCAATTTTTATTTTGATGAAGCCATGATTCAAGCAAAGTTATTTTTGATGAACTTGCTTGTTTATTTCTTTTGCTTCATCTTCAACAATTTTTATTTATTTTTTTATTTTTTTGAAAAGTCATACGACAAACCGAGCTTGTTACTAAAACAAAGGGTTAAAAATAAAAAGGTTTTTGGTGGGTGAAAGGGTGTTTGGTTTGGGTTAAGAAATGAAAAGGTTTAGGCTCAAAGGGGTTAACTAGGGGGATTTTGGGTAGGTGGTAAAAAAGAAAAAGAAAAATAATGGTGTAGAAATAAAAATGGTTAGTCCTAATGCCTCCATCATTTACTTACTCGGGTTTAAGTTGGTAAGGACCAGTAATGTATCGTCGTGGCAAGTTCTAGAGTCGTAAGAACCAAGCGGCTATTCACACAAGAAACGAAAGATGAGCATTTAGTTTAATGATATGTATTTGTATGCTCAATAAAGGCTCAAAACTCACTTTTGTGGGAATGGGCTTTTTTTTATGTGATCAAGTATATATAATCAAATTTTAACTAAGCTTGTCATGCCGTTTCATAATTTTCTTATGTTGGTTCTTTTTATCACGATGCTATCGGTTGTAAATTTGTAAAAATATAACCTTTTTAGAACTTGAATTTCCCTAGTTAAACCTAGACAAGTAAAAAATATGAAAATTTTTGAAAAAATTTGGGGTGATTAGCGGTTCCAATAGAGTTTTGTGTAAGGCTTGTTATTAGGACTTGCAAGATTCAAGATTTTAGCATCCCCCCCCCCCACACTTAAATTACACATTGTCCTCAATGTGTCCCAAAAATAAGTTTTTAGGTTGATTGAATGTGTAAAAGGGTGTTAAAAAGCAAAAATTTGTGTTACTGGGCGTCTAGACACGGCCCCGTGTTCGATAAACACAACCCCGTGTTCAGGTGCCAGTAACGAAAACTTACAGAAGGTGGACAAGGGGGCATGTCTGGCAAGAGTCTGCAGATTTAGACAAACAGCAGGTCTGGGGGGAGTGGGCACGGGGGGCGTGTTGGTTGGACACGGCCTCGTGTAGACAATCTGCAAAGGTGAAAAACAGGTTTCTGGCTCTGGTTTTCCTGTCCCGGCTTTAGTAACACTAATGTTTAGTGTTCTAAGCCTCTTATGTACCTGTTTTAGCAATAAACACTACACCAAACCATAGCAAACATCCTAAATTACCAAGTTCAACATCCACGTCACAAAGTTAAGAAAAAGAAAAAGAAAAGCAGAAAATAAAAAGAGTTATAGGAAAGTAAATTGTTTAACACACGGCACGCAGGCCGGAAATTGTTCAAGATAAAAAGGGGGGGTTAACCTGTGGGATCACCAACCAACCGCTTCTGCCTCCGCTCCTCCCGCCTAGTCCATGTCCTCGTCATCATCTCTTCCACCATGCCCCGCAATGTACTCCCGGATATTCCCAATATCATCTTGGATATCGGATATGTTTCTCTCGATTGCTCCAACCCGGTTGTACGTGTTGCTCGCTAGGTTATAGGTGTTCCTGGTGCACATGAGGTTTTCCTGCAACAAATCATGTAAACTTTGGAAATTTGGAAAACCACCTCCTTGTGAGGAGGACTGGCCCGGATCACCATGGAGCTGGTACTGATGATGTTGTGGAGCGTGAAGGACAAGTGCCTCTTGCGGATTCCATGCATGCCCCTGCATCCTTTGGAAGCTAACCGACCCGTCTTCAGCCTCATAAATTAAGTTCATGGAGCGGCAGATGTGTACATCCACTCTTCCCGACCATGGACTCCTCTCGAAGGATCTAGGTATGTTCGTGAAGTGCTTGAAGAGACGGTATATCCACCCCCCGAAGAAGATAGGGGTTGGTGAAATAGCAAGTCGGTTCAGATGCATGTTACGGAGCAGGAGGTACGGAACATCTAGGTGCATGCGGGTATGAATACAATGAAGGACCACCAAATCTCTCAACCCCACAACGCCACTGCTATCATGCCTTTGGCTAAGAGAGTAAGCGAGGACTCTATGAATGTAACGGTAAAGTGGGTCCCTCAGCTTAGTGCTCTTACGCTGTGTTCCCGAGTTAAGTTAAGGGGAGAAAAGAAATTATTCTCTCATTTTCTTTTCTCTTCTCTCCGTTTCTTTCCAAATTGGAAAGATTAAATTTAGGCAAAAAAACTCTCATTTTCTCTTCTCTTCTCTCCTTTAATGAAACTCTGGAACACAACTAAAAATTATTTCCTTCCAAATCTTTTCTTTTCTCTCATTTAATGAAACTCGGGAACACAGTGTTAGTGCTGCTCGGGTTGTAGTGCCCTTCACCAATCTGAGCCCATGCGGCTTGGCGTTCGTTCTCATCCAACTCCCGTACCCCTCCGGTGTTTTCTTCATTACCTGCGTCTTCTTCCGTATACAACCCAATTATCGACCCAAATTGTGCCATTGAAATCGAGTACCTAGTTCCACCCCATCGGAATGCTACCCCATCATTGTCAAATGGGTCGCACCTTGAATTGAACGTGAAGGTGCTATAGAATTCCATAGTGCACTCGTGCACTGAGTGAAGTCGAGTGGTCAGGGTGACTTTTAGTGGTCCTGTGACTAGGTTGTTGAAGCGGTCAAGTTGGTTCACCAATGCTAACAAATCCATGCACGCTTGTCTTGGGTATTCTTCCGGTCTTGTTTGAAGTACTTCGTATCTAACCCTAGCATCGAACTCATTTGCGTTGAACCTCATGAATTTTCTTGACATCCGAAAGAATACACCAAAAGTTAGTATGAAACAGTGGAATTTTCGGAAAAAACTGCAAACAGCGAGCTGGACACGGCCCCGTGTCCAGGTGTCTGTTACTCAAAACATCATTTTTCGACCCAGTTTCGAAAACTTAAAAATTTTTGGTCCAATAGGTGCGGTTTCCCCCTAAAATGAAACCCCAAGTGCCGTTTTTCCCAAAATAACCCGTTTACCCATTCAATTTTATATTTTTCGGTTAAAAAACAAGGGTTTGAGGTTTTTGTGAGAAATCGGGCGAATCTTTGAACAATTCAAGTGGATTTACTTCCTATAACACTACTTTAAACTAATGCTAACCGATTTAAGCAAAAATTTGAGGTTCGATCCGGATGAAGTTCAAGAACCCTAGATTTTCCCCAAATTTTTGAAGTTTTAAGTACATGCAAATGCTTAATCTAACTAATAATAGTGGTAGAATCATACCTTGATGTTGTTAGAATGATAGGAGACGTCGAAAATCTGTGGAAAATTGCCTTGAGCCAGAGCGTTTTTGGGGAAACGGGGCGTGTGGAATGAAGTAACTGTTAAGAAAAAGGGGTTTTATCCCGACAGTCGTGCGGACACGGCCCCGTGTCCAGCAGACACGGCCCCGTGTCCAGCAGACACGGCCTCGTGCCGAGCAAAAGTTTTTTTTTTTTTTTTTAGTGCTTGTGTGAGTGCCCCTTGTTTCCCAAAAACTTGGTTAGAAGACTTACTGATTAAGATGTCATCCCGTTGATTCGTAACTTACCAGGTATGATGTTGTTGCCTTTATTCATCGACCGTTTGAAGCGAGATTTCTTCCTCTTCATCCTCAATAAATCCTTGATAGAGTTTCAGCCGTTGGCCATTGACTTTGAATGGAGGTCTATTCCGAGATTTAATTTCTACTGCACCGTGTGGGAAAATATGGGTGATGGAAAAAGGTCATGACCACCTAGATTTTAATTTACCAGGAAATAGTCGTAGTCGTGAATTAAACAAAAGAACTTGATCTCCTACTCGAAATTCACTAGGTTTAATGTGTTTGTCATGCAAGTTTTTCATTCTTTCCTTATAAATTTCTGAGTTTGAGTATGCATAATTCCTAAGTTCGTCTAATTCATTTAGTTGACAAAATCGATTTTTACCCGCAAATTCTAAATCTAAGTTTACATTTTTAATTGCCCAGTAGGCTTTGTGTGCAATTTCTACTGGCAAGTGACAACTTTTTCCATAGACGAGCATATATGGGGTTGTACCTATTGTTGTTTTATAAGCAGTTCGAAAAGCCCATAAAGCATTATCTAATTTATCTGCCCATTCTTTTTTATTTAACCCTACAGTTTTTTCGAGTATTCGTTTTAAACCTCTATTAGTCACTTCGGCTTGTCCGTTTGTTTGAGGGTGATATGCTGTTGAGACCCGGTGATAGACCCCATATCTTGTTAATATTCTTTCAAGTTGATGATTGCAAAAATGGGTACCTCTATCACTTATTAACGCTTTAGGTGTTCCAAAACGAGAGACTAATTTTTTCAGAAGTCTTACCACGACTCTTCCATCATTTGTTGGAAGTGCCTCAGCCTCGGCCCATTTAGACAAGTAATCTACTGCCACAAGTATATATTTGTTTCCTTTTGACGGTGGGAAAGGTCCCATAAAGTCGAGTCCCCACATATAAAAAAATTCACAAACAAGGATGCCATTTTGTGGCATTTCGTTTTTGGAAGAAATATTACCTATTCTTTGGCAAGCATCACATGTCTTGACAAGACTTTGGGCGTCTTTGTAAATGGTCGGCCAATAAAATCCTGAATCAAATACCTTTCGTGCGGTACTAGCGGCACCATGATGTCCTTCGTATGGACCTTCATGACAATGGCGGAGAATTCTTCGTGCTTCGCTACCATGTACACATCGTCGGATGAGTTGGTCGGCACATATTTTGAAAAGCTATGGATCTTCCCAAAAATAATGTTTCACATTAGCAAAGAATTTTTTTCTTTGATGATGTGGCCAACCTTTTGCGACTATACCGCTAGCTAGGTAGTTAGCATAGTCGGCGTACCATGGTTCTTCCTTGTATTCCACCATTTCTAGGGACTTAGTTGGAAATTTTTCGTTGATTTGCTCGTCCATGGTTGCCTCCAAAGCTGGGTCTTCTAAGCGTGAAAAATGATCTGCTGCGGTGTTTTCTGCTCCTCTTTTGTCTTTGATTTCAATATCAAATTCTTGGAGGAGTAGAATCCACCGAATCAAACGTGGGTTTGCGTCCTGCTTTTTGAAGAGATATCGAATGGCTGCATGATCTTTATAGACTATAGTTTCAGAAAGAACAAGATAAAAACGAAATTTATCAAAAGCAAATACCACAGCTAGCAATTCTTTTTCAGTTGTTGTGTAATTTTCTTGTGCATCGTTAAGTGTTTTACTAGCATAATAAATTGGGTGGAAATGCTTTTCTTTTCTTTGTCCCAGGATAGCTCCAACTGCAAAGTCACTTGCATCACACATGATTTCGAAAGGAAATTTCCGATCAGGCGCTATCATGATAGGTGCATTGACTAACATTTCCTTTAGGGTTAGAAATGCTTGATTGTAATCCTTGTCAAAGATGAAAGGGGCATATTTTTCAAGTAATTTTGTTAGAGGCCTTGAAATTTTAGAAAAGTCTTTGATAAACCGCCTATAGAATCCGGCATGCCCTAGGAAACTTCTGATAGCTCTAACGGAAGATGGAGGTGGTAGTCGAGAAATAGTGTCTATTTTAGCTCGATCAACCTCCATTCCTTCGCCTGAGATTTTATGACCGAGTACTATTCCCTCAGTTACCATGAAATGGCATTTTTCCCAATTAAGGGCGAGGTTAGTTTCCTCACATCGGGATAGCATTCGTTCAAGGTTATCGAGGCATTGGTCGTATGAATCCCCAAAGATAGAAAAGTCATCCATAAAGACTTCCATTGTCTTTTCTATCATGTCATGGAAGATAGCTACCATGCAACGTTGGAATGTTGCGGGGGCATTACATAGACCAAATGGCATGCGTCGATAAGCAAAAGTTCCATAGGGACATGTGAAAGTTGTCTTTTCTTGGTCTTCGGGTGCTATCGGGATTTGAAAGTAACCTGAAAAACCATCCAAGAAACAGTAAAATTTATGACCTGATAATCTTTCTAACATTTGATCAATGAAGGGCGAAGGAAAGTGATCTTTCCTTGTTGCTTCATTTAATCGCCTATAATCTATACATACTCTCCATCCTGTGACGGTTCTTGTTAGTATTAATTCATTCTTTTCATTAGTTATTACCGTCATACCTCCTTTCTTTGGAACTACTTGGACGGGACTTACCCAAGGACTATCGGAGATATGATAAATAAGTCTGGCGTCAAGTAATTTGATGACTTCGTTTTTAACCACTTCTTGAACATTTGGATTTACTTGACGTTGTGGTTGTATTACCGATTTGTAGTCATCATTCATTAAAATTTTGTGCGTGCACATGGAAGGACTTATTCCTTTAATATCTACAAGCTTCCAAGCGATCGCATTTTTGTGTTTTTTCAAAAGACTAATTAATTTTTCTTTTTCTAAACTACCTAATTTAGACGAAATAATTACAGGTAATTTACCATTTTTGTCTAGAAAAGCATATTCCAAACCTTTTGGAAGTTCTTTGAGCTCAAGAGGTGGGTCTTTAGGAGACTCCTTATTTGGTTGCTCATTTTGATCAAGAACTTTAAAAGTTTGTTCTATGGCGACCTCTTCTTCAACAAAGTGGTCAAACTTTTCACTTGTATCGGGTGGTTCATCTTCATCTTCAATTAGGGGATCATTATTGCCGAATGGATATTTCATTGACCGCTCAAGATCGACACTCTTTTTAAATGCCCCTAATTGAAGAGGTAGATTGTTGTACTTCCGGTTTTTCAAAGCTTCGTGAGTTTTTACAAATGGTCGTCCCAACACTAGAGGAGCGTCATCGAGGATGACAAAGTCGGTTGGGATTACTATTTGATTTGTTTGAACCAAGACATCCTCAACTACACCAATTGATTTTATTACCTTCCGATTGGATAGAAAAATGGGTAATTGAAGTGGAGAAAAATCACTAATACTTAATTTTTTGAAAATGTAGTTAGGCATTATGTTAACACAAAGATCTTTATCAATCGTGACATTACTAATAACGAATTTTGAAAAAAAACATGGAACCGGTGTAATGTTGATTTCAAATGGGTATTCTTTTATTAGCGAGGTTTGATCATTAGTTAACTTAACACTTACCGTTTCGTCAATTTTAGTGTTAGTATTTAACTCTTTTAAAAACTTAGCATGAGTGGGAACTAAACAATGATTTTCAAAAGAAGGTGACAAGAGATTAATTTCTTCAAAATTAGACTCTTCTTGAATTTTAACGTTGTCGGACTCACCTTTTTCGTTGTTTAACTCATGTGTCGGTTTTTCACTTATTTGTTCTTCCATTTTTACACTTTCAGTTATCTCTTCTTTATTTAATTCGTCTCTTGCGCGAGACTCCTCTTCCCTTGCGCGAGATTCTTTTATATAGCGATCGATAACTCTAAGGTGTTCTAATATCCTATCGGTCACTTCGGTTATAGAAAAAGGATCGGGATTTTCAAAGCTTGAATCCGGTTGTTCGATCCTTTGTTCCTCATAATGCCCATACGAAGTAGATGGTTCACACCATTGTTCTTCATTGTTATCATATGATGGATAAGGGTCGTAATTTTGTTCTTCATAGTACTCATACGAGGTGGGTTGTTCACGCCATGGTTCTTCATAATAAGCATATGAAGGTGGTGGCTCATATCTTGGTTCCTCAAAGTATGAGTAAGAAGGCTCATACCTTGGTTCATCAAAATATGAGTATGAGGGAGAAGGTTCATACCTTTGGTCTTCATAGGATGTGTATGAAGTTGATGGCTCGTACCTGGGCTCCTTATAGTAGGTGTATGAAGTGGACGGTTGATATAAGTTACAATACTGAACCGAGTGCGGGTTACCAATAAAAACGGAAACAGAGGCTGGACACGGCCCTGTGTTCAGTGGACACGGCCCCGTGTACAGAATCTGTATCTGGGCGTTTTAATTAAAGTTACTGATTTCGTTGAGCACGGGGGCGTGTTCAGTGAGCACGGCCCCATGTTCAAGTTACTGTATCTGGGTGTTTTATGAAAAATGTGCAGCACGACCCCGTGTTCAGTGAGCACGGCCCGTGTTCAACCTACTGTAAATGCAAAACTAAACTAAAATGCAGAAAAATGTGCGCGCGTTTTGAAAAGGTTTTGAAAAACTGATTAGGCCGTCGATTTTAAGCTTTCTTAAAATCCTTGTGTCCCCGGCAACGGCGCCAAAAACTTGATGTGCGTGAGTGTTATTAGTTTTTAATGTATATATTAAGCCCTTTTTAACACTTTTTAGCCAAGTTTTAAATTTATAAAACACGATATTTACTAACACTAAACACACATATGGGCAAGTGCACCCATCGTGAGCGTAGTATAGTGTTGGCAAGATACCGAGGTCGTCCAAGGACACAAGAGCTTTTAGTACCGGTTTATCCTCAACGTCTAATCAAATCAAAAGTTTAGAAAAAGGTTTTAAACTAGAAAAATAAAAACTAACTAAAATGCTGAAAAATAAAATAAAAATAAAAACAGATAGACAAGATGAATCACTTGGCTCCGACTCGTGTATAGTGTAACCTTTGATTATTTCCGCACTTTTGCACTATTTAAGAGATTATCTTAGTTATTGTAGTAGGCCTCTCTTTTGAAGGTGACGTTACCCTCAACCCAGTAGTTTGAGTCAGCAAGGATACAACCCTAAAGGGTCGGATTATTGAAAGATAATTAATTAAGTTATTAATGCATATTATGGTAGGCCCCTCTTTTGAAGGTGACGTTACCCTCGGCTAAGTAGTCTGAGTCAGCAGGGATACAGTCCTAAGTAGCCGGGTTAAAGTATTAATAGTAGTTTACATATGAGGGGGTCAAAGAGTTTGGACCCCCGCCATCCAATACCGTTAAGTATTGAAGGAGGTCCTACTAAATTTAACCCAGGTCCTTGCAGGATCTATACACTGAACAAGGCAAGACTCTTACCAAACCGTTCCCTTAACCCCCGACCAGGTAGCCAACATACCTCCATATAGACCATGGAGATATGAATGGTGAAAATCTTTTATTTTATATAGACAGTAAAATAATGCCAAGACACCACGGACAAACGATAAGGAAAAATCACCTTCAACATAAGAAACTAGTTATTAAAGTCATTAATACAAAACCAAGTAAAAAGTGCGAAAAGATTAGAAATAAAAAGTATTACACTAGACACTTTGTCTTCACCAAGTGATGTAAGAGACTTAGGCAAACATGGCCTTGATTGTCAAGAACTCTTACGATCAATCTTGGATCCCGAGACGACTCACACACTCTATGATGGACAATGGATGATGGTGTTATGGTGGTGGTGGGTGGTGGGTGAAGTGTGAGAGAGGTGGTGTGCCAAGGGATGGTTTGCAAATGAGCCAAGCAGTCCTATTTATAGGCTGAACAGAAGCTCGGGCACGGCCCCGTGTCCATCCTCTTCTCTATCTTCATTAATTGCAGTTTGGCTGCATTAGTTGACCACGCCCCCGTGTCCGCTGGGCACGACCCCGTGTGCAGAAGCATATCTGTACTATCAAGATTTGCCTGGATTCTGCGAATCTTATAGTTGACCACGGCCCCGTGTCCGCTGAGCACGGCCCCGTGGTGGGCGATGGAAGCTTCTACAACTTTGTCTTTTATGCTGACACTTGGGCACGCCCCCGTGTTCACTGAGCACGGGGCGTGTTCAGTCTTCTGTTTTCTTGTTTTGCTTGGGAAGATGCTTTCGGGGAGGTCGGGCATGCCATGTTTGTTCCTTTTCTTGTATTTATGTTAGATTTAGCTGCCTTTTTGCTTCTTTTGTAAATTTGAGCTCATTTAATTCTGAAAATACAAAAGGAAGATAAAAGCACACTTTTTCCAACATTAGTACTAAAAAAGGGTTAGTTTTATGCCACAATTGATGTAATTTATATGTTGCATTTTGCACACATCAGTTGCTTTAAACAATTTTAGGTTTTGCAGAAACCCTTAAGGTTTCTGTTTTGTGGTTGTGGTTGGCCTTGGTGGCCATTTGAACAATTTCTATGTTTGCAAACCGTTAAAGGTTTGTTTTGACTTGTTTGGGAGCCTTTAAAGCTTTCTATGCTATTAACTTTGATTACCTATTTTGACTTGTTTGTAGCTTGAAGCCTTCAAGGCTTCTGATTGCTACTTTATTTTTGTGACTTGATGCCTTGGTTTGTATTCCTGAGTTTGGGTTGTGTGCACCATTTTACTATGTTGTTGTGTTGCTCCTTAAATCATTCTTTATCTTTATAGTATTGTCTTTGTTGGGTTTGTGTTGTCTTTATGTTTTTTATACCTTAAAGGGTTCAGTGCTGCAGTCACTTAGCCTTGGTATTTTTAACAAGAAGACATAGCACCTATCCTATTTATTATTTCCCTTAGTTTGATTTCAGTTCGTAAGCCTATTTTTGATAAGTTTTCTAAGGCTTAGGGAACATTTGGTGTAGGCTGTTCGGACCCATCTACGAGACAACTTTGTTTTTTATTATTTCATAAGTCTCATGGAGTTGTATTGATTTAGGAACTCACCCCTTATATAGGTTCATTTAACCCTTGAACCTATTGAGCGATATGGCCTGGGAGCTCATCCCCTTACATGGCCCTTGCCATGGAGTTTTTTGCTAGGTACTCAACCTGATTTTAGGATAGAAAGACAAATTTGATAAAACATCATCATTCATTCAAAAGATATTGTTTTACAAAAAGTGATCATGGGACGACTCTTGAAATACAACTTGTGAAATACAAACCAATTTTTCTTGATCAGACATGGAACCTTTTAAGGGTCTTTCCATTCCAATGTCTGGGAAGCTTTTTACCTTCTGTGTCAGCTAGCTTATAGGATCCGCCCTTATGTGCCTCAAGGATTGTATATGGCCCTTCCCATTTTGGGCCAAGTTTTCCTTGGTTCTCTTTTTTACTAGCCTCATTGTTTCTAAGCACCAGGTCTCCTGGCTTGAAGCGTTTGTTTGACTTTTTTGTTGTAATAGGCTTCCATCATTTGTTTGTACTTGGCTTCTTGAATTGCAGCTTGGTCTCGTCCTTCCTCGAGGAGTTGTAAGTTCAACATGGTCTCTTTGTTGTTTGCTTCGGGATCCATGTTGACCGTTCTTTGAGTTACAACTCCTACTTCAGCTGGAATCACGGCTTCAGATCCAAACACCAAGCTGTAAGGTGTTCTTTTGTGGCTTGTTTTTTTTGTTGTTCTTATAGCCCATAGAACGCTTGGCAATTCTTCGAGCCAATTGCTTTCATGCCTTCCCAATCGGGTTTTGATTCCTTCAACTATGCTTCAATTCATCCTTTCAACTTGGCCGTTTGATTGTGGGTATGCAACTGAGTTGAAAACCTGAGTTATTCTGAATTCTTTGCACCAAACGCTAAAAGGCTTCTCAGCGAATTGTTTTCCATTTTCGGTGACCAGCACTCCTGGTAACCCATAGCGACAAATGATGTTTTCCCAAACGAAGTCAATGACCTATTTGCCCGTGATTTTTGTAAGTGGTTTAACCTCAGGCCAATTGGTGAAGTAGTCTATGGCCACTAATAAGAACTTTACTCCACCTTTGGCTGGTGGGAATGGGCCGACAATGTCTATTCCCCACTTATAAAATGGCCAGGCTGAAGATATCGGGATAAGGTCATGCTTGGGGCTCTTTGGGACCGGTGCATGAATTTGGCAAGAATCACATTTTCTCAGTTGTTCAGCGGTGTCTCGGTGCATGGAAGGCCAAAAATACCCAAGGTTCATTAGTTTAGCAACCACCGTTCTTGCTCTAAAATGAGCTCCGCATATCCCTTCAGGAACCTCTTTGACCAAGTACTGGCTTTGTTCGGGACCGACACATCTCAGTAAGGGTGCAAGGTAACCCTTTTTGTAGAGGATTTCACCTTGCAACACGTACTGTCTAGATTTGATTTTAACCCTTTCAGCCTCTGTTTGATCAGCAGGTAAGTCACCGTTTTTAAGGAACTTTTTAATTGGAGTCATCCAATTGGGGCCTTCTTCGATGATTACGTCTTGAACATCCAATTCTTCAATTGATGGGGTTTTCAACGCCTCTACCAATACCTTTTTGGTGAGGTGGACAAAGGTGAGAGAAGCGAGCTTACTCAAGGCATCAGCTTTCTTATTTTGAGACCTGGGAATTTGCTTGATGGTACATGTTTGGAATGTATTCATCAGCTTTTTAGATTTTTCTTTGTACCTCTTCATATTGGGCTCCTTTACAACATAACTGTCGTTCACTTGAATTGACACCAGTAACAAGTCTGACTTGAAGCTTTTGAACCTTCATTTCCTTGGCTAACCTCAAGCCGGCTATCAACGCTTCGTAATCAGCTTCGTTGTTGGTGGTCTGAAATTCAAATCGAGGAGCATACGTGAATTTTAACCCTTCAGGGTTGATCAGAATGAGTCCAGCCCCTGACCCTTCAACGCTTGAAGCCCTATCGGTAAAAAGCTTCCAGGCTTCAAGGTCAGAGGGTTCAGTGGCGGTTGTGTTAACTTCAGTGATGGTTTGCTTCAGGACTTCTACAATGAAATCAGCCAATACTTGGGCTTTGATGGCTTTTCTAGGGACATAGGTGATTTTGTGTTCACCTAGTTTCACGGCCCATTTGGCTAATCGCCCCGAGTTTTTCGGTTTTTCAAGCACACTCTTAATGGGTTGGTCGGTGACCACTTGTATAGGGTATGCTTGGAAATACCTTCGAAGCCTTCTAGCTGTTTGGACTAGGGATAGAGCAAGTTTTTCCCAAGGAGGATACTTGATCTCTGCTAGTTTTAGAGTTTTGCTGAAGAAATAAACGGGTACCTGAACTTTGTCTCGTTCGATGGTTAGAACCGCACTTATTGCTTCTTCAGCAACCGAAAGGTATACAGAGATTAATTCTCCCGTTTCTGGGGCTGCAATATCTGGGAGTGAAGCTAAGTGTTGCTTCAACTGGTTGAAGGCTTCCTTAGCTTCTTCAGTCCACTTGAAATCCTTTTTGTCAGAGCATCCCTTGAGCGTTTTGAAGAAAGGCAAAGATCTTTCAGCCAATTTTGAGGTAAAACGCTTCAGGGTTGCAAGCTTCCCGTTTAAGCTTTCTACCTCCTTTTTGCTTCGTGGTGGCTTGGTTTCGAGAATAGCTTTGACTTTGTTTGGATTGGCCTTTATACTTTGTTTTCCCACAATATTCCCCAGGAATTTACCTTCCTCAAACCCAAACGAACATTTCTCGGGGTTGAGTTTCATGTTGACCTTCCTTAGGTTCTTGAATATCTTTTGGATGTCATCAAGCATTTGGTATTCTGTTTTGCTTTTAATTACCAAATCGTCGACATATGCTTCCATGTTTCTACAATTTGACTAGCAAAAGCCTTGTCAACTAGGCGTTGGTAGGTTGCGCCCGCGTTTTTAAGGCCAAAAGGCATCTTTTGGTAGCAAAAGATTCCTTTGTCCGTGTGAAAGGCAGTTTTCTCTTCATCTTCTTCTTTCATGAGAATTTGATGGTAACCCTTGTAAGCATCGAGAAAACACTTGAAAGGGTAACCAGTGAGTGAATCAACCTTAAGATCAATTTCTGGCAACGGGTAACAATCTTTAGGACAAGCCTTGTTCAAGTCCTTGAAGTCGATGCACATTCTCCAAGATTTATCGGGCTTTCGAACCATGACTGGGTTTGCAACCCAGGACTGATACTTGACTTCTCGGAGAATTCCAGCTGATACAAGCTTTTCAACCTCTTGGCATGCAGCCAAGCTTCTTTCAGGTGCCAGACTTCGCTTCTTTTTTACAACAGGCTTGACATCGGGTGGTATTTTCAGCTCGTGTTCAGCAATGCTTCGAGGGATACCCGTCATATCTTCTGGGCACCAAGCAAAGACATCGCTATAATGTACTAGCAGCTTTTCAAGATATGAGAGAGTTTCTTGTGAAAGGCTTGGATTAACCCTTATCTTTTGCTCAGGATACTTGGGGTTTATGATCAGCCCTTGTTTGTCTTCTTCACCTTTGTAACTTTCCCCTTCAACCATGTAAGCCTCTTGAGTAGGTTGAAGGGTTGCAATCCCTCTCTCGGTAGGAAACTTGACTGTGCCATGACCAACAGAAACAACCATGTAGAATGCACACTGTCCCGGCCTTCCTATGATTACATCATAGTTTGAAGGTATGTTGATAACCACAAAAGTGAGAGGTTGGACTCTCTCCATCTTGCCTTCACTGAAACGCACATCAAGGGTTAGTTTCCCTAAAGGCTTGAGGGGTATATCGACAATACCTTTTATGGAGGTTCCGGAGGGTTGAAGCTTCGAACGTTCCTCATTGCTCAAACGGTTGAAGAACTTCTCAAACATAATTTTAGTGGCTGCACCAGTGTCTATGTATGCTCTGCTTGTCTTTAGTGTACCCACGGTTGCTTCAACCACAAGGGGGTTTGAGAGTGGGTCCTTTTCTGTTGGAGGGAAGCAGACACACTGAAGCTCCCAAGCTTCCAACCGCTGCCGTTTGTGGGGAACCTTTCCATCAAAATCCACCATGTTAACTTCCTTGCCCTTTTCCCTTGGCCATGTTGTCCCTTACCCCCTTTACTAAGTGGGCAAGCTCCCCAGACTTGACGGCCTCTTCAATCCTCTTTTTGAGTTGAAAGCAATCATTAGTATGGTGGCCCTTCTCTTCATGAAATTCACAAAATTGGGTGGAATTTTCATTCCTTTTGCTTTTAGGGAGAGGTCTGGGAGGTCAGAAGCTTTGTTTCACTTCCTCTGTGGTAAGAATCTCTTGAGGGGTCTTGGTAAGGGGTGTGAAGTTCATGGCCTTCTCCCTGCTTGAAGGGTTCCGGCCTTCAGACCTTCGTTGCTCTGAACCCCTTTGGCGTCTGTCATAGGAATGGAAGTTTCCCTCTTTTCTAGCTGGATTGTTGCCTCGCCAGCTAGATCCCCTTTTTCTTTACTCTTTTATGTCTACCGCCTCCTCTCCTCTTATGTGGGCTTCGTCCCTGTCGAGAGCTTCTTCTAAGGTCTTTGGCAGGGACTTGTTGAAATCCCTGGTAAGGTATTTGGAGGTAATTGCATTCATGAAACCGGCTACTCTCATCTTTTCATCCGCCCCCACATACGTCAGACCTTCCTTTTTATACCTTTCTATGAACTCTCGATGGCTTTCATCATCCCTTTGTTTTATCTGGAAAATCACCGTGGCATCTTTAACGTACCGCCTTTGCTGGGAGAAGTTGGCCAGGAACCCTTTGCTAAGGTCATCGAAGATTTAAACGCTTCTGGCAGGTAAATCATTGAACCAGATTCTGGCTAACCCGACAAGGGTTTGCATGAACATGTGACAACATTCAGCATTAGACCATTTCTCGATCCTAGCAGCACCAGTAAAGATCTGGAGATGATCCTCTGGGTCTTCAGTCCCATCATATGTTTTGATGTGGGACGGCATATTGATCTTTGTTTGAAAATCATAATCAGCAATTTGCTGGGAGAAGCATGACAAATTGCTTGGTTTATATGGCTTGGCCAAATCTTCTTCCACCCTTATACCTGTGTTGTTGTTGTTATTGTTGTTCCATTGGGTGGCCAGCACTTGATTAATAAAGTGTTGCCACGGGAAGCTTGCCATCATCTGAGGCATAAGGTTGAAGCCTTGAAGGCTTCCAGGTGCAACTTGGAGTTTACCCCTAAAGGAGTGCTCATAACGGCACTTCGTGCCAAGGGAGCACAGACAAAGCTTGTTCCCACGTAGTTGTTGCTGGGGGTGGAAGGCTTGCTACTGGAGATTGTAGGAGCTGGTCCAAAGTCAGCTCGTGCCCCAAGGGAGCACCGGTTGCAACTGGTTGGGAAGAAAAGAGGGGAAAAGTCATTGGATCTGGCCTCGTGTACAAATATGGGTTAGGATTTGGAGGAGGATTGTTGGGACCAGCCTCATTCCTAGACACAGTTGGTTGTGAGTTTGCAAAAGGAAGAGCGGGAGGTCCAGGAGATAGTGATGGTTCTGGCTCGTCATAATCCAGACGGATCCTCACTCCCTTATCTCGTTCCCTACTCATGTACTGGTTAAGAAGAGACCTTAACTCGAGAAAGTTATTAGCAACCCCTTCGGGAGTAAGGTCAACACATGAGGGGGTGTTAGAGGCACCAATGTTGGGAGATGGTACTCCAGAACGAGATGGTGTCGGCGTTTGGAAAGTGAGAAACTCGGGGTATGTTGTTCCAGTTGGAGTGTTTCCCGGTGTTGAAATGGAGGTTGGTATAGCCACAGGAGTTTGGCTAGTGTTCGGGGTAGAGGTACGAGGGATTTGGTTTACTTCTCCCGGAGAATCACCTTCCGACATGCTGACTTTTGAGCAGAAATGGAGCTACACTACTAGGTCTTTTGAAGAGAATCAGTAGCGTAGCCCCATGGTGGGCGCCAGCTTGTTGATGCAACAAATACTAGACCGATGTTAGTAGCTAGGCTGGTTAGGCAAAAGGGTTGGAGGGTTCCGGTTTGCCTAACGCAGGTCGTGGGGTCCCCCCACGTTTGCAAGATGTGGAGAGAGGTTCACTAGTTAGATTTTGTTGTTTGCTCGAGATCCTTCACTGAAGTGTGTTCAGCTTCGGATGTGAGAGCAACGGAAATGTGTGTGTTGAATGTAAAGAAGAGAGACTTGCATGGAACAAGTACTCGAGAGGAAAGACCAGAGATCCCAATGGAATCAGAGCTGATCGGAATGTCCCTTAGCACTAAATGAAGTGTCATTTTATAGGGAAGGACATCGCTCAAAGAGGAAACCATTGACTAGTGAAACATGCTTGCAGTGGGGGACTTACCCTTTTAGGGGGTTGAAGCGTTTGGACCTGCGGATAAAAGACTACACTCTGTGCACGTGTTCTCTTTTACGGCTGTGAGAGGCTGGACAAGCAATCAGTGAAGTGATGGTTCACTGTTCACATCCTTTTTGCTGCTCACCCGAGTTCACGGGATTTGAACCTTTTAACCCTTTAACCTTTTAAGCATTCATGTGTCTAAGTCATTTTATTTAGTCTTGGGCTACCCCCGTCATCAATTATATAGGGTGAATTAATTCTAATTCGAATTTCAAATACTAATTGAACTAGTTTTTTTTTACTATCGCCGCATTGCGGCGAACGTATTTTGTTGTTTAGTCTGTGTTTACATGTGTGTTTGAAATCACTACGAGCGCGTTGCGTACAGAAACCGCTGACAAGAATAAAAAGAAAATATAGAAAAAAACACTAAAAGATAACCAAAAGAAAATCAACCAAAAAAGTTATATGGTAATAATGTTGTTCGTATGAAACCTGTGGTCAGAAATGAGCAAATGATTCTGGGTACCGGTACCGAATTTCCCGAACCGAAAGATCTTAAGTACCAATTCGGTACGACTTTTGGCGTTCCTGGTACCGGTTCGCTACCGTTTTTTACCTTCATATACAGGTACCGTAATTGGTATTTTCGATACCAGTACCGATTCGGTATTGGTTGGCACCGAGCTCATTCCTACCCTTGAAACTAAAAAAAGAAATCATTAAAAGTTGAAGAAAATAAAAAAAAGTTGCACGATACCGTTGTTGTTCATACGACACCCTTAATCAGGGATACGTAAATGGTACCGGGTAGCAGTACCGAATTTCCCGAACTAAAGAATTTTCAAAATCAATTCGATACCGACTTTTCATGTTTTCTGTACCAGGCTGGTGTCGGGTTTTACCTTTATGCACCGATAACCGTACTACCGGTTGACAAAAGCTAATCTAACTTAAAAAGTAAAGAAGATAATAAAACTATTAAAAAAACCATATATATATTGTTATAACTTTTACTGTTCAAATGATTGTATTATTAAGGGTTAGGATCAAATACAAAGGATAAAATAAATAAGAAGGGTAAGAAGGATTCTAGTCCATTGATCTTAGATTTGGAGGGTTGAGATTAGTTGTAGGGAAAAGAAGATAATAGAAGGGCATAAAGGGAATCCTATATTTATGGATTTTCTCTCTCCACATACAAGACACATGTCAATTCCCCCATCGATTTGAAACGTCCATAACTTTTTCATACGACATTTTTTTTTTAAAATTTCACCATAATAACGAGTGTTTTTTTTTATCTTTAATATGAGTACCATATTATCATATAAAAATAAAATAAAAAATTTTATTTTTACTGGGTTTTTTTGCATTGTGTTAAAGTTTTCAGGTCATTGTGTCTTTTAACTAGGTTTTGGTCAGTAGAGTTTCTATACATTGTGTTATTATCAAAACCTATAACACAATGTTAATTTGGGTTCTATCCATTGCATTTTTATAAGAACCTATAACACAATATATGACACAATGAAGATGGTGTTATATCTGGGTTTTCTATAAATTGTGTTATTAGTTCAGGTCATTGTATTTAATATGTTATTCATTGTGTTTTAATATGTTGTCCATTGTGTTTTAATAATTAGTTCATTTTTTTTATTATCTTTGTTCATTGTGTTTTAGTTTGTTGTGTATTGTGTTTTTAGTTTGTTTTCCATTGTGTCTTCATCTGCTCTCCATTGTGTCTTTTATCTGTTGTCATTAATTGTGTCTTTTATCTGTTGTCATCAATTGTGTTTTTATTTAGTCTGATACTTATTGTGTTATATGTTATCGCCATTGTGTTATACGTTATGGTCATCGTGTTTTAGTATGTTGTCCATTGTGTCTTTATCTGTTGTCATTGATTGTGTTTTTGATCTACTTTACGTTGTGTTTTACATCATGTCCATTGTGTTATTATCAAAACCTAAAACATAATGTTAATTTGGGTTCTATCCATTGCGTTTTTATAAGAACCTATAACACAATATATGACACAATGAAGATGATGTTATATTTGGGTTTTCTATAAATTGTGTTATTAGTTCAGGTCATTGTATTTAATATGTTATTCATTGTGTTTTAATATGTTGTCCATTGTGTTTTAATAATTTGTTCAATTTTTTTATTATCTTTATTCATTGTGTTTTAGTTTGTTGTGTATTGTGTTTTTAGTTTGTTTTCCATTGTGTCTTCATCTACTCTCCATTGTGTCTTTTATCTACTGTCATTAATTGTGTTTTTTATCTGTTGTCATCAATTGTGTTTTTATTTAGTCTGATACTTATTGTGTTATATGTTATCGCCATTGTGTTATACATTATGGTCATTGTGTTTTAGTATGTTGTCCATTGTGTCTTTATCTGTTGTCATTGATTGTGTTTTTGATCTACTTTACATTTTGTTTTACATCATGTCCATTGTGTAATATGCAACTGGGTTTTTGATTTTTTTTTTTGAAAAATATAACAATAGGGAACTCATATTAAAGATAAAAAAGCTCGATTTTATGGTATAATTTTTTTAAAAAACAAATGATGTATAAAAAAGTTACGGACGTTTAAAAATTGGGAGGGAAATAACATGTGACTTGCATGTGCATATTCTCTTTTCTCTTGTAGACAAAATTACCCTTTCCATTTAACTAGGTGTAGGACCCGTGTAACCACACGGGTAGGTTTAGTAATGATCGAAATCAAATACTAAAAAACAGATTATAATATATCATTTAAATTTTGGTCTTTAGATCTATATCTTTATAAAATAATGTTAAAGACAGTATGTGTTAGTATTATAATAACTATCATGATAAAAGTTTATGTCTATGTAAATATGTAAACTATCATGTGAACAAATATTTGATGAATTCACATTGGCATTTTAGTTAAGTATACATTTAAAAGTCCCAACCAGAAACTCAATACATCCCAATACTGGTACTTTGCCTACCGATCTTGGTAATACACATTTTCAATAAATCATCTATGTCTAATAATATTCGCAAACCGATCGAATCTATAATTTTAGTTTTCAATGAAACTTTTGTTTTAGCTCTACTTTATTAGCAAGAAGCTTTAGTATATTTTATTTTTCTATACAACATAAGTAAATGATAAAAATTTACAAAAAGTAAAAAAAGAAGAATTGATCAAACTATTCCAGTTATCATCATGATAACATAATGTACCTGGCCATCAGTATCATCAGTGGTTTAAAACCAACTAATAATTTTTCGTGAGTTTAACATGTAATTCAACCTCAAAAAGAAAAAAAAAACTATAAAGTAAAAAAGTAGAATTGGCTAAACAGAATCTGTATCTTCCTCATCCCTGCACAGTTGAAGATCAAGGAGAATCACATCACCATCAGATCTGATCTGTGCCTGCAGATTGATTCAGTTCAAGAGTTTCAATCACCATTCTCTTGATACCTTCTTTTACAAGTTCATCACCAGCCATAAGTTCCTTCAAGGTTTCAGTATCCATCTGCTTTTGTCTTTTTCTTTGATAAATAGCAGCACCTGCTGGATCAGTGCATCTGTTGATTTGTAACTTTAGTGGTCTTTTTGAACCTTCAGTTTTAGGATAGTCAGGTTTTTGTGGAACATTTGGATCTTTCTTCCTTAGTTCCTCCAACATTTTGTAAGTGGCCCTGACCCTATCTTCTCTCCACTTTGACACTGAATTCTTTGACCCATAGTCAGCTGCTATCAACTCCTCTTTCATTCTCTTTAACTCTAAAGCCTTGTCAGGTACATTCTTTTTGAATTTTTCCCAGTTAGGAGGAGTGTGTTTAACCTTATTTTTAAGCATCTCTTGGATCCTGGCTGCTTCACTTTCAAGCTCAGGAATGGTCCAATCTTTGTACATATGCTTCTCTCCCTTATACTTCTTGTAAGTCATGATATTCTCAATATAGTCTTTCTCAGAGATTCATCTGCTCTTTCTGATAATTTTTGACAAACATTCTTTGCAAATTGTTCCAGGGATCTGACTTGAGTAAGCAAAAATTGGTAGTGCCTTTGATATTCTTTGTCAGTCTTCCCTGTTGATTCTCTTTTAGCAATATCCTCTGCTTGTTTGGCCTTTAATTTTGAATATTCATCAATATTATTAGGCCTAGGATATCCTTCAACAGATGGTAAACTCCTTTTTGAAGGATCATCCTCATAGTAGAAGGATTTGATCTCTTCTCTGACAGCAATAAGTTCTAGAGGAAATTGAACACCTGCAGGAGCAATATCAGTGATTGGCTTTTGTATCTGTGTTGAAGAGAGAAGTACAGGGTTTGGTAAAGTGACAATTGGTAGAGGTTGTGAAGATGTTGGTGAAGGTGAAGGCTCATCATCAATCAAAATTAACCTTCTCCTTTTTGGTTGAGGGGTGACTGATGATGTTTTGGGTAGATAAGTGGTTGTGTTTGAAGTGAGAAGTGTTTGACTAACAGTTGTTGAAACAACAGGTGTTTCAACCACTGTTGTCATTACAACTCCTAATGTGTCAGTAGAAGTCTTCTGCACAGTGGCAGGTGGTGATTTGATGGTTGGTGATGTGGTTGTAGTGGTGGTGGATGATTTAGTCAGATCAGGTGTTTGAGTGGTGTGTGTTGAAGTAACAGTTGTTGTGATTGAGGTGGTGGTTGTTGGTTTAACAACTGTTGAAACCACTGAGGTACCAACAGTTGTTGATACAACAGGAGTTACAACAGCTGTTTGGGTGGAAGATTGATGTGTCATTAAAACTACTGATGTGTCAGTAGAAGTCTTCTGCACAGTGGCAGGTGATGATTTGATGGTTGGTGATGTGATTGAAGTGGTGGTGGATGATTTAGTGAGATTAGGTGTTTGAGTGGTGTGTGTTGAAGTAGCAGTTGTTGTCATTGAGGTGGTGGTTGTTGGTTTAACAACTGCTGAAACCACTGAGGTATCAACAGTTGTTGATACAACAACTGTTTGGGTGGAAGATTGATGTTGAGGGCTTTTATATGGTGGTTTTGGAGTATGCTTTGTGAGTCAGGATGGTGTGGATTTGGGTTCCGTCACTTTTCTAGTGGGATTTTTTCTTTTTGGGTCAGGATTTTTAACATCCTTTGGCTCAGAACAACCCTGTGCATTCAGCTCCATGTAAGCTCTCTTCTCCTCATTCCACCTTGATTTATCCTTTGCCTCTATATCCCTTTTTACACTTGCTTTTGCTTCAGCAAGTGCATTTGTGGTAAAATCAATCTTTTTGCTCCCATCTGGCAAGGGAATGTCTTTAGTCATACAATCTTTTTGTGGCTCAATGTAGAGACCATCTTCAATCCCTTTCTTCTTCCACAGCTTGATCTTCTCCCCTTTTTTGGCATTATCTGGTGGTGGATTATCAAGAAAGAGAACAGTGGGAGCTGCTTTGCCATTGGTGTTCAAGATATGGCCCTTTATGGCCTGGATGTCAGCTTGGGTGTCTTTAAATCTGGACTCCATCATGTTCCTCAGCTTTTGGACATGTATGTCAAGCTGCTGATCAGTCAACTGTCTTTGTTGTTGGAGCAGGGGTTGAAATAAGTTCCATAACTCATTTGCAGCAGGTGCAGGTTGTGCAGGTGCTTGACCTGGAACAACAGTGGGTGGTACCTTTTGAATTTCTAACATCTGTTGCATCATATTTTTTAGTTCAGCAACAGATGTGTCAAGTGTGTCAATTCTGTCCGTCAGTTCTTGGTATTTTAAACCATCACCCAACTTAGTGGGATCATCTGATTTCCCACCAACAGTGGTTGTATCAGCAGTAGACTTAGGGAATATGTCACAAAAGTCATCTACTGATGCCCCTTTTTCATGGTACTGGGGACTTCTTTCTTCATTTGTGGACACCTTGAACAACTCACCAGTTGGTAAAGTAAACACACCAGTGGTTGCCTTGGTTGTCTCTGAAGAAATTGCCTTCAAGAGAGTCTTATTTATGGAAGAACTGACCCAATGTAGACCAGTGGGTCCAACATTAGTAGTTGCTGCTCCACTTGAACTACTGACAGGAATTACTAGTAATTCCTGCAGTGTAACCTCCTCAGTTGTTGCTGGGCTAGCAGAGGTATGAACACCAGACCCAGTCACTTGTGGGAGTATACTCTCAGTGATAGGTGATTGAGAGGAACTGGTTTGTGTCTGAGCTATAGCAACTGCATGCAACAAAGGTAACATTGATTGTGGTAATGTGACGGGTGAAGGAATAGGTGTAGAAAGAGACATGTCCTTCGGATCAGGACTGAGGAAGATGGAGCCGATTGGATCCAGAACTTCATAATGTGGGGTCCCTGTGTTTACAACTGAATCCTTTTGTGAGGATGTCGGAGGAGTTTGAGGCAATGGTGGAGATCTTTCTTCCATCTGCTGTGAGGAAGTAGCAGCAGTGGTTATTGGTGACTTTTGTTTTGTCACTGGCAGTTGCTCTGGGATCTCATCTTCCAGAGTTGCCGTTTTACTGGGTTTGGGTGGCTTTTTGGATGATTTCTTTTTGGTCTTTTTGGTAATGGCAGGTGTGGGTTTCATTGCAGTGGTTGTGCTACTATGATCAGCTGGAGCAGTGGGCTCAGCAGCAGATACCTGAGGAGCAGTGGTAGCTGCTAAATTCTGCTCAGGCACCTCTGCTTGTGTTTTGCAAGGTGCTGACATTCTACTGAAAGTTTCAACTGTTAAGCTTTTAATTTGAAAAGATTCACCTTGTTGGTATACATGAACATCATCCTTTGCAAATTTCTTTGTAAAGTAATAACTTAAATACCTTGGAAATAATAGAAAGGATTTTGTTAAAACATTTTTGGCCAAATCATCAAAGATTTCCTGGGAATAATTAAAATCTTCATTTTGTAAAATAGCAAACCCCAAGGATTTAATCTTTAATGGTATCTCATTGAAGGCAGTTGTTTTATTTGAAACGCACATTAACAGGGTATGAAATAAAAATCTTGTTGCAGGAGGGAAATAACCTTTTTCTAAGGTATCCCTCTTTATTTGTTCAGCATACCCCCTTTCAAGGAAATCCGTTTTTAACTCATTTTTGGGAAAAGAAGTTTTACCTTGCTGATCATTGAGTTCAAAGACTTCCGAGATGGAGTGTGGTGTGATTTTGACTGGTTTACCCATTAAGGAGGAATTAATGGCTATGATGTCTTCTCCTTGTTTGTTAAGAGTGGCATTTTTCCAAAATTCTGTCTGGGTTTTCTGGTAAATCGGAGCATCTGCTGTTAACAAAGTTTTGTACTTTGATGTAGTCATGGTATCAATGATGGAATTGAAAACATCGGTGGTGCCTGGTTTTGTAAGAATACCCAGATAATTGTGACCGGATTTGTATGGGATTTCGATGGGTGTAGTAGCCTTTTGAGAGGCCTTTTTAGATGATTTCGAAGTGGATGTTGCAGATGGCTTTGATTTCGTCATTTTGATGAAGAAAATTGAAGAATGAATTTCAGATAAGAAGATGGAAACTGCTTTGAGAACAGTTTTTTGTGAATTCGAATCGACAGTAAAACCCCTGTTTGGGGTTTTTGATCAGGGTTTTAAAGGGAAAAAGGTAATTGCTGACGTGGCAACGGTTACAAAGATCTGAAGGATAAGAACTGACCATATGCCAACCTCTGATGAGATGAAGGATAATGGAAGACAGTTGTTAAGGAAACCACTGATGGATGAATATCAGTGGATTACAAATGAAAATGAGGACAGTGGGTGACTTTAACTATCAGTGGATAGCTGTGTCAGTGGTTTAAAGCACTGAAGTTTGGTTACAGTGGAAAACAATGAAAATGATGGAACAAAGATTGACTTTCAACAGTGGATAGCTACAAACCAACAGATGTTTGAACCAATCAGTGGTTACGACAGACTTTGATTTTCTGAAAACATTTTGATGCTTTTATTCATAGAAAAACATGATTTTGCCTGTTATTCCATGTTTAGCATGCCAATCATAGAGATCAAGCTTTCAAAGATAGATGTGTCTAAACCTTTGGTTAGCACATCTGCAAGTTGATCCTTAGTGGGAACATGATGCAAACAAATCAAACCTTTTTTCATAGCAATCTCTCACAAAGTGATGTCTGATGATAAGTGAGGATGGATGTATGAGGTATAAGATTTTTGATGATATATTTCAGCTGCTTGACAATCCTGCATAAAAGAAGTCTTTTGAGCAATTATATCAAAATCAAATATCATATTTAGAGGAAAAAACAGTTATTTTCTCAATATGCAGTAGCAACATAGTCTTCTTCAAAACAGTGGTTATGGAAACATCTGCTGTTTGTGCTTAGTTTGATGAGTATAAATGTTGACAACTATACTCCAACATATACAATGTTGTTGATACAACAATCTTGACAACTATCAAAACCACTGAGGTACCAACAGTTGTTGATACAACATGTTAGGATCTGAGGCTCTAATGATTGTGCTTGTTTGTATAATTTGAACAAATCAATAGAGATGAACAGAGTTTAAGTGCAGCGGAAATGAATAACAAACTTTGTAAACACAATCAAAGAGAAAGATTCACAATGGTGTAACCAAAGCAAAGAGAAATGAATAACAAACTTG
The DNA here is from genome assembly GCA_030545235.1 of Helianthus tuberosus. Lineage (NCBI taxonomy): Eukaryota > Viridiplantae > Streptophyta > Magnoliopsida > Asterales > Asteraceae > Helianthus > Helianthus tuberosus. The sequence continues at coordinate 165,610,329 of CM060447.1, forward strand.
ATTTCCTTGAATAAAATTTGCTTTTCATTAAGTTGAAAGATTATAAATTGTCACACCCCAAATTTCCACGTGTCACCGGTGGGCCCGGTGGGGGAGTATCGTGACGTGGTTGGCAACATAATAGTCAAACAACACAATATTTAATAATGCACAGCGGAAGCAATTGAAAATATAATACAACCGAATTTATTATTGTAATATCAAATGTCACAGTATTCGGAAGTTTATCCACAGAAGGATCGAACATAAAATGGAAACAATAGTTCAACAGACTTCGGCATCCTAAGCTTGCGAGACTTTTAATGATGCTAAGGAGAAATCACAGCCAATTACGCTTAGTACCTGCATTTAATCTTTTTGGGAAAATACGTCAGTTTACACTGGTAAATACAATCAACTGACTCATTTTGAAAAATGATTGAAAATTGGTTTGGATGCACATGGCATAAACATTTTATTTAACTTGGGAGAATTATTTAATATTATAATCTTGTGAACGAATTACATGTTACTTATGCGTTTAGTAGCCCGAATCTAGTCCGGGTTAAAGATCAATAGACACACCACATCATTGAGTTATACACTGACAGGTGTACGCCTACACCCCGTGCTCAGGTCGTGGCCATCTCGTAAGATGATGCCAAGGATATCCGGGACATGGTCATTAACCCCCCAAAGGCTGTAAAGTAAACAAGACTGTTTAAACGAGCCGATCAAATTATTCAACTACCCACTTTAACGGTGGAGATTTGATGCCCGATCAAGCGGTATGCTATATACCGTAACCCAAGCCCGTATAGGGAAAATAAGTTAAAAGTATTTACCTGATGCAAAGTATAAATCACAATAAGCAAAATGCACGTAGCTTTTACTGGTTCTCCTAATCTGGAACGAAGGTTTAATATAACCTATTAGAATACTAACGGGTCTTTTATTAAGCTTAAGCTTAGACCGGCTAGTTTTAAAGATACGGTTCGTACGCACGATTAAGCGAAGACCGGATAGAATGTGATTTAGACCCGACAAGTTCAGAGACTTGTTTAATATGGGTCCTTCATGCACATTCTGGATTTTGAGATTAAACCGATAAGGTTTGACCCGTTTCGGCTAATTTATGTAAACTTGTTACATAAACCGAACCGAACGCGAGATAAGCGTAATGGGTATCCGTAAGAGCCATATACAGATTTCCTAAGTTAATATGCTTCAAATATGTTGTGACATCAGTAGGATGTCTTTCATTATGCCCGAAATGAAATTAAACACAAACTATGCCCCGTAGGGGTAGTTTGGTCATTTTTAAAGGTTGTAAAAGAGTTTAGATGTTTAACTGAGTTACAGGTCTGATATAAACAGCAAACATACTCAATTTGATATGTTATATCAGTAGGCTAAAGCATATATGTGAAATTTATCATTTTTAACCAAACTATGTCCCGTAGGGGTATTTTGGTAATTTCACATAAGCCGAAAAGCTCAAATCTGAGGTCTGAGTTTATCAACCTTTGTTTACTGTTAAAATATCATAATTTGCCTCATATATCAGTAGGTATCAACCCGGGTATGTCTAATATAATTTTAATACATACTATGCGTTAAAAACGCTAAATAAGGCGATTAAATGCCATTTCCGGGTTTGATACTTAAATCTGATATTTATATATTTCCAGAAGGCTTAAAATAATTTATTTATCATATGTGATCAGTAGAAAAAGGTTTTGAGTCGTTTAGATAAGTAAAACTCATTTTATGGCCCGTAAGGGCAAAACCGACAATTACCGGATTAAGCCTACGCCTGCTAGTTATGCTCAGCCTAAAATTAATTAAAAATCTTTAAAAATCCCAAAATAATATATTACATCAGTGGGTATTAAGTTCGATGCCAAAAAGTAGGCTTAACTAGGCTATACGCTAATTACGCCATTTTATTAACATAAAGCATTAAATTTGCGCTATTGAGCATAACTCTTAATCTACAAGTCAAACTGATATCAAACTTTGCATACAAGTTTATATATCAGTAACTAAGGTTTCTACACTTTTACATTTTCATAAATCACTTTTTAAGGTAACAAGGGCATAACGGTCAACATATGAGCAATTAACGGAAATATGCATATTAATTGGATAACTAGTGAACCAAGGTGTAAAATCACAGAGGGTTGTTCTATCATGTATCCTAATCCAATTTAAGCTCTGAGGCATTTCTAAAACATACCTAAACGGGTCAGAACTGAAAGTCAAAGTGAAAGTCAAACTATGTGACTTTTGGTTCCGAACCGGGTCTAAACATGAAATAGTCGGGTTGAACATGTTCGGACATGTTCTTACACTTATTACTAAGTTATAACAATGATCAAACATGTTATATATGTTCTAGATAGCTAATTATGCATAAATGACATTTTAAGCATCCTGTTGACTTTTTACTTAAAAGTTTGACCCGACTTTTGACCTGGTTAGAGTGGTGATCAGGGGAAACCCTTTTGAGGTTTTATTACCCACATAAATACCAACTCATAACTACTTTTAATTCGAGATATGCCTGAGCCATTATTGACTAATCTCGAAGTCAAACCGTAATTACGACGGTTTGACTTTTAGCTAATTAACCAAGCTAAACTCAACTAAATAAGAACTAGCAGACTTACAAGAGTCCTATGCACGAGATAAGATCACTTGGACCTGCTTGAGAGCTCTAGGAATGATCAGATTTCAAAGAAATTGGTGTGAGGAACTTGTGTGCACTACATGGCCTTTTATAATGGATTTAAGCACCACAATATGTTGACACATAGCTCTATGATCAACCACAACCATCCAACACATGTCCCTAGTGCTCTAGTACAGTTAGGGGCCGCCCATGTTGCATTAAAGTCGTTAAAAGATCGAATTTCCGCGTTTAAAGGCGCCTGCCCCCGTTTTCTGTATCTGGGCTCCGGACGCGGCCCGCGTCCCGTTTAAGCAAACCTCAAGCGGGCCGCTTGAGACTTAAAATCTGATTTTTAAATTTTATTTGTTTTCCAACTTGACCTTTGGCTTCACGAAGGGGCAACTAGGGTTATTTCTTGCATTTTGACCCCCTTATATTTACCCACTAGGGCTTTAGGACTTATACCCACTTTGCCAAGTCCCTGGATACTTCCGGTTAACCCGAAAAGCCTTAACTTTCAACGTTAACACTTTAACCCCTCGCACACGAATTTGATCATAACATTCTCATACGATAACGAAACTTTATGAAATTTTAATCGTGCATTCTAGTGAGCATAATTTATATTTACAAAGCTTCGGGTTTGTCAAAAGATCACTCAGAGGTATATCTTTAACATGTTGACACATTTGACCCCTGTAGTTTGTAATCTCTCACTTTTAGCTTCGTATGATCCATGATTTATTCGTTTGATGTTATGAACATCATGTAAGGTTATTATGAAGTATATTTATTCACTGTTGACACTTAGAATCCGTATAATCACATACTTTCCATGTTTGTCAACTTTAGTCCTTTTATAACATTCTTTCACACGTTCAAACCTATGACACGTGTCAACACATTATAGGACGTAAATTTTCGAGGTGTTACATCCTCTCCCCCTTAAAAGAAATCTCGACCTCGAGATTTACTGAAACAGATAAGGGTACTTTTCTTTCATTGTGGACTCAACCTCCCACGTATACTCGGGACCTCTACGGGCATCCCATTTGACCTTTACAATCGGTACTTGCTTCCTTCGAAGCTTCTTAACCTGTCGATCCTCGATCGACAATGGTTTTTCCACAAATTTCAAGCTCTCATCTATATGCACATCTGTATGGGGTATGACCAGTGATTCGTCAGCGAAACACTTCTTTAGATTGCAGATGTGGAATACATTGTGTATACTACTGAGCTCTTCAGGTAAGTTTAACTTATAGGCAACTGACCCGACATGTTCGATAACCTCGAAAGGTCCTATGTATCTCGGGCTTAGCTTGCCTTTCTTACCAAATCGCATCACTCCCTTCCAGGGTGACACTTTAAGTAGGACTTTGTCACCTACTTCGAAGTGAAAATCCTTACGACTTGGATCAGCGTAACTCTTCTGCCTATCCCGGGCAGCTTTGAGACGGTCACGAATCTGGACAATCTTGTCCGTCGTTTCGAACACTATCTCTGGTCCAGATAACTGGACATCTCCAACTTCTGCCCAACAAATGGGCGATCTACACTTTCTACCGTATAATGCCTCAAAAGGCGCAGCCTTAATGCTGGTATGGTAGCTATTGTTGTAGGAGAACTCAACTAATGGTAGGTGCTTATCCCAGCTACCACCTAAGTCAATTGCACATGCACGAAGCATGTCTTCCAACGTTTGAATAGTACGCTCACTCTGACCGTCTGTCTGTGGATGGTAAGCCGTAATAAAGTTCAAACGTGTGCCCAAAGATTGTTGGAAGCTTTTCCAAAAATGTGACGTGTATCTAGTATCTCGGTCAGAGATAATAGACACAGGTATGCCATGTAAAGCTACAATCTTATCCACATACAGTTGGGCTATCATATCGGAGCTGTAGGTCTCCTTAATGGGTAGGAAATGTGCTGACTTAGTCAGTCGGTCAACTATCACCCAGATGGTGTCATTTCCTTTCCTTGTCTTGGGTAACTTGGTGATAAAATCCATAGTTACCATTTCCCACTTCCAAGTAGGAAGTTCAGGCCGTTGTAGCAAACCTGACGGTTTTTGATGTTCTGCCTTGACTTGCGCACACGTCAAGCATTTAGCTACATAGGTAGCTACAGACTTCTTCAAGCCTATCCACCAATAGTTTGCCCTTAGATCCTGGTACATTTTATCAGCCTCAGGATGAACAGAATATTTAGAGCTGTGGGCTTCCTGGAGGATAACATCTCGGAGTCCTCCATAAATTGGAACCCATATCCGTCCATTCAATCTAAGAATTCTATCCTTACTAAGAGATAACTGCTCCTCAGTTACTCCTAGCTTTTCGTTAGGATAGTTAGCTTCCAACACAGCTTCCTTCTGTGCAGCTAACAACCTTTCTATCAAATTGTTCTTTATTTCCATGCGCTTGGCATTGATTCGGATGGGTTTCACTTTCTCCTTCCGACTCAAGGCATCGGCGACTACATTCGCCTTGCCAGGATGGTATCTTATTTCACAATCGTAATCATTCAGAGTTTCCATCCAACGGCGTTGTCTCATGTTCAAGTCCTTCTGGTTGAACAGATGTTGAAGGCTTTTGTGATCAGAATAGATCACACATTTTATTCCATATAAGTAGTGCCTCCACAGTTTTAGTGCGAATACAACGGCACCCAATTCCAAGTCATGGGTGGTGTAATTCTTTTCGTGCACCTTTAACTGACGTGAAGCATAGGCAATGACTTTTCCTTTCTGCATAAGCACACATCCCATCCCGGTGTGTGATGCATCACAATAAACTACAAACTCCTCTATTCCATCAGGCAATGTCAGTACTGGAGCATTGCTCAACTTTTGTTTCAGAATATCAAGGATTCCTGCTGCTTAGGACCCCAGTCAAACTTAATCTTCTTACGTGTCAGCGAAGTCAGGGGTGCAGCAATCCTTGAGAAGTTTTTAATAAATCGCCTATAATATCCTGCCAAACCTAGGAAGCTACGTATTTCTGTAGGCGTCTTTGGCTCAAGCCAATTCATGACAGCTTCAACTTTAGCGGGATCTACTTGGATACCACGCTCACTAACAACATGTCCAAGAAATTGGACTTCCCGAAGCCAGAACTCACACTTCGAGAACTTGGCATAGAGCTTTTCTTTATGAAGTAGTTCCAGAATGCAGTGAAGATGCTTCTCATGGTCAGCTTGGTTCTTTGAGTAGATGAGAATGTCGTCGATGAAAACGATGACAAATTTATCTAAATGCGGCTTGCAAACGCGATTCATGAGATCCATGAACGTGGCCGGTGCATTAGTGAGCCCAAAAGGCATCACTAGGAACTCGTAATGACCATAACGAGTCCTAAATGCTGTTTTGTGCACGTCTTCATCTCTAACCTTTAATTGATGGTAGCTTGACCTCAAGTCAATCTTCGAGAAGAAACTTGCCCCTTGAAGTTGATCGAACAGATCGTCGATTCTGGGCAAAGGATACCTGTTCTTGATAGTGATCTTATTAAGCTCGCGGTAGTCGATGCACAGACGCATCGATCCATCCTTCTTCTTGACAAATAAAACTGGTGCTCCCCAAGGAGACGAACTTGGTTTGATGAAACCTTTGGCTAGCAAATCGTCTAGCTGCGTTCTTAATTCCTTCATCTCTGTTGGTGCCAACCTATAAGGAGCCCTAGCAACTGGTGCTGATCCAGGAATAATGTCAATTCTGAATTCTACTTGCCTATCTGGTGGCAAACCAGGTAGTTCTTCAGGAAATACTTCGGGGTATTCAGAAATGACGGGGATATCTCCAATCTTGGGTTTCGGCTCATCAATAATCACTTGTGCCATGTAGATGACACAACCCTTCTTCAAACACTTAGAGTCTTTGAGTATAGACATTTTCTCGGGTAGCCCATACTGGGTATCTCCCTGGATAGTAAGTGATTCACCAGACGGAGTCTTGATCATCACTTGCTTCTTATTGCAAATAATCTGGGCCTGGTTATGAGATAACCAGTCCATACCCAAAACTATGTCGAAACCGGCTAGTTTTAAAGGAAGTAGGGACAAAGGAAAAGAGTGGTTCTTAATGGATATGAAACATCCATCTAATAAGGTTGAAGCGGTTTCTAAAGTGCCATCTGCTAGTTCCACCTCATACTTCACACTTAAAGTCTTAACAGGTAATTTCAACAATTCACAAAACTTATTATCTACGAATGACTTATCAGCACCTGAATCAAATAACACTCTCGCATAAACATCATTTACGAGAAAGGTACCTGTTATCACATTGTCCTCCTTGACGGCTTCCTTAGCATCCATCCTGAAGACCCTCGCATTGGTCTTCTTCCCCTCTTCATTCTTCCTTGTAAGTTTCGGGCAGTTGGATTTGATATGCCCCTTTTCATTGCAACTATAACACGTTGCGTCCTTTAGCTTCTTGCACTCCAGGGTCTTATGTTCCGAAGACTTGCAAATCCCACAAGGCCTCGGCTGATATTGGGATTTTGATTCAAGTCTGCACCTTCCAAAGTGGTGCTTCTTGCAAGTTTTACATCTGGGTTTTTCACCCGACTGCTGACCATCCTTCCTAAATCCTGACCCCTTCTTATGATCATTGTTTCCCTTCTACTTCTTGTCTGAACGTCGTGAGTTGTCATCCTCACGCTTCCTCTTTTCGGTATCAGTGTTCCTCTGTGACCTCAGCCTAACAGCATCCAAGGTAAGGGACAATGATATGTCCGCTACTGACCGAAAAGTAGTTGGTCTGGAGGCCTTTACATTTGCTTTGATCTCCGGGGCCAAACCTCCGATAAAACGAGCTATACGTTTAGGCTCCGGAGTTACCAAATATGGGACCAACCTTGACAAAGTGTTGAAACTGGTAAGGTAGGCCTGACAGTCTAGGTTTTTCATGACCAGTGACAAGAAGTCAGATTCAATTCTCTCAACCTCGTGTTGAGGGCAGAAATTTTCCTTGATTAGTGTCATGAACTGTTCCCAGGTCATGTTGTATAACGGTACTTTCCCTGTAGCTTGGATCAAAGATCTCCACCAAGCTAATGCTTCTCCTTTGAAAGATTGTGACACGAATTTCACAATATCCCTATCATCACAACCACTAATATCCACAACCGTATCCATTTCGTCCATCCAAGTCATGCAATCTACCGCTCCTTTTTCCCCATTGAAATCCCTGGGTTTGCACGAAACGAAGTACTTATAGGAGCAACCCTTATTACGGGGTTCTTGATTCCGCATGACTCTTTGGGATGGAGCACTCCTCTGGTTTGATGAGTGGTGAGAATTACTGTTGTGGGCAGTGTGAGTCCTGGAGGGTGTTCTGGAGTGTGGTGCAGATTGGGTCCTTGCATGGGTACCACCGGATTCATGGAGTTGTCTATCCATAGCTCTATTAACCGCATTATCTATCATTGCTTGTAATTCTTCACCCGCTACGTTTACTCGGGCATTATCATGCACTATCCCTGCTTATACCGCTCCAGCAGCATACAACCCATACGGACCGCCAGCATACCATAACTATAACTATGCTGAGGATCCTTACCAAGTAGCAGCAAACTACAATGCCTTTCACCCAGAAGGACCTTATGGAACCCCTTGGAGAATAGGAAATCCAGCTCGTGGAAGAATGAATCATCCATTCGTTTTCACTTCTGAAGAATATCCGTTGAGGGAAATGTATATCCGTTTATTTAAAAAAATCCTTTATTTTCCATTTCTGAAGAACCCATTGAAGAAAATGACTCCGTTCGTTCATTTTCGCTTCTGAAAAATATCCGTTGAGGAAAATAACAAAATTATGCTTTACATATCTTTGATGGCTATTTAACACAAAGTCACAGACAGACTCTTACGAATAAATTTCGGGACGAAATTTCCTAAAGTATGGGAGACTGTGACACCTGTGTCACTGCGACCATCAAACAAATACCAAACCAATGAAATATTGTATTTCATACTTTGGACTTGTATAAATATGTGTATCTTTTGCACATATCAACTCTTATTCGATTTCAAGCTCTAAATCGCTTTCTGGAAGGTTATACGCGCACTAATGCGTAAATATAACCAGTTTAATGCAACAAACACTCCAGAATAGTGACATAGGCTTAACATACCTTAAATAACCTTTACATAACTTAGAAATAAGTTTTGGAAGGTTTGGTATGCCGAAAACAAGTTAATTCGCTTACAGGGACTAAACTTGACAAACTGCGAAAGTATGACGATTCGTACTGGAACGAACATTCCGGAACATGACCATAAGTTAAAACACACCCTAAATATCCTTTACATAGCTTATAAATAGGCTTTTAGGGGTTCGGTGTGCCAAATTAAACTTTTGGGTCATTCAGGGACTAAAAGCGTCAAAAAGTGCACAAGTTTGTATTTTCGCGCATAATTTACGTTCTGAATACATCCGGACATCCAAAAATTTATGTAAGCACCAAAATATTTTATTTTAGTGTTTGGCATGAGAAAAATCCATTCGTCGCGTCATTTGGATCGTTTTTCGCGCTTATGCGCATTCCGTCGTAATTAGCCGAACAACGCAACCGTACGGCTAAACGAAACGACATCCGAGATATTTTTGAGAACATTTTAAGTTCCCTTTACTTTAAATTCGTTTTAGAGCTTTGAAATGGGGTTAACGGGCCTTAAACGCGTCGGAAAAGGCCTTATTACACTACAGGGACCAAATCTGCCATTTTTGAAACTTTCTGTGCAAAAACATTGAATCTGGCCTATACCACCTTTGCACATAGTTTTGGGCAATACTATGGGCTGGTTTGATGTGCACATGGTATTACAATACCATGGGTGCAAGTGTATGGCCAAGATTGAAGCACGTTTTCCAAGAAACGATCCTAACGGTTCGGGAAATCCTATAAATACCCCATGCCTTCAATTGCAAAACCCACTAGAATTTTGATTTGAGAAACTCTAATTTGAAACCATTGTTTCATACCTGAGTTACTTGAATCGAGATTAGCATTCGGGGACCCTTCGTAAGTATTCCTTTGTTCTTTTATTGCTTTTCGAGTCCGAAAGTCAAACTTTGTTTGACTTTCTGCGTTGACCAGTTTATGGTCAATGCGAAGTTCGTTTGAACTTCGCAACGTGATTGTAATCACGATGGTTATAGTCCCTTGTGACTATGCCTACTGATTACCACGTTGTCTAGGGTCGTAAGGGTAAGCGATCTGATAAATCGCTTATACCTTCGAACCCGACCCATTTGGTCGATCATTAGGATCCGACCAAATACATTAGGTGACCATAGTATATAGGGAATAACCTTTCGAGGTTATACCTTATGGTCGCTTCGTTAAGTAGTTGTATGATAGGTAGTTTATATGCCTTAGGTAAATTACCAAAATACCCCTTTGATGCCAAAATTCATTTTAAACATATGTAACATAACTTTTGACATCTAAACTAATTTTACAACAATATTAGACATGTTAAGGCATATGTTACTTGTCATAGGACTAGTTAGGCGGTCCGAACGCGTTTCACGCGAACGACGCGTTAAAGTAGCATAAGCTACCTAAACGAGTCGTAATGGGTCGTAAGCACTTATGTTAGGTTTCATTTAGTATGTAGGCTTTGTTAAACCATATTACACGAGTCTCCATACTCGTTTGGTTTACGAACCCTCATTCTATCCGATCCTCCGATTTAGGTCCGGTTCATTAACATAGTTACCTATATTAGGTGTCGTTTGATTCCGAGATCTCTAGCATTGCTTGGTGGTTATCTTAGGACTTCTGAGCAATCTCAAGTGAGTACATAGACCCCTCTTTTACTGTTTTCCAAACATTTTGGGGTGGAACACATGTGCCTACTTGTTACTTTCGTGCTTTCCTGTTTTCACATCATATACCCGCTATGTTTCGTTAGTACATTATAGTACACTGTTTACATTACATTACATTTCATGCTATGTATGCCCATTGTGTGCGTACTTAGTACATCGTTCTACATTACATTTCATGCTATGTATGCCCATTGTGTGCGTACTTAGTACATTACTTTACATTACATTCCATGCTCTACATTACATTCCATGCTATGTATGCCCATTGTGTGCGTACTTAGTACATCGTTTTACATTACATGCTATGTATGCCCATTGTGTGCGTACTTAGTACATCGTTTTACATTACATGCTATGTATGCCCATTGTGTGCATACTTAGTACATAGTTCTACATTACATTTCATGCTATGTATGCCCATTGTGTGCGTACTTAGTACATAGTTCTACATTACATTTCATGCTATGTATGTCCATTGTGTGCATACTTAGTACATTATTCCCCTCTTTTACTGTTTTCAACTGTTTTGGGGTGACTCATATGTGCTAAATGTCTTAACAATGATTTCAAGAACGATTACAATGGTTTCAAAAACAATTACAATGTGGTTTCAAGAACGATAACAATGGTTTCAAAAACAATTACAATGGTTTCAAGAACGATTTCAATAAAGTGAACAAACTTGTTGGTTGTAGTTACATAACCAATGACATTCATTAGCAATGATCAAGCCGACCAGTATTAGGTTATGGTACCATAGGATCTGACAAATCCCGTTATTCTCTATACCCATGGTTATGTGTGGGTATTTTGGGTAACGACTGAATCTGTAATTATTAATTTACCCTTTGGTAAGGGTTTGTTAAGAACGAGAACGAGTTGAAACAATTAATTATGTTACAACACTCCCTGACATTTCCGCCACGTTTGGTATGTTCTACGTGGTCGGGGTGTGACAGAAAAGATGGTATCAACTTTTCTGTCACACCCCGACCACGTGGAACAACCAAACGTGGCGGAAATGTCGGGGAGTGTTGTAACAGAATCATTGTTTCGTAACCATGGAATAAATAAATTCTATTTTATTGAATAAATGAACTCATTGTTTTAATACAATCAAATAAATACAACTACGATCTTCCAAGTTTTAAAGTCGCTAAGGCACGAGTCCATCCTAAATGTAGCATGTATCAACAATCATTGCAAAGCAGTACCTGAAACATGTGTAAAAATAGGTACGTCAGCATAAAAATGCCTGTGAGATACATAGGTTTTGTGAAAATAGGATTCATGACTTATGTTTGAGAAAATGTTTAGTCATGAACCTTGTAATTTGCTATGTCTTGTAAATCATTTGAAAAACGATAAGGTCAGATGATATGTATAAATAAGAGAATAATGTATGGTTAAATGAATAACCATGTAAAATGAGTTTGTATAATATAAGTTGTTTGTAAATTAATGTCATGTGAAAAGTATGTTATTTGTATAAAATGTTATATGTCTCAAAATGAAATGATTCAGATAACGATACAATATGTAATACCATACAAACACTTATATATAGGAAGTACCAGCGGCGTATCCACCATGCTTGTATCTTATTACACACGCCTCGTTACTTAATCACTTACTCAAACCAACCAACAATGTAAGATGTCTATGTTTAAACCAATTGCCAAACGTATTGAATAATGTGTCAAAATGTTTATGTCAAGATGTAAGTCATGAAATGTATAACCAATGTCAATACTGTTTATGTGTCCAATGTAAATCATGTAATATGTAACCAAAATGATATGTATAAATAAATGTAAGGTTAAACGAATAACCTTATTTAGCATATTAAAAGTATACTTTGGATTTGTAAGTAACATATTAAACTATGTTTTGGTTTTGTAAATAACATATCAAAATATGCTTTGGATGATTTACAAAATATATGTTGGTTTTGTACAATACCACACATGAGAGTATATCAATTTATACTTTTGGGAGTATATCAAAATATACTTTAGAGGTGTGATTTAAGAATTCATTCAGACCTAGTGCATCAAAATACACCTTTGAGACTATAAGGACACCACAAAGGAAATCCCTATTTGGATGGAGAAACAAATTGGTTTCAGACATTCCATGACAACAGGAATGGGGTGCCTAATCCTATAGCGCTATATCATACTACCAATCGGTCTGGTGAACATAAAATAAGTACAATTCAACATTTTATTTTATGTTCATTGAGAAATCAGTGTTTATACCATAGATAGTCATTTAGTTTGTCAAATGATAAGTAATAACATGTATAATCAATTATACTTTGAAATCATGAAATAACAGATAGGTACACATGCTTCACCCCAAAACAGTTTGAAAACGGTAAAAGAGGGGAACTATGTACTCACATTGAGAGTGCTTAGGAGTCCTTGTGTAACAACCAAACAATGCTTAGAGATCACGGATATCAAACGGCACCTATTATAGGTAACTATGTTAATAAACCGGACCTAAATCGGAGGATTTAGATAGAATGAGGGTTCGTAAACCAAACGAGTATGGAGACTCGTGTCATATGGTTCAACAAAGCCTACATACTAAATGAAACCTATCCTAAGTGCTTTCTACCCATCGCGACCCATTTAGGTAGCTTATGCTACTTTAACGCGTCGTTCGCGTGAAACGCGTTCGGACGGTCTAACTAGTCCTATGACAAGTGTTATATGCCTAAACATGTTACATAATCAGTTATGTGACAAAAGTTTAGGTTACATATGCTTAATTACCATATACATGAAAAGGGTATTCTGGTAATTTACCTAAGGCATATAAACTACCTATCATACAACTACTCAAACGATGTGACCATAGGGTATAACCTCGGAAGGTTATTCCCTACCTACTATGGTCACCTAATGTGTTTGGCCGGATCCTAATGATCGACCAAATGGGTCGGGTTCGAAGGTATAAGCGATTTATCAGATCGCTTACCCTACTACCCTAGACAACGTGGTAATCAGTAGGCATAGTCCCAAGGGACTATAACCAACGTGATTACACTCACGTTGCGAAGTTCAAACAAACTTCGCATTGACCATAAACTGGTCAACGCAGAAAGTCAAACAAAGTTTGACTTTCAGACTCGAAAAGACTCGAAAAGCAATAAAAGAACGAAAGAATACTTACGAAGGGTCCCCGAATGCTAATCTCGATCCAAGAATCTCAGGTATGAAACAATGGTTTCAACTTAGAGTTTCTCAAATCAAGATTCTAGTGATTTTAGCAATGGGTGGGGTTGGGTATTTATAGTATTTGGGTAACCGTTAAGATCATTTCATGGAAACCGTGCTCGAATCTCATGCGTACACTTGTTGGAAAGTTATGGTAGGTAAATTTGCCACCCACCATAAGAAATTGACACTTGGAATTGGGATTGGGGGTGCAAAACAGCTGCAAACAGGCTGTAAAACAATGAATCTGGTCTGCAGAGGCTGACGCGGCCCGCTTCAGGATTAGACAAAACTTAGGCGGGCCGCCTGGCCTTGTCTGATCAGCACAAATTTGCTGAAATTACAGTTTTGGTCCCTGCACGTGTTTAAGGCCATTTCCGACACTTCTAAGGCCCGTAAAGCCAACTTTAAGTCCCTAAAATGATGCCTAAACATCGTGGACATGAAACATGCTCAAAAATATGCCGGGTGTTGGTTCGTTTGGTCGTACGAACGCGATGTTCGCTTAATTACGACGGAATGCGCATAAGCGCGAAAAACGATCCAAATGACGCGACGAATGGATTTTTCTTAAGCCAAACACTAAAGCATAATATAGTCATGCTTACATAAATTTTTGGATGTCCGGATGTATTCAGAACGTAAGTTATGCGCGAAAATGCAAACTTGTGCACTTTTTGACGCTTTTAGTCCCTGAATGACCCAAAAGTTTATTTTAGCATACCTAACCCATCAAAGCCTATTTCTAAGCTATGTAAAGGATATTTATGGTATGTTTAACTTATGGTCATGTTCCGGAATGTTTGTTACAGTTCAAATTGGCATACTTTCGCAGTTTGTCAAGTTTAGTCCCTGTAAGCGAATTAACTTGTTTTTGCCATACCAAAGCCTTCAAAACTCATTTCTAAGTTATGTAAAGGATATTTAAGGTATGTTAAGCCTATTTCACTATTCCAGAGTGTTCGTTGGATTAAACTGGTTATATTTACGCATCAGAGCGCGTATAACCCTCCAGAAAGCGATTTAAAGCTTAAAATCGAACAAAAGTTGATATGTGCAAACGATACACATATTTTTACAAATACCAAGTATGAAATACAATATTTCATTGGTTTGGCATTTGTTTGATGGTTGAAGTGACACAGGTGTCACAGTGGAGAAACAAATTGGTTTCAGACATTCCATGACAACAGGAATGGGGTGTCTAATCCTATAGCGCTACATATGTCACGGTTAGGCTCGTACGAAGTTAATGATAAGTTCAACACATAAAGTTTCACCCAAGTTTAAAGTATCAAGCAATCACGTATACAAGCATGTTATAGGAATGTTCATGTGTTTAAGCAAAATGTTCATGTGTGAGTTTTTGATACGTAAACATGTTACACCCCAAAAGTGGTAAAAGTAAAAAGGGGAATACGAGTATACTCACAATAAAATACATTCTAACTCTACATTCAAAATAGGGATTTCCTTTGTGGTGTCCTTATAGTCTCAAAGGTGTATTTTGATGCACTAGGTCTGAATGAATTCTTAAATCACACCTCTAAAGTATATTTTGATATACTCCCAAAAGTATAAATTGATATACTCTCATGTGTGGTATTGTACAAAACCAACATATATTTTGTAAATCATCCAAAGCATATTTTGATATGTTATTTACAAAACCAAAACATAGTTTAATATGTTACTTACAAATCCAAAGTATACTTTTAATATGCTAAATAAGGTTATTCGTTTAACCTTACATTTATTTATACATATCATTTTGGTTACATATTACATGATTTACATTGGACACATAAACAGTATTGACATTGGTTATACATTTCATGACTTACATCTTGACATAAACATTTTGACACATTATTCAATACGTTTGGCAATTGGTTTAAACATAGACATCTTACATTGTTGGTTGGTTTGAGTAAGTGATTAAGTAACGAGGCGTGTGTAATATGATACAAGCATGGTGGATACGCCGCTGGTACTTCCTATATATAAGTGTTTGTATGGTATTATATATTGTATCGTTATCTGAATCATTTCATTTTGAGACATATAACATTTTATACAAATAACATACTTTTCACATGACATTAATTTACAAACAACTTATATTATACAAACTCATTTTACATGGTTATTCATTTAACCATACATTATTCTCTTATTTATACATATCATCTGACCTTATCGTTTTTCAAATGATTTACAAGACATAGCAAATTACAAGGTTCATGACTAAACATTTTCTCAAACATAAGTCATGAATCCTATTTTCACAAAACCTATGTATCTCACAGGCATTTTTATGCTGACGTACCTATTTTTACACATGTTTCAGGTACTGCTTTGCAATGATTGTTGATACATGCTACATTTAGGATGGACTCATGCCTTAGCGACTTTAAAACTTGGAAGATCGTAGTTGTATTTATTTGATTGTATTAAAACAATGAGTTCATTTATTCAATAAAACAGAATTTATTTATTCCATGGTTACGAAACAATGATTCTGTTACAACACTCCCCGACATTTCCGCCACGTTTGGTTGTTCCACGTGGTCGGGGTGTGACAGAAAAGTTGGTATCAGAGGGGAATAATGTACTCGCATTGAGAGTGCTTAGGAGTCATTGTGTAACAACCAAACAATGCTTAGAGATCACGGATATCAAACGGCACCTATTATAGGTAACTATGTTAATAAACCGGACCTAAATCGGAGGATTTAGATAGAATGAGGGTTCGTAAACCAAACGAGTATGGAGACTCGTGTCATATGGTTCAACAAAGCCTACATACTAAATAAAACCTATCCTAAGTGCTTTCGACCCATCGCGACCCATTTAGGTAGCTTATGCTACTTTAACGCGTCGTTCGCGTGAAACGCGTTCGGACCGTCTAACTAGTCCTATGACAAGTGTTATATGCCTAAACATGTTACATAATCAGTTATGTGACAAAAGTTTAGGTTACATAAGCTCTGATACCAACCTGTCACACCCCAAATTTCCACGTGTCACCGGTGGGCCCGGTGGGGGAGTATCGTGACGTGGTTGGCAACATAATAGTCAAACAACACAATATTTAATAATGCACAGCGGAAGCAATTGAAAATATAATACAACCGAATTTATTATTGTAATATCAAATGTCACAATATTCGGAAGTTTATCCACAGAAGGATCGAACATAAAATGGAAACAATAGTTCAACAGACTTCGGCATCCTAAGCTTGCGAGACTTTTAATGATGCTAAGGAGAAATCACAGCCAATTACGCTTAGTACCTGTATTTAATCTTTTTGGGAAAATACGTCAGTTTACACTGGTAAATACAATCAACTGACTCATTTTGAAAAATGATTGAAAAATGGTTTGGATGCACATGGCATAAACATTTTATTTAACTTGGGAGAATTATTTAATATTATAATCTTGTGAACGAATTACATGTTACTTATGCGTTCAGTAGCCCGAATCTAGTCCGGGTTAAAGATCAATAGACACACCACATCATTGAGTTATACACTGACAGGTGTACGCCTACACCCCGTGCTCAGGTCGTGGCCATCTCGTAAGATGATGCCAAGGATATCCGGGACATGGTCATTAACCCCCCAAAGGCTGTAAAGTAAACAAGACTATTTAAACGAGCCGATCAAATTATTCAACTACCCACTTTAACGGTGGAGATTTGATGCCCGATCAAGCGGTATGCTATATATCGTAACCCAAGCCCGTATAGGGAAAATAAGTTAAAAGTGTTTACCTGATGCAAAGTATAAATCACAATAAGCAAAATGCACGTAGATTTTACTGGTTCTCCTAATCTGGAACGAAGGTTTAATATAACCTATTAGAATACTAACGGGTCTTTTATTAAGCTTAAGCTTAGACCGGCTAGTTTCAAAGATACGGTTCGTACGCACGATTAAGCGAAGACCGGATAGAATGTGATTTAGACCCGACAAGTTCAGAGACTTGTTTAATATGGGTCCTTCATGCACATTCTGGATTTTGAGATTAAACCGATAAGGTTTGACCCGTTTCGGCTAATTTATGTAAACTTGTTACATAAACCGAACCGAACGCGAGATAAGCGTAACGGGTATCCGTAAGAGCCATATACATATTTCCTAAGTTAATATGCTTCAAATATGTTGTGACATCAGTAGGATGTCTTTCATTATGCCCGAAATGAAATTAAACACAAACTATGCCCCGTAGGGGTAGTTTGGTCATTTTTAAAGGTTGTAAAAGAGTTTAGATGTTTAACTGAGTTACAGGTCTGATATAAACAGCAAACATACTCAATTTGATATGTTATATCAGTAGGCTAAAGCATATATGGGAAATTTATCATTTTTAACCAAACTATGCCCCGTAGGGGTATTTTGGTAATTTCACATAAGCCGAAAAGCTCAAATATGAGGTCTGAGTTTATCAACCTTTGTTTACTGTTAAAATATCATAATTTGCCTCATATATCAGTAGGCATCAACCCGGGTATGTCTAATATAATTTTAATACATACTATG
Source organism: Helianthus tuberosus (assembly GCA_030545235.1). Classification (NCBI taxonomy): domain Eukaryota; kingdom Viridiplantae; phylum Streptophyta; class Magnoliopsida; order Asterales; family Asteraceae; genus Helianthus; species Helianthus tuberosus. The sequence continues at coordinate 165,628,593 of CM060447.1, forward strand.
CGTTAAAAACGCTAAATAAGGCGATTAAAGGCCATTTCCGGGTTTGATACTTAAATCTGATATTTTTGTATTTCCAGAAGGCTTAAAATAATTTATTTATCATATGTGATCAGTAGCAAAAGGTTTTGAGTCGTTTAGATAAGTAAAACTCATTTTATGGCCCGTAAGGGCAAAACCGACAATTACCGGATTAAGCCTACGCCTGCTAGTTATGCTCAGCCTAAAATTAATTAAAAATATTTAAAAATCCCAAAATAATATATTACATCAGTGGGTATTAAGTTCGATGCCAAAAAGTAGGCTTAACTAGGCTATACGCTAATTACACCATTTTATTAACATAAAGCATTAAATTTGCGCTATTGAGCATAACTCTTAATCTACAAGTCAAACTGATATCAAACTTTGCATACAAGTTTATATATTAGTAACTAAGGTTTCTACACTTTTACATTTTCATAAATCACTTTTTAAGGTAACAAGGGCATAACGGTCAACATATGAGCAATTAACGGAAATATGCATATTAATTGGATAACTAGTGAACCAAGGTGTAAAATCACAGAGGGTTGTTCTATCATGTATCCTAATCCAATTTAAGCTCTGAGGCATTTCTAAAACATACCTAAATGGGTCAGAACTGAAAGTCAAAGTGAAAGTCAAACTATGTGACTTTTGGTTCCGAACCGGGTCTAAACAGGAAATAGTCGGGTTGAACATGTCCGGACATGTTCTTATACTTATTACTAAGTTATAACAATGATCAAACAGGTTATATATGTTCTAGATAGCTAATTATGCATAAATGACATTTTAAGCATCCTGTTGACTTTTTACTTAAAAGTTTGACCCGACTTTTGACCTGGTTAGAGTGGTGATCAGGGGAAACCCTTTTGAGGTTTTATTTCCCACATAAATACCAACTCATAACTACTTTTAATTCGAGATATTCCTGAGCCATTATTGACTAATCTCGAAGTCAAACCGTAATTACGACGGTTTGACTTTTAGCTAATTAACCAAGCTAAACTCAACTAAATAAGAACTAGCAGACTTACAAGAGTCCTATGCACGAGATAAGATCACTTGGACCTGCTTGAGAGCTCCAGGAATGATCAGATTTCAAAGAAATTGGTGTGAGGAACTTGTGTGCACTACATGGCCTTTTATAATGGATTTAAGCACCACAATATGTTGACACATAGCTCTATGATCAACCACAACCATCCAACACATGTCCCTAGTGCTCTAGTACAGTTAGGGGCCGCCCATGTTGCATTAAAGTCGTTAAAAGATCGAATTTCCGCGTTTAAAGGCGCCTGCCCCCGTTTTCTGTATCTGGGCTCCGGACGCGGCCCGCGTCCCATTTAAGCAAACCTCAAGCGGGCCGCTTGAGACTTAAAATCTGATTTTTAAATTTTATTTGTTTTCCAACTTGACCTTTGGCTTCACGAAGGGGCAACTAGGGTTATTTCTTGCATTTTGACCCCCTTATATTTACCCACTAGGGCTTTAGGACTTATACCCACTTTGCCAAGTCCCTGGATACTTCCGGTTAACCCGAAAAGCCTTAACTTTCAACGTTAACACTTTAACCCCTCGCACACGAATTTGATCATAACATTCCCATACGATAACGAAACTTTATGAAATTTTAATCGTGCATTCTAGTGAGCATAATTTATATTTACAAAGCTTCGGGTTTGTCAAAAGATCACTCAGAGGTATATCTTTAACATGTTGACACATTTGACCCCTGTAGTTTGTAATCTCTCACTTTTAGCTTCGTATGATCCATGATTTATTCGTTTGATGTTATGAACATCATGTAGGGTTATTATGAAGTATATTTATTCACTGTTGACACTTAGAATCTGTATAATCACATACTTTCCATGTTTGTCAACTTTAGTCCTTTTATAACATTCTTTCACACGTTCAAACCTATGACACGTGTCAACACATTATAGGACGTAAATTTTCGAGGTGTTACATAAATCAAATCAAAAGATTACAATATAAGCTTACAAACTAAACTCCCCCTCAGCCTGATACCCCATGGTTGGTTGCACAAGATGAAAGGATTGAATTGAGGAGAAGAACTCACTCAAAACGATCAAATGTAACAGTACAGGGTACTGTTCCATTTATAGACAAACCAAACCACTGAGGCATCTCAGCTGACATCACCATGAAAGCGATGTCTATCAACTTAACAACCTGTAAACACTATTCTTATACAAACAAATGCTAATCCTAACCACTGATTCTATACAATACAAGTAAAACACTGAACTACTGCTTTCTTCTTTCAACAGTGGTTTCCTCAAATTTGATCAGTTTTTGAGTGGGCAGTCTTTTAGCATCAGTAGATTTAACCAGCAGTGTTTGCTTCTTCAGGGCTTTCTCAGCAGTTTAAAGGGCAGCAACAGTTGTATGTGGACAGTGGATGGAGGTATCAGATGTTATAAGTACTTTCAAGGGGAAAGCCTGCTGTAAACTACTGCTTATTGTTAATCCACTGTTGTGACCCAGTTTTGGTTTTCATTATCTGTTCCTCTGGCAGGGTTCAATCCCAACAATCTCCCCCTGGAACAGATAATGCCAAAACTCTTCATTATTTTCGATCTTTATTCTCTCATCAGAAGTTCCCTAGCTTGTCTTTTAAATTCTGCTTCAAAATCTTTGGAACTTGAGTCATCCTCATCCCTGCACACTGAAAGTTCAAGGAGATCTTGTAGATCTTCAACACCAAGGCTCAGTGCTTGTTTCCTTGATATGTACTTAATTTCACCATTGGATCTGATCAGGGTCAATACATGGGTCTTTTGATCAGAGAGCCATTTTAGTATTTTTGAACCCAATGGGTTTCTTGGGAGAGGTTTATTTACTGATGAGTTGGGAGATTTTGGCCTTGTAAAGATTTGTAAAGCAGTATCCTGAGCTTTTGCTAGCTCAGAATTTTCAGACATTTGTTTGAAAGCCTTGTCTATGACTTCATTTGCTGTAGCTATGTCTTCTGCCACTTCTCTGTCAATCTGCTCTTGTCTCTTTTGTTGATCTAGCTCAATGTCTGATATATCTGCTGATGTGTTTGATGATGATAGTTTGTTCAAAACCTTTTTGGCAAGGTCTTGAAGCTTTGCTGATCTATCTTTATCTAAAGCCATTTTCTTGATGGCTTCTTCAAAATACTCAGCTTCCTTTTCCTTTTCTTCTGCAACAGTCAGTTGTTTCCTTTTTTCTTGGTCAATCACAGTAACAGAGGTATCTGCTGAGGTGATCAGTGGTTCAGAAGTTTTGATCTGCTGCTTTGGCTTTTTGTAGTCAGGCTTCTTTGGAGTGTCAGAAACTGTCATCCTCCTTTTCTTAAGCCTTTCATAAGCCTCATCTGTTTGCTGCTTAGTCCATTTTGCTATGGCATTGGTAGTATCCACCTTTGCATCCACCAGCTCCTGCTTCTTTCTTTTGTACTCAGATGTAAGGTCAGCTATGAGCTTTTTGTATTTGTTCCAGTTTGGAGCTGTCCTCTTCTTGCTTGGATCATTTTTAATTCTTTAAATTCTGTTTGCCTCATGCTTTAATGCAACTATTGGCCATTCTTCGAATTATTTTTCTTCAGCTGGATAGAATTTTTCTTTCATGATGTATGCAAGATATTCTTTTCTCATTTCTTTTCGTAGATCTGCTTCGGGTGGTAAGTTTGACATTTCTTTGCTCAGATCTCGTGCATAGTCTTCCATCTGTTTGACTTTGGTGAGCAAGAATTCCATTCTTTAAGAAATGGCTTCATCACCTTGATCTTTGCATTCAAGTTTGGCTCTTATCTTAGCCTGCCTTGCTTTGAGCTCGAGATATTCATCCATATTTTCTGGGACTATGAAGCCTATGAGAGAAGGAAATCTTCTTTTCGAACGGTCATCCACAGTGTAGAATTGTCTCATCTCATTTTTTATAGCTTCCAGTTCCAGTGGATATTTTGCAGCATTAGGATCATATTTGTCATCAGTTTCCTGAGTTGTTTCTCTTTTTCTGGTGGTGTAAGTTTTCTCTAGTGAAGGAGTGCTTTTGGGTGATTTATTAATTGAAGTAAAGATGGCTTGAAGTGAAGTGAGGGCAGTGGTGGATTGTGGCTGACTGACAGTTGTTGTAACATCTGATGTCTTCTGCTTTTTCGCAGGAGGTGATGGTGGTGATGTGACATTGATGAGAGCAGTGGTGGATGACTAGCAAACAGCTGTTGAAACAACAGGTGTTTCAACCTCTGTTGTCATTACAACTACTGATGTGTCAGTAGATGTCTTCTGCTTTTGAGCAGGGGTTGATTTGATGGCTGGTGATGTAGTTGAAGTGATGGTTTTTGGAGGTGAGGTGATTTTAGGTGGAGGTAGAGCAGTGGTTGTAGTGTGTGTTGTAGTGGTGTGTGTTGAAGAGATGGCAGCTGTTTGGCTAGCAGTTTTTGAAACCTGCTTTTCTTTTTCTGGTTCAACATAAAGGCCATCTTCTATTCCCTTCTTCCTCCACTGCTTGATTTTCTCCCCCTTTTTGGCATTATCTGGATGGGGGTTATCAATGAATAGTAGAGAGGGAGGAGCTTTGCCAGTGGTGTTTTGGATGCTGGCCTTTATAGCCTTGATGTCTGCTTGAGTATCTTTGAACCTTGACTCCACCATGTTTGTCGGCATTTGTACATGTATTGCATGCTGCTGATCAGCCATTTGTTTTTGTTTTTCAAGTAGGGGTTGGAATACACTCCATAGCTCATTTGCAGCAGGTGCAGGTTGTGCAGGTGCTTGAGCTGGAACAACAGTAGATTGTGTTTTTTGAGCTTTTAACAGCTGTTGCACCATATCCTTTATTTCAGCAACTGTTGTTTCAAGATTTTCAACTCTGCCTGTCAATTCCTGATATTTTAAATCATCACCCAATTTAATGGGATCATCTGATTTCCCACCAGCAGTGGTTATATCAATGTGTGACTTTGGAACTGAGTCCCAGAAATCATTCATTGATGCCCCTTGTTCTTAGTTCTGGGGTCTTCTTCCTTCAACACTTGATAGCCCTTCAATGTTGCCAGTAGTTTTAACATACTCATTGGTGGTTATCAGAGGTGCTATAGAAGGAATTGCCTTCAAGGAAGTCTTAGAGATGTAACCACTATCCAAATGTAAACCAGTGGGTTCAACATTTGTAGTGGCTGCTTCACTTGAACTACTGGCAGGAATTACTTGTAACTCCTGCAGTGTAACCTCCTCAGTTGTTGCTGGGATAGCAGAGGTATAATCATCATACCCAGTCACTTGTAGGAGTATGCTCTCAATGATAGGTGATTGAGAGGAACTGGTTTGTGTCTGAGCTATATCAACTGCATGCAACAAAGGTATTATGGATTGTGGTAATGTGAGAGGTGAGGATAAGGGTGTTGAAAGAGACATATCCTTGGGATCAGGACTGTGGAAGATGGATCCGAGTGGATCCAGAGCTTCATAATGTGGAGTCCCTGTGTTTACAACCTGATCCTTTTGTGAGGATGCAGGAGGAGTTTGAGGTAAGGGTGGAGATCTTTCTACCATCTGCTGTGAGGAAGTAGCAGCAGTGGTTTTTAGTGACATTTGTGTTGTCACTGGCAGTTGCTCTGGGATCTCATCTTCCAGAGTTGCTGTGACAACTCGAAATTTAGAACCTTTCGTGTACCTTAGTGTAACCTACTTGAAACATTATGTGACTAGTTGAAGTATTGGTGTAATGATATATGTGAACATCCTATGTGACTACGTGTTACGATTATGTGTTGTAATTGTATGTATGCGTGTATGTATATGAACCGAGACAACAAGAACCCGACTCGAGACCATGCGGTCTCGAGTGAACAATGAAACAGTGGGCCGGATGGGCCACGCACCCCATTTAACCCAACCGAAAGCCCATTAGGGTGCACTACTTGGGACGGGTATATAGCCTTAGTGATTATCCATGTTTGCCATTTTTTGGACAACACACTCACTCTCACACACACCTTCTCCTACACTACCTCACTCTAGAAAAACCTTAAGCCATAGATCTTCTCTCCTTCCTTTCGGATTCAACCGGCGATAACAAGAGCCCTCGGATTGGGAGCTTATTCATCGACTTTTTCATACCTTTGCACCTTAAAAAAAAAGCTAACCGGTTAGTGACTCTCGTTATGTATTATGTTTTGGTTGATGATAATGTGTGATATTTTGGTTGATGATAATGAATAATGAAGTTATTTGATAATATGTTTGCCTTATGCATGATGAACATACCCCACTTGAATAATCGGTACTAGGATTGTTGTTGTTCATCTATGATGTTGATATTTGAATTCTAGATAAAGTCATGGTTAGTAAGAATAGATTGGTTTGTTAAGAATCATGCTAGTTTGACATATGAATAAGTAGAGATATGTTTGAATATGGTGCTATTATGTTCTCGGTTGAATGTGTGAATGATAAGGATCATTGGTGCATTAAACTAAGTAGATTATGTTGACATAAATCGGTTTAATGAGCTTGTTTGTTCAAAGGATGAAAACCCTAAAGATGAACTAGATGAATATATGATGAATGTGATATGAATGTGTTATGATATTTGAAAATTGCCATGTTTGATCCATTTCAGAAATTAACTAGATAAGGGAACATGTTAGTGCATTGTTATTGGCTAGTACATAGTATCATGACCATGAAATCTCATTGGCCAAGTACAATGTGGAATTCAGCAAATGTCCCCAGCCGAAACCTTCTGTCTCGACTCGAGACCACCACGGGACAAGTCGAGATCCCCGGTTGCGACACAGGTTGCGAGTCGAGAACCCATAGTCTCGACTCGAGACCAAAGCAGCACAACTCGAAATCTTGGTTGCGAGTCCCGTTGCGACTCGAGACCACTACATGCATGACCCAAGATCACCTTAGTTGCGACTCGAAACCTTGTGGACTTCAACTCGAGGCCGCACAGTCTCGAGTAGAGACCGTACAGTCACGACTCGAGACCACACACTTGTGCACGCTGAATTGGACTTGCATGATTACGGGCTTAGGTGATTGGGCCGGACCTTTGGGCCTAATGCATAGACCTTATGTGTTACTGTTGAATGTAAATGTTGTTTGGGCTGCCATGGATGATACTTGAATGCAATGTGCTAGAAACATACGTGTACTACTTGAATACGAACCTGATTTGTATGATACAACTATGATAGGACGTGAGTGACCACAATATTGCTTGATTGACTTTTCTGTGTATCCGCCGAGCAAACCAAGGTGAGTTCACACCCTCTACAAAGCATGGGATTCCCAGGGGTCGGGAATTGGGGTTAAGGAACATGGGTTCCTCGTCCTCCTTGGGTAGGACAGCAATGGTTCAGGAATGTAATTCCTCGTCCTCACGGACAGATAACTCGTACTAGACCAAAACTCTATCACGAAGTCCCTCCTTTTTATATCGACTTAATCGCCGGGCCAATGGCGAGCGGGTCATTAGTTAGACAGCGCTATTTAGGTTTGACAAACCTCACACCGTGCCGCAGAGGGCGGGCGTGAACTAATGGACTATGGCACGTCGGTGATGATAAACACCGACGCTCAGGGCACATAAACATGACTAACGTCAGTAGTCGATATGGTAACGAGTCTAGTATATACATGGGGTAGCCCCCACGGCCGAAATGCCAGATAACTAACATGGGGTAGCCCCCACGGCCGAAATGCCAGATAACTAACATGGGGTAGCCCCCACGGCCGAAATGTCAGATAACTAACACGGGGTAGCCCCCACGGCTGGATTGCCAGAGTAACCGGGAATGAACAAGTCACGTTTTTAAATATGGGGTAACCCCCACGGCAGGATTTCCAGATAAAGGAAACTGTTTTCGAAACAACTTAAAACGAACACCCAACCGTGAACTCACTCAACTTGTTGTTGACTCGTTACTACATGCTTTGCAGGTCTTTAGGTACTTAGCTGGAGCTTGCATGGGGGAGGGTCGTTGTGGGACATGGACAGTTGTGTGCCATGTTAAACTTTGGAACAATTAAACTTATGATTATGGTTTTAAACATTATGCTTCCGCTTGCAACTTAAACTATGTTTTGTTCGGACACCAATTGTATTGGTTGGATTTTTATAACTACTTATATGCTTGTTCAATATGATTGGTGGCTGGATCCTGGTCAGTCACGCCTCCAAGCGGTGGTATTCCGCAGGTGGATTTTGGGGGTGTGACAGATTGGTATCAGAGCCATTGGTTATAGAGAACTTGGTTTTAATAAGGGAAAACGTTTTTGTTAAAACCAGACTATAACCTGTACAGTGCTCTACGATCCACAACGACGCTTCACTCCACGTGCAAGGCTCGACATTCTAGGTGGTATGAATTATGTTTATATTGCCTACTTGCTAGATTGCATAGAACTTTGCTCATGGTATGCTTAGATAAACGTAGCAACTATAGTTGGAAAACACATTTGTGCTTGCTCCCTACTGTCACCACACACTTACGCACATTCGCGACACCTTTCCTATTTGTGTTTCCTTCGATGTGAGATCATGAGGGAACGTGTGAAACTAACTTAAGCCAGCTGACGGCTCTTACCAACGAACAAATTACGACAGCGCTCGCAACCGCTCAGGCAGGAGGTATAACCTGCTGTTCCGAACCTAACCTAGGATGATAGATCCTACTCTCATGACCCAACTCTCGCGTTTAACCCTGTCGTTTCTTCCTCGCGCAACAAGGTCGGAACGCTCAGCCGCCTGTATGCACATTTAAGACGTTCATGGACTGTTGTTCTAGTACTTTCAGCGGCACTAAAGGAGCTGTTGGACTCCTCCATTGGTTCGAAAAGCTCGAGTCTGTCATAGAGATGAAGGAATGCCCTGAGGCTCGCAGGGTGAATTACGCCACTGGTACCCTCGAAGGCACTACGCTAACTTGGTGGAACGCGCAAGTTCAAATGCTGGGGCTGGCGACTGCTAATGCCACCCCATGGAATGATTCTTAAGGAACTGATCCAAACGTGAATACTGTAGTCGTGATGACATCCACAAGCTGGAAGTGGAAGTTCTTTAACCTGAAGATGACGGGGTCAGAGATAGAAGCGTACACGAAACGATCAAACGAACTGGCAGTGTTATGTCCAACTATGGTGGACCCTCCCGTCAAGCACATTGAGCTGTACCTAAAAGGCTTAATACCAGAGATACCAAGTCATGTGACTTCCGCCAACCTTGCTACCATCCAGGATGTAAGTGGAACAGAACAGACTGCCTAAGCATGTAAGTGCTACTGCTACTACTACTACTACTGCTACACCCGGTGACAATAAACGAAAGTGGGATGGAACCTCCAGCAAGGGTTCGACTACGGCTCAGTCCCAGGCACAACAGCGAAAGATCGATGACTACCAGAGTCCTGGTCAGCAACCTTCTAGTAGTCAAGGGCAGAATAGAATCGATGTAATTTGCACCACAGTGGTCGTGCAGCAAAGATCGTTGTCAGAGATGCAACAAGCTGGGTCATGAAATCAAAGATCGTAGAAGCACACGTCCTGCAAACCAAAACCGACAACAACAGCCATAAGCTTCATAGAATTAGCAGCAATAGCAAGGGTAACAAGGGATGTTATCAGTGTGGTGCTGAAGGTCACTTCAAGAGACACTGTCCACAGTTGAATCAGAACCAGAATCAGAACCGCAACCAAGGAAATGGGAACAATAATGGAGGCAACAATGGGGGTAATAACGACGGCAATGGTGCTAGGGGTCAAATGTACGTGATTGGTCCGGGTGATACTAGGAATGACCCCAACGTTGTGATGATTTCGATATCGTTATTGGTATGGGTTGGCTACCTCAACATCGAGCAGAGATCCCTTGCCAAGAAAAGATCGTCCGCATTCCTCGTGCTGGTTAAGAACCTTTGGTAATTCATGGTGACAAGCTCCTGAAGCAGCGCCTATAGCTCGTGCACCTTATCGTTTAGCTCCATCAGAGTTGGAAGAACTCTCTACACAACTACAAGAACTCTTGGATAAGGGTTTTATTCGTCCAAGTTCATCGCCCTGGGGAGCTCCAGTACTATTTGTAAAGAAGAAGGACGGTACCTTCAGAATGTGCATCGACTACCGGGAACTCAACAAGGTGACGGTGAAGAATCGTTATCCTCTACCGCGTATTGACGACTTGTTCGACCAGCTGCAAGGGTCGAGCTACTATTCGAAGATTGATTTGAGATCGGGTTATCACCAACTGAGAGTCCGAGATGAGGACGTCTACAAAACAGCTTTTAGAACTCGTTATGGACACTATGAGTTTTTGGTCATGACTTTTGGACTGACAAACGCACCTGCGGTTTTCATGGATTTGATGAATCGAGTGTGCAAGCCTTATTTGGACAAGTTCGTTATAGTCTTCATCGACGACATCCTGATCTATTCTAAGAGTCAGGAGGAACACGAGCAACATCTGCGACTTATCCTGGAACTCCTTCGAACAGAACAGCTTTATGCAAGTTCTCGAAATGCGACTTCTGGCTTCGAGAAGTCCATTTCCTAGGCCACGTGGTAAACAAGGATGGGATTCACGTTGATCCATCCAAGGTAGACTCTATTAAGAACTGGCCTGCACCTCGTACACCAAAGGAAATTCACCAATTCTTGGGTTTGGCAGGTTACTACAGGAGATTCATTAAGGATTTTTCTAAGATCGCACAGCCTCTCACCTCGCTAACGCAGAAAGGCGTTGTTTATCGATGGGAAAACGCACAAGAATTAGCATTCCAACACTTAAAGGATAGACTTTGCAGTGCACCTATCCTTTCCTTGCCAAAGGGCACAGATGATTTTGTGGTTTACTGCGACGCATCAATTCAGGGTCTTGGTTGCGTGTTGATGCAACGAGATAAAGTTATAGCCTACGCCTCACGCCAACTTAAGGTTCATGAAAAGAACTACACTACGCACGACTTAGAGCTGGGAGCTGTTGTTTTTGCACTTAAGTTATGGCGGCATTACCTGTACGGTACCAAGTGCGCCATCTACACCGACCACAGGAGCCTCGAGCATATCTTCAAGCAGAAGGAACTGAATATGCGGCAACGACGATGGGTCGAGCTACTGAATGACTACGAGTGCTCAATCAGGTATCACCCGGGCAAGGCCAATGTTGTGGCTGACGCCCTCAGTCGAAAGGACGCTGCGCTTAAGCGCGTGCGAGCTTTACAACTCACGGTCCATTCTAGTCTTCCTTCCCAGATACGAGACGCTCAGGTAGAAGCATTGAAACCAGAAAACGTCAGGGCTGAAGCCCTACGCGGATCAAGGCAACGCTTAGAACAGAAGGGAGACGGTGCTTACTACGTAACGGGACGCGTTTGGGTCCCACTCTACGGCAACCTACGAGAGCTTGTGATGGATGAAGCACACAAGTCTCGCTACTCAGTACACCCTGGATCAGATAAGATGTACCACGACATCAAAACTACCTACTGGTGGCCTAGCATGAAGGCCCACATAGCAACCTACGTCAGCAAGTGTTTGACTTGTGCGAGAGTCAAGTCTGAATACCAGAAACCATCAGGCCTACTCCAACAACCAGAGATACCACAATGGAAATGGGAGCAAATTTCCATGGATTTCGTTACTGGCCTACCTAGATCTCAGCGCGGGAACGATACTATTTGGGTGATCGTGGATCGACTTACAAAATCTGCACACTTCTTGGCTATCAAGGAGACGGATAAGTTCTCCACTCTTGCAGAAATATACCTCAAGGAAGTTGTTTCGAGGCACGGGGTGCCCACCTCTATTATCTCGGATCGAGATGCGCGTTTTACCTCAGAACTGTGGCAAGCAATGCACAAATCCTTTGGCTCACGTTTAGATATGAGCACAGCATATCACCCTCAGACGGACGGGCAGTCCGAGCGCACTATTCAAACCTTAGAAGACATGCTTCGTGCATGTGTAATCGACTTTGGCAACCGCTGGGAAAAGCATCTGCCACTTGTGGAATTCTCGTACAATAACAGCTACCACACCAGCATTAAAGCTGCTCCGTTTGAGGCATTGTACGGACGTAAATGCCGGTCACCTCTTTGATGGGCAGAGGTGGGAGATAGTCAGATCACTGGTCCAGAACATGTGGTAGACACAACCGAACAAATTGCTCAAATACGAAAACGCATGGCGGCAGCTCGTGACCGTCAGAAAGTCTACGCCGATAAGGACAGGAAACCACTAGAGCTCCAGGTTGGGGAGCGTGTACTACTCAAAGTTTCACCCTGGAAGGGTGTGGTTCGTTTTGGTAAACGCGGTAAACTTAACCCACGATACGTTGGACCTTTCGAAATCATCGAGAAAATAGGCAGGGTGGCCTACAGACTGAACTTACCAGCCGAACTCGGTGCAGTTCACAACGTTTTTCACGTGTCGAATCTGAAGAGGTGTCTGTCAGATGAGACCCACGCAATTCCTCTGAAGGAACTCACTATCGACGAGCAGTTACGATTCGTCGAGGAACCAGTTGAAATCACGGACCGGGATGTTAAGGTCCTCAAGAGCACTAGAATACCTCTCGTTCGAGTTCGTTGGAACTCACGTCGTGGCCCAGAGTTCACCTGGGAGCGCGAAGATCAGATGAAACAAAAGTATCCCCAACTGTTCGCAAACAGTACACCCACTACTGAGGCTGAAGCTACGGAATTTCGGGACGAAATTCCAGATCAACGGGGGGTGGATGTGACACCCCAGGAAAACCATGCAACTTAACTAGCTTCCTCAGTGAGTGCCTACCAAATTTCGGGACGAAATTTCTTTCAACTTGGGGATGATGTGACAACTCGAAATTTAGAACCTTTCGTGTACCTTAGTGTAACCTACTTGAAACATTATGTGACTAGTTGAAGTATTGGTGTAATGATATATGTGAACATCCTATGTGACTACGTGTTACGATTATGTGTTGTAATTGTATGTATGCGTGTATGTATATGAACCGAGACAACAAGAACCCGACTCGAGACCATGCGGTCTCGAGTGAACAATGAAACAGTGGGCCGGATGGGCCACGCACCCCATTTAACCCAACCGAAAGCCCATTAGGGTGCACTACTTGGGACGGGTATATAACCTTAGTGATTATCCATGTTTGCCATTTTTTGGACAACACACTCACTCTCACACACACCTTCTCCTACATTACCTCACTCTAGAAAAACCTTAAGCCATAGATCTTCTCTCCTTCCTTTCGGATTCAACCGGCGATAACAAGAGCCCTCGGATTGGGAGCTTATTCATCGACTTTTTCATACCTTTACACCTTAAAAAAAAAAGCTAACCGGTTAGTGACTCTCGTTATGTATTATGTTTTGGTTGATGATAATGTGTGATATTTTGGTTGATGATAATGAATAATGAAGTTATTTGATAATATGTTTGCCTTATGCATGATGAACATACCCCACTTGAATAATCGGTACTAGGATTGTTGTTGTTCATCTATGATGTTGATATTTGAATTCTAGATAAAGTCATGGTTAGTAAGAATAGATTGGTTTGTTAAGAATCATGCTAGTTTGACATATGAATAAGTAGAGATATGTTTGAATATGGTTCTATTATGTTCTCGGTTGAATGTGTGAATGATAAGGATCATTGGTGCATTAAACTAAGTAGATTATGTTGACATAAATCGGTTTAATGAGCTTGTTTGTTCAAAGGATGAAAACCCTAAAGATGAACTAGATGAATATATGATGAATGTGATATGAATGTGTTATGATATTTGAAAATTGCCATGTTTGATCCATTTCAGAAATTAACTAGACAAGGGAACATGTTAGTGCATTGTTATTGGCTAGTACATAGTATCATGACCATGAAATCTCATTGGCCAAGTACAATGTGGAATTCAGCAAATGTCCCCAGCCGAAACCTTCTGTCTCGACTCGAGACCACCACAGGACAAGTCGAGATCCCCGGTTGCGACACAGGTTGCGAGTCGAGAACCCATAGTCTCGACTCGAGACCAAAACAACACAACTCGAAATCTTGGTTGCGAGTCCAGTTGCGACTCGAGACCACTACATGCATGACCCGAGATCACCTTAGTTGCGACTCGAAACCTTGTGGACTTCAACTCGAGGCCGCACAGTCTCGAGTAGAGACCGTACAGTCTCGACTCGAGACCACACACTTGTGCACGCTGAATTGGACTTGCATGATTACGGGCTTAGGTGATTGGGCCAGACCTTTGGGCCTAATGCATAGACCTTATGTGTTACTGTTGAATGTAAATGTTGTTTGGGCTGCCATGGATGATACTTGAATGCAATGTGCTAGAAACATACGTGTACTACTTGAATACGAACCTGATTTGTATGATACAACTATGATAGGACGTGAGTGACCACAATATTGCTTGATTGACTTTTCTGTGTATCCGCCGAGCAAACCAAGGTGAGTTCACACCCTCTACAAAGCATGGGATTCCCAGGGGTCGGGAATTGGGGTTAAGGAACATGGGTTCCTCGTCCTCCTTGGGTAGGACAGCAATGGTTCAGGAATGTAATTCCTCGTCCTCACGGACAGATAACTCGTACTAGACCAAAACTCTATCACGAAGTCCCTCCTTTTTATATCGACTTAATCGCCGGGCCAATGGCGAGCGGGTCATTAGTTAGACAGCGCTATTTAGGTTTGACAAACCTCACACCGTGCCGCAGAGGGCGGGCGTGAACTAATGGACTATGGCACGTCGGTGATGATAGACACCGACGCTCAGGGCACATAAACATGACTAACGTCAGTAGTCGATATGGTAACGAGTCTAGTATATACATGGGGTAGCCCCCACGGCCGAAATGCCAGATAACTAACATGGGGTAGCCCCCATGGCCGAAATGCCAGATAACTAACATGGGGTAGCCCCCACGGCCGAAATGCCAGATAACTAACATGGGGTAGCCCCCACGGCTGGATTGCCAGAGTAACCGGGAATGAACAAGTCACGTTTTTAAATATGGAGTAACCCCCACGACAGGATTGCCAGATAAAGGAAACTGTTTTCGAAACAACTTAAAACGAACACCCAACCGTGAACTCACTCAACTTGTTGTTGACTCGTTACTACATGCTTTGCAGGTCTTTAGGTACTTAGCTGGAGCTTGCATGGGGGAGGGTCGTTGTGGGACATGGACAGCTGTGTGCCATGTTAAACTTTGGAACAATTAAACTTATGATTATGGTTTTAAACATTATGCTTCCGCTTGCAACTTAAACTATGTTTTGTTCGGACACCAATTGTATTGGTTGGATTTTTATAACTACTTATATGCTTGTTCAATATGATTGGTGGCTGGATCCTGGTCAGTCATGCCTCCAAGCGGTGGTATTCCGCAGGTGGATTTTGGGGGTGTGACAGTTGCCTTTGCTTTGGGTTTGGTGGGTTTTTTGTATGATTTCTTTTTGGTCTTTTTGGTGATTACAGGTGTGGGTTTCATAGCAGTGGTTGTGCTACTATGATCACCTGGAGCAGTGGGCTCAACAGTAGATGCCTGAGGAGCAGTGTTTTCTGCTAAATTCTGCTCAGGCACCTCTGCTTTTGTTTTTGTAGGTGCCATCATTCTAGAGAATGTTTCAGTAGTTAAACCACTTATTTTAAAATAAGCACCTTGTTTGAGTAAATTTTCATTTTCTTTTCCAAATTTTTCTTTGAAATAGTAGCTTAGAAACCTTGGAAAAAGTAGAAATGCTTTGGTATCAACATTTTTCACCAAATCATTAAAGATTTCCTGGGAATAATTATAATTTTCATTATGTAGAATGGCATAACCCAGGCATTGGATCTTTAATGGTATTTCGTTAAAAGCAGTTGTTTTATTTGAAACACATGTCAAAAGAGTATGAAATAAAAACCTAGTTGCAGAGGGGAAGAAACCTTTTTGTAAGGTATCCTTTTTTATTTGATCTGCATACCCCCTTTCCAGAAAATCAGTTTTCAACTCGCTTTTAACAAAAGAAGTTTTACCTTTCTGATAATCGAGTTTAAAGACTTCTGAGATGGATTGTGGAGTAATTTGAATCGCTTTACCCTGTATGGAAGAATTAATGGCAGTGATGGTCTCGCCTTCTTTTTCGAGGGTAGCATTTTTCCAAAATTCTCTCTGGGTTTGTTGGTAAATTGGAGCATCTACTGTAAGCAAAGTTTTATACTTTGATGCAGCCATGATGTCGATGATTGAATCGAAGGTGTGATTGTTGGTGGGTTTTGTGAGTAGACCCAAGTAGTTGTGAGGGGATTTGTATGGTATTTCAATGGTTTCAGCGGCCGTTTGAGCGACCTCTTTGGAAGATGATGATGATTTTGATTTTGATTTTGATTTTGATTTTGATTTCGTCATTTTGATGAAGAAAATCGAAGAATGAATTTCAGATAAGAAGATGGAAACTGCTTTGAGAACAGTTTTTTTGTGAATTCGAATCGACAGTAAAACCCCTGTTTGGGGTTTTTGATCAGGGTTTTATAGGGAAAAAATGTGATTGCTGACGTGGCAACGGTTACAAAGATCTGACGGATAAGAACTGACCATATGCCAACCTCTGATGAAATGAAGGATAATGGAAGACAGTTGTTAAGGAAACCACTGATGGATTAATATTAGTGGATTACAAATGAAAATGAGGACAGTGGGCGACTTTAACTATCAGTGGATAGCTGTGTCAGTGGTTTAAAGCACTGAAGTTTGGTAACAGTGGAAAACAATGAAATTGATGGAACAGAGGTTGACTTTCAACAGTGGATAGCTACAAACCAACAGATGTTTGAACCAATCAGTGTGATACTTGCAGCAGCAACATAGTCTTCTTCAAAACAGTGGTTGTGCAAACATCTGCTGTTTGTGCTTAGTTTAATGAGTATAAATCTTGACAACTATACTCCAACATATACAATGTTTTTGAGGGTCCACTTTTTGCCCAAAAGATTCTCTTCCTTTGGTAAAGTGTGCAAGTTTCCAAACTTGTTTTCCCTGAACTGTTGAAGCTCCTCTTATATGACACTACGCAACTTTCTGTCTTTTAGTGGATTTGAAGTTTAATTTGATCAGCAACTGTTGGTATATCAGTGGATGAGCTTTAACATCTGTTTTGTACATCTGCTGCTCAGATGTCGTCATGATTGTGTTTTTTGTAATAGATGAATTGATTGTTAAAGTGATTGTGTTTTTTGTAATAGATGAACAATGAATGAATATGATTCAATGATTTATGCAGCGGAAATAAACACAAACTTTATAAACACAATCAAGGAGGAAAATAGTTTTGATAAACACATGCTTTTCCTTAATCGAAAGATTACAAATCAAATCAAAAGATTACATTGCATGCTTACAAACTAAAACTTCCCCTCAGCCTGATGCTACTTGGTCGATCACACAAGATGAAAGGATTGGATCAGTGGAGATAAACACAGTCAGTCCATCAAGTGAAAAAGTACAGAGTATTGGTCCATTTATAAAGCATGTCAAACCACTGAAGCATCTTGGCTCACGTCACCATGATAGTGACATCTAACAACTAACGAACTCTAAGTACTGATCTATACATCCATTGTTATCTAACAATTGATCCTATTACAATAAGACAAAGTAAACAACTGTTTCTTCATTCCACTGCTTTATTCCAAGCAGGGCTTTGGTCTTCTCAGCAATTCTTGACTGAAGGCAATAGTTGGAAGAGCAGTACTTAGTCTTTGGCATTTTTTTAGTCTTCACATCAGCTGTTGTGCTAAGCAGTGGATAAAACAACTCAGAATTATAGATCAGCAGTTGTTTGAACCACTGTCAAGGGGAAAGTCTGAAGCCTAACAACTGCTTATTTTGGTTCCACTGCTCTGAACCGGTTTTGGCCTTAATCAACTGTTCCTCTGTTAAGGTTCAATTCCAACAATGTAATTCGGTATACCAAGACAAATAGAAGCTAAAGAAAAATTAAATAAAGTAGAAAATATACACTTGTTTATGGAATTTAGTAGTTATAAATTTAGGTGTTTTTGAGCTTGTGCTCGTCCTTAAAACTAAGTCTAAACCAAACATATGAAGAGAAACCACAAACAGATTATGTAATTATCGAACATATTATAATCAAATTGCAAGAAAATTAGTTCTACGTACCTATGTCAAAGGCAGAAATCCACAAATGAACAGAATAACTGATAGTAAGTTGTGCACATGGGTTGAACCAAAGAATAAAGAAGACACCTGCAAAAGATATTGAAAATTTAGCCATTAAAATGATAGTATACTACATTGTGATAGTGACCGGCAGCCCAACCAATTACCAACCTGGTCGGTTCGATTTTCTTAATCTAAAACCATTATTAGCAGTTTAATCCATATTTTTCACAAAAACTTGGCAAACTGGACGGTGAACATCCGGTTATATGATAACTAACATTTGTTACCTTGTCACACCTCTATAAATTGAGGCTGCTCTAGAAAATTTAAAGGTTAATTAGACACTATCTATATATAACCTAATGCACTCACGATTGCACTTAATTCACAAAGTGAAACCGACACAACTTATATATACCTTCTAAGTGAAGCAACAAATTCTTGCCTAGTCATGTTGTTCATTTCTTCAAGCTCTTTCTCATAGTTGCAAACCTAAATCATCCAAATTTATATAAAATATGATCAGACTCGGTGTATAAGCTTTTAGCAAGCCGATCGTTACTTTCAATTAATTCAGGGCATAAAGATAAAGATTACTACCGGAAAGTTTGTGGTGGTGGTGGGACCCCAATACTTGAGGTTTGCTAATTCATAAGCTCTAGCTGCTTTGTCTTCCTTATCGTATCCACATGGTTAATTAAAATTATAAATCAATAATCAATAAATAATTAATATGTAAACAAAATGTTACTAAAACATTATTTTAATGCGAAAAAGGACTCAATAAAACATTATTCAGATAACCCTTGCCATGTTAGGTAGATAAAGCCTCTTTTTGAATAAAAAGACAAAGTAACTAATCACTGAGACCTTAAACTCAGAAAATATGGATTGTAGTTTCTTACATGTCATATGGTGAAGATTTGTGAGTAAAAACATTACTTATCACAGATACCACCATCATTTATCCTGCAAAAAACTATAGTCAGGGCACTATGTCCAGCGTTTCTGCAATAGAATTTCCCAGTGGGGCATGCTGATGTTCCTGCAAAGCCACATATACCGTTATGTTAAGATAAGTGCACTACTTTGAACTTTGTCAAGTTGAATTCAAACCTAACTTGCTCATCGATACATCAAAAAATCATTCTTATTAAAGTTTATATCTATGAAGTTGAATTCAAACCTACTTTGAACTTTGTTAAGTTGAATTCAAACCTAATTGCACAATAAGGGTTGTAGTTTCTTACATGTGATATGGTGAAGATTTGTGAGTAAAAACATTACTTATCACAGATACCACCACCATCATGTATTAGAAAAACTGGTTCACCGGTGCCATCACATTAAGCTGTGACTTGGTGAATGTTCTAGATCCATCTTTGCATAAAATCATTCCTGAAGACCATAATCCCTTGTAATACTTCTCATCTGGTAAGATAAGCAATAAAAACTCAAAATGTATTAGAAAAACTTCATATAACTACAACTGGTTCCATCAACAATTAGAAGAGGTATTGGACCTACAGAAGCAACTCCAAGCAGGTCCTTTAATCTGAAATTGCAGCGTCAAACTCAAAACCAAGAATGAGAAGATTGCAGCGTTATTCTTCATTTTGATCTCATACCTACAAAACGGCACCATTTCAGCAACTATCAGATCAACCACACCTTATACAAAAAATGAAACACACATAACAACCAAATGCACCGTAAATTCAACAAAATTCATACCGAATTTGCACAACAAAAAACCCTAACTTGAGAGAACAATCAAAACATAAGTGGAGAGAGTACCGAACGAAAACTCTATAGAACGATAATCAATCTTGTTGTTTTTGTTTTGAGTAGTTGAAAATCACGAGTCGTAGATGACATTGTGACGTGAGTCGATGATAAGTTTACGGCTATAGATACGGCAATCTGATGCCGGCAGCGGCGGCGTTGAGGGGTGGCGGTAGAGAAGCAGAGAGTGTGGAGTGAACAGGAGAACCAACTCCATCAGAGAGAAATGGATTGATTTCTAAGAGTGAAGCTCTAATTATGAATTTTAGAGAGAGGTTTTTATGGGTCAGTTGTTTAAATTTTGAATTTTAAATTGTCCCGCCTAAAAAAACCACTAATTAATTCTAATAAAAATAAAAATCAGATTTATAGATTATTTGTAGATTGTAAATTGTAAACCGGAATTATGACATCATCATTGACATGTGGCATACCTTAGAAGTTGACACATAGGCAGATTTACATCAGCTGATAATCTCTTATTATAGATAGTATAGATTCCTTCTAGGACACTTGTCATTCTCTGCTGACTTCTTACCCTTCTTATTTTTAAATACTTTGTATTATAACTCAACCCGTATTATTAATATATAGGGCAATAAATCAAGTCTTGATCGAATACGAATTAATGTAAAAAAAATATAAATTCAAAAAATTGGATTCAATTAATTCGAAAATTCGTTATCCGATTCATTAAAACCCCTTATTATAAACCGATAAATTAACCATAAATCTAAATTGAAGTATGATATAACTTTTAACGTCAAGATGCAAAAGCATATACATGTTAACTTTGTTGATTGTTATTATTCAAAGTTTTATCAAATCGAATAATACTATGAATATGTCAACATTAAGATTCTAATTAACTATTTGAGTTTTTATTTGATTCTGACATAAAAAGAATATAACAACATATCTTCAAATTATTTCATGTTGGAACGGAGAGTTTAGTACATAGAAATATTTACTTTATGCTTGATTGGAAGTATTTTATATTATATTGTTATCGAAATAGTTGTATCACATATAGAATCTCTAGAGTGAGCTTTTGGAACTATCGAACGAATATCAAATAAGTACAAGTTAGCTTCGTTCATTGAACAAGGACACTATTTGTACATAACATTAATTTATTTGCACCTACCATTAGATAAAGAAGCTAAGCATCAAAATATATCAACCTTGAGAAACTGATTTTATGTAACGCAAATTATGATTCTTTTCTATAAATTCACCATATTTGATGGACTTTGGAAAAGTTTACTTTATAAGGTCTTATTATTACAAAATTTTGATACAAGAATAAACAATATATCAATTAGTTTTATTCCAAACCCTTCAACAAAAATCAACTTAAATAATTGGAATAATGAATTTTAATGATGTCAACTATTTCTATTGGCCCGTAATAGTCATAACTACAAAAATAATCATTGGTGGTCCCACCTGTTAATCTATTGTCTACAAACAAACATTTTCTGACTGATGTCTAACCCAGTTAGTTTTTTGATGACGCAGACTCTGACGTGACACAATTCTGTGTTATTTGATGAGGTGGTTGCTTATGTGACACTCTCATCACACCACCCACCGCCACCTCACCTCCTCCACCCACCTCCACCACCTCCACCTCTACTTTAAATTTTCCGGCTAAATTTTTTAAGTTGCAGGTTTCAGTTTCAGATCTGACTGGAGATAGTTGTTTTGGTGTGCGACTTAAGGTTCTAACTGGCGAAAGTGATTAGAGATATTTAACAAACATTTGACTAGCAAGCGTTTAAAAAAACAGAGTTTGACCGACGACTAATTGTATTCACTGATGATTGGCACTAAAGATACAAATTTGTCTTCATTTCTTTTATTTGAAGCACTAAAGAAGAATATTAGAAATACGAGGATATTTTGGTAATAAAAAAACTTTCCAATGGAAAGTTTTAATTCCTTCTAAAACATGAAGGATTGTTAAAATTTCTTTGATTGATAGAATTTGATGGATAGTTTTCCGATTCCATTTTTATTAAAAACCAACCAAACATGATTCTTGATTAAATTTATTCCAATTAGAATTCCAATTCCTTTGAAATCCATGAACCAGACGATCTCTTAGATTAAAAAAAAACCTCTTCGCATTCCTTGTCGACTATAGACTAATTTTCCACTAATCTCAAATTTTCAATTTCACATTATAACCAAACATTTTGTAATTTCATTTGAGGTCTCTTCCTCTCGATCAAGTTCTCCATTGCCTATATTAGACTCTTCGTACTTTATTGCCTCTATTATTAATATTCCATCACACCTATCATCTATTTCACATACTCCTTCTAAATAAGGACATTCTGGTCATTTTCTACTACGAAAACAATTTATTTTTATAAGAGTAAAATGCACGGATAGTCCCTGTGGTTTTGCAAAGTTTCAGCTATAGTCTCCAGATTTTGGAAATTACACTCATAGTCCCTGTGGTTTGACAGTTTGTTACGCGGATAGTCCCTGGAGTGGATGGGGGTTAGTTTTCTCAGTTAAATTGGTGTGAAATTACAAAATTGCCCTTATTAAAAAAAGATAATAAAAAAAAGGTAGGCCCCACCTTCCACTTCTTTTCCTCCTAAAACCACCACCGCCTACCACCTATTGAAACCGTCACTTGCCACCACCTCCTAAAACCACCAATTTCCACCACCACGGAAAACCACCACCCTCCATCATCACCTTTTCTCCACCAACACGATCCTAAAATCAACTACCACCTCCTTAAAAAAACCGAAATCTGTACTAGAGCCATGGATATCATCAAGTCACCCACAAAGATTTAATCTTTTCATAGCAAAACCAAAACCCAGCTAATGTGCAAACAAAATCAGACCAAATCAAACCTGGATTGGAGCAAAATCGGGCCAAAACGAAACTGAAACCTGCAAAATCAGGCCAAATGAACAAATCATAACAAGTATAAAACAACGCCACACCGGTTGCCGCCGGTAACTCCTTCGTCCCCTTCATTGGAATCGCGATCCACCACAAGGCAATAAGAGTATGACGTGGCGTTGATTTGTGACGGAAATGATATCCGTCCGCTGCCTAATCCGATTAATCCAGCAGCTCCGACGAATAATCCTTCATTATTGTGTCCACATCCGATGGCGATATTCTCAAAGGTTGTAGATCCTTGAAGCATTAGCGTCTCCGTCACGAAATCTCCGACGGTGTAGGATCTATCGCCGTACGATACCTTGTACAGGCACGTGCCAACGGTAGAGATGGTGATTGTCGGATTTGATGGTGGTTGTGTGGGGGTTGTGGCAGGTGTTGGTGGTAGGTGGGGGTTTGCCTGAGAAAGAGAGAGAGTAGAGAGAGAGTCAGTGTGTGACTTTTAGTGAGTGTGTGTGTTTATATGTATATATATGTGGGTGTGAATTATTTCTTATATTTTAATAAAAGGAAGGGGTAGTTTTGTAATTTCATATGGACTTAACGGAGAAAACTAACCCCCATCAACTTCAGGGACTATCCGCGTAACAAACTGTCAAACCACAGGGACTATGAGTGTAATTTCCAAAATCTGGGGACTATAGCTGAAACTTTGCAAAACCACAGGGACTATCCATGCATTTTACTCTTTTTATAACATGATTTCAATTTAAATAGTTAGTAATAACTTATTAATAATGTAACAGAATTTTATTTTATCAATCTATAAAGTAACACACCGAAAGAAGTCTGATAAAGAGTTGCTTGATTAGTCAATAAAGTCTGATAAAGAGTTGCTTACAAAATGGGAAAACCGAAATGTAGAGAGAGAATCATGTGACCGTGGGGTATGGTGTGACTTGGGTTGGGCATTGGTTGACACGTGGAATGGGAAAAAAAACCCACGCCCATGGGGTATGGTGGGGCTTGGGTTGGGAGCATGAGTTGACACATGGCCATTGAGAGCCCGCCATGTCACCTTGCTAGCCCGCCCCACGCCCGGCTTGAAAGCCAAGCCCTAAGGGGCCACGCCCCAACCCAAGCCCCATACCCCATGGCCTTATATAAGGGTAAGGATCAAATAAGAAGTTTATTTTGGCTAGGAAGGATAGTAAGTAATAGGATTATGACGTGTGCCAAAATTTAAAATAAAGAGTAAAGTTATTTTAGTCAATCAAATCCTTTCTTATTTCTTCTTTCTTCTTCTCCCCAGTAACTTCAAAACCCACCATTTTCAAAACCCACAATCTTCAACCATTTCTTCACTTTCTATCTTAATAATCACTACATTATAGTGCGATTTTCATCACCAATCAATGATTCAAACACCCGATCAACGTGTTCTTCAGCTTTTTTGAAGAAACACAGTTGAATTTCATATAAAATCTCGTTTTTCCCTGTGATTTCACTCGATTCGTTCGATTCGATCGCTGATAAGTGTTTCTAACATTCAAATTTCGTCAATCGGTGAAGAAATCTGAAGAAATCGGCTTCGATCTATGTAAGATTTTTTTTAATTGCATTTTTACGATATGAGTTTTTGAATTGAGTTATTGCGTTTTACGATCTTGGCGGGGGTCCGGGGGCAGCGCCCCTGGTAGCAGGGTCCAAGGGGTAGAGCCCCTGGCTGGGGTTGATTAAATTGCTTTAATAAAAATGCATCAGAAAATTTAATTTTCCAGAAATTGCCTCATTTCGAAGACAGTAATTTGTAGACAGTTTTTGATTTGCTACTCTCTGGTTCAGACAAATTCACAGACAGGTCAGCTTGTGTCCATTGCGTTTTAGAAATAAGAGAGTTTTATGTGTTTTCTGGCCATTGCGTTTTAGAAAAAAACATATTTTTGAAGTGTTTTTAGTTCATTGCGTTTTAGGTAAACACATTTTTATTTGTTTTCAGTCCATTGCGTTTTAGAAAATACATTTTCTTTTGTGTTTTTAGGCCATTGCGTTTTAGAAATTAAACATTTTTATGTGTTTTTTGGCTATTGCGTTTTAGAAAAACACATTTTTGAAGTGTTTTTAGTTATTGCGTTTTAGGTAAAACATATTTTTATGCTTTTTCAGTCCATTGCGTTTTAGAAAAAAAGACATTTTTAAGTGTTTTCTAGCCATTGCGTTTTAGAAATAAGACATTTCTTTGTGTTTTTGGTGCATTGCGTCTTAGGTAAAACACATTTTTATGTGTTTTCAGTCCATTGCGTTTTAGAAAGTACACTTTCTTTTGTGTTTTTAGGCTATTGCGTTTTACAAATAAGACATTTCTTTGTGTTTTCTGGCTATTGCGTTTTACAAATAAGACATTTCTTTGTGTTTTTGGTGCAATGCGTTTTAGAAAAATGTCATTTTTAGGTTTTTTTCCATTGCGTTTTACGCAACTGGGTTTTTTCCATTGCGTTTTACGCAACTGGGTTTTAGAAAAAAATTTCAAAAATATAGCAATAGTATACTCGTTTTAAAGATAAAAACGCTCGTTTTTTTGTGCAATTTTTATAAAAAAAATAATGTCGTATGAAAGAGTTATTAACGTTTAAAAAATGGGGGGGAATTGGAGGAGAGACAAAACTATTGCCTTGGATTGACTAGAATGCCCCTAAACAAACTCACGCGCCTCTTTTCTTCCCTTCAATTTCCCTCATTTAATCTTAGCCCTTGATTAAATAAAGAGTGAATTGCAAGTTTTGTCCTTTATGTTTGTATCAAATTGCAGGCGGTGTCCTTTGCCTTCAAATTTGACGAGTTTTATCCTTAATGTTTCAAAATGCTGCACGTTATGTCCTTTAGCCCTAACTCAGTCAGATTTTTTTTGTTAAATATGGTCATGTGCCTTGCACATGAGGGTATACTTGTCATTTTACTTCTTCAGGGATTATTGAGTAAATAACTTATATCAAGAGACTAAATGTGTAAAATAATTAAAGAATAAAATATAAATAAAAAAAACCTAATTAACAAAATTCTCTCTCTCTATGTATCACACGCCTCTCCACTCTCTCTCTCTAAAAACCCTGCAACAATAACCACCAATAACCTTCCAGCCACCACCAGTAACCACCTTCAGCCACCACCGTCCAGTGCTTTCAACATCGCCACCAGCCACCTACACCCCCTTTCTCTAACCCACAGAGCACCACCACCACCTCCTTTTTACAACCATCACCATCTAAACGAGTCAATTCGAAAACCCATTTCATAACAAATCAAATTAAACACCACCACCAATCCACATCACCTGCCACCGTGGTTGGCCCTTTATCATCTACAACCCCTCAACCAATAATCAACAAACAAAATCCCCAAATCAACTCAAGAACCCAGAAATCCCCAAATCAACACACAAAATCCCCAACCCAACAACCAAACATCCCCAAATCAACTCAACAAACAAAATCACCTGCCACCGTCGAGATTCCTTTTGTTCTCTCCACTGCCACCACCATCTTCCACTACTCTCTCACCACCGTCACTGCAAAGTGATTCGGATCTCCTTTGATTTCTCTCACCACCACCGTCACTGAAGGGTAGTTTAGATCAAGGGTCGCATTTCCACAATCAACCTCTGATTTCTTCGAAATGATTCGGATCTCCTCTGATTTCTTCGAAATGAATGTCGTTGCCAAGCCTTCAATGTTCAATCATTGTAGTGGTGGTGGTGTTATTAGGTGTTCAATCACTGTAGTGGTGGTGGCGGTGGTTATGGAGAGATGCAGATGGCGATGGTTGTGGGGGTCGCAGGCGACAGTTATGTGGGGGATGGTGGTGTGCCACCGTGAGCAGCCACAAAGAGTGGTGGCCAGCCTGTTGTTAGAGAGAGAGAGGGAGAGAGTTTCAGATTAAGAGAGAGAAAGAGAGCGAGTTTATATATTTTTATTTTTAAGTTTAGTACAAAATTGCCCCTGTAATTTTTTTTACAAAGTAGTCATTGGAAAGCTGAAATGACAATAATGCCCTCATGTGCAAGGCACATGACCAGATTTAACCAAAAAATCTAACTGGGTTTGGCATAAAGGACATAACGTGCAAGATTTTGAAACATTAAGTACAGAACTTGTCAATTTTAAAGATAAAGGACAGCGCCTGCAATTGGGTATAAAGATAAAGGACAAAACTTGCAATTCACTCTTAGATAAATGGATGACCAATATTACTTCATAGCCTTCTTAGCCAAATAAACTTCCTATTATATCCTAACCCATTTATATAATTCTTTTTATTAATATTTTAACCGTCCCAACTTTTATTTATTTTTGACATATTTCATTTGTCAATCTTCAACTAACAAGACCGATTTTTTTTTTAAAGTTTGCTCACAAGTGTCACCTTTTGAATAGGAAGCCATAGTTTGATTCACTTGATGATCGATCAACAAGTGACGAAGCTTGAGATTTCCAATCCGGGGACGGAAGTCACCAGACCTAAATATTTCTATAAAACCGGGGGTCGAAAACATATCTACCCAAAAATTTCAATACGAAAACTACATACTCTCAACTACCGAGCGAAAAGTTCGGGGGGTCGGCCGGTAAAGGAAGAATCCTCTATTTCCGGCTACAAAAAGTGTGTTTGCCCCATGTCTCTTCCCCTAATAATGAGGTGAAGACCTTCTTACATAAGAGACATGTGTAACCCTAACCTCAATGGGCCAAACCCAGTTAGGGATTGTCTCTACAAGCCCACAGCCTAGTATAGTGTAAACTACAAAGCGTCGGGCTTCGCGGGTTAGTACACAATAATAAATAACATAATAAAATGCGATAACTTAAATGACCGATCGTTTGAGTCGGGTTCCGTACCATACCTGTACAATCACCAAAATTTTCAAAGTGATCCCAAACGCCATATTTAATCGTTTTACACTTGTGTTTTCTTTTGAATATTTTGTTGTGATAATTTATGACATTTGTTGACTATTTCCAGGACAGAAACAACCAAAAAACACCAAAATAATATAACTATGAGTTATGACAAATTAAAAGAATTTTGTTTCATAACCCTTCAAAGTTCAAACTAATGATATATATTGACCACCTTTGTATTGATATCTTTTGTTGTTGGCTTGCTAGTTGCTACTGAACCATATGAAGTTATGAACAATCAAATAACACAAACAATATCATGTTATGGATGTATTTGTTGACTGAGAATTGTCGTATCCACGAATGTACGTATTTCCTTATCAAGAATTATCGTATGTATGAATGTATATGATGTTCGAGAATTGTCAAATGTAGCATTGTATTTGCTGATCGGGTATTTCGGTTTTATTTATTCATTTGTTTTGAATTTGATGTAGGGTCGACTATTTAGATGAAAATGAAATGTTTTTGTTTGTGAATTGTGATGGGGCCGACTCAAATCAATTGCTTGGGCTGAGGACACAACATTAGTTGAGTATGTTGAAGTCAAATAAATTTCATGGGCCAATGACACTTGAACAAAATACTTGGTCTTGGTGGGTTTCTGCCAATGCCCAACTAAAAAAAAAGAAGTGAACCAAGGAGTCACGAAGGGTACATTCTCGGCCCAACTAGAAATATGGTCACCCAAATAACACATGTTTAAACTTTTAATTGTTAGAGCATCTCTAGAAGTACTTCATCCAATGCCATCGGTGTCAAAGAAAGGGAATTAACAGAACTTTATTATGAATTATTACGACAAATCTTTGTAAATCACTCGAAGAACTCTCAATACAACTACACAAAGAAGATCAGATCATTAAGATCATTAACTTAATGATCTGATTACACCAAACACATAAACTCAGATGAAGAAAATCCTAATTCTACGATGACATTGTGTAACGTTGAAGACAGAGAGATAAAGAAACTTATTTATCAGGTAAAGAAACAAGTACAACCAAAGTTACACAATTCCACATCAGGTAACAGTTTTTATAGCCAAATAGTATTTGTATTTGAAAAAAACAAGGTTTTACATCTGATTACTCAACTAGAAAAACAAATCCTTATAGGGAGAGAAAAAACACCAAGGTTGTAACAATACTCAAAAAATAATATTGAAGACATACAAGTGAGTAACCTTATGTATCACACAATTTAACAATCTAGAGAACAAACTCTCAGTCTAACATTTACTAGAAAATACAACCAAATTCTACATTTATGAGAACTTAGACCCAACTAAACAACCAAGAAAGAACAGAACACGCTGGACTACAAAAACAAACACTACTTACTTAACAAACCAGATTTCAAACTACATGATTCTGTTGTATTTAATCTGAAAATATACAAAAAGAGCTGCACCAGTAGCATGTGACCTAGACTGATAGAACTATTTACCAATAACAAACTAGACAAAAAACAAGACTTGTTTTTTTTTTTTTTTTAAATTGATGTTAGTAAAACTAATTATTGTCAAAAATGATTTCTTCACTGAAAGACAGATTCATATCTGTTAAGGAAAAGCAATGCGAACCATGTAAAAAAAAAACCAACTACTTGGAGTAAGCTTACAACAACAACAACCATACCCAGTATATCCCACAGATAGCAGAGCTATTTGTAGGGTCTGGGGAGGGTGGGATGTAGACAGACCTTGCCTCTATCCATAGGGATAGAGAGGCTGCTTCCAGAGAGACCCTCGGCTCGAAAGCGAACAGCAAACCAACATATCAAGTCAAAGAATACAGAAATAAGAAGTCGGCCATACTAAGAAAGTGATAAGAGTGGGACAATATAATGTGAATCATGTATAATGGCATGTAACATCATTTTGGGCGTACACATAATGTAAATCATGTATAATAGCATACAACATCATAGACACAAGAAGGCAATCATCGGAAAAGTCCCTTAAAGAAAAGGAAAAGCCTACGTCCATGAAAAACACCTAAGACCTTTCTACAATACCCTCTAGAAGTCCTTAACCCTAATCCTACGCCTCCACGAAGTCCTATCGTGGACCATGTCCTCAGAAAGATGCAACTCTAGTAAATCATGCCTAATCTGCTCATCCCATGTCAGTTTGGGTCTGCCTCTTCCTCTCCTCCCTTCCACAGTAAGAGTTTCCACTACTCTAACCGGTGTTGTCGCTTCCCTCCGCTTCACATGCCCAAACCATCTCAATCTCCCCTCCTTAATCTTCTCCGATATACTAGCCACTCCTAGTCTATCCCTAAAAACCTCATTTCTTATCCGATCTAACCTTGTGTGTCCACACATCCACCTCAGCATCCTCATCTCTGCTACCTCCATCTTGCGCGCTTGTGTCTTCTTGATAGCCCAACAGTCTGTTCCATATAGCATAGCTGGCCTTACTGCTTGCTACCCTGTAAAATTTCCCTTTTAGTTTAGTTGGGAACCTCCTATCGCACAAAACCCCACTGGCTGCCCTCCATCTACACCAGCCGGCCTGTATGCGATGAGTTACATCACTATCTATGTCACCATCTCTTTGTACAAACGACCCCAGATACTTAAATCTGGTTACCTGCGGGACCAATTGATCCTCAATGGTGATTTGGGTTTCATCGTCAATGGCTACACCGCTGAAATCACAGTGTAGATATTCAGTCTTAGATCGACTAATCCTAAGGCCCTTGCCTTCTAAAGCTACTCGCCACTCCTCTAACCTCGCGTTTAGGCGCTGTTTATTCTCTGCAATCAACACTATATCGTCTGCAAAAAGCATGCACCACGGAACTGTCTCCTGAATCAACTTAGACAACTCATCCAAGACAACCGCAAAAAGAAGAAAAGGGCTCAACGCAGACCCCTGGTGGAGTCCTACCTCCACAGGAAAGAAGTTTGTATCTCCTACAGGCGCGCGAACACTAGTTTCCGTTCTATCGTACGTATCCTTAATTATGTCTATATACTTTCCCGGTAGCCCTCGTCCCTCCAAACTATCCCAAATCAGTTGCCGTGGGACAGTGTCATATGCCTTTTCCAGGTCGATAAACACCATATGTAAATCTTGCTTCTTTGCTCTATATTTTTCCATCAGCCTCCTTAGAATATGTATCGCTTCTGTAGTTGACCTCCCTTTCATGAATCCAAATTGGTTTACTGAAACCTGAGTTTCTCTTCTAATTCTAGTCTCAATTACCCTCTCCCAAAGCTTCATAGTGTGGCTTAGCAGTTTGATTCCTCTGTAGTTCCCACAACATTGAGCGTCTCCTTTATTCTTGTATAAAGGCACCACGATGCTATTCCTCCACTGATCAGGCATTTTTCCAGTCTTGAAGATACAATTGAACAAAAGTGTTAACCATCGGACTCCTTCTTCTCCCAAACACTTCCACACCTCAATCGGTATGTTGTCCAAACCCATTGCCTTCCCTCTTCCCATCTTCCTAAGTGCCATCCTCACCTCGTCATGTGTGATCCTCCTGCAGTAGCAATTATTCTGTTGTAGCCTTTGATCCTCCTGCAGTAGCAATTATTCGGTTGTAGCTTACTTGGAGTAAGCTTGATACCTATAAAACAGAGAACAACCACCATGACTAGAGAGTAGCGACTAATCAATGTGATCGTAGAGAAGTCATAGCGAAAAATAGCAATCAGGAACCACGATAACATGTCTACGCTTAAATTTAAGTGGTATGAGAAAAACCCCAAATCAATCTTTGTTTTCATAATCTTGACAATAAAGTCGTACTTAGAAAACATAAACTAATACCCATATCAAATGCCCAAACAACAAATACAATGGATTAAAAAATTCCAAAAATGATTAGTTTTTCCCTTCTTTCTTAAACCTTTTTTTAAATAGTTTTTCAAGTCAATCTAGAGCTCAATTTTAACACTTATTATATATTAGCAAAAAAAAAAAAAAAAAAACACATTTATCCTCACCTGATTAAAGTGAGTGACAAAAAAAAACTTACAGTGTGACGAGGTATGACCCGGATCGGCTAACCCGACCCGGTCAGTACCTATTATTTTATTATAAATAATTAATTATAAACATTTATTCTAGAATGTTCTATTTTGCATGGATAAATCACGTAACCGAATCCCCATTCTTTGGGGAAGATCATGCAAATCCCTAACTTATCGGAGCCCATCCTAAGTTAAGGGAAACCCTAATGGTAAACTATAAATAGAGGTAAACATCTAAGGTATGATCCATCTTGCTCTCGTTTACTCTCTTTCTCTCTATACACTTATAACTTCTCCCAAACCGAGACTTATTCTCACGCCGGAGGGTGGTTACAGGAATAACCCCATTCCTGTAACGAGTTCTAACGGTGTTCTGTTTTGCAGCTAGCAGTTCGGATCGCCAAGAGTTGAAGTCTTAGTCGGATACTACTGCAAAGGTTAGTGTTTCTTCATTGACGCCATCCGTGGGACCTTTCGGTAACAACAACAAGACTGAACCCGATGACAAGCGATCAGAACACGACAGTAACACCGAGTCAGGCGATGATAACTAGCAACCCACTGCTGGAGACGTACCCTGTAACCACCATGCCAGTTTCGCCTGCTGTGACCAGGTCTCTTGACTTGGAATTCGAAGCTGAAGGACCACCACCAGGTTTTACAGGCACTTCTGCCGTCTCTTCTGAAACGACGGCCGCAGACCTTTTCTCATATACTTCATTACAGTTCCGGTCGATGGAACCAACTGTGACAAACGCCAATGTCTCCACTCCAGCGTCAACCACGAGTGCACAGACTATACGTCATAGCACTGCGCCGGTTATCACATCTGCAAGTCCAAGCACTGTCATACCACAAGTGAGCATGCCTCAATACTACCAGCCAGCGGTAACACACGCCATGCCACCCCTATACTCGGCAGCACTTACGGCGGCGTTATCTACTCCACCACATCAACCAGTAGTTATGCCTGCAGGAGTCATGAATGCCCCGGTTACGCTAGGGAATCAAGCTTACTTCCCAGGGTACTATTATGCATCCCCATACGGGTATTTACCCCCATACAACACTCCAACTTACACTCCTCAGGGGGCGGCGCAAGGCTATGTTCAGTAGTCACCATACGCGGCTTATATGCTGCCTTGGTGGACTTTTCCAACATCCCAGCCGGTTTACAGCCAGACCCCGCCAACAGCGAAACCCGCGTATGACAGAGGAAACGCATCCAGACCTCGTTTCTCTCCAGGCAGAGGCCCTAGCCCTACACTGAACATCACCTCGACTCAACCCCCTGTTACCCAGGGTACCAGCCAGGGCGGAACAACTCCTCCAATACAACCCATCAATGTAGAAGAAGACGATCTTACCAGACCGTACAAACCGGTGGACGCAACTTTTAAGTCCAAGTTCACCAGAAGGATAGCGGAAGCTCCTATCAAGGAGAGGCCCAAGATGCCTCAAATTGTGGGCAAGTACGACGGTCTAGGCGACCCTGATGACCATCTTAACTTGTTTAAAAGCACTGGGGAGGTAGTCTGTTGGCCCATGCCCCTATGGTGCAAGATGTTTGTCCAAACACTGGTAGGCGCAGCCTGGGTCTGGTGAGATAGTTTACCCATCAGGGAAATTGACAGTTTTGAAGATCTAGAGGCCAAGTTCATATTGCAATTCAGCCAACAGAGAAGGCACACAAAGGATCGAAACGAACTGCTCCACATTCGTCAGCGAGACAACGAGACAGTGGAAAGTTTCATCATGGGATTTAATAAAGAAAGCCTGGCAATCCCGGGTGTCACGAACGACCTAGCATGTGGTGCCTTCATGCAAGGGGTAAACGTTGATGAGTTACTAAGAACACTCCACGGGGAGTGATGGGGTACCTCCCACTATAGACAAAATCTTGAGGATAGCCAAGGTATACGTCACACAAGATAAAGCTGTTGCTGCTAGTCATGCGGCCAACAGAAAGAAAGAGGCTCAGAAAAACCAGGAGGACAGGGAATAACGGAGCTCTAAAGGTAAAGGTAGAGAATACCGCTACCAGAAAAGCGACAGAACGGACTAGCGGTATGATAGGTCTAGAAACACCTACTCAAGGAATGACTCCTCCTCTAAGCCGCGGTCCGATTATCCCAACTTGAGTAAGACGCCAGCAGAAATCCTAGCTTCTGAAAACCTCAAGTTCAATCCTCCGAAGCCACTGAAGGACAACCCCAACAAAGACACAAACAAATACTGTGAGTACCACAAAGGGAGCGGTCATGACACTAATGACTGTTTTCAATTAAAGAAACAGATCGAGTATTTCGTGAAGGCGGGTAAATTAGCCCACCTGGTGCGAGACATCAAGCATGGCCCGCCTCCCGTCAAAGAAGAAAACGACAAAGCAACGGGAAAGAGGCCGCGTGAGCTAAATATGGTATACGCTGATAAGGGGAAAGGGGCCAAACGGAGTTTCTCCACGCTCGAACCCTGGATGCTGGCAACCATGACCATAGAGCCTCGCGTGGAAGATTTGCACCTAACCACCGACGCCCTAATCATATCTGCTGCAGTAGGTGACTATAACATGAGGAGGATCCTGGTAGATACCGGGAGCTCTGAAGATATCATCTATGAGCATTGCTTCAATAGAATGCAACCAGAAGATAAAAGACTGCTTGAGTCAGTACACGCCCCTATTAAAGGTTTCACTGGAGAGAAGGTTGATCCAATTGGCCAAATTATTTTCCCAGTTACATTCGGGCAAGCCCCACGGGAAAGAACCATACTCCACACATTCCTAGTGGTACGCGCCGAGTCTTATCACAATGCGATCATCGGGAGGTTTACCCTGGGAAAACTGGATGCCATAGTCTCTACGGCGCGCGGGTTCATGAAGTTTCCCACCCCGCGGGGTATTGCAACAGTATTTCGAGACAAGGTGGGAGAAGTATTGGACACCAAAAGATGTCGCCAAGGACCCACCGGCGCCATCAGCCCAGAAAGGTGGGTATTGAGCACACGCCATCTAGATTAAGCAGTAACAATAGGGGACAATCTCTCCCCTGAGGTAAAAAACAACCTGAAACAGCTGCTGAGAAGGAACGCCGACATCTTTGCTTTTGAGCATTCTGACATGACGGGGATACCCCGGGATAAGGCAGAACACAAGCTAGCAACTCTCCCGGGCATTAAGCCCGTGGCACAGGGTAAACGCAGCATGGCTCCAGATCGGAAGGCAGCGGTGGTCAAAGAAGTATGAAAACTAGTTGAGGCGGGGATACTTAAGGAAACCAAGTATCATACATGGGTATCAGACCCCGTTATGGTTAAAAAGCCAGATGGTACATGGCGGATGTGCATCGACTTCAAAGACCTGAACAAGGCATGCCCCAAAGACGCTTATCCGCTGCCCGAGATGGACTTTAAGGTCGACTCTCTGGTCCCTTATAGGTACAAGTGTTTCTTAGACGCTTATAAGGGTTACCATCAGATCAAGATGTCCAGAGAAGACGAATAAAAAACAACGTTTCATACTGATGTAGGCATTTTTTGTAATACCAAAATTCCTTTTGGCCTACGAAACGCCGGTGCCACCTATCAGCGGCTAATGGATAAAGTTTTTGAAAAACAAATCGGCAGAAACTTAGAAGTATACGTCAATGATTTGGTAATCAAGAGCAGGGAAGAGAAACAAATGCTTGAAGACATTGAAGAAACTTTCCAAAAGCTCAGAGAATATAACATCAAGCTCAACCCCAAAAAGTGTTCGTTTGGGCTGGAAGAAGGTAAATTCTTGGGGGTGGTGGTCACCCGGGATGGCTTTAAAGCCAATCCGGAAAAAGTTGCCGCTATAACACGAATGCCCTCCCCCAGAACTTTAAAAGAGACACAAGCACTGAATGGACGTCTAGTGGCGTCAAACAGGTTCTTGGCCAGACACGCCGAACGATCCCTTCCATTCATAAAGACGTTAAAAGATTACCTCAACAAGAAGAACTTCAAGTGGACCAGCAAGGCTGAGGAAGCTTTGCAAGACATGAAGCGTTTCATTGAAAAACTACCAACGTTGACAACGCCATACCCGGAAGAAGTATTAAAAATGTACTGATGAGAAGGTGAAAACCGCATGAAAATGTATGTTATATTGCATGTTTTATTGCGTTTTTAAGTAATCATATATATTGAATGTGATAACTATGAGTACTCATGGTTGTTCAGGTCAATAGCTTAAAATGGTGAAGTTAAATGCTTGGTGACGAAACATAACACCTGAAGATGTTGCGCAAATAAAACATGCTGATTGAGACGTATTTCGGACTTGCGGTTAACTTGAAAACACAAGAAACATGATAGAAGAAGGTCCATGAGCTTGTTTGTCATTAAATGAAAGTTGAAAAGCATGTGAGTATAAGCAACAAATATGGAAAGTAACTTATGGTAGGTGGTGCATAGCTTACGGCTGAAAAGATAAAGAAACAGATTGTTAGAAACGTAACCTACGGTTAAAAATCCATAGGCTACTGTTAAGGATAAAAGGCATCGTGCATGGGATGGTTGAAATAAAAAAAAAAGAAAAGGTTTGAAACCTTATAGTCTTGTGAGTAGACAGTGGACTTTTGGAGGCAGCCCTTGATTGGACGAATTGTTGGCAGATTCTTGGAGGAACAATATTAAAAAGTCAACAACGATCTCATCAAATTATCATCATACATCATCACGGCAGTTGGACAAGTCTTGGGAGCCAAATTCACGTGAAGGCACAAAACAGAACAACATCATTATTCTTTTTGGGCTTCCCTTCTGGACTTTTGGATTTGTTTGATTGGGCCGATAGCAACATCAATCATCATCATCAATATTTGGCATGCACATGGGCCGATAATTGTTTTGGAGGCCTTTGACTTGAGATAAAACATCATCATCATAGTGGGCCGCACATGTTAGCCGACATCAGTCAAGTTGTGGAGGATTTATTTATTTAAAAACAATATCACACATCATAATCTTCGACGGCAGAGGGGACTCTCATACGCAAACAGAGGCAGATGAAGATCAATCTTACTAATGAGCGGCTAAACTCTTATGGTTTCCTCCGGATGGAGGGTTTTTGTAAGTTAATTGATATTATGTGTTTATACAATCGTTTAACTTGGTGATCTAAGCATTCGATGCTTTTCACCATTGATTTGATTTATTGGTTGTAAACAGTTACGTTTATTTAAACCTTAATTTCTAAGCATTCAGTTCCCGAGAGTTCTAGTAATTGGGATATATTTGACATGGGGCTAGGGTTTGTAAATTGTAATTGATAATAATTCGATAACCTCCCGTTATGTATTGACCGGAGTACTTAGTCGTCGGTTATCACAGTTAATTAATCGAATTTAATACCTATGTCTATGTAGGTTACGATTAAACACATAGTGGAAACTAACTGTAAAACCTGAAATCTAGAGGAACCATTTTCTTTCCTATTGATTTAAATCACAATTTTTGTTCGTTAATTTAGTTATTTCTCATAACCAATCAATTCCATAACTGAGTTTTTACTTTTTTTCTATAGTAGTTAATTAAAACTGAGCATTATACACTTTCCACAATCCTCCTCTGGTTCGATATCCGACTTACTCTATCTACTAGTTTATTTCGGTTTTTGCATCTCCATAACGACAGACATCATGTACCTGGCAGCTGCTCATAACGCGGTAAGCGCGATACTCATGGTAGAAAGAAACGGAACACAAACGCCAATATATTATATCAGCCGAGTTCTGGCAGGACTCGAAACGGTTAGTGTTTCTTAACGAATTACCCGCTACAGCAAATCTTGCACAAGCCCGAGATCTCTGGAATATTGGCTAAGTGGGCGATCGAGTTGGGAGCCCTGGATATC
The DNA here is from genome assembly GCA_030545235.1 of Helianthus tuberosus. Lineage (NCBI taxonomy): Eukaryota > Viridiplantae > Streptophyta > Magnoliopsida > Asterales > Asteraceae > Helianthus > Helianthus tuberosus. The sequence continues at coordinate 165,666,274 of CM060447.1, forward strand.
GAATATCGAAAGCGAACAACAATCAAGGGACAGGTGATCGCCGATTTATTGGCCGAAATTCCTGAGGGTGAAACAATACAGGATCCCGCTATCCAAGATGTCCCAGAATCCAGCACAGCCAGACAAACCTGGAAACTTTACACTGACGGATCGTCCAGCGGGAAAGGCTCTGGGGCAGGTCTAATGCTGATAAGCCCAGATGAGATAAGGTTGATGTACGCCTTACGTTTTGATTTCGAATGCTCCAATAATGAAGCAGAATACGAGGCGCTACTTGCGGGTTTGAGGATGGCCCAATCTATGGGAGCAACAAGAGTTGACGCGTATGTCGACTCTTTGCTGGTCAACAACCAAGTAAACGAAACTTACGAGGCCAAGGATGAGTCAATGGCAAAGTATTTGGCTAAAACAAAGGAGCTCATAGCTTCCTTTGACAATGTCACGCTTAACCATGTCCACAGAGGAAAAAACCAAATAGCGGACGCCTTGAGCAAACTTGCTACTTCGGGCATGGAAAAAGAGGTAAGGATAGAAACGTTACAAATGCCTTCTATTGAACCCCGGGAAGTCTCCGTCATTACGGCAGAAGAACCCTGTTGGTACACTCCCATATTGAAGTTCCTCACAAAGGGGGAATTACCCCCCGCTAGAACCGAAGCTCAAAAGATACAAACCAAAGCATTGCAGTACGAAGTAAACAATGGCGTCCTGTACCGAAAGTCATACTTGGGACCACTACTTCGGTGTGTATCCCCAGTGGAAGCAAAATACTTAATCCAAGAAATACACGCTGGCATATGTGGTATTCACACGGGACCCCGGGCGGTGGTTGCCAAAATTCACAACGTCGGGTACTACTGGCCCGGGATGCACGAGGACGCGGTAGAAGAATTCAGACGGTGCCGCATTTGCCAAAAGTTTGCTCCCCAAACACTCCGCCCCAAGAACAACTTAATCCCAGTCACAGCGGCTTGGCCTTTCCAGAAATGGGCGGTTGACATCGTAGGACCATTCCCGCTGGCCCCCGGGAAGCTAAAATACCTTATTGTAGCAATCGACTATTTTACCAAGTGGGTTGAAGCCAAGCCTTTGGCTAAAATCACCGCTGAAAACGCCAAAAAGTTCCTTTGGGAGCACATAGTATGTCGATTTGGATTGCCGCTATACTTGGCAAGTGACAATGGAACGCAGTTCACCGACAGGGTCTTGCAAGAATGGTGTGTAGAACTTCAGATTCAGCAAATTTTCACATCGGTGGCACATCCCCAAGGAAATGGCCAGGTGGAGCGGACAAATAGGAGTTTGTTGGATGGCATAAAAAGAAGGTTAGGTTATGAAGGAAGCTCCTGGGTGGAAGAACTGCCGAATTTCCTCTGGGCACATCGAACAATGCCTAAGACAAGTAATAATGAAACCCCCTTCAGCCTAACCTATGGCGCAGAAGCAATGATACCCGCGGAAGTTGGATTGCCTTCATTACGCCGTCTCACTACTAATGAGAACAATGACAGGCTCCTAAGGGAAGGCCTGGATCTACTTGAAGAAAGGCGTGAGGCAGCCGCCATCAGCGAGACAAAGTACAAGAGAACTCTGGAAAAGTACTATAACCAGCGCGTAGCTCAGCATGCTTTCAAGGAAGGCGAGTATGTCATGCGCGATAATGCAGCCAGTAGAGCGGAACCCCCAGGCAAATTGGGACCCAACTGGGAAGGCCCCTATGTCATCCAAGAAGACTTAGGCAAAGGGGCCTACCGCCTATCTAGGCTGGATGGTACCGCGGTCCCTCGTACCTGGAAGGCGGCTCAGTTGAAAAAATGTTACATGTAGGCCTCGCCCCTAACGGCGGGTTTAATCGTTTTCCTTTTGACGAACAAGTGTAATTCATCTATAACGATGTCTCTTTCTTTTTAAGTTTTGAGTTAATAAAAGTTATTTCTTTTTATTTTTTTCTCATTACTTAAATGTACAATATAATCTACCATCGCATTTTACACTTCACTTTACGGTACAAACGATTACCATCGCATCTAAACTTCACATAACGGTAAAAAAGTATCCTTGACACGAAATATTTTTCATATATATATGTCAAAGGGTCAAAATATATAGCGCTAAGAGTGGGTATCTTGGTAATAGATACATTAACCACTACAAAAAGATAGGTATTTTGGTAATAAATACATGCAACTATCTTACAAAAAACCAAGTACTTTCCCTGTTGCTAAATACCAACATTCGGGAACCAAAAACGAACATGTTCTAATACCTACTTCTTGGAAAGGGTTGCCATCACCTCTGTAGGGGTATGCAACACCTCACCATAACATTCCAGCAGATGAGGATCAACGATCAAGTCATCGACGTTTTCCTCAACCACCGGAAAAGCCACCACCCCCTGATAACCAACAAGATTTTTACCAGAACGACCACCACGGCGGCGTTCGTACACCAATTGGCAACGTTGAACACGATCAGGTGGGACGATTCCCATCAAAGTATCAGTTGATAGTGAAGCTGCACTCGTATCAGCTGGGGAAGGATCCTCATATATGATACTTTTACACGACCGGCTAACCCGGGGTAAGACAGCATCAGAAGGCACCCCTTCTCCTCTGATCATCTCCTCCGTCACCGGAATTTGGAGACGAACCAAGCCATCTGCGGCATCTAAGCGACGAAAAATGTCGGAAAGTCTCTGTTTATAGCTCCTCCGGCTCATCTTTTCGAATTACCAAATTTGGAAAAAGAAACGTAATTTATAGAAGTAATAAACAGGTTGACAGTGATGACGATAGCACAATTAATGGAAAATAATCATCACACGTCAAATCGCCACATTTCAGATGAACGGCGGCGTCGTCAATCATGACATTAGCATTAAATGTCTGACAAATATATCAAGTACTTGCGCAAAAACCAAGTAAAACAGTGTTAATACAAAATATCTGAGGAACAGTGTACATAATAAACAAAACGAAAACACTCATTCCTCCTCCGACTCCTCCACTGGCTCCAACATTAGGCGTAGGGCATCCACGCCGTCCTCAGCAACGTGCTTCGTCAAATCAGCATACGCGGGTAGTGGGTCGTTGCACGCCGCCTCTAGGGCATCCGCCATATCTCCCTGAAGCTTGCCCCTCGTTGCGTGGAACTCGGGAGTAATCCTCCCTGATTGTTGGCACTCATGGTAGCCTTTGTAAACACCATCATGATGATCGGACTGGTAAGCCGCGGCAGAGAGGCGATCCAACAACGCCGTGAAAGACACTGATTGATGAAGATACTCAAACGCCCCAACCAGGCCATTGGTTATTAGCCAATTCCTGTCACCCCGCAATGCAGCCAGTTGGCTAGTCAGGCTGTCCACCTCGGCGTTTGACTGCTCCAAGGCACTTTCTGCCTCCTTAAGGCGCGCCTGATGGGTGTCAGAAGACTGGGTAAGCTTGTTCTTTTTAGAAACAAGGGAGTCACATTGTTGCTGCAGTTTTCTAAGCTGATCCTCCCGCTCCTCCAACTCAGCTTGTTTGGCTCGGGCCTTGGCATTAGAAGCTTCCACCTCAACAGTCAAAGCTTGGTACCGCTCATGTAACTGAGACACAAAGTCAGTGTCAATTCGGAATTTTTCCACCTAAGCGGACATTTCAGATCTCACCTTCTGGGCTTCAGTAATGGCCTTACGCTCCAGCTCCTCCTGCACATTTTTAGCATGAGCAAGGACCCAGTCCTTCTCCGCTATATCACGAGCCCATATTATCCGTTCCTCAGCAAGGTTGGCGGTCACCCGTTTCAGGTCATCTTCTGCTTTGTTTTTCTCAGATAAAAACCTGCTCACCCTCAATCCAGCAGCTTGGAGCTGACTCTCCAAGCGGTACTTTTCATCCTTCAGCTCCTGAATAACAGCCCGCGCTTGGTGGAGCTCGTTGTTATCATGCATCCACCTACGCCGGATCTCTGCAAGCCTCCGGGGCTGACTAACGGAGTCTACAATAGTAGAATTCATCAAATTTTCATTGTTTAACCCCTCCACATACGCCGACTCAGCCGGGGGGTATGCCCGCTCAACCCAGTGCTGAATCACTGGGGGGAAAATCAGTCTAGAAGACTCAGCAATTTTCCACCGGGGCTGGTAGCGTTTATCTTGCATGTTGGGATCCCAGTTGATGGTAGGTAAATAGAGATCATCACCCAAGCGGGCCCCATCATCAGCAATTCCACTGCTGGACCCTCCAGCATCGCTAGCAGCGGTACCGCCGGCACTAGTTGCCTCATGAGCAGCGGACACTGTAGGCATTTCTTTCTCGGTGGTAGAGAATATGTTGAAAGGAGAATCGAACAAGGAGGAGGGGGTGACACTTGAAGGTAGTGGTGTGGATACTGGGCTAGTTGTTACAGTCACAGCAGTTGTAGGCATGGGCGGCGGCAAAGTACAACTAACAGCGGCGGTAACACTCGCCTGAAGTATAAGCTCTGAAAGGCTGGTTTCGCCAGCAGCGGAAGGTATAATTTCCACTGATGTCACGGGGGCGGGGGTCAAATTCTAAACCTGCACCCCAGTGGTAGTACCTGTATTAAATCAGACATTCAGCAATATGGAACACATAGTCCACAATAACATCTACATACAAAATTACTTACCAAGTGGCAGGGCATAGGCGGCTTGCATAGCCTCGAAAGCAGTCAGGGTAGGTACAGTAACAGTCTTGCGCTTTTTTGACACATGGGTCGGACTTGCCAGCTTAGCGGCACTCCCAGCGGGTGCGGTCACGCTAACCGAGGAAGCACCCGCCCCCGCGGCAATGTATTTCCTCCCGGTGATCTTCACCCTGACCGGTTTCTTCTCTATGGGCACAACATTACCTCCTCCGCTGGGGGGAGGTACTGTAATATAAGCAGTCGGGTCTGCCGGCACGGCTGGCAGCAAAAATTGCTCCAAGTGGATCTTCAGGACATCTGGCTCCAGTTCACCAAGCACGCGGTCCGCAGCCTTTAAGGCAGTGTGCCGTGGAGGATCAACAAAATCAAACAAACTCCATTCCCCTGCAACATGTACACATGTTATTTTAGAAACAATCAATAACGCGTATGTAAGGCCAAAGAACTATGTACCTTCATCATCCCTCCGGAACGAGGGGTACAGCTTGATATCACGCCATAACAGGCTCATCCTCGCCATCACCAAGGCTCCATCAGGGATCACCGTGCACACAAACGGACGCCCGCATAGCCTTGTGTAAAGGGCGTTGGCTACATAAGCGTCTTTTGGAGGGGCTTCGTCTTTAACCTTGTCTTTTGGTCCCATCTCCCTCCACTGCATCTCTCCGGGAATGACAGCCGCATCGATATAGAAGAACTTTTTCTTCCAGTCCTTATCCTTTGAACTGGTGGGAATGTCTCTCAGGCAAGATACATCGGTGTCCCTTATGTCAAAGGTAAAAAGGAGGGATTTCCATACAAGGACGAAAAAAAGCCCTAAAACTAGGAGTTCAGGGATATGCCCTAAGGCGATACAGGCAAACTCAAACTGTCGAAGTTTCACCAACCCTAACGGATGCAGTTGGGAAATGTGGATGGGATAATGGTCAAGGACTAACTTGCAGAACTTAATGATCGGCAATCGAAAGTTGCAAAACCTGAAAAAATCACTAAACAGAGTGATTTTACCTTGCCTCAAGGGAAATGTCGTGTCTGTCTTCGACGGCAACACCGGATTCTAATCTGCCCTAATATTGTAATCTTGAAGAATATTATTGAACGAAGTTTGCCCCCACTTGATATACAGGGCATCGGAACTTGTTGGGGCAGATGAAGAGGATTCGCCGGTCTTGGAGGCCATTTTTCGTTTCAAGAAATTGAGGGAAGTGTTTCGTGCACAAAGAAGAAAATGAAAGTTAAAACCCTAAACAGGAACTCTATTTATACGAAAATGGCAACTTTTCGAATTCGAAAAGACAAACGGACGAGAACACGCGTTAGAGCAGGGTGGTGACAGTTGTCATCTTAATGATGATTTAACTGTCACATCCTTTCCCATCGCCGCCATTTTTTCAAAAAACACAATGGTACCCCATTCGAGAAACTAACACTCAAAGGGGGAAGTTTAGACTTTTCCTTTTTTAGTCCGATTTCATGAATTTCATTTCATAACTTCGGACTGGGGGGACATGACGAGGTATGATCCGGATCGGCTAACCCGACCCAGTCAGTACCTATTATTTTATTATAAATAATTAATTATAAACATCTATTCTAGAATGTTCTATTCTTCATGGATAAATCACGTAACCGAATCCCCATTCTTTGGGGAAGATCATGCAAATCCCTAACTTATCGGAGCTCATCCTAAGTTAAGGGAAACCTTAATGGTAAACTATAAATAGAGGTAACCATCTAAGGTATGATCCATCTTGCTCTCGTTTACTCTCTTTCTCTCTATACACTTATAACTTCTCCCAAACCGAGACTTATTCTCATGCCAGAGGGTGGTTACAGGAATAACCTCATTCCTGTAACGAGTCCTAACGGTGTTCTGTTTTGCAGCTAGCAGTTCGGATCGCCAAGAGTTGAAGTCTTAGTCGGATACTACTGCAAAGGTTAGTGTTTCTTCACAGTGCTATGTCAAGACAAACAAACAAATTACAAATAAACAGTAGACACACAGATCGATACTAGCAGGTTTATTTCCTCAACCAAACCCAAACATATCTTTAACAAAAGAGTAAAATGCACGGATATTCCCTGTGGTTTTGCAAAATAACACCTATAGTCCCCAACTTTTGGAAATTACACCGGTGCTCCCTTTGGTTTGACAGTTTGTTACTCGGATAGTCCACGGAGTGGATGACAGTTAGTTTTCTCCGTTAAGTGGATGTGAAATGACAAATTTACCCTTCATCTTCTCCACTTTATAAAAACAAAACAGCCCCACTTCAACCCCACCCACCCCCACCTTTCTCTCTGCTTCCCCCACCATTAACCACCAACCACCACCCAGCTGTTTCTCCATTAACCAAAGCCAAAAGAAAAGAAACAATAGCAGCGGCTATCATCAAATTGACTAAGAACCAATTTCCAAAAAGGGGTGCTTGTATATTGTTATTAAAAAAGTAATAATCATAAATTAAATGTCGGGGGAGCAGAAAAATAATGAATGTTAGTTAGTTAGTTAGTTAGTTAGTTAGTTAGTTAGTTAGTAACAAGACTTACTTTCTTGATGAGGCAACAAACAAATTAGTTACAGTAAACGGGTTTAACTTGCAGAGTATTGAGATTTGGAAATACCAAGAGTGAGTAGCAGCGCATACCTGGATATCGGTGAGAACATAGTAGCCTAATATGCTTATTTCTTTGTTTAACTTGACAAAATCTCAGCAACAGATCTAGCGTAAGCATCCTCCATCATCAAATTGTAATGAAAGATAGTGTAGTATGTATACATTGCTAAGCCATTTCACATGATGCTTCTGGATGCAAGTCTTTTGCTAAGTCATTCACCCCTTTTACACTAAAAAAGTTCCATAAAATTACACAACTAAAGTCCGTCTTTTTCATTTAGCATTCAAAACCCTATTTACAACCAACCCAGTTTTTCACTTAAACCTCAATTTGGGTGGCGGTTGGTGGTTAATGGTGGGAGGAAACAAAGAGAAAGGTGGGGGTGGGTGGGGTTGTTTTATTTTTATAGAGTGGAGAAGATTAAGGGTAAATTTGTCATTTCACATCCACTTAACGGAGAAAACTAACCGTCATCCACGCTAGGGACTATCCGAGTAACAAACTATCAAACCACAGGGAGCACCGGTGTAATTTCCAAAAGTTGAGGACTATAGGTGTTATTTTGCAAAACCACAGAGACTATCCGTGCATTTTACTCTTAACAAAACAACGCACTTTAGGTTCTTTATGGACAAGAAATAAACTCAAAGAATGTCAACAAAGCACATCATATATTGTAGGAAACACCACAAAAGACAACAATCATACAATATACTCCAAATATCATCGCAACCTATGAGCGTATTACAATTATCAGATAAAAAAAATCTGATATGGGTCGGCACTACGATCTTAAGAGCATAGATTCGATCAATACTAGAATCTAATGACAGCTCTAAACCAGTGCAACTATAGATCAAGTCTTTTTTAAAATCAGATAAAAAACACAAAGAACTGATAGAAACCAACACTATGATCTAACAGGACTAAACTCAACAACATGGAGAATCTACAAATGACCCTAGACCAGTGTGGAAGAAAAAAACAAGCATCACCTAGACTGGTGAACTAACATCACTACGATCGGCGATGAAGTCTCAAAGAGACGAATAAGAAACAAATAAGATCACCAAACACGATGACCCTACATAAACCTCACTACGGTAGGGCACAAAACATGAAGATCCTAGACCAGTGAGATAAAGACAAACACTATCGAAGAATATATGTATTCTTCACGATAGCATAACATTTACAACAAAAACAATTAAACGACGATTCCAATAACCAAAGGAATACATGATTGTTCAAAAAACCATTAGATACACATCTGATGAAACATAAAGTCACACGGCTTCAAAAATACAGAACTATCTGATGTCAAAAAAATCATACGACTTTTAAGAACTAAAACAAGACTTGCAAACATGAGTATTGAATAACAATAACCAGCTTTAAACTTGTAGAAACTAGAAACGATACTCAAATGCAAAATATCTCTAGCCAAATACAACAAGAAACTCTCACAAGTCAACCCTATAGATTACCACATGATAATCTATAATAAATCTACAAGAATCAAGCAGATCAACTCAATCTGTGAAACCCTAGATACTTTTGGGAACAACCAGTACGAGAGCTACAAGAAAAAATCTTACGAATCTCTCACATAATACAAAGCAATTCTCAACTTGGACCATCAACATGATGACCTATACTCATCAACACTCAGATTTAACATATTTCTAACTAAGAACCCTAAATCTATGATGTGTACTTGAGAAGCTAACAAGCTGTAGGGAGAAACAAGATTCAAGTAACAAGCCTGGAAATAACAAGACGTACACACTTCTATATCAAACAACAATTACAGCCTAAACAAATTCCGACAATTGACAAAATCACATGATTTTATTACCAGAAAATATCTCTTACACAAGAGACAACACACAAGGCTATAGCAAATATTCAAGAACAATCTTGATAACAAAAATGATTAGAAACACTCGAACCACGAGGTCCGGCTAATCATACAATATGACTTACGGACTGCATCCAAAAAAACTTTTTAACAATGTTGAAGACAAATGTTTATCATATAATTCAAAACGAATATATTAACATGAAAATCATGTGTTCCAAGGCAAAGACACAAAATGCAAAGAATATACAAACAATTTTCTCATCAAGACAATGAGAAAATAAGATCATAATTCATACAACCAATCTTCTACAAAGAAGATCAAGTACAAAACAATCAGCTCATTAAGACTATACCAAGTGAATGAAAAAAAAACATAAAAAAGAATATCTATAATTAGAACACACAAAAAAGATCAAACAAGATCCACGAATCACAATATCTGAACTGTTCAGAAAAACACAAACTCTCAACAAACAACTCACAACTAATCTATTAGATTATCAACACGATGATCTATATTCACTAATTCTTGATCTAACAGATAAACGAACAACAATGTTCAAATCCTAGAACGAATTAGAGAGAAGTTGCTTATACAACAATGAGAAAGCAAAGAACAAACCATTAAAACCTCTCAAACATCAAGTTCTTATACTGGTTCAAGACAAAAAAATAATTAACACATTATATGAGTTGACCAGATAATTAACAGAAACACTATGCAATTTGTTCCTGTTTTCCACATAAACTTGCATATAGAAGATACTAGCTATGATTGGGAAAAGATTAGAACACTTACCGTGATACATTAATCAGATTATTAGGTGATGTTTTAATGTAGAGCAACGAAAAAGATGAAAAACATGTATCAATGAGAGATACTTCATACGAACCATGTAAACAACTACATATCTTATGTGTAAAACAAGAAGAATGCCAAATATAGTATAAACTTGTAACAACAATAGTAATTTAAGGTACAACAAGAACAATCTGACCTCATGAGCGCCCTAACTTAGGGAATCTTCAAGTTTCAAGAAAGGAAAACCAGATTCACATAAACAAAGTACTTTGTGCATTTTACAGCTGCGAGAAACCCTAAGTTTAGGATCATATCTTCAATTTTTCGATTCACATTAGAAATCCAGATTCATAGAAGAACACTTCTCCAAGACCGATTGAACATCGTTTGAACCCCAAATAACACTAGTCACCACTTGAAACCCTAGGATTTGCACAAACCCCAACTTTTTGAATCAATAGTTCAGCGGAAGACAAATCATGAATCAAACCATTTGAATGTACGAATATAAAATCAACTCCCTTCAACCACAAGAACCTATTAGGTCTGACCAACAACTATCAGATATGGACAAAAGCTTCACCATATCTGAACATAATTTTTTGGATATGCCTGTAACTTCACCCGATCTTGAATGAACAACCAAGAACCTCAACAAATTTTGTCTTTGATGACAAGAGTGTACCTGAATCGAATAATAAGTTTACACAAACTCAGATCTGAATAGAATTCTTACCAAACCTTTACCACAGCGGATAACAATGAAAGATCGGAGCCTTGTTGCTCTTATACCATGTCAAAGAAATGGAATTAACAGAACTTTATTATGAATTATTACGACAAATCTTTGTAAATCACTCGAAGAACTCTTAATACAACTACACAAAGAAGATCAGATCATTAACTTAATGATCTGATTACACCAAACACATAAACTCAGATGAAGAAAATCCTAATTCTACGATGACATTGTGTAACGTTAAAGACAGAGAGATAAAGAAACTTTGAGAGAAATGTTGTCTAGTTTGTGTATATCTGAAACCCTAGGCTGAAGTCACTCTTTTATAAACTGGACTCCCGAACACAGCCTGTTGCCTAAGCCCATCTATATCTTTTAAGCCCATCTCCAAGTCATGCATCAGTCCAACTTGCAACACTCCTTTGATCAGCTACAATTCAACAAGCCCAACAATAACTTGTGACAAGCTGACCACTTGTTCAACCACCCCATACACACAAACAAAAACAAATATAATAACAATAAAATAAAAATAACAAATATAAAACTGAATATTATGATATATTTTTAACAATCGGACACCACCACCTATGCACCACTCTCATCCCTCCTTCTCACATATCTCATTAACTAAAGAGGTATGGTCCTAAATCTTACGCAAGACATTACAAGTGTAACACCCTGCTTTTTCATACTTTCCATAATTAGGAAGCTCGCCTTGTAATGCTATTTTTGAAAATCTTGTATTCGTGTAATCGTCTGTTCGTTGTAATCGTCGTAAAATCCAAGCCTTGGATCATAAATAAAATTCTTATTTCTTTAAATTCACATTCAACATATTCATACATTCTCATACGTTCGAATTCATTGTACGTCGAATCCTTATTCGTAATTCATACGCATATGATACTTATTTACGATACATGTCCATGCTTGTCCTTAAATTGTTGATACTTAAAAACCCCTAATAATATGCTTATTTACACAACGAATAATCATCTAATATGTGACATATACTTGTCACTTACAAACATATTACATACTTGTACATCACACTTTTTACCTAGTTAAATCATGTTTTATTCCATGTTATACCTTATTACGAGTTAAGGAAAACATTGTTACATATTATTGCATAACTTAAACAACAAAATGGCACATTATAATGTTTAAAAAAAATAAAAAAAAAAATATGGCAGCCCCTATTATCGTAAATCAGCCCTTATTGGGTTGGTTTTGTGGGCTTGTTTCAAGGTTTAACCCCTTCTAAACACTTCCAAAGCCCAACCCATTGAAACCCTGATCCCTTCCCTATATAATAAGCACTTCCCCACTTCTTATTCCACTTTTACAAGCATCTAAACACTTCAAAACACTCCCAAACTCAGCTGAGTTTCAGCCACGTTTTTGAAAGTTCTAGCCATAAAAAGTGAGTTTTAACTCACTTCCAATTCAATTTTCTTCTTGTTTCTTCTTCTACAACACTTGGATAACCTCTAGGAAGGTTCTCACAAGTTTGCATGGGCAAACTAAGGTGAAACCTCACCATTTTTGAGGTCCAAAGTGCACCTAAATTCTGCTCATTTTTATCTTCATGTTTTGGAAAAAAACTCATGTTTTCTTCATACATTCCTATGTCCTTATGCCACTAATCAAGACTATGATTATGTGTGCTTAAAAACAAGGCTGTAACATGAAAATCCAAAAGTTTAATCCTAAAAAAAAAACTTTCTGTTTTAATAAGGTTTTAACCTACAAGTGATGAACAAGACCTACACTTGAAGTTGTGTGATTATTTGGATAGCTTGGGATATCCTACCTACAAATCCACACATCACTTGATGTTTTCTTAGTTAGATAGTATGTATTTCAATTCCTTAATGTATGTTCATGACCATCCTTGTTGTCTTATGACAACTTGTGTATTGGTGAAACACAAGAGGTTCCTAAATGGAAGATTTATCTTCCTACCTTATGCATAACTTCTATGACATTCTTGTATAATAATGGACTAGAACTTATAAATATATACTATATAGAATATATAATACTTATAGTAACCAAACTTTTGATGACAACCTAATGGTTACTTATCAAAATGATAGGTTACACCATCTAAGAACATAGTACTCGTTACGATTCTAATGGGTACTTTAACCCATGAAAACATTCAAACCCCCATGGGTTTCATAGTGTCAAAAAACGAGTGTTATGTGCTAGATGGTTATTTTCTCATATATTTACTTTCCATATACTTTTAAATTCCAAAGTCCAACTCTACTCATACCTTGAACTCCAAACCGTATACATTCAACCTCCTGAACTCATTCACTCGTCAACACTTGGATAATCGGAAGAATTAGCAATTTTGTGAGTATACTTGATCCCCTGATGTGTGTAAAATGCAACATATAAATTACATCAAATGAGGCATAAAACTAACCCTTTTTAGCACTAATGTTGGAAAAAGTATGCTTTTGTCTTCCTTATGTATTTTCAGGACTAAATGAGCGTAATTGAACAAAAGGAACAAATATGCAGCAAAAACTAACATAAATACAAGAAAAGGAATAAACGTGGCATGCCCGACCCCTCGACAGCTTCTTCCTGTCACACCCCGATTTCCACGTGTCACCGGTGGGCCCGGTGGGGGAGTATCGTGACGTGGTTGGCAACGTAATAGTCAAACAACACAATATAATAATGCACAGCGGAAGCAATTTAAAAACAATATACAACCGAATTTATTTATTGTAAACAAAGTCACAATATCCGGTGTTTATCCACAGTAGGATCGAATAATAAAATTATTAATTATGGTTCAACAGACTTCGGCATCTTAAGCTTGCGAGACTTCTAATGATGCTTAGGAGAATCCCAGCCTATTTCGCCTAGTACCTGCATTTAATCTTTTTGGGAAAATACGTCAGTTTACACTGGTAAATACATTCAACTGACTCATTTTGTAAAATGATTGAAAATTGGTTTGGATGCACATGGCATAAACATTTTATTTAACTTGGGAGAATTATTTAATATTATAATCTTGTGAACGATTTACATGTTACTTATGCGTTCAGTAGCCCGGAACGTATCCGGGTTAAAGATCAATAGACACACCACAATAATGAGTTATACACCGACAGGTGTACGCCTACACCCCGTGCTCAGGTCGTGGCCATCTCGTAAGATAATGCCGAGGATATCCGGGACATGGTCATTAACCCCCCAAAGGCTTTAAAGTAAACAAGACTGTTTAAAACGAGCCGATCAAATTATTCAACTACCCACTAAGCGTGGAGATTTGATGCCCGATCAAGCGGTACGCTATGTACCGTAACCCAAGCCCGTATAGGGAAAATAAGTTAAAAGTATTTACCTTGATGCAAAGTATAGTCACAATAATCAAATAGCAGGTAGCTTTTACTGTTTCTCCTAATCTGGAACGAAGGTTAAATATAACCTATTAGAATCCTAGCGGGTCTTTAATTATGCTTAAGCTTAGACCGGCTAGTTTCGAAGATACGGTTCGTACGCACGATTAAGCGAAGACCGGATAGAATGTGATTCAGACCCGACAAGTTTGAAGACTTGTTTAATATGGGTTTATTATTCACATTCTGGATTTTGAGATAAAACCGATAAGGTTTGACCCGTTTCGGCTAATTTATGTAAACTTGTTACATAAACCGAGCCGAACGCGTAATATGCGTAACGGGTATCCGTAAGAGCCATATACAGGTTTCCTAAGTTAATATGCTTCAAATATGTTGTGACATCAGTAGGATGTCTTTCGTTATGCCCCGAACTAGTTTAGACACAAACTATGCCCCGTAGGGGTAGTTTGGTCATTTTAAAGTTTGTAAAAGCGTTTATATGTTCAACTGAGTTACAGGTCTGATGTAAACAGAAAACATACTCATATGGATGGGTTATAACAGTAGGCTAAGGCATATATGTGAAATTTATCATATTTAACCAAACTATGCCCCGTAGGGGTATTTTGGTAATTTCACATAAGCCGGAAAGCTCAAAAAACGAAGTCTGAGTTTATCAACCTTTGCTTACTGTTAAAATATCATAATTTTCCTCATATATCAGTAGGCATCAACCCGGGTATGTCCAATATGATTCTAAGACATACTATGCGTTAAAAAACGCTAATTATGGCGATTAAAGGCCATTTCCGGGTTCTATACTTAAATCTGATATTTTTATATTTCCAGAAGGCTTAAAATAATTTATTTAACATATGCGATCAGTAGCAAAAGGTTTGGAATCGTTTAGATAAGTAAAACTCATTTTATGGCCCGTAAGGGCAAAACCGACAATTACCGGATTAAGCCTACGACTACTAGTTATGCTCGGCCTAAAATTAATTAAAAATCTTTAAAAATCCCAAAATAATATATAACATCAGTGGTTAAAAGATTTGATATCAAAAAATATGTTTAACTAGGCTATACGCTAATTACGCCATTTTGTTAACATAATGCTTTAATTTAGCGACAATGAGCATAACTCTTAATCTACAAGTCAAACTGATGTCAAACTTTGCATACAAGTTTATATATCAGTAACTAAGGTTTCTACACTTTTACATTTTCATAAATCATGATTTAAGGTAATAAGGGCATAACGGTCAACGTATGAGCATTTAACGGAAATATGCATATTAATTGGATAACTAGTGAACCAAGGTGTATGATCACAGAGGGTTGTTCTAACATGTATCCTAATCCAATTAAAGCTCTGAGGCATTTCTAAAATATGCCCAAACGGGTCAGAACTGAAAGTCAACGGAAAAGTCAAACTATGTGACTTTCGGTTCCGAACCGGGTATAAACAGGAAATAGTCGGGTTGAACATGTTGGGACATGTTCTTACACTTATTTCTAAGTTATAACAATGTTCAAACAGGTTATATATGTTCTAGATAGCTAATTATGCATAAATGACAATTTAAGCATTATGTTGACTTTTTAAGTAAAGGTTTGACCCGACATTTGACCTGCTTAGGATGGTGATCAGGGGAAACCCTTTTGGGGTTTTATTTCCCACATAAATACCATTCTAAAACTACTTTTAATTCGAGATAAGACTGAGTCATTAGTGACTAATCTCGAAGTCAAACCGTAATTACGACGGTTTGACTTTTAGCTAATTAACTAAGCTAAAAGCAATTAGAGAAAGATTAGATTACTTACTGAAGTCCTATGCACGAGATAAGATCACTTGGAAGCAAGCTTGAGCTCCAGAAATGATCCAAGAGTGCAGGAGAAGTTGTGAGGAAAATGTGTAACATTGAAGGCCTTTTATACTTGTTCAAACACCACAACTAGTTGACAACAAGGTCTATGATCCATCCACAACTGATTAACACTTGTTACTAGTGCCTAGGGAAGTCTAGGGGTCATCCACAAGTGAGAAATACCGGTTTAGTGGGTCAGAAACGCGCACAACAGGCAACAGCCCGTTTTTTGGTGCTGGGCACACCCCTGCGCATCGTAGGGGCATTATGCCTACGATGCGCAGGCTCTTATCAGGGGCTGTTTTGCTTGTTTCTTCATTAATTCGAAAGGGTAACCCACTTGCACGACTTTGGGGCCTCAATTTACATTTAGGGACCTTCACAAAGTGCCTAATACTGTATGATACCCCACCACATTGGTTTGTTTGCTTTGGATCCAATAACAAGACCCGAAAACAAAGGTTTACCATTCTTTTTCTTCGTAGGAGTCCACCACTTTAATCATAGATCAGTCAAGGCTATTGTTTACTGAAATTTGGATCATGTATGAGATGTTTTTAATAAAATTTGAGTCTTGGGATTTATAACAAGGTCGTTCAGAGGTGCAAAAGTTAACATAACGACTCTTTCAAATCCTGTCAAACATCTTTCTTAAATCCGGTTTTTACAACGCGTTTTGTCGTACTTGACACGTGTCGTTTTAATATTTAACCCGAATTTTCGAGGTGTTACATCTTCACCCCCTTAAAATAAATCTCGACCCGAGATTTACTGAAACAAGTAAGGGTACTTTTCTTTCATGGTGGATTCAACCTCCCACGTGAATTCGGGACCTCTACGGGCATCCCATTTGACCTTTACAAAAGGTATATGCTTCCTCCGAAGCTTCCTTACCTGTCGATCTTCAATCGACAAAGGTTTTTCAACAAATTTTAAGCTCGCGTCTATATGCACATCTGTATGTGGCATGACATGTGAATCGTCAGCGGAACACTTCTTTAGATTGCAGATGTGGAACACATTGTGAATTCCACTGAGCTCTTCTGGTAAGTTCAACTTATAGGCAACTGACCCGACACGTTCGATAACCTCGAAAGGTCCTATGTATCTCGGGCTTAGTTTGCCTTTCTTACCAAATCGCATCACTCCTTTCCAGGGTGACACTTTAAGTAGGACTTTGTCACCTACTTCGAAGTGAAAATCCTTACGACTTGGATCCGCGTAACTCTTCTGCCTATTCCGGGCAGCTTGGAGATTGTTACGAATCTGGACAATCTTGTCCGCCGTTTCAAACACGATCTCTGGTCCTGATAACTGGACTTCCCCAACTTCCGCCCAACAAACTGGCGATCTACACTTTCTACCGTATAATGCCTCAAAAGGCGCAGCCTTAATGCTGGTATGGTAGCTATTGTTGTAGGAGAATTCGATCAATGGTAGGTTCTTATCCCAACTACCTCCCAAATCGATCGCACATGCACGTAGCATGTCTTCCAACGTTTGAATAGTACGCTCACTCTGACCGTCTGTCTGAGGATGGTAAGCCGTACTAAAGTTCAAACGTGTGCCCAAGGATTGTTGGAAACTCTTCCAAAAGTGTGACGTGTACCTAGTATCTCGGTCAGAGATAATAGCTACAGGTATGCCGTGTAGGGCTACAATCTTATCAACATATAACTGGGCTAACATATCGGAGCTATAAGTCTCCTTGATGGGTAAGAAATGAGCTGACTTAGTCAGTCGGTCAACTATGACCCATATCGTATCATTTCCTTTCCTCGTCTTGGGTAACTTGGTAATAAAATCCATAGTTACCATTTCCCACTTCCACGTAGGAAGTTCAGGCTGTTGTAGCAAACCTGACGGTTTCTGATGCTCGGCTTTGACTTGCGCACATGTCAAGCATTTTGCTACATGGGCGGCTACAGACTTTTTCAAGCCTATCCACCAATAATTTGCCTTTAGATCCTGGTACATCTTATCGGCTCCAGGATGAACGGAGTATTTGGAACTGTGGGCTTCTTGGAGGATTACATCACGAAGTCCTCCAAAAATTGGAACCCATATTCGTCCATTTAATCGCAGAATTCCGTCCTTGCTAAGAGTTAACTGCTCCTCAGTTATTCCTAACTTTTCATTAGGATAGTTAGCTTCCAACACAGCTTCCTTCTGTGCAGCTAACACCCTTTCTATCAAACTGTTCTTTATCTCCATGCGCTTGGCATTGATTCGAATGGGTTTAACCCTTTCCTTTCTGCTCAAGGAGTCAGCGACTACATTCGCTTTGCCGGGATGGTATTTGATTTCACAATCATAATCATTTAAAGTTTCCATCCAACGGCGTTGTCTCATATTTAATTCTTTCTGATTAAACAGATGCTGGAGGCTCTTGTGATCAGAATAGATCACAAACTTGATTCCATAAAGATAATGCCTCCACAGTTTTAGTGCGAACACAACGGCACCCAACTCCAAGTCATGGGTGGTGTAATTCTTTTCGTGCACCTTTAACTGCCGTGATGCATAGGCAATAACCTTGCCCTTCTGCATAAGCACACACCCCATGCCAGTGTGTGATGCGTCACAGTAAACTACAAATTCTTCAGCGCCTTCAGGTAATGTAAGCACAGGAGCATTGCTCAACTTTTGTCTCAAAACATCGAAGGACTCTTGCTGCTTAGGGCCCCAAACGAACTTTACTTTCTTCTTGGTCAGGGAAGTTAGGGGTGCAGCAATCCTTGAAAATTTTTCAATGAAGCGTCTATAATATCCTGCCAATCCCAGGAAGCTACGTATCTCCGTAGGTGTCTTTGGCTCTTGCCAATTCATAACAGCTTCAACTTTAGCGGGATCCACCTGGATACCACGCTCACTGACCACATGTCCAAGGAATTGGACTTCTCGTACCCAAAATTCACACTTAGAGAATTTGGCATAGAGCTTCTCCTGATGTAGGAGTTTGAGAATACAACGTAGGTGTTTCTCATGGTCAGCTTGATTCTTAGAATAAATAAGGATGTCATCGATGAAGACAATAACAAATTTATCTAAGTAAGGCTTGCAGACGCGATTCATGAGATCCATGAATGCGGCTGGTGCATTAGTGAGCCCAAAAGGCATCACTAGGAACTCGTAGTGACCGTAACGAGTCCTAAATGCAGTCTTGTGAACGTCTTCATCTTTGACCTTCAACTGATGGTATCCTGACCTCAAATCAATCTTTGAGAAGTAACTTGCCCCATGAAGCTGATCGAACAAATCGTCGATTCTGGGCAGAGGATACCTATTCTTGATCGTGACTTTATTAAGCTCGCGATAGTCGATGCACAGATGCATCGACCCATCCTTTTTCTTGACAAACAGGATTGGCGCTCCCCAAGGAGATGAACTAGGTTGAATGAAACCTTTAGCCAGCAATTCATCTAGCTGCGTCCGCAACTCCTTCATTTCGGTGGGTGCCAATCTGTATGGTGCTCTAGCAACTGGTGCCGCTCCGGGGATGATATCGATCCTAAATTCAACTTGTCTATCTGGTGGTAAACCAGGTAGATCTTCAGGGAACACTTCTGGGTATTCAGAGATGACAGGGATGTCTTCTAACTTTGGTTTGGGCTCATCAATAATCACCTGTGCCATGTAAATGACACATCCCTTCTTCAAACACTTGGAAGCCTTGAGCATAGACACCTGCTCAGGCAGCCCATACTGGGTATCCCCCCAAATGGTAAGTGATTCACCAGACGGAGTCTTTATTACCACATGTTTCTGGTTGCAGACAATTTGGGCCTGGTTATGAGATAACCAGTCCATACCCAGAACAATGTCAAAACCAGCCAATTTGAACGGAAGTAGAGATAGAGGAAAAGAATGGTTCTTAATGGATATAGTACATCCATCTAACACAGTAGAGACGGTTTCTATGGTACCATCTGCTAACTCTACCTCATAGTTTACGCTTAGGGTTTTGACAGGTAAATTCAACAATTTACAAAATTTATGATCTACGAAAGACTTATCCGCGCCTGAATCAAAAAGTACTCTTGCAAAAACATCATTTACAAGGAAAGTACCTGTTATGACGTTATCATCCTGCACAGCCTCCTTCGCATCCATCCTGAAGACTCTTGCATTAGTCTTCTTAGCCTCCTCAGGCTTCTTGTTGTACTTAGGGCAGTTAGTCTTTATGTGGCCCTTTTCATTGCAACGGTAGCACGTTGCATCTTTCATCTTCTTGCAATCCAAGGTTTTGTGTTCCTTGGACTTGCACAAACCACAAGCAAAAGACCTTGACTCGTTATTCGAGTTTGATTCGAGTCTGCACTTTCCAAAGTGCTGTTTCTTGCAAGTTTTGCATGTGGGCTTCTCTCCAGAACGATGCCCATCTTTCTTTGACTCCGATCCCTTCTTGTGATCACCGCTCCCACGGTGCTTCTTGTTCGATTTACGCGAACCATCATCTTCATGCTTCCTCTTCTCGGCCGCCTTATTCCTCTGCGATCTCTGCCGGACCGCATCCAGAGTGAGGGATAAGGAAAGGTCAGTTACAGACCTGAAGGTAACTGGCCGAGAAGCCTTTACACTGGACTTGATCTCGGGTTCCAAACCACCAATAAAGCGAGCGATTCTTTTTGGCTCCGGGGTTACCAGGTAGGGAACCAGCCGAGACAGTGTATTGAAGCTTGTCAGATAAGCTTGACAATCGAGGTTCTTCATCACTAGGGATAGAAAGTCGGATTCTATTTTCTCCACCTCGTGTTGAGGGCAGAAATTTTCTTTGATCAGGGCAATGAATTGATCCCACGACATGCTATACAACGGGATCTTTCCGGAGGCCTCCATCAGAGATCTCCACCATGCCAATGCTTCACCCTTGAAGGACTGTGACACAAACTTAACTATGTCCCCTTCAGCGCACCCGCTGATATCCACCACCGTGTCCATTTCATCCAGCCATGTCATACAGTCGACGGCCCCTTTTTCCCCAGTAACATCCCTGGGTTTACAAGACACGAGGTACTTGTAAGTGCAACCCTTGTTACGGGGTCCCTGATGCAGTACTATATGCTGAGATGGGTCACTTTGATTGTTGGTGGACTGACGGTCATCACCGTCTTTCTTGGGTCCATTCTTCTTGGGAGGAGGTTTGTTATGAGCCTCAGAATGTGTCCTGGGCTTTGAATGTGATGCAGAGTGGGTCCTACTCCGAGTACCACTGTATTCCTCATACTGTCTATCCAAGGCCTGAGTAACAGCGCCGTCTATGATTGCTCTTAACTCGGCACCCGTTAACGTAATCTGGGCGTTCTCGTTTGGCTCCACTGGATGGCTATTGACTTCATTTGAGTTAGCCATTTGTATTGATCTGTTGCAGAAAACAAGGTCAATATTTTTACTTGGGAGTTTATTCTGGAATTACCCCTTAGGGTAACTCGTTAACCATGGTAACAGAGACCACATGTGGTTAACTTTATTAATCGTATTAATTTAGGATTTTAATTGAAATTTATCCTAAACATAAACAATAACAATATATATTAGCACATAAGGCTTGGTCACATGGACAATTTAAATTATAAGCTATGATTTCAGAGAATCAAGACTTTTAAGGTTTGAACCTAGTTCATTACCCTTATCAGACAGGGAGTCATAGCTACCACTGTCTTTTGGCTCATATAAAAAAAGTGAGCGGGGCCCGTAGGCATCATACTACCAAGTATGGTAAAATATGATCATCTTAATTGATGATGTAGACCCAGGATTTAGAGATCATTAAACTGGGTTTGGAATCTTCTAAAGAATCCTTATATATATAAAAATGACATGTGATTTTAACGAATCACTTCTGCCAGGAGTGTTAACATGTTTTAAGATGTTAACAGGGATTTGAATCTTTTAAACAGGTCTTACCATTCTGGCCCGGTCTTATATTTGACACGTGGCTAGGTTTCACACTTTAAGATCCTTAATTAAATAATTACATAGGCAGATTAATTTAGAAGGAATGATTTAAATTTATTTATTCCATTTATAAAGTATATATGCACAAATGGCAATCATGAAATTTATAAAAATAAACATTCCATTTATTAAATCAAAGCATTACACACTTGCCCTAAACGGGTCTTTCAAATTACAAATTTACCCATGCATGGGTTAAATAACACACATGCCCACGCAGGGGCCAACCATCACACATGTCCACGTAGGGACTACATAATATAATAGTCCACGCAGGGACTCACACTAACAATACACCCACGTAGGGGTTCAAACAAACAAGCATGCCCACGCAGGGGCTCAAAGCAACATACCAAATGTACCCACGCAGGGGCTCAACAGTAAATACAGAAGGAAATAACTGTGGAAGAATTCAACGATCCTTCTTGTTCTTCCCTTTAATCAATCCCACTAATCCCTGGAAGAATGTTTGCCTCTCCCGGCGGTCCTCGTGAACTACTCGTTCAACTTGATTTATCCTTTGTAGGAGTTCTTCAGGTTCGGGTGGTGAGAATCTAGGTGGCTGCGATTGAGTCCGGATGATGGGTCTAGGCGGTATCGCGTATCCCTGTGTCGGGTAACTCACCCCCCATGGATCCCCATAGGGTCCTTGGGTGTTGTAGTTCGCTGCTAACATGTATGGATCAGCCTCCGCGTACCCATAGTCGTGATGCGTTGGTGGTTCAAACGGGTTGTATCCCATGCCACTCGTATATGCCGGGATTGGGTGATCAAATCCCATCGGCGGTGGTTGTAGTACAGCAGGGTTGGAGGGTCCACCCATTTGTGGGTCCTCCTGGTATGGCGGGTAGTGACTAGCACTTGACTGCCATGGGGAGCTTAAATGAAAGTCCCCTGGTCGCACCGACATGCGTGCACCGGTTCTCCTACGCCTTGGCGGTTGAGGAGGTGCCGGTTGAACTGGTGGCGGTGGAGGTGGTGGCGTAACTGCCACGAATCGGTGATCCTCGGATGAATCTTGATGATGCGGCTGTGGCTGTGGCTGCGGCTCCTGCTGCTGCTGAGACTGCTGCTGCTGATGCTGCCCATGAGACGACGAGTGGTGTGATGGTGTATAATACCACTGGTGCTGATTAAAAAGGGCTTGGAAACTATCTGGACCACCGTAGGGTGATCCGTGGAAGGACGATCCGTCGGAGATTTCGATCGGATGGTTTGGAGTACCACTCGCTGGCATGACGGGGTCCGTATCCTCGTCCATATCGTCTGCGTGATCTCCTGAAAAGTGGTCCTCCGGACCCAGTGGGTTAAAACCCACGGGCTCTGGTATGAACCCAACCGGGTTAAACTGTCCCCTAAAAACAGGTGTAGGGTCCCCATATGAATGATGAGATAGGGACCTCTGTAGTGGTATGTAAGACGGTTGAGGGTTATTGGGTTCATAAGGATTTAGAGCAGGAGGTGTTGAAGTATGCGAAACCGATCGTCTAGCCGGCTCGTACTGGTTTCTTCGGTTTTCCCGAGGGTCGTCACTCTCGGGGTTGGATGGAGCTCGCCGTTGCGAAGGTCCAGCTTCGTGGTCGTTGGGGGCTGTAACTAACCCCTTTCCTCGTCCTCTTCCTCGTGTTCGAAAGAATCTAGGAGGCATCTTTGTTATTCCTGTCAATAAAGCATGAGATAACAATAACAAAAATATAAAATTTAAAGGGACAAAACAAAACCCGAATAAGGTGGAATTTGTCCTAGGTTATAAGTCTAGACTCGAAGGTTTAGATATGTGCATTTGTGTAACTGAGATTAAACACAAAAAGGCTAGTGTTTAATTCACTCAGTGTTGGCTCTGATACCAACCTGTCACACCCCGATTTCCACGTGTCACCGGTGGGCCCGGTGGGGGAGTATCGTGACGTGGTTGGCAACGTAATAGTCAAACAACACAATATAATAATGCACAGCGGAAGCAATTTAAAAACAATATACAACCGAATTTATTTATTGTAAACAAAGTCACAATATCCGGTGTTTATCCACAGTAGGATCGAATAATAAAATTATTAATTATGGTTCAACAGACTTCGGCATCTTAAGCTTGCGAGACTTCTAATGATGCTTAGGAGAATCCCAGCCTATTTCGCCTAGTACCTGCATTTAATCTTTTTGGGAAAATACGTCAGTTTACACTGGTAAATACATTCAACTGACTCATTTTGTAAAATGATTGAAAATTGGTTTGGATGCACATGGCATAAACATTTTATTTAACTTGGGAGAATTATTTAATATTATAATCTTGTGAACGATTTACATGTTACTTATGCGTTCAGTAGCCCGGAACGTATCCGGGTTAAAGATCAATAGACACACCACAATAATGAGTTATACACCGACAGGTGTACGCCTACACCCCGTGCTCAGGTCGTGGCCATCTCGTAAGATAATGCCGAGGATATCCGGGACATGGTCATTAACCCCCCAAAGGCTTTAAAGTAAACAAGACTGTTTAAAACGAGCCGATCAAATTATTCAACTACCCACTAAGCATGGAGATTTGATGCCCGATCAAGCGGTACGCTATGTACCGTAACCCAAGCCCGTATAGGGAAAATAAGTTAAAAGTATTTACCTTGATGCAAAGTATAGTCACAATAATCAAATAGCAGGTAGCTTTTACTGTTTCTCCTAATCTGGAACGAAGGTTAAATATAACCTATTAGAATCCTAGCGGGTCTTTAATTATGCTTAAGCTTAGACCGGCTAGTTTCGAAGATACGGTTCGTACGCACGATTAAGCGAAGACCGGATAGAATGTGATTCAGACCCGACAAGTTTGAAGACTTGTTTAATATGGGTTTATTATTCACATTCTGGATTTTGAGATAAAACCGATAAGGTTTGACCCGTTTCGGCTAATTTATGTAAACTTGTTACATAAACCGAGCCGAACGCGTAATATGCGTAACGGGTATCCGTAAGAGCCATATACAGGTTTCCTAAGTTAATATGCTTCAAATATGTTGTGACATCAGTAGGATGTCTTTCGTTATGCCCCGAACTAGTTTAGACACAAACTATGCCCCGTAGGGGTAGTTTGGTCATTTTAAAGTTTGTAAAAGCGTTTATATGTTCAACTGAGTTACAGGTCTGATGTAAACAGAAAACATACTCATATGGATGGGTTATAACAGTAGGCTAAGGCATATATGTGAAATTTATCATATTTAACCAAACTATGCCCCGTAGGGGTATTTTGGTAATTTCACATAAGCCGGAAAGCTCAAAAAACGAAGTCTGAGTTTATCAACCTTTGCTTACTGTTAAAATATCATAATTTGCCTCATATATCAGTAGGCATCAACCCGGGTATGTCCAATATGATTCTAAGACATACTATGCGTTAAAAAACGCTAATTATGGCGATTAAAGGCCATTTCCGGGTTCTATACTTAAATCTGATATTTTTATATTTCCAGAAGGCTTAAAATAATTTATTTAACATATGCGATCAGTAGCAAAAGGTTTGGAATCGTTTAGATAAGTAAAACTCATTTTATGGCCCGTAAGGGCAAAACCGACAATTACCGGATTAAGCCTACGACTACTAGTTATGCTCGGCCTAAAATTAATTAAAAATCTTTAAAAATCCCAAAATAATATATAACATCAGTGGTTAAAAGATTTGATATCAAAAAATATGTTTAACTAGGCTATACGCTAATTACGCCATTTTGTTAACATAATGCTTTAATTTAGCGACAATGAGCATAACTCTTAATCTACAAGTCAAACTGATGTCAAACTTTGCATACAAGTTTATATATCAGTAACTAAGGTTTCTACACTTTTACATTTTCATAAATCATGATTTAAGGTAATAAGGGCATAACGGTCAACGTATGAGCATTTAACAGAAATATGCATATTAATTGGATAACTAGTGAACCAAGGTGTATGATCACAGAGGGTTGTTCTAACATGTATCCTAATCCAATTAAAGCTCTGAGGCATTTCTAAAATATGCCCAAACGGGTCAGAACTGAAAGTCAACGGAAAAGTCAAACTATGTGACTTTCGGTTCCGAACCGGGTATAAACAGGAAATAGTCGGGTTGAACATGTTGGGACATGTTCTTACACTTATTTCTAAGTTATAACAATGTTCAAACAGGTTATATATGTTCTAGATAGCTAATTATGCATAAATGACAATTTAAGCATTATGTTGACTTTTTAAGTAAAGGTTTGACCCGACATTTGACCTGCTTAGGATGGTGATCAGGGGAAACCCTTTTGGGGTTTTATTTCCCACATAAATACCATTCTAAAACTACTTTTAATTCGAGATAAGACTGAGTCATTAGTGACTAATCTCGAAGTCAAACCGTAATTACGACGGTTTGACTTTTAGCTAATTAACTAAGCTAAAAGCAATTAGAGAAAGATTAGATTACTTACTGAAGTCCTATGCACGAGATAAGATCACTTGGAAGCAAGCTTGAGCTCCAGAAATGATCCAAGAGTGCAGGAGAAGTTGTGAGGAAAATGTGTAACATTGAAGGCCTTTTATACTTGTTCAAACACCACAACTAGTTGACAACAAGGTCTATGATCTATCCACAACTGATTAACACTTGTTACTAGTGCCTAGGGAAGTCTAGGGGTCATCCACAAGTGAGAAATACCGGTTTAGTGGGTCAGAAATGCGCACAACAGGCAACAGCCCGTTTTTTGGTGCTGGGCACACCCCTGCGCATCGTAGGGGTATTATGCCTACGATGCGCAGGCTCTTATCAGGGGCTGTTTTGCTTGTTTCTTCATTAATTCGAAAGGGTAACCCACTTGCACGACTTTGGGGCCTCAATTTACATTTAGGGACCTTCACAAAGTGCCTAATACTGTATGATACCCCACCACATTGGTTTGTTTGCTTTGGATCCAATAACAAGACCCGAAAACAAAGGTTTACCATTCTTTTTCTTCGTAGGAGTCCACCACTTTAATCATAGATCAGTCAAGGCTATTGTTTACTGAAATTTGGATCATGTATGAGATGTTTTTAATAAAATTTGAGTCTTGGGATTTATAACGAGGTCGTTCAGAGGTGCAAAAGTTAACATAACGACTCTTTCAAATCCTGTCAAACATCTTTCTTAAATCCGGTTTTTACAACGCGTTTTGTCGTACTTGACACGTGTCGTTTTAATATTTAACCCGAATTTTCGAGGTGTTACACTTCCCAAGCAAAAACAAAGAAACAGAAGGCTGACCACGGCCCCATGCCCAGCGGACACGGGGGCGTGGCCAGGTGCCTGTAGAAAAGACAAAGCTATAGAAGCTTCTATTCCCAGCACAGGGGCGTGCCCAGCTCAACACGGTCCGTGGTCAACGCTAAGATTCGCAGAATCTTACAAATCCTGATAGTACACATACGCTTCTACACACGGGGTCGTGCCCAGCGAACACGGGGGCGTGTGGAGCCTAATACAGACAATTGCAATTATTGAAGAAAAAGAAAGAGGATAGACACGGGGTCGTGCCCAATGGACACGGGGCCGTGTCCGGGCTTCTATGCAGGCTATAAATAGGGGTGCTTGGTTCACTTCAAAGGCATCCCTTGGCAAACCACCTCTCTCGCACTTAACCCACACTCCACCACCACTAAAACACCCACATCCACCACCATCATCCATCATCCACCTTAGAGTGTGTGTAGTAGTCTCGGGATCCAGGATTGATAGTAAGAGTTCTTGACAATCAAAGGCCATGTTTGCCTAAGTCTCTTACATCACTTGGTGAAGACAAGCATTTAATGTAATACTTTTGATTTTTAATCTTTTCGCACTTTTTATTTGGTTTTGTATTAATGACTTTAATAACTAGTTTCTTATGTGGAAGGTGAAACTTCCTTATCATTTGTTTGTGGTGTCTTGGCATTATTTTACTGTCTATATAAAATAAAAGATTTTCACCATTCATATCTCTACGGTCTATATAGAGATATGTTGGCTACCTGGTCGGGGGTTAAGGGAATGGTTTGGTATGGTTCTTAACTTGTTCAATGTATAGATCCTGCAAGGACCTGGGTCAAGCTTGCTAGGACCTCCTTCAATACCCACTGGTATTGGATGGCGGGGGTGCGAATGGCTTGATCCCCTCATATGTAAACTACTATTAATGCATTAACCCGGCTACTTGGGATTGTATCCCTGCTGACTCAAACCACTTAGTCGATGGTAAGGTCACCTTCAAAAGAGGGGCCTACCACATTACGCATTAATAACTTAATTAATTATCTTTCAATATTCCGACCCTTTGGGATTGTATCCTTGCTGACTCAAACCACTGGGTTGAGGGTAACGTCACCTTTAAAAGAGGGGCCTACTACTATAACTAAGATAATCTTTTAAAAAGTGCAGAAATCATCAAATGTTACATTAAAGGCGAGTCGGATCCAAGTGATTCATCTTGTCTATCTGTTTTTTATTTTATTTTTATTTTTCAGCATTTTTAGTTTTTATTTTCATGTTTAAAACCTTTTCTAAAAATTTTGATTTGATTAGACGTTGAGGATAAACCGGTACTAAAAGCTCTTGTGTCCTTGGACGACCTCAGTATCTTACCAACGCTATACTACGCTCACGATGGGTGCACTTGTCCATATGTGTGTTTAGTGTTAGTATAATATCGTGTTTTATAAATTTAAAACTTGACTAAAGTGTTAAAAGGGCTTAAAATATAATTAAAAACATATAACACACAACACACATCAAGTTTTTGGCGCCGTTGCCGGGGACACAAGGATTTTAAGAAAGTTAGGAATCAACGGCCTAATCATTTTTCTTATTTTTCTGATTTTTTTAGGATTTTTCTAAAATTTTCAATTTCTGCAGACTACAGCACGGGGCCGTGCCTGGTCGGACATGGCCGTGCCCAACATCTTTATTGGCAGTTTTTATTTTCCGAGTTACAGAGAGCTTAGCATGGGGCCGTGTTTGTGCAGCACGGGGCCGTGTTTGTGCAGCACGGGGCCGTGTTGAACTCTCCAGTAACAGGGATCCGGAAAACAATAACTGTAACCACGACCACGGGGCCGTGTTCAGCTGAGCACGGGGCCGTGGTGAGACTTCTGACCAACAATCTTTTGGTTTTTATCGCAGGACTTGGAAGCCAGGCGCCGCACCTAAACTTCCTACGCAGTTCATTAGCTCCAGTTCCAATAAAGACATAAAAGAACCTCTAGGCGAACCCGAACGCTTTCTAAGAAAAAAGACTTAAAGCTAAAATCCAAGAGAAAGTTTCGGGGGACCCACTTCCAATGGCGGATCAACGTACCCTAATGGATTACCTATGGCCCACGGTAGGTAATCTCGGCGCCGCTGTCAATGCACCGAATGTAGATGCCAACTACTTCGAACTTCGGCCGCATTTGATTCAAATGATCCAAACCTCCGCAACTTTCCATGGGCTTGCGGACGAAGATCCCCATTTACATATTACCAACTTTTTGGAAATATGTGATACTTTTCGGATCAACGGGGCATCAAATGACGCCATCCACCTCCGAATGTTCCCATTTTCACTAAAAGACCGAGCTAAGGCTTGGCTTAACACCCTCCCAGTTCATTCGATAAACACTTGGGACGAATTAGCCCAAAAGTTTTTGTATAAGTATTTCCCTCCTTCTAAAACGGCTAAATTAATGACTGAAATTAATACATACTCACAAGAGGACGGGGAATCCTTATATGAAACTTGGGAAAGATTCAA
This sequence comes from Helianthus tuberosus, assembly GCA_030545235.1. Lineage (NCBI taxonomy): Eukaryota > Viridiplantae > Streptophyta > Magnoliopsida > Asterales > Asteraceae > Helianthus > Helianthus tuberosus. The sequence goes on from CM060447.1 coordinate 165,695,923, forward strand.
GAAGCTATTAAGAAAATGTCCTCATCATGGTCTTGCGGTATGGCAACAAGTATCCACTTTCTATAATGGGTTGTTGCCACACACAAGAGAAACACTTGACTCTAGCTCCGGGGGACTTCTAGGTAATCGTCGCCCAAATGAAATTTATAATCAAATTGAGGAAATTGCTCAAAATAATTTTAAGTGGCACACTCCCCGAGGCACAAAATCTGTTGCCCCGAGCGCCTATAAGGTTGACGAAAGCACTTCTTTACAAGCCCAAATCGAGGCCCTCTCTTCGAAAATCAAAAAGTTAGAAATGACAAAAACGGCCTCGGTTATGGCTTGTGAGGGGTGTGGTGGGCCACATGAAAATTGGAGTTGTATGAAAGAAATGGATAATCAAACAGAAACGGTAAACTACATTGATAATAGACCTAGACAGTCAAGTTCTTCGATGAGTACCTACAACCAAGGATGGCGTAACCACCCTAACCTTGGTTGGAGAGAACCCGACAATAGTAGTAACCAACAAAATCAAAACCAGCGAACAAACTTTCAACAACCAAGAAATGAGTCACAAAATTTCTCTCAACAACAACAAGGGGGACGAGAAAGGCTTGAAGATACTATCTCACGCCTCATCTCCGACACCGAAAAGAAAAAGTCAGATCGATTCCAACAAATGGAATCAAACTTTTGAAATCAACAAGCTAGTATTCAAAACATTGAAAAACAACTAAATCAACTAGCTCAAAATTTCTCCGAGAGACCGCAAGGCGCATTGCCCAGTAATACCGAAACTAACCCAAAGGCGCAAGTGCATCTCATCACGTTGAGAAACCGTACCGTAGGTCCCGAGGAAGCTCCACTGCCTCCAACTGAAAAGAGTCCATCTAGCCAAACCACAACTTCACCGACGCCCCAAAAAGAGATGACTCCTCCGCCAAATCAGGAGCCTACCAAGAATCCCCTGGTACCTTACCCCGGTCGGTTACTTCGCCAAAAGACCGATGAGCAATTCACAAAATTCGTAAACTTACTAAAACAATTGCACATCAATTTTCCATTTGTGGAAGTCCTCACTCAAATGCCTAAATATTCAAAATTTATGAGAGACTTTCTCATTCACAAAAGGAAAATTGAAACACTGCAATTAGTTAATTTAAGTGAAGAATGCTTCGCCGTTCTACTTAACAAACTCCCACAAAAGAAAATCGACCCCAGAAGCTTCACCATCCCTTGTTCCATTGGGGGATCACCCATACACAATGCGTTGGCCGATCTTGGGGCTAGCATTAATCTCATGCTCGCATCAATGTTTGACCGACTAGGACTAGGTAAAACAAGCCCCACAAAGATGAGCATACAACTTGCCGATAGGTCTATCAAATATCCACAAGGTGTCGCCGAAAATCTATTGGTAAAAGTCGGAGACTTTGTCTTCCCGGCCTACTTTGTCATACTAGATATGGAAGAAGATACCGAAGTACCACTCATCCTAGGAAGACCATTCCTAGCCACCGCTCACGCAATGGTGGACATGAATGGTGGGAAATTAACATTGAAGGTTGGGGACAAAGAAATGGAGTTCGGGGTTGGGAAAAGAGTAGAAGACGACGGCCCGGTCAACTACATGAATGTCATAGACTCAATCTTGGATAATGCTCTCCGACGGTGCAACATGGAATGCAAAACATCCCACTTGGGTAACATATGACTAACTTTGGATCTAGCCAAGAACCCTTATAAACGTGGCGCACCACGGAGGCATTCCGCGGAACTATCCTTAGTTTTAGTTTAGATTAACTTTTATGTTTTCTAGTTTAGTTTTACTTCTCAGGAATAAAACACACTCGAAATGGTGGAGGTTACTAAGGGAAACTTGAACCCACACCCCATGCACAAAAACAGAGCCTCCCGACAATTTTTCTTCATTACAGCAAGTTCAGCACGGGGCCATGCTCATCCCAACACGCCCCCGTGCCCAGCCTTCTGTGAATTATGATACTGGTGATCTGAACACGGGGCGGTGCCCGGCCGGACCAACACGTGCCCGTGCCCAGACGCTCAGTAACATAAAATTTTGTTTCTAAACACCTTTTTACACATTCAATCAACCTAAAAACTTATTTTTGGGACACATTGAGGACAATGTGTAATTTAAGTTTGGGGGGGGGGGGGGATGCTAAACCTTGAATTTTGCAAGTCCTAAAACAAGCCTTACACAAAACTCTATTGGAACCGCTAATCACCCCAATTTTTTTTTCAAAAACTTTTAATTTTTTTTACTTGTCTTGGTTTAATTTGGGAATAAAAAGTCTAAAAAAGTTATATTTTTACAAATTTGCAACCGATAGCGTCGTGATAAAAAGAACCAACATAAGAAAATTATGAAACGACATGACAAATCTAGTTAAAATTTGATTATATATACTTGATCACATTATAAACCCATTCCCACAAAAAGTGAGTTTTGAGCCTTTATTGAGCATACAAGCATACATCTTTAAACTAAATGCTCATTTTTCGTGTCTTGTGTGAATAGCCGATTGGTTTCTTACAACTCTAGAACTTGCCACGACGATACATTCCCGGTCCTTACCAACTTAAACCCAAGTAAGTAAATGATGGAGACATTAGGACTAACCCATTTTTCATTTTTTTATCACCTACCCAAAATCCCCCTAGTTAACCCATTTGAGCCTAAACCTTTCGTTTCTAAACCCACAAAACAAACACCCTTTACACACCAAAACCCTTTTTCTTTTAAACCCCTTATTTTAGTAAAAAGCTCGGTTTTCTTGTGACGCTCCTTATAAAAAAATGAAGTTTAGCAATAAACAAACAAGTTCTTCAAAAGAAATTTTGTTTGAAAGTTCTTAGCTTGAATAAAAGTCACAAAAACAAAAAGTTTTACGATGACCGACGCTTTTTACGCTTTTAGCCCTTTTTACTAACCACTAACCCAAAACCACCTACCTCTAACCCAAGCCTAACCCTTCCCCCAAGTCCTCTTAATATTTACAAAGGTTTATAGTTAAAAAGGAGGTGGATTGATTGCTTGGCAAGCATATGGTAGAAATAAGTTCCATGCCGGTCTCGAGTGTTTCACAAAAATACATCTTCGGCCGAGTGTTGAGTGATCTCCCGTGAGTTATGTGAACTTGTATATAAATGGAATTTTAAAGAGGCACGTTCTAAATAAATCATAACAAATAGGATTGTAAATAGAATAAAAATAAAACCCAATAAAAATCTTGGATTCCTGACACTCAAGACAAGCCCAAAACTTCTCTTCTACCCATTCCATTTGGGTGTGTAAGCCACATTATAAAGAGTTTTGCTTGAGGACAAGCAAAGATTCAAGTGTGGGGTATTTGATGTGTGTAAAATGCAACATATAAATTACATCAAATGAGGCATAAAACTAACCCTTTTTAGTACTAATGTTGGAAAAAGTATGCTTTTGTCTTCCTTTTGTATTTTCAGGACTAAATGAGCGTAATTGAACAAAAGGAACAAATATGCAGCAAAAACTAACAAAAATACAAGAAAAGGAATAAACGTGGCATGCCCGACCCCTCGACAGCATCTTCCCAAACAAAAACAAAAACAAACACAAAGAAACAGAAGGCTGACCACGGCCCCGTGCCCAGCGGACACGGGGGCGTGGCCAGGTGCCTGCAGAAAAGACAAAGCTATAGAAGCTTCTATTCCCAGCACGGGGGCGTGCCCAGCTCAACATGGGCCGTGGTCAACGCTAAGATTCACAGAATCTTGCAAATCTTGATAGTACAGATACGCTTCTACACACGGGGCCGTGCCCAGCGAACACGGGGGCGTGTGGAGCCTAATACAGACAATTGCAATTAATGAAGAAAGAGAAAGAGGATATACACGGGACCGTGTCCGGGCTTCTGTGCAGGCTATATATAGGGGTGCTTGGTTCACTTCAAAGGCATCCCTTGACAAACCACCTCTCTCCTACTTCACCCACATTCCACCACCACTTCAACACCCACATCCACCACCATCATCCATCATCCACCTTAGAGTGTGTGTTGTAGTCTCGGGATCCAAGATTGATAGTAAGAGTTCTTGACAATCAAAGGCCATGTTTTCCTAAGTCTCTTACATCACTTGGTGAAGACAATCATTTAATGTAATACTTTTGATTTTTAATCTTTTCGCACTTTTTATTTGGTTTTGTATTAATGACTTTAATAACTAGTTTCTTATGTTGAAGGTGAAACTTCCTTATCATTTGTCCGTGGTGTCTTGGCATTATTTTACTGCCTATATAAAATAAAAGATTTTCACCATTCATATCTCTACGGTCTATACAGAGATATGTTGGCTACCTGGTCGGGGGTTAAGGGAATGGTTTGGTAAGGTTCTTGCCTTGTTCAGTGTATAGATCCTGCAAGGACCTGGGTCAAGCTTGCTAGGACCTCCTTCAATACCCACTGGTATTGGATGGCGGGGGTGTGAATGACTTGATCCCCTCATATGTAAACTACTATTAATACATTAACCTGGCTACTTAGGATTGTATCCCTGCTGACTCAAACCACTTAGCCGAGGGTAACTTCACCTTCAAAAGAGGGGCCAACCACATTACGCATTAATAACTTAATTAATTATCTTTCAATATTCCGACCCTTTGGGATTGTATCCTTGCTGACTCAAACCACTCGGTTGAGGGTAACGTCACCTTCAAAAGAGGGGCCTACTACTATAACTAAGATAATCTCTTAAAAAGTGCAAAATTGCGGAAATCATCAAATGTTACATTAAAGGAGAGTCGGATTCAAGTGATTCATCTTGTCTATCTGTTTTTTATTTTATTTTATTTTTATTTTTCAGCATTTTTAGTTTTATTTTCATGTTTAAAACCTTTTCTAAAATTTTTTATTTGATTATACGTTGAGGATAAACTGGTACTAAAAGCTCTTGTGTCCTTGGACGACCTCGGTATCTTACCAACGCTATACTACGCTCACGATGGGTGCACTTGCCCATATGTGTGTTTAGTGTTAGTAGAATATCGTGTTTTATAAATTTAAAACTTGACTAAAGTGTTAAAAATGGCTTAAAATATAATAAAAAACATATAACACACGACACGCATCATCCCCCTTTTCGTTTACCACCTTTTTGGGGTGTAACATGTTAATCTATAAAACTTACACTTAAACTTTATTCTTAAATGCACAAACATTCCTTATACATGCATGCCTACTTGATTACTTGATACTTTAAACTTGGGGTTATACGTTTTGTGTTAGACTTATCATTAACTTCGTACGAGCCTATCCTTGACATATATAGCTCTATAGGATTAATGCATCGCCTGTAAACTTTGGGTTATGTTAAGAGCTTATTGCGTTTCATCATTGGTTTGATTAGTTAAACACATGCCGATTTTATTGTTTATCTTGTTTCAATAGCTTGCCATGTGGAATTGTTTAAAACTTATCTTTTTATGCTATGTATGAAAACCTGTATACTCGCCAATACATATTTGTATTGAACTATACTTTTTAACATGTTACAGGTTGATGATGACGATGCTATGAAACTGAAGTAGTGATGATGCCTAGATACACATATAGACGTTTTAGGCTTTAATATGTTGTATAAATTTTTGTACTTGTTTGTTGTATTGTTTTCTTGTATTGAACATGTTGTATTTCAAGTTCCATGTATTGTAACATTTTGTTATGAATGAAATCAATCTATTTTTAATTCTATTGTCACAATTAGCGTTATGTGTGTTGAGCAATCTTTTTTCGTCCCACTCCGATGATTCCGCAGTTAAGTGTAAGGGTAATTAGGTCATTATATACCTTAAGGACTGTTTTTTTATAATTACAAAGTTCTTTTAATATTTAAGAGATTATTAATGCAATTACTCAAGTTTTTTTATTATTTTGTTATTTTCACGATTATTATTTAACAAAATATGTTTTATATATACAAATAAATGTATTTTCATTAAGCGTTTGTTTTTTATAAACGTCGTTTTTAAAATCATTTGTTTTTTAACCTTTTTTTAAACTCTCTGTCTTTTTTAAAAATTATTCGTTTTTAAACCGCTTGTTTATTAAAATCGTTCTTTTTAAAGTTGTTCGTCTTTTAATATTTTTCTTAAACGGTTCATTTTATACCGTTCTTTTTAAAATCATTTTTAAAATTTTTTTAAACCATTCGTTTTTTTAGTCATTAATTTTTAAAATCGTTTCTTTTTAAACCGTTCCTTTTAGAACCGTTTTTGATATCGTTCATTTTTTGAAACTTTGTATTTAGTTTACTTATAGCCGTGAGGGAAAAATAAATTCAGAAAATGAACGAATTTAAGAATCAAAGGAATTTAAAAGCTATCGATTTTAAACGAACGAGTGGTTTAAAAAACAAAGATTAAAAAAATGATGTTTATAAAAAACAAAATCTTAAAAAAATAAGTCAACAAGTATAAGCAATTAGAAAATGCACGAAATTAATAAACGAAAGGTGAAAAAAATAATGAATTTTGAATAAACAAACGATCCAAAGAAATGGAAGATTTGAAAAAGAAATAAACAATTCTAAAAAAAGTTTGAAAAATGAACGATATTTTGCAAACTTTTTATTAGATTGTTGCTTTTTTTTTTCAAATCTTACATTTCTTTTGTTTTTTATAGACGTTGTTTTGTAAAATTTAAATAATGAATGACCTAAAAAGTGAGTAGTTTATAAGTGTTTAAAAAATAAATGATTTAAAAAATGGTATAAAATGAAGTGTTTAAAAAAAAACTTCAAAATATAAACGACTTTAAAAAGAACGATTTTAAAAAACAAATGGTTTAAAAAGGAACAATTTTAAAAACGATAGATGGTTTAAGAAAATGTAAAACAACAAATTATTTTTTAAAACGACTTTTATAAAAATAAACTATTAATGAAAATACATATTTATTTGTATATTTAAAAGGTATTTTGTTAAATAACAATCGTGAGTCTCTCGTGTGGGGGCAGTATGGTTTTACCCAGCTGTTACCCCTGCGAGTCTCTCATGTGGGGGCAGTACGGTTTTACCTAGCTGTTACCCCAGCGAGTCTCTCGTGTGGGGGCAGTATGGTTTCCGGGCGAAGGTCAGCTTGCGCAACGGCCGGGGCCCGATCGAACATCGCGTCCGGAAGAGCGGGGCTGACGGGGGATTGTCATCGACATGAACCCGGTGACCAATAGGTCCTATACATAGAAAGTCACCATTCAAAAAAAAAAAATAACAATCGTGAAAATAACGAAATAATAAAAAAAACTTGTATACTTGCATTAATAATCTCTTAAATATTAAAAGAACTTTCTAATTATAAAAAAACAACCCCTAATGTATATAATGACATAATTACCCTTACACTTAACTGCAAAAAGTAACCAAGTTAGTGTTAGAAGCCAAAACCGTTATAAAATGCAACATCGAAGTCTGATATGTTAAAAGATTTCTTTTTAGACTGAAATAATTAAACTGGTTAAACCACAAGCACAAAAACAGTAATTTACTCTTTTCTAAAAGACCTCACATCTAAATCCAAATATTTTTTTTCCTAAAAGACCTCACATCTAATTCCAAATAAATTATAGACCAATAACAAGTTGAGCACCTTGGCATTAAATCACAATTAAAATATTATAATTCAACTGATAACTAAATTTAAGAGTAAAAATGTGTCAAAAATTCTTAAGTCATATAAAAACTAAAAAAATAATAGTAACGAAAACCGAATTTAGAATATCTCGTATCAAAATATTAAATTTCAACTAAAAAGGTAATAACTAATGTGAAATCTTAAAAAAGGTAATTATGTTAAGTTTGAGACAATTACTAAAGAAAATCATTTTTAAAATAGCTCATATTTTAAGGGTCTACATATTTACACACCTTAATGCCTATTTCCACACCTTTCAAGACGCGTCGTATAGAGCTATACGAGGCGTATAGGGTTGCTTTTCCGACCAGCTTCTGCACCAAGTACAACGTCACATCAGTCACATCAGACGGGGAGTCTAGGCCTGTACGAGGGACGGATACGAGGGTACTAAGACGCCTCGTATAGGCCTATACGAGGCGTCTTAGTGACTGATTTGACTACATGACTGACATGTGACTTAAAAGCTATACGGGTAGTCTAGAGCTATACGAGGCGTCTATGTCTCATATAAAGTGCAACATACAGTGCATTCTTTGTCCACCCGATCATTCAACATACAGTGCATTCTTTCATTCTGCTTCTTCTTGTATTTCTTCGAAAGAATTGTTGTTTGCATTTGTATTCTTATCATCCCGAAGTGTTGAAATGTCATCATACTGGGACGGCAACTATGTCTTCGGGCAGTATTCTAGAGACAACTGGGTGCCCGAAAGCGTTCCGGTAACAGTTATTAGCTTAAATCTTTTAATTAGTTGTTATTTTAGTTTATTATTTACTAATGATGATACAGTTGTTTATTTTGGAGGAGTCTGGCGTTCCCGATTCTAATGAGCAAGAGGAGGTTGTGTCTAGTATACAAGGAGAACAAAACAGACCGTTTCTAGATTTGAACAAGCATCCCCCGGTTGATGAAACAACCCCTGTAGATGACTCATACCATGCTGGTCAACCAAGTTATCCGACGCAACAAGGGTATCCGGATTATAGATACAGGTGTGAATATTCTTACGGAGGAGACGGTGGATACGGAGGAGACGGTGGATACGGTGGTCATCAGCAATTCATTTCCCCGGCCACTCCTTACGTTCATCAAAACAATCCGAACGTTGGAGGATATGGTGGATATGGTAGATATGGTGGTGAGACACCTCCCATCCCGGACAGTCCGTACTTAAAAAAGTAGGTATTAATTACTATTTTTTATTATTATTTAATTATTATTATGATTATTTATTATTTATTTATTATTATTATTATTTATTATTATTAGTATTATTATTATTATTTATTTATTATTTATTTATTATTATTATTATTATTATTTATTATTATTGTCGATGTTACAGGTTTTAACTCTTTAGATGAACTAAAGAATCAGATACAAGAAATAGCAAACGCGGATGGTTTCGTTATTGTCACCCGTCGATCAAAGAAAACCGGGGGAAGAACCGGGAGGGTATGGCTTGAATGTGATCGTGGTGGTGAGCACCAGACTACAGCAACACTTAGAAAAGCCGGAAGCAAAAAAACCGGTTGCCCGTTTTACCTGTTGGCTGTGCGAAACCACCCATATGAAACCTGGGAGATAAAAGACGGAACAATTGAACATAACCACGAACTTTGTGAGGACCTGTCGGCCCACGCGTTTGTGCGAAGGTTTACTCCAAGCGGAATGAAACTGGTCGAGCAGCTGACAGCTCAAAACATGGAGCCGCACAAAATATTTCAAACGATAAGGAAGCAGGAACCCGACAGGTTTCATGTTCAGAAAGACGTTCAAAACGTTGTGGCGAAGATTAGAGCCGAACAAAGACAAGGATTGACTCCCATGCAGTCACTAGAAAGCATGCTGATAAACAACGACTTTATTTACGAGACACGAGAGGAACCCGGAACATAGATCGTAACAGAGATCTTCTTTCTTCATCGGTACTCGGGAGACATGTGGCGTGCATTCCCCCACGTCATGCTGATCGATGCGACGTACAAGACAAACATATACAATATTCCATTTATCCAGATTGTTGGTGTGACGCCTACCAACAAATCGTTTATTATCGCGCATGCCGTTGTTAGTAAAGAACGGGGTGATAACTTTGTGTGGGTGCTTGAGAGGGTCAAGTCAATGTTGGATGAATGTATGGAGCCACGTGTGATTTTAACGGATAGAGACCTAGCCCTTATGGGCGCGTGTGCTAAAGTATTTCCAGACGCCTCCAGGCTTCTGTGCAGGTGGCACATACAACAGAATGTTATGAAGCACTGCAAGGGTGCCTTCACAGACGAAGACTGGGAGAAATTTTTGTCATTCTAGGGGACACTGATTGAGTCTCCATCCATACCCATCTACGAGTACCACTTGCGCAACATGCAAAAGCGACTTGTGGAGTGCAAACGTTCTAGTAAGTTTTTCTAATAACATACGACTCACCTATGCAAATTTTATTAAATTATTTTTACTTTTTAGGAGTCTTCAAGTACGTGTACGATAACTGGCTAAAAGACTATAAGGAGATGTTCGTCTTTGCGTGGACTGATAAGAGGCGCAACTTTGGTAATCGTACCACAAACAGAGTTGAGAGCCAACACGCCAACTTAAAGAGATACGTCCTAGATAGGAGCTCGCTGGACCGTGTAGTTGGTTGTGTCCAGGATATAGTTGAGACACAGTTCGGTGAAATAAGGAAGACTTTTCGAGAAAGCATCGAAAAAACAATGAACCACCACAAACACCCGATGTTTCAACACCTACTTGGAAAAGTATCCTATACAGCCCTTGACTTGTTGCGTGGAGAGGCAATTAGGAAGCTAGATGTCTTGGAGCGCTTTCATTCATCATGTGGTTGCCAAATGTGGCACAGCTGTGGGTTGCCCTGTGCTTGTAGGATAGAAAAGTACATGCGTGAAGGTAATAATTGTTAAACGTACAACACTTGTGTGATATATTTCCGTTAATCATGTTACTTAAACAATGTTGTTTTTAACCGTGCAGAGCGTCTGATTCAACTCAAAGACATAGACGTCTCCTGGCGGAAACTTAACTTCCAAAGTTGTAAATTGATAGACGATGACGTGGACGTGGTCGAAGAGCTAAATATTGTTAGACAACAATTAGAGTCGCACCCCCCAGCTCAGCAAAAAAGCTTGATGTCAAAGATTAAAGCGGTGTTGACTCCAAAGAAATCTACCAAGAAACCACCGGTTGTCCAACAAAATACTCGTGGCCGACCAACAACAAAGCAGGTACAACAAAGGTTGGACGAGGCCTCTCTTATAGATGAAGAATTGAGGAGAAGCTCCTTCGGTGATGCAAACACGTGCTTTGAAGGTTCCCGACAAAGTAAGTACGATAAACCTCGCCACAGCTCGTACGTTCCGTCACAGGCCTCTCAACAGTCGGTTATAAGGTCCCAAAAACCCAAAGCAAGCCTAAGCCGTTCAAAGAGTTCTAAGAAGAAAGAGACACGAGATGCTCACGGTTTTCCTTTAATCATTGGGGACGAGTACGTGGGAATCATCAAACAGTTTAAGTATGCCATTCCGCTAGTGTTCCATCCGTACGTCTCGTGCATACGAGATGTGATGCCGGACGGTCATTGTGGGTTTCGGTCTGTGGCTGTAGGCTTAGGTATGGATCAGAGTTCATGGGGGCTCATTCGAAGGGACCTTGTCCAAGAAATGGATCAGAACGAATCGATCTGGTTCCCAATATTTGAAGCATGGGATAAAGGTTATTTTTACACGCATCGTCAGGGCCTAATTTGGGATTCAGTGTCCGGTTGTGGGGAGGATCACTGGATGGACTTCCCTTAGCAGGACTTCTTATTGCACAAACGTACGGTATCGGGGTGCACCTGTTAACGACAACCATGGGTGCGAGTTCCACTTTCTTCCCGATACTAAGTCCTCCGGCTAATCAACAACCATTATTCATAACGCTTACACATGTTAACGAGAACCACTTCATACATGTTAAGCTGGAAGGGGATTATCCAATGCCACCAGCACACGGGCTATGGTTGACCCATCGAAGACCCCATACGGAACAATGGGAAGACATGTACTTGCCACGTCTAGAATGGTATACATCGATAATGAATCCTCCGCCAAGATCAAACCCCAGTCTTAATTACATCGACAGTGATACGGAAGAATGATTTTTGTAATTAATAGTATTTTTTTGTATTAATTCCTATAATTTTCTACAATTTCTATAATTTTTTTATAATTTCTATCATTTTTCTATAATTAGAATTGATTAAAACAGGTTAATAACATTTTTATAAAAATTTATATAATTTTTTTATAATTAGAATTGATTAAAACAGTTTAATAACATTTTTATAAAAAAATTACAAATATACGCCTCGTATAGAGCTAGACGTGTCGTATATGATTGGTCAAAAGACCATTTTGCCCCTGATCTGCACCCAATCTAGGCATAAATCAGGGGCTAAAAGGTCATTTTACCAAAACCAGACGCCTCGTATAGATCTAGATTGGTCGTCTGTTAGAGCGGGTTTTTGAAAATTTGAATTTTGAAAATTTGAATATCAAAATTTGATTTTATTAAAAAAGGACGCCTCGTATAGACCTGTACGGGTAGTCTATAGGGGCGGCAACATTTCTTTTTTTTTTTTTAAATTTGAATTTTGAAAATATTTTATTTTAATTACTAATATACCCCGAAACCAAAGTACGTACCAAATAAAATAGGGTAGAGACATCGCATCTCCTCTTCGGACTCCCATGTGGTATCCGCACCCTTCCTGTGTTCCCATTTAACCTTCACCTGGTTAATCACCTTATTCCTCAAACTCTTCTCTTTACGATCTAAAATCGCAATTGGTTTTACTGCATAGTTGAGACTATTATCCACCTCGATATCATCGTAGTGGATACGAGCAGTTTCGTCTGCTAAACATTTTCGGAGATGTGACACGTGGAATGTGCTATGAATCCCGCTTAACTCCTCGGGTAATTCGAGACGATATGCCACCTTACCAACCCGTTCGGTGATTCTGAATGGCCCAATAAATCTTGGGCTCAACTTTCCTCTTTTTCTAAACCTGATAACCCCCTTCCATGGAGATACTTTGAGCATGACTTTGTCACCAACTTGGAATTCAATTGGCCTGTTCCTTTTGTCAGCATACGTCTTTTGTCTATCTTGAGCCGCTTTCAAATGTGCCCGTACCACATCAATCTTTTCATTAGTGGCTCGTACTATATCTTGGTGGGCAAGTTCACGTGGACCCACTTCACCCCAACATACCGGGGTTCGGCATTTCCTACCATAGAGCATTTCGTACGGTGCCATTTTAATACTAGCATGGTAGCTGTTATTATACGAAAACTCAACCAATGGTAGGTAAACATCCCAACTTCCTCCAAAGTCGATTATACACGCCCGTAGCATGTCCTCCAATGTTTGTATTGTTCTTTCACTCTGTCCATCTGTTTGAGGATGGTATGCAGTGCTAATATACAATTTGGTTCCCATCTGCTCTTGGAAATCTCGCCAAAAATTTGAAGTGAACCGAGTATCCCTATCAGACACGATGGATACCGGTACTCCATGACGTGATATTATCTCATTAGTGTAAAATTCTGACATCTTTTCTGACGTATAAGTCTCACGAATCGGAATGAAGTGAGCACTTTTCGTCAATCTATCCACCACTACCCATATGGCATCGAAACCGCGGTTTGTCTTTGGTAGTTTGGTTAATAGGTCCATCGTAATATGTTCCCATTTCCAAACCGGAATTTCTAATGGTTGGAGTTTGCCGTATGGTTTTTGGTGCTCCGCCTTGACTTGTAGACATGTCAAGCATTTTTCCACATACTTCGCCACATCCCTCTTTATTCCAGGCCACCAATAGTTTTGTTTCAGATCATTGTACATCTTGGTCGCACCCGGATGAATTGAATATCGGGATTTATGAGCTTCATCAAGTAGAAGTGTCTTCACCCCGCAAGTATTTGGAACCCATATCCTTCCGGATCGAGTCTTCAACCCGTTATTCCCATCCGAAAAATCCTTCAACTGACCGATTATTCTTTCTTTCTTCTAATTCTCCTCTTTTATTGCTTCTAATTGCGCATCTCGAATACGTTCAAGTATACCCGAGGTCACCACAAGATGCATCGATCTTACTCGTATTGGGACGTAGTCAGTTTTTCTACTCAGAGCATCCGCCACCACATTTGCCTTTCCAGGGTGATAGTGTATTTCACAGTCGAAATCTTTCACCGTTTCTAACCATCGCCTTTGTCGCATATTTAACTCCTTCTGATCGAAGAAGTATTTTAAGCTCTTGTGATCGGTGAATATGGTGAACTTTACCCCATATAAGTAGTGCCTCCATATTTTTAATGCAAATACCACCGCAGCCAACTCGAGATCGTGCGTGGGATATTTCTTCTCGTGTATCTTCAATTGCCTCGAGGCATAAGCTATAACTTTGCCCCGTTGCATCAAAACGCATCCGAGCCCCGATAGTGAAGCATCCGAATAAACCACCAAGTCTTCAACCCCGTCCGGCAATGTCAGTACTGGAGCTTGAGTTAACTTCTCTTTTAGCGTTTGAAACGCTCTTTCTTGATCTACACCCCAAATGAACTTTTCTTCCTTCCGAGTTAGCTTTGTTAGCGGTGTCGCAATCTTGGAGAAATCTTGGATGAATCTCCTATAGTATCCCGCAAGCCCCAAAAAGCTTCTAATTTCCGAAGGGTTCTTCGGGGGATTCCATTTTGACACGGCCTCGATCTTCGACGGATCTACCAATACTCCATCGGCACTTATGATGTGGCCAAGAAATTGCACCTCTCGTAACCGAAAGGCACACTTAGAGAATTTCGCATACAACCTTTCTCGTCTAAGTGTCTCTAACACCTCTTGTAAGTGGTGTGCATGTTCAGCTTCGCTTTTCGAATACACCAAAATATCATCGATAAACACGATGACCGACTTATCCAACATTGGCTTGCAAACCCGGTTCATGAGGTCCATGAAAGCCGCGGGTGCATTTGTTAGCCCGAATGACATCACGAGTAATTCGTAATGTCTGTATCTCGTGCGGAAAGCCGTCTTCGGCACATCTTCCTCCTTGACCTTTAGTTGGTGATACCCCGATCTAAGGTCAATCTTTGAAAACCAGTTCGCTCCTTGTAATTGGTCGAATAAATCATCTATCCTCGGAAGCGGGTATCGATTCTTTACCGTGAGTTTGTTTAACTCCTGGTAATCGATACACATGCGCATGCTTCCGTCTTTCTTTTTCACGAACAGTACCGGCGCGCCCCAAGGAGACACACTCGGCCTTATGAATCCTTTGTCAAGCAGGTCTTGAATTTGGGACATCAACTCTTGTAATTCCGACGGTGCGAGTCGGTACGGTGCTTTTACTACGGGTTTTGCGCCCGGAATCAATTCGATCCCGAACTCTACTTCCCGTTCAGGCGGTATCCCCGGTAAATCCTCCGGAAACACATCTTCATAGTCTCGTACTACCGGTACGTCTTCAATCTTCCGTGATCCTTTCTCTGGCTCATTTGCGTATATCATGAATGCCTTGCATCCTCGCTTCATAAGCTTGTGAGCTTTCAACATTGAGCATACTATTGGGTTGCCTCCTTTTTCGCCATAGATAGTGACGTGTTTCCCGCTTGGAGATATTAGCATTATCTCCTTACGGAAACACACGACCTTCGCGTGGTGCTGAGATAGCCAATCCATCCCAACGACTACTTGAAATTCTCCCATTGACATCGGGATTAGATCTATCAAATATTCTTCATCATCTATGCTTAATTTGCAGCCTCGACAAACGTTACAAACTATGAAACTTTTGTTGTCCCCTATTTCTACTTCTAAGGGCACAGATAACTTTGTCAACACAAATGAAGGATGTCGAATAAATCCATGAGAAATGAAGGATTTATTCGCACCCGTATCAAACAATATACGTGCTGGAATTGAGTTAATTGTGAATATACCTGAGACCACATCGGGTTCTATATTTGCTTCGGCCGCGGTAAGTTGGAAGGACCTAGCCTTCGCCTTTGGAGCTTCCGTTGGAGACTCTTTTGTGTCTCTCTTTCCAACCAACTCGGGGCATTCAGACTTTTTGTGGCCGGGTTGATAACATTTGTAACAAACAGAAACTTTTCCAGGACATAGCGATACAGTGTGCCCCGTCTTCCCACATACCGGACACGGCTTGTCTTTGAAGCGGCACTCACCCTTGTGCCCCTTTCCACATACTTTACAACTTGGCGACCCGCCTTTAGCCTCTACCTTCTTCCCCGATTCAGCAGTTCTAGCTTTCTTTGTAGGGCTTGGATTCACATATTGTGCCCTCCGCTCGCCCCTTTCAACTTGTTTCTTTAACTCAATTTCCCGATCCCGGGCGGTGTTGATGATTTCTGTGAGAGTTTCATATTTTGAGGGAGTCATAAACTCCCGGTATTCAGCACTCAGCATGTTGTAATAGTAGTATATCTTTTGCTCTTCAGTGGTGACTAACTCGTCACAAAATCTCAGCTTATCCATGAAGATGCCCGTGATCTTATCAATTGTTTCACCCTTTTGCCTTAACTGGATGAATTCTTCCTTAATCTTGTTGATAACCGCTTTGGGACTATGGTGTTTAAGGAACGGCACCTTAAACTCATCCCAAGTCATGACCCTTGCCGCTTCGGCTCCTATTTCCTTCTTTTTGTTGTCCCACCAATCCTTGGCTTGGCCCCTCAATTGACCCGTTCCGTAAGCAACAAAGTCGCCTACTTCACAATGGGTCCGTTCAAACACCCCTTCAACATCACTTAACCATCTTTGGCATATTATCGGGTCAACCTCCCTGTTATAGATTGGCGGTTTACACGCCATGAATTCCTTGTACGAACACCCCTTGCGTTCTCCCGATTTTCCTTTTATAAGGTTGACACTATCTTCCAACCTTTTGACTCGCTCTTCAACAAGCGACAACACCGTGCTTTGAATTTTGTCTATAAACCCGGATAGACTACCTTTAATTGCCTTCCCTACTTCTTCGGCAATTATTTCTTTCATTTGTTCGGTGCTTGTTTGCACCGGATTATCATCGTTTCCATCAGACATCTTGAAACTGAAATGTTTACATTTAAACGTTAAACATTTCATTTATAGCATTGCTTCATTTGTTTCGGTTTAGCCAAGTTCCTAACTTGCTTTAACCGTTCACATTTGATGCACTTTCCGGGTTTGAGTGTGTTAACACGCTCTTCCCATGCATCTCGATTCATTTCTCATTTCTTTCATAAGACATAATTTATTAACATAACAAGTTAATTCTTACCGGACGATCGATCAAGCTTGAACCGAACACTTTGTTGACAACCTTAAGCTCTGATTACCAACTTGTAACACCCTTAATTTCTATTTGAATTTAAGAATAATTCTTATAATATTATATAAAAGATGTCGAAACTTAATACATAGTTTCCATAGATAAAATCAAAAGTAGCAAAACATAAGTCAACTACTGACTAATTCAAACATTCATAAGATGTTTAGCTAATAGTTTACATATCCAAAACATTTTCCATTTGAGTTAAATAACGCGGAAGCTTCTAAAATTTATGTTCGGTTCTTCAAAAGCTAGCTTGACCGTCATCCGTAATCCTTGAATACCTAAAAACTGAAATGTTTACATTATACATTAGTATTAGAATACTTAGAAATAATACATATTCTAAACTACGTTTAAAACGAATTCGATTTAACAAAGGAATACAAATCTTAACATAAATTCTTAAGCTCTACCGTAACTTACGGTAGATACCGTAAGTTACGGTAGCTTCTGGGAACTTCTGATTCCACCGTAACACAGGAGTATACCACCGTAAGTTTTTGGTTTCTACCGTAAATTACGGTGTATACCGTAATTTACGGTAGACACTGCAAAGCTATGGTTTGATTGTTTTGGTTATTTTGCTCAAACCAAATTCTAGGATTTCTCATTTTAACAACCAACACACTGTTTTCAAGTATTTTAATATGTCTTTCATGAACAACATCAAAGACCGAGTAATCATACTACAATACATTATCCACGCATCATTTGATTATTCGACCCGTTTGGCTCATCTATGGAATCCTCCATTATGATGACTACCAACGGGATCTAACCAAATCTTTATCTATTATTCAACATAGCGATCATCATCGCTTTATTTCAACTTGACTTCTATTCTACAATTCAACTACACGTTTGCTAGTTATCAAATTATCACATGTAACGAGTTAAATTACATACCTTCAAAGTAGACCTTTCAAACGTGGTTCGCCACCCGCTTGTCCGCTTGACGCTCCTGCGTCCTTTCCTATAGAGTTCATTTACGACATATTTAGAACTCTCTTTAAATCATAATTCGCATAATACACCAAAACATCATAATTATGCGTTTTAACTTTGAATTTCAGTTCTAAGCCTTCTTTGAGGCATTTTCACAAATACTTTATGGGCAAATTTTTACATGATTATATAACAAGTTTCTAGCTTATCACTTAGCCCTAATTTCACATCAATCAACCATTTTACATGATTGTTAGCTTCTAAATTTCTGAAATCGCTTCAAAATTGTCAAATTACACTAGAACAACACCCAAATTCCTAGTGTTCATCAATTTACACATAACCCACTAATCACCTACAATGGTGTTCATAGGTTTCACTAAAATTTCACATGATTTCTACTTGTATCAGTCTAGGGTTTGTCCCTAGACTCTATATTGTTCTTAATCCATCATAAAACTAACATGCAACCTTAAATTTCAGATTTTCCCAATTTCATGAGAAATTCAAACAGAGAGTTAACACTAAATTTTACATACCTTGTAACCCCCTTGTGATGAGGATCACTAATCTATGTTCGGATTTTGATTTGGGACAGGAATTAGCCTTCAATTGATCAATTTTTATGCTGAACTAGGGTTTTGAGGGGGAGCTTGTGTCGCCCCTGTCTTCTGGTCGATCTCCACCAACACAGACAAGGGGTTTGTGTTTTATTTATTTTATTTCATAAATATTAGTTTTCATTTTAACACCTTTAGCCCTCATATTTTCATTCTTTATTTACTTTCACCCTTAACTACTCTTAAGTCTTTAACTAACTAGGTTAGTGTCATTTCTAGTTAGTTTATTTTACTAATTTATTTACAATTAAATTGCAAATTTATGAACTCGTATTTTCGGGATGTTACACGACTGGGATGCGATAGATGGGATTTCTGAGACAGCTAGAGTGCGTCGGTTTATACCTTTTGATTCGCCGTGACATCGTCTTTTTGATTTGGCGCACACGCCGAGCTACAGGGAGCTGCTGGTCGAGTTCCTTTCATCATTCACATTTCTCCCTCCTGGGGTCCCAGTGCCGCTTCCGCACCCAGATGCTCCCCCTCCGCCTGAGGTTTCTTTCAGGCTCGCTGGCGTTTTGCGTTCGATGACGCTAGCATAGTTTGCGGTGCATTGTGGTTTATACATGTAGGGGGAGATCGAGATTGAGGTTTACACAGCGGGGCTAGTGGTGGTTGACAAACCCACTCTTTTAGGGTTTTGGCAGGTGATTGCGGGGGCAAATCATTGGGAGCACGACAAGTCGAAGGGGAGGGTGTCGTTTATTAGGGACCCACTGTACAGGTACGTACGTTTATTACGGCAATTATTGTGATTATGTGCATTGTTTATTAATCTCTGTTTCTGTATTTCGCTAACACTATCTGCAGGTATATGCACCATTTGCTCGCTACTTCTATTTCAGCGCGCGGCTACAGCCGTGAGTGGTGTACGACCACAGATCTTTTTTTCTTTTATTGTTTGCTGTACAGGAGGCCGTGCGCACTAGCACACGGTCTAGCCCAGTACTACGCCTCCGCCCATCACTGGCAGGAGCGTTGATCTTTGTATGGCGGGGCGTACGTGACCGTCATTGCCCGTTCATTGGGCCTCGTACTGCACCAGGACCCACATCTACGGACGCCGCCAGTCATGCCGACGCGGATGGGTTTTCAGTCGTTGTGGGGGATGAAGCTGCTCAAGAGGTTCCCCGAAGGCCCGCGGTTTAAAAACCGCGACGGGGGCATATGGAGAGAGGAGGCCCTACCAGAGCAGTTCGAGCCCGTCTATCCTCCGCCAGATCCTGCTGATGCAGTGCCCGTGGAGGACCCTCCGGAGGATGTAGACGGTGCAGCGGTGCCACAGCCACCTCCCGGGGCGCCTCAGTTTCCACGTCACGTTATTCCTGCGCTACATCCGGATGTACGAGCCGAGCTTGACAGGCTCAACGATTTGGTAGGTTGGCTGGTACGGGCCGAGCAGGATAGACGAGAGAGAGAGGGATTACCCCCGATACCGCTTCCACCGGCTCGAGCACCACATCAGCAGCAGCAGCCGCAGCAGCAGCATCAGGATTCGGATTCGGATTTGGATGCATAGACCTGTTGTTGTTTTTATTTTTATTATGGATGTACAAACTTATCTTATATATTTTTGTTATGGATGTACAAAGTTATCTTATATATGTCATATTTATGTTTGTTTTCAGTTATTCGGTTACTTAATGATTGTTGTCTTAAATTGAGATAATACGGAAACAAAATATGTTTTGAATATAATACGGAAACAATATTTGAACGAGATAAAATTTTAATCGGAAGAATAATATTTAAAAAAGTAAAATGTTAAAAACATTATAATATTTAATCGATATAATATATTTAAATAGCCGATTTTTAAAATAGTTGATTTTTAAAAAAACAATAAATTTTTTATAGTGTAAAAAACAAAAAAAAAACAAAACTTTTTTTAAAACCAAAAAAAATTTCAACCAAAAAACACATCTTCAAAAACTATAAAAAAACCATACCAAAACCCACCAAAACACCCCTTATTTCAGCAAAAAAAAAAACCAAGCCTAAGACGCCTCGTATAGGGCTGTACTCTTCGTATAGGGTTTCTTAAACTTTGTGCCTGACACCCTCTGAGACCCCCTTGAATTCAGTGCTTAGACGCCTCGTATAGCCCTATACGAGGCGTCTAGGGCACAAAAAGTGTCCAAATAGGCAGGGAGGGTGTCCAAATAGATTGAGCCTATTTTAATCCCAATATAACAGGTCAGACACGTATATCTCAAAGTTGTTGAAACAGAAACAAGGTTACAATACTACAATCTCTAGGGTTAGACTCCTAAACAATGGCTCAGATACTAAAGTAGCTAGGCGATCGAGTCGAGCTCGCTTGGTTTGTAACGAGCTAAACTCAAGTCAAAGTTGGCTTGTTCAATTTACTTGTGTAAATTAACCCTAACTTACACAGTTACACACCACATAACCCCCACCACATACCCACAAAACACATTCCCCAACCCACCTTCACCCACATTCATCAAACATCACCCCGTCATCATAGCGCTCCACGAAATTCACATTCCATATGGGCGACATAGGCCCTCTTCACCTCTTGATAGCGCTCCACTACGCATGCACTTATAGATAAAGGAAAAAAAATACTCGAATTGTTCAAACCGGTCTTTTAGAAACCGAGCCGAACTCGAGCTTAAATTTTCAGCTCGGTTTGACATTCAAGCTAAGCCGGCTCAGTTCAAACTTCAAGACTAGCTAGCTGGTTTGGTCTAAACTAGAGCCATGCTCGCGAGCTCACCCTCGCACCACAATAGCCCTATATAGTTTACATAACACACATTTCTCCGTCAAACGCTCCCATTTTGCATTCACATTTTCTCTTTCTCTTACACACACATACACCGCCAATGGGGAGTTCACCGGAGACTGAGCACCCAGTGAAGGCCTTTGGATACGCCGCTAGGGATTCTTCTGGCGTACTCTCCCCCATCAACTTCTCCCGCAGGTATATATAATCTATATAATTTTTGTTTCGATTGTCATGAATTTGTTTTTTTTTTCATTCGATCCACATTCTGATACATTTTGATATCTTAATCTTAGATCGGTGAAACATTAATCTTGAAATTCGTCGGAATATATATATGTGGCGAATAGGGTTTGTACATTCGCTTTAAACAACGTTAATTTGTTTAGGATTTTGGTATGTGTGCTGTGATCAATCACACAGTTAAGATCTACGTAAACAATGTATATAATGTTTGTGAAAGTTGTTTTGTAAGTTATTTTGAGTTTTTGATTGTAGGGAAACAGGAGATGAAGATGTGAGGTTTAAAGTGTTGTACTGTGGAGTCTGTCACTCTGATCTTCACTCTATCAAGAACGACTGGCTCAATGCCAAGTATCCCATGATCCCTGGGTAAAACCCTAATTGCCCCCCACGATGTGTTTTTTATTATTATTTATTATTTTTTTAATTTTTTTAATGTGTGTATAAACGAACCGAATTAACACGAACAATGCTTGTTTGTGTTTCATTAACTTAAGAACAAACACTAGCACTTAGACAAATGGATTCTCTTGCTTAGGTTTGTTCTGTAAGTTAGACGCCCCGCTTGCGGTATGCGCATATAATGTATATATGTGTGGGCCATCAGGGGGCAAAAGTGAAAGTGCACTAATTTTAACGTTATTTTACTAATTTCGTGAAAATAACGTTAAAAGCTGAGGACGGTTAATCAAGCATCATGTGGTGGCGTTGATAGCTGAAAGACAAAAGGGTACATGCACTAATCGGTCTTTGTCCCGATTGCTGAGTGTTATGTGCCTTATGTCCAAAGCTTGATGCAAAACTATCGAGCCGGGGGTCTCACTGGAAGCAGCCTCTCTATTCCTACGGGGTAGAGGTAAGGCTGTCTACATCTTACCCTCCTCAGACCCTACCTTTGCTTTGCTATTGGTGGGATTTACTGAGTATGATGATGATGATGATGATGATGATGATGATGAGGTTTGTTCTGTAAGTTAACGAGCGTGTTTGTGTTCGTTTATGCTCATTCGTTAATATTTTGAATAAAAACTTTGGTTTTAATTTTTAAAAGGCGTGTGGCTATCTTAAGAGTTTTGGTCACAAAAGCTGGTGTGAGATACCGATGCACATAGAACGCGCATCACGTATTTCAGGCTTTTGTTATTAAAAAAAATACTAAAAGGTTAACTTTCAAATACTAAAATTCAGGTTATTCTCATCATTTCTAGTTAGATTTGTTCAATCGATGGTCTAATTTGTTCAAATACTCAAACCCATTGCTCAATCATTGGTCATATTTGTTCAATTAGATTTTAAAAATTCAAACCCTTTGCAATAATGTCTAATTACTGGTTAGCTGCATGAGGCGCCGCATCAGACTGTATCATATGATGCGCGTCATGGAATCGATTGCATCACCACATCGTGTGATGCATGCGTTACTCGCTCCTGATGCGTGCGTTTTAAAACAAAGGAACAAACATATACTAACGTAAATGAAAACAAGCGAACACCAATCAAAAGTAAACAACCAAATATCCAGGTGTAAGTAATGGCTTGGTTAAAAAAAAATTGATTGGGTTGATGGGTTATTGGGTTGGGCTAATTAGTATTGCTGAACAAAAACTTTTGTTGAGTTCAAATAAACGAAATTCTTGTCGAAGGATTCACTAAACGTTCAACTCGTTTAAAGGTGTGGTTGTAAAGGCGGAATGCTAACTAAGTTGCTTCATTTCAGGCATGAAATTGTGGGTGTGGTGACTGAGGTGGGCAGCAAGGTCAAGAAAGTCAAAGTTGGTGACAAAGTTGGGGTGGGTTGTTTGGTTGGATCATGTCGTTCATGTGATCAATGTGGTGCTGATCAAGAGCAATACTGCTCGAAAAATGTCATGACCTACAATAGTAGTATTGTCATAACCTATGGTGGCTACTCGGACCACATGGTTTGCAATGAACACTTCATCATCTCCTGGCCCAAAGACCTTCCACTCGATAGCGGTGCACCTTTACTATGTGCTGGGATTACTGTTTACAGCCCCATGCGATACTATGGGCTTGATAAGCCCGGAATGCATGTTGGTGTGGTTGGTCTTGGTGGGTTAGGTCATGTTGCTGTTTTGTTTCTTAAAGCTCTTGGTGTTAAGGTTACTGTGATCAGCACCAACCTTAAGAAAAAAGAAGAAGCTATGAGTAAACTTGGTGCTGATTCATTCTTGGTCAGCAGTGATCAATCCCAGATGCAGGTAACACATGATTATTTAGTAGTTTTTTTAAAATTTGATGATAAAATTGTTACAAATGATTACACGAAAGCATAACATGATCAAAAGACACCACATGACTTATATGTGGGATATTGCGCGGTTTTGGCTTTAAAAATCAACATTTGTTTGGTTTTGACCTTAAAAGTCGAAAAATGTTGTGGCTGAGCAACCGGTCATGAGATAAGACGTCGGACCAACCGAAAAAGGTGTGGT
The DNA here is from genome assembly GCA_030545235.1 of Helianthus tuberosus. Taxonomy (NCBI): domain Eukaryota; kingdom Viridiplantae; phylum Streptophyta; class Magnoliopsida; order Asterales; family Asteraceae; genus Helianthus; species Helianthus tuberosus. Next base: position 165,720,010 of record CM060447.1, read on the forward strand.
TTGGGCTATAAAAGCTAAAATGCGGAAGCATCTTGTTTAGCCAATGAGATTTTGATACTTAGCACCAAAAATGTTTAGTGTTTTTTTGCTTCGATGGTACCATTTGACCGTCATGCAGTCACATGTTAAAAAGTTGGAGCCATTTGTCTAATTTTCATCAGTAATTAATTTCTTTTGTAAGCTCAAACCTTTCTATGATTTCTCTTGTTGACATAATTATATAAGCTGTCCCTATGCTTTTGAAAATAGTTATAGACTTTTCCCCTAAACTTCTAATCCCTGAAACTTGAATAGCACAATCAAGTCCTCCAATATATAGTTTCAATTGATCAATCATGTCCTAAATCATCTAAATTAGTGGTTTTTGTTTAAATTTTCCCTTAGGTCCTATCACACATTCACACCCATGTTTGCAACTCATCAGCATTATGATCATATCGTCGCTCTTATCTTCGTTTCTAGCAATCATGAAACAATAATATTCAACATAGAATTTCATTCAACACTTAATTACATTAAACAATCTAACCCAAATGATTCAGTTTGTATATTATATATTCCTTTGTTTTAACTGTTTGTACAGGCTGCTGTGAGTACTATGGATGGTATTATTGACACCGTTTCGGCTGATCATCCTCTAATACCTTTAATCAGCCTCCTAAAGCCTAATGGCAAATTGGTTTTGGTTGGCGCCCCAACCAAACCACATGAATTGCCTGCTTTCCCTTTGCTATTTGGTATGGCTTTGATATTCCTCAATGCATTGCTTGTTTTGTTATAAATACTAAATAGAACATAAGCAAGTTGACTTTCTGGTCAATCTCTAGTTTTGACTTTTGAAATTAAAGTCAAAGTCTACTTTTTCATGATTGTAGGGAGGAAGCTAGTGGGAGGAAGTTTGATTGGAGGGATAAAAGAGACACAAGAAATGATTGAATTTGCAGCAAAGCACAAGATAACAGCAGCAATTGAGCTCATTCCCATAGACTATATCAACACTGCCATGGAGCGTCTTCAGAAATCTGATGTGCGTTATCGCTTTGTTATTGACATCGCAAACTCGCTAAAATCCACCTAGTTTCTTAGTTATCGACACACATGTTCGACTGTTGCTTTTTGTATTTTGGTTTGGATTTGGATTAAGAGTTTACTATATTATTGATGATCATAGAACTTTTGAATAATAGTGCATGAGTTGACTGTCATTTGATTGTGAAAACTATTATGTTTCCTAGACAACTGGGAAGAGAGAAATTTCTGACATGACTTTAAATTCGACAAGTCGTTATGGCAACTTGGTTCAACCTTTTATTTGTTGTGGCATCTAAGGTGTGAATTTCTGATGCCATAAAAGTTGCGGGTTTGAGTCCAGGCGAAACTTGTATTGGGTATCTACAAGTATTTTGTAAATCCTCAACAATTGAGAAGAGATGAATTTCTGACATGGCTCGAAATTCGTTATGGCAACTTGGTTCAACCCTTTATTTGTTGTGGCATCTAAGGTATGAATTTCTGACACAACATTAAATTCATAGGATTGAGTCTAAGCTAAGCGTGTTGTGGTTAGTTTTATGTCAAACATGCGAACACGTGTAGCTAAACAAGTTAGGATTGGGTCACTTGTAGATTCGTGGGTTGACATTTACTTCATATGACATTTTATTTATATATGGTATCGTACCATGACTTGAACAATTTAAATGTTTTATGTCAAAGTTTAAAAGATAAAAAAGTAAATAAGCATTAGGTTATACACTTTAATATGTACTTGGATTAAACAAATATAAATTTATTTTTGTATAACTGTTTTGCAGAATTAATAAAATGAAAAAATAAGGGTAAATAGGTCATGTTTGTGTTAAATCGCAAATACGCGTGCGGTGTGTGCATTCATGTGTTTTGCTCAACTTAACCAAACAAATGATCGAACACGAACCAATAAACGCTCATGGTTTTCTTGTCTGTGTCCATTCGTTAAGTTAAGAAAATGAGTGTCTTTGTATTCCTTTATGTTCGTTCATTAATAGTACAAGTTCATTAATAGTACAAACGAACAATTCACAAATGTAAACGGACAAAAACAAACAAAAACAATCATAAACAAATCAACATAAGTGAACATAGATGAATAAGCATAAACGGACATAATTGACCGGACACAAATCACTTGTAAATGTGCACATCAATCTGTTGGGTCTAAACATTAATAAATCTAGACAAAATCATAAAGAGCATATAAATAAACATAAACGAACGTTAAAGTTACGACATAAATGAATGTAAATGAACGAACCTAAACGAATTTATATGAACAAACGTTCCTATACAGAATCGAACGAACAAGACATATATTCATGTTCTTTCGCTTAACTAAATTAACAAAAAAAGAATATTCACATTCGTTAGTTTATTGTATAAACAAAGTTAAATGAACTTTCTGCTTAAGAGTTCACAAACATTTCGGTAAACATGCAAACGTTTGGTTCATTTCTAAGCCTAGTAGAAACGTTAAGAAAGAAAATTGTAGTTTGTAAGAACAAACTGTTTTGGGAAAATAATAGTGTAAATCCCAAAGAAAAGATCTTGCTTGCAACGTTATTTATTTGTCAAAAAATGTCTATTATTGCAAAAAAAAAAAAAAAGTTTTTATTAACGTTTTCTATTAAAAGTAACACCTCAGAAGTAAATCACTTGGTAAAACAAATCATTTAACAGCATTTGCATGTTTAAAAAAGCAGTTAATAGATTACTTTTAACTTGCATGGGTGTAAAATCGGTTATGTCACACACTAAAACCAAAACTCACTACAATTTTGGTTAATTGGTTATGACTGAATAGAGGTTAATTGTTTGCTTGAATTAGTTTGGTTATTTCTCCACCTTAATCCTAACTAATTTAAGGAAAACTCTAATTAAATTATTAACTTTAATATGTCAAAGCGATTTTGGTGTATTAATAAAAAAATGGAATGGGTCAGATTTGGACACCAACTGCCCAAGCACGCGACCAGCGACATCACACATGATGACATGAAAACTAAAAATAGCCAATGTAATAAAGGAAACAAAAATACCCTGAAGGGGTCGGGTTTGAACCTTGGGGTAGAGGGTATAATCCTCGGGGACTTGTGCGGGGAGGGTATGTCACCGATCGGTGACTATACCGTGTGTTTGTGGGTATTCGGTGAGGAGGAGAGAGGGTGGGTATTTCGGTGAGTAGTCACCGATTGTGTTGAGAGGAGAGGAGAGGAGAGGAGAGAGAGAGGAGAGGAGAGAGAGAGGAGAGACCAATCAAGGTTTTTTTTTATTGGGGGGTGTTTGACCATACCTAGTGATTGAGTGTAAAATGGGAAGTAGAATGGGGAGTTGACATGACATAATATTATTGGGTAGGATTTCACTCAAACACCCTAGTGTGATTGACTATACCCTCCACCCTTAGGGTGAGAGGGGCACTCCCCTCTTAGGGGAGTCCCCTCTCTTACGCACACCCAATTACGTTATGCCACGTCAATTCCCCTCTTAAACTCCCCTCACACCCTAATTTGATGGCGGCACTCCCCTCTTAGGGAACTTGGTTTTTAAATTTTTTTTTTTGTTTTTTTATTTGTTGTAATTATGCATGTTTATAAAAAGTATTAATAAAAATTAAATAAAATTTAACAAAAGACATTTCAAAGTAGAAAATAAAAATAAAAATTAAATTCAAACTAGAAAATTAAAATTACATTCAAACTAGAAAATAAAAATTACATTAAAACTAGAAAATAAAAATTTTAGAAATCGCACGGCCACCCGTACTTGTTAGCGATGTCGCGCTTTCGGGCGAGGATGAACGGCAACATATTTGGCGGAGCATCGTCGTGCGACTTGAGGAATGTTTCCATATCTCGATCGTAATTGTAGTTTTTCATCGTCTCGCGTTGTTCCGATATGAGCTCGAGAGCCTGCGACTCTCTTTTCTTCCTCAATTCAATCGCCTCCAATTCCATCGCATGCTTCTTTTCTTTCATGGCGGTGTACTCTTTGAATTGTGCCGCCAACTCGGCCGAGCTTCCCTCGGACGATGTCGCTTGACGCTTGTCTCGCCGTTGTGTTCTTTGTGGCGAGGGGTCTTCGTTCATATCGGGTATGGAAGGGTCCACCTCAACGGGCTTTCTTTTTTGTCCCGAACCTTTCCTTTCCTCACCCAACAATGGGACTTGGGGAACTTGTGGGCACTACTTCCTCGTCCTCGTCATCGTGAATAGGTAGAGGACGTTCAACATTTTCTCGTGTATATGGAACTTGTGGGGAACAAAAACCATACGGGTCGAAGGCAGGGGATTGAGGTGGATCCATTGATAACAAATTTTGATAATAGCCGAAAGGGGGTTGTGGTTGGGTGTTGTAAAAGGAGGGGTGTGAAGGTTGTTGGTAAAAAAACGGGGGTGGTTGTGAAGTATATCCGAAAGGGGGTTGTGGTTGTGCACTTGCACCGCTCGAACCACCACGAGACGGTTGCGAGCCCCGTCCCTTAGTTTTTTTCTTGGCTTCGCGGGGTTGGTTCTCCATTGCTCGGTTTGAAGTGGGTGTGGTTTGAGAGTATAAAAAATTAGTGAAGTGGGTGTGGTTTGAGAGTATAAAAAATTAGTGGTGGGTGAGGTTATTTATATTTGTTTAAAAAGTGAATTTTTTTTTTAAATTTGACCGTTTAAAAATAGCCGTTCCTCAAAAATTGTGCCAATTCAACGCGGTGAACAAGTGCCGAATCCCCTCCCCGAATCGGGTCCCCGCGGTGATGGCGGCGGTGTTCCCGATCGGGGAATTGGGTCACCGCACCCTCTCCCCGAGAGTGCCCCGGATACCCTTAATTGGCTCAATATAAAGCATTGACTAGCCCTTTTAACACCTCATTTGTCTATATTTAAGTGGATTGTAAGTCACATAACACCATTAGGGGTGTTCATCGGTTCGGTTTATGGTTTATTTGGTTTATTCGGTTCGGTTTATTCGGTTTTCAAAATTTTGTACCCCAAACCAAAAACCAAACCAAACCAAATAAGGAATATGCAAACCGATCCAAACCAAACCAAATTCAATTCGGTTTGGTTTCGGTTAGAAACCAAATAAACCAAATCTAACCAAATTATACTAAGTACTTTTTTCCCTAATTTATATTTATTTTTTGTGTTCCAAATTTCGAACATCACAACTAACTTACACCTAACAATATATGAATACAAGAAAGTTTCATTGTGAAAATAAACAAACACATCCATAAAGTAATCGTAGACACAACCACAAAGTTAAAGCTTCAAAACATAGATCATAGAAACTATAAATAGTTAACAAGTCTAATGGCACAAAATATAAATAATCTTCAAACATGAGTCTTTCTTCAAGAAAATGTAGAAATCCTAAGTCCTAGTTTCTATAGGTTTAAAGTTCTATTATTTTAGAAATGAGTGGGTTTGAGTTGGGCTTTTAGATTTACATTTGGTATTTTAGGCTGCATAAAAAAATAACTATTTTGGGCTAATAAATTTTATATGATTTATAAAATATTATTATTTTTATTTAATAATTAATTAAGTTAAATGGTTTATTCGGTTATCCAAATAAACCGAATAAACCAAATAATATAAAATGTGGATCCATAAACCAAACCAAAAACCATATTCACAATTCGGTTTCGGTTAGAAACCAAACCAAAAACCGAATTCGTTATTCGGATCGGTTTATTTGGTTACGGTTACGGTTCGGTTTACGGTTTTTATTTGGTTACGGTTTTTTCTGAACACCCCTAAACACCATCCCTAATAGTCAATACTCTCTAAAAGGTATTATCTGTTACATTAGTATCATAACAGCCATTAAAAATATGTAATACTTGACTTTTTTTAATGCTTATTCAATCATTACATTCCATTTTTTCTCCTTTTTTGGCGTTATACTAAAAACGTCTCTCCCTCTTGATGCTCCTAGAATTAGTTTGGTTATTGTTATTGCCTAGGGAGCAGTGGGGTGGGGGGAGGGGGGTTATCACTTATCAAGTTCCTTCACGCCCTATAATTTCCATTACACATGGTCTAATAATGTTTATTTTTTTTCTTAAGAAAGTGTAGGAAAAAATTTCAACCATTGATTGCCATAAATTAGATGGTTGCCAACAATTTGATAGTACAATTGTAACTAATAAGAAATAAAATACATCTGAAATGTAACGAAGAGAGAAAAATGCTCGGATAGTCCCTGTGGTTTGCTCATTTTTCACCTTTAGTCCCTAACATTCTAAAATTACAGCTATAGTCCCCAACTTTTGAAAATTTGTTCCCGGATAGTCCCTGGCGTAGATGGGGGTTAGTTTTTGGTGTTAAGTGGATGTGAAATGACGAAAATACCCTTACTGTTAAAAAATAAAATTTAAAAAGAAGTTAATATATATAAATTCAACTGGGGCCATTTTTTTCATTTTAAACCTAAAAGTCTAAAACAGGCCAGCACCATCTGCTCCTGTTGGGATTGAACCCTACCAGAGGAACAGATAATGTAAAGCCAAAACCAGATCACAACAGAGGATTCACAATAAACAGTAGTTTACACTTTGCTCTCCCCTTGACAGTGGTTATCTATCAGCTGATGAACCTTAAGTACTGCTCAAAAGAACAACTGATGATCCAAACGCTGATGTAATCCTAAAGACTGCTGAAGATAAACTCTGTTGCTCTATCTACTGCTGTCTTTTAAGTGCTGCTGAAGACACAAACACTGCTCATTCAAGGACTGATCACCCTTGAAGAAAGCACTGATGTTGTTGTTAAGCATCAGTGCTTAGGCTACAACAGTGGAACGTGAAGCAGTTGTTTCCTCATGTTTTGTATCATTATTATAATCAGTTGTTAGACATCAGTAGTTTGTGTAAGAACAGTAGTTATAGTTTGTTAGGCTGTTAGACGTCGCTTTCATGGTGACGTCAGCTGAGATTCCTCAGTGGTTTGGTTTGCCTATAAATGTAACAGTACCCTGTACTGTTACATTTGATTGACTGAGCGAGTTCTTCTCCTCATGTCTAATCCTTTCATCTTGTGTGCAACCAACCTTGGGGCATCAGGCTGAGGGGGAGCTTAGTATGTGAGCATATCTGTAATCTTTTGCTTTGATTTGTAAATCTTTTGACTCTAAGGAAAGCAATTGTTTATCATACTATTCTTCCTTTGATTGTGTTTACAAAGTTTGTTTCCATTTCCGCTGCACTTAAACTGTTCATATCTATTTGATTTGTTCAAAACATACAAACAAACACAATCATAAGAGCCTCCGATCCTAACAATTGGTATCAGAGCTCGGACAGTCAAATTCGATCTAACAATCAATTTGACATAACAGTTCGGCTCAAAATTCATTGATACTAAGGTTGGTTGTATTTTGTTGAAAAACAGAGCATCGACTAAATCATGTTCAAAATGGTTAGTCAAAATCTCTGTAAATCAACCAAGATGTCATATGACACACAAATTTCACACAACAAGTGTTATCATGCAGAAGTCACTCATAATTTTCAGATCTGTAAACATATCTGTTAAATTACGGGGTTGATCTATATTTTTCGAAATTGATTTCAATTGTTGTTTTGATATTTGTGTTGTTTTCATTAAATGCTAAAGTATGAACCTCAGATTAACAAAACCTATGATTCATAAGACATTAGTGTTTTGTTTCTCTATAAAGAGGAAATTGAAACTTTAGTCATTCAGATCTTATGTGTTGAAAACAGGTTGAGTTCCTCAAAAGGACAAAATCAACTATGTTAAAATACATTAAGAATATTCACAAAAACTCAGAGGTGTGTTTATCTCAAAACTTTTGTAGTCAAAAGAAAAGAGTATAAACATAAAACACTTATGAGTCAAAGTTTTGGGTAATAATGGTAATTAAGCAACTATGTGCATTTATCTGTTCAGAAAAAGGTTTTGATTCCAGTAAATGAACTCCAAAAGAGGACTAGACAAATGCTCAAAAAATTTTCTCTATGTGTCCTCAAGTTTGCAATCGATTGTCAAAGAAAATGGTTCCAAACAGTGGTCAAAATGCATCCAAAAGTTCCTTCCACTGGTGACCACTGACCATTTTCAAAACTTATGTATGATATGATTATATACTCTATTGAATTTATACCAGATCCTTTTTGATACTATTCTCAGAAAAATCCTTTAACTATTTTTTGATTGTTCAAAGGATTTTCTCAAATAATCAGGATATATTATTCATTTTTTTGGAATAATATATATGGAACTTATGCTTGTTTTTGTTGGCAATAGTTTCAGCTCCTGTCAGGATGTAATACCTCATTTTTATGGTACTAGTGTCCTCATAAATGGGTCAAAAGAAAATGGTACATATGTCATGATCATGTCATACTCAGGTTTGCTCCTAAATTTTTATCAAAGGTTGATTGCAAACTGTGCTTAAAATACTAGGATACTCATGTTTAATTGAATATTAAACGAAAATGAGTTGCCTTAGCAAAAAGTTTTCATCATCTGGGGACTAAACCACTGTCCTTCAAAATTGACATGTGGCAAAACCTTGAATGAAAATCCTCAAAATTGTTGCTGTAACATCTGTCTTTCAGATATTTACCATTTACCCTAACCACTGTTTTGTTCCAAATTCTGATTCCTAAACACTATCCACTGCTGAAAGTTAACCACTGATCCCTTATTTTCTTGAAAAGCACTGATGCTCAAAATCAGTGTCTTATCCACTGATATGCTATCCACTGATAGTAAAAATCATCCACTGCCCATAATTTTTACCGTTGTAACCACGGATGTTTGATACGTCAGTGGCTCTTAAAACAACTGTTCTACATACTTCATCCGTCTCATCAGTGTTTGACACGTGGTCAGTTTTTAGTCCTCAGATCTTAATAACCGCTGCCACATCAGCGATCATTTTTAAATAAAACCCTGCCCTAAACCCCTAACAGGGTTTTACACTGTCGAATTGAATTCCAAAAATTCTCTTCTCATAGCAGTTTCCAACCCTTCTTCTCAAAATCTCCAAAATCTTCCTTCGTTATTCTCCGAAACAATGACAAAATCAAAATCAAAACCCAAATCACCATCGCCTTCCAAAGAGGTCGCTCAAACGACCGAAGAACCCATCGAAATACCATTCAAACAATCTCACAATTATCTGGGTTTACTCACAAAACCTACCGATAATCACACCTTTGACACCATCATTGACGCAATAACTGGATCAAAGTACAAAACTTTGTTGACGGTGAATGCTCCCATATATTTGCAAACCCAGAGAGAGTTTTGGAAAAAGGCGACGCTTGAAAAACAAGACGGAAAAGTCATAGCCATAAACTCCTCGATACAGGGTAAAGCAGTTCAAATAACCCCACAGTCGATCTCCGAAGTCTTTAATCTCAACGATCAGGAAGGTAAACTCTCATTTGAAAAAGTCGAGATGAAAACTGATTTCGTGAAAAGGGGTTATGCAGAAGAACCAAAGGTAGATACCCTACAAAAGGGTTATTTTCCATCTGCACCCAGGTTTTTATTTCACACACTCTTGATGTGTGTTTCAAATAAAACAACATCATTCAACGAAATACCATTGAAAATTCAAAGTCTGGGTTACACTATTTTGAATAATAAAAACTATAACTACTCCCAGGAGATTTTCAATGACATGGTGAAAAACGTTGAAAGTAAAGCATTTTTACTTTTTCCAAGATTTTTGAGTTATTATTTTGAACAAAAAATTGAAAAGAAAAATGTAAATTTGCTCAAACAAGGTGTTCATTGTCAAATAAAAAGCATAACAAAAGAAACATTTTCAAGGATGATGGCACCAATAAAAACAAAAGCAGGGGTATCTGAGCAGACTTTAGCGGTTACAACTGCTCCTCAGGTATCAGCTGCTGAGCCCACTGCTCCAGGTGATCATAGCAGCACTCCCACTGCTTTGAAACCCACACCTGCCACTACTAAAAAGACCAAAAAGAAAACATCCAGAAAACCCACCAAACCCAAAACAAAGGCAACTCTGGAAGATGAGATCCCAGAGGAAATGCCTGTGACAACACAAAAGTCACCACAAACCACTGCTGCTACTTCCTCACAGCAGTTGGAAGAAAGATCTCAACCCATAACCGAAACTCCTCCTGCATCCTCACAAAAGGATCAGGTTGTAAGCACAGGGACACCACAATATGAAGCTCTGAATCCACTCGGATCCATCTTCCTCAGTCCTGATCCCAAGGACATGTCTCTTTCAACCCCCATCCCCTCACCAATAATAATGCCACAATCCATGCTACCTCTGTTGCATGCAGCTGCTATTGCACAGACACAAACCAGTTCCTCTCTATCACCTATCACTGAGAGTATACATCCACAAGTGACTGGGTCTGATGCGTATACTTCTGCTATCCCAGCAACAGTTGAGGATGTTACACTGCAGGAGTTACAAGTAACTCCTGTCAGTAGTTCAAGTGGAGCAGCAACTACAACTGGTGGATCAACAGATCCTCAGTTGGACAGTTGTTTCATAAGTAAGACTCCCTTGAAGGCAATTTCTTCCATGGCAACTTCGGTGACCATCAGTGAGTTAGATCTAACCACTGGTACCATCAAAGGTCTATCGAGTGCTGAAGAAAGAAGTCCCCAGTACCGAGAACAAGGGGCATCAATGGATGATTTTTGGGACTCTGTCCCTAAGACACACATTGATATAACCACTGCTGGTGGGGATTCAGATGATCCTACTAAAGTAGGTGATGATTCAAAATATCAGGAATTGACGGACAGGGTTGACAAACTGGAAACCTCAGTTGCTGAAATAAAGGAGATGGTGCAAGAGATTTTAAAAGCTCAAAAAGCACAATCCACTGCTGCCCCACCACAATCTGCTGTTCCTGCTCAAGCACCTGCACAACATGCATTTGCTGAAAATGAGCTTTTGAATATTTTTCAACCTATGCTTGAAGCACAGCAACTTATGGCTGACAAAAAACATGCCATTCAAGTACAAATGCTGACCAACATGGTTGAATCAAGGTTCAAGGATACTCAAGCAGATATCAAGGCTATTAAGGCCAGTATCCAAACTACCACTGGAAAGGCTCCTTCAACTTTACTATTCTTTAATGACCCCCTTGCAGATAATGCCAAAAAGGGGGAGATAATGAAGCAAATGAAGAAGAAGGGAATTGAACATGGCCTTCATATTGAACCTGAAAAAGAAAAAGAAAAAGAAAAACAGGTCTCAAAACCTGTTTGCCAAACAGCTGATACAGCAGCAGTTACAAAAACTGCTGCTGCAGCAGTTACAAAAACTGCTGTCAGTAGCCAAACAGCTGCCATTTCTTCAACACCCACACTTTCAACACACACCACTCTACCACACACCACTACAACTACTGCTCCACCATCATCATCTACAATCATACCATCACCACTGCCTCCTGCCATAAAGCAGAAGACAAAAGATGTTACAACATCTGTTGTAATGACAGCAGCGGTTGAAGCACCAGTGGTTTCAACCACTGTCAGTCAATCACTGCCACAAACCACTGCTATCCAATCTACCACCACTGATCCACCCAAAACATCATCTGCTTCTTCTTCATTAAAAAGGAGAAGAAATCTCATATCAGATGATGATTCATCACCATCACCACCAACATCACCACTTCCATCCCCTGCTAAAAAGCAGAAGACAACTGCTGACATATCAGTAGTTGTAATGACAACAGATGTTGAGACACCAGTTGTTTCAATAGCTGTTAGTCAGTCATCTTCCACTGTTCCCACCAGTCTTGCATCACAACCTCCTAAGCTTTACAAACAAAAAAGAGAAACAACTCAGGACACTGATGAAAAGTATGATCCTGTTGCTGCTAAGAATCCACTGGAATTAGAAGCTGTGAAAAATGAGATGAAACAATTTTACACTGAAGATGATCCTTCAAAAAGGAAATTTCCTTCTCTCATAGGTTTCATAATTCCAGAAGACATGAATGAATATCTTGAAATGAAAGTAAGACAAGCAAGGATAAGAGCCAAAATTGAATGTAAGAATCAAGGCAATGAAGCTATTTTGAAAAGAAGAGAATTCCTGCTCAACAAGGTTAAACAAATAAAGGAATATGCAAGTGATTTGAACAAGGAAATGTCAAATATATCTCCTGAAGCAGATCAACGAAATGAATTAAGGAAGGAATATCTTGCATACATAATGAAAGAGAAGTTCTATCCTGCTGAAGAAACAGATTTCAAAGATTGGCCAATAATTGCATTAAAGCATGAGGCAAAAAGAATTGAAAAGGTTAAAAATGATTCAAGAAAGAAGAAGACAGCTCCAAATTGGAATAAATACAAGAAGTTCATAGCTGATCTTACTTTTGAATACAAGAGAAAGAAGCAGGAGTTGGTAGATGCAAGAGTGGATTCTGCAAGTGCCATAGCAAAATGGACCAAGCAGCAAACAGACGAAGCTTATGAAAGACTTAGGAAAAGGAGGGACACTCCTAAAAAGTCTGACTACAAAAAGCTAAAGGAACAGGTCAAGACCTTTGAAACACAGATCAGCACAGCAGAAGCCTTTGTTACAAGGTTGAGAAAAGAAAGGAAGGAAATGCTGACTGTTGAAAAAGAAAGGCTTAAAGAAGATGATCTGATTGAAGAAGCTACCAAGAAATTGGCTTCAGATAAAGAAAACTTAGCAAAACTACAAGACCTTACCAAAAGGGTAAAAGTAGTAAGCAAACAATCATCAGCAGATATCACAGACAGAGAGCTTGATCAACAACAGAAACAAGAGCTACTTAACAAAGAAGTTGCAGAAGATATAGCTGCAGCAAACAAAGTCATAGAAGAAGCTTTTAAAAGAATGTCTGAAGTTCAAGATACTGCTTTACAATTTTTCTCAAGGCCAAATACATCCAGCTCATCAGGAAATAAATCTCTCCCAAGAAACCCATTTGGTTTAAAAATACTAAAGTGGATGTCTGATCAAAAGACCCACGTATTGACCTTGGTCAGAACCAATGGAGAAGTGAGGCATATATCAAGGAATCAAGCACTAGGCCTGGGTGTTGAAGATCAACTAGATCTCCTTGAGCTTACACTGTGCAGGGATGAAGATGACACAAGTTCCAAGGAATTTGAAGAAGAATTTAAAAGACATGTAAGGGAACTTCTGATGAGAAATAAAAATCCAGAATAATGATAGGTTTTGGCATTATCTGTTCCAGGGGGAGATTGTTGGGATTGAACCCTACCAGAGGAACAGATAATGTAAAGCCAAAACCAGATCACAACAGAGGATTCACAATAAACAGTAGTTTACACTTTGCTCTCCCCTTGACAGTGGTTATCTATCAGCTGATGAACCTTAAGTACTGCTCAAAAGAACAACTGATGATCCAAACGCTGATGTAATCCTAAAGACTGCTGAAGATAAACTCTGTTGCTCTATCTACTGCTGTCTTTTAAGTGCTGCTGAAGACACAAACACTGCTCATTCAAGGACTGATCACCCTTGAAGAAAGCACTGATGTTGTTGTTAAGCATCAGTGCTTAGGCTACAACAGTGGAACGTGAAGCAGTTGTTTCCTCATGTTTTGTATCATTATTATAATCAGTTGTTAGACATCAGTAGTTTGTGTAAGAACAGTAGTTATAGTTTGTTAGGCTGTTAGACGTCGCTTTCATGGTGACGTCAGCTGAGATTCCTCAGTGGTTTGGTTTGCCTATAAATGTAACAGTACCCTGTACTGTTACATTTGATTGACTGAGCGAGTTCTTCTCCTCATGTCTAATCCTTTCATCTTGTGTGCAACCAACCTTGGGGCATCAGGCTGAGGGGGAGCTTAGTATATGAGCATATCTGTAATCTTTTGCTTTGATTTGTAAATCTTTTGACTCTAAGGAAAGCAATTGTTTATCATACTATTCTTCCTTTGATTGTGTTTACAAAGTTTGTTTCCATTTCCGCTGCACTTAAACTGTTCATATCTATTTGATTTGTTCAAAACATACAAACAAACACAATCATAAGAGCCTCCGATCCTAACAGCTCCATAACCACACCTCCACCATCGACCACCCCCTCTACCCACCGCCTCCACCATCAACCTTCACCACCGCCTCCAATTTCGTGGTGGGGTGTCTATGGATTTTGGGGGTTAGCAAGTCTGCTCTGTTCAGACACCAGTAATAACTCTATGATTTCTGCATTAGAATTGGGTCAGAAACACAAATTCAAACATGAACAGTCTCTTTCTGATTCTGGTTCTGCAACTGTTCTGAATCATGATGAATGGAGGGATATGAAGGTTCCTAGGATTAATCAAGAGGAAGATATTTCTAAGGGATGTTGTTGCAGCAGCAGCAACAAAGATCTAGTTGCTTTGTTTTTTATGGTGCACAACATATGCTTAGCTTTTCTAAACCGAATAGTCATTTGACCAATACATTGCCTTATTATGGAAGAAAGAATGTTGGTATTGTGAATACTCTCTTTCATTTTTGTTTTATTAACAGTTTTAGAAGACAAAAGTTAGGAAATATTGAAGAAACCCCCCTTTGCTCTGTTTATTTTTTTAGTTTAAATCTCAGATTTTGGAGATGTGTTTTGTGAATGGTCACGTGGGGTCTCATGAACAAACTTAGTGGCTTATGTTTGGGAATTTGAAGAAAAGTATAAGAAAAAGTTGAATAATTGTTTTTCTTTCTTTTGTTTTTTAATTTTTGAGCATAATAATAATAAATCTCTGATTTTGGAGATGGGTTTTGTAATTAATTGGTGATGTGGGGTTTCAAATTGAACTAATTTTACGGTTTTTTGTTTGCTAATTTGACATTTTTGGGGATTTGATTACAGAGTATGGTGTCTGAGGGGTTATGTGGTGTGGAGGTGTTATGGTGGTGGTGGTATGGTGGTGAAAGGTGATTGTGGTTAAGAGTGGGGAAGAGGAAGTGGGAGGGGTGGATGGTGGGGCCTACATATATTTTTTAATCTTTTAATGTTTTATTTGTTGATTTTTTAATACTAAGGGCATTATAGTCATTTTACAACAACTTAACTGAGAAAACTAACTCCTATCCGCGCCAGAGACTATCCTGGAACGAAATTGCAAAAGTTGGGGACTATAGCTGTAATTTTAGAAAGTTAGGGACTAAATGTGAAAAATAGGCAAACCACAGGGACTATCCGGGCACTTTTCTCTAACGAAGAAAAATAAATTTGTAACTAATAAGAGGTTAAATACGTCTTGAACGTAACAAAGGAAAATAGCGTCAAAAGGGGACGGAGATATGTGCCATTTTAAAAAGCAGGTAGGAGGGCTTATAGGAAAAGAGATGCCAACTCCTTCGAAAACCTCAGACCCTTTTTTTTTTGTTGCAGGCGCATCCAATCCTAAAAGGGCTAGGTCAACTAATTGTAGCACATATTTAAACCCTTTTACACTATCTTTTATACCTCAATAAAAAAAATCAAGGATCGTTTCTGATCCTTCTCATCTTGATGAACTCTTGGGCCTCAACAATTTACACAACCCAGTCACGTTGGATCTCAACACTCCTAATCCTGTGGATTTGCTTTTTGACCCGAATCTGAGCCTGCAAAGTAGTTTATCAAAGAAGCAGGTGGAGGCCCTTCCTAATCAATCTAAAGTTTCTCTCAAGGTTGGCAAAAAAATGGTTTGGGGGAATCTAAAAAACGGGAGATTATGATTATGGAAAAGATAAAGGTAACAAAGGTGGTGGCAATCCCGTTCGAAAGCCGAAAAGGAGAGCAAAATCCAGTTGCATAAAGGATGGCAAGGTCCCAGTTCTTAACGCTTCCTAAGTTGGGTTACATGTACCCTCCTCCGTATCCGCCTTGATATGCATGTGGTCCTACAGGTTTTGCCTTGTGTTGTGGTTTTTGTTAGCATTGTGTGGCTTTTGTTCTTAGGGTGTTGGCGTTCTTTCTTTGGGTGTTGGAGCCTTAGTGTTGGCTTGGTGTTTCCCGGTGTTTTTTTGCTTTCTTGGTGTTTTTGTTGCGCTGTATCTAGCTTTTTGCTAGTTTTGGTGGAATAAATTATTTTTAGTTGTTAAAAAAAGAAAAACAAATCTTTCAATCCTAATTATTTTTAATATACTTAGTTTTGTAGAAAAATTATACCAAAAACTCTAGAATTGAATTGGGCAAATTAGTATTACCAGATAAGTATGGTAACATCTTTCTGGTCACTAATTGTCTATGTATCTCATTCGACATAGTGCAACTTGAAATAACGTAATCTCGTTATTCCCACTAGTTTAGTTAACTTAGCGATATTCATCGCTTTCATATACTATCGAATTCTTTATGAATCCGTTACTTTGACCCGTTTAAAGGTCTTTAGTGAAATCCTTCACTTTTAGCAACAAATTCTTTTGTTTTCAAATTTATTTATTCGGTTCAGTTATACCGAATCTACCGCTTACAAGCAAACCAATTTTTTTTTTATTTGAATTGCTGACCTTAACCGGTCTCACTAATTAAACTTATTAGTCCAGTTACTTTCACCGCTCGCTTGGTTATAATGTGATTCTACCTCACATTGCATTTCTTGACCGTGATCATGTCACGTCACTCCAAATTTCATATCAACTTTTTTTTTATTTTCGAAAATATTACTTTTCGAATATATCGCCTAGCACCAATCAGTGTCAAGACTTATATCTTTCATGTTTACCGTTTATACGTCCATCATAATACATTTTCGTAGAAACGTTATTTCTTACCAAAACCGAAGTTTTGGTTTAGCGTCTTCTCTTTAACCTTTGTCAATTATCCATACCGGGATATTGACAGTCCAAAATTTATTCTTTTTCAGTCTTTGTTTTATGCGAGGATTCTCCATTTAATCCCTCGCTTTGTCTAATTAACCCGTAGGTTTTATCACTTAGTCTATGGGCTATTTTATTAGACCTTCATCTCTTTAAGGCGAGGCCCTTATGATCCCTTTGCTTCAATTCATGACCCGTGGGTCATTTTGGTCCCGTGGACCTTTACACTAATTAACATCCAGTAGGTTATGCTAATCCCGTATATCATCTTTTATTCAAGTCTTTATTCAACTGTATATATATATATATATATATATATATATATATATATATATATATATATATATATATATATATATATATATATATATATATATATATGGTGTCAAGGCACCCCTTTTATGTCTAGAACGATCTACTTTTGCTTTTTGGATTTCATTCTACCTTGACCGTAGTCTAAGGCTACATTTGTTCTCTTTTGAATTTTCTTTCTGACTTTATGACTTCTAACGTCATTTACACGTCGGTTTGTCCTACACTTACCGTTACCCGGTTCTTACCTATACTTCTTTACGACCCATTACCCGGGCTCTTTATCTTAGTGTTTTTAACATTTTTGTTTCGCTAGTTTGCGTTTTTCCTATATATATTCCTTTATGACCCATCACGTAGGTTCATTAATGTTTCGCGCTTCCATTATTTGGTTTGCGCTTACTTGCACTACCAAGTTTTTATACCTTATTTATCTCGTTTGACTTGTTCGTGTGAAATTTCATCACTTGTGAACATCAAACTCCATTCTTTATTCGACCCATTCAACTTTAAAATAGTTGAGCGTAGTTATTAACATTTCTGTTTGCAAATTCTCATTGTCTTTTAGTCATGACTCATATTCCAAGTCTTTTAACTTTCTATTTCGCGTTCCCGCCTCTTGGTTTACGCATTCTTCCCAAATCCTACCCATTCATCGGGTATCTTTACCGTAATCATTTTCAAGTAACCATTCTTATATGGTTTTAGACGTTATTTTAATTTATTTGGTCGTCTTAGCGAGATCCATCGCTTTTATTCAATCAAGTCCTTTATTCTTTATTTAATTCGTTTGACTTGCCCATGTGAATTTCATCACTTGTGACAGTCAAACTTTTATCCCTATGCCTTAGCATTCCTATTGGTCGGTCTGTATTTTCTTTTTACTTGATCCTTGTCCCTTCTCTCGGGCTCGTTATTCTTGCGTAATACGCTTCCGTCATCCGACTTACGTTTACGTTTACTATCAAACATCTTACTTATTTGATTCATTTGGGTACCATTTAAGTTAGTCCCATTCACCCCACCCTTACTACATCAGACATAAATGTGTCCGCTATAAGAAGTTCATGGTATCATATGCAACTACTTACTTGGCCAGAGTAAGCGATTAACACATGACACGCATGACCTTTTTATAGTTTTCACATCATGCCCTATGTAAGTAATGCCTCTATTTGTTTCTCTTGGAAACAATATCCTGAATACATTTTCTAAAACTTTGATTCGCTTGTATTTAATTATTAGTAGTAAAAATACTAAAAGACGGGTAAAGTACCGTTAATAGTAAAAATAACCAGGTAAATAATTGGATTTAAATAAGAAATCCTAATAATTAAATACAAGTGAATCAAAGTTTTAAGAGATTGAGTTTATAAGAGCCCGAGTTAACGGGACTTAAAATACAACGGGTTATAACTCCCGACCCCATTAAATTAACTAGGAATAATTAACCTAGTTAATAATATATGATTAGGTTATAAATAATGGATTATAACTTATATAGATCAAAATAAAACCTTGAGGGACTAAAGGTGGACAATTGGAAACAAGTTTATAACTAAAACTTAAAAACACCAAAACACACACATATTTGTGTGTTTTGGTCGATATATGCAGGAGAAAAAGGGGAGTTCCCTTCCAAGAACCCTAACTCACAAAAATTGCCAAAATCAAAGAGAAATCAAGCCAAGAATTTGGGGCTTTTAATAAAATCGTGATCACCAAGCTTAGGGGATCACAAGGTATGTTGAATTTTGATGTTTATTGATATTTCGAATTTTGTGATGAACATGCATGAACGAAATTCTTGCATGAATGTTCAATGTTATAATCATATTGGTGTGGGTACAAGTCTAGGAACAAACCCTAGATGTAAACTTGTAGAATTGTGCCATAAACTAGTGATTTATCAAATAGCCAAGTATGAGCTAAGTGGGTTTTGTTGATTTGATGAAATTGATGTGTATAAACATCATAATAATTCATATGAATGAACTATTCGAACAAATTAGAGATTTTGTTAAGAATTCATAAGTGATTAGAAGTGGGTTTTTACACAAGAATTAAACTCATGGGTATGATGGTCAAAGTGTATATGTGCATACAATGACTAAAATTACATGTTGATTTATGGTTACTTGGGGTATGAATCAAATAACATGTTAGTAGAAGTAACGTCTCAAAAGATGACGCTCACTAAATGGTTAATAATGTGCCTAAATCGAGTCATGTGAACTTGTTAGTGCAACCATATTTGTAAATTGGTGGTTTGACCTTTAAAAGTCAAACCGACATATGATAAGGTTCATTAAGAATAGTGATAAAAGATTCATAAGGTGTGAAAGTTATGATCTTGAATGACTAATCTAACCACCTTGAAAACGATGATGATAGTTTGACGCGCAACAAGCTAGGTGGAAGCTTGATGAGGGAGCGGGTCAAACGAATCAAGAAGGAAAGGAAAAGCGTAGTTCGGATGCGAGGTAAGTTAAGCTTACGCCCTTATTACTTTTATTACAAAATGCTTATTGTGAGCATGGAATACGATTTATATTAAGTAAATGAAACATGATGTTCCGGCGCGATATAATGCTAGTCGGAACAAGCGAAAATGGTAGAAACCATAAATTATGATAGAAAGGGGTAAAAATGGTGAAATGGTAATCCGGACATGGGTTAACGAATAGATAAAGGGATTTAAAATGACACCATTAGGCATAAGTCATAATGGGTCAAATAAAACAGGAAACGACTTCCAAGTTGGATGATTTCAAAAAGTAAACCGAGATAGGTTTAAGGGGTGAATTGGTAATTAAGTGCCATCTTATAATGACAATTGGTCATTTCTACTAAACGGGTCAAATGGTGTTGTTAACACCATTTGTCAATAATATTTGATGATTACTTGTTGAGTTTTATGGTTACAGGAATTAACACATGGTTAGCATTGCTATTATCTAGATATTAATAGCGAAAGGTATTAAAACGGGTCAATATGTTGATCCGAGCCAGGTATGCATAATCATGTTGTAGTTAAAAGTGTTATTTTGGTCGAATAATTGGTGAGAGTCCTTCGTCGTAAAAGAAGGACCAAAATCGACCAAAACGCCCTTGTAGGCTAAACTGAACAAACAACCCTTAAAGGTTGTTTGGAAACGAATTTCATGATTAGATAAATACTTAGAATAAGTATAGATGTTGAAAGATGTAATACGTTAGTCAAATAACTCTATTTGAGTCTTGCCGTAAAATAACAATCCGAAGGGTAAAACTCGGAACATATAGATATACACATTGAAATCCAACACACAAAGAGTTGTAGTTGAAGATTACTTGATAAGAAATGTAGGAATAAGATGCTAGAAATGAATGAAAGCGATTTCAAGCTTTAAAGTGCTTAAATACCCTTAACGGGTCAAAATAAGCATACGATCGAAAACGGGTTTAAATGCTGTAATAAACCTATGATTAGAACCTAATATAGTAGGTAACATTAATTTGAAGAAGTGTATGAGATATACGAATCAAATAAATACGTTTGTTTGATAAAATGCATAAACGGGTTAAATTTCGGTAAAAAGGTAACGAGTCGAAGGCTTAGAAGTCTCAAAATTTCTTATGTTGGATGTAGGATTTTTTAACTCCATAAGATGGAGGATTAAATTACGGACGCGTAGGAAAAAGAATCGGGTAAAACGGATCAATAACGAAGAAGTTATGGCCGTTTCCGTGAAATCAGATCGTGTTGTGTATGTACAGCATTAGCTAAGGCAATAGGCTGTGAAAAACAGGGCTAGGCGTGACACCTAGGCCCTTGGCGTTACGTCTAGCCCCCTAACTCTGAAATTTTTTAAATTTTGTCATTTTTAACCCCTGTACTTGTTTGAATTTAATATTTGACTATCAAAACTAACTTTTAAGTTGGTTTTGAACATAGGTGAATGCCAAGAGTGCACGGATGAAGATCAAGCGACGAGCAAGAACCGAACACGATCACGAAATAAGCTTCCGCACTATGTATCGTTATTATGTTAAACGACGAACGTACACATGATATGTTGTATACTTTTTAAATTGTAAAAAGTTTTTAATAAACCCGTAATTTCCAATGCATATGTAATCTTAATTACATGACTGTTTTTCGTAAATGATACGTTAAACCTTAATTTATAAGAACGGGTGTTACACCTCGTTAAAAACCTTGCTAGGAAAACCCAGTGGGACAAAACCTCAGCTAAGGAAAAAAGAGTGCAGCGCGCATTTTCTCCCCCTGATACTTTTGAGTCAGGAATGTTGCCTCATTAAAAACCTTACTAAGAAAACCCAATGGGACAAAACTTAGTCAAGGGAAAAAGAGTGCAACTTGAATAAGTCTCCCCCTCATTTTAACATGTATCCTTTAAGTGGCGTGTGTCCATCTTCCTTGAAAGTCGAATAAAGCTTTTGTAGCGAATAATTTGTCGCTTGATCCCTTAATGTGCAATCCTTTATGTTGAGCAATGTTGTATAATCTTCCAACGAGACTTTAGGTGCCTCATTCCAAAAATGATCATATGTCCACGTCTGTGTTCCATTACATTCCTGCATCTACAAGACTAACAAAACTTGTTTTGATGGGTTAGTAAAATATAATCAAATATTGTTTATACCTGAAATTTTCTTTGAACTCATTCCAATGTCTCTTCGCTTGACAAAGGTTATATCATGACAATAAGCTCAAGTGAACGATATTATAACCATACATAGCTAGCAAAACATATTAATGCACTTATGCATTTAACGATGGTACTTCTAGAATGAAAATCTCTAGGAGATGATAATAGGCATTTCTTATAACAAATGACTTAACAACTAGGGGTGTTCAAGATCGGATAATCCGCTTTTCGGATATCCAAAAATCGGATATCCGAAAATTTCGGATATTGAATATTGACATCTGAATCCGAATCCGAAATTTCGGATATCCGAACTTAAAAAAAAACAAAAAATCTGTTTTCTAACTAGATCAAAACTAAACCTGTTTCGTATCCAATTTTCCGAGTTTATAACATCTAAAACATTCAACAAACTGATAATAAAATCCAAGCTTAAAAAGTTCAAATTTTCAAAACAACACAACATATTCAAAACAATCCAAAGTTTTAAACAACTAAACATTCAAAACAAGATATAAATTAAAGTAGTTCTTATAATAAAAACAATAAATCCAGCCACAAGCGCTTATAAACATCCAATATTCATCCCTTGTAACCCTGTAAACCTGTGATAACATAACATATATTATATAAGTGAAATATATTTAAAACCTTAGTAAGTTTTTTGTAGATTAAATTTTGTAATCATTTTAAAATATTATTTGGTTGTTTGATTAATCTTGTTTAATTAAGAAAGAGACTTTTCCCCCAATTTTTAACCACCTGCATCACTTGCTTTGTTTGGTTAGTTTCTTTGAAGAAACATAGTATGGTTATGCAAATAATTTGAAATTTTTTGTACTCGTTAATGTTTTATCATTTATGCAGAAACTAAACAAACAGTTTTGTATAAATCAATTTCCAATTTTTGAAACATTCCAACTCTTGGTAGGGTTGGAATTTGCTAGAAAATCAAACAAAATCTAAACAAACAGTTGTGTATAAAATCAATTTCCATTTTTTCTAATTTCAATCCTAAAAATCATTACTTTTTTAACATCTATCTAAAGAATACAAGATTCTTCAATCAAGAAACAAAATCAAAACCCTAAATCCTAATTTCACATACAAACATCAAGAACAAACTCTACAAACTACAAATCAATCTAGAAACTGATGAATAACCATTAAAATGTTAGATTTGTTACCTTTTGTAATAGAAATTACAAGTTTCCTGATGAAGATGTGAACTCAAAAACCACCAAGTATCTACAATCGATTACCATGTAGAGGTTAGATACTAATATACATCTCAAAAAATCCGAAATTTACTGTTAGATACTTAGATATAGAATGTAAAGATGAGAAATCGAACCAATGGTGTGAACTGAACAAGTATCTGAAATCGTAGACTTGTAGGATTGTGAACTGAAATCGAACCAATGGTGCGACAGATGACGAGGAGAGCAGATCGGCGTGGACTGTGAACTGAACAAGAAGGGGGCGACGCTATGGACAACTGAAGAAGAAACCCTAATTTTTCAAAATGTGCGTATACTTTATCATATAATGGCTGGTGTATTATTTCTTAAATGGGTAAGGGTCTTTACCCAAAAATAAATGGGTAATGGCCATTAGTATTGGGCCGTAATGCATAACCAAACCCATTAACATATTTATATTTTTTTGTTTTTTAAGTTTCGGATTCGGATAATCCGAATATCCGAAAATTTCTAGAATTAGCATCCGAATCCGAACTTTCAGATTATCCGATTTTCGGATATCCGAAAATTCGGATATCCGAAATTTCGGATATTTCGGATACGGGTTTTCGGATATTTCGGATTCGAATTCGGATTCGGATTTTTTTGAACACCCCTATTAACAACCTTTAACATACTTTAAGGTCCAACTATGTCCATACTAAAATATCCAAACATCATCTTCTAGATGTACTTGAGGGATTAGTAAAATATAATTACATATATACTCGAACTGTAGTTCGAGTAATAATTAGACCGTGCCAAGGTCATTAAAAAATTCTCCCTCTAAAATGTCGACAATTTCTCTCAATGATGCCTAGACATCATTACTGTAAATTGCGATTATAGTGAACTTTTAAAAGTAGAATGTTCATAGAACATGGCTAGTTTAATCAAACTTATATCACTCTTTATGCGAATATCTCGAGTTGTACAACACTCGTTTCGGCTATTTAGTCCATACGTATTTTGTCAACTTCATATAATACGTTCTTGAGGTTTTGACATCATTAATGCTTCTAGCATTATCAATCCATGAGGGAATTTATTCCATCTTATCCAAATATGCATTTGCTTTCACTCTTTAGAAGTTTTGCTATATAAATTTGCTCATTTAACACATAGATATCTATATCATATGCAAAATGTCATGAACCCTTGCTTTTATCTCCAAAATCCATATTGTACCATGCGTGTACACTATTTATTGAGATATCTCAATCACCGGGTACAAGTTTTCTATGTATGTTTCTTGGTGCACAAGTATTACATCGCTAAGATGTGTCAATTAACCTTTTAAGCACTCAATTGCTTTAGAAACTCATCAGGAGTTCTAATTATATCCAACATGTAAAATAATCATAACCTATTCAAATCAGAATATGTATAGAATGATCACTTTGTTCTCGAGAACTTACTTTACATGACCTACATAATTTAATCCTTCGGGACTTTCATGTAAACTTTCAGTATCAAGTGATACATAACATTCATAAGACGAATATCAACTCTCTCTTTATATTACCAGACTAATAAAATATTGGAAAGTCAATACATCCACCACTGGAGAAAATGTCTTCTCATAATCAATCATAGGTCTTTGCGAAAATTATTGTGCCACTAATTTTTCCTTATATCACTCAATTTGATTTTCACATAATTCGCATAAAAGACCCATTTATGTCCAACATATTTTACAACTTCAGTTGTATGTACTGTTGGTCCAGATACTTTCCATGTCATTAGAAAATTTAGCTTTGCCTTATTTGCGTCTTTCCATTTTGGCCAATCATTTCTTAATATTCATTCATAGGCAAATCTTAAATCTTGATTCTCACCATTTAATCATTCTAAGCGCTACATTATATACAAAAGTATAACGACGTCGATTTTTATTTCGATTCCATACATATCTTAGACTTGATACAACTTATCGAGATCTCTTTATTTTTAGGTACCTGAGATTCTTCTTGAACCATCATGTCTATTGTCTCTTCAGGAGATCTTATTACTATAACCTCGATGATGTGCGTTAGGTGTGATATATTTTTATGTATATTTTTAGCCCTTTTAACACTTTAGACAAGTTTTAAATTTATAAAACACGATATTTTACTAACACTAAACACACATATGGGCAAGTGCACCCATCGTGAGCGTAGTATAGCGTTGGTAAGATACCGAGGTCGTCCAAGGACACAAGAGCTTTTTGTACCGGTTTATCCTCAACGTCTAATCAAATCAAAAGTTTAGAAAAAGGTTTTAAACATGAAAATAAAAACTAAAAATGCTGAAAATAAAAATAAAATAGATAGACAAGATAAATCACTTGGATCCGACTCGCCTTTAGTGTAACCTTTGATTATTTCCGCACTTTTGCACTTTTTAAGAGATTATCTTAGTTATAGTAGTAGGCCCCTCTTTTGAAGGTGACGTTACCCTCAACCCAGTAGTTTGAGTCAGCAAGGATACAATCCTAAAGGGTTAGATTATTGAAAGATAATTAATTAAGTTATTAATGCGTAATGTGGTATGCCCCTCTTTTGAAGGTGACGTTACCCTCGGCTAAGTGGTTTGAGTCAGCAGGGATACAATCCCAAGTAGTCGGGTTAATGTATTAATAATCGTTTACATATGAGGGGATCAAGCCATTCGCACCCCCGCCATCCACTACCAGTGGGTATTGAAGGAGGTCCTACTAAGCTTGACCCAGGTCCTTGCAAGATTTATACACTGAACAAGGCAAGAACCTTACTAAACCATTCCCTTAACCCCCGACCAGGTAGCCAACATATCTCTATATAGACCGTAGAGATATGAATGGTGTAAATCTTTTATTTTATATAGACAGTAAAATAACGCCAAGACACCATAGACAAATGATAAGGAAGTTTCACCTTGAACATAAGAAACTAGTTATTAAAGTCATTAATACATAACCAAATAAAAAGTGCGAAAAGATTAAAAATAAAAAATATTACACTAAATGCTTGTCTTCACCAAGTGATGTAAGAGACATAGGCAAACATGGCCTTTGATTGTCAAGAACTCTTACTATCAATCTTGGATCCTGAGACTACTACACACACTCTATGATGGATGATGGATGATGGATGATGGTGGTGGATGTGGGTTGTGATGGTGGTGGAGGGTGGGTGAAGTGTGAGAGGGGTGGTTTGCCAAGGGATGCCTTTGAAGTGAACCAAGCACCTCTATTTATAGCCTGCACAGAAGCCTGGACACGGCCCCGTGTCCATCCACCTTTTCTTTCTTCATTAATTGCAGTTTGTCTGCATTAGTTGACCACGCCCCCGTGTCCACTGGGCACGGCCCCGTGTGCAGAAGTGTATCTGTACTATCAAGATTTGCTTGGATTCTGCGAATCTTAGCGTTGACCACGACCGTGTGGAGCTTACTTGGTCAATTGACGAGTCAACATATTAATGTTTTAAAAGGGCACCTCCTAAGAATCACGTTTACTTGGTCAATTGACGAGTCAACATATTAATGTTTTAAAAAGTCAAAAGGGTAGATTTTGAAATATTTACGATCTGAGTTAAAGGTGTTCTAAAATACATTTTAACACATAAACAACTTGGTAATAATTATTAGAACATGTGTAAACTTGTTCGGCTTGTCAATTCCAGTTTTACGTCGGTTCGCAACCGAAAGTCGCGAAGTTTGACTTTCGATTATGAACCGAATTAGACTAGTATGCTACTGATTTAAGGTTCCGTTATGATCGTAATATGATGTAGCATAATCCTCTGAGGTTATAATATACGATCGTAATAGTAATCTTAGTTTTATGCAAGTTTCCGTTATTATGCCATACTTTGACTATTTTTCCCTTTTAGTTTAAAATAATGTTTTAAACACCAATGAACTTGCAAATAATTTAGGTACTGATATGCTAACATGTTTAACATATTTTGATGTTACAAATCTGATCATAAACCGAGTTTTCGTATAATATCTTAAATTACGCTTTAAAGTGACCGAAATGCCCTTTCGGCTCATAGAACGGCTTTAAACGTAATTTCTTATACTAAAATCATTACCTACTAATGTAATATCATAAATAGGATATTTTGGGCTATCAAGTCAGTTTATAAACCGAGTTTACGTATGAGTTCTTGTATTATGTCCTTAAATGACGATAACGCCCTTATGGCACTTAAAGTGGTTTTTAATCATAAATGCGATACAAAACCTTTTTACTGATATGTTGTACTAAATAACATATCCTAATCATATAAACCTGGTCATAACTTCTGTTTTGACGCAAGATCGCAAATATCGTCATTTAACGACTTAAACGCCCTTTTGGCGCGTAGTATGGTTTTAAACCATATTTACCAACCAAGACTTGTTACCTACTGATTTTATAACTCATTTAAAATGTTTTTAAAATAGGTACTTGTTATAAACTCAGAATCCCAAATAAGCTTTCAAAACTATGTGTGAAATGACCAAAATGCCCCTACGGAGCATAGTTTGGTCTTAAACTATAAAACACACATATGTTTGATATCGTACTGATATTATATCATAAATAAAGTGTTTTCACAAAATTTTTATGGTCGTAACATCATATTATACGCAAGTTCTTTTTATATGTCGCTAAATGACCAAAACGCCCTTATGAGGCATTGTTTGATTTTAAAACCTTAACGGGCATACAAGTTGATATCATACTGATATTATAACTTGTTTAAAGTGTATTGTCATATGTAACTTGTTCATGACTCATCCGATTACCAGTTATCGCTTATACGCGTACGGTTAGACTTACGTAACTAGTTTACATAAGTTTACCGAAACGGGTTTAACCTTACCATTTTCACTTCAAAATCTAGAATGTACTTTGTTTACCCATATTATACAAGTCCTAGTACTTGTTGGGTTTAAACCACATTCTATTCGGTATACGCTTAATCTAGCGAACCTATTCTTAAGTATCGGGTCTTATCTAAAGGGTCTACCTTTGGCCCGTATACATTCTAACAGATAATAAATCTGTTCATTCCAGACTATAGTACCCCCCAGATAATCGAACTTGGGTCAATAGTACTTAGACTTGCGGTTTTTTTCTAAATTATAATCTTATTGATTGGAAGCTAGCAAAAAGGTAAATACTCTTAACTTATTTTAGTTTTAAACTTGGGATGGAAATTATGCCACTTGGAGCGGGTATTACAAAAATGGGTCGCCTATGATTGCGCATAAATGTAAGAATCCGGTTTATTTCGTTTTACTTGATAGCTTAAATGATTGGGGGTTAATGGTACCGTGTCCGGACGTCCCAATGGGTTAATCAAGTATGTAAATCTGGTAATAAGAATAAATCCCAAGATATATTTAAAAGATCACCTACGGGTTTTCTCTATGTGTAAAACTTTTTTGAAAAACTGTTTTCCAAAGAGTCAGTTAATTGTATTTACCAGCTTTGGCTGACGTATTTTCAAAAGATTGAAACCGCAGGTACCAAGCCTTATTATAGGCTGGGAATACGAGTCGGCTAGAATGAAGGCTTAGGAATTTGCAACTCCTGATGCTTAAGGCCTATGATGTCTAAAGCTCTGTTTATTTAGATCTCGCATGTGGGCTTGTATCGAACGCTTGTAATACTTTTATATATTCAAGCTTTATTGAATTTTATATTTTCACTCCAATAATTCCGCTACATATTATTACATTGTGATAACTGTTATCCAACCGTCACGACTATACCCATTCAGGCCCACCAGGAATCAGGGTGTGACACTTGATCTATGTAGTGCTCTAAGTTAGCCGAAGAAGTCAACTTAGATCTATTCCTATAGATCTTGATTCCCAGAATGTAAGCGGCTCCTCCAAGATCCTTCATTGCGAAACAAGATCCCAACCAATGTTTAACTTCCTTAAGCATGGGGATGTTGTTTCCAATGATCAATATATCATCTACATACAAGATGAGAAATGATACAACACTCCCACTAGCCTTTCTGTAAACACAAGGTTCATTTTCGTTCTTGACAAAACCAAACTCTTTGACTTTTTTATCAAAGCAAAGATTCTAGCTACGAGACGCTTGCTTGAGTCCATAAATGGACTTGTTTAGCTTACACACCATATTAGGATATTTTAGATCGTAATCATAGTACGCATATATTGCAAGTAATATCCTGATCGATTTTATCATAGCAACGGGCGAGAAGGTTTCATCATAGTCAACACCTTGAGTTTGAGTGAAACCTTTCGCTACTAGCCGTGCTTTATAGGTTTGTATACTTCCACGCATGTCGGTTTTTCTCTTGAAAACCCATGTGCTCCCTACTGCCCGAGATTCGCGGGGGGGGGGGGGGGGGGGGGCTCAACCAACGCATGGATTGCATCTCGGCTTCCATGGCCTCTAGCCATTTTGCAGAATCTGGATTAGAAATAGCAGATTTGTAACTAGTAGGCTACTGTTAGGACTTCAGAACGCTCAACATGCCAAATGTATCTATCGGGTTCTTTACGAGTCCTGATGCTTCTGCGAAGGCTTGTGTTTAAGTCTGATTCAGTATCAACAATTTCTTGTGGTTCAGACGTTCCGACCTCCTTAACGGTTGTTTGTGGTCCTTGAACTTATTTAAGATCCACTATATTACTTACTGTTCCTCGACTAAGAAGTTCATCTTCAAGGAGGACCATGGTTGCCATTGTTTAATCCATACAAACCGTGGTGAACCAGACAAGGAGATGGTGTATCTTTTCATTCAAGTTCCTAGGTGGGGAATCATGTCACAACCATAATCTCCACACCCTTTAGCCTTAGTAGATTATTTATATTTAGAGTAAATTGCCAAAATTGTCCCTGAGGTTTGGGCATGTTTGCCATTTTCATCCAAAACATTTTTTTTTTGTACAATACAGTCCTTCACTTTTGGGTTTTTTTTTGTCATTTTCATCCAAATATCTAATTTACTTTATTTTTTCTATCAAACATTTGGATGAAAATGGCAAAAAATCCTAAATCTTAGGGACGCTTTTGGCAAAAATAAAAAATAAAAAGTCAGATGTTTAGATGAAAATGACAAAAAATCCCAAAAATGAAAGAGTACAAAAAGTTGTTTTGGATAAAAATGGCAAACATGCCCAAAACTCAGGGAGGATTTTGGCAATTTACTCTTATATTTATTTTCTAAGACTAATTGTTAATTACTAAAAATGTCAAGTTATGATTAGTTAAAAAGCTAATTCTAAAGAGCGGTCTATTTATAAAATTATCATATTTCGTTTATTTCCTAAGACTAATTGTTAATTACTAAAAATGTCAAGTATGATTAGTAAAAAGGCCAATTCTAAAGAGCGGTCTATTTATAAAATTATCATGTTTCGTTTTATTTTCTAAGACTAATTGTTAATTACCACAAAAGTCAAACATGATTAATTTTAAAGAGCGGTCTATTTATAAAATTATCAAGTTTCGTTTTCATAATAAATCAAAGGGAAATTATATACGTTGTTAGTAGCACACAAACTTGGATGTATATATATAAAAGTCTAAATGTGTACTGATTGTGTGTATATAAAAAATAAAGGATAAGAAATATTAATTTTTTTATTAAACAACATTTATATGGTAATATCATACATGTTATCCTCTTAAATCAAATCTAACTTTTCTTTAAAAGAACGCTAAAAATAATAATAGTAAGACATATTTGTAGTATTTTTACTATCATTATCTTTTAATAACTTTCATTGATGGATAAATCTGTTGTAGCGGTTAAAGTAGCGGTAATATGTCATTTAAGGTATGTAAGAAACTAGGTGTGGATATAACTTAACGATTAGATCGTTGATAGAAGTCACGATGGAACACTAATGACTCGTCGTTGGTGAGGTTCATGGTGAAACCGAACGTGGGTAACGACTTCAAACTTTGTGATAGATCTCCCATCGCAAAAGCTCTCATAAATCTATCGGTAGTCAACAAGGGATAACAAAGAAGTCATGCAAAATTCACTTTCTTAGCTTTCTTCTTGTGTTGATGATTCGTTAGTAATTAAGTACAAGTCTTAAAAGAATTTCTTTTCTATTTCCAATTAGAGCTTGTGTGTGACCCGTCAGTTTTACTATTCTGCCATTTTTTTCTATTTCAGTCAATGGTCAGTGATTGATACATTTTTGTGGTGAAATTTTTGCTTGTGATAGTTTATACTCTAATGTATAAAAGTATCAAAACTTGTTTTTACTCATTGATACAAGATTTACATTTATATAGAAAGAGTGCTAAAGACTAGGAATTAAAGGGTGCTAAAGACTAGGAACTAATTACATAGTAAGTTACAACAAGTAATTAATTTTGAAATTCAATTTTCTTTGGTGGGAAATTCTGTTTTGACCGAGGTGGTTCTAATATGCCCCTGCAAGATGGACGATCGTGAGAGGAGACCAATCTTGGTAGTGAGAAGTTGGAACCGTTGTCGTAGTAAGGGCTTAGTTAAAGCATCCGCAAGTTGATCGTCTCCGGAGATGTGAGTGACGCGGATAGTGTCGTCTTGAACCTTTTCACGAACGAAATGAAAATCTAAGGCAAGGTGCTTCATACGTGAGTGGAAAACCGGATTTGCTGAATAGTGTGTTGCACTTAGATTGTCACAATAAATGGTAGGGGTAACTGTGGACTTGAAGCCGAGTTCAACCATCAAGAAGATGAGCCATTGCACTTTGGTTGTTGTGGAAGCTACAGCTCGAAATTCAGCTTCGGCTGATGAACGGGCCAGTGTCAGTTGGCGTTTAGAACTCCATGAGATTGGGTTTTGACCCAGGTAAACAATATAGCCGGTTGTGCTTCGGTAAGATGGTCGATCACCGGCCCAATCCGCATCAGTGAAGGCGTGGAGTTGTAGAGGTGAGTGACGTCTGAAAAATATTCCATGATTTAGAGTGCCATGTAAATAACGGAACAATCTCTTCAAAGCTTCCCAATGTGTAGTAGTTGGCTTATGCATGAACTGTGAAAGCTTATTAACTGTAAAAGAGATATCAGGACGGGTTAAAGATAAATATTGTAATGCTCCAACAAAGGCACGGTATTCGGTCGGAGATGGTAAGGGGTCACCATCCAATACATTGATAGTAGGGGAACTAGACATCGTTGAGAGCGACGGTTTGCAATTACTCATGTTGGCTTTTGTGAGAATGTCAAGGATGTATTTGGATTGAGATAGGAATAGACCATGGTTGTGAGGAATGACCTCGATACCAAGGAAGTAGGAGAGGTCGCCAAGATCTTTTAGAGAAAATCTAGTGGCAAGTGTTTGGATGAAAGAATTAATGAGAGATGGATTTGCGCTGCTGATGATTATATCATCAACGTAAACTAGAATGAAGATAGGAGAAGATGTGGTTGATGAAGAGAGCGGGATCGGAGATAGAGGGTTTAAAGTGAACCGATAGAAGATAGTGTTTGAGTTTGTTATACCAAGCACGGAAGGCTTGACGAAGACCATAGATAGCTTTGTGAAGTTTGCAAAGATGTGTAGGGTAGGAAGGATCCACGAACCCGGGTGGTTGAGACATGTAAACCGATTCGGTTAAAGTGCCTTGTAGGAAGGCATTGTTGATGTCGAGTTGGCGTAGAGGCCAATTGAAGGAAGTGGCAATGGCAAGAATGAGGCGTAAGGTATCGGGTTTAACCACGGGACTAAAGGTTTCAACATAGTCCAAGCCGGGACGTTGGTGAAAACCTTTAGCGACAAGTCTCGCTTTAAGGCGGTCAACCGAGCCATCGGGTTTGAATTTAGTTCGGTAGACCCATTTGCAGCCAACAAGGTTAGGAGCGTTATCGGGAGGAACAAGTGTCCAAGTTTAGTTTCGTTTGAGGGCGTCAAACTCGGATTGCATGGCCTCTCGCCATAACGGTTGTTTGAGGGCTTGGGTAATACTAGTGGGCTCGGGGAGAGAGTGAGGTGTAGAGTGATATAAGACGCAGTCGGAGTTGTGGTATTTTGGGTTTGGTTTGCGAGAAGGTCTAGTTTGATAAGAGGCAGTGGTAGTGGGTTCGGGTTGTTGGGAAGAAATATGGTCAGTGGTAGTGAAGTAGAAGAGGTGGAGGAGTCGGATGAGATATTTGTGGGGGAGGGCAATGAAGGTGTAGGGTTGGCAGTATTAGAGGGTGGAGGTGGTGGGTCGGTAGGTGGAGGGTCGTTGGTAGGGGTTTGTGTAGGTGGTAGACGTCGTTGACAGGTAAGAATAGGTGGGTTAGAAGGGGATGGTGTGGTGGCGTCGATAATTGGGGCAGGGGGGATGACGATTGAGAAGTAGGGGAAGGGGATGTTGAAAGAGGAATAGATAGAGTAGTGAGAGGTAACCATGTGTCAGGTGAGGGTGTGGAGGGGGTAGAGGTTTGAGAAAGAGATTCATAAGGAAAAATGTGATCAAGAAAATGAGCATGACGAGATGTGTAGATTCGATTAGTGAGAGGGTCAAGAAGATGGAAAACACTTTGAGAGGAGGAGTAGCCGATGAAGATACACGATTTTGACCGAGACTCGAGTTTATGTTTCGAGTATGGGCGTAACCAAGGATAAGATAGGCAACCAAAACCATGAAGTTTTTCATAGTTTGGATGGATGCGAAAGAGACGAAAGTAAGGAGAATCATTGTTTAGGGTGGCGGTAGGTAGTCTATTTATGAGATAAGCAGCGGTAGTGAAGGCAAATGGCCAAAATTTTAGGGGCATCTTGGCATGAGAAAGTAGGGATAGACCGGTTTCGACAATGTGACGATGGCCATTATGTTCAGGTGTGTGAGGAGGAGAGGTGAGATGAGAAATGCCACAAGAAAGTAGGTGAGAGGATAGTTTGATGTATTCTCCACCACTGTCTGAAAATAATTGCTTAATTTTGGTTTTGAAAAAATTCTCAACAAGGTTTTGAAATCGAATGAAAGTATTAAGAGAGTCTAATTTATGTTTTAATGGATAAATCCAAATGTATTTTGTGAAATGGTCAACAAAAATTATGTAATATTTGTAACCATCAAAAGATGTAATTGGAGATGACCAAACATCGGAAAATATTAATTCTAGATGTGTATTAGAAGTTAAAGAAGATGAATAAAAGGGGAGTTTGTGACTTTTATTAATGCAACAAGAATTGCATGATTCATGCTTGCTAGAAATAAAGGGAACAAAGGAAGCTAAATGTTGTAAAAAAAAACGCAAATGTGGATGTCCTAGGCGGTGATGCCATGAAGACTTCTTGATGGTGTGCAAGTGAAAAGCTTGAGGAGACTTGGTTGATGAGAGCTCGTAGAGACCATGACTAGTGATTCCCCGAAGAATGGTTCGGCGAGTGGGAAAGTCTTTGATGACAAAATAAGAAGAGAAAAATAAGATTAGTATGTTGTTATCAAGGCATAAGCGAGAGATAGATATGATGTTACGGGAGATAGAAGGAACACAAAGAACATTTTTAAAAACAATAGGAACATTAGAAAAATAAAGAGTCATGATGCCAATGTGAGTAATTTTAAGAGACGAACCATCACCGATGATAAGTTTCTCGGTACCATCGTATGGGCTATGCATAGAGAGTGCACTAAGATCATTGGTAATGTGATGAGAAGCACCATTATCCTTCAACCAAGATAAATCGGAGTCCACGGTGGGGTGTGTTGCTATCATGTGTGCTTGGGGTTTTGGTTGGTTATTGGATCGGTTGTAGGTTGGAGGTGTGATTGAGGGATGGGCTTTCTTAAATAATGGGCATGAGGTTAATGAATGTCCTTTGGTAAAACACCATTGGCATTTACCAAGGAAGGGTCGTTGGCTAGAGGCGGAAGTGGGTGTGGGAAGCAGGCCAAGGGCGTTGGTAGAAGTGAGTTTTAGAGATGAAGGGAAGTTGATCATGGTGACCGATTGTGTGGCTGTTGTGCTAGCGGTCACAGTGGTGGTGGTAACAACATTATTGGACATGGAAGAGAGGGTGGTTGTGTTTAGGTTTTGTAAAACCTGGCTGATACCATATAAAAGTATCAAAACTTGTTTTTACTCATTGATACAAGATTTACATTTATATAGAAAGAGTGCTAAAGACTAGGAACTAAAGGGTGCTAAAGACTAGGAACTAATTACATAGTAAGTTACAACAAGTAATTAATTTTGAAATTCAATTTTCTTTGATGGGAAATTCTGTTTTGACCGAGGTGGTTCTAATATAATGGTGATAAGATTGATAACGGTTAGAATTTTAAACTATTAATACTTCTAGCTAATGTAGGGCTAGGGGCGGACCTACTTAGTGTTGTGGGTGGGCGGGCGCACCATTTGACAAAAAAATATTGTATTTTTTAGGCAAAAAACCCTAGCGCATCTCTTGAAAATGTGGTTGAACCCCTCATCCGCGCCCCGGCAGATAATCCCTGAGTCCACGCTAACTTACTTGGTAGAAGCTCTTGCTTCTTAACGGAAGGTCTTAAGTTCAATTCCAAGTAAGAATAAATTAAAACTTATTTGGTATAATTTAAGAGTACGTAATTATTTTCATTTAAAAAAAGTAATTCTATCGTAAATGTTACATGTTAAACAAGTTCAAGTCGCACGTCACATAATATTTTCTGTTGATTTGGCATCTTACTTTGCAACTTAGGTGGTATTTTTACTAATAAAAATAAAAATGAAACAATAAATTAAAAGCAAACGTGCATTTTTCAACTCTACCATCCGTTATGACAATGCATCCTTGTTGGTTATCTACTTATCTATCTATTTATATTATATCCATATTATGATGGTTAACGGTCCTTGCTGAATATAAACTGATTTAAGCGTCGAAGTGTTTACACTTTATAAGTAAAGCCAAAGCCGGTCCTAAGGATTTAAATATCATGTACAAGTTGAAAAAAAGGCTTTTAAACCCTAACGAATTATTTAAACTAATTTTCTTAAACGACGATTAACGTTATAGCAAAAAAAATAACAAAATCATAGTATTAGAAAAACATACCGTACGTGATAGTTAACCAATGATTCGTGAAGCTCTCTTAGCATTTTTTGTAGCAAATTGTTTGATCACCTCTTCCCAGTTTATACTCTCTAAAATTTCGTCCTCGATAATTTTTATCGTCAATTCACTAAGTCTTTCTTGAGACATTGTGAATCGTAAGTAAGATTTCAATAACTACAATTTCGAAAAACTTCAATTATTTTTAGAGTAAACTGCAATTTTACCCCCTGAGGTTAGGGGTGATTGGCACTCTTACCCCCCCTAAGGAAATAATTGCAATTTTACCCCCCACTGTTAACTCTTATGTCGCAACATTACCCCCCAAGCTCAATTTTGTTGACTGATCTGTTGACTTGGTGGTGAAATGACCATTTTACCCTTTTATTTTACCCCCTGTGTTTTGTTTACTCTGTAATATTACCCCCTGCCTCCACTGCCACCGCCATTCACCACCACAACCACCACTACCACCTCCAGCCACCACCCTCAACCACCACTGCCACCGCCATTCACCACCACAACCACCACTGCCATCTTCTTCCTCCCCCTCTCTCTCTAAAAAAACCCACCACCCGCCTTCATCTTCAACAATCACCACCGTCATCTCCACACCCCAGCCCCCAATCATCCATATACATACAGCCAAACCACCACGATCACTACCACCCCTACACCACCCTTCAATCAACACCAAATCAATTAAACAACAAAATCCCCCCTCTTTGCATATAATTGAATTCTTCATTAACAGTGGACATTTTGACACCAAATCAATTAATCAAAGATTGCGACATAACAAAATTACAAACAATGGACATTTTGACACCAAATCAATTACAAA
Source organism: Helianthus tuberosus (assembly GCA_030545235.1). NCBI lineage: Eukaryota > Viridiplantae > Streptophyta > Magnoliopsida > Asterales > Asteraceae > Helianthus > Helianthus tuberosus. The sequence goes on from CM060447.1 coordinate 165,756,865, forward strand.
CAAGATCAAGAACTGCATCCCCCCTCTTTGCATATAGTTGAATTAAGACACTTTTAATCTGCACATTTTGAATAGTGCATCATTAACACCAAATCAATTAAACAACAAATCATATGTGATATGCCAATGAATTCTTCATCTACATACCCAATTATTGAGCCCAGTAATAAAAACATTTGAGCCCAACAAATCACACCCTGTACACTAATTCTACCAGTACCCTGTACACTAATTCTACCAGTACACTACCTGTACACTACTGATCAAATCTTGAGTTGGGTGGGGATGAGAGAGAGACAGGACCGGATGGTTGTGGTGGTGGTTGTGTGGCGGCGACAGTTGCGGTGGTTGTGGTGGTGAATGGCGGTGGTTCTTCACACCACATAGCTTCTTTGTTCTCAAAACATTGCTCAAAATAAGATCAAGATCCTACCTTTATGATTCCAAATTGGGTCAATATGATCAATACAAGCCCTAAATCAAATACCCTGATCAAATCTTGAGTTGGGTGGGGATGAGAGAGAGACAGGAGAGAGGGAGAGAGACAGGACCGGATGGTTGTGGTGGTGGTTGTGTGGCGGCGACAGTTGCGGTGGTTGTGGTGGTGAATGGCAGTGGTTCTTCACAGGTGCCCGGTGGTGGATGTGAGAGAGACAGGAGAGATTTCAGGGATATTGAAGAAGTGTATTTTATATATATATATATAGTATATATATAATAACAATAATAATAAAAATAATAATATAATAATAAATATAGGGTAAGATTACCAAAATACCCTTACATATAAGGGTCAAACTACCTTTGACTGAGCTTAGGGGGTAATGTTGCGACATAAGAGTTAAGAGTGGGGGGTAAAATTGCAATTATTTCCTTAGGGGGGGTAAGAGTGCCAATCACCCCTAACCTCAGGGGGTAAAATTGCAGTTTACTCTTATTTTTATTAGGCCCAGTAAGTTATGAGGTTTTAATTATTAGATAGAGAGTCCGATAAGTTTTGAGATTTTATTGTTTTATACATTGGCGGGCATACATATGGATGTGGGGGTGGTCGCGCCTCTTAAAAAGTTAGTGTAGTGTTAGACAAAAATCTCGATCGTCCCCTTTAAAAGTTCAGTTAAACCCCCGATTGCATTCTAGAAAATAATTACACTGCTTTATATAGAGGCCTCAATAAGTTTTTCAGTTTCATATATTATTTAGGGTCTTAGGAAAAACGAGCCTCGGCCGTTTTTAGTGATTATAGTTATACTATTGCCTTAGAAAGATAAGATTAGATGCTACACCACCACTAACACGGATCTAAATTGGATAATTCTTCAAAACAGTAAATCCCAACAATAATCACACAGAAATTTTGCTTCAACTGTCTCACAACTTTCATAAATTTTATTTTATGTACGTTAAATTTTGTTTGGAAACAAGCCAAGTCAAATATAATACATTTTCATTCAACGGTATCAATTCGAATTACTCTATGTTTCGACGTAAATTTAGTTCGAAAACAAGCCAGATTAATTGTAGACTATAATTTATCCGTCGCAACATACAACTGGTAACAAACTAGTTTATCTAAAATTTGCTAAAAACAAAATACATGCTGGATAAATCAGGAAACTATTAAAAGAATTAAAAAACTGTTAGTCGTTGGTATCCAATTGGTATGCAATAAATGGCAAGTGGCGTATGTTTAGCTGGACTGTCGTCGGCCTTTTACTCACGCGCACGTTAGCATCACCCACCATCTCATAAAAATCAAGTCTTTGTTTACAGTCAATACGTTATCATACATACATACATACACACCCGCCATATATCTCTCTCTCATCTCTCTCTCTCTCTCTCTCTCTCTAACACAATGTCCGGTCGCCGGAGACACAGCTCCGACACGATAAGTACACCTGACCGGTTTAGTTATCCTCCGTCACCGTCACCGAGCTCCTATTCTACCTACTCGTCGGAAAAGTCAACTTCTGGCCGGAGCCGAGTCAAAGGTGCTGCAAGATCCGTTGCCGGAGTTTTTGTTGCTTGTTTTGCTCCGCCGGATGAGGACTCGCATCACCATAGCTCCTCCGCTTACGGTGGTTCTGATGCATTCAGTTCAACATCAGGTGGTGGTTATTATTATTATTATTATTATTATTATTATTATTATTATTATTATTATTATTATTATAATGGTATTTAATTGAGCATGAAATAGTCGTTTGAATAAATAATTTAGGTTAAGTGTAGAGCACGGCAATGATGAGATCTGGTGTAGTTGTGTTATAGGTTTAGTTGTACTTTTTGTAATAAAAGTTGTACGGTGCCATTTAGTTATTGATAGCCGCACATTTGTGTTCATGATCTTTTTTAGTAAAATTCTGACAGAATGATTCTTCTACTTTATTGAAAATCATTTTTATTGTTTAAAAATAGGGCATGTCTATTCACACACCCATGTTGTCTATTCACACACCCCTCAGTGTCGAGCTGTGGTCAGAGCGCGGCGTTTTGATCCGGTTAACCAAACAAAGACTGACGGGTGTCTGACGGGTCTGTTGACCGGACCAAAACGCCGAGCTTTGGCCGCGTTCTGGTCCTGTCAACCAGCCAAAAGACTGACAAAGACTGACACCCGGTCAGTCTTTTGGCTGGTTGACAGGACCAAAACGCGGCCAAAGCTCGGCGTTTTGGTCAGGTCAACAGACCCGTCAGTCTTTTGTCTGGTTGACCGGACCAAAACGTCGCGCTCTGGCCACAGCTCGACACTGGGGGGTGTGTGAATAGACAAAAAGGTAGGTGGGTGTGTGTGAATAGCAAGACCCTTAAAAATAATAAAAATAATTTATGGCTGTATTTCAAAAGGAAAAAAAGTTGATATGTGATTGGTTTTAAACGGTTTATGAACACATCTAAAAGTGGAATTGTTTGATTTCATAGATGTTTCGGGTGCTTCTGATTCTACTGAAGGAAAGAAGCGTGGAACGGCTCGTGGTATATACGCAACTCAGAACGACTCTACACACACGAGGGAACCGGGAAGTATTAAATTTACTCTGGCGGAAATCACCGTGGCAACGAAGAACTTCTCTCCGGCTCTTAAAGTTGGTCAAGGCGGATTCGGGACTGTGTATAAGGGTCAGCTTAAAGACGGAACCCTCGTGGCCGTGAAACGTGCCAAAAAGGTCGGACTATAATAATATCTATGTCTATTTTGCTCTCGCCTCTAGAATTAAATGAGTCAAGTCGAGAACGAGTTAGCCCAAGTTCAAGCTTAACTTATTTAAGTTAAGAGATCTCACGCTTGACTCGTTTATCATTTATTAAATATATAACTATTTTATTTACACATATCACACATGTATATAATTGTAAATAAGGATGGTTTTAATATATATATATGTAGGTATAATGTCATATGTAGCAACATATATATTATATTATTTTATCATAATTTTTATATTTATAAAAGTATTATATTTATAGAAATAACAGGCTTGTTTGTCTAGTCAAGCTCAATATGTGAAGCTTGGATTAAGCTCGTTTATTAACTTAGCTCCAATCTAGGCTCAATTCGAGCCCAGGCTCATTTAAACTCTTCTTGATTCAAGTTGTTTTTGAGGCGGTCTAAAGTAGCTTACAAGCAAATCGGCTTGTTTATACCCAGCATGACAAAAAGTTTGATCTCCGAATTACTAAGATGTTGCTTGATATTGTTTTATTGTGCAGAGTTTGTATGACAAAAATCTAGGAGGGGAGTTCTTGAGTGAAGTCCAGGCGTTATCAAAGGTAGAACATTTGAATCTGGTGAAGTGTTATGGGTATTTGCATCATGGAGATGAAAGAATCATTGTTGTTGAATACGTTGCGAACGGAACACTTCGGGAACACTTAGAATGTAAGTTATTTTCTCTTCGGGTTTGTCATTATCATATACCAAAGCAACGAAAGCGAAGCAACACCTTTAAACCATCACCAACAAGGATTCATATGCACTCATTAATGAAAACTTAACATACAATCATATGGGGTTGATAGTGGAACTTGTATATATTAAGTTACACCATCATGTTTCCCAATCAAGTATTATAAACAAACACCTTTGAACAAATCATTTAAGTTGAGAGTGACCACACATTCTAATCAATGAAATCATTGAGGGTCCCAAAGATATCAAGCTCTCATCATAACGAATGGAACGAATCTCATTGAATGTATACACCGCACATGTCTCATGTTGTACCCAAAAATGTCCTTTATACTACCCGAACAAGGTGAAACATTCCATTCATAGCAAAGAACATAGTTGCCCAGGTTTGAGCTTGAATATGCTTCTTAGGTCTATGTTCCTATGGATATTATTACTAGAGGATACTAATATGTTGTCACTTTGAAATCTAGTTCATGAATACGATCCATGAAATGATTCTTGATGTTGGGTCGATATAAGCTTGTTTCGAACATATACATACATGCACATAGTTGTGCTATTAGTCACTTTTGCTTGTGTATTACCCAAGATCATTGAGATCTAATCTAAGAGGTGTTCCCCAAGATACTTGATGAACTCTTCATTGAAACCGCTATATGAAATACCACAACGGACGTGTATGTATACGCACACACACACACATATACATATTATCTATGGATATTAAGCATGCTAATATGGAACTTCACAAATATAAATAAATATAGTCGAACAACGTATGTTCATCTCCATATAGGACACCATATTGTTTTAAAGTTCTCATATATCAAGATTACTAGAGTTACATATGAAGCCAAATCACAATTGCTACATTGTTATTGTGTGAACGCCAGAGACGACGATGTCTTCGCTTACTATGATATCTCTAATTAAAAGGAATCATTTGAATATATGTTTGGAGCGCTGGTGTCACCTAGGTTTCTTTTGCTTGCATAACACTGTCACAAAATACTAAGAATATGTATCGGTTCTTCATAAGTACTTAAGGATGTTCTTAAGAGCTATCTAGTGACTTTCATCAGGGTTAGATTATTACTATTTTCTTGCCATGCTAAGAGCATACAATTAGACATCCTACCATGTACACAACATGGCATACATATAGGGGCAGACCCAAGTGTATGGGTGGGTGGGCAGGCGCCCCCCTTAAAAAATAATTTTTATTGTAATTTATAGGCAAAAATTACCACCGCACCCCTTAAAAATTTGGTTGAATCCCTCGTTCGCACCCCCAATATATAATTTCTGGGTCCGCCACTTCATACATAATATAAAGCGAGTGTAAAGCCAATTCTAGAATCTTCTCAAGAGCAAAACCATTTGCATCCGAACTAGTTTTGGATCAAATGTCGATAGAATGAAAGTATTAATAGTAACTGAGATCAAACTATAAGCGATCATTTCATTCCTGCGTTTAACGTTCAAGTATCTAACATATGCAGGTTTCAACGGCAATGTACTTAGTCTTGCCTCTCGTTTGGATATCGCGATCGATGTAGCACACGCGATTACTTACTTACACACTTATACAGGTACTCCTTGTCTCCTCAACTTAACGTAGACCATATATTTTGAATTTTACCTAAATGGTGATATTTTGAATGCAGACCACCCTATAATCCATAGGGATATCAAGTCTTCAAATATCCTGCTCACCGACAAACTACGAGCCAAGGTTGCTGACTTTGGTTTTGCAAGACTAGCAGCCGATGCAGAATCAGGTAAGACCCATGTGTCGACTCAGGTTAAAGGGACTGCAGGCTACTTAGATCCTGAATACCTCAAGACATATCAACTTACTGAAAAGAGTGATGTGTATTCTTTTGGTATATTACTTGTGGAGATTTTTACAGGCCGAAGGCCTGTTGAAACAAAACGGGAACTTGAAGAGCGCGTAACAGCTAGATGGGTAAGTTATGTACTAATGTACATTAGAAACATTATCATTGTATCAGTTATCAATTGTCTTTAAAACTTTCATTGGTGGAAATAACAGGCGATGAAGAAGTTTAAAGAAGGTGATGCGATTTCAGTATTGGATCCGAAACTAGAAGCATCGGATGCAAACGGGGTGGTTCTCGAGAAGATTCTAGAACTGTCTTTACATTGTGTTAACGGTCACCGAAAAAACAGACCAACCATGAGGAGATGTGTTGAGGTTTTGTGGAACATCAGGAAAGATTACAAAGAACTGTTAGATTGATATGATGTCACCGTTTGTTCAAACGGGTCAAAACATTTTGTGGGTTTTGATATGTCTATTTTGTGGGTCCCATCCTTATAAGAAAAAGACACTTGGAAAATGTTATAAAGAAAGGCTTGTTTGAGGTATGTACATAAAAAATGGTACAATGAATTGGTTTGCTTCTCAAACTGTTGTAATATACTAACACGTTTGGTTCATAACACTAAACACTAACGAATCTTTAAGAGGTGAATCGCCGGTTTTCTTCACTATCCGATTTTGTTGGAAAATAGGTGAAAATAGCATTTTTCACAAATATAGGAAAATGATTTTTTCCTATTTTGGACTAGAAATAAATATAATAAAATGAGCGGGTTTTATATATTTATTTGTGGGTTTGTGTTCTATGTTGGAAGAGCTTCGCAACGAACTAAACCACGTCCAAAACGGAGCTAAGATGAATGAGATATCGATACTCAAAGTTGGGTGATTGAGACATTCAATGCTGAAACAAAAGGGAAAGTAGCACCTTGTCCCACATCGGATGAGAGATGGAACTTAAATGGGTATTTAAGGTGGAACTCTCCCTCCTTATTGTTTCATGGAAGCACACACTAAGTGTCCTCGCGAAGGGTGCGGGGAACCCTAACTCGCACACGCTCTCGCGCGTGGCGTGGGCGATGAGGCGCAATGTGGCGCTTTGATGGCGCACTTTGCACTTAGGAGCTGTATAAATACAGCTCCATACCAACTGCAGAAGAATACCAGTGACACAACAGCAACTAAAACTCTCTCTACAGTTCTGATCTTTTTCCAGCAAGTTTTCAAGGTAGCCTTCGGGTTGTAGGTCAATTCCGGCAGTACGCTGCTTCGGCTGTTGTACTCTTGGGAGACTCGGAATTTGTTTTAAGGGAAGCGTTTGTACACGTGCCTCAGCCTTCTTCTTCATCTAAGTTCTTGTATTTCATTTTATTTCAGTTGTAAATTGTACTTGTATTTCAGCTTTCTTATTTCTGCATTGTAATCAAGTAATAAAATTTGTTATTTTATTTTTTATTACGTGAACGGTTCCTACAATCTTAAAACAAATTTTTAAAACCGTTCGTGTGATCAAAACCATCCTGTTTGTGATTCAAACCAGTTTTGTTTCACTCAGTTTGTGTTTTAAAAACAGATTTTTTTTTTGTTGTTTTCTTCTTCAAAGGAGCGACTTTGGTTGAAAACAATTTGGTTACTTCAGATTTGTCCTAATATTGCTAAAACTTTCTGAATTGGTCTTCAGAGTTGGACTTAGAAGCCAATCAGTAAGTTCTAAAAATTATAAATTTTCTGTTTTTGGTCTTCAAAGTTGGACTTAGAAGCCTAGACAGTAAATTTGTGGTAAAATTAAATTTTACTAGTTTACTTCTGGTTTTTGCGTAAATCGGATTTTTTTTTACTAAACTTTTAAATTTTAATTTTTTCAGCATGTCGAACGAAAATGTCAACGTTAACAACACCACAAATGTTGTGACGGGAACCCCTTTTAACGCCACCACTGTGGGAGCGTCCACAGTGGCCAATCACGCTGAACGACCCGAGAAGTTCTCGGGTCTACACTTCAAAAGGTGGCAGCAGAAGATGTTCTTCTACCTGACCACCATGAACCTTGCGAGGTTCTTGACGGAAACCGCTCCCCAACCTGTGGAAGGGGAGACCGACGCACAAAGACAGTGCGTGGTAGATGTGTGGAAGCATTCGGATTTCATATGTCGTGGCTATGTGTTAAACGGCCTATCGGATGCGCTGTATAATGTGTACTACAACGTCAAGACTTCCAAAGATCTTTGGGATGCCTTGGACAAGAAGTACAAAACGGAGGATCACACCCCGACTTTCCACGTGTCACCGGTGGGCCCGGTGGGGGAGTATCGTGACGTCATGGTTGGCAACGTAATAGTCAACAACACAATATAATAATGCACAGCGGAAGCAAAGGATAAATATCATTACATTTCCGAATATAAAGTAATATTCAATATTACAACGGAAAGTAAAGGATTCACAGGCGGATCTTAAAACATATCATTTGTTCAACAGACTTTAGACGCCTAGAACTTGCAAGATTCCTTATTAGCGCCCTGAGCTTCCAGCCAATTTCGTTTAGTACCTGTCACTTAACCTTTTTGGAAAATACGTCAGTTTTCACTGGTAAATACACTCAACCGACTCATTTGAAAAGAGTTTAAGAAAATTGATTTAGATGCACCAGGCACAAAACCTTTTGACACTTTGATTAAAATGCACAGAGGCAAAATTAATCTTTTATAACTTGGGAAAATTATTTGTATATAATCTTGTATACAGTTTTACTTATTTGTCTTCCATTCAGGGCCGGTTTGTAGGGCCGGACTAGATTAACAGACACGCCACAGGTATAATGCCCACGGGCTATCATCCTCTAAGTGGATTACCAGTTCCGGTATAATGCCCACAAGGATGATACCTCGGAGTGGATTACCAGTTTTTACATAATGCAGCTGTCAGGTGTATGCCTACACCCCGTGCTTATGTCGTGGCCATTACTTCGAATGATGCCAAGGATATCCGGGACATGGTCATTTAACCCCCAAAGGCCATACACCAAATAATACATATTAAACGGGTCATGTAAATACATTGATCACAATCCGATTTAAATGACTACACACCCGACCAAGCGGTACTTTTATAGTACCGTATCCCAAGCCCGTATAGGGAAAATAAGTTAAGAGTATTTACCTGAGCTAGCTCCTGTCTTAAATAGCAGAAATTTATAACTCAGCCGTATTCACTTAAGTAAGCGTAGGTACAATTTACCGGAAAGCTCTAGTCTGGAATGATGGTATAAATAATTAATTAGAATGCTAACGGGTCTTTAATTAAGCCTAAGCTTAGACCGGTTAGTCTTACAGGAAGATACGGTTCGTACGCACGATTAAGCGAAGACCGGAATAGAATGTGATTTAAACCGGACATGTTCAGAGACTTGTCTTATATGGGTATTTTATACACATTCTGGATTTAGAGATAAAACCAATAAGGTTTGACCCGTTTCGGCTAATTTATGTAAACTTGTTACATAAACCGAACCGAACGCGTAACAAGCGTAACGGGTATTCATTTGAGCCATCTACAGGTTTCCTAAGTTAATTATGCCTCAAATATGTTGTGACATCAGTAAGATGTCTTTCATTATGCCCGAAACGAATTTAAACACAAACCATGCCCCGTAGGGGTAGTTTGGTCATTCTAAAGGTTGTAAAAGAGTTTAAATGTTTAACTGAGTTACAGGTCTGATGTAAACAGCAAACATACTCAATTTGATGAGTTATAACAGTAGGCTAAGGCATATATGTGAAATTTATCATCTTTAACCAAACTATGCCCCGTAGGGGTATTTTGGTAATTTCACATAAGCCGAAAAGCTAAAAAATGAAGTCTGAGTTAATCAACCTTTGCTTACTGTTAAAATATCATAATTTTCCTCATATATCAGTAGGTATCAACCCGGGTATGTCCAATATGATTTTAAGACATACTATGCGTTAAAAACGCTAATTATGGCGATTAGAGGCCATTTCCGGGTTCGATACTTAAATCTGATATTTTTATATTTCCAGAAGGCTTAAAATAATTTATTAATCATATGTGATCAGTAGCAAAAGGTTTGGAGTCGTTTAGATAAGTAAAACTCATTTTATGGCCCGTAAGGGCAAAACCGACAATTACCGGATTAAGCCTACGACTACTAGTTATGCTCGGCCTAAAATTAATTAAAAATCTTTAAAAATCCCAAAATAATATATAACATCAGTGGGTAAAAGATTTGATATCAAAAAGTATGTTTAACTAGGCTATACGCTAATTACGCCATTTTGTTAACATAAAGCTTTAATTTAGCGACAATGAGCATAACTCTTAATCTACAAGTCAAACTGATGTCAAACTTTGCATACAAGTTTATATATCAGTAACTAAGGTTTCTACACTTTTACATTTTCATAAATCTCGTTTTAAGGTGTAAAGGGCATAATGGTCAACATATGAGCATTTAACGGAATCATGCGTATTAATCGGATAACTAATGAACCGAGGTGTATAATCACAGAGGGTTATACTAGCACGTAACCTGGTCCAAATGAAGCTCTAAGGTATTTCTAAAACATGCCTAAACGGGTCAGAATTGAAGTCAAAGCAAAAGTCAAAGCTTTGCGACTTTCGGTTCCGAACCGGGTCTAAACAGGAAATAGTCGGGTCGAACATGTTTGGACATGTTCTTACACTTATTACTAAGTTATAACAATGATCAAATAGGTTATATATGTTCTAGATAGCTAATTATGCATAAATGACATTATAAGCATCCTGTTGACTTTTTAATTAAAGGTTTGACCCGACATTTGACCTGGTTAGGATGGTGATCAGGGGAAACCCTTTTGGGGTTTTATTACCCACATAATTACCAACCTATAACTACTTTTAATTCGAGATATGCCTGAGCCATTATAGACTAATCTCGAAGTCAAACCGTAATTACGACGGTTTGACTTTTAGCTAATTAACTAAGCTAAAAGCAATTAGAGAAAGATTAGAACACTTACTGAAGTCCTAAGCTTGATTAGGAAGGACTTGGGTCTGCTTTGAAGCTCCAGGAGGCTCCTCAATTGCAGAGTGAAGGTGTGAGGGACTTGTAGCAACAAGGTGGCCTTTTATAGTGAATCAAACACCATAAAATGTTGACAACTCAAGCTACAACTGACCATAAGCCATCAACACATGTCCCTAAGTGCTTAGGGGTGCCTAGGGGTCGCCCATGAAGTGAAACAAATGATTAAAAATCAGTTCCAAGGCTGAACAGCCAATTTTTTACGATTTTCTGCATCTGGGACCTAGCTTACGGACCTCAAGGTCCCCAATGTTGAGGTCCTCAAGGCTGTCATCAGGGCAAAAATCACTTTTTCAGTTTGCATCCCTGGCTCTTGGTTCTTCGAAAGGTCAACTAAGCTTATTTCTTGCAATTTGACCCCTTCTTATTTACCCACAAGGGCTTTAGGACTTGTACCCACTTTATTTAGTCCTTGATCACTTTGTTATCACCCGAAAAGTCATAATTTTCAACATTGACGCTTTAACCCCTCGTACACGAATTCGATCATAACTTTCTCATACGTTAACGAAACTTTACGAAATTTAAACCGTGCATTCTAGTGAGCATAATTAACATTTACAAAGCTCCGGGTTTGTCAAAAGGCCACTCAGAGGTATATCTTTAAACATGTTGGCACATTTAACCCCTGTAGTTTGAAATCTTTCACTTTTAGCTTCGTATGATCCATGATTTATTCGTTTGAAGGTATGAGCATCGTGTAGGGTTAATGTACATTATAATTATTCACAGTTGACACTTAGAATACGTATATTCACATACTTTCCACGTTTGTCAACTTTAGTCCTTCTATAATATTTCTTTCACACGTTCAAACATTATGACACGTGTCAACACATTATAGGACGTGAATTTTCGAGGTGTTACATCCTCACCCCCTTAAAATAAATCTCGACCCGAGATTTACTGAAATAAGTAAGGGTACTTTTCTTTCATCGTGGATTCAACCTCCCACGTGAATTCGGGACCTCTACGGGCATCCCATCTGACCTTTACAATAGGTACACGCTTCTTTCGAAGCTTCTTTACCTGTCGATCTTCAATCGACAAAGGTTTTTCTACACATTTTTAAGCTCTCATCTATATGCACATCTGTATATGGTATAACCAGTGATTCGTCAGCGAAACACTTTTTCAGATTACAGATGTGGAACACATTGTGAATTCCACTGAGCTCTTCAGGTAAGTTCAGCTTATAGGAAACTGACCCGACACGTTTGATAACCTTGAAAGGTCCTATGTATCTCGGGCTTAGCTTGCCTCTCTTACCTAACCGCATCACTCTCTTCCAGGGTGACACTTTAAGTAGGACTTTGTCACCTACTTCGAAGTGAAAGTCCTTACACTTTGGATTAGCGTAACTCTTCTGCCTATCCCGGGCAGCTTTGAGACGGTCACGAATCTGGACAATCTTGTCCGTTGTTTCGAACACTATCTCTGGTTCTGATAACTGGACATCTCCAATTTCCGCCCAACTATTAGGCGATCTACACTTTCTACCGTATAATGCCTCAAAAGGCGCAGCCTTAATGCTGGTATGGTAGCGATTGTTGTAGGAGAATTCGATTAATGGTAGGTTTTTATCCCAACTACCACCCAAATCGGTCGTACATGCACGTAGCATGTCTTCTAACGTTTGAATAGTACGCTCACTCTGACCATCAGTCTGAGGATGATAAGCCGTACTAAAGTTCAAACGTGTACCCAAAGATTGTTGGAAGCTCTCCAAAAATGTGACGTGTATCTAGTATCTCAGTCAGAGATAATAGACACAGGTATGCCATGTAAGGCTACAATCTTATCAAAGTATAACTGGGCTAACATGTCGGAGTTATAAGTCTCCTTAATGGGTAAGAAATGTGCTGATTTAGTAAGTCCATCAACTATAACCCATATTGTATCATTTCCTTTTCTTGTCTTGGGTAACTTGGTAATAAAATCCATAGTTACCATTTCCCACTTCCACGTAGGAAGTTCAGGCTGTTGTAGCAAACCTGATGGTTTCTTATGCTCGGCTTTGACTTGCGCACTTGTCAAGCATTTAGCCACATAGGTGGCCACAGACTTCTTCAAGCCTATCCACCAATAGTTTGCCCTTAGATCCTGGGTAGCTGATGGCAATTCTTAATCGTTGCCTAATTAGGGTTGCGGCGTGTATGCATAAGCAATATGAACCGTCTTTCTTATTTAATAATATAAGACCCTCAGAATATTGAGTCAGGCTTTATGTGCCTATCTTTTAAAACCAATTTAATCAAGGTTTTGATTATTCCATAATCAATATGGAGTTTTCACAATACTCCAGCCCACAGCGGGATACAATCTTAATTCTACCTGCCTTCCCGAAGGTAAGCAGGGAAAACTTATGAGAAGATAATCAAGATTGCAAGAAGGCTACAGAGATTTTCCATATCTCAGGCTCCAGTTCATCCACCGTTACTCGTGTCGAATAGGTGACACCTTTATGTTATAAGTCCGCGAATTCCTTAATCGGGGACATTTACTTGAAAAAAAAAAATTTTTTTTCCATTTTTGGATATCTTCTTTGAATACTACTAGTCGACTTTAGTACAATATGACCATTGGGATATCTCAGGGGTTCCATGTATTAAACCTCCATGCTGATCAGACATGGAAATAATCTATGGGACACACTAGGATACGCCAATCCTCATATGACACTTTTATCCAACATAGTTTGGCATTCGCAGGCGATAGACAACAATGAGAAAATAATTAAAATAACACATGTTGTCGTACTCTATGCGAAGAGAGAGTACTCTTAGATTTTTCGGAAGGATTCCTTGCCGATGCTAGAAGAATCGGTTACTATGGTTTCCTTGGTAGCTATACCTTGTGGATGATAAAAAAAATTTGCTAAGTTTATGGTTCATGAAGATTTACTATTGCCTGTATTAAAACAGGACACTTAGCAGAAATTATCATTGATAAATGATAAGGAAGTTTATTGCACAAGTGCTTATATTTAATTAGAATGGAGATTTTCACAAACTAGGCACCTAGCTCAGTTGGCTAGGCGCGCGAAAGGGTGCGGCCGGCCTAGACCCGGGTTCGATTCCGGGGACGGTCAGTTCCACCATTTTTTTATGTTTAATATTAATTAATCGTACGGACACGTGTAATTACGAGGGTTGTCTCATAAGGAGTCTTGATAATTAATTGCTTCTTGTCACTCACAATATGGGCTTGATTTTTAAGGCAACCAATCGATTTTTATCACTATATTGAGTCCTTAAGTATGCAACCAAAAGTTTGCTACAAGGATATTAGAAAAGTGATTTCCAATAGATATTAATATCAATATAGGATTTGTTGGAGCATTTTCGACGTAACATCGTCACTTTCTACCGGGCATTAAATGACCGGAGTTTTAAATCAGGTGGAGACAACAGTTCTCAACCTTTATCATTCATAATATATTTATATGTGCCAATATCAAATAAGTTTCTGCATAAACTGTTTGATAAAGAAAGGTACATATTATACTATTTTTATTCTGCATCATCTCTTGGGCGTTCCTCCTGATAACTCATGCGTTTGTTCTCTTGGCCTACTCGGGCTTCCTCGCGTACTTAGGGCAGTTGGTCTTTATGTGCCCTTTCTCGTTGCAGTTGTAGCATGTAGCATCTTTAATCTTCCCGCAATCAACAGTCTTGTGCTCCCTAGACTTGCATATCCCACATGCAGGTGGTCCTGATTTAGAATTGGACTCCATTCTGCATTTTCCGAAGTGGCGTTTTTGGCAAGTAGAGCACCTTGGCTTTTCCTCTGTCCGCTGACCATTCTTTCCAGACTTAGACCTCTCAGAGTCAGTGTTTCCCTTGTGTTTCTTCTCAGATCCTCGTGAGTTATCATCCTCACGCTTTTTCTTACTTTCTTCAGATTTCTTTAGCGACCTTAGTCTGACCGCATCTAAAGTAAGGGACAGAGAGAGATCAGCTACTGACCTAAATGTAGTAGGTCTTGAAGCCTTAACACTGGCTTTGATTTCTGGGGGTAAACCCCCAATGAAGCGTGCAATTCGCTTGGGCTCTGGTGTTACAAGGTAAGGGACCAGTCTGGACAGGGTGTTAAAACTGGTGAGGTAAGCTTGACAATCTAAGTTTGTCATCACCAAAGATAAGAAATCTGACTCAATCCCCTCAACCTCATGTTGAGGGCAGTAATTCTCCTTAATGAGATTAACAAACTGTTCCCATGACATGCTGTAGAGCGGAATCTTCCCAGCAGCTTGAATGAGAGACTTCCACCATGCCAGTGCCTCTCCTTTAAATGATTGGGATACGTACTTCACGACATCCCTTTCAGCGCAACCGCTGATATCGACAACTGTGTCCATTTCATCCAACCAAATCATACAATCGACTGCCCCTTTTTCCCCAGTAAAATCTCGGGGCTTGCAGGAAACAAAGTACTTATAGTTACAGGATTTGGTATGCGGTTCATTATCGAACACTGTCCTCTTGGATGGAAAACTGTGTTCATTAGATGGATGTCGATCGTCATCTTTCTTTAACTCATCTTTCTTGGAGGGCGGCTTGTTATCAGGCTCTGGAGGAATTTTAGGGATGGATTTAGGGTGGGGTACAGATGAGGCTTCACTATATGTCTCACTATACTCCTGGAATTTCTCCTTCACAGCTTTAGATACAGCTGAGTCAATCAATGTACGAAGTTCTCCTCTGGTTATATTAATCCTTTCATCATCGCGATTTTCCAGAGGGTGACTGTTCCCTTCCTCCGACCCAGCCATGTAGTTTTAATTTCTACATAAAAATTAAACAAGGACAAGGTTTTTACGGAAGTTTAAACAGTTTTTATCTTTTTGAACGATTTATTAACCATGTTTTTAATACACATATTGGTTAATTTGATAAATATATAATTATTCAGGATATTTATTATATTCCTAAATTATAAGTTAATAATAGCACAATTGGCCTAGTCACTTAGACAAGTTTAATTTATAGGCCTTGATTTTATAGAATCGAGGCTTCAAGGTTTGAATCAAAGTTCATTACCTTTTCTTGACAGGGAGTTGTAGGCTACCACTGACTTTAGTCCCAGAGGACGTTAGTTATAGCCCGTGGGCACTTCATCCATACGGGATGATTATATAATTAAGGGAATTTAGTATATCCCAATATGACTTATGTGATTTTATCATATCACATTTTGTCGAGCATGTTATTATGCTTTCATATGTTTAATAAGGATTTGAATCTCTTGAATAGGTTCTACCATCTTGGCCTTGTATGCCGTGACATTTAGGCTAGGTTTACCTTTAAGATTCTTTTTAATAATTAACGCAGAGCAATCCTAAATTGAACTGTTAACAAGGATCTGAATTTAATTATGGTAGATCTTATAATATAGGAATGATACTTTAAATATAATCGTTCCTTTAAAATTTAACAAGTATATGGTTGCCCTAAACGGGACTTCTATAGCAATTGACTTGCCCATGCAAGGGCTAATCAGAAAAATAACAAAGGAACCAAATAAGGTAAAATGAAACAAATTTGGATTTTTCCTATGTTCTTGTTTAGACTCAAGAATGTGCAATTGTGTAACTGAGATTAAACACAAAAGACTAGTGTTTAATTCACTCAGTGTTGGCTCTGATACCAACCTGTCACACCCCGACTTTCCACGTGTCACCGGTGGGCCCGGTGGGGGAGTATCGTGACGTCATGGTTGGCAACGTAATAGTCAACAACACAATATAATAATGCACAGCGGAAGCAAAGGATAAATATCATTACATTTCCGAATATAAAGTAATATTCAATATTACAACGGAAAGTAAAGGATTCACAGGCGGATCTTAAAACATATCATTTGTTCAACAGACTTTAGACGCCTAGAACTTGCAAGATTCCTTATTAGCGCCCTGAGCTTCCAGCCAATTGCGTTTAGTACCTGTCACTTAACCTTTTTGGAAAATACATCAGTTTTCACTGGTAAATACACTCAACCGACTCATTTGAAAAGAGTTTAAGAAAATTGATTTAGATGCACCAGGCACAAAACCTTTTGACACTTTGATTAAAATGCACAGAGGCAAAATTAATCTTTTATAACTTGGGAAAATTATTTGTATATAATCTTGTATACAGTTTTACTTATTTGTCTTCCATTCAGGGCCGGTTTGTAGGGTCGGACTAGATTAACAGACACGCCACAGGTATAATGCCCACGGGCTATCATCCTCTAAGTGGATTACCAGTTCCGGTATAATGCCCACAAGGATGATACCTCGGAGTGGATTACCAGTTTTTACATAATGCAGCTGTCAGGTGTATGCCTACACCCCGTGCTTAAGTCGTGGCCATTACTTCGAATGATGCCAAGGATATCCGGGACATGGTCATTTAACCCCCAAAGGCCATACACCAAATAATACATATTAAACGGGTCATGTAAATACATTGATCACAATCCGATTTAAATGACTACACACCCGACCAAGCGGTACTTTTATAGTACCGTATCCCAAGCCCGTATAGGGAAAATAAGTTAAGAGTATTTACCTGAGCTAGCTCCTGTCTTAAATAGCAGAAATTTATAACTCAGCCGTATTCACTTAAGTAAGCGTAGGTACAATTTACCGGAAAGCTCTAGTCTGGAATGATGGTATAAATAATTAATTAGAATGCTAACGGGTCTTTAATTAAGCCTAAGCTTAGACCGGTTAGTCTTACAGGAAGATACGGTTCGTACGCACGATTAAGCGAAGACCGGAATAGAATGTGATTTAAACCGGACATGTTCAGAGACTTGTCTTATATGGGTATTTTATACACATTCTGGATTTTGAGATAAAACCAATAAGGTTTGACCCGTTTCGGCTAATTTATGTAAACTTGTTACATAAACCGAACCGAACGCGTAACAAGCGTAATGGGTATTCATTTGAGCCATCTACAGGTTTCCTAAGTTAATTATGCCTCAAATATGTTGTGACATCAGTAAGATGTCTTTCATTATGCCCGAAACGAATTTAAACACAAACCATGCCCCGTAGGGGTAGTTTGGTCATTCTAAAGGTTGTAAAAGAGTTTAAATGTTTAACTGAGTTACAGGTCTGATGTAAACAGAAAACATACTCAATTTGATGAGTTATAACAGTAGGCTAAGGCATATATGTGAAATTTATCATCTTTAACCAAACTATGCCCCGTAGGGGTATTTTGGTAATTTCACATAAGCCGAAAAGCTCAAAAATGAAGTCTGAGTTAATCAACCTTTGCTTACTGTTAAAATATCATAATTTTCCTCATATATCAGTAGGTATCAACCCGGGTATGTCCAATATGATTTTAAGACATACTATGCGTTAAAAACGCTAATTATGGCGATTAGAGGCCATTTCCGGGTTCGATACTTAAATCTGATATTTTTATATTTCCAGAAGGCTTAAAATAATTTATTAATCATATGTGATCAGTAGCAAAAGGTTTGGAGTCGTTTAGATAAGTAAAACTCATTTTATGGCCCGTAAGGGCAAAACCGACAATTACCGGATTAAGCCTACGACTACTAGTTATGCTCGGCCTAAAATTAATTAAAAATCTTTAAAAATCCCAAAATAATATATAACATCAGTGGGTAAAAGATTTGATATCAAAAAGTATGTTTAACTAGGCTATACGCTAATTACGCCATTTTGTTAACATAAAGCTTTAATTTAGCGACAATGAGCATAACTCTTAATCTACAAGTCAAACTGATGTCAAACTTTGCATACAAGTTTATATATCAGTAACTAAGGTTTCTACACTTTTACATTTTCATAAATCTCGTTTTAAGGTGTAAAGGGCATAATGGTCAACATATGAGCATTTAACGGAATCATGCGTATTAATCGGATAACTAATGAACCGAGGTGTATAATCACAGAGGGTTATACTAGCACGTAACCTGGTCCAAATGAAGCTCTAAGGTATTTCTAAAACATGCCTAAACGGGTCAGAATTGAAGTCAAAGCAAAAGTCAAAGCTTTGCGACTTTCGGTTCCGAACCGGGTCTAAACAGGAAATAGTCGGGTCGAACATGTTTGGACATGTTCTTACACTTATTACTAAGTTATAACAATGATCAAATAGGTTATATATGTTCTAGATAGCTAATTATGCATAAATGACATTATAAGCATCCTGTTGACTTTTTAATTAAAGGTTTGACCCGACATTTGACCTGGTTAGGATGGTGATCAGGGGAAACCCTTTTGGGGTTTTATTACCCACATAATTACCAACCTATAACTACTTTTAATTCGAGATATGCCTGAGCCATTATAGACTAATCTCGAAGTCAAACCGTAATTACGACGGTTTGACTTTTAGCTAATTAACTAAGCTAAAAGCAATTAGAGAAAGATTAGAACACTTACTGAAGTCCTAAGCTTGATTAGGAAGGACTTGGGTCTGCTTTGAAGCTCCAGGAGGCTCCTCAATTGCAGAGTGAAGGTGTGAGGGACTTGTAGCAACAAGGTGGCCTTTTATAGTGAATCAAACACCATAAAATGTTGACAACTCAAGCTACAACTGACCATAAGCCATCAACACATGTCCCTAAGTGCTTAGGGGTGCCTAGGGGTCGCCCATGAAGTGAAACAAATGATTAAAAATCAGTTCCAAGGCTGAACAGCCAATTTTTTACGATTTTCTGCATCTGGGACCTAGCTTACGGACCTCAAGGTCCCCAATGTTGAGGTCCTCAAGGCTGTCATCAGGGCAAAAATCACTTTTTCAGTTTGCATCCCTGGCTCTTGGTTCTTCGAAAGGTCAACTAAGCTTATTTCTTGCAATTTGACCCCTTCTTATTTACCCACAAGGGCTTTAGGACTTGTACCCACTTTATTTAGTCCTTGATCACTTTGTTATCACCCGAAAAGTCATAATTTTCAACATTGACGCTTTAACCCCTCGTACACGAATTCGATCATAACTTTCTCATACGTTAACGAAACTTTACGAAATTTAAACCGTGCATTCTAGTGAGCATAATTAACATTTACAAAGCTCCGGGTTTGTCAAAAGGCCACTCAGAGGTATATCTTTAAACATGTTGGCACATTTAACCCCTGTAGTTTGAAATCTTTCACTTTTAGCTTCGTATGATCCATGATTTATTCGTTTGAAGGTATGAGCATCGTGTAGGGTTAATGTACATTATAATTATTCACAGTTGACACTTAGAATACGTATATTCACATACTTTTCACGTTTGTCAACTTTAGTCCTTCTATAATATTTCTTTCACACGTTCAAACATTATGACACGTGTCAACACATTATAGGACGTGAATTTTCGAGGTGTTACATGCTGGCACAAAGAAATTTGTGGTAGCCCGTTTCTTGGATTTCAAAATGGTTGATTCTAAAACAGTTATGAATCAAGTCCAAGAATTCCAAATTATACTACATGACATCTTTGCGGAAGGCATGACACTTAGCGAGACATTCCAAGTGGCAGCGATGATTGAAAAGTTACCTCCTAGTTGGGTTGATTTTAAGAATTATCTTAAACACAAACGAAAGGAGATGACTATAGAGGACCTTATTGTTCGTCTTCGGATTGAAGAGGACAATAGAATTGCCCAAAAAGGCAGCCTTGCGCAGACTAGTGCTAGCGCAAATTTGGTTGAGCATGGGCAATCCTCTAAGGGCGCGAAGGGTAAGGGGAAAAAGGACAAAGAGAAAGCAAAGGCTAGCAAACTTGGACCGAAGAAAGGGGTTGTGAAAAAGAAACCTCAAGCTTTCCAAGGGACTTGTTACAACTGTGACGAGCCGGGGCATCGGGCTAACCAATGCAAGAAACCAAAGCGTGAGCGTGCGCACATGGTGGATGAAGACGGAATGCCTTTGGTGGCGATAATTTCCGACAAAAGCGCAATGATGGATGAGGTCAATAATGTGACCAACACTCCAAAAGGATGGTGGGTTGATACGGGCGCGACCCATCATGTTTGCGCAGACAGAAGCCTCTTTACCACCTTCAAGGCGCTTTCTGGAGAAGAGAAGCTGTATATGGGAAATGCAGCCACCGCCGACATCATGGGTGAAGGAACGGTGATCTTGAAGTGGACTTCGGGGAAGGAGCTCACTCTAAGCAACGTGTTGTATGTCCCAGACCTGCGCAAGAATCTAGTCTCGGGTTGGTTGCTTAACAAGTTTGGATTTTGTTTAGTTTTTGAGAGCGATCAATTTGTATTAACTAAACGAGGAATGTATGTAGGAAAGGGCTATGCCCAAAATGGTATGTTTAAATTGAATGTAATGGCAGTCAAGAAGAACATGAATAAAATTGCTACTACTTCTACTTATATGCTTGAGTTTTCTGATTCGAATAAATGGCATGGTAGATTAGGTCACGTTAATTTTAATTCAATACGCCGTTTAATCAATTTAAATTGTATACCAACATTCCATATTGATTCACACTATAAATGTGAAACTTGCGTTGAATCCAAACTTACAAGATCATCATCGAAATCGGTTGAACGAATAACCGAACCCCTTGATTTAATTCACACCGATATTTGTGATTTAAAAGCGGTACCCACAAGAGGTGGAAATAAGTACTTCATCACGTTTATTGACGATAGTACTAAATATTGCTGTGTATATTTACTAAGAAGTAAAGATGAAGCAATAAGTAAATTTATCTTGTATAAAAATGAAGTTGAGAATCAACTTCAAAAGAAGATAAAAGCTTTGCGAAGCGATCGAGGAGGTGAATATGTTGCACCTTTTGCTGACTTATGCGCAAAAAGTGGCATTGTACATGAGTGTACACCTCCTTATTCTCCACAATCAAATGGTGTGGCGGAACGAAAGAACCGCACATTGAAAGAAATGATGAACGCCATGTTGATAAGTTCTGGGGTGAGCCAGGAAATGTGGGGGGAAGCCATTCTCTCGGCTAATTATCTTTTGAATAAGATACCACTCAAAAAGAGAAATGAAACTCCATATGAGTTATGGAAAAGAAGAAGCCTTCATATAAATACTTGAAAGTGTGGGGGTGCCTAGCAAAGGTGATTGTACCACCTCCTAAGTGTAACACCTCGAAAATTCACGTCCTATAATGTATTGACACGTGTCATAAGTTTGAACGTGTGAAAGAATGTTCTGAAAGGACTAAAGTTGACAAACATGGAAAGCACGTGAATATACGGGTTCAAAATGTCAACAGTGAATAAATATACTTTACAATAACCCTACATGATGCTTATACCTTCAAACGAATAAATCATGGATCATACGAAGCTAAAAATGAAAGAATGTGAGAGATTACAAACTACAGGGGTTAAATGTGTCAACATGTTTAAGTTATACCTCTGAGTGACCTTTTAGCAAACCCGAGGCTTTGTAACGATTAATTATGCTCACTAGAATGCACGATATAAATTTCATAAAGTTTCGTTATCGTATGAGAAAGTTATGATCAAATTCGTATACAAGGGGTTAAAGCGTCAACGTTGAGAATTATGACTTTTCGGGTGAACACAAAGTTAACCGAGGACTTAACAAAGTGGGTATATATCTTGAAGCCCTTATAAATCAAATTGGAGGGTTCAAAGTGCAAGAAATAAAGTCGAAGCAAAGTTTTGAAGAGCCAAGGATCAAAGCATAAAAATCAAAAATTTTAGATTTGATCAGAAGGGGCGTCGCGCCACGCGAGGACCCTGGGGGAGGTCTACGCGTGCCGCGAGGGGCCTTCTGCTCCAAAAACTTTGGGTTTTTGTCTGCCAACTCCATTCTAACCGACTTAAAACGATTTTTCACATCTTGGACGACCCCTAAACAACCCCTAGGCCCTTAGGGACATCTGGGAATGATCCATGGCCATTGCTAGGCTTGTGTGTCAATGATCCATGAGGTTTTGAGCACTATATAAAGGCCTTATGTTGCAACTTTGCAACCACACCTTCCATTTGCATATCTGATCATTTCTGGAGCTCCAAAGCAAACTCAAGTGATCACAAATCGTGCATAGGACTTCAGTAAGTATGCTTAACCTTTCTTAGTTAAGTTTTTGCTTAGTTTTAGCTTAAAAGTCAAACCGTCGTAATTACCGTTTGACTTAACGATTAATCATTGTTGGTCCAGTGATTAGTCGAATTGAAAGTAGTTATAAGTTGGTAATTATGTGGGCAATAAACCCTTAAAAGGGCACCCTCTGATTCCCACTCTAACTAGGTCAAATGTCGGGTCAAACTTGTTATTAAAAAGTCAACAGAATGCTTATTTTCCAATTTATGCATAATTAGCAATGTAGAACCCATACAACCTGTTTGATCATTAATATAACTTGGTAATTAGTGTAAGAACATGTCTAAACATGTTCAACCCGACAATTTCCAGTAGAGACCCGGTTCGGAACCGAAAGTCGCATAATTTGACTTTTGCTTTGACTTTCAGTTCTGACCCGTTTAAGCATGTTTTAGAAATTCCATAGAGCTTTAATTGGACCAGGTTACATGCTAGTATAACCCTCTGTGATTATACACCTTGGTTCAATAGTTAACCACTTAATATGCATGATTCCGTTAATTGCTCATATGTTGACCATTATGCCATTTTCACCATAAAACGTGATTTTTGAAAATATAAAAGAGTAGAAACCTTAGTTACTGATATATAAACTTGTACCCAAAATTTGAGATCAGTTTGTGGTGTAGATTGAGAGTTATGCTCATTAGCGTAATTAGAAAGCTTTTTAACGATTTAACGGCGTAATTAGCATATAGCCTATTTAAACCTACTTTTTGATATCAAACCTTTTACCCACTGATGTAATATATTATTTTGGGATTTTTGAAGATTTTTAATTAATTTTAGGCTGAGCATAACTTAGAGTTATAAGCTTGAGTCGGTAGTTGTCGGTTTTGCCCTTTCAGGCTATAAAATGAGTTTTACATATCTTTTGACCCCAAAACCTTTTGCTACTGATTTCATATGATAAATAAATTATTTTAAGACTTCTGGAATAATAAAAATATCAGCTTTCTATAAAGAACCCGGAAACGGCTCCTAATCGCCTTTTTAAGCGTTTTTAACGCATAGTATGTACTAAAACTATTTTAAACATACAAGGGTTGATACCTACTGATATTTTAGGTAAATTATAATATTTTAACAGTAAGAAAAAGTTGTTTAACTCAGACTTCAGTTTTGAGCTTGTCGGCTTATGTGAAATTACCAAAATGCCCCTACGGTGCATAGTTTGGTTATAATTGATAAGTTTCACATATATGCAATAACCTACTGTTATAACTTATCAAATTAAGTATTTTTGCTGATTATATCAGACCTGTAACTCAGGTTAATACTTGAACTCTTTTATAACCTTATAAATGACCAAAATACCCCTACGGGTCATAGTTTGAGTTTAAATTCGTTTCGGGCATAATAAAAGATATCTTACTGATGTCACAACATATTTGAGGCATATTAACTTAGGAAACCTGTATATGGCTCATATGGTTACCCGTTACGCCTCTTGTGCGTTCGGTTCGGTTTATGTAACTAGTTTGCATAAACTAGCCGAAACGGGTCAAACCTTATTGGTTTTATCTCAAAATTCAGAATGTGTTTAGATTACCCATATAAGACAAGTCTTTAAACTTGTCGGGTCTAAATCACATTCTATTCCGGTCTTCGCTTAATCGTGCGTACGAACCGTATCATTCCTTAAAACTAACCGGTCTAAGCTTAAGCTTAACTAAAGACCGTTAGGATTCTAATAGGTTATTATAAACCTTTGTTCCAGAATAGGAGAACCGGTAAAAGCTACCCGCATTTGCTAATTGTGAATTATACTTGCAAAGGTAAATACTTTTAACTTATTTTCCCTATACGGGCTTGGGGTACGGTATATAAAATACCGCTTGGTCGGGCATTAAATCTTCCATCATATGGTGGTTAATTGATATTTGATCGGCCCGTTTAAATTGTTTTGTTTGCTTAAAGCCTTTGGGAGGTTAATGACCATGTCCCGGATATCCTTGGCATCATTTTACGAAATGGCCACGACCTAAGCGCGGGGTGTAGGCGTACACCCGTCAGTGCTAAATAAATAATGTGGTGTGTCTATTGATCTTTAACCCGGCACGATCCGGGCTACTGAACGCATAAGGAACATGTAATTCTTTTACAAGATTATATATTTAAATAATTATCCCAAGTTATAAAAGTTTGTACCACGTGCATTCAAATCAATTTTATTAAACTTTTCAAAATGAGTCGGTTGAATGTATTTACCAGTGTAAACTGACGTATTTTCCCAAAAAGATTAAATGCAGGTACTAATCGTAATAGGCTAGATTTCTCCTTAGCATCAAAAGAGTCTCGCAAGCTTAAGATGCCTAAAGTCTGTTGAACTACTGTTTCCTATTTATTTTTGATCCTTCTGTGGATAAACGTTCGACTATTGTGATACTTGATATTACAAATTATTAAAGTTGAACTATATCTTTCATTTGCTTCCGCTGTGCATATTTAAATATTGTGTTGTTTGACTGTTATGTTGCCAACCACGTCACGATACTCCCCCACCGGGCCCACCGGTCAAGCGTGGAAATATCGGGGTGTGACACTAAGGCTCTTAGGATATGACCCAAAACTGTTGATTGCATATTTATTGGGTATGCGCATCAAAGTAGTGCACATCGCTTTCTTGTACATGAGTCCAAGAATCCTGATGTACACGTCAACACTATCATGGAGGTGAATCCTAACGTTGTGTCTTACTTTGAAAATGTGTTTCCTTTGAGAAGACAAACACATGCAACGTCATCAACACCTAATTTTGAAGTAGGTGAAAGCTCATCTACACCAGTTGATGAGGTAGTTCATGATAAGACACATGAACGACCTGAGGTTGAAGAAAGTGATCGTAGGCGAAGTAAAAGGCCAAGGGTTGAAAAATCCTTCGGTCCAGACTTCGTTAGATATATGGTTGAGGGCGAGCCCAATACATATCGTGAAGTGGTTTCCTCTTCAGAAGGACCTCAATGGAAAGAAGCAATAAGGAATGAAATTGATTCTATATTGCAAAATCATACTTGGGAGTTAGTAGATCTTCCACCTGGTTGCAAACCACTTGGATGTCGTTGGATATTCAAAAGGAAGATGAAAACTGATGGAAGTATTGATAAGTACAAGGCTAGGTTGGTGATTAAAGGATTTAGACAAAAGGAAGGTCTAGATTACTTTGATACCTACTCGCCTGTGACGCGCATAACCTCGATTAGATTGGTTCTTGCTATAGCGGCTTTAAGAAATTTGGAAGTTCACCAAATGGATGTTAAAACCGCATTTCTAAATGACGATTTAGAAGAAGAGATTTACATGGAGCAACCTGAAGGTTTCTCCGCCCTAGGTCAAGAGGGTAAAGTATGTAAACTCGTCAACTCTTTGTATGGCTTGAAGCAAGCACCAAAACAATGGCACCAAAAGTTTGATCATGTCATAATTGACAATGGTTTCAAAATAAATGAGTGCGACAAATGTGTTTATTTTAAAGACACAAATGAAGGTTATGTGATCTTATGCCTTTATGTAGACGATATGCTTATCATTGGGAGTAATGACAAAATTATCAAAGCTACTAAAAGCATGTTGAAAGCGAGATTTGACATGAAAGACATGGGTTTAGCTGATGTGATTCTTGGAGTAAAGATCATAAGAACCCAAGATGGTCTTGTGTTAAGTCAATCTCACTATGTGGATAAAATTCTTGAAAAATTCAACTCGGGAGACACGAGTGTAGCTCGAACTCCAGTTGATACCTCCCAACATCTCAAGAAAAATAAAGGAGATGGAGTTGCTCAGTTAGAGTATTCAAGAATTATTGGCAGTCTAATGTATCTAATGACATGTACTAGACCCGACTTGGCTTACGCGGTGAGTAGGCTAAGTAGATACACCAGCAATCCGTGCGCGGATCATTGGAAAGCTATCACGAGGGTGCTTAGATACATAAGATACACAAGAGATTATGGACTGCATTATACCCGACAACCAGCAGTGATCGAAGGATACACTGATGCAAACTGGATATCGGATAATAAAGATTCCAAATCAACAAGTGGTTACGTGTTTACACTTGGAGGAGCTGCTATTGCTTGGAAGTCTTCTAAGCAAACGGTCATAGCTAGATCCACAATGGAATCCGAATTTATCGCCTTGGATAAGTCAGGCGAGGAGGCGGAATGGCTACGTCAATTCGTGGAATATATTCCAAGATGGCCAAAGCCTTTGCCAGCCATATGTGTACATTGTGATAGCCAATCAGCGATTGGTAGAGCTCAAAGCTTAATGTACAATGGCAGATCAAGGCATATGCGACGTAGACATAACACGATACGACAACTACTCTCAACGGGTGTTATCACAATTAATTATGTGAGATCAACGGATAACATTGCGGACCCGTTTACAAAAGGCTTAAGCAGAGAGTTAGTAGAAACGTCGTCAAGAGGAATGGGACTAAAGCCCGTGGTAAATGGGAATATGAGGGAAACCTAACTTAGTTGACTGGAGATCCCAAGATCTAAGTTCAATAGGACAACTTAATCATATTACCAAACGGAGTCACTGTGGGGGAGTACCCCAAACTAAATAAAAAGGGAGTTATATATATTTCCTAGTCCATTCCAATCAGTGACATTGAAGTGAGGCTAAGCATATTAAGGTTAACGATTTCGGGAAATCAAATAACCATGATGCTTTTAATGATTCATGGGAATCACCTATGTTAGAGAGAAGTAGGGTCGCTTCGAATGGATTTGTGGGGTGCGCAAATCCTAGAGCTCTCGCAGAACCAAGCTAGTGTTCCAGGACCATAATAGGACACGACAATGAGGAGTTGGCCAAACCAGGGAGAGTATTGTGTGAAGTGTATTGTCATTTACACAAATGGGGGTATGTTCAAGGACATCGCGTCTAAAAACCGCTAGTAAGCTAAGTATGCTTCACAAAAGAAGGTTCAAAGGCAAAAACCTACCTATCTTGCAATACTCAACTGTCGAAGTTTATCGTTGAAAAGTGTAAGAAAAAGATCGATTTCCATACATGTGGGGGATTGTTGGAAATTTGATGAAAATAGCATTTTTCATGTGAGGGATTGTTGGAAAAATAGGTGAAAATAGCATTTTTCACAAATATAGGAAAATGATTTTTTCCTATTTTGGACTAGAAATAAATATAATAAAATGAGCGGGTTTTATATATTTATTTGTGGGTTTGTGTTCTATGTTGGAAGAGCTTCGTAACGAACTAAACCACGTCCAAAACGGAGCTAAGATGAATGAGATATCGATGCTCAAAGTTGGGTGATTGAGACATTCAATGCTGAAACAAAAGGGAAAGTAGCACATTGTCCCACATCGGAGGAGAGATGGAACTTAAATGGGTATTTAAGGTGGAACTCTCCCTCCTTATTGTTTCATAGAAGCACACACTAAGTGTCCTCGCGAAGGGTGCGGAGCACCCTAACTCGCACTCGCACACGCTCGCGCGCGTGCGTGGCGTGGGCGATGAGGCGCAATGTGGCGCTTTGATGGCGCACTTCGCACCCTCGCATCGCCGCGAGCCGCTTGAGAGCCGCCTTTGTATTTTTGACCACGTGCGCGTGGTAAATCACAGAGGCTGCAAGGACCAAGTGGTGAAGTGGCGTGCAGGTTCGAGGCGCGTGACGTGGCAGTCCGCGCGCGGGTACAAGTGGCACGAAGGCGCGCGGTTGCGCATGGTGCATGGGTCCTGATGTGTCGTGCGCGGCGCACCAGAGTGAGCCAATACGGCGCGACTGTGTGGCGTGCTCGTATAGGCTCACAGGTGATGTGGCGCACGCGCGTATGGACCTGGGTCAGTGTGGCGCACGTGCGCATGGAAGTGAGCCAAGAGGACGCACCGCGCATGGGCGTTTAGACCTGGGCACAGAAGCTTCCAGCATTGAATGACAGTGCAGTTTCAGTTAAGCTTCGTAACTGACGAGTTAACGGTCTTTGACTGAGAAGTAAATGACGTATTAAATTGTATTGAAGACGTTTAATGCAATTTAAACCTCTCTTTAATTCCGTTTTGACTGTTTCAACTTAGGAGCTGTATAAATACAGCTCCATACCCACTGCAGAAGAATACCAGTGACACAACAGCAACTAAAACTTTCTCTCTACAGTTCTGATCTTTTTCCAGCAAGTTTTCAAGGTAGCCTTCGGGTTGTAGGTCAATTCCGGCAGTACGCTGCTTCGGCTGTTGTACCCTGGGAAACAAAACGAGTACTCTTGGGAGACTCGGAATTTGTTTTAAGGGAAGCGTGTGTACACGTGCCTCAACCTTCTTCTTCATCTAAGTTCTTGTATTTCATTTTATTTCAGTTGTAAATTGTACTTGTATTTCAGCTTTCTTATTTCTGTATTGTAATCAAGTAATAAAATTTGTTATTTTATTTTTTATTACGTGAACGGTTCCTACAATTTTTGTTAACGTCCTAACAAAGCCCAGCCACCTGGATACACCCGTTGGCCAAACCAAAGGCCACCCATGCCCGCGCAGCGCTGATGACTTGGCCCGTCACCAATTCTAGAGAACATAACCGAAATTTGAGCAAAAATGTTATGGCCAAAACCAAAATTTGAGTACATAACATATGAACATCAACTAAAAACTATTATTGTGTTTGAGCAAAAAACTTGTTACTTCTATAACAAATTCTCTAGAGGTTATCATATACATTTCTAGGTTATCTTTTACAACATCCCAATAACAAAAAGAATTAGAACAAACAAAACATCTAGCTCACTCGCCCATTTTCCGGTCGGCCTTGACCTCTTGAGAGGGAGTCTTGTCGGGTCAACTCATAGTTTGTGTTTGGAGGCTCTCCATTTACACCACCATTTACTTTTGAGAAGATGAAGAAGAAAGAAGATGTGTATATCGATACATGCCACATACTGCAAAATAGTGTGTCGTTATAGCTTTAAAGACGAAGACATCAAAAGGGAGGGTACATCCGACTTTTAACTAGGGGTGTTCATAAACTGTTGGAACCGACTGAATTGTTCGAACAAAAGCAAGTCGGCCAGTTTTAAATGTATATGGTTTGATTTTGGCGGTTTTACTGTCTGATGGAAGGTTTGGAACTTGGAACCAGTCGTTTAACATATTATTTATCATTTTTTAAAGGGAATTGGACTGTAATATTCCCACCGAGACCTTATTGGCCATTAATAATCCCACCTCAGAATATTCCCCCCACCAGTCCCACCTTTCACCTATTTTTCCTACAATGGTCCCCCGTTAAAAAAACTTAACGGAGTTAAGCTTTTTTCCAAATTACAAACAGATTTTTTAGGGCTTTTGATCAGAACGATGATACGAGTCCATTGATATAAAACTTACTTCGAAACGGTGCTCCAAGTGACTTGATTTTGGTTAATTGGAAATTTAAACACCCGAATTGAAGCGTCGTTTTCATAGTTTGGAGCACCGTTTCGAGGCAAGTTTTACATCAATGGACTCGTATCGTCGTTCTAATCAAAAGCCCTAAAAATCTGTTTGTAATTTGGAAAAAAGCTTAACTCCGTTAATTTTTCTTAACGGGGGACCATTGTAGGAAAAATAAGTGAAAGATGGGACTGGTGGGGGGAATATTCTGAGGTGGGATTATTAATGGCTAATAAGGTCTAGGTATGATTATTATAGGCCAATTTCCCTTTTTTTAATTTTAAAAATATGCAGTGATGCATATGCATTATATTCGTAAACCATCTTTATCATTTTAATAATTTCAATACAAATCAAGGCTTATGAAAAAAAATTATACAAAAATCAGTTCAAACCGCCTAACTGCTAAAACCAGCCATCCCAACCGGTTTAGATTGTAGTTTTTTTTTTCAAAATCATGGTTGGCAATTCGGCCTAATTTTTTTTGTCAAAACCGGCCAAACCCGAACAGTCCTACTTTTAACATGTTCACTTTCGGTGAGAAAGTACAAGGGGGTAAAGTGAAAATATTTGACAAGTACTCATAAAACTGACCTGTGCCAAAACCAATAACTCTCTGTAGATTCCAGGTTCCAGCTTATGGCAGCCATTGCCAATGCACCAAATCCGGCAACCACAAAAAACCATCGAAAACGTTTAAGAATCGTCTTTATAAGATTATGAAACCATTCTTTAACTGTTTGCCACCTGAAAAAATAATATGTCAAACGAGCTGAAACTCAAATGGGCTGATTCCAAACTCGAATTGCAAATGATTTCACAAAAAAAATGTACCAAACATGAAGAATGATGGTTTGAATTCTTAGCAAAATCTATATCAATTTTGAATCCAGGATCTACCAACTTTGACCCAAAGGTCAAACTGTCTAAATGTTTAGAATTTTCTTATTAAAAATAGTGATTTTTGGAAAAATGGCGCTTGTTTTTTTTATTTATAGCGAATCCATGGGTTAAGACCACGGATTCTCTCCTCAATCTCACTAAACTTAATTTTTTTTCTTTTTTTTCAGTGTTCATTTAACATATAATTTAGTTTTTTTCTAGTAACTTGAATATTTAATATTTCAAATCCAATTTTTGTTCGATACTTTTTGTCTACATTTCAATAAAAAAATTTATCGAAAAATGAATTGTATTCAAAATAAAGTATTTTTTTAGTTTCGTAATATCAAATATTACTTTATTCTACTACTAATCAGTTTATAATAAAATTCATACCGAAATGTAGACAAAAAAAAGCTGAACAAAAATGTGTATTTAGATAATTTTAAGTATCAAACATTACAAATTATTAAAGAGAAACTAAATTATATGTTAAATAAAAACTGAAAAAATAACTGTGAGATCGAGGAGAGAGAATTCGTGTTTCACAGCTGTGGATTCACTAGAAATACAAACCAGAAAAAGAAAGAAAAAACACCCATTTTTAGTATCACTTTAAAAAAAACACTATTTTACAAGAACGTCCATCGTTTAAGATTGGAAATACACACAGAACCTCACCTATGAAGCATATTTAGCAAGAGTTCTGCTGAAAATGAAAATCGCCTATAATGCCTGAAAAACTCGATCAAAAATCCAATAAGAAGACCCGCTGCACCGATTGCTATAACAAGAACAATGTTGGAGGATCTGTGACAACATAAGCATCATATTACAACCCACAAAGCATAAACCAAAACATGAACAGCCCATAAAGCATATCGAGGTTACCTAGTTGGCCCGTTTTCAGCCATAAGGGCCGTAAGAATGGCAACAACCGTATGAATTGTCCGTTTTGACCCTTCATCAATATCAGCCAAGTATACAAAAGTGCTTACCACAGCCATGAATGAAAGCCAAAAATCCATGAACTGCAAAGGGGCAAAGATGCCTTTTTGGTCATTTATTTATTAGTTTATTAAACAACAAAGGGACAAAAGATAAATTACCTGCAATACGCGGAACGATAAAGCACACCAGGTGCCGACATCGCATGCATGATATAAACCACTCGAGATTCCACTAGATGTGTATATCACCCACTCGGCAAACGCCTGCAAGTCCCACATTATATGTTCATTTTTAACTTCCAAAAAAGTCAAACATCATAACTCTTGTAGTTTGCATGATATATGTAGGGTAATTGAGAACCTTGAGAACAATTCTAGACCACTCATTTTTCCAAAGCAAAAATGCAAAAGAAGTGCAAAAAAATGCAAATTTTTTTTGGAAAATCGCAGCTTTTTGTCAGGTTTTTTTGGATATATACACGTGTATATTGTCAATCTTTAACATAAGTATTGTACATGTGTGTGTGTATATATATATATATATGTTTGATAATGTACATATATGCATGTAGGGGTATGAATTTCTGACACGACACGAACCTAACACGAAATTCACGGGTTGGGTTTAGTCTAAACGGGTTCGGGTCAGTTTCAGGTTGAACCCGCCAACCCGTTTAGCTAAACTGGTCAGGTTCGGGTCAACCCAGTTGGGTTGGCGGGTTGGCCCGTTTAACCCATTTCTATAATATTATATTTTTTACAATATGTTTTATGTTAGAAATTAAATTTGGTATGCTATATTTATAACTTAAAAATAGAAATTGACATAAGATTTTATGATTTTAATGTAATTTTATTATCTAATTTGTGTTTTTTTGTAGTAGATGTTAATTTTAATATATTTTTGCTGAAAAAAATTAAAAAAAAAAAATTGGGTTGAACGGGTCGGGTTTGGGTCAGCCTGTGAATATTCGGGTCAGGTTCGGGTTCATATGTATAAAATGATTTTCGGGTTCGGGTCGGGTTTGGGTTCGTCTAAATTTTTCGGGTTCGGGTTGAACCCGCGAACACAACCCGTTTAGCACCCCTATGTATGGGCGAAAGCTTTTAAGGGGCGGGAGGGGGTGGCCGAACCCCCGAACTTTTCGCTCAGTAGTGGAGAGTATGTAGTTTTCGTATAGAAATTTTTGGGTATATACATTTTCGACCCCCCGGTTTTATAGAAATTTTTAGGTCCGGTGAATCCCCCTCCCCCCGGTCGGAAATCTCAAGCTTCGTCACTGCATATATGTACAAACGTTTATAAATGATTGTACATGTATGTGTATAAAGGAAGACTATGGTTCTAAACATGTTTTTTCTAGTGTACATATGTGTAAATACGTGTTTAAAGGTAAAAAATAAGTATCATACATATATGTTTCATAATATACTCATATGTATAATTTAAAAATTGGCTTAGAGAAAATATGTGGTCAAGAATCGTTCTCACGGTTCTCAATTAGCATGTGTTTCTCTTAGGATCTCTACCCTATATATATAGGTAAAAGGAAATTGTTGTAAGTTTCATTGGACTCGGAGTGTGCGAGTTATACAACTCGGGTTGATATTAGATCTTTAAAATGAGGGAACTAATGTATTCAAAAGTCAAACATAAACTTAACTGAAAAGAGAAAAGTCGGCAAATATCTTACCTTCTGCCGAAGTGCCCAATAAGCTGGAAATACAAATGCAGCATTTGATGCAATAAGAGAAACCGATTGCCATATGTGCCCTACAAATCCATGATTCTTACTTATATCAAATTATGACCTGTATATGAATGCTTCAATAGAAAGAAGATCGATGCGAACATTTAAGTATTTAACTGACTTAATCTTATTCGTTTGCAAGAAATAAGAATCCACATATATTATTCATTCAACTTCAGTAAGTACGCAATAAACAAGTTTACCTTGATGCGAGACGATTTCAACACTACAGTCAAAGCCGCCATGTGTACGATCACACCAGCAGTAGCTGTATAGAGACAGGCCGCTCATTTCCACAATATTTTGACATGTTCCATGAGACGAGCATCTTCTCGGGCATCTTTCAATCGAAATAGACATGGTAGTTTGACTTTGACTTTTCAAGGCATTACCAAGAGAAGTCAAATGTTTTACACCAAAACTCCAAGTTCCTCCTCTAACATACACGATATAAAAACTAATCGTCTTCTCATCCGAATCATACAACTTAAAAAACATAGAACCGTTACTGTTGCTAGTCGAATTCGCATAAAAGTAGTCCCATTTATCTTCAAATGGTAATCCGCCATATGATGCGTATATTTCGTGATTTATTTTTTTGTCGGAATTCAACCGGATGTGAATACTTCCTCCACTTGCACCTGAAGGGATGTCTACTAGAAAATAAGTCCAAGCAAAATGTTGACTTTGACTTTGACCAAGTGATATGTTGCTAAGGAGAGGTTCTAGAGGGAAATTAGGAGAATTTGATGTAACTTTATCGCTGGCGGGTAAATAATACGACTCAAACGGTACCAATGGATTCTTCCTCATAATTGTCTGCATATTCCACCATTTTTCTGTAAGAATCAAATTAAAGAACAAATGACTGAACCTGTAAGATGAAAATGCTAATCACTCTTTATCTAAATTATATATATACAGGATCCGTTTCAATTAAGAACCACTTTGAGTTGTGAGAACTGTGAGAACTCCTACTTCCCATGCGAGTTTTGCCACCATTTTTTGCACAAACGTAGATTAAAATTTTACAAACACATCTGTAAAAAAAAATTGTCGAGCCGGTATTTATTTTCCATTTGCACTGATGTAAATTTGTTTTAGAAAACAATGACGTCACCCGTAAATTCTTTTTACGGTGATGTAAATTTTCACAGACGACATTTTTTTATTTTTTTTCTGAAAGAGTTGATTTTTTTTTTTTTTTTGAAATTTTTTTTAAAACCTTTTGTAAGGCCTAGTTTTCATGGTGCTCACAACACAAGGTGGTTCTCGTTTTACCCTTTCCCTATATACAAGTATGTATATATATATATATGTATGTATATATCAACTAATTTTAATGATTCTTATATGCAAATAGCTTAAGAAAGATATTAACAAACCTGAAGTGTGTATCTTTCCCATGTACAATTCAAACCGGCCTTATTTATCGGACATTGAAGTAATTTCCACTCTAATGAATAGCAAACATCCGTGCTCCCCGCGATTTCTTTAGAAACGTTGAGGGTTGTAACGGTAATATACCACCGACCAACTTTTGGGGATCGTATAACCAAAGGGGCATTATTGATATTACCCGAATAATCATGTGTTGATGGTGATGATATGCTCCCATGTCGAGCATAACACATTAGTATGATATTACTATCGTTATTTGCACCATTCGAGTGTTGTGATTGGTTGAATATGACATTGGTTGCAGATATAGTGATCTCTTCGGTAACTCCCAACAAATCCAAAGAGTAGAGTTTTGATTCGTTTTGATGAATGCAAGATCGTTCGCCATCGTTTTTACACGAAGTGACGATACCTTGCGTTGAGTTTTGGTCAACGCATGAAAGATGATCAATTGTTTC
Source organism: Helianthus tuberosus (assembly GCA_030545235.1). Classification (NCBI taxonomy): domain Eukaryota; kingdom Viridiplantae; phylum Streptophyta; class Magnoliopsida; order Asterales; family Asteraceae; genus Helianthus; species Helianthus tuberosus. The sequence goes on from CM060447.1 coordinate 165,792,636, forward strand.
ATTGCAAAATTGACCCGAGATGGACGGGCTCATACAACCTTCAACGGTCACGTTCCCACTAAAAGAATACCCCGAGCCTCGATTTATCTGTAATGAAAAGACCAATACATGATTTTTATGGAATTTATTTGTAGATTATTTTCAAGATAATATGAATTACCATCTTTGATTGAGTCCTCATGGATCCAATGCCGTTAAATAAACCAAAGTACCATACTCCGGGAGAAATCTATAGAACAATACTGAATTCAATTAATAGATACATGAAAGCATAATGAGCGTAAGTGATTACATGGATTAAGATGAACATGTAAGCGATTACATGGAAAGCCACAAAAGCATAACGACTGTAAAATATAAGTAACTGGCTACATGTGTTGTAGGTTAAATTTTACATAAGATGGTAATGAATTGAAAGTTCATCACATCAAAACTAATAAAATTTGTTTGTTACATACAATGACAATTTTGTAATAGTCGGTTAATGTTAAATGACCTTCACACAACATAACATAGCCTTCGCAGTTCTCATTGCTCTCATATATACACATATGTATATGTATGGATGTCAAAAGGACTTAATCACATGTGATCAAAAGTTCTCTTTTTGTTCTAGAGTTTTTTAGTATTCTCAAGTGAACCTTCCCTTGTACATTATATCTATATCTATATGTACGTATAAACTTATATGTATACACACACACACACACACGTGTGTGTATACACATAGACAAGAAGCATCGACATTATCATAATTTCCATTGCAACTAGAAAAATCTAAGTGTGAGAATATAGAAAGAAAGTGTACCTGCTCATTTGTTAGTTTTATCAGAATATTTTTCTGCATGGGATAACATTTCTCGGAAAACTGAAGTCCTTCGATTGCCAAAGACCCATTTGAAATGGGAGCCAACACTGCAAAAGCAAACAAGTAACAGAAAAAAATGTTAATAAAATGTTAATTCAAAAACTCAGCCAAGCTTGATGGGAATTTGTTATGATGTGTTCATTTAGGCCATTTAACATTTATACTCAATAAACGAAGATGTGATTGAATTATTGTAAAGGGAATTCAAGAGTACCTAGACCAGTAAAAGAGGTATTATGTGTGCCAGGCAAAGGGGGGCTGCCTTCACGTGCACAAATCATCGGTAGACTACTTTTATCTGCCATCATAATTCTACTTTTATCCTGCAAATCATTAAAAGTAAGAAAAACAACACAAATGGATTTGAAAATACTGTGTCATGTTTGTTTCGACCACTGGATAATTTTCTTATATGGGCATCATCTATATGTTGAAATAAGAAATTAATTCAGGACCAAATACTGTCCTAAACATGGTTGTAAAAATCCCGCCTAGCCTTAATTGCTAGTCCCGGGTTCACCGAGTAATTTTCATCTAATCGGCCAATTAATCGCTAGGCGGTCAACAGTGGTCAAATCCGGTCCTAATCAACCAAAAATCGGTGGCCGTCTAGCAATTCCGGCAAAAACCTTTAAATTCCAGCCAGATCCTAGCCAAAACCTGTAAATTCTGGCAATTAATCCTATGTACTTCAAAATATGGGTTGCAAAAGGTGTTAAAACATGTCTACTTAGAAAAATTACATATAAAAATGTGTGTATATACATATAAAAATGAAAATTACATATAAAATCCCAATCGGATTTAATCGCTAGTCGGTACCCCACCAGCTGACTAGCGTCTAACGATTCTTACAACACTGGTCCTAAACATAATGCATAAAACACCAAAAGGATAAGAAAGCCTTTGAACATTAATCAAAATGTAACGTTTAGATGACACGATTTATTCATAAAAAGTTAGTGTGGTTTTGGTAACGCAGGAGATCATACTTACAAGGTCTACATCCGACTCTAAAGATATGGTCACTTACTGAAAAGAGTGATGTGTATTCTTTTGGTATATTACTTGTGGAGATTTTTACAGGCCGAAGGCCCGTTGAAACAAAACGGGAACTTGAAGAGCGCGTAACAGCTAGATGGGTAAGTTATGTACTAATGTACATTAGAAACATTATCATTGTATCAGTTATCAATTGTCTTTAAAACTTTCATTGGTGGAAATAACAGGCGATGAAGAAGTTTAAAGAAGGTGATGCGATTTCAGTATTGGATCCGAAACTAGAAGCATCGGATGCAAACGGGGTGGTTCTCGAGAAGATTCTAGAACTGTCTTTACATTGTGTTAACGGTCACCGAAAAAACAGACCAACCATGAGGAGATGTGTTGAGGTTTTGTGGAACATCAGGAAAGATTACAAAGAACTGTTAGATTGATATGATGTCACCTTTTGTTCAAATGGGCCAAAACATTTTGTGGGTTTTGATATGTCTATTTTGTGGGTCCCATCCTTATAAGAAAAAGACACTTGGAAAATGTTATAAAGAAAGGCTTGTTTGAGGTATGTACATAAAAAATGGTACAATGAATTGGTTTGCTTCTCAAACTGTTGTAATATACTAACATGTTTGGTTCATAACACTAAACACTAATGAATCTTTAAGAGGTGAAGCGCCGATTTTCTTCACTATCCGATTTTTGTTAACGTCCTAACAAAGCCCAGCCACCCGGATACACCCGTTGGCCAAACCAAAGGCCACCCATGCCCGCGCAACGCTGATGAGTTGGCCCGTCACCAATTCCAGAGGAGGCTCAGCGTCCGAAAGCCCACTGTGGTAAAACATCTGGCTCGTGCATATGATATTTTTGTCACAAACGAGACTCCAACCAACGACCTCCCCTAGTTAAAGACTAGAGCACTACCCCATTGGTTCTTCACTATCCAATTATGTCGATTATCGTCAATTTAGAGGTGAATCAAGTAATAATTTGTTCCACACTTAATTGTAAGTTATAGATTCTCAAACAACTATAATAACGTCTTACAAAATGTTATGGCCAAATCCGAAATTTGAGTACATAACATATGAACATCAACTAAGAACTATTATTGTGTTTTGAGCAAAAAAACTTGTTACTTCTATTACAAATTCTCTAGAGGTTATCATATACATTTCTAGGTTATCTTTTACAACATCCCAATAACAAAAAGAATTAGAACAAACAAAACATCTAGCTCACTCGCCCATTTTCCGGCCGGCCTTGACCTCTTGAGAGGGAGTCTTGTCGGGTCAACTCATAGTTTGTGTTGGGAGGCTCTCCATTTACAACACCATTTACTTTTGAGAAGATGAAGAAGAAAGAAGATGTGTATATCGATACATGCCACATACTGCAAAATAGTGTGTCGTTATAGCTTTAAAGACGAAGACATCAAAAGGGAGGGTACATCCGACTTTTAACTAGGGGTGTTGATAAACTGTTGGAACCGACTGAATTGTTCGAACAAAAGCAAGTCGGCCAGTTTTAAATGTATATGGTTTGATTTTGGCGGTTTTATTGTCTGATGATTATTTATCATTTTTTAAAGGGAATCGGCCTGTAATAATCCCACCGAGACCTTATTGGCCATTAATAATCCCACCTCAGAATATTCCCCCCACCAGTCCCACCTTTCACCTATTTTTCCTACAATGGTCCCCCGTTAAAAAACCTTAACGGAGAACGATGATACGAGTCCATTGATATAAAACTTACTTCGAAATGGTGCTCCAAGTGACATGATTTTGGTTAATTGGAAATTTAAACACCCAAATTGAAGCGTCGTTTTCATAGTTTGGAGCACCGTTTCAAGGCAAGTTTTACATCAATGGACTCGTATCGTCGTTCTAATCAAAAGCCCTAAAAATCTGTTTGTAATTTGGAAAAAAGCTTAACTCCGTTAAGTTTTCTTAACGGGGGACCATTGTAGGAAAAATAAGTGAAAGATGGGACTGGTGGGGAGAATATTCTGAGGTGGGATTATTAATGGCTAATAAGGTCTAGGTGGGATTATTATAGGCCAATTTCCCTTTTTTTAATTTTAAAAATATGCAGTGATGCATATGCATTATATTCGTAAACCATCTTTATCATTTTAATAATTTCAATACAAATCAAGGCTTATGAAAAAAAAAATTATACAAAAATCAGTTCAAACCGCCCAACTGCTAAAACTAGCCATCCCAACCGGTTTAGATTGTAATTTTTTTTTTTCAAAATCATGGTTGGCAATTCGGCCTAAATTTTTTTTGTCAAAACCGGCCAAACCCGAACAGTCCTACTTTTAACATGTTCACTTTCGGTGAGAAAGTACAAGGGGGTAAAGTGAAAATATTTGACAAGTACTCATAAAACTGACCTGTGCCAAAACCAATAACTCTCTGTAGATTCCAGGTTCCAGCTTATGGCAGCCATTGCCAATGCACCAAATCCGGCAACCACAAAAAACCATCGAAAACGTTTAAGAATCGTCTTTATAAGATTATGAAACCATTCTTTAACTGTTTGCCACCTGAAAAAATAATATGTCAAACGAGCTGAAACTCAAATGGGCTGATTCCAAACTCGAATTGCAAATGATTTCACAAAAAAAAATGTACCAAACATGAAGAATGATGGTTTGAATTCTTATTAAAATCTATATCAATTTTGAATCCAGGATCTACCAACTTTGACCCAAAGGTCAAACTGTCTAATTGTTTAGAATTTTCTTATTAAAAATAGTGATTTTTGGAAAAATGGTGCTTGTTTTTTTTATTTATAGCGAATCCATGGGTTAAGACCACGGATTCTCTCCTCAATCTCACTAAACTTAATTTTTTTTCTTTTTTTTTTCAGTGTTCATTTAACATATAATTTAGTTTTTTACCAGTAACTTGAATATTTAATATTTAAAATCCAAGTGCACATTTTTGTTCGATATTTTTTGTCTACATTTCAATAAAAAATTTATCGAAAAATGAATTGCATTCAAAATAAAGTATTTTTTAGTTTCGTAATATCAAATATTACTTTATTCTACTACTAATCAGTTTACAATAAAATTCATACCGAAATGTAGACAAAAAGAGCTGAACAAAAATGTGTATTTAGATAATTTTAAATATCAAACATTACAAATTATTAGAGAGAAACTAAATTATATGTTAAATAAAAACTGAAAAAATAACTGTGAGATCGAGGAGAGAGAATTCGTGTTCCGCAGCTGCGGATTCACTAGAAATACAAACCAGAAAAAGAAAGAAAAAACACCCATTTTTAGTATCACTTTAAAAAAACACTACTTTACCAGAACGTCCATCGTTTAAGATTGGAAATACACACAGAACCTCACCTATGAAGCATATTTAGCAATAGTTCTGCAGAAAATGAAAAACGCCTATAATGCCTGAAAAACTCGATCAAAAATCCAATAAGAAGACCCGCTGCACCGATTGCTATAACAAGAACAATGTTGGAGGATCTGTGACAACATAAGCATCATATTACAACCCACAAAGCATAAACTAAAACATGAACAACCCATAAAGCATATCGAGGTTACCTAGTTGGCCCGTTTTCAGCCATAAGGGCCGTAAGAATGGCAACAACCGTATGAATTGTCCGTTTTGACCCTTCATCAATATCAGCCAAGTATACAAAAGTGCTTACCACAGCCATGAATGAAAGCCAAAAATCCATGAACTGCAAAGGGGCAAAGATGTCTTTTTGGTTATTTATTTATTAGTTCTTATAGCAAAGGGGCAAAAGATAAATTACCTGCAATACGCGGAACGATAAAGCACACCAGGTGCCGACATCGCATGCATGATATAAACCACTCGAGATTCCACTAGATGTGTATATCACCCACTCGGCAAACGCCTGCAAGTACCACATTATATGTTCATTTTTAACTTTCAAAAAAGTTAAACATCATAACTCTTGTAGTTTGCATGATATATGTAGGGTAATTGAGAACCTTGAGAACAATTCTAGACCATTCATTTTTCCAAAGCAAAAATGCAAAAAAGTGCAAAAATTTTTTGGAAAATCGCAGCTTTTTGTCAGTTTTTTTTTTTATATGAGATAGTAACAACTTTTGATAATCTTACATAGAAAATTACAAGGGTATAAATACAAAGAATTGAACAAAGAATAAGGAGTAAAATCCTCCTATAACAAAAATAGAATGTCTATACAATTAAAGAGAATGATTGCAGGAGAGATTTGAGGCAATCATTTGAGATGCTGATTGCAAGAGAGATTGGAGGCAATCATTTAGAGATGCCTAATACCCCCCGTCAATGCGAGATGGAGGTGGTTGTAGACGAAGCATTGCTCGAAACTTTTCAAATAAAGGTTTGGGTAAACTTTTGGTGAAGATGTCTGCAACTTGTTGATCCGTGGAAATAAACTTTGTGTGGAGATGACCAGCGGCTACTAACTCTTGAATGAAATGGCAGTCAAGATCGATATGCTTAGCTCTCTTGTGGGAGATGGGATTTTGACTCAGGAAAAGAGCACTCTTGTTGTCACATAAAAGAGTTGGCGGTCTTGGTGGTAAGGCATGCAGTTCACGTAGAAGATGAGTGATCCAAATAAGCTCCGAAGCGGTGTTAGCCATGGCCCTATATTCCGACTCACAACTTGAGCGTGCTACCGTTGGTTGCTTTTTCGCGCTCCAAGATACCAAGTTTCCACCCAAATAAATACAATAACCATAGGTGGATCTTCGAGTGTCAATGCAACGAGCCCAATCTTCATCAGAAAAACCTAGTAAAACAGTGTTAGGCGGTCTATCAAAGGTTAAGCCGTGTGATAAAGTCCCCTTGACGTATCGAAGAATGCGTTTAACAAGCTGAAAATGAGTAGTGGTAGGATTTTGAAAGAATTGACTAGCTTGATTTACGGCATAGGATAGGTCCGGTCGAGTGATGGTTAAATATTGAAGGGCACCGACTAGAGACCGATAAAGAGTTGGATCATGAAATGGGTCACCGGTAGAGTGGAAAAGGTCTTTTGGAGTGAGAGGAGTGGAAACGGGCTTGGAATCAAGCAGGCCGGCTCGCGAAAGTATGTCATAAGCATACTTGGATTGATTGAGAAACAACCCGGTTTTGGTATGGGTGACTTCCAAACCAAAAAAAAGCTTAGATTGCCGAGATCTTTAATTTTGAATTCCTTGTGAAGACGACTAGTGAATGTGGTAATGAAGGATTCATTGTTACCCGTGATGATTATGTCGTCAACATATACAAGGATGTAAATTAAAGTGCCATTGTTTTTGAAGATAAACAAGGATGGATCGGCTCGACTACATTGGAAACCAAGTGTGATGAGAAAGGAACTTAATCGTTTGAACCAAGCTCGTGGAGCTTGTTTTAGTCCATAAATGGCACGATTTAGTTTGCACACATGATTCGGACGAGTTTGATCTTGAAAACCCGGTGGTTGTTCCATAAAGACGGTCTCCGTAAGATTGCCATTTAAAAAGGCATTGTTGACGTCGAGTTGTCGTAACTTCCATTTGTTGATGGTGGCAAGGCTTAGGACAACTCGAATTGTGGATGATTTGACAACGGGGCTAAATGTGTGAGAAAAATCTAGACCCGGAACTTGGTTGAAACCTTGAGCTACAAGTCGAGCTTTGTAGCGATCAATGGAGCCATCGGATTTGTATTTGATCCGATAAATCCATTTTGAACCAATGATGTTGGTTGAAGTGGGACGAGGAACAAGATGCCAAGTGTGATTGGAATGTAAGGCTTGAAGTTCATCATTCATGGCACGAACCCAGTTGGACGCGGTTTTAATTCCTTTGGGGACGTGTGAGGAGAGAAGAGAATGATGAAGAGAATGATTGTAGAAGTGAGATAAGTTAGCACAATGTTTGGTGGTAAAAATACCACTTTTTGACCGAGTGGTCATGGGGTGAGTATTGGTGTTAATGGGTTGGTTTGGGGCTGAAGTATACTGTTGGGCCAAAGGATCCGAATGGGATTGTTGGGTGGAAGATGTGGCAGATTGTTGGGTTGAAGCAGTCTGCTGAATTGGAGAGGATTGGGCTGAGTTAGGATTGAGATTTTCGGATGGAGGGGTAATAGGTTGGGCCGAATAGGGGAGAGGATTTGGTATTGGGCTAGGAGATGAGAGAAACTCAGACTCGGATAATGGGTTGCTGTCGGTTGGTGGGCTGCTGGGAGAAGACGGTTCTGGGCTGGTGGTTGGTGATTGAGTGATGTTAGGTTCTTCGGTATAGGGGCATTGGGTACATGTTTTGTTTGAGGTGGGTGAAGGTGTAGGTGTGGTTGGTTGTTTTTGAGATGTTGGGGAAGGTAAAAAATCTTCAAAATTTGTGAAAGGAAGGTTTGAGGAGTCGGAGTGTTTGGAAGGAGTGTGAAATGGGAAAACATCTTCGTCAAATTTGGCATGTCGAGTGGTGTAAATTCGACCGGTTATGGGATCTAGACAACGAAAACCTTTGTATCGCGGACTATATCCAATAAAGATGCAAGGAGCACTTCGTGGTAATAATTTGTTTTTGGTATAGTCACGAAGATAGGGGTAGACCAGACACCCAAAAATGCGAAGATTGGAGTATGATGGAGTTTGGTTAAAAAGTAGTTCAAAAGGGGATTTGTTTTCAAGAAGTTTTGTTGGGAGACGATTTATGATGTAAGTGGCAGAAGTGAAAGCATCAAACCACAACGTTGAGGGAGCATGGGCATTAAACATCATTGCTAAACCGGTTTCGGTGATATGTCGATGCTTGCGTTCGACCCGACCATTTTGTTCCGGTGTGTAAGGGCACGCCAAGCGATGATGTATGTCATGCTCTTGAAAACAATTTTGAACTCGATTTTTTATGAATTCGGTTCCACCATCGCTTTGAAAAACTTTGACACTTTTGGAAAATTGTTTTGGACAAAGTTTAGAAAAATGGTGAGAATGTTGAAAAAATCGGATTTAGCCTTTAGAGGATAAAACCATGTGAACCGAGAGTAGTCGTCTACAAATATTGCATAATATAAGTAGCCATCGGTAGAGGCAATTGGTGCGGGTCCCCAAAGATCACAATGAATCAAGTCTAAGACTTGTTGTGCGCGTTTGTTATTTTCAACAAAGGGTAGGTGTTTAGCTTTAGATAACTCACAAGAATTACATAAACCTGGTTTTGGTAATAAAGAAGTTACAAAGAGATGACCAAGTTTATTTAAATTCGTTATAGTATCAAAAGAAACATGTCCTAGGCGACTATGCCATTTATTGAACGAAGCACGAAGATGAGAAGCCGAAAGCGCGGCAACAAGAGACTTGTGACTTTGGGTGAGAACATAGAAACCATTCTCGCAAGTGCCTCTAGCAAGAACCTCCCCCGTTTTTCGGTCTTGAATATGAAAATGATCATTAGAGAATAAAACATCTACGGGAGAATCATTTGTGAGTCTACTAATTGATAGTAGATTCTTTGTGAGATTAGGAACAACAATAACATTTTTTAAAGACAATGAGTTATTTAGAGTTGTGTTCCCAATGTGAGTGACGGGTAATGTTTGGCCATTGCCAAAAATAACACTCATGTTACCCATGTGAGGTTTAGAATCTTTTAAACCATGATTATTAGTAAGCATATGGGTTGTCGCACCTGAGTCGGCTGTCCAATCCGGAGTTTCGGATGCAAGGCTGCATTGAGCATTGAATGCATGAGCGAGGTTGGCATCTAGAGTGGCTTTTTGTGCATAAGAAGATAGAGTAGGACAAGCACTAGCGTAGTGACCTTTGCGACAAAGTTGACAATGAGGAAGACGTTTTTTGTAGTTATTACCACGTCCATTGGAGGATTGATAGCGTCCTCTGCCTCGGGAAGAGGAAGATCGATTTGGTTTTGAGGAGTTGGAATAGAAGGCAGCTTCAGTGGTGGTTGGTCCATGGAGTTTTTGAACAAAAAGTTCCTGGTTTTCAGCATTGGCAAGAAGGTCTTGAAAGGCAGGAGCGGGGCGGATGGTTCGTTGGGAGGTGGAAAAACTTTCAAAAGAGGCGCCCAAACCACTGAGAAACCAGTGGCGCTTATCTTCATCACTTATGGAATGACCAATGGAGGCGAGCTGATCTGAAAGGGCTTTAAATTTTCTGCCATATTCTGCAACAGAACATGTTCCCTTTTGAAGATTTTTGAGGCTGTCCTTTAAATTGTGTATACGCTCAATTGAGCAGTGGCTGTACGCAGTGGCTAATGCGTTCCAAACGGACAAGGCGGTGGAATGGCCAATGGTTTCGGACATAGCTTCTTCAGTGAGGGTGGAGTTTATAAGCAGGAGCACCTTTTGATCAGCGGATTTCCAGGCTGCGAAGGCTGGATTGGGAGTTGTTTCATTGTTGGAGGAGATGGTTTCGGGTGGGCATGATTTTGAACCATCTACATGGCCGACAAGACCAATGTACGAGAGAACCGGGGTGATTTGTTTCTCCCATGGGAGATCATTTGTGGAATCGAGTTTGATGTTGACGAGGTGGCTAAGAGAATGCAGAGGAATTGTGGAAAGATCGGCTGAGGTAGTCATGATCTGGGTGGGCGATGGCAGAAGAAGGTTTAGGGCAGATTATGATGAGGGAAGAAGAAGGATTGGGGCAGAATACAATCAAGGGGATAGGATCAGCTCTGATACCATGAGATAGTAACAACTTTTGATAATCTTACATAGAAAATTACAAGGGTATAAATACAAAGAATTGAACAAAGAATAAGGAGTAAAATCCTCCTATAACAAAAATAGAAAATCTATACAATTAAAGAGAATGATTGCAGGAGAGATTTGAGGCAATCATTTAGAGATGCTGATTGCAAGAGAGATTGGAGGCAATCATTTAGAGATGCCTAATAGGATATATACACGTGTATATTGTCAATCTTTAACATAAGTATTGTACATGTGTGTGATATATATATGTTTGATAATGTACATATATGCATGTAGGGGTGTGAATTTCTGACACGACACGAACCTAACACGAAATTCACGGGTTGGATTTAGTCTAAACGGGTTCGGGTCAGTTTCAGGTTGAACCCGCCAACCCGTTTAGCTAAACGGGTCAGGTTCGGGTCAACCCGGTCGGGTTGGCCCGTTTAACCCATTTCTATAATATTATATTTTTTACAACATGTTTTATGTTAGAAATTAAATTTGGTGTGTATTTTATGCTATATTTACAACTTAAAAATAGAAATTGACATAAGATTTTATGATTTTAATGTAATTTTATTATCAAATTTGTGTTTTTTTTGTAGTAGATGTTAATTTTAATATATTAATTTGCTGAAAAAAAATATAAAAAGTCGGGTTGAACGGGTCGGGTTCGGGTCAGCCTGCGAATATTCGGGTCAGGTTCGGGTTCATATGTATGAAACGATTTTCGGGTTCGGGTCGGGTTTGGGTTCGTCTAAAATTTTCGGGTTCGGGTTGAACCCGCGAACACGACCCGTTTAGCACCCCTATATGCATGGGCGAAGCTTTTAAGGGGCGGGCAACCCCCCCTAACTTTTCGCTCAGTAGTGGAGAGTATGTAGTTTTCGTATAGAAATTTTTGGGTATATACGTTTTCGACCCCCCGATTTTATAGAAATTTTAGGTCCGGTGACTCCCCCCCCCCCCCGGTCGGAAATCTCAAGCTTCGCCACTGCATATATGTACAAACGTTTATAAATGATTGTACATGTATGTGTATAAAGGAAGGCTATGGTTCTAAACATGTTTTTTCTAGTGTACATATGTGTAAATACGTGTTTAAAGGTAAAAAATAAGTATCATACATATATGTTTCATAATATACACATATGTATAATTTAAAAATTGGCTTAGAGAAAATATGTGGTCAAGAATCGTTCTCACGGTTCTCAATTAGCATGTGTTTCACTTAGGATCCCTACCCTATATATATAGGTAAAAAGAAATTGTTGTAAGTTTCATTGGACTCAGGGTTTGCGAGTTATACAACTCGGGTTGATATTAGATCTTTAAAATGAGGGAACTAATGTTTTCAAAAGTCAAACATAAACTTAATTGAAAAGAGAAAATATCTTACCTTCTGCCGAAGTGCCCAATAAGCTGGAAATACAAATGCAGCATTTGATGCAATAAGAGAAACCGATTGCCATATGTGCCCTACAAATCCATGATTCTTTATATCAAATTATGACCTGTATATGAATGCTTCAATAGAAAGAAGATCGATGCGAACATTTAAGTATTTAACTGACTTAATCTTATTCGTTTGCAAGAAATAAGAATCCACATATATTATTCATTCAACTTCAGTAAGTACGCAATAAACAAGTTTACCTTGATGCGAGACGATTTCAACACTGCAGTCAAAGCCGCCATGTGTACGATCACACCAGCAGTAGCTGTATAGAGACAAGCCACTCATTTCCACAATATTTTGACATGATCCATGAGACGAGCATCTTCTCGGGCATCTTTCAATCGAAATAGACATGGTAGTTTGACTTTGACTTTTCAAGGCATTACCAACAGAAGTCAAGTGTTTTACACCAAAACTCCAAGTTCCTCCTCTGACATATACGATGTAAAAACTAATCGTCTTCTCATCCGAATCATACAACTTAAAAAACATAGAACCGTTACTGTTGCTAGTCGAATTCGCATAAAAGTAGTCCCATTTATCTTCAAATGGTAGTCCACCATACGATGCGTATATTTCGTGATTTATTTTTTTGTCGGAATTCAACCGGATGTGAATACTTCCTCCACTTGCACCTGAAGGGATGTCTACTAGAAAATAAGTCCAAGCAAAATGTCGACTTTGACTTTGACTTTGACCAAGTGATGTGTTGCTAAGGAGAGGTTCTAGAGGGAAATTAGGAGAATTTGATGTAACTTTATCGCTGGCGGGTAAATAATACGACTCAAACGGTACCGATGGATTCTTCCTCATAATTGTCTGCATATTCCACCATTTTTCTGTAAGAATCAAATTAAAGAACAAATGACTGAACCTGTAAGATGGAAATGCTAATCACTCTTTATCTAAATTATATATATATGTATATATATATATATATATACAGGATCCGTTTCAATTAAGAACCACTTTGAGTTGTGAGAACTGTGAGAACTCCTACTTCCCATGCGAGTTTTGCCACCATTTTTTGCACAAACGTAGATGAAAATGTTACAAACACATCTGTAAAAAAATTTGCCGAGCCGGTATTTATTTTCCATTTGCACTGATGTAAATTTGTTTGACAAAACAATGACGTCACCCGTAAATTCTTTTTACGGTGATGTAAATTTCACAGACGACATGTTTTTATTTTTTTTCTGAAACAGATGATTTTTTTTATTTTGGAATTTTTTTTTTCTAAAAGAAACCTTTTGTAAGGCCTAATTTTCACGGTTCTCACAACGCAAGGTGGTTCTCGTTTTACCCTTTCCCTATATACATGTATGTGTGTATATATATATATATGTATTTATATATCAACTAATTTTAATGATTCTTATATGCAAATAGCTTAAGAAAGATATTAACAAACCTGAAGTGTGTATCTTTCCCATGTACAATTCAAACCGGCCTTATTTATCGGACATTGAAGTAATTTCCACTCTAATGAATAGCAAACATCCGTGCTCCCCGCGATTTCTTTAGAAACGTTGAGGGTTGTAACGGTAATATACCACCGACCAACTTTTGGGGATCGTATAACCAAAGGGGCATTATTGATATTACCCGAATAATCATGTGTTGATGGTGATGATATGCTCCCATGTCGAGCATAACACATTAGTATGATATTACTATCGTTATTTGCACCATTCGAGTGTTGTGATTGGTTGAATATGACATTGGTTGCGGATATAGTGATCTCTTCGGTAACTCCCAACAAATCCAAAGAGTAGAGTTTTGATTCGTTTTGATGAATGCAAGATCGTTCGCCATCGTTTTTACACGAAGTGACGATACCTTGCGTTGAGTTTTGGTCAACGCATGAAAGATGATCAATTGTTTCATTGCAAAATTGACCCGAGATGGACGGGCTCATACAACCTTCAACGGTCACGTTCCCATTAAAAGAATACCCCGAGCCTCGATTTATCTGTAATGAAAAGACCAATACATGATTTTTATGGAATTTATTTGTAGATTATTTTCAAGATAATATGAATTACCATCTTTGATTGAGTCCTCATGGATCCAATGCCGTTAAATAAACCAAAGTACCATACTCCGGGAGAAATCTATAGAACAATATTGAATTTAATTAATAGATACATGAAAGCATAATGAGCGTAAGTGATTACGTGGATTAAGATGAACATGTAAGCAATTACATGGAAAGCCACAAAAGCATAACGACTGTAAAATATAAGTAACTGGCTACATGTGTTGTAGGTTAAATTTTACATAAGATGGTAATGAATTGAAAGTTCATCACATCAAAACTAATAAAATTTGTTTGTTACATACAATGACAATTTTGTAATAGTCGGTTAATGTTAAATGACCTTCACACCTACACACAAAGGTTGTAACCTTCACACAACATAACATAGCCTTCGCAGTTCTCATTGCTCTCATATATACACATATTATGTATATGTATGTATGTATGCGTTTGTAAGTATACGTAATGTCTATGTACATATTTGTGTATGTATATGTGGAGGCTCATTTGTAAACAAAAGAACAAATCCAGTCTTTAGATAAAAATGAAGGGCAAATATTGAACTTAATCACATCTGATGAATGGATGTCAAAAGGACTTAATCACATGTGATCAAAAGTTCTCTTTTTGTTCTAGAGTTTTTTAGCATTCTCAAGTGAACCTTCCCTTATACATTATATCTATATCTATATGTACGTATAAACTTATATGTACCCACACACACGTGTGTGTATACACATAGACAAGTCACAAGAAGCATCGACATTATCATAATTTCCATCGCAACTAGAAAAATCTAAGTGTGAGAATATAGAAAGAAAGCGTACCTGCTCGTTTGTTAGTTTTATCAGAATATTTTTCTGCATTGGATAACATTTCTCGGAAAACTGAAGTCCTTCAATTGCCAAAGACCCATTTGAAATGGGATCCAACACTGCAAAAGCAAACAAGTAATAGAATTTTTTTTTAATAAAATGTTAATTCAAAAAATCAGCCAAGCTTGATGGGAATTTGTTATGATGTGTTCATTTAGGCCATTTAACATTTATACTCAATAAACGAAGAGGTGATTGAATTATTGTAAAGGGAATTCAAGAGTTTAATTATGTACCTAAACCAGTAAAAGAGGTATTATGTGTGTCAGGCAAAGGAGGGCTGCCTTCACGCGCACAAATCATCGGTAGACTACTTTTATCTGCCATCATAATTCTACTTTTATCCTGCAAATCATTAAAAGTAAGAAAAACAACACAAATGGATTTGAAAATACTGTGTCATGTTTGTTTCGACCACTGGATAATTTTCTTATATGGGCATCATCTATATGTTGAAAAAAATAAAAAATAAATTCAGGACCAGATATTGTCCTTAAACATGGTTGTAAAAATCCCGCCTAGCCTCTGATTAATTGCTAGTCCCGGGTTCACCGAGTAATTTTCATCTAATCGGCGAATTAATTGCTAGGCGGTCAACAGTGGTCAAATCCAGTCCTAATCAACCAAAAATCGGTGGCCGTCTAGCAATTCCGGACAAAACCTTTAAATTCCAGCCAGAACCTGTAAATTCTGGCAATTAATCCTATGTACTTCAAAATATGGGTTGCAGAAGGTCTTAAAACATGTATACTTAGAAAAATTACATATAAAAATGTGTGTATATACATATAAAACTGAAAATTACATATAAAATCCCAATCCGATTTAATCGCTAGTCGGTACCCCACCAGCTGACTAGCGTCTAACGATTCTTACAACACTGGTCCTAAGTATAATGCATAAAACACCAAAAGGATAAGAAAGCCTTTGAACATTAATCAAAATGTAACGTTTTGATGACACGATTTATTCATAAAAAGTTAGTGTGGTTTTGGTAACGCAGGAGATCATACTTACAAGGTCTACATCCGACTCTAAAGATATGGTCACTGAAGAAAACCATGTTGGTAAATCAACTGCAATAATAAACATAATATTGAATCAGTATCTGATAAGAAAATTGTAGCAATAAATCAGTCTAAAACCTAATCTTGAGGACAACAAGTCAACAACATAAAAAACAATAATTCTTTTATTCAAACTAGTTGCATTAGGATAAATACTTATTGTATCACCGTGCAACACTTTGTTCTCGATCACGACATTCTTTACAGCAAATAGTATTTAACTAAATCCTTAAGAAATAGTTCACCAATCGACACATTAAACAACATCTAATCCTTTTAATAAACATATTTATTTCAAAGTTTTAATAAACAATTTGAAACACCTCCTGAAATGGTGGTTAATTCTTGATAACAGGTCAACTATGTATAGATCCCATTGCAAAACAGACTAAATTAATCTTCCAACATGGAAATTCCATTTTTTTTTAACTTTGACAGTTTGACCCAATTTCAAAACCTAATTATAAACAAAGATTATAACTTTATCAAAACCCTACTTAAATCATATCTTAACCTGACAACCCAAATGCAAAAAACACAAAATTTAACCTAAAAATTCTCAAATTTTCACCTTGACCCACAAAACAAGATTAAAAATAAAACCTTAATCAATTGCAGAAATGATCAAACAATTAATATAAAAAGATTATACCTCTGATGTACCTCCAATCATAAGGCTTGAGCACAGTTCTGCCATAAGTGAAACTTGAAAGGGTAAAAGATTCGGTGGAAGAAGCATGAACTTCATAAGAACAACAGCAGATAACAAAGCTACCAACAAATATAAAAAAATAAAATTTATTCGAATAAAGAACACCCAGAATCGAATAAATTGGTTTCTTTTCCATTTGAGCCTGTTTTCCACTGATTCTTTGACAATAATCAGAAATGGGCAGAACCCAAGAAAGGAAAGATTTTGGTTAAAAACCTAACTTGTTAAATTTTGACTAATTGAGATGTTTAACAGTGTACAAAATTGGAGTTTGGTGTGATTTCTGATGTGAAAACTAGACAGAAATTTAGAATAAAATAATAATAATTTGTGGACTTTGGTATTTTGTTATGTCACTAGTCATTGCCCTAAAATTATTAATTTGCTTTAGTAAAGGAGAAAACATAATAAAGGTTTAAAGTTTACGCTTTGCACGTAGCCTTAAATTATTTGCTTTAGTAAATGTCTAAACCTTCACATCAATTCCACCAAATTGTGTTACTAAAGTTTTTTTCTAATATAAAGATTATAAAAAATTAAAAACTGGTTATGAGTTAAATAGAGAGAAAATGTTACTGTTTATATATTTAAAGAGCCATTGTTCACCCCTTATAATTTTTTAATAAATTTTGAAAGTGATTGTGAGTGGAGGAGAGAGAAAAGGTATAAGAAAATGGGTCGTATTATTGACACTTTGAAAAATTTAATCGGCACCACCAATACGCATCGTATAGGCCTATACGATGCGTATTAGGTTAAATTCAATTTCCAAGGTCAATCAAAGGTTGACAATGTCTCCTCATGCGGATTAATACGCATCGTATAGGCCTATACGATGCGTATTAGTCCTAGGTTGTCTTTCAAAGGTGACAGGTAGGGTTCACATGCAAACCCTATACGGATCGTATAGTATAGTACAAGGTTGCTTTCGTCACTCAACAATCACATAAAGTGATTGAAAGAACATTGCGTCAGCCCTATACGGGTCGTATAGGCCTATACGACCCGTATTGGACTGTGAATTTGTATTCTGGTTGGCCTTTATAAACGATGAAGGAAGACGAAGATTATTCATATTCTGTGAATTTGTCTTTGTTTTTTATTTATATTCGCTAACACCATGTCTTGGTTTAACCTTAATTACATTTTCGGCGAGTTGTCCGACACAAACACGAGCACGTTTATTCCGGAAAGCAGTGTGGTATAGCATTTTTTAACTTGTTTTGTTTTATTATTTGTCTATGAAATACTTAGCACACCGTTTGTATTAGGGGGGGTTTGTTGTCCCTGATTCTTACGATGTAAGTATTTATTTATTTTTTCTATTTGGCGTTAAACTTACCATTACCTTTTACCCGTTGGTTTTTTTAATTTGTTGTGCCCCGCCAACCGTTGTTGCCAGATCTGAACGAGGTAAAAATATATTTACTTATTATTATGAAGGCTTTTAGATGTGTCGTTATGATTTAAACGTTGTTCTTTTTTTTAGTTTATTGTGCCTAGCGATTATCATGGTTATGGGTCTCCGTATTATGAAGTCGGTTATGGTGCCCCGTACAGACAAGAAGAATATGACAATAACTTTTTCGTTAGTGGTGCCTCGGGCTACAACAAGACGTTGGTGAGCCTTCTTACGCGCAAGAGTCATTGGGTGACGAGCAACCCGCTTACCCTGAAGTTTCGTACAAAACTGATCAGGTACGAATGATATATATTTTTGTTAAATGTTATATTTTTTTCTATTAAAAAATTATTATAAATGTTATATATTTTTTAAAATGTATTATAAATGTTATATTTTTTTGTTAAAAAATTATTATAAATGTTATATATATTTTTCACTTAGGATTTTATATCCCGCGATGAGTTGGAAGGTTGGGTAAAAAGAAGGGGTTTAGCCAACGGATACGTTATTGTTACCAGACGGTCCAACGATCACTGGATATGGCTAAAATGTTGTCATAGTGGCGAGCATGAGAGTAAGGCCACGGTTAGGAAAACTGGCAGCAAAAAATGCGCATGCCCTTTTATGGTGATAGGTCGTCTCGACCAAAGTCGTCAAGCTTGCCGGATAGATTATCTGCACAAAAATTTTAACGAGAAGCATAACCACGGTACTGCTGAACATCTGGAGGGTTACACGTATGCCAGAAGACTTACTCCTAATGAGTTTAAACTAATGCAATAGCTGACAGATCAAGACATACAGCCCTATACAATCTGGAAGGCCGTAACCGAACAGAACCCTGAAAACAAATGTGTTCCGAAGGACATACACAACGCTCGCCAAAAGATTAGGGCCACAAAGTTCGATAAAAACGACTCCCATGCAGAGACTGGAAAGATGACCTATTACATACAAGCAGAACCTGTTACAACGCTCGCCAAAAGATTAGGGCCACAAATCCTCCAGGAAAAAAAGATGACCTATTACATACAGGTGGAACCTTCCACCAATGTCGTTCAGAATATATTTATAGTCACGACAAGTCCTTTGAAATGTGGAGGGCATTCCCGCATGTGCTTACGGTTGACGCGACCTACAAAACTAACACATACAATCTTCCATTTTTGCAAGTTGTGGGTATGACGTCGACAAACCAAACCTTCTACGTTGCACATTGATGTGTGCAAAATGCAACATATAAATTACATCAAATGAGGCATAAAACTAACCCTTTTTAGTACTAATGTTGGAAAAAGCACGTTTCTTTCTTCCTTTTGAATTTACAGGACTAAACGAGCTTAAAAGAACAAAATGAACAAATAAGCAGCCAAAACCAACATAAATACAAGAATAAGGAATAAAGTGACATGCCCGACCCCTAGGCAAGCATCTCCCAAAGCAAAAAACAATAAACAGAACCTGACTACGGGGTTGTGCCCAGCTGAGCATGGGGCGTGGTCAGGGCCCTGCATAAAAGGACAAACCTGCAGAAGCTTCTACGCCCACCACGGGGTCGTGCCAAGTTCTACACGGGGCGTGGTCAACTCTAAGATTTGCAGAATCTTGATAGTACAGCAAAGAGTTGACCACGGGGCCGTGACCAGAAGACATGGGGTCGTGTGGGGCCCTCTGCTGACAATTGCAATTAATGAAGGAAGAGAAGATGATGGCCACGGGCCGTGTTGGCTGGACACGGCGCCGTGGCCAGGGCTCTATTCTGGCTATAAATGGGGGTGCTTGGTTCACTTCAAAGGCATCCCTTGGCAAACCACTACTCTCCCACTTTACCACCACCACTACAACACCAACACCCACCACCATCATCCATTTTTAGAGTGTGTAGTAGTCTTGGGATCCAAGATTGATTATAAGAGCTTTTGTCAATCAAAGGCCATGTTTGGCTAATCTCTTACATCACTTGGTGAAGACAAGTCTTTTATGTATTACTTTTTATTTTTAATCTTTCGTCACTTTTTAATTGGGTTTGTATTAATGACTTTAATAACTAGTTTCTTATGTTGAAAGTGAATTTTCTTTACCATTTCTTCATGTGGTCTTTAATTTGGTCATTCATGTCTTTACGGTCTATATAAAGAACATGATTTGCATCATTCATGTCTTTACGGTCTATATAAAGTACGTTAACTACCTGGAAGGGGGTTAGGAGGGTGGTTTGGTAAAGTTCTTGTCTCGTTCAGTGTATAGATCCTGCAAAAGACTTGGTTCAAGCTTACTAGGACCTCCTTCAATACCCAACGGTATTGGATGGCGAGGGTGCGAATAGCTTGAACCCCTCATATGTTAACTACTATTAAAACATTAAACCGGCTTCTTGGGATTATATCCTTGCTGACTCAAACCACTTAGCCGAGGGTAACGTCACCTTCAAAAGAGGGGCATACCACTTTTCGCGTTAATAACTAACTTAATTGTCTTTCAATATTCCGACCCTTTGGGATTGTATCCTTACTGACTCAAACCACTGAGTTGAGGGTAACGTCACCTTCAAAAGAGGGGCCTACTACTATAACTAAGATAATCTCTTAAAAAGTCCGAAAGTGCGAAAATCATCAAAGGATACATTAAGGATGAGTTGGATCCAAGTGATTCTATCTTGTCTATTTGTTTTTTTTTTCATTTTATTTACCTTTTCATTTTTAGTTTTATTTTTGTGTTTTAAAACTCTTTTCTCAAAAAGTGGATTGATTAGACGTTGACGCTAAACCGGTATTAAAAGCTCTTGTGTCCTTGGACGACCTCGATATCTTACCAACACTATACTACGCTCGCGATGGGTGCACTTGTAACGCCTGTGTCCCTAGACTTTTACCTATTTGACACTTTTAGTCCCTAAACTATGTGATATTTGGTACTTTTGATACTTGGTGAAACTTATGCTATGATTCTTGATACTTGATACTTGGAAACTATGATTCTATGATACTATGATTCTATGAAACTATGATTCTATGACATTATGATTCTATGATACTATGATTCTATGATACTATGATTCTATGATACTATAATTCTATGATACTATGATTCTATGAGACTTGATACTTTGGTGCTTGACTCTTGAGGCTCGTGAAACTTGAGACTTGGTTGAACGAGGGACTGGAGTCTTGTCACCGGCGGAAACTATGGAGACTATTAAACTCTGAAACTTGGAAACTTTTGTGTTAATAATGTAATCTAGTTAGGTGATACTATTACCCAATAATACGCAACACAACGCTTAATCTAACTCACAAAACGAATCGAAGACGGTTAAACGGAAAATATGGGATTGGCCGAATGTCAATCCGATCGGATGACCATCCGATCGGATGACCAACCGATCGGATGGCCATTCGACCGAGCTGCCATCCGATCCGTGCACACCGCCTCACTCTCTCCCTCTGACACTATAAATAGGCCTGTCACATCATTTCTCACTGATGTAACAGCCTCACTCGATCCAGACACACGCACTCCTCTTTTCTTCCATTTCTCAGCGATTTTGGTACGTTTTACACTAGATTCTTGTACAACTTTGATCTACACGTTATTCTCTACACGATTCTCCTTTGAAATCTCACTTTTCACCGTGAAATCTCTAAGATTTGAGCTATTGAGGGTGACGTCATCATGGTGGTTTGTACAAACTATGGTGTGATGTCATTCCTACCAAGATCTAGCTCAGATCTAAGGAATTTCATGTGTTTTACACTGAATCTTAACTAAATCTCGACTTTTTCAAGCTAAAACTCATGTTTTCTCTCATCCTTCTTGACTTTTCATTTAAAACGGTGGAATCCGGATCTAAACGGACTAAAGACTTGATGATTAGTCTTAAGTCAGCTTGGAAATGGATTGTTGCCGGAGAAGATGACCGGAGTACGGATTCCGACATAAGCACCGCCAAGAACAGACGACTGGACGGACTGAGGTGATTCCCATCCGAATAGAATGGCTGTGCATTGGTGTGTTTACCATTGTCTCAATACGTACCAAGTCGTCGTCATTTAATCAGAAACTTTACAAGTTTGGGAACGAGACAAGGGCAACCCGATCGAGTGGCAATCCGATCGGATAGCCATCCGATCGAACATCCATCCGATCAAGTGACACTTGCCTTTTAACCCTAAACACTTTGAGACCTTGAATCTTTGATCGTCGAATGGTAATCCGATCGGATAGCCATCCGATTAAAGTGACAATGTGTCTTGGAATCTTTCAACACTTGGAAACTTTTCAGAAACTTGAAACTTTGGAAACCTCCATGATCGAGTGGAAATCCGATCGGATAGCCATCCAATCGAGGCAACCTGACTGAAACTTAGTAACCTTTTGGATCGACTGACCATTCGATCGGATGACCATCCGATCAGATGGCCATCCGTCCCTCACTCACAATAGTCATCCCAATCGAAAGGCAATCCGATCGGATAGCCATCCGATCGAACAGCCATCCGATCAAGATGACTGATCCGACACTTGATTTGAGTCTCGTTGTTTTGTCTGACACTTATCTGTTGTAATCTAATCAGGCTAAACCTAAAGAGCTCCCTTTGATCCAATAACAGTTAATTTGTTAAGCAATCACTGTGAGTATACTCGATCCCTTTTTGTTTTAAACTTTGGGATGTAACATGTATTCTATTAAACTATGATACTTGAAACTTTTGGAATCTAAACTCTATCCTATGTATGTGTGAAACTTGTGATTCTTGTATTCTATGTGCTATGTGGACGTTTAATCCAGGGTGTGTAGTTCTGCCTTAACAATAGTAGCGCTATAGGAGATGCACTTCCCCATTATTCTCGGGGGTATTGTTAGGAGGATTCTAGTTTTCCTTGAGACTTGGGAAAACAACAAAGCATCGGGATACTTGGGCTATCACTTGTTGGACTGCGAACACTAGCATGGCTGAAACTATTTTGTTACATTTACATATGGATATGAGACTTTTAATCTATTATGCTATTATTCAAACTTGTATACTCGCCGGTACATTTTTGTACTGACTCTATTTTAATACATGTTGCAGGCTGACATGATGTTAGGAATCATGAAACAAGCTAGGATGGAACTTAGATACTCCACATAGCTAAATCTAGAAACTTTGAAACAATGTTTATGTTGGTTTTAGTTTGATACTATGTTTTGGTGGTTGATGTTATATTAGGAAATTACATGAAATGAATCTAATTTATATTGAAACTATTTAGTGTTATGGATTCTCATGAGCAATCTGAATGCTTAGTGCTCGCACCCCGATGTTTCCGCCATCGGTTGGGGTGTGACAGATTGGTATCAGAGCCATAACTATAGGGAATTAGGATAAGTAGGAATACTTGCCCTAGTCTATAGTTCTAGGAATCTTGACTCTTATTTGTTGTTTAAGACTTATGCATTCTACCGTATCTGCTTCCTAGCAGCACATTTTCCTGCTAAACTTACATGCCTTTCCTAAGGCTGACACAATATACACTTGATACTTTGAATACGTTGTTAATCAGTGTATGTGTTTTGCACGAGATTTGCCCTCAAGTCAGGAGTGACATCAGAACCTTGATGGGAACTTTCCTTATTATATTCTAGTAGGTCTTATCTGCGGATAGGTACCGACACTATTAGGGTACGACGTTGTCAAGTTAGAGGTGAAACTCAGACCTTGATAACTAGTCCCTGTTATGGGTGATTTTCTGCTCATATATCCCGACTGATATGCTGACTTTGTTTGTTTTATTGTGACCAGGATACTGGATCAGGATATTGGTAACATCCTGATACGATATCCTGATAGTAACTAATTAACCCACGTGCAGATTAAAAGGTGCAAGTCTCTAACGTTCAAGTGGACTTCTTCTCCTCAAGACTCGGGCAAATTAGTTAGATTATGGACGTTGAAGCCGGAAGACGTGGACTACAACGTTCACATATGGAATATTCGCTGAATCCCAGAATACTAGGATAGCTAGTTGGTTTCTTTTACTATAAAAAGGATTGATCGGATCAGATTAGGGCACACAATCTTTCGTACACTCTTTCTCTCTAGCTGCAAACACTCACAATACACTTACACTTGTATCGAATTCACACTGTAACACTTAGTCGATCCGCATCATATCCTGCACTGTATCCTGGAATTTGAAGTAATAAGAAGAACAAGGCAGCTGCGATTGTCAGCTCCCGAGGTTTTGTGCCAGTGATCTAGATTGATCAAGGGCTTTCCTTGTACATGCCATGTCACCCTTTACATTTCGCTCATTGTTTGATCGTAGATACAGCTCAATATCCTGAGCCGTATCCTGAAAACTGTTTTTGCAAACAACTTAATTAACATATTTTCAACACATTTTCTTAGCACACTACCTCACTTAACTAATTTGATCACTTAATTGCTTCGGTAATTTTTGACCAAAACAATTTGGCGCCCACCATGGGGCAAGTGGTGATATTTCTATTAAAAGCTTTTGCAAAATCATTACTTGGTTTTCTATTTTCAAAACTTTTTGCTACACTATTTTCAATGGCCTCGAGATCAAACACGAGCTCTTCCACCATGTCTGCTACCACCTCTGCAACAATTGGTTCGGTGCTTCCACCACCTCCTCCAAGAACGCAAGCCTCTTCACAAGGAACTGAAATTCATGTGGCTCAGGATGTTATCCCCGCTCGCAATATTCAGGGATCTGGTCCTGTTTTGGCCTCTAATGAAGAAATTCTGAATTTGTTTGGTAGTGTACAGGAACAGATGAGGCAGCAGCAGGAGACCAACCAGATGTTGATGAGAGAGATACAACTCTTGAAATCCAGCTCAAGCAGGCCCGCTAAGGATACTGTCACTCCCTTGCAACCCAGAGCTCTGAACTTCAATTCTGCAGTATATACTAAGGATAACAGGGGAAATATTGTGCCTAGCCATTCTCAGAATCATACTCCTGAGATACCCTCTTCGGTTAGGGTGTCAACTGTGAGAAGCTCAGGATATGCTTCAGGATATGGCCAGAATCCTCAGACTGGTAACGTATCTAATAATAATAATACTCTTGCTACTAATGGTGTTGGATCTTTGCAGGATGCAGGTATGACATCAACATTTTCTAGGGAGCTTCAGAAATTAAAGGACATGATATCCAGTGTACCTGGAGTGGTCCAGCCAATTCCAGAAGTATCCCAAGACAGCCACTGGATATCCCGGTTTGCCTATCCTATTTGTGATGCTGAAATCCCAAAAAGATTTCAGACCCCCAACATGAAGCTCTATGACGGAACTACGGATCCTAAGGAGCATATTGCCCAGTATAGGGAAAGGATGGAAATCAACCCTATCCCTCCGGATCTCAAGGAAGCATGCCTATGCAAGGGTTTTGGTTCTACCTTAACAGGATCAGCCTTGAAATGGCTCTTAAATGTTCCTTCTCACTCAATTACATCATTTGCTCATTTAGTGAATTTATTTAATAGTCAATTTTCTTGCAGTCGAAGTTTTGAGAAACTAACCAGTGATCTTTACAGGATAACCCAAGGACCTCAGGAATCCTTGAGGGATTATGTGAACAAGTTTAGTCGGGAATCTTTAGATATCCCACATCTTGATGTTGCGACAGTTGTGCAGGCTTTCAAGATGGGGTTGCAGAAAGATTCTCAATTTTACCAGGATCTTGTAATGAATCCCTGCAGGAATCTGGATGAAGCTCGGAACAGGGCTTTAAGATATATCCGGCTGGAGGATGACAAAAAGATGCAAGAGAGGATGAATTCATCCACGACCTACGAGTCAATCAACAGGAAATCAGAATCCTCGTATAAACCATATCGCTCTAAGCCATATGGCAGGAATAACAGCAAAAAAGTGAATGATGTTGAAGACGAGGATCCTGAGGAGTATCCTGAGTTGTCTGAGTATTGTTTTTCTGTTAATATACCTGAACTGATGTATGCTATGCAGGGTTTAGGAGACAAAGTAAGATGGCCCCGAAAGAATCAACAAAAAGCTTATTGGAAGGATAAGTCCAAATGGTGTGCCTTCCATGAGGATTTCGGACATGTTACTGAGGATTGCATTGCTCTAAGGAAATAAATAAGCTATCTCTTGAGCAAGGGATATCTGAAGGATCTCCAGGGAAGAAAGAAGAATAAGGGTCAGGATACTGAGAAGGATCCTGAACGAGCAGCATCACCTCCTGCAGATGCCAAGATAATTAATTTCATTTCAGGAGGATCCGACATTTGCGGGACATCATATTCAGTGGCGAAAAGGCACGCGAAGGAAGCCAAGGCAAAGAGGGGAGACAAGCCAACCAGGATGTCAACCCTAACAACTGATAAAGTGATCACGTTCGATAACGATGACAGGGATACTGTCCAGGATCCTCATCATGATGCTTTGGTAATAACGTTATATGTTGCTAACCATTTTGTGCGCAGGATACTGGTGGATAATGGCAGCTCCGTCAACATAATTCAGCTGGAAACATTGAAGAGGATGAACGTATCCCCGATGCATATTACTTCGAAGTCCACTGTGCTTGTTGGTTTCAGTGGAGAAGCCAGGAATACCATAGGGGAGATAAAGTTGCCCGTGTATGTTGAAGGGGTCAACTCAATGCAGCGCTTTTGTGTCATGGACTCTTTATCTTGCTATAATATTATATTAGGTAAGCATTGGATCCATGATATGAAAGCTATGCCGTCAACCTATCAACAATGCATCAAGATCCCTACCCCTTGGGGAGTAGTCAAGGTGGAAAGTGATCAACAGGAAGCAAAGGAGTGTTATTCTTCCTCGATGAAATCCTCAACAAAGCCTAGTGCAGCATAGCAATTAAAGATGCGAGGCCAGGATATCCTGGAGGCTTCAGAACAGGATGTAAAGAAAGTTATCCTGGATCAGGATAATTCGGATATCTCGGTGCTCGTAGGAACCAATATCCCTCGGGATATTGAAAACCAATTTATTAACTTTTTGAAATGCAAAATGTCAACATTCGCGTGGAAACACGAAGATATGACAGGTATTTCCAAGGATATTATAACTCACAAGCTCGGAATTGATAGGTCCTTCAAGCTTATCCAACAAAAACGAAGGAAATTTGCTCCGGAGCGGAACACAATCATTCAGGAGGAAGTTGAAAGATTATTAAAGAGCAAAATGATTAGGGAAGTGAAATTTCCTAAATGGCTGGCAAATGTAGTTGTGGTGCAAAAGAAAAAGGGGAAATGGAGAGTCTGTGTAGACTACACAGACTTGAACAAAGCTTGTCCCAAAGACCCGTTTCCTCTACCTCATATTGATTCAATGGTGGATGCTACTGCTGGCCACGAGATGTTAACCTTCATGGATGCCTCCTCAGGATTCCAACAGATCCAAATGGAACCCTCGGATCAGGAGGATACTGCTTTCATTACACCGACAGGTATTTACTGTTATACTGCTATGCCTTTTGGTTTAAAAAATGCAGGTGCAACATACCAAAGATTGGTGAACATGATGTTTAAAGATAAGCTGGGGGACACCATGGAGGTGTACAGTCACACCCTAACCGATGGCGGAATCATCGGGGCATGGCACTGAGCGAAACAGATTGTCCAGAAGTTTCCATAACAATTATCATTACCAATTAATTTAAAGTAACACGTCCCATACCATGTCTTAAAAGGCAAGCAAATTATTACAGACAAAATCTAGTCAAATAGTTCTGTTCCGACAACTCAGATTTATACATAGATAGTTTATTTATTGGTTTCTAGGACCTCTTTTCCTAGCTTTGATTTCATCACTGCGCAGAGAGCATCCTAGACCTTTCCTAGCCTCGATTTCACAGCGAACTAGGCATACAAACAACTTAAGCACCTGTCACATACGTTAAAATAAAGTCAATAAATATAATGTAAAGGTGAGCATACAAGTTTGATAATAGCATAAAGAGTTCGAATTCGTTTACGCATAACCAGCACGTACACATAGTGAAATGAAGCACGTTAGTTATCGACATAGATCCATCGATACCAATGATTGCGGGTTGACTGCCAGAGGCAGTTCACAATACATGATTACCACCGTAATCCATGCAAGTAATTGTCCTTAACAACCCCTGCAAACAGGTGCTGAATCCAAACTATAGTACTATCGTTGCTAAGGCAGGTAGATAGCATTCCATGTGTAAACAAGCATTCATAAGCCACGTATAACATGCATTAACGGTTAGCGTTCAAATAGTATTGAGTAGTGTGTTCGATGTGGTTTGAATAGTTGTAACGTATGTAACACCCAAAAGTGCATAAAGCAAAACAGGATCGAGTATACTCACAGCGGTTGATGGATTGAAGGGAGCGCTTAGCGAGTAGGGTTAGCCTGAATAGTTTGATATCATAACAATAAGTGACGCGTAAAACGATACAAAGTGTGAATGGGTCGGATAGCAGTTCGGTCGGATAGTAATCCGATCGGACGACTTATTCGTGCGGATGACAATCCGTTCGGATGGTCGTCCGGTCGGACGGTAGTCCAGTCGGATGACTATTCGAGTGTATTGTTTCTTCCTATGAGATGAATGTGTTTGTGTATGATGGCTTGTCTTTTGAAGTTTTCGTTGTAGTGTTTTGAAAACATTGAAGTATCTCTATCCTTCAAGTCGGTCGATCGGACGGTCAATCGTGCGTACGACAATCCGTTCGGATGGTCATCCGGTCGGACGGTAGTCCGGTCGGACGGCGACTTTAGTGATGAGGTTACTTAGTGGGAACAATTCACAACAGAAGAGTCACTCGGTCGGATGTCCATCCGACCGGGTGGAAACCCTGTTAATGAACATGTTGAAAATTGTTTAAGTCCTTAAAGTCCTAGTATCTCATGATCCGAAGAGTAATCCGGTCGGATGGTAGTCCGATCGGATGGCAATTCGTTCAATACTCAAACTTTAGATAGAGTTGATTAAGTGTGGGAGCCAAGGTGTGATTCGTTCGGACAGCAATCCGTTCGGGTAGCCTATCCGTTCGGACAGTAGTCTGGTCGGATAGCACTTCGTCCCGGTTGCTCCGGCCGTCTTACACTTGGTCGTTTTGTTCGTTTGTCGTTTTATCGAGACGTTTTGACAACGTGTTAACCAACAGAACCCCATCTTGACCCAAGTGACCTGATCGAGCAGGAATCACCCTAGTTCGGCCAGTTAACCGGTTCAAGGCGGTTGTTCTTGTTTAACCCGAAATCGGTGGTCTCGTAAGTAGAATCCAGATCTTGAGCTAGCACAACACTAAGAATGAGTAGAAGACTAGATCAAGGTCGGGTCCTATCGATTTTGAGTGTATTGAGTGTAAAAGAGTTGAAAGAAAGTTAGAAACCATCCTTCAATCCTTTTTCACTATGTTTATGTTTAGATCTAGCATAGATCTTTGTTCATTTGTGAGGAATCTATTAGATCTAAGTTGTTCTTGGTGGATTGAGGCCAAAACATGAAGTTCTTCAAGAACTCATGATGACATCATCCTAGAACACCTCAAATCTAGTGATTTCACGGTTAAAAGTTAAGATTCAAAAGATAGAAAGGTGTAGGAGTGCGTGTAGATCAAGAAAGTACAAGATTTAGGACGATATCTTACCTGGATTGAGAGAAATCGAAGAAAAGGCGAGGAGAGCGTGCTGTTCGGACAGAGGTTTCCAAAAGTAGAAAGTTTGAGAGTGACAAGGGTATTTATAGGATTCCAAAAGGGGAAAGTGAGGGTCGGTCGGATGGTACCCCGCCCGAATGACTATCCGGTCGGATGTCATCTCGGTCGGATGGCGCCTGACACCATGACCAAGTGGCTGTCCAGTCGGATGGCTATCCAGCCGGATGGCATTTGATTCGTGTGTTCGACGCGACAAGTTTTGCTGATTCGGTTGCGATTGCGAGCGATTCGATGCGATAGATTTTCCTAGTCAAATTACTTTTAGTCCCAACTACTATATCTAGCACTATCTCTTCTCCATGAATTATCATAGTTCGATTTCGATTGCGTTTCGAGTTCAATTGCGATTCGATTGATTACCACACATAACATAAATGAACATGCACAAGCAACACATAAGGCACACACACACGTATAACAGTAACTAAAATGCGTGGTTCGAGTTGCGATTTGGTGTCGATTCAATTAGCATAGTTTGATTATCGATTAGTTAACTTTATCGCATTGTTACTTCCTATAGTTCACAGTCGTAAGTCGAATAATTCGTGTCGATTATTGTAATTACTGACACTTCCTCCACATAATACAACTAAATTAATCACACAAAAGAGATCTACTACAAGTCAAGTCGCGCGAAATCGGTCGTTGACTTTGACCTTGACCTTGACTTTGACTTTGACTTCTCGAAAACACGGGGTTTTACATGTACATCGATGACATGGTAGTTAAATCTAAAAAGGTTGAGGATCACCTCCAGGATATTAAGGGAGCATTCGATATCCTGGACCAATATAACATGAAACTAAATCCTGCCAAATGCCATTTTGTAGTGGGAGCAGGAAAGTTTCTAGGATACATGGTGACAAAAAGGGGGATAGAAGCAAGCCCGGAGCAGATTAAAGCTATCTTGGATATCAAGTCACCTTCAAATATGAAAGATGTTCAAAGATTGACAGGGCGAGTAGCTGCATTAAACAGATTTATCTCAAGATCCTCGGAAAAATGCAAGGAATTTTATGATATCCTGAAGAAGAAGAAGAATAAAAAATTCGAATGGGGAGAGAAGCATGAAGCAGCCTTGCAGGATTTGAAGCGGTATCTTTCAACCGCACCTCTATTGATGAAGCCTGAAGATGGTGAGCCATTATCTCTGTATCTTGCAGTATCAGGGAATGCAGTAAGTGCTGTCCTTGTAAAGGATCATGAAGGTCAGCAGTATCATGTCTATTATGTTAGTAAAAGTTTATTAGATGCTGAAACTAGATATTCTCATTTAGAAAAATTGATATTAGCCCTAGTTATGGCGTCAACAAAACTTAGACATTATTTTGAAACACATAGGATTCATGTTCAAACCAACTATCTTGTTAAAAATGTGCTTAGGAAACCCGAGATGTCAGGCAGGATGGCTAAGTGATCAGTAAAATTAAGTGCCTATGATTTAATTTATGAACCTAGAAATGCCATAAAGTCTCAGGCCCTAGCTGACTTTATGGCTGATTTCAGTAGTGATATTCAAAATGAAGTAGACCTAGAAGTGCAACAACTAGGAGAAAATATAGAATCTTGGACACTATATACTGATGGTGCATCTAATGTAAGAGGTGTAGGTTTGAGTATACTACTAAAATCGCCACAGGGGGACATATTACCCCAGGCTATTAGGTGTGAATTTCCTGCCACTAATAATGAGGCAGAATATGAAGCTTTAATTGCGGGATTAGAATTGGCTAAGAGCATGAATATCAAGGGTTTACAAGTATTTTTTGATTCCTTGTTAATTACTAATCATTTTAATGGGACCTATGCAGTTAAAGGTGAGAAGTTGACCGAGTATCTCGAAATTCTCAAAAAACTAGCAGAATATTTCGATATTTTTACACTTAAACAGGTACCAAGAGAGGATAATGTTGAAGCTGATGCCTTGGCAAATCTAGGGTCATCAGTCAGGATACCGGAGGGGGCCCAAATACCAATATTGCATATCCTGTATCCTGTGACGGATCCTCAGGATAAGGAAGTAGTAAGTGTTCAGGATCCTGATGATGAGTATCCCGAGGAGGATCCTAATGTAACACCCCGTGTTTTCACAAGTCAAAGTCAAAGTCAAGGTCAAGGTCAAAGTCAACGACCGATTTCGCGCAACTTGACTCGTAGAAACTTCTTGTTTTTAATTATATTATGTGGAGTAAGTGTTGTTAATCATTAATCGATCGATCTACGACTGTGAACTATAGGAAGTAACAATGCGATAAAGTAAACTAATCAATAGTCAATCTATGCTAATCAAATCGACATCAAATCGCAACTCAAGCTACGTATTTCTACTGGTTATTATACATGTGTGTGTGCCTTACGTGTTACCTGTGCATGTTTAATTATGTTGTGTTATGTTGTGTAATCAAGCGAACTCAATCGAAACTCGAATGCTATCGAACTCGAACTCGAATCACAATCGAACTATGATAGATGGTGGAAAATAGATTACGCGAGATACGAAGTAGTTGGGACTAAAAGTAATTTGACTAGGAAACCCTATCGTATTGTACCGCTCGCAATCGGAATCGAAATATCAAAAATCGTCGCGCGAAACACTCGAAAGGTGCGACCGATCGATCAGGTTCCCGGCAGATCGAACAGCCAGCCGAACGGACTGCTGTCCGATCGGACAGGCTGTCCGATCGAGCTGCCAGCCGATCGGCCAGCACTTTCCTCTTTTGTCATCCTATAAATACCCCTGTCATTGTCATCCTTTTCCACTTTTGGAAACCCCTGTTCGACCAGCACGCTCAACTCACCTTTTCTCAGATTTCTCTCGATTCCGGTAAGTTTTCACTCTAAATCTTGTACTTTCTTGATCTATACGCACTCCTACACCTTTCTATCTTTCAAATCTTAACTTCTAACAGTGAAATCATCAAGAATTAAGTGTTCTAGGATGATGTCATCATGGGTTCTTGAAGAACTTCATGCTTTGGCCTCAATCCACCAAGAATGACTTGGATCTAGCCGATTTCCACGTAAACAAACAAGGATCTTTAATAGATCTAGACATAACCACGGTGAAAAGGATTGGAAGATGGATTTTCCAACTTTCTTTCAACTCTTTTCACTCAAACCAGTAGAGACGGAACCTGAGCCGGTTTACAAATCACTTCGGTGGTTATACGGTTCAAGATCTGGATTCTATCCATGAGGATAACCGAATCCGGGTTAAATGTTAAACTTCGTTCCGAACAGACCACCGACCGGATTTGGGTGATTCCTGTCCGACCCGGGAAACCAAGTAGGAACGAGGCATCTATGGTTTTACTCGCTGTCAAAATACCTCGATAAAAACGACAACGAACAGAACAACCAAGTGTTAGAAGAAAGGGACTGATCAGGTCAGGATGCTGACCGATCGGACTGCTGTCCGAACGGACAGTCAGCCGATCGGGTAGTCAGCCGATCGACTGACCAGCCGATCGGCTAGCACATGGTCCCACACAATCAATTTGTTTTGAAGAATAGTATTGAACAAACTGCTGTTCGATCGAACTACTGTCCGATCAGATTACTCTTCGGATCATGAGATACTATGCTTCAATACTTAACAAATTTTTCAACATGTTCAATGCACTAGAAGTGCCACCCGATCGAACAGCCGTCCGATCAGGTGACACCCTGTTGTCCGATCGAACAACAATTGTGCTATTCGATCGACCAACTATCCGATCCATTGCATCACACTTCACATTTCATTTAAAGCCTTTGACTTGTTGACCTATTGTCCGATCGAACATCTGTCCGATCGAACACCTGTCCGATCCAAAGACTAAACACTTGCAAATCAATTGAATGCCTAACCGATCGGGTTGCCGGCCGATCGAACAGCCGTCCGATCGACCGACCTGAAAGGCAAGGGTACTTCAATGTTTTCAAATGCTACAACGAAAACTTCAAAAGTCAAGCCATCATACACAAACACATCCTTCTCAAAGGAAGAAACAATCCACTCGAACAGCCATCCGATCGGCCTAACGACCGACCCGACAGCAGTCCGAACGGACTGTCAACCGAACGGTCAGCCCAGCTGTCCGACCCTCCCACACTTGTTTCCTGTTTTACGTTTCACTTATCGTTATGCTACCGAATCTATTCAGGCTAAGCGTACTCGCTAAGCGCTCCCTTCAATCCATTAATCGCTGTGAGTATACTCGATCCCTTTTTGCTTTACGCACTTTTGGGTGTTACATACGTTATGAATATTCAAATCACAACAAACACACTGCTCAATACTATTTGAACGCTAACCGTTAATGTATGTTATACGTGGCTTATGAATGCTTGTTTGTTATGTTTACACATGGAATGCTGTCTACCTGCCTTAGCAACGATAGTACTATAGTTTGGACTCAGCACCCGTTCACACGGGGGTTGTTAAGGATCTTTTACTTGCATGGATTACGGTGGTAATCATGTATTGCGAACTGCCTCGGGCAGTCAACCCGCAGTCATTGGTATCGATGGATCTATGTCGATAACTAACGTGCTTCATTTCACTATGTGTACGTGCTGGTTATGCGTAAACGAATTTGAACTCTATATGCTATTGTCAAACTTGTATGCTCACCTTTACATTTTATGTATTGACTTTATTTTAACGTATGTGACAGGTGCTTAGGAAGTTTACATGCTTAGCATGCTGTGAACTTGAGGCTAGGAAAGGTCTAGGATGCTCTCTGCGCTGTGATGAAATCGAAGCTAGGAAAAGGGGTCCTAGAAACCAATAAATAAACTATTTGTGTTTGAATCTGAGTTGTCGGAACAGAATGTTTGCCTAGATTTTATCTGTAATAAGTTGTTTACTATTTGAGACATGGTATGGGGCATGTTAACTTAAATTGAATGGTAATGATAGTTGTTATGGAAACTTCTGGACAATCTGTTTCGCTCAGTGCCATGCCCCGATGATTCCGCCATCGGTTGGGGTGTGACACCTAAGTCCTGGGCGGCTCCAATCATGAGATATTGTCACACCCTGGCTTTGCGGAAGCGTGGTTATTTTGGTGTGACTTCTTAATACTATAGCTTAATCATAACAAGCTATATGAAATAAAAACCATGCAAGATCATCCATTAAAATAAGTTTGAAGAGTAAAGAACCACAACATTGTCTTAACGGATATCACATCCTAACAAACATAAACAGTGTTCAAAAGACACAACACCTTTGTCCTTGAATAAACAGTGTTCAAAAGACACAACACCGTGTCCAAGAAATTGGACTTCACGTAGCCAAAATTCGCACTTAGAGAATTTGGCATACAGCTGTTCTTTCTTCAGCAGCTCCAAAATAGCTCTTAGGTGCTGTTCGTGCTCAGCCTTTGTCCTTGAATAAATCAAGATATCGTCGATAAACACAATCACGAACTTGTCCAAGTACGGCTTGCAAACTCTATTCATCAAGTCCATAAAGACTGCAGGTGCGTTTGTCAACCCAAACGGCATAACAAGGAACTCGTAGTGTCCATAACGAGTTCTGAAGGCTGTCTTCGGGATACTCTCCTCTTGTATCCTTAACTGATGGTATCCAGATCGCAAATCGATCTTTGAGTAAAAGCTTGAACCTTGCAGTTGATCAAACAGATCATCAATTCTTGGCAGAGGATATCTATTCTTGATCGTCAGCTTGTTCAGCTCCCGGTAGTCTATGCACATTCGAAAACTACCGTCCTTCTTTTTGACAAACAGGACCGGAGCTCCCCAAGGCGAGAAGCTTGGTCGGATAAATCCCTTGTCTAACAACTCTTGAAGTTGTGTCGACAATTCTTGCATCTCAGACGGGGCAAGTCTATAGGGTGCCTTAGCCACAGGTGCGGCGCCTGGGACTAAATCGATGTGAAACTCCACTTGCCTCTGAGGTGGCAGTCCAGGCAAGTCCTCTGGGAAGACTTCCGGATACTCCCTCACGACAGGGATGTCTTCGATCTTCGGTTCTGCAGCTTTCTTGTCTACAATGTGTGCTAGGAAGGCAGCACATCCCTTCTGTAAACACTTTCGCGCTTTGAGGCAGCTGATAATTCTTAACGGCGTATCGCGCTTTTCGCCATGTACCACAATTGTTTCGCCATCTTCGGTCGGGATACGAACGACCTTTTCGTGACAAACAATTTCTGCCTTGTTGCTTGATAACCAATCCATCCCTACTACCACGTCAAAGCTCCCCAGCTGGACTGGTAGTAGATCCAAAGCAAACTCACGTTCTCCCAACTCAATTGCACAACCTCTGATCACTTCATTGGCTTCTACTAACTTCCCATTAGCCAATTCGATTGAGTAGGGAATATCTAACTTACTAGCGGCTAAACCAAGCATATTCTTAAATTCTAACGATATGAAGCTATAGTCGGCACCAGTGTCAAATAAAACGGATGCATAGCGTTGGTTTACAGGGAACGTACCAGTAACGACATTGGGATCCTGGCGCGCTTCCCTCGCTTCGATATTGAACACTCTTCCACGGGCTTGGTTCAACTCTGGGCAGTTCCTCTTAAAGTGCCCGATATCACCACAGTTAAAGCATCCAGGTCTTTGCCCGTTTCCACCTCCATTTCCAGCTTGGTTATTCCTTTGGTTATGATTCACAGCACCCGCTTGATTCACATTGTTGCCTCGATTCCCATTACCTCCATTGTTTCCTTGTGGGCGAACAAACGTCGCAAATGGAGCCAGTCCTCCTCCATGGCTCTCTGGGTACGCAACCAAGAAGCAACCTGCTGCTCAAGTGCCAAAAGGCGTGCAGCATAGTCAGGTAACAATGGTCGAGGGTGCTGCGAAGAAGCAGGGTGGGTCTGACCCTGACACTGGCACGGCGGTGGCTGGGCTCTCTCAAGCTCCTGAATGCGCCGTGTGAGTGCCTCCTGCTAGACAACAAACGACATCAGAACGTCCTCAATAGAATACCCCATATGGAAAGGATGGTAGGGGTCGGTCGGTGGCATAACAGACGGTGACGTCCAGAGAAACGGCTCGCTGGCTGGATCAAAAGGTGGCACAAAGAATGGTGGTGCAGGGGGAATAGCAGATGAAGTCTGTGGCATAACTGGAATAGCTGTCGGCACATGTCCAAAGGGATGAGCCGAGGAACCCTCTCCAGGTCGAGCTGGAGGTGTATACTGTGCCAATGAAAAAGAGAAATCAACGTGACGTGCATCGGTGGTATGAGGAGGAATAGGTGGAAGCTCATCATCCGCAGGAATCCACCCATGTTGGGCGTGCTCATCTCGTGGGTCAATCTGTGCCTCAAAAAGTGCTCGATCAAACTGTACAGGCATAGGGTCAAGGTGGGGTGCAACAAGAGGGTCAGCAGGTATATCAGCGATAAGTGGGGGATCAACATGATCAGCAGCAATAACATGGTCACCCTCCAGTAGTGGTGCATCAGCAGGGTGATCATCAATGGGTAGGTCAGCAATCACAGGATCAATGGGCATGCCAGCATGAACAGGGTCATGCTCAAACACTGGGTCAGGAGCAGCTACTGGCTCAAGGGCCATGGCAGGCTCGGGATCAACGAACTCCATATCAAAATCTGCATGATCAGCGAATGCAGGGTCGACTGGGTCTACTGGGTCAACCATAGGCTGATCCAAGTGGATGAACTCTATCTCCTGGTCCGGGTCAAATCCAGGGGGAAAAACAGGGTCTGAATCCTCATCGAGGTCGTGATCGAAAGCAAATCTAGGAGCAGAGACAGCAGATGATGCCCTGTCAGGATCTGAACCGTGTGAATAGTGTTGTGCGCTCCGAGTGTGTGACGGTGCGGAGGCCACAGACTCGAAGGAGTCTGGAGCGGGTGAGTGTGCAGGTGACTCCTCAGCTGGAGCATCTGCGAGTAACAAAAGACCACCGTCAGCTAGAAGGGCCTAGCCCTCAACATCGTCCTCCAGGGGCTCATCATCAAACAGATCGACGTCGTCGTCAACGTCGGCGTCGAGGAGCATATCGTAAGCAGGATAAACGGCCAAAGGTATGGGATCAGGGATCTCTACGAGTGGTAGGTACCCAGCAAAAGGGCCATCAGCGGGCTCATCGACAGCGTCGGGCAGCGCAAAGGGCTGAAAGTCGTCCTCATCTGTGCTGGTAACATCTGATGTGTGGACCTCGTGCTCTGAAGACTCTAAGTCGTCTGATACTATGGGTCTAGGGTCCGTGGTGTCCGAATCACCTGTGCCGGACGAGTCCATGGTGTCTGTAACACAAACACAAATATGTACAAATAATCAATCATACAATCAGATAAGCACATTAGTCACCAAGTAAGCAATCAAATAATTCTCCTAGTCCCACTAGCCTCCCAGCCTCTCAGACTGCTCTTCCTAATCCCACTAGCCAAATTCTCCCAGCCTCTCAGACTGCTCTTCCTAGTCCCACTAGCCTATTCTCCCAGCCTCTCAGACTGACTCCCTAGTCCCACTAGACAACTACCTCGGTCTTCCAGACCGAGCCTCAGCCTCCCAGACTGAGCCTATAAATAATAAATAAATGTGCTCAACATTTGTTTGTAAAAAGTTTTGGATCTGTACTTGAGTGGTATGCAGTGTAAAAATGTTTTCGTGAGAGCCCTAGTGATCATAGTCTAGACTCGAGAAGGAATCCTAGTTCGCTATGATCAGAGCTCTGATACCAAGCTGTCACACCCTGGCTTTGCGGAAGCGTGGTTATTTTGGTGTGACTTCTTAATACCATAGCTTAATCATAACAAGCTATATGAAATAAAAACCATGCAAGATCATTCATTAAAATAAGTTTGAAGAGTAAAGAACCACAACATTGTCTTAACGAATATCACATCCTAACAAACATAAACAGTGTTCAAAAGACACAACACCAACAAGAAATAAACACAGTTTAAGAACTGTGACTCGTCCAGGAAAAAGTCACATCCCTTAAACTCGGATGACCTCGAAACTAGTGCAGCGGGAAAACGTGTCATACCGCGCCAGATCCTTTAATTCCCTGAAATACATGTAAGTTGAAAAATCAACAATAATGTTGAGCGAGTTCATGTGTAAGTGAGTAAATAAACCTTTGTATGTATAAAAAAACCCTGGTATGTAGCAAATAAGGAAAAAGAGATCACCAATGGTTTGCAAGGCCATTGATATGTGTGAAGTGCAAGTAGGAAGACTCAAACCTAGCAGATTTATGCGTTGGGTACAAAGTCACCCCGAGGTCCGTTCTGTTTGGGCCTGGGGCTGGGCTCGCTACACCCAGATAGATCTACCGCTCCTGCCCCTCGGTCCTACCCTGAGGATTAATGGCCTCAAGTTTCCGCCTACCCACTCACATGATCTGAATAATAACCCTCCTTACGCTAACCATACCATGTAAGAATTATTCGTAATCATAGTAACATGTATTTCACCCCCGCAGTTTAGAAAACTGAAAACAGTTAGAGAAAAGGGGGACATGAACTCACAGTGGTGCGTCTCTACCAAGTATA
Organism: Helianthus tuberosus; assembly: GCA_030545235.1. NCBI lineage: Eukaryota > Viridiplantae > Streptophyta > Magnoliopsida > Asterales > Asteraceae > Helianthus > Helianthus tuberosus. The sequence continues at coordinate 165,831,961 of CM060447.1, forward strand.
TCTCCTGATCAAGCAGCTGTGCGACGACCTACACGTACTAAATCTGTTAGACGGACGGTCGTGCCTTAGCTTAAGGTTTAAGTTTTTGGGAAATAGTTAGACAACTATTTCGTGTTTATATTTTTGTAAATACTTGGTAATTATTCTCCTTCCCAAGGATGGGGGATTTAATACATGCGTGTTCGTAAAATTCGAAATACATTATTAAGTCTCACTTAATATATTTTATTTCTTACTTCAAAATATAAATATTCTTCCCAAAATAATACTTTGACAAAAATACGCGCTCATAAATATTTTCTTAAAATGCGTAAGTTACGGATAAAGATCGGGTGGTAATAATTATACCGTTGTAACTTATTATTAATTATGAAAGCGTATGTATTATTTTGGAATCGTTATCATTCGGTAATATTATTTTTACCCTAAAAATAATATTTGTATAGTTCACAAAATAATCATAGAAATTCACAAGTGTTGTTATGAAAAACATATATTCTAAATATATATATTTCAGGTTTTATTTTGTGAAAATCCCACCTCCGGCACTTAGAAATTTTGTAAACAGAATCATGGCGAAATTTGCGTCTTTGAAAACAAGTTAAAAATGTATTTCTAACACTTGTGATGAAAATATTTTCAAGTGTTAGGTTTTTGGAAAAATTTCGCCAGAGTTTCCCCTGTAACTGGAGGTGGCCACGCTTTCAAGCGTATCATTTTCTTTTAAAATCCAAATCAACAATTTCCTCAATCAACAATAAACAATATTCAACTAGTTAAAATAGATATAATCGCAGAAATACATGAACTTGTGGTTTTTCCAAAATATGTAGTATCTTTCCATTATTTTTAGTGGATCTTTGTATAGATCAATTCGGTTACTTGAAAGTCTCGTTTTTAAAGAAGTTAGATCTTTACAACTTCTTGTCAACATTTACAAAAATAGTTCTTTTGTCAAAATTTTATGTTACACAAGTGTCTACACACTTGTGTGTTTACAAAAATCATTCTTGTTCGTGTAAGATCCGGTTTTAGAAAATATGATTTCTTTGATACTTGGTCCTTTGAAAGTACCGCTTGTAGATCCGTAGATCTACTAGTTTTTGAACACCATTTCATAAGTAAAATCGATTTTACACAAGTTCATGTTTAGTGTGTGGTAGAGTTTCATCATTTAACCCTTTGTACACTTAAACAAACTCTATGCCATGATTCATGATCACGACTAATCCGGGTTAGATGATGATCCGAGCTACCACAACATAGATCGGCACTAATTAATTACATCAAAACAAGTCTTACAAGATTTACACAACATCATAGCTTTTAACCATCATTTTTAACATTTTAGTAGACTTTTAACACTTCATCTTGCAAGTTCACGAGTTTTAACCGTCATATCTTATTTTAACCACTTTAAAATAGATCGAGAGTGTGTTTCAAGCAACTTACTACTAGCTCGAGGCTAGGGAAGAATCTAGTCGAAGAATGAGTGGATAAAAGCAATGAGAAGAGGTCCTTCGCGTTCCGAATCCACCAAGCCTCCTCGTATGTGATCCTTAACACTTGTATGCTCTTGGAATGAGATGATCAAGATCGAAAGATGGATGGATGGGTGTGGGTGTGTTCGGCCGAGAGCTCCAAGGAGAGGGAGAGAGAGTGATGTTGTGATGTTGAGTGTGTGAAGGTTATGGTGAGTTTAGTCTTGAACTTATAGGCAAATAGTATGATCATTATCCAAAGGTTTAAGTGTAGCCTAGATATTAGGCATGTGTGATTAATTTAATCACAAAAAGTACAAGGGTGTCCCCCAAGGGGACGAGTTCGGTTGGGGGGGGGGGGGGGTTACCCGGTTGGTTTTCAACTAAACGTTAAGTATTAGTTAAGTTAAGTGAAGGTTAACTCGGTTACTGATGTGTTATGCGTTACAGCGGGTGTTAGGGTATTCAGGGACCCTAACTGGCTCAGAAAAAGATAAACAATGTTATTGGCAATATTTTTATGTTCCGGGTAAAGTCCGGTTATTCGGTTGGATAGTGATCCGTTAAAGTGCTTAACAAAGCTTTAAAGTGTCGTTATTATTATTTTTAGTGACACAACTTATTCCCGACACTTTGGAAAGTGTCTAGTAATGTTTTTCTCATGTTTTGGCACTTTATTAGTTAGCTAGATGCTGAATTTTAATTAAAGTGCTGAATTTTGTACTTAAAGTACGTTTTAGGCACATCCGGTCACTGTAATCTCATTCCTAGTGACGCAGTTCTACAACCCTTATATCTCTACACTCACCACTAGTGTAGCAAACTATCTCAGGCTCTTACAGGCCTTAGAGGCAGTACTTGCCTGGTGCTAGTTATGACAGCACGTTTAATAGGTTATCCGTTCATTGTGCTACTGTGTTTTTGGTGCATCAAGGTTGTCACAAAGGTGCTGTAAGCAAAACATGGAGTGACAGCAAGTAAAGTATGATGCAAGTAAGTACATGTATCAGCATTCAAGTAGCATTTTATCCATAAGTTCAAGTAAGCACAGTAATTAAGCAGTAATTAATTATTAATTAAGTCGTACGGATACCTGGTTTAGTGAGGGTTGTCACAGATATCTCAAGGAAGGGCACATCCCAAAGGATGAAAATTCTAAGGCCTTTAGAATGAAGGTATCACGATTCACTATTATAAATAATGTTTTGTATAAGAAATCTCTTGCAGGACCATATCTAAGGTGCTTGGAAAATCCCGAAACTAAAGAAGTGCTTCAGGATATACACGAAGGTGTAAAACCACGTAAAAACGTGTCCAACTATGTGAAGACACGTGTCCTAAACCCTAATCATGTGGAAGATTGGGTTTGAAGGACTAAAATTGTAAAACGATCAAAATATGAAACCGAAGGGACTAAAAGTGTCATCATGCCAAACTTGTGCCTCTGAATGACCACCCACGAAAAATATATCCTTAGACGAGTAATTAATTAGATATAAGAAGCCGTTTGTGAAAATAATAGAAAGATTATAAACTACAGGGGTTAAACGTGTCAACATGTTAATTCTTACCTCTGAGTGACCTTTTAACAAACTCGAGGCTTCGAAATATTCAAATATACTCTCAAGAATAAGTGATATAAATTTCACGAGGTTTCGAGATCGTTAAGTGTTGATTACACGAGTTCCCAAGAATTAGGGTTTAAAGCTTCAACGAAGCAAAACTTATGTTTCCGGAGATCGTTCAACGAAACCGGACCTAACGGTGTTTGGTTATACTCCCTAGATCATCTACAAACTAACTACAAGGGCCTACTGTGCCTAAAAAGAAAGATATGAAGCTTAAAAAGGTGCAGGGGCTAAATATGTCAAGTTTTAAAACAAGTTTGGCTGGCCTTCATGGCGTCGCGCTGCGCGACCAAACTCCTATCATGCCGTCGCGCGACGCGACGGCTCCGTTTTGACAGCAAGCTCATTTTTGAGCTGCAACTTGATTTTGGAGGACTTTTATGCAATTTTATTTGTTGTGGGCACCAAGTTAACACCTTTGCAAGGCTTCTAACCACAACCAAACATTTGTAAGGCCAAGATAATTCCTTGGAGGCTACACAACACACTTGGCATGATCCAATCCATTCTCAAAAACTATATATAGGACATGAATCCATCTATTTCATTTGCACCATTTCATTCTATCATCTCTTCTCTCAAATCTGGTTGTTCCGGATCAAAAGGAAGTTTGTTCCTGTAGAAAAGATAGCTAGGACCCTTTGTAAGTGTCTTAGCCCCCTTCCTTAGTTCAGTTTTTAGTTTAAAAACCGAAAAGTCAAAGTTAATGTAATTTGACTTTGGCTTTCGGTTTAAACTCAAATGGTCCAGCCACGGTTCGAGATGAATGTGGTTATGTGACCATAGTTAGGTAGGTGATTAACCCTTAAAAGGGCACCTCCTAGTTCTTTCGTTTGACTAGTTAATTGTCAGGTCAAACTAGTTAGTCAAAAAGTCAAACTGGACAGAAAGTTTAAAAATAATTTAAACTAATAAAACAAAGGTTCTAAATTTTATTTTAACATTCTAATGACTTGGTAATTAGTATTAGAACATGTTTAATCAGGTCTAACCAGACAATTATCAGTCTAAGGTCAGTTTATAACCGAAAGTCGCAAAAGCTTGACTTTTGTTTTAAGCTTCCATTAGGACCATATTACTCAGTCGTATAACCCTCTGGAGTTATATTGCTTGGTCCCTAGTAGTTTGAATTATATGCTCTTGTTGTTAATATGCTTATAAATGCCGCAAATGCCCTTTTGACACATAAATGAGATTTTTAGAAATGTGAGAGGACAAAAACCTTTGTTACTGATATATAAGCTTGTCCCGAAAATTGGAGATCAGTTCTTGGTCTCAAATAGGAGTTATGCCCGATATCATAATTAGAAGCTTTTTGTTAATTAAATTGCGATATCTTGCATAAGTCATGTTTAAACTTGGATTTTGAACCAAAACTCATTACCTACTGTTAAGATATTATTTTTAAGGAATATTAGGATTTTTGGTCAGATTATAAACTGATCAAATCATGGAGTTCTTGTGTAATTCGGTAAATGACGATAGTACCCTTTTCATGCATAAAGTGAGATTAACAAAGGATTTGAATGCTAAACCTTTTCCTACTGATTTCATACATTAAATTAATTATTTTGAGCATTTAAAACTGATCAAAATCTCGTATCTACATAAACATCTTAATTATCGTCAATTAGCGAGTTTTACACTGACTAGGTGCATAGTATGGTTTAAAACCATATTTAACGCCTTAGACTTACTACCTACTGAATTTTTAAACAAATTTTAATATTATTACAGTAAGTATAAGTCATGAACTCATACTTCCAAAAATGTTCTTAAAGGCATATGTGAAATGACCAAAATGCCCTTTCGGGGCATAGTTTAGCCATAAATAGTAAACCTCACATATGTATAATATCTTACTGATGTAATGTGATAAAATAAATATTTTTACTGATTACTAAAGACCAGAACCTCAGTTTATTATAAAATCTCTTTTATAATCATTAAAATGACCAAAATGCCCTTACGGGACTTAAAATGGTTTTAAATACTTATTGGGCATAAATGTTGACATCTTACTTATGTATTAGCATATTTTAAGCGTAATAACATATGAGACCTGTATATAATTCATTTGGTTACCCGTTACGCATTTATGCGTTCGGATTGGTTTATGTGACTAGTTTACGTAAAATAGCCGAAACGGGTCTAACCTTGTCATCAAACCCTCAAATTTCAGAATGTGTATAGTTTGCCCATGTTATACAAGTATCCAAACTTGTCGGGCCTGAATCACATTCTATTCCGGTCACCGCTTAATCTAGCGTATCGTACTGTTTCTAAAACTTTAAGTTAGTCGGTCTAGGTCCATGACCTAAATAAGACCCGTTAGCATTCTGAATTGGTTATATATTACCATCATTCCAGACTAGAGCCACCCGGTAAAAGCTACCTGAATTTAGATAGATTGAATACGACTGAGTTATTTTGCTGTGAATCAAGTATTAGCTCAGGTAAATACTTTTAACTTATTTTCTCTTATACGGGCTTGGGATATGGTATTATAATAATACCACTTGGTCGGGTATGAAATCATTTAATCGGATTGTGATTAATAAATTTACATAACCCGTTTTAATCTGTCTTGTTCGATAACATAAGCATTGGGGGTTAATACGACCGTGTCCTGGATATCATCGGCTCATTTCATTTGAAAATGGCCACGACCTATGCACGGGGTGTAGGCATACACCTGACAGATGCAAATGCTAAAATATAAACCCACATGTTGGGGATAACACCTTTGTGGGTTCTATAAGTGGTGAGTCGGTTAATCAAGACCGGCTTCCAACCGGCCCCAATTGTATGACAAACATGTAAATTTGTATACAAGATTATCTTTAAATAATTGTCCCAAGTTATAAATGATTTGTGCCTTGTGCACTTAAATCAATTTTCATAAATGTTTTCAAAAGAGTCACTTAATTGTATTTACCAGTGAAAACTGACGTATTTTCCAAAGACTAAGTGGCAGGTACTACTCGTAATAGGCTGGGAGATTGCTCGGTGTCGAAATAGAGGATCTTGCAAATCCTTAAAGATGCCTTAAAGTCTGCTAAACTTCATTTTATACATTCTGTAAAGATCCACCTGTGGATTTGATATTACAGGCTCGTCTATAATAAATACTTTGATATTTTCAGACATTTGGGTTTGTAATAATATTTTATATTCCAAGACTTCCGCTGTGCTATTCTGTGTCTGTTTGACCATGATGATATCAACTACGTCACGATACTCCCCACCGGGCCCACCAGTAATATGTGGACATATCGGGTGTGGCAGGTTGGTATCAGAGCCAACATTGAGTGAATTAAACACTAACCTTTTGTGTTTAATCTCAATGACACAGTAGCATATTCCTTAGACCTCCTGAGTCTAGACTTAACATAGGAATGCTCTCATCCCTATTAAGTAAACATTGTTTTCGATTTTATGTATTTTGAATAAGTCGACAAGCAAGAAAGCCATTGATGGAGATTCTCCTCATCCGAAGCCAAGGAATGTTAAGCTTCGTAACCCGGCTAGGAAAAGCGTGCGACCGGTTTGGAGGAAGACCTTTATGGATTCATTCCCAAAACCAAATCTATTGAAATTTATCGTCAAACTTCGGAGTCTATACCATAGGTCCCTGAGGCTTCAAATTTTGAAGTCTGTACCAGTGGAGTCCATACCAGGTGGTCCCTGAGGCTCCCGTATTGAAAATAATACCAGTGGATCCTAATGATCCCTATTTCTTACCTTCAAATTTTGAAATCCCAGACTTGTATTACATCAGTCAAAACCCAATCTGTGATCCATATCATTCTTTAACCATAGAATCATTGAATTCTACTTCTATAACAGATCCTGATTGGAATACTTATTTTATTCAAAGAAGAGAAACCATCGAAATGGAGCAAGGAAGGCGTTAGAGAATCCTTCTTTCACAATATTCATTATCCTTTAAGTCCTTATAAGGACCTATCCCTTCTATATAGTCCCTTTGGGGGTACACTATTTCGAAATAGTCCCTTTGTGGACATGTTATTTCATTATAAGTCCCTTGGTGGACATGATACTTCTTGATAACCCCCTTCGAGGACATATTTTATATACGGACTTATATTTCCCTTTTAATCCCTGTGTGGACTAAAGTTGCTTTAAAGTCCTCGTGTGGACAAATGAATTATTAACGTCCTGTCTGAGGCACTATTGTAAATTTCCTGATGATTTATGGAAAGTTTTTCTTATATAGGTATTCATATCGTCCTTTATCAAACGATCATTCTGATTTTACTCGAACTTTATCGATCAGCTGAAAATTTTCAAAAGATCCTCTTAATGGTATAACCTAGCCTATATGTCTATGAACATGGATGTGATGGTAAAACCCTCTTAAGACAATTAATCCTTGTTAGCATCTAAAAACATGTTAACATTCCTGGCTGTGTGACTTGAAAGACCACATTAGCTTCCAAAAGTACTTGGATCTTTCCAAGCCACCTTCATTGCCTAAATGATCTATATGAATCATGGCTATTAATGTCGAACATGATATAAACATCAAAACATCCATTTGAGATGTATGCCTACGGGAAAAGATGTATTCATGACAAAGATAGTTTTATTTCATAACTTCTTGTCAAAAGGCAATGAACTATGAAATTTTTCAGATCCAAAGGATCATTGATTATGTTTTAATTGTCCTTGTGACAAGGCCTTTTGTGTCATCTAAAAGTCCTTTGAGACAAGCCTTTGCGCTACATAAAATGTTTGTACGACATTGACAGTTGTGACTTATGTCCCCTGTCTAATAAATATGAAGGATCGGATTCCGTATAAACGCCAAAAATGGTTCATTTAAAACCTAGGTAAAACATAATCAAATAAATTTCGTACTATCTTATTGGCCTATATGGTTTATTTACACCATGGCTATTTAAATCATCAAATTCGACGATTCATTATATAATTAAACAAATTATTATTACTCGATTTATAGCCTTCAAAGCTTCACCATGGCTGATTCATAAGAAGCCCACAATCATCCAGTTGATCAGAATAATAGCGCAAGACTGAACTTAAAGGGCACTAAGTTACAGGCTATGTTAGATACAGCCGTAAACAAAGCCGTGGACCGAGTATTAAAGGATCATAAGCGAAAGTGCGATAATACCCCAAATAAGGGTTACAAAAAGGGTAAGATTGGTTCAAACTATAATCAGTCCAAGCCAAATGAGGCAAAACCCAAATGTAAAACCTGCGGGAAACAGCACTTCGGAAAATGTTTCCATAAGCAGACCAGGGGATGTGGCATCTGCGAGGGAATATATCATAAGACTCATGAGTGCAAGGACTTGATAAACGCCACATGCTTTGGTTGTGGCGAGAAAGGGCATATAAAGACTCGCTGCCCAAAGAAGGCGACTAAAGGGAAATGTACTTTAGATTCACAAGCCAAGCCTTGTGGAATCTGTAATAAGGAAGGGCACAAAAACTTTGGAGTGCCAAAACATAAAGGATGTAACCTGCTATGGTTGCAATGAATTAGGGCACATCAAAACTAATTGCCCAAATAAAACCAAGAAGCCTGAAAAGGCTAAGAAGGGAAATGCCTGAACTACCTGATGAATGCCAGAGGTAGTACATATTAATAATATCATCAGGTACATTCCTTATCATTTATCAATGATAATTTCTGCTAAGTGTCCTGTTTTTAATACAGGCAATAATAAGTCTTTCATACACCATAAGCCTAGCAAACTTTTGTTGATACTCAAGAACTCCAGACATTAAGTATAAGGTAGAATTAAGTATAAGGTAGAACCTACCAATGAAACCATAGAGACCGTCTCTTCTATTCTCGACGAAGATCCTTCTGAAAATTCTGAAGTACTCTTTCCCTAGATGGAGTACGACAATATATGTTATTTTAATTATTATTTTCTCATTGATTTCTATCAACTGCGAGTGCCAACTATGATTGACAAAAGCGCCATATGAGGATTGGCGTATCCCAGTGCGTCCCATAGATTATGTCCATGCCTGATCAGTATGGAAGTTTAATGCATGGGACCACTAAGATATTCCAATGGTCATATTGTACCAAAGTCAGCTGGTGGTATTCAAAGAAGATTATAGGAATGCCTAAGTAGGCGTTTCTACTTAAGACATCCATGCACTCGTAAAACAGATGTGTCAATTGTATGGCACAAGTGACGATCAACCCTGTTTACCTCCTGAGGTGAAGTGAAGTTAGGATTAACATCCTATTAGGAGCCGTATCTATTACAGAGGCTCTATATCGGTTAGCGCCTACAGAAATGAAAGAGTTCAGGACTCAATCGGATGATTTACTGGAAAAGGGTTTCATACAACCCAGCTCTTCACCTTGGGGAGCTCCTATACTGTTCGTAAAGAAGAAGACTGGATCAATGCGTCTATGCATTGATTATCGAGAGCTAAATAAAGTAACGATCAAGAATCGTTATCCTTTGCCCAGGATCGACGACTTATTCGACCAACTCCAAAGGGCAAGCTTCTTCTCGAAGATCGATTTAAGATCTGGGTATCATCAACTCAAGGTTAGAATTGAAGACGTACCTAAGACAACGTTCAGAACAAGGTATGGACATTATGAGTTCTTAATGATACCTTTCGAGCTCACTAATGCACCTGCAACATTCATGGACCTCATGAATCGAGTCTGCAAGCCATACTTAGATAAGTTTGTCATTGTCTTTACAGACGACATACTTATTTATTCTCGTAATCAAGATGATCCCGAGAAACACCTTCGATGTATCATAGAATTACTTCGACTAGAGAAGCTACATGCTAAATTCTCCAAGTGAAAGTTCTGGCTTCGTTAAGTCTAATTCCTTGAACATGTTGTTATTGAATGTGATAGATCCCGCCAAAATAGAAGCCATTATGAAATGGGAGACGCCTAAGACACCAACAGAAATTCGCAGCTTTCCGGGTTTTGCTGGTTATTATAGAAGGTTCATTGAGAACTTCTCAAGGATAACTGCACCATTGACTACTTTGACCCGTAAGAATGCGAAGTTTGATTGGGGTCCAAAACAACAAGAATCTTTTGAGATTCTTAAACAAAAAAATTGAGCAATGCTTCGGTGTTGACATTGCCTGAAGGAATAGAAGAGTTTGTCATGTACTATGATGCTACACACACCGGTATGGGTTGTGTACTTATACGGAAAGGCAAGGTGATTACCTATGCATCACGACAACTAAAGGTGCACGAAAAGAATTACACCACCCACGATTTGGAATTAGGTGTCGTTTTATTCGCACTAAAATTGTGGAGACATTATCTATATGGAATTAAATGTGTGATATATTCGGATCACAAAAGTCTCCAACACTTCTTTAATCAAAGGGATCTCTTTATGAGACAGCGCTGTTGGATGAAGACACTAAATGACTACGATTGTGAGATTCACTACCATCTTGGCAAAGCGAATGTAGTCGCTGATGCTCTAAGCCGAAAGGAAAGAGTCAAACCTATAAGGATTAATGCCAAGAGCATTAAACTTAAGAACAACCTGAATGAAAGGTTGTTAACTGCTCAGAAGGAAGCTATATTGGAAGCTAACTTTCCAAGTGAAAAGTTAGGTGTAACTGCTGAACAGTTAGCACCTGGCAAAGATGGAATCCTTAGGATGAATGGAAGAATCTGGGTTCCTATTCATGGAGGACTTCGAGATATAATCCTCCAGAAAGCTCACAATTCCAAATACTCAGTTCACCCTGGAGGTGACAAAATGTATCAAGATTTGAGAGCTAATTATTGGCGGATAGGTTGAAGAAATCTATTGCCACACATGTAGCCAAATGTCGGACTTGTGCTAAAATTAAAGTGGAACATCAAAAGCCGTCAGGTCTGTTACAACAACCAGAACTTCCCACATGAAAATGGGAGATGGTAACCATGGATTTTCTAACCAAGTTACCTAAAACAAGGTATGGAAATGATACCATATGGGTCATAGTTGATAGACTGACTAAGTCAGCACACCTTCTTACCCATCAAGGAGACTCACAGCTCCGACAAGCTAGCTCAGTTGTACGTGGATAAGATTGTGTCTCTCCACGGAGTGCCGGTGTCTAGTATATCCGATAGAGATACTAGATACACCTCTTACTTTTGGAAAAGTATCCAACAATCTTTAGGCACTCGTTTGAACATTAGTACTGCTTACCATCCTTAAACAGATGGACAAAGCGAACGTACAATTCAAACCTCGGAAAACATGCTTCGTGCATGTGTTATTGATTTGGAAGGTAGCTGGAATAACCACCTACCGTTGATTGAGTTCTCCTATAACGATAGCTACCATACTAGCATTCAAGCTGAGCCTTTTGAGGCATTATATGGAAGGAAACGCAGAACGCCTGTTTATTGGGCAGAAGTAAGAGAAACTCAGTTATCAGGACCTGATATAATCCTTGAAACGACGGACAAGATTATCCAAATTCATGATCGCCTGAAAACTGCCAGGGATAGGAAGAAAAGTTATATTTATAAGAGGCGAAAAACCTCTGAAGTTTAAGGTAGGCAACAAAGTCTTACTAAAAGTATCACCCTGGAAAGGAGTGACGCGTTTTGGTAAGAAAGGGCAAGCCCAAGGTATATTGGACCATTCGAGATCATCGAATGTGATGGTAGTGTATCTTATAAGCTAAACTTGCCTGAGGAGCTTAGTGGAATTCATAATGTGTTCCATATCTGTAATTTAAAGAAATGTCTAGCTGATAAATCACCAGCAATGTCTTATAAAGACGTACAGATTGATGAAAGCCTGAGGTTAGTTGAAAGACCTATATCGATCGAGGATCGACAGGTTAAAAAGCTCCAAAGGAAGCATGTGCCTATAATTAAAGTTAAATGGGATGCTAGTAGAGGCCCTAAATATACGTGGGAAGTTGAGTCCACTATGCGACAGAAGTACCCTCACTTGTTCCAGTAAATCTAGGGGGTCGAGATTTCTTTTAAGGGGGTGAGGATCTAACACCACATAAAAACGTGTCCAACTATGTGAAGACACGTGTCCTAAACCCTAATCATGTGGAAGATTAGGTTTGAAGGACTAAAGTTGTAAAACGATCAAAATATGAAACCGAAGGGACTAAAAGTGTCATCATGCCAAACTTGTGCCTCTGAATGACCACCCACGAAAAATATATCCTTAGACGAGTAATTAATTAGATATAAGAATCCGTTTGTGAAAATAATAGAAAGATTATAAACTACAGGGGTTAAACGTGTCAACATGTTAATTCTTACCTCTGAGTGACATTTTAACAAACCCGAGGCTTCGAAATATTCAAATATACTCTCAAGAATAAGTGATATAAATTTCACGAGGTTTCGAGATCGTTAAGTGTTGATTACACGAGTTCCCAAGAATTAGGGTTTAGAGCATCAACGAAGCAAAACTTATGTTTCCGGAGATCGTTCAATGAAACCGGACCTAACGGTGCTTGGTTATACTCCCTTGATCATCTACAAACTAACTACAAGGGCCTACTGTGCCTAAAAAGAAAGATATGAAGCTTAAAAAGGTGCAGGGGCTAAATATGTCAAGTTTTAAAACAAGTTTGGCTGACCTTCATGGCGTCGCGCTACGCGACCAAACTCCTATCATGCCGTCGCGCGACGCGACGTCTCCGTTTTGACAGCAAGCTCATTTTTGAGCTGCAGCTTGATTTTGGAGGACTTTTATGCAATTTTCTTTGTTGTGGGCACCAATTTAACACCTTTGCAAGGCTTCTAACCACAACCAAACATTTTTAAGGCCAAGATAATTCCTTGGAGGCTACACAACACACTTTTCATGCATAAAATGAGATTAACAAAGGATTTGAATGGCAAACCTTTTCCTACTGATTTCATACATTAAATTAATTATTTTGAGCATTTAAAACTGATCAAAATCTCATATCTACATAAACATCTTAATTATCGTCAATTAGCGAGTTTTACACTGACTAGGTGCATAGTATAGTTTAAAACCATATTTAACGCCTAAGACTTACTACCTACTGAATTTTTAAACAAATTTTAATATTATTATAGTAAGTATAAGTCATGAACTCATACTTCCAAAAATGTCCTTAAAGGCATATGTGAAATGACCAAAATGCCCTTTCGGGGCATAGTTTGGCCATAAATAGTAAACCTCACATATGTATAATATCTTACTGATGTAATATGATAAAATAAATATTTTTACTGATTACTAAAGACCAGAACCTCAGTTTATTATAAAATCTCTTTTATAATCATTAAAATTACCAAACTACCCAAAATGCCCTTACGGGACTTAAAATGGTTTTAAATACTTCTTGGGCATAAATGTTGACATCTTACTGATGTATTAGCATATTTTAAGCGTAATAACATATGAGACTTGCATATAATTCATTTGGTTACCCGTTACGCATTTATGCGTTCGGATCGGTTTATGTGACTAGTTTACGTAAAATAGCCGAAACGGGTCTAACCTTGTCATCAAACCCTCAAATTTCAGAATGTGTATAGTTTTCCCATGTTATACAAGTATCCAAACTTGTCGGGCCTGAATCACATTCTATTCCGGTCACCGCTTAATCTAGCGTATCGTACCGTTTCTAAAACTTTAAGTTAGCCGGTCTAAGTCCATGACCTAAATAAGACCCGTTAGCATTCTGAATTGGTTATATATTACCATCATTCCAGACTAGAGCCACCTGGTAAAAGCTACCTGAATTTAGATAGATTGAATACGACTGAGTTATTTTGCTGTGAATCAAGTATTAGCTCAGGTAAATACTTTTAACTTATTTTCCCTTATACGAGCTTGGGATATGGTATTATAATAATACCACTTGGTCGGGTATGAAATCATTTAATTGGATTGTGATTAATAAATTTACATAACCCGTTTTAATCTGTCTTGTTCGATAACATAAGCATTGGGAGTTAATACAACCGTGTCCTAGATATCCTCGGCTCATTTCATTTGAAAATGGCCACGACCTATGCACGGGGTGTAGGCATACACCTGACAGATGCAAATGCTAAAATATAAACCCACATGTTGGGGATAACACCTTTGTGGGTTCTATAAGTGGTGAGTCGGTTAATCAAGACCGGCTTCCAACCGGCCCCAATTGTATGACAAACATGTAAATTTGTATACAAGATTATCTTTAAATAATTGTCCCAAGTTATAAATGATTTATGGCTTGTGCACTTAAATCAATTTGCATAAATGTTTTCAAAAGAGTCAGTTAATTGTATTTACCAGTGAAAACTGACGTATTTTCCAAAGACTAAGTGGCAGGTACTACTCGTAATAGGCTGGGAGATTGCTCGGTGTCGAAATAGAGGATCTTGCAAATCCTTAAAGATGCCTTAAAGTCTGCTAAACTTCATTTTATACATTCTGTAAAGATCCACCTGTGGATTTGATATTACAGGCTCGTCTATAATAAATACTTTGATATTTTCAGACATCTAGGTTTGTAATAATATTTTATATTCCAAGACTTCCGCTGTGCTATTCTGTGTATGTTTGACCATGATGATATCAACTACGTCACGATACTCCCCACCGGGCCCACCGGTAATATGTGGAAATATCGGGGTGTGACAGAAGGGGATTGTGGTAACCATACTGGGGGCAGGTCGTTATTCTCAAAGGTATTAAGAACAGGATACTATTGGCCGGCGATGAGAAAAGATGCTGCAGAATATGCTCGAAGATGTGATGCATGTCAAAGACACAGTAATATATTACATCAACCTGCTGAGCCACTTTATCCTATCACTTCCCCTTCGCCATTCATGAAATGGGGAATGAATATAGTAGGAAAATTGCCAAAGGCTCCAGGAGGAAAAGTCTTCATCCTGGCGATGACTGATTATTTCTCTAAGTGGGTCGAAGCTGAAGCATTTGTTCAAGTTAGAGACCAAGAAGTAGTATCTTTCATAAAAAGGAATATCCTGACTAGGTTTGGAGTACCAGCTGAGATAATCTGTGACAATGGTTCTCAGTTTATAAGTAAGAGGACTACTGACTTTTGCATGAGTTGGGGGATTAAAATGGTCACATCCACACCGGTACATCCTCAAGCAAATAGACAAGCAGAATCCTCAAACAAGATAATTGTCAACAATTTGAAGAAAAGGCTTGGAGCTAAGAAGGGAAGATGGGCATAAGAATTACCCTTTGTTTTATGGGCTGATAGAACGATGGTGAAAAGTGCAACTGGCCTAACCCCATTTTCCTTACTATTTGGAGCAGAAGCGGTGATCCCAACAGAAATGGTGATACCTACGACGAGATCCAACCTCCGGGATCCTGAGCAGAATCCTGAAGCCCTTTGCCAGGAATTGGATACTACTGATGAGACAAGAGATGCGGCAAAGCTAAGAATGGCA
The DNA here is from genome assembly GCA_030545235.1 of Helianthus tuberosus. NCBI lineage: Eukaryota > Viridiplantae > Streptophyta > Magnoliopsida > Asterales > Asteraceae > Helianthus > Helianthus tuberosus. The sequence goes on from CM060447.1 coordinate 165,847,506, forward strand.
GCATATCAACAGAGGATATCCAGAGCATACAACAAGAATATAAGGACTTGAAGGTTTTAGGTTGGAGATTGGGTATTAAGAAAGGCTTTTCAGAATACTACTAATCCTGCTGATGGAAAGTTGGCTCCGAAGTGGGAAGGACCTTATGAGATTGAATCAGAATCAGGGAAAGGAGCATACCGACTTAAGAATATGGAGGGGGATATGCTACCAAGATCCTGGAATGCTATACACCTAAAGTTCTATTTCAAGTGAGTTTAGAATTTAATTTCTAACTCAGGATGGTATGAATTATGTCTCTTTTAATATGTTTGATATTGTTTATTCTTTTGAACCCAATACTGACTTAAGCATCGGAGGGGTGTTAGCCAGGCTAACACCCACCTTAGTTTGCGATTGTTTTACAGTATATGCTTCGGGATATAGCTCCAGGATACACACTCAGGATACTTCGAAAGATTAGAGTATTGGTCCCCTCTCTCACGTTTAAGGGATCCTGATCCCTTCACAGGTTTAAAGGTATTCACCTTTCTCTCGAATTGGGTTTAAACACCCCGCCTGGAGCGCAAGTTATCCAGGGATAGTTCAAGATAGCGGGACCAGTCCATGTAAAAGTGGCTGACAATTTCGTTATTGTTGGCTATATCCTGGATCCTAAAGGTATATGAGGGTTGATCACCCTCTCTCACGGAAGGGTATTTTCATACTCTCTAAGGTTTAAAGGTTATCACCTTTCTAAGTCTTGGAGTTTATACACTCCCGCCTGTAGCGCATGAAAATTTGGGATTTTCCCCAGAATACTTATGGGTTTATCCCCAGGATACTAAGGATTTATCTCCAGTACATTTTAGGGTTTACCCCCTGTAATACTAGAACTGTTCAAACAGTTGGAACTAATGTTCAGAAAATTTCTAAGTGTTCAAAGACATTATGCACATGGGACATTCCTACTGAGGCAATTGTGTAAAGCTTAAAGGATCAAACTTGGATCTAGTGCATTTAGTATCTCGGACTGGGGACACCTTAATGGAAAGAATTGCAAAAGGATTGAAGCTCGAAAATAGGGTTACACTCTATTCCTGGTATGATCTTTCCTTTGAAAATCTTATATAAATCATTTGAATTTTTGAAACTATGTTTGGAAAAAGATTAAATATCCTGATTAGGATATATTCTCAGGATATATTCTCAAAATGTATTTTCGGAATATGTTTCAGGATATTTGGTTGGAATATAATACTGGGGTTAAAAACTAAAACTGTATTCTAGTTAAACAAGTGATGTCAAAAGAAACATTGTGAAATGAAAATGAACTGTCCTTTTTTCTTTAAAAACTTTATCTGAATTGTTTGAATTTAAAAAAAAAACCTATTAGACGAAAGTCTTTATAGGATATTGCCGAATATACTGATCAAGATATTTTCATAAGACATTGGAAATAATTGCACTGATTTTTGGAACGTTGAGATCTAAACTAAGCAAGGCATAACAAAAATTAAAAGACAACAGCGAATAAGTCAAAAGGAGGTTATATTATTAACATGTCAAAAGTTGTGCTTTAGGTTTCATCTCAAACCGAGATCCCTCCACCAAAAGCACGATTAGTTCCTTACCATATTTACTTAACAGTTGAAGGCTTTATCTCAAACCGAGACCCATCCACCTCCAACTGTTATATTGTTCAAAACAGATTATACTAATTGATGACCAAGGGCTTCATCCTGAAACCCAGGACCCATCTACCTTTGGCCATCATATTGTTTCAGTGCAGGAAATGTAAATTGTTCAAAGACAGGAAAAGTAAATTGTTTAACAGACCACAACCATCAGACTTAAAAAAGTGGGCTCCGGCCTAGGCACATACATCCATCATCGCCCACTTCGCTGCTTTTAAGGGGCAGCACCCTCTTCCATCAAGACTTCATCGGCGACATCTTCTCCAGCATCCCTTCCAGCATCCTCTCCAGCATTCGTCCCAGCATCGTCACCAGCATCCCTCAAAGCACCAGCATTATCCACCTTCTCGGCCACCTTAGCAGGCTCCTCCGCAGCGAACTTCACAGGGGGCTCCACAGGATTACCACCAAGATCTTTCAGCTTCACCTCCCAAGCCTTGATGTTCCATGAAGGGCATTCAAAGCCCAGAGCCATAGCCTCATAGGCCATTTTCAGTCTGGCCTGGAGGAGGGAGATGACAACAGAATTCTTGAGGCTTTCCCGGTATGAAGCCATATCCTGCTCGTGTTGAACTTGGGCAGCGTCGGACTTGGCTTGGGCCTCGTGGGTGATCTTCTGGATGGCAGACTGGTGCTCTTGGGCCATTGCCTTGTATTTGGCTTCATAGTGCTCTGATCTGGCGGTGGCGATCGCTGCTTGGTCCGCGATGGTGGCTTCGGGCCTTTTCAGCTTACTCTCTAGCATGACGTTCGAGCCACATGCGTCTTCATAGAGGAACAACAGGCGTTCAAGACCCTGCAGAATAAGGAAACAGGTATTAGCCTTTATTGACATTTATGACCAGCATATGGTGCAGGATGTAGGTCAAGGATACGAACCTGGTTGAGGAAGCCGGTCATGAACTTGCTGGACTCTGTAAACCCATAGTTCTCGAATGGGAATACATGGGGTGTAGCAGGATAGTCTGCTTCCATCCTCTTCCGGGAGCTGGAGGCTCGAGTTCTGGATGCCGGGGGAGCCTTGGGTGCGGTAGCAGTTTTTGAACTGGTAGGCTTGGGCGTAACAACTGGCTTTGGATTGATCTCTTGCTTAACAGGTGCAAGGCTAGAATAACTGTCCAACTCGTCAAGCTGGAAGCCTTCGAGGTTGATGACCGGCACTATAAAAAGGGAGAAATGTTTAGTTCTTAACACTTATACTCATAATTAGTCTAATCATATACTTACCAGACATTTCTGAACTTGATTTTTTACTTGAGCTTATGAGAGACAGGGAGAAGGTTCTTTCACTAGCAGGAAGTCGATAGATCTCTTTGATCCTGGGCTCCGATTCTGCGCTTGGAGGTGCTAGATCTCTTAAATTTGCTGCACAAGAAATCAGGATATCAGTTAAGGATATAGTTTTAAGATATATTTGGGGATATTCCTAAAACCCTAAATCCTACCCGAAGTTAACCATCTAACTGGCAGGTCAAAACCCTTGTCAATAGACTCCCTTTTAACGAAAAAGAACTTTTGTTGCCACTGATCTTCATTCTTAGTGGCCTTGAGAATTAGGGGGTTCTTGGAGGTGGAGAACAGAAGAAAGCGGCTGTTACCATGGGATCTCAGTCGATATGCTATGGGAAGGTCTTCGACGCATAGGTCAGGGAAATGACGAGATTTAATTTGGTTTAACACCATTAAAAATCGCCACACCATTGGCATAGTTTGAGCATAACTAAGGCCGGTAAGTTAGAAGAAATGGAAGATGAAGGGTGGAAAAGGATACCGGAGTCCCAAGGAAAAAGGATAGGCGAAAAAGCACACCCACTCGTTTGATACCGCGTCTGATCGGACCTCCCGATCGAAAGGGCGAATGATCGCTCCGGCAGGAAAGGCACCGGAATCCTTTAAGGCGGCAATGTCGGCATTGTTGAAGGAACAAATCTCCTTTTCCGGTTATCGAATAAGGCTTTGACTTGCGAGGGTTGGGGCTGGTTTGTTTGAACGTGATCTTGTTTGTGAGGCCATGAGAGGTTTCAACCGAGAAACGAGGAATTAGTAAAGAAAAAACAGAGAAGAAGAGAGAAAGAAAATACCTGAGGAATGGCTTGAAATGTGATGATCATAATGCTGAATAAATCAGCTAAATAGAGGCTGAATATAGGGGCAAAGAGTAAATATCGCGTTAGAAGTTGCACAAGGTCACATCAACCGTCGTTTCAGTTTAATAACCTTGATTTAAGGGATAAGTTTTAAAATATATCCGTTGGAATTGGTATACCAACAGATATATTTTGGGGACAATTGTTATGGGTGATTTTCTGCTCATATATCCCGACTGATATGCTGACTTTGTTTGTTTTATTGTGACCAGGATACTGGATCAGGATATTGGTAACATCCTGATACGATATCCTGATAGTAACTAATTAACCCACGTGCAGATTAAAAGGTGCAAGTCTCTAACGTTCAAGTGGACTTCTTCTCCTCAAGACTAGGGCAAATCAGTTAGATTATGGACGTGGAAGCCGGAAGACGTGGACTACAACGTTCACATATGGAATATTCGCTGAATCCCGGAATAGTAGGATAGTTAGTTGGTTTCTTTTACTATAAAAAGGATTGATTGGATCAGATTAGGGCACACATTCTTTCATACACTCTTTCTCTCTAGCTGCAAACACTCACAATACACTTACACTTGTATCGAATTCATACTGTAACACTTAGTCGATCCGCATCATATCCTACACTATATCCTGACATTTGAAGTAATAAGAAGAACAAGACAGCTGCGATTGTCAGCTCCCGAGGTTTTGTGCCGGCGATCTAGATTGATCAAGGGCTTTCCTCGTACATCAGGTGTCACCCTTTACATTTTCGCTCATTGTTTGATCGTAGATACAGCTCAATATCCTGAGCCGTATCCTGAAAACTGTTTTTGCAAACAACTTAATTAACATATTTTCAACACATTTTCTTAGCACACTACCTCACTTAACTAATTTGATCACTTAATTGCTTCGGTAATTTTTGACCAAAACAGCCCCACTCCTTGATTTTTTTGTCTCGCCAAAGTCTCAGAATTCCCAATCAATTAGGAACGTGAAATGACCAAAAGGACGAATATCGTAGGCCTAACATCGATGACGTATTTATCTAAGTAAGTCAAGACACGTTACCTCAATTCGAAAGGGGTTCGATTCACTTTGGTTAGTCACCGTTCGTCTACCCAGAACAATCCTGTGTTTTATGAGCCTATCTTTTATGTTATCTCGATTTTTCGTATGGTTTTAAACTTGATTATCTGTTTATCTTGATTCTTCGTTTATTTTGAGACTTTTACACGAATCGCACGAATGTCCGCAATCTAAAGCATTAACTCTAATCTCAGGATCAAACTAAATTTATGAGGCTTTATTCTATGTGGGAATCTTGATCGACTATGATACTATGTGAAGCTATCTGATGAATCTATGTTTTATGGTGGTTGTGAAACGCTAAACGGAACATGGCATAGAAATACAAGACAGAAGTGACGTGTCTAAAACATGGTGGATACGCCGCTGGTACTTTCTATATATAAGTGTTTCAGGCATGTTACAAACTTTCGTACCAAGTGCCATGCGAAACTTAGTGTTTTACAGACCGGTGATGAGTTTGTTGAAATCTAAGCTATGGGAAACAACACGTGTAAACTATGTGGAACCTAAGTGTGATCTATGTGTCATCTATGCGTACTCTAGCGTAACCTATGTGCAATCTACGTATGTGTGGTTTGAGAAACAAAATATAAAACGTAACCTAGCGCCCAAGACGAGGCAGGCGTGGCATGTCCGAAACATGGTGGATACGCCGCTAGTACTTCCTATATATAAGTGTTTCTGACATGTTACCAAACCTTCGTACCACGCGCTAAGTGAAGTTCATATTTTTGTAGGCTCGGGTTGAAGTTGTGGAATCTACTTGGTTAATCTATGTTGTTGAATCTATTTGGCTAATCTATGTTGTTGAATCTATTTGGCTAATCTATGTTGCGAGCAATGATGGAATCTAATGTTGTGGTTAACGAAGCATGACACCGATAATGAGGGGGAAGTGGCATGATTGAAGCATGGTGGATACGCCGCTGGTACTTCCTATATATAAGTGCTTCCGTCTTGTTGCCGAACTTTTGTATCACGTGCCATGTGGGATTTCGTTGTTTGTGGATTGTTAACACTAATCTATGTGAATCTATTGAATCTATTGGAATCTATTAGAGTCAATTGAATCTATTGAAATCTACGTGAAACTATGGAAATCTACTGGAATCTATTGGAATCTATTGGAAACTATGTGAATCTATGATGGTGATGATGATGAGTGTGCTTCGCGACATGTAACATAACACCGAGTACGAGGCGGAAGCAATGTACCCGAAGCGTGGTGGATACGCCGCTGGTACTTCCTATATATAAGCGTTTCTGACATGTTGCCAAACTTCGTACAACGTGCCATACGAAGGTCGTGGGTTTGCGGTGTTGAGTCTATTGGAATCTATGTGAAACTTGAATCTTTAATCTATGTGAATCTTGTTGAATCTTGAGTCTTAATCTATCGTGTGTGAATCAATATTGTGAGGCTTTGTGAATCTAGACTTATACGATCCTTCTGTCAGATCTTTAGATGTCTTCTCGAAAGCTATCCGACACTCTCAAGAGATCTAGGGAAAAGTCTCAGAGAAAGATGATGTCCTTCATGGCCGACCAGATTGCTCGAGTCATGCCAAAGATCGTCTCTGAGATCCAAGGATCAAATACTCCTCCATCCTCTGTGGACTCGAAAGCCGAGAGGCTAAAGCCTACAAAGTTCAGCTACAAACATTTCATCTCCTGAAACCCTAAGCCTTTCATGGGCAGTGATGGGGTGACCGCTATGCTCGAGTGGTTTGAGAGCATTGAGGTTACTTTTATCAACAGCGAGTGCCCAGATCACTTAAAGACTAGGAGTGTGACTGGAATGTTTCAAGGCAGAGCATTGGAGTGGTGGTCAAATGAGAGAAACATTCGTTCAAATGAAGAAGCCTATGCTCTTCCATGGGTTGAGGTGCGAGAACTAATGATGCTTGAGTTCGGCCCTCCCCATGAACAATTGAAGCTTGAAGAAGAGTTCTGGCACGGAAGGGTGTTCGCTTTAACCACCGACATTGCATCAACGGAAGCAGAGCTAGCAAAGAAATGTCTTAAGCATCATGAATTGATTGGTCGAGAACCTTGAGAGAAGACGAGAAGTTTTCACTCCGCCACTTTTGAAAAAGGCAACAAGTATAATCCTATCCTAGAAAACTGCACATCTATTATATATAGAAATAACCATATCATCTAATCATATGTATACATAGTTGGAAAATCTGGTTTAAGTTTATGCTAAGTTCCCTAAAACACATGTGATATAAAACCGTGTTACCAACACTATATATGAAATAGTAATAAGTTGTTTTCTTAATATGTTATAACTATATACATATATACATGTATCAATTTCGAGGACGAAATTTTTTTAGAGGGGTAGATTTGTAATACTCTGATTAAAAAAATTATAATAAAATTTAATAAATTAAACGAGCTGATAAATTATAACAATTAACTACTAGATGGTTATTAAATCTAATGTCTACAATTCTAATGAAACTAAAACGAACCTATAAATGAATTGCCACTAAATTGTATCGAGATGATAACTGATTCGATATTTATAACTTGAGTAATAGAAATAGCTTTAATAAATAATAAAAGAAATAAATAGTGGAGTAACTTGAACCTCAAGATTTACTAACATACGTGGAAGAGTTAAATTGAAAGACAGACTAGTCATCCAATTCTAAGGATAACTTTTGTGAGTTCCCTTATTTTCATTACAAAGAAAGAAAAAGAAAATCATTGAATTAGAAGATCAACGTGGGCTATTGAAATTTTAACACGTATCTCATCTTAAGAATTTCCACCTGTCCATCTCTACCTTAGTTTCCAAGAAAAATGGAGTATATAAAAGCCAGGTTGTAGAGCTTTCACCATTACACCTCAAAATATATAATCAGTCAAAGCCTCCGATGACGGTTGTGTAAAAACAAACCCAACCATCATACGATATGCTACACAAATGCTTATGTTCGTTTGCCTATTGAAACACCACCGTGATTAACGTCACAAAGCAACCGATATTTTCCGATCAACCTGCTCGTTCTTTTCCGGCAACCCTTTGTATCATCGATCAGAATTCATTTGAATCAAGGTATTAAAATAGATACTTATGTTTACCTACATGTATGATTACATACTTACAATACTATGAAACTCAAATTTCTAGTAGAATGAAAATATGCTGGCAACCTGTGCAAACTTATGAAGATGATGAAGGTGAAACTATATAAAACTATTGTTTAAATTGTAGAAATCTGGTCCATAAGAATAAATATTATATATACATGCACCCTTGGTTAAAAGTCAACATGTAAAATTATTTTTTTATAAAATCTTTTTAATAGTTTAACTGAATTATTGGTACATAACTGTTATCTTTTTCTAAATAAAATGTAAAAAAAAAGAAATGAAATGAAAAGAGGCTAATGAATTTTTGCATGCTACATACGGAATTACTACAATTTATCTCTTTGAACATTAATAAGATTAGTAACTTAGTTCATATAAAATAAGTAATAAATGTGTAGATCCACATAAAAATCAAGCTATTAGAAAATTTTAATAGTAGATAATAATTAGTAGCATATGTGTTTTACGAGAGTTTTGAAACTTACAAAGTCTAATGGCTTTATGTAATAATTTATAAGTATGTTGTTAACTTCTATATTTTATATGAGATTATAAGAAATTATATAACTATTTATATAACAACCCGGTTGCCAAGCATCTAGTTCAACCAAACACATCGAAAATTTAAATATCATTCTAAATAGAAAAATTTAACTTGTATGTAGATAATTAAAACGTTTATGAAAAAGGTGATTTCGCTTTGGAAAGTTTAAGGTACGGATAGAATCACTTCCTTCAATACATGTCATTTGGCCTTCGGGCATCTGATTTCTGATTTTTAAATTATGAAATAAGTTTATATTATAAAAATGTTATAAGTTTATAAAGTTTACGTGTTTATAAATGTACAAGTTTAAGATTATGTACATGTATTATGTTACCCAAGTCAGTCCCTTTTCTGTGAGGATGACCACAGACCCATCATTGTGGCATAAAATGATGTGGCACCATCCGTGACGGTGAGTTGAGTTCACGGCGTCTCTTCTGTTTCACTCTACGGACTTCTGTTAGTCTACGGACTTCTGTTTAGAGGCGTATGGATCGATCCTAGGAAAAAGTTAATAAAGTCGGATATCTGGTGAATGGTCGGTGTGATTTGCCCACACTCCATTCATGTCTGGATACATGGGCTAGCTACCCAGTATCAACCTCTGTAATAAAATGAACTTTCTGGACTTCGGGTAAATCTGTATATCATAATCTGATAATATTTGTTATACTTATATTTTGAATTATGAAAACTTAGAGATTTTGCTAAAACAAATGATTTTTGAAGAACTTAGCCTTTTGTCACACCCCGATATTTCCACGTATTACCGGTGGGCCCGGTGGGGGAGTATCGTGACGTAGTTGATATCGTTATAGTCAAACAAGAAAATATTTAAATGCACAGCGGAAGCAATTGATAGATATATTTCAACCGAATAAAATTGTAATATTAAGTATCACAAACAGTTGAAAATAATCCACATGTGGATCAAAATAAAAAGGAAACATTGTTCAACAGTTTTATGACATCCAAGCTTGCGAGACTCTTATTGATGCTAAGGAGAAAGCCAAGCTATTACGCGTAGTACCTGCACTTAACCTTTTTGGGAAAATACGTCAGTTTACACTGGTAAATACAAATAACTGACTCATTTAAAAAGGTTTAATAAAATTGATTTGAATGCACGTGGCACAAACTTTTTATAACTTGGGATAATTATTTGAATATAATCTTGTAAAAGAATTACATGTTCCTTATGCGTTCAGTAGCCCGATCCGTAAACCGGGTTAAAGATCAACAGACACACCACATTATTTATTTAGGCACTGACGGGTGTACGCCTACACCCCGTGCTTAGGTCGTAACCATCTCGTAAGATGATGCCAAGGATATCCGGGACATGGTCATTAACCCCCCAAAGGCTTTAAGCAAACAAAACATTTCCAAACGGAGCATATCAATGATTTAACCTCTATCCGATAAAGATTCAATGCCCGACCAAGCGGTATTTTATATACCATACCCCAAGCCCGTATAGGGAAAATAAGTTAAAAGTATTTACCTTTGCAAGTATCACTCACAAATAGCAAGTGCGTGTAGCTTTTACCGGGTCTCCTATTCTGGAACGAAGTTTTATAATAACCTATTAGAATCCTAACGGGTCTTTAATTAAGCCTAAACTTAGACCGGTTAGTTTTAAAGAAAGATACGGTTCAAACGCACGATTAAGCGAAGACTGGAATAGAATGTGATTTAGACCCGACAAGTTTGAAGACTTGTATAATATGGGTAACCTAAACACATTCTGGATTTTGAGATAAAAATGATAAGGTTTGACCCGTTTCGGCTAATTTATGCAAACTAGTTACATAAACCGAACCGAACGCGCAAGAAGCGTAACGGGTAACCATTAGAGTCATAAACAGGCTTCCTACGTTAATACGCCTTAATCATGTTGTGATATCAGTAGGATACCTTCCATTATGCCCAAAACGAGTTAAATCTCAAATTAAGCCGTATGGGATTCGGGTCTGAATAAGTCAGTAAAATATTGTAAAAGAGATTAAATGAAATTATGAGATTCGGGTCTGAATAAGTCAGTAAAATAACTTAATTTATTAGGTTATATCAGTTGGTGATAAGTCTTATACGCCAAAATGGTTTTAAACCCAAACTAGGTGTTTATTACGCGTAAAAAGCCGTTTTAAGCGATTTCCGGGTTATAACGGAAATCTGAGTTTTCTGATCAGTTTATTAAGTTCAAAATACTTCATTTATCATATAAAATCAGTAGCAATTGGATTGGTGTCAAAATACTATGTAGAACTCATTTTATAAACAAAAAGGGTATAATCGGTATTTACCGAATCAAGGCCATAACCTTAGGTTATGAGCAGGTCAAAATTAATTAAAAATCTTCAAAAATCTCAAAATATTATATTACATCAGTGGGTAAACGGTTTGGTGTCAAAAATTGGGTTTAGATAGGCTTTACGCTAATTATGCATTTTAATTAACAAAAAGCTTTCAAATTACGCTATTGAGCATAACTCCTAATCTAGACCTCCAACTGATGTGAAATTTTAGGGACATGTTTATAAATCAGTAATAAGGATTATTGTCCTTTCACATTTCCAAAATTCTCGTTTTATGTTCAAAAGGGCATTATGGTCAACATTAAGCAATTAACGGAAACGTGTAAACGAATCGGACAATCAACGAGTCAAGTACTATAAACGCAGAGGGTTATACTATCATATTAGCTGGTCCTAACGGAGCTCTAAGGCATTTCTAAACCCATCTAAATTGGGTCAGAACTGAAGTCAAAGCAAAAGTCAAAGTTTTGCGACTTTCGGTTCCGAACCGGGTCTAAACAGAAAATTGTCGGGTCGAACATGCTTAGACATGTTCTTACATTTATTACTAAGTTATATGAGTGATAAATTAGGTTACACGCCTTCTACATTGTTAATTATGCGTTAATTCGAAAATTAAGTTCATGTTGACTTTTTATAGATAACTTTGACCCGACATTTGATCTAGTTAGAGCAGGAATCAAAGGGTGCCCTTTTAAGGGTTTAATGCCCACATAATTACCAACTTATAACTACCTTAAGTTTGACTAAACACTGGACCATTAGTGATTAATCGATAAGTCAAACCTTAATTACAACTGTTTGACTTTAAAGCTAATAACTAAGCAAAACTCAATTAAGGAAGGTCAATGGTACTTACCAAGGTCTAATACACGATTAAAGATGCTTGGGGACTGATCTTATGCTCCAGGAAGTTCCACAAATGCAGATGGAAAGCATGATCAAAATGTTGCAACATGAGGGGCTTTATATAGTGCTTTTGATCCCTTATGATCATGACAAACAACTCTACTATTGATCCCTGATCATCAACAAGTGTCCCTAGTGCCTAGGAACTATTAGGGGTCGCCCATGGAAGTGAAAATATCTCTTTAAGTCGGTTACAACGTTCATAACAGCAGTTGTCACATTTTCTGTCGCTGGGCACTCCTTACGGACCGTAAGGCAGGACCTTTACGGTCAGTAAGCCTTTACCAGAAGGCAAAAAATTTAACCTTTCAAGCTTCGAACAGGCAACTTATGTATTACAAATTTGGGCCTCTATTTTCAGCAGGGGGCCTCTTGAACAGGTCCTAAACAGTTAAGACCACCATGATATGTTCTAAAGTTGCCTTGGATCCTTTTAAAAATGCCGTAAATGAAGGTTGTCGTGCATATCCTCGTAGGATCCCACTCTTGCAAATATGAATCCATTGTTACTAGTAATTACCGGATTTGAATGTATATCAGATGTTTATAATATAGATTAGGGTCTTGGGTTTTATACTTAGGTCGTTCAGAGGTATTTAATTAACATGTCGACGCTTTTAAATCCTACCATACATCTTTGACTAGATCCGGGTTTATAACACTTTTGTCTTGCATGACACGTGTCGTTATTTTATTGGACACAAATTTTCGAGGTGTTACATCCTCACCCCCTTAAAAGAAATCTCGACATCGAGATTTACTGAAATAAATGAGGGTACTTTTCTTTCATTGTGGACTCAACCTCCCATGTGTACTCGGGACCTCTACGGGCATCCCATTTAACCTTTACTATTGGCACATGCTTCCTTCGAAGCTTCTTAACCTGTCGATCCTCGATCGACACAGGTTTTTCAACAAACTTCAAGCTCTCTTCTATGTGCACATCTATATGTGGTATGACTAGTGATTCATCAGCGAAACACTTCTTCAGATTGCAGATGTGGAATACATTGTGGATACCCCTGAGCTCTTCAGGTAATTTTAACTTATAAGCAACTGATCTGACACATTCGATGACCTCGAATGGTCCTATGTATCTCGGGCTTAACTTACCTTTCTTACCAAATCGCATTACTCCCTTCCAGGGTGATACTTTAAGCAACACTTTATCACCTACCTCGAATTTCAGAGGTTTATGCTTTAGATCTGCGTAGCTTTTCTGCCTATCCCTGGCAGCTTTCAGGCGGTCGCGAATCTGAACAATCTTGTCCGTTGTTTCAAAGACTATTTCAGGTCCTGTCAATTGGACATCTCCAACTTCCGCCCAACAAACGGGCGTTCTGCACTTTCTACCGTACAAGGCCTCGAAAAGCGCAGCCTTAATGCTGGTATGGTAGCTATTGTTATAGAAGAACTCGATTAATGGCAGGTGGTTATCCCAACTACCACCTAAGTCGATCACACATGCACGGAGCATGTCCTCCAAAGTTTGGATTGTACGCTCACTCTGCCCGTCCGTCTGAGGATGGTAAGCCGTACTAAAATTTAGGCGCGTGCCCAAAGATTGTTGGAAACTTTTCCAAAAATGTGATGTGTATCTAGTATCTCTGTCAGAGATAATAGACACTGGTACGCCATGCAGAGATACAATCTTGTCTACGTACAATTGGGCTAACATGTCGGAGCTATAAGTCTCCTTAATGGGTAGGAAATGTGCTGACTTGGTCAGTCTATCTACTATTACCCATATAGTATCATTTCCTTTCTTTGTCTTTAGCAACTTGGTGATGAAATCCATCGTCACCATTTCCCACTTCCAGGTGGGAAGTTCAGGTTGTTGTAGCAAACCTGACGGCTTCTGGTGTTCAGCTTTAACTTGTGCGTACGTCAGACATTTGGCCACATAAGTGGCTATAGACTTCTTCAAGCCTATCCACCAGAAATTTGCTTTCAGATCCTGGTACATCTTATCAGCTCCAGGATGAACAGAATATTTAGAACTATGGGCTTCCTGGAGGATAACATCTCGAAGTCCTCCATAAACTGGAACCCATATTCGTCCATTTAACCTTAGAAAGAATTCCGTCCTTGCCATAGGATAACTGTTCTTCAGTTACTCCCAGCTTTTCAGCAGGATAGTTAGCTTCCAATACGGCTTCCTTCTGTGCAGCTAACAATCTTTCATTTAAGCTATTCTTTATCTCAATGCTGTTGGCATTGATTCTTATAGGATTCACTCTTTCCTTTCTACTCAAGGCATCGGCGACTACATTCGCCTTGCCAGGATGGTATCTTATCTCACAATCATAATCATTCAAAGTTTCCATCCAACGTCGTTGCCTCATGTTCAACTCCTTCTGGTTAAACAGGTGCTGGAGGCTCTTGTGATCAGAATAGATCACACACCAGATACCATATAAATAGTGCCTCCACAGCTTCAGTGCAAATACAACGGCACCCAACTCCAAGTCATGGGTGGTGTAATTCTTTTAGTGCACCTTTAACTGACGTGAAGCATAGGCAATAACTTTGCCTTTCTGCATAAGAACACATCCCATCCTAGTGTGTGATGCATCGCAATATACCACAAAATCTTCTATTCCATCAGGCAATGTCAACACAAGTGCATTGCTTAGTTTCTGCTTAAGGATATCAAAAGATTCTTGTTGCTTCGGTCCCAGTCGAACTTAATCTTCTTCCTAGTCAAGGAAGTTAGGGGTGCTGCAATCCTTGAGAAATTCTCAATAAAACGCCTGTAATATCCTGCCAGTCCCAAGAAACTGCAAATCTCTGTGGGCGTCTTCGGTTCTTGCCAATTCATGACAGCTTCAACCTTAGCGGGATCTACCGGGATTCCGCGTTCACTAACCACATGTCCAAGAAATTGGACTTCTCGAAGCCAAAATTCACACTTAGAGAATTTGGCGTAGAGCTTTTCTTGATGAAGCAGTTTCAGAATGCAATGGAGGTGCTTCTCATGGTCAGCTTGATTCTTTGAGTAGATGAGGATGTCGTCGATGAAAACGATGACGAATTTATCCAAGTAAGGCTTGCAGACGCGATTCATGAGGTCCATGAATGCGGCAGGTGCATTAGTGAGCCCAAAAGGCATCACTAGGAACTCGTAATGACCATAACGAGTCCTAAATGCAGTCTTGTGTACGTCTTCATCTCTAACCTTTAGTTGGTGATAGCCTAACCTTAAGTCAATCTTAGAGAAGTAACTTGCCCCTTGAAGCTGATCGAACAGATCGTCGATCCTGGGCAATGGATACCTATTCTTGATAGTGACTTTGTTAAGCTCACGATAATCGATGCACAGACGCATCGATCCATCCTTCTTCTTGACAAATAAGATTGGTGCTCCCCAAGGAGACGAACTAGGTCTAATGAAACCCTTGGCTAGCAATTCATCTAGTTGTGTCCTCAATTCCTTCATCTCTGTTGGTGCCAACCTATAAGGCGCCCTTGCTACTGGTGCTGCTCCAGGGATGATGTCAATTCTAAATTCCACTTGCCTATCTGGTGGTAAACCAGGTAGTTCTTCAGGAAAAACTTCAGGGTATTCAGAAATGACAGGGATATCCTCAATCTTAGGTTTCGGCTCATCAATAGTCACTTGTGCCATGTAGATGACGCAACCCTTCTTCAAACACTTAGAGGCCTTGAGCATAGACACTTGCTCAGGCAGTCCATACTGGGTATCTCCCTGAATGGTAAGTGATTCACCAAAGGGAGTCTTGATCACCACTTGCTTCTTATTGCAGACAATCTGGGCCTGGTTATGAGATAACCATTCCATGCCTAAAACTATGTCGAAGCCGGCTAACTTCAAAGGAAGTAGGGACAAAGGAAAAGAGTGGTTCTTAATGGATATGAAACATCCCTCTAATATGGTTGAGGCGGTTTCTAAGGTGCGATCTGCTAACTCCACCTCATATTTCACACTTAAGGTTTTAACAGGTAAATTCAGCAACTTACAAAACTTATTATCTACAAATGATTTAACAGCTCCTGAATCAAATAGCACTCTCGCATAAACATCATTTATAAGGAAGGTACCTGTTATCACATTGTCGTCCTGCACGGCTTCCTTTGCATCCATCCTGAAGACCCTAGCATTGATCTTCTTCCCTTCCTCAGCTTTCTTTGCATATTTTGGGCAATTTGTCTTAATGTGCCCTTTTTCATTGCAACTGTAGCACGTTGCCTCCTTCAGCTTCTTGCACTCTAGGGTCTTATGTTCCGAAGATTTGCAAATCCCACAAGGCCTCAGCTGAGATTGGGATTTTGAGTCAAGTCTGCACCTCCCAAAGTGGTGCTTCTGACAAATCTTACACTTGGGCTTATCTCCAGATTGATGCCCATCCTTCTTAGATCCAGACCCCTTCTTGTGGTCATTGTTTCCCTTGTGTTTCTTATCCGAACGTCGTGAGTTGTCATCCTCACGCTTTCTTTTCTAGGCATCCGTGTTCCTCAGCGATCTCTGTCGGACCGTGTCCAGTGTGAGGGACAAAGATATATCAGCTACATATCTGAAAGTAGCTGGCCGAGAGGCTTTTACACTTGCCTTAATCTCTGGGGCTAAACCCCCAATGAAACGAGCTATTCTTTTGGGTTCCGAGGTCACCAAGTAAGGAACCAACCTTGACATTGTATTAAAGCTCGTAAGGTAAGCTTGGCAATCCAGATTTTTCATAACCAATGACAGAAAATCCGACTCAATCTTTTCTACCTCATGCTGAGGACAGTAGTTCTCCCTGATCAAAGACACAAACTGTTCCCAAGTCATGTTGTACAATGGGATTTTCCCTGTAGCTTGGATCAAGGACCTCCACCAAGCTAGTGCTTCACCTTTGAACGACTGAGATACAAACTTTACCACATCCTTATCAGCGCACCCGCTGATATCAACCACGGTGTCCATCTCATCCAACCATGTCATGCAGTCTATAGCTCCTTTTTCCCCAGTGAAATCCCTGGGTTTGCATGAAACAAAATACTTGTAGGAGCAACCCTTATCACGGGGTCCTTGATTCAGTACGACCCTTTGAGATGGAACACTTTGCTGATTTGAAGAGTGGCGTTCATCATCGTCTTTCTTTGGTTCTTCCTTCTTGGAGGGTGGCTTACTGTGAGCCTCTGAATGAGTCTTAGGCTTGGAATGGGGTACTGATTGTAGTACCGCTTGACTCACTATACTGCCTATCCAAGGCTTTTGTAACAACATTGTCGATTAATGCTTGGAGTTCCGCGCCAGTCACATTGAACCTGGGGGCGTCCTGATTCTCCCTTGGCCGACTGTTGATCTCATCCGAGTCAGCCATTGTTCGAACTGTTACATAAGATATTTACAATAATTTATTTGGGAGTTTATTATGGAATTTCCTTTTAGGGCAATTCATTAACCATGGTAAACATAGACCATATTTGGTTAATTTGTTACTCACATTTATTTAGGATTTTACTATAACCTATCCTAATTATAAAATAATAACAGTATTGTTAGCACAAAAGGCCTAGTCACTGGGACTTTTGTAAGCCATGATTTCAGAGAATCATGGCATGAAGGTTTGAACATAGTTCTTTACCTTTTTCTGACAGGGAGTCGTAGACTACTACTGTCTTTTGTCTTATATGACAATGAGTATGGCTCGTAGGCACTATATTACCAATGTATGGTCAACATATGATCATCTTAATTGATGATTTAAACCCATGATTTATAGATCATTAAGTTAGGTTAGGAATCTTTTGAAGAATCCTATTATAAGAATGACGTGTGTGATTTTAACGAATCACATCGGCCACGAGCGTTAACATGTTTCCAGATGTTAACAGGCATTTGAATCTTTTTAAACAGGTCTTACCATCTTGGCCGAGTCTTATAATGACATGCAGGCTAGGTTATACCTTTAAGATTCTTAGTTAATGTTTAAATAGGCAGATTATTTTTAAAAGGAATGATTTTTGATTTATTTATTTCATGTATAATATATTTATGCACATAATGGCAAAAATGAAATTTATAACCTTAACATTCCATTAAACATTTAAGAGAGTACACATTGCCCTAAACGGGACTTCTAACAAACACTTACCCACGCAGGGGCTGAACTGAAATACAAGTCCACGCAGGGACCAATTACTAAAATAGATGTCCACACAGGGACTAAATAGACACGTCCACGCAGGGACTAAGTACATAAATAAATGTCCACGCAGGGACTTGATTGAAAATAGGAGATACAACAATACATATATGGATTTAATGATCCCTCTTCTTCTTCCCCTTTAACAAGCTTGCTAGGCCCTTGAGGAATCCCCGGTTGTTCCTACGTTCTTCTTGAAATTCTTGCTCCACCCTGTGTAGCCTGTGGAGGATTTCCTCCTGTTCCGGTGGGGAAAACCGTGGTGGTTGCGGCTGGTGCTGAACCGGTGGCCTAGCAGGTATTTGATACCCATGAGTTGGATATCCCACTCCCCAAGGGGCTCCATACGGTCCTTCAGGATGAAGGGCGTTGTAGTTCGCTGCCACAAGATACGGGTCGGCTTCAGCATAGTTATAGTGAGTGTGAGCCGGCTGCTCAAACGGATTGTACGCCGTTGAACCGGTGTATGTAGGAATCGGGTTATCAAAACCCAATGGTGGTGGTGGTGGCGCAACTGGTGCAGAATTCACCGCTGGAACTGGGTTTGAAGGCCCACCCATTTGTGGGTCTTCGTGCAGTGGCGGATAGTGGCTGCCACTGGAGTGTTGAGGGGTGCTAAAGTGAAAACCCCCTCCTCGCGCGGATATTTACGCGCCTGTCCTCCTACGTCTTGGTGGTTCTGGAGGTGCTTGATGAACTGACGGCGGTGGTGGCGGTGGCGTGACTGCCACGAAACGCGAATCCTCGGAGGGATCCTGCTGCTGCTGCTGGTGAGGCGATGAATGGTGAGATGGTGTAAAATACCACTCGTACTGGTTGAACCTTGCTTGGTAACTGTCTGGACCATGGTAAGGTGATCCATGGAAAGATGATCCATCAGAGACTTCAATAGGATGTGTGGGGGTTCCAGTTGGTGGTTCAACAGGGTCGGTGTCCTCATCCATATCCATGGCTTGATCGCCGGAAAAATGATCCTCTGGTCCCAATGGGTTAAAACCCACTGGTTCTTGAATATAGTTCGGCGGGTTAAACCGGCCCTGAAAGACAGGAGTGGGGTCGCCAAAGGAATGGTGCGAGAAGGATCGCTGGAGAGGTATATATGAAGGTTGTGGGTTATCGGGCTCATTTTCTGAATGCGGCCCAAAGGAATGGCGGTAAGGAGGCGTTGAGCTGTGCGAGACAGACCGTCTAGCAGGCTCCAAATGGTTCCTCCAGTTTCCCTGAGGATCGGCACTCATTGTAGTAGAAGGAGCTCGCCGGTGTGAAGGCCCGGCCTCCTGATCATTGGGGGCGTGGATTGGCCCCTTGCCTCTTCCTCCTCTCCGGAATCTCGGTGGCATATTTCCTGTCAAACAATTAAAAGATACAACAAAGAAATATAAAGGACAAAGTTAAAATTAAAAGTAATTTGGATTAGTCCTAAGTTCTTTGTCTAGACTCGAAAACTTATGAATGTGCAATTGTGGAACTGAGATTAAACACAAAAGGCTAGTGTTTAATTCACTTAGTGTTGGCTCTGATACCAACCTGTCACACCCCGATATTTCCACGTATTACCGGTGGGCCCGGTGGGGGAGTATCGTGACGTAGTTGATATCGTTATAGTCAAACAACACAATATTTAAATGCACAGCAGAAGCAATTGATAGATATATTTCAACCGATTAAAATTGTAATATTAAGTATCACAAACAGTTGAAAATAATCCACAGGTGGATCAAAATAAAAAGGAAACATTGTTCAACAGTTTTATGGCATCCAAGCTTGCCAGACTCTTATTGATGCTAAGGAGAAAGCCAGCCTATTACGCGTAGTACCTGCACTTAACCTTTTTGGGAAAATACGTCAGTTTACACTGGTAAATACAAATAACTGACTCATTTAAAAAGGTTTAATAAAATTGATTTGAATGCACGTGGCACAAACTTTTTATAACTTGGGATAATTATTTGAATATAATCTTGTAAAAGAATTACATGTTCCTTATGCGTTCAGTAGCCCGATCCGTAAACCGGGTTAAAGATCAACAGACACACCACATTATTTATTTAGGCACTGACGGGTGTACGCCTACACCCCGTGCTTAGGTCGTAGCCATCTCGTAAGATGATGCCAAGGATATCCGGGACATGGTCATTAACCCCCCAAAGGCTTTAAGCAAACAAAACATTTCCAAACGGAGCATATCAATGATTTAACCTCTATCCGATTAAAGATTCAATGCCCGACCAAGCGGTATTTTATATACCATACCCCAAGCCCGTATAGGGAAAATAAGTTAAAAGTATTTACCTTTGCAAGTATCAATCACAAATAGCAAGTGCGTGTAGCTTTTACCGGGTCTCCTATTCTGGAACGAAGGTTTATAATAACCAATTAGAATCCTAACGGGTCTTTAATTAAGCCTAAACTTAGACCGGTTAGTTTTAAAGAAAGATACGGTTCAAACGCACGATTAAGCGAAGACCGGAATAGAATGTGATTTAGACCCGACAAGTTTGAAGACTTGTATAATATGGGTAACCTAAACCCATTCTGGATTTTGAGATAAAAATGATAAGGTTTGACCCGTTTCGGCTAATTTATGCAAACTAGTTACATAAACCGAACCGAACGCGCAAGAAGCGTAACGGGTAACCATTAGAGTTATAAACAGGCTTCCTATGTTAATACGCCTTAATCATGTTGTGATATCAGTAGGATACCTTCCATTATGCCCAAAACGAGTTAAATCTCAAATTAAGCCCCGTGTGGGTATTTTGGTCATTTTAAAGATTGTAAAAGAGATTAAATGAAATTCTGAGATTCAGGTCTGAATAAGTCAGTAAAATAACTTAATTTATCAGGTTATATCAGTTGCTGATAAGTCTTATACGCCAAAATGGTTTTAAACCCATACTAGGTGTTTATTACGCGTAAAAAGCTGTTTTAAGCGATTTCCGGGTTATAACGGAAATCTGAGTTTTCTGATCAGTTTATTAAGTTCAAAATACTTCATTTATCATATAAAATCAGTATCAGTTGGATTGGTGTCAAAATACTATAGAACTCATTTTATAAACAAAAAGGGTATAATCGGTATTTACCGAATCAAGGCCATAACCTTAGGTTATGAGCAGGTCAAAAATAATTAAAAATCTTCAAAAATATCAAAATATTATATTACATCAGTGGGTAAATGGTTTGGTGTCAAAAATTGGGTTTAGATACACTTTACGCTAATTATGCCTTTTAATTAACAAAAAGCTTTCAAATTACGCTATTGAGCATAACTCCTAATCTAGACCTCCAACTGATGTGAAATTTTAGGGACATGTTTATAAATCAGTAATAAGGATTATTGTCCTTTCACATTTCCAAAATTCTCGTTTTTTGGTCAAAAGGGCATTATGGTCAACATTAAGCAATTAACGGAAACGTGTAAACGAATCGGACAATCAACGAGTCAAGTAGTATAAACGCAGAGGGTTATACTATCATATTAGCTGGTCCTAACGGAGCTCTACGGCATTTCTAAACCCATCTAAATCGGGTCAGAACTGAAGTCAAAGCAAAAGTCAAAGTTTTGCGACTTTCGGTTCCGAACCGGGTCTAAACAGAAAATTGTCGGGTCGAACATGCTTAGACATGTTCTTACATTTATTACTAAGTTATATGAGTGATAAAGTAGGTTACACGCCTTCTACATTGTTAATTATGCGTTAATTCGAAAATTAAGTTCCTGTTGACTTTTTATAGATAACTTTGACCCGACATTTGATCTAGTTAGAGCGGGAATCAGAGGGTGCCCTTTTAAGGGTTTAATGCCCACATAATTACCAACTTATAACTACCTTAAGTTTGACTAAACACTGGACCATTAGTGATTAATCGATAAGTCAAACCTTAATTACGACGGTTTGACTTTAAAGTTAATAACTAAGCAAAACTCAATTAAGGAAGGTCAAGGGTACTTACCAAGGTCTAATGCACGATTAGAGATGCTTGGGGACTGATCTTATGCTCCAGGAAGTTCCACAAATGCAGATGGAAAGCATGATCAAAATGTTGCAACATGAGGGGCTTTATATAGTGCTTTTGATCCCTTATGATCATGGCAAACAACTCTACTATTGATCCCTGATCATCAACAAGTGTCCCTAGTGCCTAGGAACTATTAGGGGTCGCCCATGGAAGTGAAAATATCTCTTTAAGTCGGTTACCTGGTGCGACTCATGTCGCTAAGGCTCCCTATCGTCTTGCACCTTCCAAGATGCAAGAGTTATCTAGTCAGCTTCAAGAACTACTCGACAAGGGATTCATTCGTCCAAGTACCTCTCCGTGGGGTGCTCCTGTGCTATTCATCAAGAAGAAAGATGGTTCGTTTTGTATGTGTATCGACTACCGTGAACTTAATAAGCTTACCGTTAAGAATCGTTACCCTATTCCTCGTATTGATGACCTATTTGACCAACTACAAGGCGTGTCCTGTTTCTCGAAAATCGATCTTCATTCTGGTTATCATCAGCTTCGCGTACTCGAGTATGATGTACCCAAAACCGCTTTTCGTACTCGATATGGGCACTACGAGTTCGTGGTCATGCCTTTTAGATTGACCAACGCACCCGCTGTGTTCATGGATTTAATGAATCGTGTTTGTAAACCCTATTTGGATCATTTTGTGATAGTCTTTATTGATGATATTCTCATTTATTCTAAATCTAAGGCTGATCATGCTCGTCATTTACTCTTGATGCTTGAACTCTTACGTGGTGAACGTTTGTATGCTAAATTTTGTAAGTGTGAGTTTTGGATTGATGAAGTGCAATTTCTTGGTCATGTCGTTAGTAAACAAGGTATTCATGTTGACCCATCTAAAATCGAAGCAGTGAAGAATTGGAGTACGCCGAAGTCCGCATCTGAGGTTCGTTCGTTTCTAGGATTGGCGGGTTATTACCGTCGATTCATCTCGGACTTTTCTAAGATTGCTGTACCTCTCACTTTGTTGACTCAAAAAGAGAAACCTTTTTGCTTGGGGTCCCGAGCAAGAGGAATCTTTTCAGACTCTTAAGACCCTTTTGTGCAATGTTCCTGTTCTTACTCTCCCCGATCGGAATGACGATTTTGTGGTATATTGTGATGCCTCGAACCGTGGTTTGGGCTGTGTGCTCATGCAGCGGGACAAGGTTATTGCTTATGCCTCTCGTCAACTCAAGGTACATAAGAAAAACCACACTACTCACGATCTGGAGCTTGGTGCAGTTGTGTTTGCGTTAAAGATCTGGCGACACTACATGTATGGTACTAAGTGTGTGGTTTTCACCGACCATAAGAGCCTTCAGCATATCTTTGACCAAAAGGAACTGAACATGCGACAGAGACGTTGGGTGGAATTGCTTAATGACTATGACTGCGAAATTCGCTATCATGCTGGCAAGGCAAATGTAGTGGCCGACGCTCTTAGTCGTAAAACTTACGTAAATGTTATTCGTATCTCTAGTGATCTCCATGCGTGTATTCGTGAAGCTCAGTATTCATCAGCTAATGAAGGAAATCTATTTATGGAAATTCGTGGTGCTACTGTGGATCAGCTCAAAACTAAATCTGATGGTCTTCAATACTATCTCAATCGCATCTGGGTGACTGATCGCGATAATCTCCGTGAGCTCATCATGAACGAGGCTCACAAATCCCGTTACTCTATTCATCCAGGTGCCGATAAGATGTACCATGATCTGCGTATGACTTATTGGTGGCCGGGTATGAAGAAGGCATTGCTGTATATGTTTCTAAATGCCTTACTTGCTCGAAGGTTAAGGCCGAACATCAGCATCCCTCTGTACTCTTAGAACAACTCGAAATCCCAGTTTGGAAATGGGATAGCATCGCTATGGACTTAATTACTAAACTGCCCCGTACACCTAATGGTCATGATAGTATCTGGGTGATTGTTGATCGTTTGACCAAATCAGCCCACTTTCTTCCTATTCGTGAAGATTATAAAGTGGAGAAACTTACTCGAATCTATACTGATGAGATTATATGCCGTCATGGCATACCTCTTGACATAATCTCAGACCGTGATGGCCGTTTTACTTCGCGTCTTTGGTAAGCTTTTCAGATCCGTGAGAACTTGATCAAGGCTAGGAGCAGACAAAAGAGCTATGCTGATAATAGGCGCAAGCCTCTGGAATTTGATGTTGGTGACCGAGTTCTACTCAAGGTATCTCCCTGGAAGGGAGTAGTTCGCTTTGGTAAGAAGGGAAAGCTCGCTCCTCGTTATGTGGGTCCTTTCACGATACTCGAAAGGATTGTCAAGGTAGCGTACAGACTCGACCTGCCACAGGAACTAAACAACGTGCATCTAGTGTTCCACATATCTAATCTACGTAAATGCCTAGCCGACGAGGAACTGCAGGTTCCCCTTGAAGACTTGCAAATAAACGAAGTTGTACACTTTGTGGAGAAACCAGTCGATATCATGGATCAAGGTGTCAAGCATTTGAGGCGCAGCAACATTCCATAGTCAAGGTTCGATAGGAAGGAAAGTGTGGCGCCGAATTCACTTGGGAACTGAAAAGTGAGATGAAGACCAAGTATCCGCAGCTCTTCGAGCAGTCTTCTTCCTAGATTTCGGGGACGAAATCTCCTAAAGGAGGGAAGACTGTAATGCCTGTGTCCCTAGACTTTTACCTATTTGACACTTTTAGTCCCTAAACTATGAGATATTTGATACTTATGATACTTGGTGAAACTTATGCTATGATTCTTGATACTGGATACTTGGAAACTATGATTCTATGATACTATGATTCTATGATACTATGATTCTATGAAACTATGATTCTATGATACTATGATTCTATGATACTATGATTCTATGATACCATGATTCTATGATACTATGATTCTATGAGACTTGATACTTTGGTGCTTGACTCTTGAGGCTCGTGAAACTTGAGACTTGGTTGAACGAGGGGTTGGAGTCTTGTCACTGGCGGAAACTATGGAAACTATGGAGACTATTAAACTATGAAACTTGGAAACTTTTGTGTTAATAATGTAATCTAGTTAGGTGATACTATTACCCAATAATACGCAACACAACGCTTAATCTAACTCACAAAACGAATCGAAGACGGTTAAACGGAAAAGATGGGATTGGCCGAATGGCAATCCGGTCGGATAACCATCCGATCAGATGACCAACCGATCGGATGGCTATTCGACCGAGCTGCCATCCGATCCGTGCACACCGCCTCACTTTCTCCCTCTGACACTATTGTAACACCCGTTCTTATAAATTAAGGTTTAACGTATCATTTACGAAAAACAATCATGTAATTAAGATTACATATGCATTGGAAATTACGGGTTTATTAAAACTTTTTACAATTTAAAAGTATACAACATATCATGTGTACATTCATCGTTTAACATAATAACGATACATAGTGCGGAAGCTTATTTCGTGATCGTGTTCGGTTCTTGCTCGTCGCTTGATCTTCATCCGTGCACTCTTGGCATTCACCTATGATCAAAACCAACTTAAAAGTTAGTTTTGATAGTCAAATATTAAGTTCAAACAAGTACAGGGGTTAAAATGACCAAATTTAAAAAAAATTCAGAGTTAGGGGGCTTCGCGTGACGCCAAGGGCCTAGGCGTCACGCCTAGCCCTGTTTTTCACAGCATGTTGCCTTCAGCTGATGCTGTACATACCCAGCACGACCTGATTTCACGGAAACGGCCATAACTTCTTCGTTATTGATCCGTTTTACCCGATTCTTTTTCCTACGCGTCCGTAATTTAATCCTCCATCTTATGGAGTTAAAATCCTACATCCAACATAAGAATTTTTGA
Organism: Helianthus tuberosus; assembly: GCA_030545235.1. Classification (NCBI taxonomy): domain Eukaryota; kingdom Viridiplantae; phylum Streptophyta; class Magnoliopsida; order Asterales; family Asteraceae; genus Helianthus; species Helianthus tuberosus. The sequence goes on from CM060447.1 coordinate 165,873,244, forward strand.
GACTTCTAAGCCTTCGACTCGTTACCTTTTTACCGAATTTTAACCCGTTTATGCATTTTACCAAACAAACGTATTTATTTGATTCCTATATCTCATATACTTCTTCAAATTAATGTTACCTACTATATTAGGTTCTAATCATAGGTTTATTACACAATTTAAACCCGTTTTCGCTCGTATGCTTATTTTGACCCGTTAAGGGTATTTAAGCACTTTAAAGCTTGAAATCGCTTTCATTCATTTCTAGCATCTTATTCCTACATTTCTTATCAAGTAATCTTCAACTACAACACTTTGTGTGTTGGATTTCAATGTGTATATCTATATGTTCCGAGTTTTACCCTTCGGATTGTTATTTTACGGCAAGACTCAAATAGAGCTATCTGACTAATGTATTACATCTTTCAACTTCTACACTTATTCTAAGTATTTATTTAATCATGAAACTCGTTTCCAAACAACCTTTAAGGGTTGTTTGTTCGATTTAACCTACAAGGGCAATTTGGTCAATTTTGGTCATTCTTTTACGACAAAGGACTTTCAGATAATTGTTTGACCCAAAAATTCGATCTTTTAACTATAACCTTGTTTAGAAGGCATTATGTTTCTAAAACACTACAATTATAACTTGAATTATTCATTTTATCTTTAAGATAACCAAATATCCAATTTGACCTTGTTTAGCTCTTAGAAGACCTCAAGTTCTACATGATGAATTGAATCATTATACATACCTGGCTCAGATCAATATATTGACTCGTTTCAATAACTTGACTTAGTAGCCGCTAAGCAATAGCGATGTGCATATCCATTTGATATTTATTCCTATAAACATGTAACTCGACAAACCATAAGTCGATATTGTCAAAGGGTGATAATTTCACCTTTTGACCCGTTTATTTACCTAGTGATCTTCGTCACTTCCACTAAATGCCAATTTCATGTATTATGCTAATTTAAAGTCTACTAACGAAAATACGAAATCAAGCATAATGTAACGGAACCGTAGTTACGTACCTTTAAAGCACACCTTTCAAGCGTGTATCACCTCCGGCTTGTCCGCTTGACGTTCCGGATTCCTTGCCTAAAGAGTTCAATTCACAATAAGTTTAGAACTCTTTCACAAGCTTTAACGCATAATTTGCTACAATAACCAAATCTGCGTTTTTACCCAACTTTTAACATTTTAACCCTCACTTAGGCGTTCCATCAAACACCTAGCGGGTCAGATTTTTTATATAAACAAAACCAAGTTCATGACTTGTAATTATCATCTAAACTAACTTTACTTAGTCAATCCTACATATATCTTAACATCAATATTTTTGAAATTTATTCTAAATTTCATATTTGTGTTAGAACAAGATCACAATTCTAAGGCTTATCAAGTTTTCTTCAAGTTTATTAATCACCTACAATGGTGGTTATAAACTCTATAATTATCATGAAATCTTTTAACAAGATTTCACCTAGGGTTCATCCCTAGACACCATATCTCTTCTAATTACATTCATGCATGACACAATCAAGCTAAATTTCGATCTTTCATAATTAACCTAGAACTTGAGATGAATCAAAACTTCAAGATTTTACATACCTTATGATCCCTTCAACTAGGTGATCATTAATTTATGCTTGAAAATCGATTTGGACATGATTTAAGCCTTCAATTTGTGGCTTTTGTGAATGTTAGGGTTTTGGAGGATGGGGGTCGCCCTTCCCTGCTTCTGATCGAACCAGACACCAAATGGTGTGTTTGGTTTTTGTTTTAATTAATTCTAGTTTCACTTTTTACAAGATTAACCCCTCCTCTTTTGTATAACTTATAGTTTGGCTGTTTTTAACCTTATTATAAGTTATTTCTAGACTATTAGCTAACTAGGTTAAAATTCCTAGTTAGTAAATTCTTGTTTATTTAAGAATTCTAATATTCACCGGGTTACTTTTTACCACTAAAGGTGAATTACCCGTCTTTTAGTATAAACGTGGTTTGATTACCAAACCCGTTTTCGGGGTGTTACAAGTCTACCCCCCTTAAAGAGGTTTCGTCCTCGAAACCTTTCTTACATAGTTCATGGAGTTTTAAACTCAATGCATTTGACCTGAGTAATCTTTTAAGCATTACTCATACTTTACCCAATTGCTAGTATTACCAGAAAAATATATGGAATTATCTTTTTGGTTACAAAACATCTACGTATCTCATACGACATAATGCAACTTGAAATAACGTAATTTCGTTATTTTTACTAGTTTAGTTAATTTAGCGATATCTATCGCTTTTATATATTATTGAACTCTTTATGAATGCGTTACTTTGATCCGTTTAAAGGTCTTTAGTGAAATCTTCCACTTTTAGCAACAATTTATTTTGTTTTCAAATTCATTTATTCGGTTCAGTTATACCGAATCCACCGATTATAAGCAACCAAATTTATTTAAATGACCTTAACCGGTCCCACTAACTAGACTTATTAGTCCAGTTACTCTTTACCGCTCGCTTGGTTATAAAGTGATTCCACTTCACATTGTATTTCTTGACCGTGATCGTGTCACGTTATGTTTAATTTATACCAACATTTCTTTATCATACTTCTTCTTTTCGAATGTATTGTCTCGCACCTATCGATGTTAAGACCCATACTCTTTGATATTAACCATTTTCTAATCTCCCTCGTAATATACATATTTGTTAAAACATTGTTTCTTACTAAAACTAAATTTTAGTTTAACGTTTCCTTTTTCTCCTTGTCTTACATCTTTTACTCATTTCTAGGACTTTTACGTCTGAAAATTTATTCCTTTCCGTTATCTTTTCGGTAATATTTTTGTCCGTTTAGATGTTTTAGTGAAATCCCTCACTTTTATACTACCTTTACCTTCCGTTATTATTTTACGCGGGGAGTTTAACCATTTTCCTCGCTTCAAGTTATTGACCCGTAGGTTCTTTCACTTAGCCTCGTAGGCTTATTTCTTTAGATTTTTCACCTTTTTAAGGCGAGGCCTTTATGATCCCTTTGCTTCAATTCATGTCCCGTGGGTCATTTTGGCCCCGTAGACCTTTACACTAATTAATATCCCGTAGGTTATGATGATCCTGTAGATCATCTTTTATTCTAGTCTTTATTCAATTGTGTATACGTTTATATACGCATATGGCGTTAAGACACCCCTTTTTATTTTTATAATTATTCACCTTTACTTTTTGGATTTCATTTGACCTTGACCTTAGTCTAAGGCTACATTGTTTTCTTTCGAATCATCTTTCCGACTTCTCGACTTCCAACGTCAATTACACGTCGGTTTTCCATACACTTACCGTTACCCGGTTCTTACCTGTACTTCTTTACGTCCCATTACCCGGGTTCTTTTATTTCAATGTTTTTTTTAACGCCTATAACTCATTTACATAGGTTTATTAATATTTCTCACTTTTATTTATCCGATTCGCACTTACTTACTTTAGCAAGTGTCATCCTTTATTAAATTTGTTTGACTTGTTTGTGTGAACATTCATCACTTATGAACGCCAAACTTCAGTCTTTGTTTGACCCGTTCAGCTTTGAAATAGCCGAACATAGTTTATTCAAAATTTCTATTTACATTATTTTGTCATCTTTTAGTTATGACTCAAAACCCGAGTCTTTTAACTTTCCATCCGAGTTCCCGTTTCTCGGTTCACGCATGTGTTTAATTCTTACCCATCAACCGGGTGTTTAACCGAAATCGTTATCATTGCACCCTTTCCGGTATGCATTAAGACTTCATTTCGATTTACTTGGTCATCTTAACGAAATCCGTCGCTTTTATTCGACCATGTCTTTTTTTCTTTACGTGACCCTCATTGGCGGGCTTATTAATTATGAGTGACGATTATCATCGTTATCCTTACTTTACTACGACTAAAGTTAACAACCTTGATTATCTTTTTCGTGTGGGCAACACCTTTGTTTTTATGACCCAGCGGATCATCTATACTTTGGTTTTTACTTACCCATTTTGTTCACCATGGCCCTTTCATCCAAGATGACTTATTTTCGTGAATTTTCTTTTGATCATTCATTTTTATATCATCATTTACATTGATCCTTGTCCCTTCTCTCAGGCTCATTATCCTAATGTAATACGCTTCCGTCACTCGGCTGTGCGTTTACATTATTATCAACTATTTTGTTCATTTGTTTCATTTGGGTACTTTTTTTTAATTTTGTCCCATTCACCCCACCCTTACTACATCGGATGTAAATGTGTCCGCTATAAGAAGTTCATGGTATCACATGCCACTACTTACTTGGCCAGAGTAAGCGATTAACACATGACACGCATGACCTTTTTATAGTTTTCACATCACGCCCTATGTAAGTAATGCCTCTATTTATTTCTCTTGGAAACAATATCCCGAATACATTTTCTATTCGGTTTTCCAAGTTTCTAATTTACATATGCAACAATCATTCTTTACATGTTTGTTGCATATTGCTATTTGTGTGTTTACATTCAAAAGCGTGCACCTGGTAATGTTTGCCCCGACGGGCGTTCCTTGCCATTAACCTTGTTCGCGGTCGTTACGCGATTTAGTCCTTGGTGAGCATGCTCCTCTTGTCATACTTCGGACCGTTCCTCTATCATATCCGTAATTTGTTCAACTCACGCTATCCTCATATGCGAGTGTCCTTCAACTAAAACATATACAACAGTTAGTAATTTCAACATTAAAGGATGCCCGTATTATAATACAAGGCTTTTCTACTATACGCATCAACGCGTGTAATTTCGTTGACTATATCTATTCTATATCAATTTTATTGGTGTAACGTGTATTACACGATAACCATATGTGTTGTTCTCAACACTTTAATCATATTAAACCATTGATATACATGTACTTACCGGATTTGCGATCAAGCCTCGAACCGAACACCAATCTTTATCAAGAGCGTAAGGTTTAAGTCCAAGCATAGCTTTCCCGCCATACTTGAATCTCTTAAACCAAGGCTCTGATACCAACTTGTAACACCTGTTCTTATAAATTAAGGTTTAACGTATCATTTACGAAAAACAATCATGTAATTAAGATTACATATGCATTGGAAATTACGGGTTTATTAAAACTTTTTACAATTTAAAAGTATACAACATATCATGTGTACATTCGTCGTTTAACATAATAACGATACATAGTGCGGAAGCTTATTTCGTGATCGTGTTCGGTTCTTGCTCGTCGCTTGATCTTCATCCGTGCACTCTTGGCATTCACCTATGATCAAAACCAACTTAAAAGTTAGTTTTGATAGTCAAATATTAAGTTCAAACAAGTACAGGGGTTAAAATGACAAAATTTAAAAAAAATTCGGAGTTAGGGGGCTTCGCGTGACGCCAAGGGCCTAGGCGTCACGCCTAGCCCTGTTTTTCACAGCATGTTGCCTTCAGCTGATGCTGTACATACCCAGCACGACCTGATTTCACGGAAACGGCCATAACTTCTTCGTTATTGATCCGTTTTACCCGATTCTTTTTCCTACGCGTCCGTAATTTAATCCTCCATCTTATGGAGTTAAAATCCTACATCCAACATAAGAAATTTTGATACTTCTAAGCCTTCGACTCGTTACCTTTTTACCGAATTTTAACCCGTTTATGCATTTTATCAAACAAACGTATTTATTTGATTCCTATATCTCATATACTTCTTCAAATTAATGTTACCTACTATATTAGGTTCTAATCATAGGTTTATTACACAATTTAAACCCGTTTTCGCTCGTATACTTATTTTGACCCGTTAAGGGTATTTAAGCACTTTAAAGCTTGAAATCGCTTTCATTCATTTCTAGCATCTTATTCCTACATTTCTTATCAAGTAATCTTCAACTAAAACTCTTTGTGTGTTGGATTACAATATGTATATCTATATGTTCCGAGTTTTACCCTTCGGATTGTTATTTTACGGCAAGACTCAAATAGAGCTATTTGACTAACGTATTACATCTTTCAACTTCTACACTTATTATAAGTATTTATTTAATCATGAAACTCGTTTCCAAACAACCTTTAAGGGTTGTTTGTTCAATTTAACCAACAAGGGCAATTTGGTCAATTTTGGTCCTTCTTTTACGACAAAGGACTTTCAGATAATTGTTTGGCCCAAAAATTCGATCTTTTAACTATAACCTTGTTTAGAAGGCATTATGTTTCTAAAACACTACAATTATAACTTGAATTATTCAGTTTATCTTTAAGATAACCAAATATCCAATTTGACCTTGTTTAGCTCTTAGAAGACCTCAAGTTCTACATGATGAATTAAATCATTATACATACCTGGCTCGGATCAATATATTGACCCGTTTCAATACCTTGACTTAGTAGCCGCTAAGCAATAGCGATGTGCATATCCATTTGATATTTATTCCTATAAACATGTAACTCGACAAACCATTAGTCGATATTGTCAAAGGGTGATAATTTCACCTTTTGACCCGTTTATTTACCTAGTGATCTTCGTCACTTCCACTAAATGCCAATTTCATGTATTATGCTAATTTAAAGTCTACTAACAAAAATACGAAATCAAGCATAATGTAACGGAACCGTAGTTACGTGCCTTTAAAGCACACCTTTCAAGCGTGTATCACCTCCGGCTTGTCCGTTTGACGTTCCGGATTCCTTGCCTAAAGAGTTCAATTCACAATAAGTTTAGAACTCTTTCACAAGCTTTAACGCATAATTTGCTACATTAACCAAATCTGCGTTTTTACCCAACTTTTAACATTTTAACCCTCACTTAGGCGTTCCATCGAACACCTAGCGGGTCAGATTTTTTATATAAACAAAACCAAGTTCATGACTTGTAATTATCATCTAAACTAACTTTACTTAGTCAATCCTACATAAATCTTAACATCAATATTTTTGAAATTTATTCTAAATTTCAGATTTGTGTTAGAACAAGATCACAATTCTAAGGCTTATAAAGTTTTCTTCAAGTTTATTAATCACCTACAATGGTGGTTATAAACTCTATAATTATTATGAAATCTTTTAACAAGATTTCACCTAGGGTTCATCCCTAGACACCATATCTCTTCTAATTACATTCATGCATGACACAATCAAGCTAAATTTCGATCTTTCATAATTAACCTAGAACTTGATATGAATCAAAACTTCAAGATTTTACATACCTTATGATCCCTTCAACTAGGTGATCATTAATTTATGCTTGAAAATCGATTTGGACATGATTTAAGCCTTCAATTTGTGGCTTATGTGAATGTTAGGGTTTTGGAGGATGGGGGTCGCCCTTCCCTGCTTCTGATCGAACCAGACACCAAATGGTGTGTTTGGTTTTTGTTTTAATTAATTCTAGTTTCACTTTTTACATGATTAACCCCTCTTCTTTTGTATAACTTATAGTTTGGCTGTTTTTAACCTTATTATAAGTTATTTCTAGACTATTAGCTAACTAGGTTAAAATTCCTAGTTAGTAAATTCTTGTTTATTTAAGAATTCTAATATTCACCGGGTTACCTTTTACCACTAAAGGTGAATTACCCGTCTTTTAGTATAAACGTGGTTTGATTACCAAACCCGTTTTCGGGGTGTTACAACTATAAATAGGCCTGTCACATCATTTCTCACTGATGTGACAGCCTCACTCGATCCAGACGCACGCACTCCTCTTTTCTTCCATTTCTTGGCGATTTCGGTACGTTTTACACTAGATTCTTGTACAACTTTGATCTACACGTTATTCTCTACACGATTCTCCTTTGAAATCTCACTTTTCACCGTGAAATCTCTAAGATTTGAGCTCTTGAGGGTGACGTCATCATGGTGGTTTGTACAAACTATGGTGTGATGTCATTCCTTCCAAGATCTAGCTCAGATCTAAGGAATTTCATGTGTTTTACACTGAATCTTAACTAAATCTCGACTTTTTCAAGCTAAAACTCATGTTTTCTCTCATCCTTCTTGACTTGTCATTTAAAACGATGGAATCCGGATCTAAACGGACTAAAGACTTGATGATTAGTCTTAAGTCAGCTTGGAAATGGATTGTTGCAGGAGAAGATGACCGGAGAACGGATTCCGATATAAGCACCGCCAAGAACAGACGACTGGACGGACTGGGGTGATTCCCATCCGAATAGAACGGCTGTACATTGGTGTGTTTACCATTGTCTCAATATGTACCAAGTCGTCATCATCGTTTAATCAGAAACTTAGAAACTTTACAAGTTTGGGAACGGGACAAGGACAACCCGATCGAGTGGCAATCCGATCGGATAGCCATCCGATCAAGTGACACTTGCCTTTTAACCCTAAACACTTTGAGACCTTGAATCTTTGATCGTTGAATGGCAATCCGATCGGATAGCCATCCGATTTAACTTCCCTCCGATTAAATTGACAATGTGTCTTGGAATCTTTCAACACTTGTAAACTTTTCAGAAACTTGAAACTTTGGAAACCTCCATGATCGAGTGGCAATCCGATCGGATAGCCATCCGATCGAGGCAACTTGACTGAAACTTAGTAACCTTTTGGATCGACTGACCATTCGATCGGATGGCCATCCGATCGGATGGCCATCCGTCCCTCACTCACAATAGTCATCCCAATCGAATGGCAATCCGATCGGATAGCCATCCGATCGAACAGCCATCCGATCAAGATGACTGATCCGACACTTGATTTGAGTCTCGTTGTTTTGTCCGACACTTATCTGTTGTAATCTAATCAGGCTAAACCTAAAGAGCTCCCTTTGATCCAATAACAGTTAATCTGTTAAGCAATCACTGTGAGTATACTCGATCCCTTTTTGTTTTAAACTTTGGGATGTAACATGTATTCTATTAAACTATGATACTTGAAAGTTTTAGAATCTAAACTCTATCCTAGAATCTAAACATGTATTCTATTAAACTATGATACTTGTATTCTATGTGCTATGTGGACGTTTAATCCAGGGTGTGTAGTTCCACCTTAACAATAGTAGCGCTATAGAAGATGCACCTCCCCATTATTCTCGGGGGGTATTGTTAGGAGGATTCTAGTTTTCCTTGAGACTTGGGAAAACAACAAAGCATCGGGATACTTGGGCTATCACTTGTTGGAATGCGAACACTAGCATGGCTGAAACTATTTTGTTACATTTACATATGGATATGAGACTTTTAATCTATTATGCTATTATTCAAACTTGTATACTCGCCGGTACATTTTTGTACTGACTCTATTTTAATACATGTTGCAGGCTGACAGGATGATAGGAATTGTGAAACAAGCTAGGATGGAACTTAGATACTCCACATAGCTAAATCTAGAAACTTTGAAACAATGTTTATGTTGGTTTTAGTTTGATACTATGTTTGGTGGTTGATGTTATTTTAGGCAATTGCATGAAATGAATCTAATTTATATTGAAACTATTTAGTGTTATGGATTCTCATGAGCAATCTGAACGCTTAGTGCTCGCACCCCGATGTTTCCGCCATCGGTTGGGGTGTGACAGATTGGTATCAGAGCCATAACTATAGGGAATTAGGATAAGTAGGAATACTTTCCCTAGTCTATAGTTCTACGAATCTTTACTCTTATTTGTTGTTTAAGACTTATGCATTCTACCGTATCTGCTTCCTAGCAGCACATTTTCCTGCTAAACTTACATGCCTTTCCTAAGGCTGACACAACATACACTTAATACTTTGAATATGCTGTTAATCAGTGTATGTGTTTTGCACGAGATTTGCCCTCAAGTCAGGAGTGACATCCGAACCTTGATGGGAACTTTCCTTATTATATTCTAGTAGGTCTTATCTGCGGATAGGTACCGACTCTATTAGGGTACGACGTTGTCAAGTTAGAGGTGAAACTCAGACCTTGATAACTAGTTCCACTCCTTGATTTTTATGTCTCGCCAAAGTCTCGGAATTCCCAAACAATTAGGAACGTGAAATGACCAAAAGGACGAATATCGTAGGCCTAACTGATGCGAGATTGGTGTGTATATGGAATTAAGTATATTTTAAGCCCTTTTTACACGTTAGTCAAGTTTTAAATTTATAAAACATGATATTTTACTAACACCAAACACACATATGGGCAAGTGCACCCATCGTGAGCGTAGTATAGTGTTGGCAAGATACCGAGGTCGTCCAAGGACACAAGAGCTTTTAGTACCGGTTTATCCTCAACGTCTAATCAAATCAAAGGTTTAGAAAAAGGTTTTAAACAAGAAAAATAAAATCTAACTAAAATGCTGAAAAATAAAATAAAGTAAAAACAGATAGACAAGATGAATCACTTGGCTCCGACTCGTGTTTAGTGTAACCTTTGATTATTTCCGCACTTTTGCACTTTTTAAGAGATTATCTTAGTTATTGTAGTAGGCCCCTCTTTTGAAGGTGACGTTACCCTCAACCCAGTAGTTTGAGTCAGCAAGGATACAATCCTAAAGGGTCGGATTATTGAAAGATAATTAATTAAGTTATTAATGCGTATTGTGGTAGGCCCCTCTTTTGAAGGTGACGTTACCCTCGGCTAAGTAGTCTGAGTCAGCAGGGATGCAGTCCTAAGTAGCCGGGTTAAAGTATTAATAGTAGCTTACATATGAGGGGATCAAAGAGTTTGGACCCCCGCCATCCAATACCGGTGGGTATTGAAGGAGGTCCTACTAAATTTGACCCAGGTCCTTGCAGGATCTATACACTGAACAAGGCAAGACTCTTACCAAACCGTTCCCTTAACCCCCGACCAGGTAGCCAACATACCTCCATATAGACCGTGGAGATATGAATGGTGAAAATCTTTTATTTTATATAGACAGTAAAATAATGCCAAGACACCACGGACAAACGATAAGGAAGAATCACCTTCAACATAAAAACTAGTTATTAAAGTCATTAATACATAACCAAGTAAAAAGTGCGAAAAGATTAAAAATAAAAAGTATTACACTAGACACTTGTCTTCACCAAGTGATGTAAGAGACTTAGGCAAACATGGCCTTGATTTTCAAGAACTCTTACGATCAATCTTGGATCCCGAGACGACTCACAAACTCTATGATGGACAATGGATGATGGTGTTGTGATGGTGGTGGGTGGTGGGTGAAGTGTGAGAGAGGTGGTGTGCCAAGGGATGCTTTGCAAATGAGCCAAGCACCCCTATTTATAGCCTGAACAGTAGCTCGGGCACGACCCCGTGTCCAGTGGGCATGGCCCCATGTCCATCCTCCTTCTCTGTCTTCATTAATTGCTCTTGTCTGCATTAGTTGACCACGGCCCCGTGTCCGCTGGGCACGACCCCGTGTGCAGAAGCGTATCTGTACTATGAAGATTTTCCTGGATTCTGCGAATTTTATAGTTGACCACGACCCCGTGTCCGCTGAGCACGGCCCCGTGGTGGGCAATAGAAGCTTCTACAGCTTTGTCTTTTATGCTGACACTTGGGCACGCCCCCGTGTTCACTGAACACGGGGCGTGTTCAGCCTTCTGTTCTCTTGTTTTGCTTGGGAAGATGCTTTCGGGGAGGTCGGGCATGCCACGTTTGTTCCTTTTCTTGTATTTATGTTAGATTTAGTTGCCTTTTTGCTTCTTTTGTTAATTTGAACTCATTTAATCCTGAAAATACAAAAGGAAGATAAAAACACACTTTTTCCAACATTAGTACTATAAAGGGTTAGTTTTATGCCACAATTGATGTAATTTATATGTTGCATTTTGCACACATCAAATACCCCCACACTTGAATCTTTGCTTGTCCTCAAGCAAAACTCTTTGTAATGTGACTTTACACTCCCAAATGGAATGGGTAGAAGAGAAAGTTTTTGGACTTGTCATAGAGTGTCGGGATTTCCAAGATTCTTTATTTAAGTTTTATTTTTATTTATTTCCAATCCTATTCGTCATGATTTATTTAAAACTTTTCATAAGATAAATTACTTATTAGGGCATAACATGCCTCTTTAAAATTCCATTTATATACAAGTTCACATACCTCGCGGGGGATCACTCAACACTCGGCCGAATATGTATTTTAGTGGATCACTCGAGAGCGGCATGGAACTTACTCCTACCATAGGCTTGCCAAGTAATCAATCCTCCTCCTTTTTAACTATAAACCTTTGTAAATATCAAGAGGACTTTTGGGTGAAGGGTTAGGCTTGGGTTAAAGGTAGGTGGTTGGGTTAGTGGTTAGTAGAAAAGGGCGAAAAGCGTAAAAAACATCGGTTTTTCGTAAGACTTTATATTTTTGCACTTTTTATTTTGATGAAGCTATTATTCAAACAAAGTTATTTTTGATGTACTTGCTTGTTTATTTCTTTTGCTTCATCATCAACAATTTTTTTTTTTTGAAAAGTCATACGAAAAAAACCGAGCTTGTTACTAAAACAAAGGGTTAAAAATAAAAAGGGTTTTGGTGGGTGAAAGGGTGTTTGGTTTGGGTTAAGAAATGAAAAGGTTTAGGCTCAAAGGGGTTAACTAGGGGGATTTTGGGTAGGTGGTAAAAAAAAGAAAAATAATGGTATAGAAATAAAAAGGGTTAGTCCTAATGCCTCCATCATTTACTTACTCGGGTTTAAGTTGGTAAGGACCGGGAATGTATCGTCATGGCAAGTTCTAGAGTTGTAAGAACCAAGCGGCTATTCACACAAGAAACGAAAAATGAGCATTTAGTTTAAAGATATGTATTTGTATGCTCAATAAAGGCTCAAAACTCACTTTTATGGGAATGGGTTTTTTATGTGATCAAGTATATATAATCAAATTTTAACTAAACTTGTCATGCCTTTTCATAATTTTCTTATGTTGGTTCTTTTTATCACGATGCTATCAGTTGTAAATTTGTAAAAATATAACCTTTTTCGAACTTGAAATTCCCAAATTAAACCTAGACAAGTAAAAAAAATGAAATTTTTTTGAAAAAATTCGGGGTGATTAGCGGTTCCAATAGAGTTTTGTGTAAGGCTTGTGATTAGGACTTGCAAGATTCAAGATTTTAGCATCCCCCCCACACTTAAATTACACATTATCCTCAATGTGTCCCAAAAATAAGTTTTTAGGTTGATTGAATGTGTAAAAAGGTGTGAAAAAGCAAAATTTTATGTTACTGGGATTCTGGACACGGCCCCGTGTCCGATGGACACGACCCCGTGTTCAGGTGCCAGTAACGAAAACTTACAGAAGGTGGACACGGGGGCGTGTTCGCTGGGCACGACCCCGTGTTTGTCAAAAGTCTATAGAATTTAAACAAACAGCAGGTCTGTGGTAGTGGGCACGGGGGCGTGTCGGCTGTACACGACCCCGTGTAGACAATCTGCAAAGTTGAAAAACAGGTTTCTGGCTCTGGTTTTCCTGTCCCGGCTTTAGTAGCACTAATGTTTAGTGCTCTAAGCCTCGTATGTACCTGTTTTCTCAATAAACACTACACCAAACCATAGCAAACATCCTAAATTACCAAGTTCAACATCCACATCACAAAGTTAAAAAGAAAAAGAAATACAGAAAGTAAAAAGAGTTAAAGGAAAGTAAATTGTTCAACACACGGCACGCAGGCCGGAAATTGTTCAAGATAAAAGGGGTTAACCTGTAAGATCACCAACCAACCGCTTCTACCTCCGCTCCTCCCGCCTAGTCCATGTCCTCGTCCTCATCATCATCTCCTCCTCCACCATGCCCCGCTATGTATTCCCGGATATTCCCAATATCATCTTGGATATCGGATATGTTTCTCTCGATTGCTCCAACCCGGGCATACGTGTTGCTTTCCATGTTGTAGGTGTTCCTGGTGCACATGAGGTTTTCCTGCAATAAATCATGTAAACTTTGGAAGTTAGGAAAACCGCCTCCTTGTGAGGAGGATTGGACCGGATCACCGTGGGGCTGATACTGGTACTGATGATGCTGTGGAGCGTGAAGGACGAGTGCCTCTTGCGGGTTCCATGCATGCCCCTGGATTCTTTGGAAACTAACCGACCCGTCTTCGGCTTCATAGATCAAGTTCATGGAGCGGCAGATGTGTATGTCCACTCTTCCCGACCATGGACTTCTTTGGAAAGATCGAGGCATGTTCACGAAGCGCTTAAAGAGACGGTATATCCATCCCCCGAAGAAGATAGGAGTTGGTGGAGTAGCAAGCCGGTTCAAATGCATGTTGCGGAGCAGGAGGTACGGAACATCGAGGTGTCTGCGGTTATGAATGCAGTGAAGGACCACCAAATCTCCCAACCCAACAACGCCACCGCTATCATGACTTTGGCTAAGAGAGTAAGTGAGGACCCTATGGATGTAACGGTAAAGCGGGTCCCTCAGCTTAGTGCTGCTCGGGTTGTAGTGTCCTTCTCCAATTTGAGCCCAAGCGGCTTGGCGCTCGTTTTCATCCAACTCTCGCACCCCTCCGGTGTTCTCTTCATTACCTGCATCTTCCTCTGCATACAAACCGACTATCGACCCAAACTGTGCCATCGAAATCGAGTATTTTGCCCCCCCCCCCCCCCACATCTGAACTCTACCCCATCATTGTCAAATGGGTCGCTCCTTGAATTGAACACAAAGGTGCTATAGAATTCCAAAGTATATTCGGGGACCGAGCGAAGGGGAGTAGTAAGGGCGACTCTCAGAGGTCCGGTGACTAGGTTGTTGAAGCGGTCAAGTTGGTTTACCAATGTCAACAGATCCGTGCACACTTGTCTTGGGTATTCTTCCGGTCTGGTCTAAAGCATGTCGTATCTAGCCTTAGCATCTTGCTCACTTGCGTTGAACCTTGTGAATTTCTTCGACATCTGAAAGAATACACCAAAAGTTAGCACGAAACAGTTGAAATTTCGGAGGAAACTGATAACAGTTCGCTGGACACGGCCCCGTGTTCAGCGGACACGACCCCGTGTCCAGGTGTCTGTTACTCAAAAACTTCATTTTTCGACCCGGTTTCGAAAACTTGAAAATTTTTTGTCCAATAGGTGCGGTTTCCCCCGAAAATGAAACCCCAAGTGCCGTTTTTCCCAAAACAAACCGTTTACCCCTTCAATTTCATCTTTTTCGGTTTAAAAACAAGGGTTTGGGGTTTTTGTGAGAAATCGGGCAAATCTATGAACAATACAAGTGGGTTTACTTTCTATAACATTAATCTAACTAAATGCTAACAGATTTACGCAAAAATTTGAGGTTCGATCCGGATGAAGTTCAAGAACCCTAGATTTTTCCCCAAATTTTTGATGTTTGACTACATGCAAATGCTTAATCTAACTACTAATAGTGATAGAATCATACCTTGATGTTGTTAGAATTAGAGGAGACTTCGAAAATCTGCAGAAAATTGCCTTGAACCAGAGCGTTTTTGGGGAAACGGGGCGTGTGGAATGATGTAACTGTTATGAAAAAGGGGATTTATCCCGACAGTCGCGCGGACACGGCCCCGTGTCCAGCGGACACGGCCTCGTGCCGAGCGAAGTTTTTTTTTAGTGCTCGTGTGAGTGCCCTTTGTTTCCTAAAAACTTGGTTAGAAGACTTACCGATTATGATGTCATCCCGTTGATTCGTAACTTACCAGGTATGATGTTGTTGCTTTTATTCTTCGACCGTTTGAAGCGAGATTTCTTCCTCTTCATCCTCAATAAATCCTTGATAGAGTTTCAGCCGTTGGCCATTGACTTTGAATGGAGGTCCATTCCGAGATTTAATTTCTACTGCGCCGTGTGGGAAAATATGGGTGATGGAAAAAGGTCCTGACCACCTAGACTTTAATTTACCAGGAAATAGTCGAAGTCGTGAATTAAACAAAAGAACTTGATCTCCTACTCGAAATTCATTCGGTTTAATATGTTTGTCATGCAAGTTTTTCATTCTTTCCTTATAAATTTCTGAGTTTGAGTATGCATAATTCCTAAGTTCGTCTAATTCATTCAACTGACAAAATCGATTTCTACCGGCAAATTCTAAATCTAAGTTTACATTTTTAATTGCCCAGTAGGCTTTGTGTGCAATTTCTACTGGTAAATGACAACTTTTTCCATAGACTAGCTTATATGGGGTTGTGCCTATTGTTGTTTTATAAGCAGTTCGAAAAGCCCATAAAGCATCATCTAATTTATCTGCCCATTCCTTTTTATTTAACCCTATGGTTTTTTCAAGTATTCGTTTTAAACCTCTATTAGTCACTTCAGCTTGTTCGTTTGTTTGAGGGTGATATGCTGTTGAGACCCGGTGATAGACCCCATATCTTGTTAAAAAAATTTCAAGTTGATGGTTGCAAAAATGGGTAACTCTATCACTTATTAATGCTTTAGGTGTTCCAAAACGAGAGAATAATTTTTTTAGAAATCTTACCACGACTCTTCCATCATTTGTTGGAAGTGTCTCGGCCTCGGCCCATTTAGATAACTAGTCTACCGCCACAAGTATATATTTGTTTCCTTTTGACGGTGGGAAAGGTCCCATAAAGTCGAGTCCCCACACATCAAAAATTTCACAAACAAGAATGCCATTTTGGGGCATTTCGTTTTTGGAAGAAATATTACTTGTTCTTTGGCAAGCATCACATGTCTTGACAAGACTTTGGGCATCTTTGTAAATGGTTGGCCAATAAAACCCCGAATCAAATACCTTTCGTGCGGTACTAGCGGCACCATGATGTCCTCCGTATGGACCTTCATGACAATGGCGGAGAATTCTTCTTGCTTCGCTACCATGTACGCATCGTCGAACGAGTTGGTCGGTACACATTTTGAAAAGATAAGGATCTTCCCAAAAATAATGCTTCACATTAGCAAAGAATTTCTTTCTTTGATGATGTGGCCAACCTTTTGCCGACTATACCGCTAGCTAGATAGTTAGCATAGTCGGCGTACCATGGTTCTTCTTTGTATTCCACCATTTCCAGGGACTCCGTTGGAAATTTTTCGTTGATTTGCTCGTCCCTGGTTGCCTCCAAAGCTGGGTCTTCTAAGCGTGAAAGATGATCTGCTGCGGTGTTTTCAGCTCCTCTTCTGTCTTTGATTTCAATATCAAATTCTTGGAGGAGTAAAATCCACCGAATCAAACGTGGTTTTGCGTCCTGCTTTTTGAAGAGATATCGAATGGCTGCATGATCTGTATAGACTATTGTTTTAGAAAGAACAAGATAAGAACGAAATTTATCAAAAGCAAATACCACAGCTAGTAATTCTTTTTCAGTTGTTGTGTAATTTTCTTGTGCATCGTTAAGTGTTTTACTAGCATAATAGATTGGGTGAAAATGCTCTTCTTTTCTTTGTCCCAAGACAGCTCCAACTGCAAAGTCACTTGCATCACACATGATTTCGAAAGGAAATTTCCAATCAGGCGCTATCATGATAGGTGCATTGACTAGCATTTCCTTTAGGGTTAGAAAGGCTTGATTGCAATCCTTGTCAAAGATGAAAGGAGCATCTTTTTCAAGTAATTTTGTTAGAGGCCTTGAGATTTTAGAAAAGTCATTGATAAACCGTCTATAAAATCCGGCATGCCCTAGGAAACTTCTGATAGCTCTAACGGAGGATGGGGGTGGTAATCGATAGATAGTGTCTATTTTGGCTCGATCAACCTCCATTCCTTCGCTTGAGATCTTGTGACCGAGTACTATTCCCTCCGTTACCATGAAATGGCATTTTTCCCAATTAAGGGCGAGGTTAGTTTCCTCACATCGGGATAGCATTCGTTCAAGGTTATCGAGGCATTGGTCGTATGAATCCCCAAAGATAGAAAAGTCGTCCATGAAGACTTCCATTGTCTTTTCTATCATGTCATGGAAGATGGCTACCATGCAACATTGGAATGTTGCGGGGGCATTACATAGACCAAATGACATGCGTCGATAAGCAAAAGTTCCATAGGGACATGTGAAGGTTGTCTTTTCTTGGTCTTCGGGTGCTATCGGGATTTGAAAGTAACCTGAAAAACCATCCAAGAAACAGTAAAATTTATGACCGGATAATCTTTCTAACATTTGATCAATAAAGGGCAAAGGAAAGTGATATTTCCTTGTTGCTTCATTTAATCGTCTATAGTCTATACACACTCTCCATCCTGTGACGGTTCTCGTTGGTATTAATTCATTCTTTTCGTTAGTTATTACCGTCATACCTCCTTTCTTTGGAACTACTTGGACGGGACTTACCCAAGGACTATCGGAGATAGGATAAATAAGTCAGGCGTCAAGTAATTTGATGACTTCGTTTTTAACCACTTCTTGAACATTAGGATTTACTCGACATTGTGGTTGTATTACCTATTTGTAGTCATCGTTCATTAAAATTTTGTGCGTGCACATGGAAGGACTTATTCCTTTAATATCTACAAGCTTCCAAGCAATCGCATTTTTGTGTTTTTTCAAAAGGTCAATTAGTTTTTCTTTTTCTAAACTATCTAACTTAGACGAAATAATTACAGGTGATTTACCATCTTTGTCTAGAAAAGCATATTCCAAACCTTTTGGAAGTTCTTTGAGCTCAAGAGGTGGGTCTTTAGGAGACTCCTTATTGGGTTGCTCATTTTGATCAAGAACTTTAAAAGTTTGTTCTATGGCGACCTCTTCTTCAACAAAGTGGTCAATCTTTTCACCTGTATCGGGTGGTTCATCTTCATCTTCAATTAGGGGGTCATCATTTCCGAATGGATATTTCATTGATCGCTCAAGATCGACACTCTTTTTAAATGCCCCTAATTGAAGAGGTAGATTGTTGCGCTTCCGGTTTTTCAAAGCTTCGTGGATTTTTACAAAGGGTCGTCCCAACACTAGAGGAGCGTCATCGGGGATGACAAAGTCGGTTGAGATTACCATTTGATTTGTTTGAACCAAGACATCCTCAACTATACCGATTGATTTTATTATTTTCCGATTAGATAGAAAAATGGGTATTTGAAGTGGAGAGAAATCACTAATACTTAATTTTTCGAAAATGTAGTTGGGCATTACGTTAACGCAAAGATCTTTATCAATTGTGACATTACTAATAAATGAATTTTGAAAAATACATGGAACCGGTGTAATGTTGATTTCAAATGGATCTTCTTTTATTAGCGAGGTTTGATCATTAGTTAACTTAACGCTTACCATTTCGTCAATTTTAGTGTTAGTGTTTAACTCTTTTAAAAACTTAGCATGAGTTGGTACTAAACAATGATTTTCAAAAGAAGGTGACAAGAGATTAATTTTCTTCAAAATTAGACTCTTCTTGAATTTTAACATTGTCGGACTCACCTTTTTCGTTGTTTAACTCATGTATCGGTTCTTCACTTATTTGTTCTTCCATTTTTACACTTTCAATTATCTCTTCTTTATTTAATTCTTCTCTTGCGCGGGACTCCTCTTCCCTTGCACGAGATTCTTTTATATAGCGCTCGATAACTTTAAGGTGTTCTAATATCCTATCGGTCACTTCGGTTATAGAAAAAGGATCGGGATTTTCAAAGCTTGAATCCGGTTGTTCGATCCTTTGTTCCTCATAATACCTATATGAAGTAGATGGTTCACACGATTGTTCTTCATTGTAAGCATATGATGGATAAGGGTCGTAATTTTGTTCTTCATAATACTCATATGAGGTGGGTTGTTCACGCCATGGTTCCTCATAATAAGTATACGAAGGTGGTGGCTCATATCTTGGTTCTTCAAAGTATGAGTATGAAGGCTCATACCTTGGTTCATCAAAATATGAGTATGAGGGAGAAGGTTCATACCTTTGGTCTTCATAGGATGTGTATGAAGTTGATGGCTCGTACCTGGGCTCCTCATAGTAGGTGTATGAATTGGATGGTTGATATAAGTTACAATATTGGACCGAGTGCGGGTTTCCACAATTAGTGCAATAGTCTTCCCTATAATCATCCTCCTCATAGGTGTAGTTGTAACCTCCTGAGTATTGATCCATAAGGATCACTCAGCAGACCACAACCAAGTCTCGAGATCAGAAAACAAAAATAAAAACAGAAACAGAGGCTGGACACTGCCCCGTGTTCAATGGACACGGCACCGTGTACAGAATCTATATCTGGGCGTTTTAATTAAAGTTACTGATTTAGTTGAGCACGGGGCGTGTTCAGTGAGCACGGCCCCGTGTTCAAGCTCTGTATCTGGGTGTTTTATGAAAAATGTGCAGCACGGCCCCGTGTTCAGTGAGCACGGCCCGTGTTCAGGTTACTGTAAATGTAAAACTAAACTAAAATGCAGAAAAATGTGTGCGCGTTTTGAAAAGGTTTTGTAAAACTGATTAGGCCGTCGATTTTAAGCTTTCTTAAAATCCTTGTGTCCCCGGCAACGGAGCCAAAAACTTGATGCGAGATTGGTGTGTATATGGAATTAAGTATATTTTAAGCCCTTTTTACACGTTAGTCAAGTTTTAAATTTATAAAACACGATATTTTACTAACACCAAACACACATATGGGCAAGTGCACCCATCGTGAGTGTAGTATAGTGTTGGCAAGATACCGAGGTCGTCCAAGGACACAAGAGCTTTTAGTACCTGTTTATCTTCAACGTCTAATCAAATCAAAGGTTTAGAAAAAAGGTTTTAAACAAGAAAAATAAAAACTAACTAAAATGCTGAAAAAAAAATAAAGTAACAACAGATAGACAAGATGAATCACTTGGCTCCGACTCGTGTTTAGTGTAACCTTTGATTATTTCCGCACTTTTGCACTTTTTAAGAGATTATCTTAGTTATTGTAGTAGGCCCCTCTTTTGAAGGTGACGTTACCCTCAACCCAGTAGTTTGAGTCAGCAAGGATACAATCCTAAAGGGTCGGATTATTGAAAGATAATTAATTAAGTTATTAATGCGTATTGTGGTAGGCCCCTCTTTTAAAGGTGACGTTACCCTCGGCTAAGTAGTCTGAGTCAGCAGGGATGCAGTCCTAAGTAGCCGGGTTAAAGTATTAATAGTAGCTTACATATGAGGGGATCAAAGAGTTTGGACCCCCGCCATCCAATACTGGTGGGTATTGAAGGAGGTCCTACTAAATTTGACCGAGGTCCTTGCAGGATCTATACACTAAACAAGGCAAGACTCTTACCAAACCGTTCCCTTAACCCCCGACCAGGTAGCCAACATACCTCCATATAGACCGTGGAGATATGAATGGTGAAAATCTTTTATTTTATATAGACAGTAAAATAATGCCAAGACACCACGGACAAACGATAAGGAAGAATCACCTTCAACATAAGAAACTAGTTATTAAAGTCATTAATACATAACCAAGTAAAAAGTGCGAAAAGATTAAAAATAAAAAGTATTACACTAGACACTTGTCTTCACCAAGTGATGTAAGAGACTTAGGCAAACATGGCCTTTGATTGTCAAGAACTCTTACGATCAATCTTGGATCCCGAGACGACTCACACACTCTATGATGGACAATGGATGATGGTGTTGTAATGGTGGTGGGTGGTGGGTGAAGTGTGAGAGAGGTGATGTGCCAATGGATGCTTTGCAAATGAGCCAAGCACCCCTATTTATAGCCTGAACAGTAGCTCGGGCACGGCCCCGTGTCCATCCTCCTTCTCTGTCTTCATTAATTGCTCTTGTCTGCATTAGTTGACCACGGCCCCGTGTCCGCTGGGCACGACCCCGTGTGCAGAAGCGTATCTGTACTATCAAGATTTGCCTGGATTCTGCGAATCTTATAGTTGACCACGACCTCGTGTCCGCTGAGCACGGCCCCGTGGTGGGCAATAGAAGCTTCTACAGCTTTGTCTTTTATGCTGACACTTGGGCACGCCCCCGTGTTCACTGAACACGGGGCGTGTTCAGCCTTCTATTCTCTTGTTTTGCTTGGGAAGATGTTTTCGAGGAGGTCGGGCATGCCACGTTAGTTCCTTTTCTTGTATTTATGTTAGATTTAGTTGCCTTTTTTGCTTCTTTTGTTAATTTGAGCTCATTTAATCCTGAAAATACAAAAGGAAGACAAAAACACACTTTTTCCAACATTAGTACTAAAAAAGGGTTAGTTTTATGCCACAATTGATGTAATTTATATGTTGCATTTTGCGCACATCACTAACATCGATGACGTATTTGTCTAAGTAAGTCATGACACGTTACCTCAATTCGAAAGGGGTTCGATTCACTTTGGTTAGTCACCGTTCCTCTAGCCGGAACAATCCTGTGTTTTATGAGCCTATCTTTTATGTTATCTCGATTTTTCGTATGGTTTTAAACTTGATTCTCTGTTTATCTTGATTCTTCGTTTATTTTGAGACTTTTACACGAATCGCACGAATGTCCACAATCTAAAGCATTAACTCTAATCTCAGGATCAAACTAAATTTATGAGGCTTTATTCTATGTGGGAATCTTAATCGACTATGATACTATGTGAAGCTATCTGATGAATCTAAGTGTTATGGTTGTTGTGAAACGCTAAACGGAACATGGCATAGAAATACGAGACAGAAGTGATGTGTCTGAAACATGGTGGATACGCCGCTGGTACTTCCTATATATAAGTGTTTCAGGCATGTTACCAACTTTCGTACCAAGTGCCATGCGAAACTTAGTGTTTTACAGACCGGTGATGAGTTTGTTGAAATCTAAGCTATGGGAAACAACACGTGTAAACTATGTGGAACCTAAGTGTGATCTATGTGTCATCTATGCGTACTCTAGCGTAACCTATGTGCAATCTATGTATGTGTGGTTTGAGAAACAAAATACGAAACGTAACCTAGCGCCGAAGACGAGGCAGACGTGGCATGTCCGAGACATGGTGGATACACCGCTGGTACTTCCTATATATAAGTGTTTTTGACATGTTACCAAACCTCCGTACCATGCGCTAAGTGAAGTTCGTAGTTTTGTAGGCTCGGGTTGAAGTTGTGGAATCTACTTGGTTAATCTAAGTTGTTGAATCTATTTGGCTAATCTATGTTGTTGAATCTATTTAGCTAATCTATGTTGTGAGAAATGATGGAATCTAATGTTGTGGTTAACGAAGCATGACACCGATGATGAGGGGGACGTGGCATGATTGAAGCATGGTGGATACGCCGCTGGTACTTCCTATATATAAATGCTTCCGTCTTGTTGCCGAACTTTCGTAGCACGTGCCATGCGGGATTTCGTTGTTTGTGTATTGTTAACACTAATCTATGTGAATCTATTGAATCTATAGAAATCTACGTGAAACTATGGAAATCTACTGGAATCTATTGGAATCTATGTGAATCTATGATGATGATGAGTGTGTTTCGCGACATGTAACTTGACACCGAGTACGAGGCGGAAGAAATGTGCCCGAAGCGTGGTGGATACGTCGCTGGTACTTCCTATATATAAGCGTTTCTGACATGTTGCCAAACTTCGTACAACGTGCCATGCGAAGGTCCTGTGTCACACCCCGACCACGTAAAACAACAAAACGTGGCGGAAACGTCGGGGAGTGTTGTAATAGAATCATTGTTTCACAACCATGGATTTAAACAGTTTTGTTTTATTGAATTGAATGTATTACATTACATTGGAATTAGAAACAAAACATGAACAAATAGACTTTCATTGTTATTAAGTCACTAAGGCCTCGTCCAATCCTATGTGAGAGTACACAAATATCATCATCAAGCATCATCAACTATTGTACCTGAAACACATGTGAAAATACGTCAGCATAAAAATGCTGGCGAGTACATAGGTTTTGTATGAGTGTCAGATTCATGGCTCGTTTTACATGTTGCAATACTTATTTAAAAACCTTGTTTTGAAAAGTATAGTATTGCGACATAATTAACCAACCCAAATCAAGTTGGTTATAATTGATAAAATCTTGTAGCCATGATTCTTAACTCCAAAACATTTGTTTAATTAAACCCAAATTGTAAATCGTTTTTGAAATAAGAACTCGAATAGTATATATATCGTTAGAAAAACCTTGTAATATAACTTTGTTTTGATAACCTTGCCCAAGTGATCTAGATAACGCAATGATATATAATGTGTTAAAAGCACTTATATATAGGAAGTACCAGCGGCGTATCCACCATGCCTTTAACACATTACACCCGCCCCGTTACCTAATCACTTCCCTAACCCAACAGTTCAAACATATTTCAAACGGTTCATGTCAATCAACGGTTACAAATGGTTCACATAGTCAAGTAGTCACAAACGGTTCACATAATCCAATGGTTACTAACGGTTCACATAATAAAAACGGTTACAAACGGTTCACATGATCAACGGTTACAGACGGTTCATATAGTCAAGTAGTCACAAACGGTTACAAACGGTTCATATAATCCAATGGTTACTAACGGTTCACATAATCAAACGGTTACAAACGGTTCACATGATCAACGGTTACAGACGGTTCACATAGTCAAGTGGTCACAAACGGTTCACATATTCAACGGTTACAAACGGTTCAAAAATGTAAAACAATGTGTTCATATACTGGATAAGTATATGCAACAAAATGTAATATATGAAAATCTATGTGCTAGCATGTTAAGAGAACATACATAGCCAAACATAATGAAATCATGTACTAATAGTGTACTAATGAACATAGCAAGTATATGATACAAAAACATGAAAGTAACAAGTAGGCACATGTGTTCCACCCCAAAACAGTTTGAAAACAGTAAAAGAGGGGGCTATGTACTCACTTGAGATTGCTTAGAAGTCTTGAATAACTACCAAGCAAAGCTAGATGGATCACGGAAATCAAACGGCACAAAGGGTCCAAGCAAGCAAATCTTGATCCAAATAGCTCAGGTATGAAGCAAAGGCTTCAACTTAGAGCACATTAGATCAGATTTGTGTGAGTTGCAACAACGAAGCTTGGGGGTATTTATAGTTTTCGGACAACCGTTAAGATCGTTCCTCGATTCCCGAGCTTTAATCTCAACCATCCATGTGGGCACACTGATTTGGTAAACTAGGGGAGTCCAAAACCAGCCCACAAGATGAAAGAAACCATTTGCACAAGAGGGAAACAGCTGGAACAAGCTGGAATACATTTTTGCTGAGCTGGGGAGTCCTTACGGACCGTATGGCTTTGTGCTTACGGTCCGTAAGCCTTGTGCAGGCCAGCAAGTTTCAAAAATGGCAGTTTTAGTCCCTGAAGCCCCAAACTTGGTTTTTGATGCGTTTTTGACACGTTTAAGCCCCGTTAACCCCATTTCAAAGCTCTAAAATGAAGTTAAAGTATAGGGAACTTAAAATATGCTCAAAAAAATCTCGGATGTCGGTTCGTTTGGTCGTACGGTTGCGTTGTTCGGTTAATTACCACGGAAGTCGTAACAGACGCAAAAACGATCCAAATTACGCGACGAATGGAATTTTATCATGCCAAACACTAAAATAAAATATTTTAATGTTTACATAAATTTTTGGATGTCCGGATGTATTCAGAACGTAAGATATGCGCGAAAATGCAAACTTGTGCACTTTTTGACGCTTTTAGTCCCTGAATGACCAAAAGTTTATTTTTGCGCACCAAACACCTCAAAGCCTATTTCTAAGCTATGTAAAGGATATTTAGGGCATATTTAACTTATGATCAAGTTCCGGAAAGTTCGTTACAGTACAAATCGGCATACTTTCACAGTTTGTCGAATTTAGTCCCTGTAAGCGAATAAACTAGATTTCGGCACACCAAACCTTCCGAAACTTATTTCTAAGTTATGTAAAGGTTATTTAAGGTATGTTAAGCCTATGTCACTGTTCTGGAGTGTTTGTTGCATTAAACTGATTATGTTTACGCATCAGATCGCGTATAACCTTCCAGAAAGCGATTTAAAGCCCGAAACCGAACAAGGATTGATATGTGTAAACGATACACATATTTTTACAAATCCCAAGTATGAAACACAATATTTCATTGGTTTGGTATTTGTTTGATGACCGCAGTGACACAGGTGTCACAGTCTCCCCTACTTTGGGAAATTTCGTCCCGAAATTTATTCGTAGGAGTCTGTCTGTGACGCTGTGTTAAATAATTGTCTTGCATGGAATCTAGGGTGTTTATCTATTTGCGTAGAATAACCCATTAAAGATATGCAAGGCATAATCCTGTCATTTCCCTCAACGGACATTCTTTAGAAACGAAAATGAACTGACGGAGTCATTTTCAATAAATTTTCTTCAGAAATGGAAAATGAACGGATAAACAAAAAGGATATTCATTTCCTCAACGGACATTCTTCAGAAACGAAAATGAACGGACGGAGTCATTTTCAACGGTTGCTTCCTTAGAAACGGAGATGAAAAGGATAATCAAACGGATATTCATTTCCTCAACGGACATTCTTCAGAAACGAAAATGAACAGACGGAGTCATTTTCTACGGTTGCTTCCTCAGGTACGGAAATGAAGGATTTAACAAACGGATATTCATTTCCTCGACGGATAATCTTCAGAAACGAAAATGAACAGACGGAGTCATTTTCAACGGTTGCTTCCTCAGGTACGGAAATGAAGGATTTAACAAACGGATATTCATTTCCTCAACGGATAATCTTCAGAAACGAAAATGAACAGACGAAGTCATTTTCAACGGTTGCTTCATCAGAGTTGGAAATGAAGGATTAAACAAACGGATATTCATTTCCTCAACGGATAATCTTTAGAAACGAAAATGAACAGACGGAGTCATTTTCAACGGTTGCTTCATCAGAGTTCGAAATGAATTGGGTTAACTCTAGATACATGACAGAACTTGCTGTGATTTCTGTGCACTAAACTCCTTAATTATGTATGCATCTATAATTACGTAATTCCTTGCACAGTCCGCACAGTTTGTTTTGTAATGTTTAGGGGAAGAAAATCAAACCTGTGATGAGGGTGACTAGACTACCATAGGGTTCTTTTGATTAGATCGACAGATGATCTTTTTAAATAGACCACCAAGGAGTCTTTTCAGCTATATCATCACATGATATTCCTAACCAGATTTTTGGATCAATCTGTTTAACTAGACCACTCAAAAGGTCTAATTATGGAATAGTACTTTACAATCCAAGGGACTTAACTATTACGTAGAAGCCCATTAAGGATTTAAGGTAGTACCTTTGGGTATCCTCCTATGAATCCCTTATACGAAGATATGGAAGATTCTACGAGGATTTGGATAACAAAATTTGGACCACACAAAAACATAAAAAAAGAACACATAAGCACATAATTGTTTTCTTGGTTATTAATTGTTATTATCTTGTTATTGATTGATATTAACTTGACGTCGATTTGAACATGGGTATTCAAGGCATACCAGGAACCCAGTCGATGGACTTCAACGTCCTCAAGCATCTATCTGAAAAGATAAGATGATCTTCCAAAAATTCGATTTCGTCTTCATGGAGATGCAATATTCGAATTAAGGTACACAACAATTAAGGACTTACGGAAATACCCTTAGGTACCCCATTAAGGAGTGGGTATTCGTCCAGAGTTGAAACTTGCGCCTTGTACTTCGTTTCCTTGGAAGAAACGGGTACTTAGGATTTTCGTGGAAAACGCAAGAGACAATAAAATGGAAAATTTTGGGGATAGTCTGTTCTTTAAGGAATACGGTTCCTTGATTGTCGGTATGGTAGGGGATATGTTGTTTATACATGCAACCACATAAACATATTGCAATGTAAATAAAAGATTTATTTATAAACAACATCAACAATTGTTGCATGGACCTTGACAACAAAAGAAAATAATACATAAAGCTTGATTATTTCAAAACAGCGTTGTCTTCCATTCGGTCAGATGCTCATCCCTGCGCTGGATTCGCATTAGCAAGCTTTGGGCAGTTTCTTCGGAAATGGCCCATCTCGCCACAGTTGAAGCAAGAACCTGGTGGAAAACGACCTTGAGCAGGATTGTTGTTAACTTGATTAGGTGCAGCTGCAGTTGGGCAAACCATCGCTGTATGACCTATAAGTCCACAAACTTGGCATGTGCGGCACTTCACACCAGCATGATGATGTAGGCTACATTGGTTGCACAAGGGTGCAGTTCCGTTGTAGGGCTTCCTAGCAGGGGGTTGAGCTGGTTGGTTGGGGACGGCTTGACCATTGTGAGCGACCACGATTAAGTTCTGAGAAGCCTTTCGCTTCTTTGACTTCTTAGGGGATCCAGTCTGTTCATCCTTGGGTTTTGATTCCTCGACCGGTTTCTTGTCACTTTTTCGGAAAAGTTTACCTTTCTTGATCTGAGATTCAGTCAAGGTAGCGGATAGCTCAATGGCCTGTCTAACTGTAGTGGGATTACTACCAGTCACAATGTCTTGTACTGAGTCAGGGAGGCCATCAATGTACTTTTCGATTGCCTTATCCAAAGGCGTGACCATGTTTGGGCATAACAGACTTAACTCCTCACAACGGTCCGTGTAGGCTCGATGCTCACCGCTATCTTGCTTAAGATCGTCAAATTCCCTTTCCAAGGCCCTGATCTCGTGACGAGGACAGAATTCCTTCATCATCAGAGCTCGAAGCTCTTCCCACGTTTGAGCCAGTGCCACATTGGCACCCCTATCTCTCATCACACCGTTCCACCACGTCAAAGCTCGTTTCTCAAAGACACTAGATGCGAAATCTACCTTTCGCTCGTTTGGACATTGAACATGTCTGAAGGTGCTCTCTAGACTCTTGAACCATTGCAGAAGTGCAGTCGCTCCTTGAGACCCAGAAAACTTTGATGGCTTAGCTGAGTTGAACGTCTTGAAGTTGCAGGGGACATTGTTGTTGTTAAGAGCCTGGTTACATTGAGCAACGATGTTCGGGATTGCAGCAGTCATTTGCTGTGTAATGACAGCTACCAGTTCTTCAATGGGTACCTGATTCTCGCATCGTAGAGGCATTCTTAAAGGGGAAACAAGAGAGGAAACAAGTGAAGTGGCATTGGGTAAGAATAGGATGTTACAAATACCGACCAAAAGCATGGGTGATGGTCATTTGTTTGAACCACGAAGCAAACAAACGACACACAAAGGCTGAATCAAAGTAAATAGGTCCTCATGATGTATCGCGAAGACATGCTCGCCTATAAGTGGACACTCACCCCAAGAGTTCCCAAGTAAGAGTGACTGGTCCGATACTGCGGATTTGTACGAACACTCTAGCCTTAGACAGAAAACTCAGGGTACAGGCACCCACCCTTCTAGTTTGCACGTGTTCACATTATTTGGACCCAAACTCTGACGAGATTTTGAAAACTTTGAAGGTTCAAAACCTTATAATAAATCATCCTAGAACAGATGATTAGTTTTCAAAGCGGATTCGAATTTTGTGTCCTTATTGTGGTCGTCACTTAAAGATAAGTGACGGTATTGTTTTAAAATCTAAACACAAGAATCTTGTGTTAGGGTCCTAGGAAGGTTATAGTCTAGGTCAAAGCATTACTAATAACCTAATTCCCTATAGCCATTGGCTCTGATACCAACTTTTCTGTCACACCCCGACCACGTAAAACAACAAAACGTGGCGGAAACGTCGGGGAGTGTTGTAACAGAATCATTGTTTCACAACCATGGATTTAAACAGTTTTGTTTTATTGAATTGAATGTATTACATTACATTGGAATTAGAAACAAAACATGAAAAAATAGACTTTCATTGTTATTAACTCACTAAGGCCTCGTCCAATCCTATGTGAGAGTACACAAATATCATCATCAAGCATCATCAACTATTGTACCTGAAACACATGTGAAAATACATCAGCATAAAAATTCCGACGAGTACATAGGTTTTGTATGAGTGTCAGATTCATGGCTCGTTTTACATGTTGCAATACTTATTTAAAAACCTTGTTTTGAAAAGTATAGTATTGTGACATAATTAACCAACCCGAATCAAGTTGGTTATAATTGATAAAATCTTGTAGCCATGATTCTTAACTCCAAAACATTTGTTTAATTAAACCCAAATTGTAAATCGTTTTTGAAATAAAAACTCGAATAATATATATATCGTTAGAAAAACTTTGTAATATAACTTTGTTTTGATAACCTTGCCCAAGTGATCTAGATAACGCAACGATATATAATGTGTTAAAAACACTTATATATAGGAAGTACCAGCGGCGTATCCACCATGCCTTTAACACATTACACCCGCCCCGTTACCTAATCACTTCCCTAACCCAACGGTTCAAACAGAATTCAAACGGTTCATGTCAATCAACGGTTACAAATGGTTCACATAGTCAAGTAGTCACAAACGGTTCACATAATCAAACGGTTACAAACGGTTCACATAATCCAATGGTTACTAACGGTTCACATAATCAAACGGTTACAAACGGTTCACATGATCAACGGTTACAAACGGTTCACATAGTCAAGTGGTCACAAACGGTTCACATAATCAACCGGTTACAAACGGTTTACATAATCCAATGGTTACTAACGGTTCACATAATCAAACGGTTACAAAAGGTTCACATGATCAACGGTTACAGACGGTTCACATAGTCAAGTGGTCACAAACGGTTCACATAATCAACGGTTACAAACAGTTCAAAAATGTAAAACAATGTGTTCATATACTGGATAAGTGTATACAACAAAATGTAATATACGAAAATCTATGTGCTAGCATGTTAAGAGAATATACATAGCCAAACATAATGAAATCATGTACTAATAGTGTACTAATGAACATAGCAAGTATATGATACAAAAACATGAAAGTAACAAGTAGGCACATGTGTTCCACCCCAAAACAGTTTGAAAACAGTAAAAGAGGGGGCTATGTACTCAATTGAGATTGCTTAGAAGTCTTGAATAACTACCAAGAAAAGCTAGAGGGATCACGGAAATCAAACGGCACAAAGGGTCCAAGCAAGCAAATCTTGATCCAAATAGCTCAGGTATGAAGCAAATGCTTCAACTTAGAGCACATTAGATCAGATTTGTGTGAGTTGCAACAATGAAGCTTGGGGGTATTTATAGTTTTCGGACAACCGTTAAGATCGTTCCTCGATTCCCGAGCTTTAATCTCAACCATCCATGTGGGCACACTGATTTGGTAAACTAGGGGAGTCCAAAACCAGCCCACAAGATGAAAGAAACCATTTGCACAAGAGGGAAACAGCTGGAACAAGCTGGAATACATTTTTGCTGAGCTGGGGAGTCCTTACGGACCATATGGCTTTGTGCTTACGGTCCGTAAGCCTTGTGCAGGCCAGCAAGTTTCAAAAATGGCAGTTTTAGTCCCTGAAGCCCCAAACTTGGTTTTTGATGCGTTTTTGACACGTTTAAGCCCCGTTAACCCCATTTCAAAGCTCTAAAATGAAGTTAAAGTATAGGTAACTTAAAATATGCTCAAAAACATCTCGGATGTCGGTTCGTTTGGTCGTACGGTTGCGTTGTTCGGTTAATTACGACGGAAGTCGTAACGGACGCAAAAACGATCCAAATTACGCGACGAATGGAATTTTATCATGCCAAACACTAAAATAAAATATTTTAATGCTTACATAAATTTTTGGATGTCCGGATGTATTCAGAACGTAAGATATGCGCGAAAATGCAAACTTATGCACTTTTTGATGCTTTTAGTCCCTGAATGACCAAAAGTTTATTTTTGCGCACCAAACACCTCAAAGCCTATTTATAAGCTATGTAAAGGATATTTAGGGCATATTTAACTTATGATCAAGTTCCAGAAAGTTCGTTACAGTACAAATCGGCATACTTTCACAGTTTGTCGAATTTAGTCCCTGTAAGCGAATAAACTAGATTTCGGCACACCAAACCTTCCAAAACTTATTTCTAAGTTATGTAAAGGTTATTTAAGGTATGTTAAGCCTATGTCACTGTTCTGGAGTGTTTGTTGCATTAAACCGATTATGTTTACGCATCAGATCGCGTATAACCTTCCAGAAAGCGATTTAAAGCCCGAAACCGAACAAGGATTGATATGTGTAAATGATACACATATTTTTACAAATCCCAAGTATGAAACACAACATTTCATTGGTTTGGTATTTGTTTGATGGCCGCAGTGACACAGGTGTCACATCGTGGGTTTGCGGTGTTGAGTCAATTGGAATCTATGTGAAACTTGAATCTTTAATCTATGTGAATCTTGTTGAATCTTGAGTCTTAATCTATCGTGTGTGAATCTATATTGTGAGGCTTTGTGAATCTAGACTTATACGATCCTTTTGTCGAATCTTTAGATGTCTTCTCGAAAGCTATCCGACACTCTCTAGAGATCCAGGGAAAAGTCTCAGAGAAAGATGATGTCCTTCATGGCCGACCAGATTGCTCGAGTTGTGCCAAAGATCGTCTCTGAGATCCAAGGATCAAACACTCCTCCATCCTCTGTGGACTCGAAAGCCGAGAAGCTAAAGCCTACAAGGTTCAGCTACAAACATTTCATCTCCTGCAACCCTAAGCCTTTCACGGGCAGTGATGGGGTGACCGTTATGCTCGAGTGGTTTGACAGCATTGAGGTTACTTTTATCAACAGCGAGTGCCCAGATCACTTAAAGACTAGGAGTGCGACTGGAATGTTTCAAGGCAGAGCGTTGGAGTGGTGGTCAAATGAGATAAACATTCGTTAAAATGAAGAAGCCTATGCTCTTCCATGGGCTGAGGTGCGAGAACTAATGATGTTTGAGTTCTGCCCTCCCCATGAACAATTGAAGCTTGAAGAAGAGTTCTGGCACTTGAAGCAGATTGGCGATGATAATCTGGCTTATACTACCCGTTTCAAGCAGCTCAGCTTGATTGTTCCTCATTTGGTTTCTACTCCTAAGCGCATGATAACCAAGTACATCAATAGTAGCGCTATAGGAGATGCACCTCCCCATTATTCTCGGGGGTATTGTTAGGAGGATTCTAGTTTTCCTTGAGACTTGGGAAAACAACAAAGCATCGGGATACTTGGGCTATCACTTGTTGGACTGTGAACACTAGCATGGCTGAAACTATTTTGTTACATTTACATATGGATATGAGACTTTTAATCTATTATGTTGTTATTCAAACTTGTATACTCGCCGGTACATTTTTGTACTGACTCTATTTTAATACATGTTACAGGCTGACAGGATGCTAGGAATCGTGAAACAAGCTAGGATGGAACTTAGATACTCTACATAGCTAAATCTAGAAACTTTGAAACAATGTTTATGTTGGTTTTAGTTTGATACTATGTTTTGGTGGTTGATGTTATTTTAGACAATTGCATGAAATGAATCTAATTTATATTGAAACTATTTAGTGTTATGGATTCTCATGAGCAATCTGAATGCTTAGTGCTCGCACCCCGATGTTTTCGCCATCGGTTGGGGTGTGATAGCACTTGCCCAAGTGTGTGCTTAGTGTTAGTATAATATCGTGTTTATAAATTTAAAACTTGACTAATGCGTAAAATGGGCTTAAAATATTAATAAAATCATATTGCGCTATACGTACACCATGTTTTTGGCGTCGTTGTCGAGACACAAGGATTTTAAGAAATTTTAAAATCGACGGCCTAATCATTTTTATTTGTTTATTTGTTTTTTTAGGATTTTTCTTAGTTTTTCAATTTCTGTAGAACTCAGCACGGGCCTTGCTCAGCCAGACACGGGGTCGTGTCCATCTCTCTTACTGGCAATTCTGTTTTAAGTCAGACAGTAGCTGACCACGGGGCCGTGTCCACTCAACACGCCCTCGTGTCCAGTCCCCAGTTACTGAAAACAGGACCGTAAGATCCCGACGGTTTGTAAATTCTAACAAAAATATGGATGATATTGATTATTTTTACTTTCGCAACTCTTACGGTGAGTGGTGTCAAATATGTGGTGGATTCCATCAAGATTTAGAATGTTTCTAAATTATGAACCCCACTATTTAGACCCATCAATTTCCTGTAATCACCTTAGGATGGGCGAAAGTAAAAACGATCATTATTATCCAAACGAATGCCCTCAACCATCTCTTCCAACCAACATAACCTCCGAAGAATTATATCAAATAGAAGAAAGAATTCTCCTAAAAATAAAAGAAATAGATCTTTTGATGAAAACGAGGTATTCATCACAAGACAACAATCAAGGAGAATTGTTAAGGTCACATTCGCATTCTACCAACATCGACGACACCAAAAGTACCTCAACCTCTTGTAAAAGCATGAGCGATAGTCGTCCATGTGTCGATTGTGTCGTGAAGGACTCTCCATCAGCCCCCACCGATGCGCTCATAGACCTGAGCGATTTGACATACACCTTCTTTAAAAAGAGCCCGGATAAGGGGAATAAAGGTTGGTTTCGCCCACCGGTAAGTAGTTTAGGTTTTACCCTTTTCGATAACCTCTTGCATTCTTGTTTAAATCAAGAGCAATTAAGGTACCTTGGGCAATTCGATGTTGTTCCCTCCAGTAAGGAACCGCCCGATCCGAATAAAAACCTTAAAATAAGACGCCGCTTCATAAATACTCTAGCCATGGGGCCGTGCTCAGGTCAACACGCCCCATGCCCACCTCAAATCTCCCCATTATAGTTGGTTTTTGGTCAGGAACCAAAGATATCCCTTCTAAGATTTTGGTTGTGTGTTATACATTGAAATTAATCCACCACTACGCACAAAGATGGGACCTTAAAAGGTGTTTAGGAATATATGATAACGAATAGAGCCTTTCACGAGATATTTATTTATGCATCAATTAATTGATATCCATCTCAATGGATTAGCATTCCCAACATCAGAGGGAGATAAAAAAGCAGTTGGAAAAGAAATGAGTTGGTATAAATTATAACTGGTCCTCAAAACTAAAAGTGTGAACCAAAAGTTCAAAGAGTAACTCATTTACAAAGATTAGTGAATCTATTACCAGACGCATTTACTGACCTTAAAAAGGTGATTATGTCATATATATCAACTGCTAATGCTCCAATTAATATGAGTGTCCCAGAAGGACAACCACATGTTTGTAATGAGTCTATTGCACGTCTGAAGTGTGGTAGACTAGTTGATTCCAATAATAAAATTCCTCGAAAGTTGGAGCAACTAATTAAGATGGTCAAGTCGAGGTTATATTAAAAAGGTCTCCTGAAGAGATATTAGACATGATGGTTCCATAAGAACCACAGGTACCTGAAAGTAAAGAGATCTCATTAAATTGTATTATGTCTAAAAGTACATGGAATCAAAATAAAATCGACATCGTTATACTTTTGTATATAATATAACACTTTAAATGATTAAGTGATGAGGATCAAGATTTGAGATATGCCTATGAATATAAACATAGAAATGATTGGCCAAAATGGAAAGACGCAAATAAGGCAAAGTTGAATTCTCTAATGAAATGGAAAGTTTTCGGACCAACAGTCCATACAACTGAAGTTATGAAATATTTTGGATATAAATGAGTCTTTTATGCGAATCGTGTGAAAATCAAATTGAGTGATATAAGGAAAGATTGGTGGCACAATAATTTTTCGCAAAGACCTATGATTGATTTTGAGGAGACGTATTCTCCTGTGGTGGATGTATTGACTTTCCAATATCTTATTAGTCTGGTAATATAAAGAGAGAATCGATATGCGTCTTATGAATGTTATGTATCATTTTATACTGAAAGTTTACATGAAAGTCCTAAAGGATTAAATTATGTAAGTCATGTAAAGTAAGTTCTCGATAAGAATGTGATCATTGTACGCATATTCTGATTTGAATAGGTTATGATTATTTTACATGTTGGATATAATTGGAACTCCTGATGAGTTTCTAAAGCAATTGAGCGCTTAGAGGGTTAATTGAAACATCTTAACAATGTAATACTTGTGCACCAAGAAACATACATAGAAAACTTGTACCCGGTGATTGTGATATCTCAATAAATAGTGTACA
The DNA here is from genome assembly GCA_030545235.1 of Helianthus tuberosus. NCBI lineage: Eukaryota > Viridiplantae > Streptophyta > Magnoliopsida > Asterales > Asteraceae > Helianthus > Helianthus tuberosus. Next base: position 165,909,045 of record CM060447.1, read on the forward strand.
CGCATGGTACAATATGGATTTTAGAGATAAAAGCAAGTGTTCATGACATTTTTGCATATGATATAGATATCTATGTGTTAAATGGGCAAATTTATGTAGTAAAACTCCTAAAGAGTGAAAGCACAACATATTGGGATAAGATGGAATGAATTCCCTCATGAATTGATAATGCCAGAAGCATTGATGTCAAAACTTCAAGAACATACTATATTAAGTTGACAAATATGTATGGACTAAAATAGTCGGGTCGAGTGTTGTACAACTCGAGATATTCGCCTAAAGAGGGATATAAGTTTGATTAAATTAGCCATGTTTTATCAACATTCTACTTTTAAAAGTTCACTATAATCACATTTTACAGTGATGATGTCTAGGCATCATCGAGAGAAACTGTCGAGCTTTTAGAGGTATAATTTTTGAAAGACCTTGGCACGATCTAACTATTATTCGAACTACGGTTCGAGTATATATGTAATTATATTTTATCAATCCCTCAAGTACATCTAGAAGATGATGTTGGGATATTTTAATATGGACATAGTTGAACCTTAAAGTATGTTAAAGGCTCTTAAGTCACTTGTTATAAGAAATGTCTATTATCATCTCCTACCAAAGTAGAGGTTCACATTCTAGAAGTACCGTCGTTAAATGCATATGTGCATTAATATGTTTTGCTAGATATGTATGGTTATAATATCTTTCACTTGAGCTTATTGTCATGATATAGCCTTTGTCAAGCGAAATGACATTGGAACGAGTTCAAAGAAATATTTCAGGTATAAACGATATTTGATTATATTTTACTAACCCATCAAAACAAGTTTGGTTAGTCTTGTAGATCTGAGAATGTAACATAGCACAATTGTGGATCATATGATATTTGTTTTCGAGAGGAATCACCAAGAATCTCATACAACATTGCTCAACATAAGGGATTGTACTTCAATGGATCAAGCGACATTCTACTGGATACAAAAGCTTTGAGCAACTTTCAAGGAAGATCGACACATGTTACTTAAATGCTACTTATTCAAATGAGGGGAGTATCATACAAGTTGCATTTTTCCCTTCACTAACTAAGTTTATTCCATTTGGAGTAAGGTTTTTAATACGGCAACATTATCAGGGGGAGACAATACGCGCTGCACTCCTTTTCCCTTAGCTATGGTTTTGTCCCAATGGGTTTTCCTAACAAGGTTTTTAACGAGGCAGCATCTCCACACGTATTTGGTTGATAACCAAGGGGGAGTGTTATAAATAAATATTGTTATGGTTATCAACTCCATATATAGATGTATCTTGCTTAGACCGTGGGGTATGGTGGGGCGGGGGTTTGGGGCATGGGTTGACACGTGGATTATAGGGCACTCAATACACAAACCCAAGTTCATAGGGGTATGGTGGACGTGGCTGGGCTGGCGTGGCCAAGCCACATCATTTTTTTAATATATATATATATATATATATATAAACCATTAAAAACTACATAAACATACATAATAATTACAAAAAACATAGTATCAAAATAAAAACAATCATTCTTCGTCGTCTTCGTCGGTTTCGAACCCAGGAATCGTTGAAACATGATCCACCAAATCAGATCGAAGGTTGTGATGTATATCCCTTGACTTGATCAAAAATTCATTTGACGATTTATCTTCGTCTGTAACTGTTACATTATCTGGTTGAGGGTCATCGTCATCATAGTAGGTAACGACCGCTCTACCTTCATCCTCCAAAACATGTTGTGAAGAATGATACAGGCGTACATCACGTTTCCAATCTGATCCTTGTCCTATAGTCGACAAGGCATTGCCAATATTTGCCACCTTTTCTTCAAAACACCGAACGCTCGCTCGACGTCTTTACGTGCAGCCATTTGGACCCTGTTAAACTTTAATCTCTTTGGATCTATGGTACCGTGTCTTGTGAACGATTTTACGAAAACCCCCCACTCCGGGTAAATCCCATCAACTAGGTAGTACCCATACACGTACTCAACCCCGTTTACAAAGAAACTTCCTTTGGGTCCTATACCATTTACCCGATCATTGAAAAGGGGCGAGTGGTTTATGATGGTAATATCGTTATGTGAACCTGGCATACCGAAGAACGCATGCCATATCCAAATATATTGGGACGCAACCGCTTCAAGCATGATGGCTGGCATCCCGTGAAATCCACTCGTGTGAGCGCCTTGCCATGCAGTTGGACAAAGTTCCCAAGGCCATTTCATACAATCTAAACTACCTAGCATCCCGGGTAGCCCATGATAATCGGCGTGATGTTCCAATATTTGTTGCATGTCACTGAACGAGGGCTTTCTCAAATATCTTTTCTTATAAAGTTCTAAAATACACGAACAAAAGTTGTGAAGACTTTCTCTAGCTACATGTGCAGACATTTTTAAATAGTCATCCATAATGTCCGAACTATTGCCGTACGCTAACTGTCTAAGTGCGGCCGTGACCTTTTGCCACATACTAAATCCTAATTGCCCGGTTACATCCGGTTTTTGTTGGAAATAAACATACTTCTCCTCAAGATCCCTAGATATCCTTAAAAATAAGTTTCTACTCATACGAAAACGACGCCTAAACATTTTTTCATCATACTTAGGTTCGGCTGAGAAATAATCGCTTTCCAACAAATTGTTAGCGGTGTGCCGTTCACGAGCGATGTACCTCCTCCGTTTAGGTTTCGAAGTCTCTTTCTCATCATCTTCCACGATAGCTTTCACCACCGTCGCGATCGTTTGTAGAAATATTTCCACATCATCGTCAGATAATGATGACGATTCACTTGAACTTGAAGAACTCATGGCAAGATTGTGTTTTATGTGTTTGATATTGTGTGAAAAAAATGTTAAATATGGTAAGGTATTTATATAGGAAAAAAAAGTTTTTTTTTTTAAATTAATGCCCAACGGCTAGCCCAAACGGCTAGTTTTGTTGGCCAATGACATCCCGCCATGTCAGGCTCGTAGCCCCGCCCCACGCCCGGGCTGAAACCCCCGCCAATGGGGCCACGCCGAAACCCAAACCCAACCGGGGTGGTGACTTGGGCGTGTGTACCCAACCCACACCCCAACCCCCGCCCCATACCTCATAGTCTTACCACGTTTCCCACTCCTATATATATTTCTTGTGTTTTATTGTAAATACACTCCATGAATAATATAAAGATATTTCTCCTTACATCTTTTTCTTATATTTTCATTAATAATAATAATGAATTTAAAAGTAGCCTATGTAACAAAAATTCGCTCTCTACGAACATTAGGGTTACATATTATTTCAATTAATAATTTCATTCACGACTCGATAAACCAACCACTTCTGGATTGACCCAAACCTCAAATCTCTCTCACCGATCCTCTCCATCTTCTTCTCCACCACACTCATGGCGTTTCCATACATGGAAGCTGTAGTCGGTATATATTCATCACTTTCATTCTCTTAATTACCGTGCTCAATTTCAGAAATTACGTTCTCTCATTTCTTTGTTAGGGTTTTACGATTGCTGTTGTTACTAAGGCCTCGATACTGATATTGATTCGATTATTCGTGTTCAAAAGTTCGATACTTTGATCTTGTTGTTCGAATAACTGCTAGGGTTTATGTATGTGGTAGTGTATTCTCATTGCTTGTAGTGATTGGGGACTTATGGATGATTAGAGATATAAATTACTGAAAATAGAAGTGTGATAGTTGTTATTTTAGTACTGATGCTACTGATATTGCTACTGTTAGTAATGTGCAAGGGAATTTTTAATAGTAATTGTTTTAAATATTCTCCACAATGGTTAAATCTGTAACAAGTTCACAGCTTTATTGAATTTGTTAAGGTTTCTAATGATGTTGCTAATTGTACGGTTTATATTGCGTGATAACTGTGTGTGATGTTGTCTTTGTTACTGACTTAATGTGGTATTGCGGTTTAGGTATTCCGATTTTCTATGAGCTATGTATTGTTTCTGTGACTTATAAATCTGATTAGTACTGAATCTTTGCTAAGATGTTTATTCTGGTTTTGGCGAATGTTTATGATTTGATGTGTTAGTTTGAAATATGGAGCGTGTCGCTCTATCACTTATCTGCAATGTTAGTAATGTGCTAGTGGATTTTTACTCATAATTGTATTGAATATTCCCTAAAATGGTATATCTGTAACAAGTTTACATATTTATTGAATTTGTTAAGATTTTTATTGATGTTGCTAGTTGTACGGTTACATTTTGCGCTAACTGTGTGTGATGTTGTCTTTGTTGATGACTAAATCTCTGCTAGGATTTTGTTTTGTATTGGTTTGAAATATGGAAGTACGATTGTTGTTTGTTGCTTTATGGTTTTGGGGAATGTTTTTGGGTGTAATTATAAGCTTAATTATAAGCTTCATGATATAAATGAAGTAAATATCTTTTATGACGATTGCTGTTAATTTCCAGGGTTCATGATATTGATGTACATCTTTGAGACGTATCTAGATTTGAGACAACATGCCGCTCTCAAGCTGCCAAACCTTCCTAAAACATTGGAAGGGGTGATTAGCCAGGAGAAATTTGAAAAATCTAGAGCTTATAGTATTGACAAAAGGTATTTTAAATGTTCACATCTTTTATTTTCGTGCAAGGGTCATGCTCGTTGAATATCCTGATTGTTTTTGCGCAACTGTTGAATTAATTTTTTATGGTTTTTTCTCTCGTTTTACAGTAATTTTCACTTCGTTAGCCAGTTTGTAACAATAGCGATGGACTCTGCTATTTTGCTCTATGGTGTTTTGCCTTGGTTTTGGAAGGTGGGTAGTTTAGTCTGTCCTCTATATTTTTCTTGCTACAACAGATTTATAGCTTTATTAACAACTTTTAATCGTATTTCTGAAATTGTCACAGAAATCTGGTAGTATTTTGGAATCCACTGGCCTTGATGCAGAAAGTGAAATATATCATACACTCGCATTTCTAGCTGGTGTTATGATTTGGTCTCAGGTACGTATTTAATTACTTATTTGCTAGAACTTTAATTACTGCGTAGCTATAACTTTATTTTTCATTAATTAATTGATCGTTTAAAACTATATTTTTACTTATGTAGTTTCACTTCTTGTTGACATGTTTTTTATTTCCTTTGTGCAGATAACAGACTTGCCATTTTCTCTCTACTCAACGTTTGTAATTGAGGAGCGACATGGTTTTAACAAGGTATTATACAGTATGACACCTGTTATTTTCTAGAGTTACATTTTTTACGTTAGATATCATGTTCATGATAACCGGTATTTGTAATTACAGCAAACAATATGGCTGTATATTCGAGACATGATAAAGGGCATGATCTTGGCTATAGTAATAGGACCACCCATTGTAGCTGCCATTATTCTAATAGTACAGGTACTGAATGTTCTTAAGATTTTAGTTTTTTTTTTTTGCAATATTTTATAGCGAGTGTTTTTTTATTGCAGAAAGGTGGTCCTTATCTTGCTATCTATCTTTGGGGGTTTATGTTTGTTTTGTCTCTCGTCATGATGACAATATACCCAGTATTAATTGCACCCCTTTTTAACAAGTTTACACCGGTAAGAATTCTAGGTCTAAAATCTTTTTTATTTGTTTGCTTAAATACGTTCTCTTTCTGAGAAATTTGTTTTGTCTTGTTACCAAAAAATAGTTACCAGAAGGCGAGCTTAGGACAAAAATTGAGACCCTTGCTTCATCTCTCAATTTCCCTTTGAAGAAGCTGTTTGTTGTGGATGGTTCTACAAGGTCAAGCCATAGCAATGTGAGGATCTCTTTTTAATAAAGACGTCCACAAAATATTATAGATATATCAAGAAAGTAGTGTGATATGTAATTTAGTGATTTTGAGTGAAGTGTTTATATGGGAGATGATCTTTGTTGTATCTCCTGGTTTTGTATTGACGTATTTTTTTGTTGCTCTGCAGGCATACATGTATGGGTTCTTTAAAAACAAGCGAATTGTTCTTTATGATACTTTGATTCAGCAGGTAATTTTCTTTATGTTCTTATCCTTTGGTAAAATAGGCCAGTGAACGTATTATATGACCCAAGTACCTAACAAACTGTGCACTTCATTTTATATCATCTTACGTGGGTTACCTTAGGGGGTGTATGGATTGCGTGTTGAAAGTGATTATGTGATATATAATCAGATGTAAGAAAGGGGGTGTATGGATTGCGTGTTGAAAGTGATTATGTGATATATAAATTTAGATATAAGAAAGTAGGCTGCAAAGGATGGTGTTTGGTTGTGCTTCTGCTGTTTGATGCAATGATGTGATACAATCAGATAATTTGATGTGTTATCTAGAAGATTCAGAAGTAAAGTAGTAAACTAACCAAAAAAACTGATTTGAATAATCATGTTTGTATAAACTACTATTAAACTAATTATCCAAGACTGATGACATAACGCTACAGCAATCAAGGAATCAGAATCAGATTTCCTCTATCCAAACACTCGAAAGTGATCATTTGTGATTTTTGAAGACACAATAATTAGATCTTGAGTTTGCAAACGCAATTCCGAACACCCCACCCGTATTCGAGTCTTTAGTCAGCTTGTATTCTTTATCCACTTTGTTGCAGTGGATACACTAACTGGTAACAGCATTGGATCAAACCATGTTTGGGTATTGATGAGCCTGTTCTTTTTCTCTGTTTTTTTCGCTACAGCATCATCTTTATGTGGTAGTGTATGCGTATATGATGCTACATAAATCTTAGATCTAAGTGATCTAACTATACTTTTCGGTTCCAATACGTTTTCCTGTATTACTTTTTATTTGTTGAGGAATGAGTGTCTTTCTGTTGAACAAAGTGCATGTTTCTTATTGTATTTATATGGTTAACATGGTATGGTATATACAGTGCAAAAATGTGGAAGAAGTTGTTGCTGTGATTGCACATGAACTTGGTCACTGGAAACTGAATCACACAATGTATTCATTCATTGCTGTTCAGGTGTGTTCTATTTTTTGGGTATTGCATGCTTAATTATTAGTGTTATGATTTACTTTGAGGAAGTATGCGACTTTGACTCTAAATGGCTATTTGATCTTATGATTGACTGTGAGGAAGTATGCATTTGTCTTTTACAACTTGCTTACTTTGCAGGTTCTTACACTCTTGCAATTTGGAGGTTACACACTTGTAAAGAACTCAAAGGATCTATTTATGAGTTTCGGGTTTGATACTCAACCAGTCCTCATCGGGCTTATATTATTCCAGGTACACTGCTATTTATACTAATTAAGTATGAATTCAACATATGGGTTTTAAGTCTGTTTGATACTCAACTAGTCCTCATTGGGCTTATATTATTCCAGGTGCACTGCTATCTATACTAATTAAGTATGAATTCAACATATGGGTTTTAAGTCTGTTTCTGGATTGCATAAATCTACTTTTTTTATCCTAAGTTGTTGACTAGAGATACGGTTGGTTATTGAGGGGTTAATTAGGTCTCTTTTGTGAAGATGTACGGTATATATATTTTAAAAATAACTCGAAACTTAACGTAAGAATCTGAAGCTGGTACAAACTGTGCTATTGCGATACTAATCTCAGTCTTCAGTTTTCACCCATAAAACAATTTACAGTTCGATAGAAGAATAATCTTGCCAAATGATTAATTTTTTTTCTGATGCCAAATTGTTGTTTTCGTTATTGATAAATAAATAACGTCACTACACGAAAATTATTTCTAGTCCTGAGGGTATTTATTTTTTGAGGTTTTAGCGTAGTAAGTTTTATGATTTTGAATACACTTTGGATGACATTCCAGCCCGTTTGATTTATTTAAACCGTTTTCTTTCGTTAAATATTTCATTTTGACACTCTTTAACCTATTTAACTTGTTAGATACAAAACATAACTCGGATTGACCCATCTGTATTTTAATGGGTCGAAATTGTCGCAATGCCACACGCCCACACCTAAATGTGGTCTAATGATGTGCTGCTAATGTTCTTATAATATAACTATAGTATAATTTGTAATTGCAGCACACGATAATTCCTATCCAGCATCTTGTAAGCTTTGGCCTCAACCTCGTGAGCCGTGCTTTTGAGTTTCAGGTAGTTTATTTTTTTATTATATTAACTTCCAAATTATGTTTAACTTTGCTCTCTTCATATGGTTTGTCTGATGCTCTGGTTATCATGGTTTTATTTTTCTTAAATTTAGGCTGATGCTTTTGCAAAGAATCTTGGTTATTCTAAACCGCTACGAGATGGGCTAGTTAAACTACAGGTATATATTTTTTTCTTTTTGAATTTTGTGGTGTCGGTTTTTAGCTCTACTCAATCCATCCAAAAAAATAAATGCTATATTTAATAAAGTATTTTTAGTAGTTAAAGTAATAAAATACCAAGTCAATGTAAATAAATACTTCAACAATATAGTATTGGTTTTCTAGTTTTCTAACTATAATTAGCTCTTCTGATTTTTTTAAATGTACAAAGTTTGTTGGTAATTTTTAACCCAGTGTGGAATGTGTTGACCTCAATAGTTCTAGGGTGTTCATAAATTATATTTGACTAAACCACCCAAACCAAAAGCTAGTCGGCTGGTTCGGGCGTTTGAAACTTGGAACCGGCTGCTTAACCTTTTTATATATTTATTGCTGCAAAACCGGCCAACCCACCCAAACCGACCGGCTCGTTTCTCAAACCAATAGTTAGCAACCCAGTCCATAACTTTTTTGTCAAAACTAGCCGAACCGGACCTGAATGTCTCCTATTTGTCCTTTTTACAGCTCTACATATATGTATTTCTTGATCAATATATGTTTATTAACGGAATTATGAATTTGCAGGAGGAGAATTTGTCGGCGATGAACACAGATCCGTGGTACTCTGCTTATCACTACTCTCACCCTCCACTGGTTGAAAGGTTAGCTGCCATAGATGAAGCTGATAAGAAGGCAGATTAACAAAGACTATACGGAGACATAGTTTCAATAGGCTAAAACAATTCTCTACCGACTACAATGTTACCTTTTTTATCCTTTAAATTTAATACATTTTTGAGTTTTAGACTTGGAAATGATTTCGAGGAAGTGGTGAAAGGTAAGTTATATCATGTAGATTGTGATCCAACATTCAATGTTTTAGTTGCATCGTGTTTTTAGTTTCCGGGTCTGGTCTAAAATTCACATTACGCTCTGAGGCGTTTCTGTCCTGAAAGTTGAGGCATGAGGCGAGAGCTTCATGTATGGCAGATGATGTGTGTGTATAACCAAAAAAAGCGTTACCTACAATCAAACGATCCATTTCCCACTTTACATATAAACCTTTCTATTATCATGCATATCATTCATAATTCATCGACCCACATGTGAGTAAGGTGGTGTTTGTTTTTTGCTTCTGGTCACTTGTGTCTGCGCCGTGCAGACGCACGCAGATGTTTGAAGTCTGCAGCTTGTTTGTTTTCCGGAAGATCTGCAGACCAAAAACGTCTGCCTCATCTCTTCCCCACGCAGACATGGCCTTAAGTCTGCGGACCTCTTCTCACCTCTTCTCCTGCCCACAGACCTGCATCACCTCCACCACCTCCACCACCACGTCTCTGCCACCACCTCCACCACATGCACCCCCACAAAACAAACACCACCTAAAACCCCCAAATCGAAACCACCACGTCTCTGCCACCACCTCCGCCACCACCTCCACCTTCTTCCCTGCCACCGCCGCCGGTGCGGCTCCCAAAACCCCCAAATCGATCGCTAACAAAACCCCCAAATCAAATCGTCATCATCGGTTATCATCATCATCATCATCATCGATCCCTAACAAAACCCCCAAATCGAAACCATCATCTGTTATCATCATCATCACCATCATCTTCATTGCATACCTGAGCTTAGTTCCAGTGGGTGTTCGGTGGAGGAGATGGAAGTGAGATGGTGGTGGTGAGTGTTTGGTGGTGGTGGTGGTGGTGGTTGCGACGGGGGTGGTGCTGGTTGCGACGGTGGTAGATGATGGAGGAGGTGGAAGTGAGATGGTGGTGCTGAGTGTTAGGTGGTGGTGGTGGTTGCGACGGGGGTGATGGTGGGTGCGACGGTGGACGATCGATGGTTGTGGTGGTGGTGGATGGTTGAAGGCAGAGAGAGAAGTTTTGTGGTGTGTGTTGTGTGTGTAGAAGATGTTTTTGTAGAAGTAAAAAAACAAACCCTCTTCTCCTTGCAGACTGTTGACTTTTGGTCCACCTCTTCTCCTGCAGATGCCTGCATATGTGGTCCGCAGACTGCAGACCTTTTCCCGCAGAAAAAACAAACACCACCTAAGACTACAAGGCGTGGAGGGCTTGAAAAATGGGCGTTATTCGATATGTGAACGCCATGTCAGTGCACGTCAGAATAGTGGCGTGGTGGAAGAGGGGGGGGGGGGGTATGGGAAGAGACGTGGAAGAGTGGCGTTATTCGAAACGTGACACTTATTTTTTAATATTTGTATTTAATAATTATATGTTATCTATTAATTTTTTTTATAAAAACTAGGGTGTTACACCCGCGCTTCGCGGTGGGGCGACACGATTTTTGATCCGATACAAAAGTATGTCGACACATGTCTTACATCAAGTGGGAAACTCGATTAGAAAAGTATTTACAAAGTAAAAAGGTTGTCAGTGTGAATGCTAATCAACTTAAGTTTATAGCAAAACGTAAATAAAAATAAAGACGTCAAAGTTGATTAAAAAGTATTTAGAAAGTTAGGAGGTTTTAAGAGTTAATGCTGAAAATTAAATGTTATAAGTAAAAAAACAAAACCACAAAAAAAAAAAAAAAAAAAAAGAAAGAAAAAAATTGTGAAAGAGGTAAAAGCGTAAAGTTTAAACGTTGACGAAAACTATAAATTACAAAAGAACTTGGTATTTAGGAAACAAAAAACAAAGCATAAGGGCCGAAAACGTACATTACAAGAGATGGAAAAAAATACGTAAGTGCAAGGGGTAAAAACGTAAAGTTAAAAAGTTGATGAAAAATGTAAATTGCAAAAGAAGTTGGTATTTAAGAAACAACACACAAAGCATAAGGGCCGAAAACGTAAATTAAGAAAAAAAGAAAAAGAAAATTCAAAGTTTGCTAGGAAAAAACAAAAAAAAAAAAAAAGAAAAAAAAAGTTTTCACCGACATAGCCCTTTTATAGTATGTATAATAGCATTATTACTAATATAATAATTATCAATAATAAAAACACTTACAAAATTTAAATTAAAAAAAAAAGATTACATTACTCGTACGCTTATATGTTCGGATCGGTAAAACGTTGTTGGTTCGGTTGAGACCTTTGAGGTGAAGTGGTGTTCGGTAGTTCGCCAAAACCATAGGTGTTGTTCGGATTAAAGTTGTTATTTGGATGCATTACTTTTTATAAAAAGTTGAGTTTTTATAAAAATGAAGGTTGAGAAGGAGTTGGGTAGAAGAGGGTGAGGTGAAAATGTTTTTTTTTTTTTAAATTATGTCGTTGGAGCCCAACGGCTAGTAACCACATCCAATCAAAGCACGTCAACACTCATTTAACATCAGCCCCGTCCACAACGCGGGGTTCGGTGTGGTGTGTGTGGCGTGGAAGGGCGTAAACGCCGCACTTCCACGCCCACACCGTGTGGTCTAAGGGTTGTTTGGTAGCCTTGTGCTTAGCCATTAAGAGGCCTTACCGATTAAGGGACTGTTTGTTTACCTCTTAATGAGGCTCTTAATGGTCCACACCTCTTACTGGTTCAGCACTTAATGGTTCAAACTGTTTGTTTCACGAGCAGATGTCTGAATGGTTCAGACATTTGCCTCTGAATGGTTAAGCATTATATATAGTTTGAATGGTTAAGACATCTAATCTGAATTGGTCAGACATTTGCGTCTGAACGATTAAACATTATACAGACTCTTAATGGTTCAATACTTAACCATTCAAATGTTGCCAAACAGCCCCTAAGAGGTAGCCACATAATGGGTCAACATGTTTCTAAAACTTACTCATTAAGAGGCTTCATGAATCATTAAGAGGTGTTTTTTTAAGTGAATTAAACATACTCTACATCTGACCGATTTAGAGGTAGCCTCTTAATGGAATCATTAAGAGGCTACAAAACAGCCCCTAAGTGTCGCCTCGAGGCCTTTAGATGTTTTTTCGGTCGCACCACACACATTTAATACCACGACCTAAGATTTGAATAGGATGGATCTAAGAAAAACTTGACAATTTTATATATACCTCAAAAAACTTGTATAATACATTATTTGTCTCTTTTAAGAAACATTTTTATAACGGTAAAATGATAAACTAAATTGTTCCCAGATAACCTGCATCTTACAGGATTTGAACTCTCCATCTCTTGAATAAGAGAGAAACCTGCTAGCATGTTCCTTGGAGATGTAAATAAACTAAAGGATAAATTACATTTTTCGTCCTTTATGTTTGTAGCGGGTTTCAATGGATGACCTTTAACTTTAATAATTACAATCATAGTCCTTTATTTGCAAAACATGTTACACCTTAGGTCCTTTGACCCTAACCTGGTTAAAACTTTCAGTTAAATAATGCCATGTGCAATACATGTGAGGGCAATATAGTCATTTAATAAAAAAACTATAATAATTTAAAAACTTCTAAAAATATAAAGCTAAATAATCATCATCATCATCATCATCATCATCATCATCATCATCTCCCTAGTCTCTCTCTCTCACACACACTCTCTCTCTACATACCACTCCCACAATCATCTTCTCCATCCAACCCACCACCATATCTCCACCAACCACCACCGTATCACCACCACACCCCCTCACAAAACCCCAACTCAAAACCCTAATGGAATTACCAGATGAATTAGGGATCGATTCGCAGATCTCCCTTCGATTCCTTCAAATTCCTACTAACTAATAACATAAATATATGAAGACGATGGTCCTGGCAACCAGAATGATCGATGTTTTTTTTCACCATCGATGCGGTTTTTTTTTTCACTATCAACCAAAGATAGCAACCAGAATGATCGATGCTGTTTTATTTTCACTATGGGAAGGAAGAACCATAGTGAATCTCGCTTTGGCTTTGATGGTGTTGATAAAAGAATCGACTTTGGTTTATGGGTTCCATCTAGAACAGTTGCATCTGTATTTGGTTGATGTTTGTTGTTTTAATCAAAACGGTGAGAGGGTTTTTTTTAGGTCATAGAAAGATGTAGAGATTCTTTAATTTTTTTCTCCTTTTCAATTAATTCCAAATTTTAATTTGGGTGGGTGAGGCTTGATTTTTTAGGGTTTCATTCCATTGTTTACTTTACTCTATCAGCCCCTTTCGCGATTTGGAGTTGAACAACATCCATCCTAAATTAGGGCTCGATTCGTAGATCTCTAGACTTGATGTATTGAAGATGTTTCATGCTCAAGGAACTGCAAAACACACCTGTTGCATGCTTGCTGTTTTATCACTTCTTCTGGACATTTAGAGGTATGATTTTTTGTCTTTGTGCCATTCTCTACTCTAGAAATAGATACATCTGAAGAAGACATTATTAATGGAATTACCAGATGAATTGAAGTGGAAGAAGAATGTGTGGATGCTAGGAAAGTGATGATATCCATGGAGATTGGTTTGAAGAGACTGTTGTTTCGTGAATATGTATATAATATTATATATAGAGTAAACTGCAATTTTACCCCCTGAGGTTAGGGGTCATTGGCACTCTTACCCCCCTAAGGAAATAATTGCAATTTTAACCCCCACTGTTCACTGTTATGTCGCAACCTTACCCCCTAAGCTCAGTCAACGGTAGTTTGACCATTATATGCAAGGGTATTTTGGTAATCTTACCCTATATTTATATTTATTATTATTTTTATTATATATAGAGTAAACTGCAATTATTATTGATAAGTCTAGATCTGAACCTCCATCATCATCATCTTCAACCATCACCGTCGCCATCTGAACCGCCACAACCACCACTGCCGCCACAACTAGAAACATACAATTTTGGTGCAAAAGAAACAGCAAAAGACTGGAAAGGGGCCGGAACGGGAGGGAGCCGGAACGGGAATCTATGCCCAACTCGATCGGACATATTATGACAGTTTAAGAGCAAACTGAATAGTAAATACAATAACCAGCAACCAGCAAGAGATGAATTTAGCTTGAGAGGAACTTGATTTTGGCACCAAACGTGACCCATTTTGAGGCTGCAACAGGCCTGCAAAGCTGGAACAGAAAGGCTGCCAAAAGAGTGAATTATAGGGCTGTTTTGGGTTGCTGGTAGTTAGTTTTGGGACTGAAAGAGAGCCGAGAAAGGGGCTATTCTAAGGCTGATGATTCAGGCTTCAAAAGACAGAAGTTTGTGTGTGTTTGTAGAGGTAAACGAGAGGTTGTATGTGTGTAAATTTAACCAGCATAGCATTTGCTCTTCATTTCTAGTCCAAAAAGGTAAAGAGCTGGTACTTTTTTTTAATCATGAAAAAGTATGGTCTTGGCTTCTTTTTCTCCTTTTTCTTTCCCATCAAACAAATGTTAAATAGGGTGGCAGTGGTGGTTGTGATGATGGGTTTAGTTTATGAAGAAATTTGTGATTGAATTAAGGGTTTTTGGTGGTGGAATAAAACAGAGCATGTATGTGGGTTTAGAGTGGCGGAGGTGGTTGTTGTCTTACAGTGGTGATTATGAATGGTTTGGTTGTATGTATGCGTATGATTGGTGGCTGGGGTGTGGAGATGACGGTGGTGATTGTTGAAGATGAAGGCGGGTGGTGGGTTTTTTAAAGAGAGAGAGAGAGAGAGAGGGGGAGGAAGAAGATGGCAATGGTGGTTGTGGTGGTGAATGGCGGTGGCAGTGGTGGTTGAGGGTGGTGGCTGGAGGTGGCAGTGGTGGTTGTGGTGGTGAATGGCGGTGGCAGTGGTGGCAGGGGGTAAAATTACAGAGTAAACAAAACACAGGGGGTAAAATAAAAGGGTAAAATAGTCATTTCACCACCAAGTCAACAGATCAGTCAACAAAATTGAGCTTAGGGGGTAAGGTTGCGACATAACAGTGAACAGTGGGGGGTAAAATTGCAATTATTTCCTTAGGGGGGGGGGGGGTAAGAGTGCCAATGACCCCTAACCTCAGGGGGTAAAATTGCAGTTTACTCTTATTTATATTATTAAATGACTGTTTTGCCCTCACATGGGTTGCACATGATCTCACTTAACTGAAAGTTTTAACTAGGTTAGGGTTAAAGGACCTAAGGTGTAACAGGTTTTGCAAATAAAGGACTGTGACTGTAATTATTAAAGTTAAAGGTTATCCATTGCAACTCGCTACAAACATAAAAGACGAAAAATGTAATTTATCCTAAACTAAATAACAAACAAACAATTTTAGAATACTTCTATAATATTGGTGTGCTAACTGATGATTGGTCCTTATTTCTAATATTATTGATTTGTTGGCCTTTAAAAAAATCAGAATACATCATACATCAAATTTTCAGAAACTAGTATCAAAGAAACATTTTTATACTCAACTTGCTCTTTCACCATGTACCCACTTTTCTAGTTCCTTTCGATCAGGATTTATGGCCGTAACTCAAGGAAATACTCAAACTTTTTCACCATGGGTCTTTACTTTTTCATATTTTAAGATGTTTTCCTGGAAGTATACACCGAATACGCATTAGCAAAGCTAAATCTACAGGCACAATGTCGCTAAAGTCGATTTTCACTATCGTTGTAACTTCACCTAACACAAAAGTTTGTGCTTCCCAATTCAACAATTTCCTGTAATTCATTCAAGACATTTCAATGAATTTATTTATTAACTAAGTGGCTGTTTGGCAAGAATGGTTAAGTGCTGAATCAGCAAGAGAGAGATCTGAACCATTAAGTGCTGAACCAATAAGAGGTCTGAACCATTAAGTGCTGAACCGGTAAGAGGTCTGAACCGTTAAGTGTTGAACCAGTAAGAGGTCTGAACCATTAAAAGACTGTATAATACTTAACCGTCCAGAGGCAAATGTCTGACTAATTCAGATTAGAGGTCTTAACCATTCAGACTCAGTATAAAACTTAACCATTCATATGTAAATGTCTGAACCATTCAGACATCTGCTCGCAAAACAAACAATCTGAACCATTAAATACTGAATCAGTAAGATGTCTGAACCATTAAGAGCCTCATTAAGAGGTAAACAAATAGCCCCTAAAACTCTTAAACTTATTGAAAGTCATAATCCAAGAGATAGATCCAAATCTTGTACATATGAGAATCATACCATCATTTGCCAAGCAATTAACACAAACAACTATTAAGATGTATAATCTTTGAAGTAACAATATGACGATTTCCAAGTTTTATGTGTGAGAATAAGTGTGTTAAGTCAATAATTGTTTGTTTTTCGGTTTGTAAAGGTAGTCAAAGTACAAGGGTCAACTAATGCTTGTTAGTATAAATGAGGGGTCGATTGTGTCAATTTAGAGGTTTGGTTTGCTACTGTTGGTTAACGAATTAGAGCTCAGGTTAAATACTGGTTCATGTACTGTTTTAGAAATTAATTCAGTTTCTTTCAGTTTCTCTTGTAATTCTTTCGGTTGTTTTTCAATAAAGAGTGAAGCATTGATTCTTGTTCTTAAATTCTACATTCCTTTTGATCTGTGAGTTTCTTCTTGAGTGATTGTTCCGCAATATTTTTCACAATCGGTATCAAAGCCAAATTGGCTCGATCGAAGAAGAAGGTGAATCTATTTGATTAAGCGATTGAAGGTGAAGCAGGGTTGCCTAACACGTTAACTAATAGAGAGAAGAAAGTAATGATGGAGAAGGCACATAGTGCGATAATTTTGAGTTTAGGTGATCGTGTACTCCGAGAAGTTTTAAAAGAAACTACGGCTGCAGGAGTTTTGGCTAAACTTGAAGGTCTTTACATGACAAAGTCTCTTGCTAACAGACTGTATCTCAAGAAACGTCTGTACACATTTCAAATGTCATCAGAGAAGTCGTTAGAGGACCATACAGATGATTTCAAAAAAGTGCTTACGGATCTTGAAAATATAGATGTCGCAACCCCCGACCCCTTGCCCCGGGAGGCGGGCGGCCGCGAGCTACTCAGAGCAGTGGTATCAGTGTTTATTCAATTTGGAAGCGGAATTTACATCAGGGCCGTAGTTAGGAAATATTTTATCAGAGTAAAACACCTCATTTTATAAATAATAAACACATGGGTAAAATCCAAGTTTCCATTCATAATAAGTTTATAGGGATAAACCCTATTTTATTCAAATAAAACTTCTTCTTTATTTAAGTAACTTTTATAGCCACTTTTCCAAGCCTTCAGTGCTCTCCAGCTGGCTTCTATTTTGGCTTTCACATTTTGTTACCTGAAACGCGTTTAAAACATTTTTGTCAGTGAAAAATACTGGTGAGTGAATCCCAGTTTAATCAAAACAAGTTTTATCATTTTACAGTATTGAGGGCAATCCAGCAATTACATTTGTTTACATCTACTTTAATTACCACCCACGGTACTGTCAATCCTGACTTGTGGCCATGCTACTACTCACAGTGTAGTAACAAATTTTGTATACAAAACCCCAACATACCGACGATAATTGTAGAATTACAAATACTCAATCACTGTTAAATATAATTTAAAACAATTGAGGTTTTGTGAAAATAGTTTATAAAAAGAAGGATTACTCACATTGCTAATTTAGGTATTTCCTTGTGACTTCCTGGTTATAATCTATTAATTTAAACAATGTACACGCGTTAGTATAATAACCCAAATTTACATTAGCTATACCCTCCCCGAGACAGAACTCCAACGACTAAGTCAGGCAGAGCCTCGACATGCGTTACGGAGCACTAGATCAATCAGGCAGCGCATCTAATACGTAACCGGGGGTTATAATACTTACATTGAGGCAGAGCTTCGCTATTTAGTGGGTATTATGCCCGATTATTACTTTAGCTATTAGAGAATTTAGAGAGAATTCGAAGTTTTTGAATGAAAATCAACTGAAGCCGTGATCCCCTATTTATAGTGCTGATCGAGCACTTTGTCGCGCCCCGTGAGAATCGAAGGCAAAGCCACGTCGAGTCAATAGCCCCGCGAGAATCGAAGGCAAAGCCACGTCGAGTCAATCGAAGGCAAAGCCACGTCGTGATCCCCTAGGTGGAGTAGGGCCTAGCTTGGCTGAGTCAGGGATCTATCCACGTCGAGTCAATAGCCACGTGTCGGAACCGGGCTGAGCCTGGTGGCCAGCTTGTCGCGGCCCGCGACGGATTCAGTCAAGGGAGTCGCGCCCCGCGAGAGCCCCTAATTCTGGTTTTTATTTGATTTTTGTAAAAAAAAAAGGTATTTCGGGGCCGTTTTTCATATACGGGGTGTATTTTAGGACATATAGGGGTGTCATAAGTATTTTAGGAGAGTTGTTATATCCTCCCCACCTTGTTTTAGAACTCGTCCTCGAGGTCTACTGAAACAGGTGTGGATATTTCCTCTGCATCTCGGATTCAAGCTCCCAAGTGTATTCTGGTCCTCTCTTGGAATCCCATTTTACTTTGACTAGAACTAATATCTTATGTTTGAGATTCTTGATCTTTCTGTCTTCAATTTGTGGGGGTCTCTCTACAAACTTAAGTTTCTCATTTACCTCTATGTCCTTGAGAGGTACCACTAACGATTCATCTGCTAAACACTTTTTGAGATTACATACATGAAATACATCATGTATTCCTGCCATTTCCTCTGGAAGTTGTAGTTGATAAGCTACATGTCCTATTCTTCTAATTATCTCAAAAGGTCTAACATACCTGGGGCTTAGCTTCCCTCTTTTGATGAATCTAACTACTCCTTTCCATGGAGAAACTTTTAATAATACTTTGTCTCCTACTTGAAATTCCAATGGTTTTCGTTTGTTATCAGCATAACTCTTTTGGCGATCGCGTGCTGCTTTTAGTCTTTCCTTGACTTGAATAATCTTATCTGTTGTTTCTTGCACTATTTCTGGTCCAGATAATTGCTTTTCTCCAAGTTCTGCCCAACAGACCGGGGTTCGGCATTTCGTCCATAAAGTTCTTCGAATGGTGCAACATTGATACTGGTATGATAGCTGTTATTGTAGGAAAATTCTATTAATGGTAAATGATCGTCCCAATTTCCTCCGAAATCAATTACACAAGCTCTAAGCATATCTTCCATTGTTTGAATTGTCCTTTCGCTTTGTCCGTCTGTTTGAGGATGATAAGCTGTGCTTAGATTTAACTTGGTTCCCATTGGTTTTTGGAAACTAGTCCAAAAATGAGAAGTAAAACGGCTATCTCTATCAGACATAATAGATAAATGAATTCCATGTAATGAAACTATTTCATTTACATATAACTTAGCTAATTGTTCCATACTGAAAGTTTCATTCATCGGTAAGAAATGAGCAGACTTGGTTAATCTGTCTACAATCACCCAAATTGTATCATTACATTTTCTTGTTTTGGGTAATTTGGTAACAAAGTCCATTGTTATCAATTCCCATTTCCATACAGGCATTTCCAATTGCTGCAGTAAACCTGAGGGTTTCTGATGTTCAGCTTTAATTCCTATCCACCAGAAATTCTTTCTTAAGTCTTGATACATTTTATCACTTCCGAGATGTATTGTATACTTAGACTTATGGGCTTCTTCTAAAATTCGGTGGCGTAGGTTTCCTTGTTTAGGTATCCAAATTCTTTTCTTATGGAATCTCCAAATTTCATTTGTTCCTTGTTCTAATTCCTTAATCATTCCTTTTAATTTCTCAGTATCGTCCTTGATTACTGATTCTTGTATTGCTCTAATTTGCTCATTTAAATCTATTTGCAGGTTTAGTTTAAGAGAGCGTACTCTTCTTGGTTTTTCATGATACTTTCGACTTAAAGCATCAGCTACTACATTAGCTTTTCCTGCATGATACTGGATATTACAATCATAATCACTAAGAATTTCCATCCAACGTCTCTGTCTCATATTTAACTTCTTTTGCCCGAAAACATATCTTAAACTCTTATGATCAGTTAAAATGGTAAACTTACTACCGTAAGGGTAATGTCTCCAAATTTTAAGGGCAAAAATTATGGCTCCTAACTCTAGATCATGGATTGTATAATTATCTTCATGATTCTTAAGTTGTCTAGAGGCATAGGCTATATCCTTCTGACGTTGCATCAATACACATCCATAACCTAACTTAGAAGCGTCACAATAGACTACAAAGTCTTCAGTTCCTTCTGGTAACGCTAGTATGGGTGCGTTGGTTAATCTTTGCTTAAGGATTCTAAAGGCTTCTTCCTGTTTTGGTCCCCATTCAAACTTAATGGATTTACAGGTCAGTTTTGTTAAAGGAATGACTATTCTAGAGAAATCTCGAATAAACCGTCTATAATAACTTGCCACTCCAAGAAAACTTCTCACCTCCGTTGGTGATTCAGGGACTTTCCATTTAGTAATCACCTCGATCTTTGTGGGATCTACATGAATTCCTTCATGATTGACTAAATGTCCAAGGAATTGTACTTCTTGTAACCAAAATTCACATTTTGAGAATTTTGCATAAAGCTTTTCATTTCTCAATAATGTAAGAAGTGCATGCAGATGAGCTGCATGTTCTTCTTTATTCTTAGAGTAAATGAGAATATCATCTATAAAGACAATTATGAATTTATCCAGATATGGTTTACATATTCTGTTCATCATGTCCATAAATGCGGCTGGGGCATTGGTTAGACCAAATGGCATGAAGGTAAATTCATAATGGCCATACCTTGTTCTGAAAGCAGTTTTAGGAATGTCCTCTTCCTGTACTTTCAATTGATGATATCCTAAGCGTAAATCGATCTTAGAAAAGAATCGAGCTCCTTGCAGTTGATCAAACAGATCATCGATTCTCGGTAATGGGTACCGATTTTTAATCATGACCTTATTTAGTTCTCGGTAATCAATGCACATACGCATTGATCCGTCCTTCTTCTTGACAAACAAGATTGGTGCTCCCCATGGTGATGAACTTGGCTGTATGAAACCTTTTTCCAGAAGTTCGTCCAATTGCTTCTTCAGTTCCTGCATTTCTGCTGTCGCCAAACGGTAAGGTGCCTTGGCAATCAGTGCTGTCCCTGGTAGTAGGTGAATTCTGAATTCGACTTCCCTATCTGGCGGTAGTCCGGGTAGCTCTTCAGGAAAAATATATGAGAATTGAGATACTACGGGAATATCTTCCAATTCTTTTCCTTTAGTGTTAATGATTATAGAAATCATCTACACTAGTGATCCTTTTCTTGCATAACTTGTTGTTTTCATCACAGAGATGAATTTCGCAGATCTAGTTGGCTTATCTCCTTTAATTGTGATCTTTTCACCTTTTGGTGAATTTACTTGTATTGACTTTTGATCACATAAAATACTGGCTTTATTGGTTACTAACCAATCCATTCCTAATACAATATCAAATCCGGCTAGGTTCATTGGGTAAAGGTTAGCAATAAACTTATGGTTTAGAATTTCTATTCTTGTTCCCTGCAAGACATCAGTGATCTTAATGGATTCTCCATTTGCCGTTTCTACTAGACATTCTGGTTGAAGTTTAGTTATGGTTGATTAAGAATTTTGCAAAATGAAGTATTAATAAAACTTTGGTTTGCACTAGAGTCAAATAATACTATAGCAAAAATATCATTAACTAAAAACGTACCGGCAATCACATCCGGAATTATTTTGGCTTCTTCTGCTGTCAGAACAAAAGCTCTAGCATTCTTAGTAGTCTTGTTGTTCATGGCTGGAGCTAGTTTCGGACAGTTCGGTTTAATATGTCCCTTTTCTCCACAATTGAAGCACACTCCATTACTGGGTTTCTTCCTGCAGTCTTCTTCCTTGTGGCCCGGTATTTTACAGAAGTTGCAGCATGTGGAACATTTTCCCTACTTCTTCTTGCAAGACTTGCCGTAAGGTGCAGAAGTAGAACCTATGTTCTTCACACGGTTGGAATTACCGTAGTGAAATTCCTGGGTAAGTTTCTAGACTAGGTTCTTTCTCTGGTTCTCTTCTTGCGTACGTACCAACTCATCAGTCAAGGTATTTGTTAGTTCTCTAGCTTCTTCTATGGTTTGCGGTCTAGCTGCCTTGACTACATGTCTAATCTCACTGATTAATCCCCAGATGTAACGAGAGATTAATACTGGTTCTGGTGAGGCTTGGGTTGGCAGTATTCTAGCATATTTGAAGAATACGGTAGTGTAACCCTTACAGTCTACTCTAGTCATTCTAAGGTTTAAGAACTTATTAGCAATTTGTTCTTTTTCATTGGGAGGACATAATTTCCTTTCGACCATGTTCTTAAACTCAGTCCATTCCATATTATAGACTCTGTCACTTCCCCTAGACTGGAGAATAGTATTCCACCATTCTAAGGCTGCATTCTTAAAAAAGATTGTAAATAAACATGATTTTGTCTTCCTATGCGCACTTGCTTATTTTTATGACAACCTCTGTCTTTTCTATCCAGCGAAGAGCTACAATGGCTCCTTCATTGCCAGAGAATTCTATTAGTTTGCAAGACTAGAATTCCTTGTAAGAACAACCATATGACATAGTTCTTCTTCTTTTTGGAATAGGCAATTGAAGTAACGGTCCATTGTTTATGCTGTGACTGGGTTCAGTAGGTGGTCTTTTACTTCCACTATTACTTTTATTATTTTCTGCTTCTTTAACAGTTTGGATGATATATGGCATAACATCTCTAATTCCTTGTCTTACTATGTGTTGAATGGCACTGTTATTTATTTAGTTATCATTATTCTGGTTTTTCTGATTTTCTTCGTTGTCCATCTGGATTTACAAACAATTATCAGGTATTAATATCACATAATAAGATTTAATGCCAACAATTGCACAAACAAACACATGGATCAAAACCGTCGAGTATTGCGACATTTACTCTATTTTATATATATATATGCGTCTATTACAAACTTGCAACTGGAATTTAAAACATACTACTAGTTATGCATCAATATGTATTAGATTATCTATTTTAGTTGATTTTTTTTCAAACTACTCGCATTTATATATATATATATATATATATATTATTTCTAGGGGTTCATCCAGTACTGCATATTTCACTCGTCGTACTTCCAAACGAGCTTTTCCCCTATTTGCCTTATTCTCTCTCCTTCATCTACTAACTCCTCACCAAAAGTGCGGAGTTCCTGCAGTTTTCGGTACTCATGGGTGGTGGCGGTGCGGGTATTGGTTCAGGGTACGGTGGTAAAGGGTCTCCATATGGGTATGGGTTTTCTAGTATTTCCCGAACATACTTGTCAGCATCCCAATATGGATCTAGAGGGTCAATATTGGGGTATGGTGCTACAGGGTTTGGTATGGGTTCCTCTTGTGGGTAGAGTTCTCGATAATCCCTACGGTCGTCATTCCACGGATCATAGGCTAAGGGATTGGGTGCTGGGACTCTAGGTATCTCATCAGGGTTAAAAGCTGGTATGGGAATCGGTTCCTCTCGGTTAGGTTCTATTTCCATGGGTTGAGTTGGGAATAGTGGTAGTGGCTGGGGTGCAATGATTTGTTCTAGGTTTGGGTCTGCGGCAGTAGTAGCTAATATGTGAAAGTTTGCCAATCGCCTATTGATTATGTCTTGGGACTGGGCGTTCATCTCCCTATTTGCTGCTGCTAAAGCCCTTTGTTGCTGTAATTTCCTCATTCTTTTCCTATGCTCATGTGCTCCCCGACTGAACCATCCTCTCTTTTTGTGTAAGAACCTGCAAAAATGTCCCAAAACACTCCGTAAGTAGAAACCCGGACCCCTAAAACCCTAATCCTTATGAAAAATCAAGAAAATTCAATTTTATTGATCTGTTGTGGGCCGCGTAAGACTTAAGGATAGTCTACGCGGGGCGCGACAGCCTGCCCAACTCCGGATAACGATTAGGGCCACGTGTCAACCATGTGGCAAGCCTACACGTGACACGGTAGCCTTAGCCGTAGCTACGGTGGCCCTCGCGGGCTGCGTAGGTTGTTCTTCGAGTTTACGCGGGCCGCGTAAAACTCAAATTTCAGCTATATAACGAGCATTGCATGGCCCTTCTTCTTTGTTCGCAAAATCCTTTCAAAAACGTTAGAATCTACTCAATTTCATGTATTTAGGTGTCGAAACGCTGCTACGATTACAGGGTAATAACTCGATCACTGCTACGATATAATGTCCGATCGATTGAAACCGATCCGATGGATGTTTAAGTGCTACCCGAATTCGGGCTATACTTTGTCATTCGTCGTGAGGGTTTTGATTTCGTGAGCTTATCGTAAATGTTGTATTAAGTTACTAACCTAGTTTCGTGTGCATTGTTATTTAACTAGGTTACGAGGCTAAATCAGTAGGCAAAACTCTGTCCAGTTAAACTTGCAATGGAGTCATTCTCTTTTTACCAAATTGTTTGCAAAACTCTAAATATTTTCCAGTTATACTTTGCAGTGATTAAGTATTTGCTAATCTTTAATTACTGGCAGTATGTGGGGGTTTTGTGCACATTACTACTAATGATTTATCACTTTAGGTGGGCGAGCCTAATTTAGTGATATGTCCACAGTTATAGATCTGGTCGAGTGACAACTGAACCAGCTAATTATAAGATAGGGGCAAATGTGAAAACTCTTAATGCTGAAAATTATAACAATGTGTCATTTTGTACAAATTGAATGACTCGCCAGTATTTCCCCGCTGATAAAATCTTTTTAAACATGTTTCAGGTGATCTACTGTGAACCAGGAAAAGTGCCGCGTAGCACTACCAGCTTGAAGGAAGTGGCTCAGTAAATAAATAAACATGTTTTTGTAACCAAGGGATTTTCCAGTAAAATTCCTTTATTGTAAAATACGGGGTTTGTCCCGAAATTTGGAAATAAAATAAATGGGTGTTTTCAGTTTAACCGATCCTGTTCAAAATTCCGCTGCCAAATTAAATATAAATACCACGGGTTTTCAGTCCCGCGGCAACCGAACCGGGAAACTGGGTCGGGGGCCGTGACAGAAAAAGGTGGTATCAGAGCCACTGATTTAAGCCAATTAAGTATTTAGAAATACTTAATTTTCCAATTTGCCATTCTGTGATTCTGTGAACATTTAATTTAATAAATAAAATTTTAACTTAAAATTATGTGTGTTTCTTCATGTGTGCTAACAGCATGAATGAACTGTCGGAGGCGCTCCGAAACTTTACAATCCATACCATCGATATGGATACAACAGGAACCCAATCCGGCTATCAAGCGGATACTGAGGAGCCACTAGTATTCCAGGCCCAACCCTAGGAGAAACCCAAGCCTAAAAAGAGAAGGAGAATCCTAGACTGGAAACGCGGACGAAGGAAGAAGCCAACAGCCCAAAAGGTGAAAAAGTTAGAGGATCCAAAAGACAAGGGAAAAGGAAAGGAAGTCGGAGAGAGTTTCGGGCAAGCCCAGGAAAGGCCGCTGTAGGAGGAGCTTGACCGAAAACTTGCAAACTGTGACCTCATCGGACCTGCCGATGAAAACCTTTTCAATTTCCCAGCCCAATCTGAACTTCCAATTAATTTGGAACCAGCTATTCCGGACCCTATTGTCAATTCCCAACCTTTTTCAGGGCAGTTGGAAGAGTGGTGGACGAGCGACTGGCATTTTCAGAATTTCATGAATAACCCCAATGTTTACTTTCCTCAGTTTGATCCTGAACTTGCACCATTTCCACCTATGAGCGCAGAGAACGTTGCCGAGTTACGCCGCTACGACGAGGAACTGGTGGATGCGGGCAACCGGATTCGAGAAGTAGGGGAAAACATCATGTGGAAGTACGACGAGAGGAAGCGTCATTTCTGAGAAGCCAGTT
The DNA here is from genome assembly GCA_030545235.1 of Helianthus tuberosus. Taxonomy (NCBI): domain Eukaryota; kingdom Viridiplantae; phylum Streptophyta; class Magnoliopsida; order Asterales; family Asteraceae; genus Helianthus; species Helianthus tuberosus. Next base: position 165,934,933 of record CM060447.1, read on the forward strand.
AATTGCGGTTAAAGAGTTTTTGTATAATAATATGAAGATATATATATATATATATATATATATATATATATATATATATATAATAATAATAATAACAAAATATGTATAATAATAAAAATAATAATATAATAACTAAAATAAAACTTTTGTAAAATAAACGGTGTGTAGTGATGCATAAATATTATAAAAATATATAAATGTCGTAAGGACGACGATTTTGGTTATATTTGTGTGTTGACTTGATTATGTTGTGATTGCCTTGTTGTGTTTAATTGTTATCCAATGTGCGACAATAATTTATATATATATCTTGTTAATTACTCAGATGGAAAACGTAATAAACGCACCAGCCAACGAAGTTAACCAATCTGAACAAAATAATGACGACCATTTTCTCAGTAGGCAGGATATAGAAAATATCGTTGCTCAGGGAATAGTCAACGCTATCCCTGCAATCGTCGCTGTTGTTAAGAACCCCGTTGAACCTTCTCAAGCCAACAATAGCAAACATACTTGCGACGATAATTTTAGTAACAGTGTGAATGGAGGCAGCAATAACGACAATAATGTGGTTCAAGCCCCAATACTAAAAAAAATGAAAGCTGCAACACCTGGTTGCACTTACAAAGAATTCCTTGCCTGTAAGCCGGTCGAATTTGCAAGCAATAAAGGGGCAACTGCCGCACTGGGTTGGTTAGAAAATACCGAAGCAGTAATTAAAATCAGTAAGTGCGCAGAGGAAGACAAGGTAATGTATACATCCCACCTTTTCAAAGAAGATGCGTTAGAATGGTGGAACACGGTGCTGCAAGCCAAGGGAAGTGACGTGGCTTATGCCATGAGTTGGGAGGAATTTAAGAGATTGGTGGAAAGAAAATTTTGTCCCGACTATGAAAAGGAACAAATGACAAATAAGTTCCTGAACCACCAGATGGTGGATGTCGATTGTTGAGGGTATACTTCGAAATTTTTCGAGTATGCTAGAATTGTACCAACTCTGGCTTCGCCAGAACCGGTGCTTATTTCTCGCTATATTTGGGGACTAATTAGCGAGATTCACGACATAGTCAAAGCTGCGAGACCCCGCACAATTGATGATGCGGTCGAACTGGCCAACACCTTGACCGACGGACTGGTGCGCACAAGAGAAGAGAACGGGAAAAATGAATTGGCTCAAAAGATTAACCAAGGATTTTGTGTGGGTAATAATAATAGTAATTTCAAGAGAAAGGGAACCAGGTAGCCTTCCATACCGCCATTTTGCGGGTATTGCAAAAAGAAACATTTTGGAAAATGCAAGGAAAATTGCAATTTCTGCAAGAGACCAGGCCACCGAGAGGAGGAATGTAGGAAGAAAACCTTAATCTGCTACAACTGCGGCGAAACGGGACACTTCAATCCCGATTGTCCGAAATTGGTCAAGCCAGCTGATAACAAGGCCAAACCTGCAGAAGGAACTACTAAGAAGAATGCAAGAGCCTTCCAGCTGGCAACACAAGAAGCAGATCTGATTCCCGATGTGATAGCTGGTACGTTTCTGGTACATGACATTTATGCGAAAGTATTATTTGACTCTGGTGCAAACCAAAGTTTTATAAATACTTCATTCTGCCAAGCTCTTAAGCAACCTTTAACCAAACTTAATCAGATTTATACGGTAGAAACGGCAGATGGAAATTCTGTTAACATAGATAAGGTTTTGCAAGAAGGAAGAATAGAACTCTCCGGCCATACATTTTCTGCAAACCTGCTGCCCATGAATTTAGCTGGATTCGATGTTGTGCTAGGAATGGATTGGTTAGTAGCCAACCATACTCGAATCCTCTGTGATAAGAATTCCATAGAAATTCATACACCCGCAGGAGAAATAGTTGTGGTTACAGGAGATAAACCACGTAAACCAATGAAGTTCATTTCAATAATGAAAGTTGCTAGTTATGAACGAAAACAAGGAATAGTGTATATGATTTCGGTAATCATTAACACTAAAAGTAAGGAACTTAAGGAAATCCCAGTAGTGTCAGAATACCCGGATGTATTTCCAGAAGATCTACCTGGATTACCCCCCAGATAGAAAAGTAGAGTTTAGAATTCATCTAATTCCTGGGACTACACCAATAGCTAAGGCACCCTATCGATTAGCACCCACATAAATGTTAGAACTAAAGAAGCAATTAGATGAATTACTAGGCAAAGGATTCATACAACCTAGCTCATCCCCTTGGGGAGCACCTGTGCTGTTTGTAAAGAAGAAAGATGGTTCGATGTGAATATGTATCGATTATATGGAATTGAATAAGGTTACAATTAAGAATCGATACCCATTACCTAGGATTGATGATCTTTTTGATCAACTTCAGGGAGCTAGATATTTCTCCAAGATAGATTTGCGCTCAGGATATCATCAATTGAAGGTACAGGAAGAAGACATACCTAAAACTGCTTTCAGGACTAGGTATGGTCACTACGAGTTTACAGTCATGCCATTTGGATTAACAAATGCTCCTGCAGCATTCATGGACATGATGAATAGGATCTGTAAGCCGTATTTGGATAAATTCGTAATTGTCTTCATCGACTATATACTTATTTATTCCAGAAGCCAGGACGAGCATTGTGAGCACCTACATGCACTCTTAACTTTGTTAAGAAAAGAGAAACTTTACACCAAATTTTCGAAGTGTGAATTTTGGCTACAAGAGGTGCAATTTTTAGGACACATGGTGAATCACAAAGGTATTCACGTGGATCCCTCCAAGATAGAAGCGATCACAAATTGGAAGGTCCCGCAATCAGCAACCGAAGTTTGAAGTTTTCTAGGGTTAGCTGGATATTATAGGTGTTTTATTAAAGACTTTTCTAAGATAGTTGTTCCATTAACTAAGCTAACCTATAGAACAGTTAAGTTTGAATGGGGAACCAAGCAAGAAGAGGCCTTTAGAATCTTAAAGCAAAGATTAACAAATGCCCCAATCCTTGCCTTACCAGAAGGAACAGAAGATTTTGAAGTCTACTGTGACGCTTCTAAACTAGGATTAGGATGTGTGCTAATGCAACGTAAAAAGGTAATTGCGTATGCATCAAGGCAGTTGAAGAAGCACGAAGAGCATTATACGACTCACGACTTAGAATTAGGAGCAATAATTTTTGCCCTTAAAATTTGGAGACATTATCTGTACAGAAGTAAGTTTACTGTCTATATAGATCATAAAAGTTTAAGGTACATATTTGGGCAAAAAGAATTAAACATGAGGCAAAGAAGATGGATGGAAATTCTAAGTGACTATGATTGTGATATTCAATATCACGAAGGAAAGGCGAATGTAGTAGCAGATGCCTTGAGTCGTAAGTATCATGAAAAACAAAGGCGAGTTCGTGCTCTTAGACTAAATCTCCAATTAGATTTAATGGAGCAACTGAAGAACGTTTAAGAAACGACAATCAAGGATGATGCTGAAGGAATGAAAGGACGGATAAAGGAATTAGAGCAAGGGACTGATGGAATTTGGAGATTCCATAAGAAAAGGATTTGGGTACCTAGGCAAGGAGATTTAAGAAATAAGATTCTAGAAGAAGCCCATAAATCTAGGTATACGATGCATCCTGGTAATAACAAGATGTATCAAGATCTAAGGAACAATTTCTGGTGGATAGGAATGAAAAAGGACATAGCTAGATATGTTTCTAAGTGTCTAACTTGTTCGCAAGTTAAGCCCGAACACCAGAAACCTTCAGGTTTACTTCAACAGTTAGAAATGCCTGTATGGAAATGTGAACTAATAACAATGGACTTTGTTACTAAGTTGCCTAAGACCAGGAAAGATAACGATGCAATTTGGGTCATTGTAGACCGATTAACCAAATCAGCTCATTTCCTACCAATGAAGGAAACCTTTGGCATGGAAAGATTGGCTAGGTTATACGTAGATGAGGTAGTATCCTTACATGGTGTCCCACTCTCCCTTGTGTCAGATAGGGATAGCCGTTTCACTTCGCATTTCTGGACGAGTTTCCAAGAAGCTATGGGGACACACTTGAATCTAAGTACTGCTTACCATCCTCAAACAGATGGACAAAGTGAAAGGACGATCCAAACCCTTGAAGACATGCTCAGAGCATGTGTGATCGACTTCGGTGGGAATTGGGATGACCATTTACCATTAATTGAATTCTCCTATAATAATAGTTACCATACAAGCATCAGTGCTGCCCCGTTCGAAGCACTGTATGGATGAAAGTGCCGAACCCCAGTTTGCTGGGCAGAAATAGGAGAAAGTCAATTATCAGGACCCGAGATTGTACAAGAAACCACCGATAAAATCACTCAAATCAAGGAAAGACTAAAAACGGATCGAGACCGCCAGAAGAGTTATGCAGATAATTGACGTAAACCGTTAGAATTCCAAGTTGGAGACAAGGTACTCTTGAAAGTTTCTCCTTGGAAAGGGGTAGTCCGGTTCGTTAAGAAGGGAAAGCTAAGTCCAAGGTACATAGGGCCATTCACAGTTACCTAACGGATAGGACCAGTTGCCTATCGCTTACAGCTACCAGAAGAATTAGCCGGGGTACATGATGTGTTTCATGTATCTAATCTCAAGAAATGTTTATCTGATGAATCACTGGTAATACCTCTTCAAGATATAGAGGTAAATGAAAAACTAAAATTTGTTGAGAAACCGCTTCAAATAGAAGACAGAAAGGTCAAATTTCTCAAGCACAAACGATTAGTGCTCGTCAAAGTCAAGTGGGACTCGAAGCGAGGACCTGAATATACATGGGAATTAGAATCGGAAATGAAGCGAAAATATCCTTACTTATTTCAGTAAATCTAAAGGACGAGATTTTAAATAAGGTGGGGAGGATGTAAGGAACTGCAAAAATGTCCCAAAACACTCCGTAAGTAGAAACCCGGATCCCTAAAACCCTAATCCTTATGAAAAATCAAGAAAATTCAGTTTTATTGATCTGTCGTGGGCCGCGTAAGACTTAAGGATAGTCTACGCGGGGCGCGACAGCCTGCCCAACTCCGGATAACGATTAGGGCCAAGTGTCAACCATGTGGCAATCCTACACGTGACACGGTAGCCCTAGCCGTAGCTACGGTGGCCATCGCGGGCCGCGTAAAACTCAAATTTCAGCTATATAACGAGCATTGCATGGCCCTTCTTCTATGTTCGCAAAATCCTTTCAAAAACGTTAGAATCTATTCAATTTCGTGTATTTAGGTGTCGAAACACTGCTACGATTACAGGGTAATAACTCGATCACTGCTATGATATAATGTCCGATCGATTGAAAGCGATCCGATGGATGTTTAAGTGCTGCCCGAATTCGGGCTATACTTTGTCATTCGTCGTGAGGGTTTTGATTTCGTGAGCTTATTGTAAATGTTGTATTAAGTTACTAACCTAGTTTCGTGTGCATTGTTATTTAACTAGGTTACGAGGCTAAATCAGTAGGCAAAACTCTGTCCAGTTAAACTTGCAATGTGAGTCATTCTCTTTTTACCAAATTGTTTGCAAAACCCTAAATGTTTTCCAGTTATACTTTGCAGTGATTAACTCTTTGCTAATCTTTAATTGCTGGCAGTATGTGGGGGTTTTGTGCACATTACTACTAATGATTTATCACTTTAGGTGGGCAAGCCTAATTTAGTGATATGTCCACAGTCATAGATCCGGTCAAGTGACAACTGAACAAGCTAATTATAAGAAAGGGGCAAATGTGAAAACTCTTAACGATGAAAATTATAACAATGTGTCATTTTGTACAAATTGAATGACTCGCCAGTATTTCCCCGCTGATAAAATCTTTTTAAACATGTTTCATGTGATTTATTGTGAACCAGGAAAAGTGTCGCGTAGCACTACCAACTTGAAGGAAGTGTCTCAGTAAATAAATAAACATGTTTTTGTAACCAAGGGATTTTCCAGTAAAATTCCTTTATTGTAAAATACGGGGTTTGTCCCGAAATTTGGAAATAAAATAAATGGGTGTTTTCAGTTTAACCGATCCTGTTCAAAATTCCACTGCCAAATTAAATATAAATACCAGGGGTTTTCTGTCCCGCGGCATCCGAACCGGGAAACTGGGTCAGGGGCCGTGACATTTTGGTAGGGAATGGTTCTGCGGATTGCGCTTTAAAGATGAATATCCCCTCTTTGGTGTCAGAGAGGTGACGTTAGGCGTCAGATGGTCCTTGATCACTCATACTGTAAACTAACAGATTGTCAAATAACACAAAACAATAATATACATGTATGCACATAGTCACATAGATTATTTCCTAACAGAATTGACAATTTTGTTGTCAGCAGAACACTTATGTGGCTGAAATCAGTGGCTGTAGCTCTGATACCACCTCCTGTCGCAACCCCCGACCCTTGCCCCGGGAGGCGGGCGGCCGCAAGCTACTCAGAGCTGGGGTATCGGTGTTTATTCAATTTGGCAGCGGAATTTACATCAGGACCGTAGTTATGAAATATTTTATCAGAGTAAAACACCTCATTTTATAAATAATAAACACATGGGTAAAATCCAAGTTTCCATTCATAATAAGTTTATAGGGATAAAACCCTATTTTATTCAAATAAACTTCTTCTTTATTTTGGTAACTTTATAGCCACTTTTTCAAGCCTTCAGTGCTCTCCAGTTGGTTTTTATTTTGGCTTTCACATTTTGTTACCTGAAACCCGTTTAAAACATTTTTGTCAGTGGAAAATACTGGTGTGTGAATCCCAGTTTAATCAAAACAAGTTTTATCATTTTATAGTATTGAGGGCAATCCAGCAATTACCTTTGTTTACATCTACTTTAATTACCACCCACGGTACTGTCAATCCTGACTTGTGGTCATGCAACTACTCACAGTGTAGTAACAAATTTTGTATACAAAACCCCAACATAGCGACGATAATTATAGAATTACAAATACTCAATCACTGTTAAATATAATTTAAAACAATTAAGATTTTGTAAAAACAGTTTATAAAAAGAATGATTACTCACATTGCTAATTTAGGTATTTCCTTGTGACTTCCTGGTTATAATCTATTTATTTAAATAATGCACATGTCTTAGTATAATAACCCAAATTTACATTAGCTATACCCTCCCCGAGACAGAACTCCAATGACTAAGTCAGGCAGAGCCTCGGCATGCGTTACGGAGCACTAGATCAATCGGGCAGCGTATCTAGTACGTAACCGGGGGTTATAATACTTACATCGAGGCAGAGCTTCGCTATTTAGTGGGTATTATGCCCGAGTATTACTTTAGTTATTATAGAATTTGGAGAGAATTCAAAGTTTTTGAATGAAAATCAACTGAAGTTGTGATCCCCTATTTATAGTGCTGATGGGGCACTTTGTCGCGCCCCGCAAGAACCGAAGGCAAACCGCGATCTAGGTGGAGTAGGGCCTAGCTTAGCTGAGTCAGGGATCTAGCCGTGTCGAGTCAATAGCCACGTGTCGGAACCGGGCTGAGCCTGGTGGCCAGCTTGTCGTGGCCCGCGACGGATTCAGTCAAGGGGGTCGCGCTCCACGAGCGCCCCTAATTCTGGTTTTTATTTGATTTTTGTAAAAATAAAGGTATTTTGGGGCCGTTTTTCATATACGGGGTGTATTTAGGACATATTGGGGTGTCATAAGTATTTTAGGAGAGTTGTTCTAATAGATGTGGAAATTGATGAAGAAGATAGGGCAATCATCTCTCTGTCATCACTTCCACATCACTTTGAACACTTTGTTGACACGTTAATGTTTGGAAGGGAAAGTTTGTCAAAGGAAAAAGTTTTAGCAGCCCTAAATTCAAGAGATTTGAAAAAGAAAGGAGATGTTAAAGAAGAAGGTTCAGAGGGTCTGTTTGTAAGAGGTAGGTCTGAACAAACAGTCACTAAGAAAAGAGGTATGGCCAGATCTAAGTCTATAAGTAAACAAAGATGTTTTGTATGTAATTCAGACAAACACTTAAAAAAGGAGTGTCCTAAATGGAAAAGAAAGAAGGCTGAATTCAATAAAACCAGAAGTTATGGTAATAATTCTACTGATGGGTCAATTGATGGGTATGAGAGTGCCGATGTACTCGTGGTGTCAAAAACAGAGTCTAGTCAAGAATGGGTAATGGACTCAGGGTGTTCTTATCACATGACCCCTCATAAAGAATTCTTTAAAGATTTGATAATTCAAGAACAAGGCACTGTGCAATTAGGTGATGATTATCCCTGCAAGATTCAAGGTATTGGAACTGTTACATTTAAGTTGAAGAATGATTCTCTTATTGATCTGAGCAATGTAAGGTATATTCCTGAACTAAAGAGAAATTTGATATCACTGGGACTTTTGAAATTAGTGGTTATCATGTTAGTTTAAGGGATGGGAAATATGAGATCATAAATGGGTCCATGGTTGTTTTAACTGGTGTAAGGAGAGGAAATAACATTTACTTCTTGGAAGGGGATGTTGTTTCTAACTTTGTAAATGTAGTAGAAGATACAAGTTCTGAAGCCATGTTATGGCATAGAAAAATGGGGCATATAAGTGCACAAGGACTTGTAGAATTGAATAAACATAAAGTTTTTAGGAATTTGAAAGATTGGAGTGTTGGGTTTTGTGAGCATTGCGTTATAGGCAAGTTGTAAGTCCCAAACATCCCAAGATATCACTCAAAGGTTTAATCGAACGCGGAATATAAGATCAAACCTCAAGAACAAAAAGAAAATAATATTATTACCAAACTTTGTGTCGATGATTCGATCGCACACGGTTTCAACGAACCGTCTGGTACGATCTCTAAGAAGATTGCACACGCTCTCTAGGAACGTCTGGTACAATCTCTAAGAACCTTGCACACAATCTCTAGGATTGTCTGGTACAAGGTTCTCCACACAGGGGATTACATGATTACAAAAAATGAGAGAGCACTCCTAATAATAAACTAGACATGACAATATATAGGAGCCTCTAACCAATTGGCCCACATGGCCTAGCCCAAACCCAAGTCCTAATCTAAGCCCAATAAACATAAACGTGTACAATAAAGATAAGCGTAAAACTATACAATTTCTGGGCCTTACAATATCCCCCTAGTTTTATGCTATCTTTATTACGGCTTAGAAAAATAATATCTTCAGCTGTTATGATCTTCAATCTTGGGTCTTTTCTTTCAGTGGTACAATAGAAAATAGGCCCACTCTCTATAAGCCTGCGCCTGGCTCTGGTCCAATTTCATTAGCACAATCCACAGCCAACTACATCCGCAAACTTTAAATGCCATATCAATCCTTTCCATATTTCAAAACAAGGAAGGTCAATATTATTAATCCATACTCGGCCCCACCATTAAAGTCCAACACCACTAATGAATAATCAAAAATAAAGAAGATGCACCCAGACATTATTGTCGTCCAATTACACTCCCATGATGCAATCATTCGTTTTTAACCCGGCGCCAATATTTCAAATCCCATTGGATTAATAAAATGTCACAAACCTGGTTGTTAATAACGAGCGATCTGATTGAAGTTGCAGCGGCTCCGAGCAGTCGTACGGCGGTGGTTCACGGTGAAGGTTATTTGAATGATGATGGTTGACGGACATCGGGTTATGTATGTGAAGGTGACACGATGATGTTATTGTTGTTTTGAATGATGTACGATGATGATTATGATCCGGTGAAGTGATGAAGATGACAATAGATGGATAACGGAGACGAAGACCAGATGATGATTGACGGTGGTGGAGGGAGATGACAACCGGAGAAGGTTGCAGGTTGGACGTTGATCGGAACGCGACGGAGATGACGATTGTAGTATTAGAATATAAATCGCACAATATGAAGATAGTCGCACAAGTACGGTCGCACAAGATATGGTCACACAATTTATAGTTGCTGTTACTTCAATCGCACAAGATGTTTATGGTCGCACAACACGTAAAGCTTGCACACTTTGACTTTGCAAACAAGCCAATCAAATCTTCAATTTATATTATATTGTCGCACACTTTAATCTTCACAGCTGTACCCACTATAATTTCTCTAAAGTTGGAAACAATTTTGGTAGCCAAAATTAAAGATTCTGTCCAACCAAAACACCGAAAAAACATGCAATCACAAACTTCAAACCACCAAAATAGATCAAATCGTGGATTTTGAACTGTTCTTCAAATCCTTTTCTTCACTCTCGTTCTTTGATCTTCCAAATCATACACATCTATAGTTCAAATCATGATTTTCGACAATAAGATAAACTATTACCTTGTGAACCGGATATCTCCCTTTTTACGAACATACACCCCCCGTCACTGTGCAAATCCTTCTTCTTGTTCTTCGAGTGATATCAAAACCGAGCCCTTGAATGGCTTCAATGGCTCTGATACCACTTGTAAGTCCCAAACATCCCAAGATATCACTCAAAGGTTTAATCGAACGCGGAATATAAGATCAAACCTCAAGAACAAAAAGAAAATAATATTATTACCAAACTTTGTGTCGATGATTCGATCGCACACGGTTTCAACGAACCGTCTGGTACGATCTCTAAGAAGATTGCACACGCTCTCTAGGAACGTCTGGTACAATCTCTAAGAACCTTGCACACAATCTCTAGGATTGTCTGGTACAAGGTTCTCCACACAGGGGATTACATGATTACAAAAAATGAGAGAGCACTCCTAATAATAAACTAGACATGACAATATATAGGAGCCTCTAACCAATTGGCCCACATGGCCTAGCCCAAACCCAAGTCCTAATCTAAGCCCAATAAACATAAACGTGTACAATAAAGATAAGCGTAAAACTATACAATTTCTGGGCCTTACAGCTATACATACCACCATTCAGCCACAATAACCTAGATAAGACTATTTATAGGAGCCTCTACCCTATTGGCCCACATGGCCTAGCCCAAACCCAAGTCCTAATCTAAGCCCAATAAACATAAACGTGTACAATAAAGATAAGCGTAAAACTATACAATTTCTGGGCCTTACACAAGTCACACAGAATAAAGTTTAACAGAAGCATAAAATTTACTAAGGGGATTTTGGATTACATCCATGCTGATTTGTGGGGTCCTGCTAAAGTCACATCTCCAGGTGGAGCTAGGTAATTCTTATCTTTAATTGATGATTATTCAAGAAGGGTTTGGGTCTTTGTCTTAAAAAGTAAAGATGAAACTTTTGATATGTTTAAAGAATGGAGAACCTTAGTTGAAAATCAAACAGAAAAGAAGATTAAAAAGTTGAGAACTGACAATGGTCTAGAATTCTGTAACCGTCTGTTTGATCAATATTGTAAGAAACATGGGATAGCCAGGCATTTAACAAATGTGGGTACTCCACAGCAAAATGGGCTAGTGAAAAGGATGAATAGGACACTGCATAACAAAGTTAGGTGCATGTTGTTTGGGTCTGGTCTACCAAAGAAGTTCTGGGCAGAAGCAATTGTCTACAGTAGCATATCTTGCTAATATGTCACCATCATCAGCTATAGATATGGAACTCCAATGGAAAGGTTGTCAGGAGAAAAGCCTTATTATAATAAGTTGAGAGTGTTTGGGACTATAGCATATGCTCATATCAATCAGGGCAAGTTAGAGCCTAGAGCACAAAAGTGCATTCTTTTGGGATATACTACTGGTGTAAAGGGATATAGATTGTGCAGATTTGAAGAAGGCAGTCCTAAAGTCATTAATAGTAGAGATGTTATAGAGTTTAGGGAAGATATAACATACAGAGATGTGATGAGTGACAAAAGTAGTGGTGACGCTCAGAAAAATAATAGTGAAAATGGAATTCAGATTGAGGTGGAGGCACCAGCTAGTGAAAAGAAAGCTGGAGATGAAAGAACCAATCAACTTGAAACTTCTAGCAGTGCTTGTGACAGTGACACCTACAGCATAACTAAAGATAGAACAAGAAGACAAGTTATCAAACCATCCAGGTATAGCTCAGTTGTAGACCTGTCAGCTTTTGTCTTTAGTGTTGCAGAGTAGGAAAGTACTTATAAACCATTGTCTTTTGATGATGCACTTAATTCACCAGATAAAAGTAAGTGGTTAAGTGCAATGAAAGATGAAATGGGTTCCTTATAAAAAACAAAACCCGGATATTGGTTGACAAACCTAAAGAGCAAAAATTGGTAGATTGCAAATGGATATTCAAGGTTAAAGAAGGTATGCCTGGAGAAGCTCCAAGGTTCAAATCTATACTAGTAGCAAAGGGTTTTACCCAAGGGGCATGTGTTGATTATCAAGAGATATTTTCTCCAGTGGTTAAACATACCTCTATCAGAGTTATGTTGTCACTTACTGCGGTACATAATTTTGAACTTGAACAACTTGATGTGAAGACAACATTCTTACATGGTAACCTTGAAGAGAACATTTACATGAGACAACCTCCTGGTTTTGAGGTGGAGGGTCAAGGTGTTAAGCTATGTCTTCTTCAAAAGTCATTATATGGATTGAAACAGTCGCCGAGACAATGGTATAAATGTTTTGATGATTATGTTGTTTCACATGGCTTCAATAGATGCAGTTATGACTGGTGTGTCTATTATAAAGAGTATAGTGAAAGAGAGTATGTTTACTTACTATTTTATGTAGATGACATGCTATTAGCATGTAAAGATAAGGCACAGGTTGAAGCTACGAAGAAATTGTTAATGTGTGAGTTTGACATGAAGGAATTAGGCGAGGCTAAGAAAAATTTAGGCATGGAGATTCACAGAAATAGAGAATCCGGGATTTTGAGATTAACTCAGGAATCATATGTGAAAAGGTGCTCAGTAATTTCTTCATGGAACAAAGTAAAAGTGTTCAAACTCCCTTGGCTATGCATTATAAACCGTCCAATCAAAATTCGCCTCAAAATGATGAAGAGACCAAGAATATGGTGAGTGGTCCATATGCAGGTGTTGTTGGCAGCCTAATGTACTTAATGGTGTGTACCCGTCCTGACATAGGGTATGCGGTAAGTGTATTAAGTAGATTTCTAAGTAACCCAGGGAAGCAACATTGGGAAGGTGTTAAATGGATCATGAGGTATCTTAATGGTACAAGAAGTTTGGGTCTTGTGTTTGGGAAAAGTGAAAGACAAGATCAAGTTGTGCAGGGTTTTGTTGATTCATATTTTGCCAAAGTTCGGGATAGAGGCAGATCAATTACTGGTTATGTGTTCAAGGTGCTTGGTGGGTCAGTGAACTGGAAAGCATCTTTGCAACATGTTGTTGCACTTTCAACAACGGAGGCTGAGTTTATAGCTTTAACAGAGGAAATCAAAGAAGCTCTCTAGTTAAAAGGTTTGATTTCTGAACTTGGAATTGTTGTGATACTGCTATGGTGAAATGTGACAATCTGGGTGCTATACAATTATTAAAACATCAAGTTTTTCATGAAAGGTCGAAACATATTAGTGTGAAACTACACTTCATTAGAGATGTGATTAACTCAAAGGAAGTTACAGTTGAATATGTGGAAACATAAGAGAATGCAACTGATATGCTTACAAAATCTTTGCCATGGCCAAAGTTTGTAAGTTGTTTGAAGGAGCTGAATATTGGATAATTTTTGGATATATCCTGTTGGTTTGACTTGCACACTAGGTGGAGATTGTGAGAATAAGTGTGTTAAGTCAATAATTGTTTGTTTTTCGGTTTGTAAAGGTAGTCAAAGTACAAGGGTCAACTAATGCTTGTAAGTATAAATGAGGGGTCGATTGTGTCAATTTAGTGGTTTAGTTTGTTACTGTTGGTTAATGAATTAGGGATTAGGTTAAATACTGGTTCAAGTACTGTTTTAGAAATTCATTCTATTTCTTTTAGTTTCTCTTGTAATTCTTTCAGTTGTTCTTCAATAAAGAGTGAAGCATTGATTCTTGTTCTTAATTTCTACATTCCTTTTGATCTGAGAGTTTCTTCTTGAGTGATTGTTCTGCAATATTATTCACATTATGAATGTGAGATTCTCAATCTCAATAATATACAAGTTTATATTTCTAATTGACATATCTGAGGATTATATATGCTTTAATTAACAAAAAGAAAGAGAGTGGCATTTGTTTAAAACTAGTAAATTACCCCGAAGAGAGTGGCATTTGTTAAAAACTAGTAAATTACCTCGCGGATTGCCGTGGCGTCCAAAAAAATTTACGTCAAAACGTAGAGCAACTGAAAACGTACATTGAAATAAGCACGAAACGTATTACATTTGACCCAATCATTTCCGAAAAAATAAAATAAATTTTACGTCAAAATGTACATAATAATAAGCATAAGAAGATATTATATTTGACCCAACTCATTTCCGGGAAAAATTTACGTCGAAACGTAAATCAACTTGAATTTATACTCACATGTACATAACAATAAACACGTAAAACTCGATTAAAATTTTTTTAGAAAGTTAAGGGGTCATAAGTGCCAATGCTGAAAGTTGAGGGTTAAAAGTAAAAAGAATAGAAAAAGATAGAAAAACAAAGATAAAAAAATCAAATCAATGTTCATGCATGGTTGATAATTGTAGCATATAAAATAATATAATAATATATTTCTAAGTGTTATCTTTTAGTTGACCACTTTCTCCATTTAGATAGACCATATTTTGACCGGTTTTAAATTTAAAACTAGTTTATTAGGAAAGATTCATTTCAAATTGTCTTGGACTCTTATTTATAAGAAAGTAACCACTTTATATAAACTTTTAGTTATTTATAAACGTTTGTGTGTTTTTATGTTTTCATAAGTGATTAAGTTTTAGCAATACCTTTTAATTTTAATTTTTTGAATCACCAGCGTAGACATTACATTGTTAAAGTTGACTTGAACTCTTGGACCGACCTATTTATTCTTGAAATCTTGCATAGGGTCAAGTGTCCATGAGCAGTTGTTTCAGAACAAGGGTGAGACGACCGATGACAGTTGTTTCGAGTCATTGACCATGTAGCAGTTGTTTTTTTGTTGTTGTGTGCCATTTGAGTTGCACACTAGGTGTTGGATGCATGGTATGACCATGAAATTAACCTTTTTTGGTAATAAAATATGTGTACTTTGTAGCCTACTTGTGAGGGTACTTTTGCTAGTAAACATGATGGTTGAAGCAAACTTAATCATGACAGTGACCATAAACTTTGTGTGTTTGAAGGGGTATAGTCCTAAATTCCGCGCAAGCCATTTTAAGACACGCGCGCAAAGGGCCATACCCAGACTTAACAAATTTACACTTAGCCTTAACAAGACCATGCATGTAGTCTCAGAGCGGCGCATGGAGCTTAGCGATAGATAAGGCAAGTACAATAGTACAGATGACAAGAGCTGTAGCCAATCAGCATGCGCCAGGGCCTGACCAGAAAACTCCCACGATGCCGATCGTGCAGGAGACAAGAATTATGAAAGGACAATGACATAGAACCAATCAGGTTGCACCTTTCACTGCTCCATGATCTCCACTCAGGTAGCAGACTTGCAACAAGGACAACCGTCAAGCCACGTGGCTCCAATCACCGTGCGCCAACATCATTATCCTCTGAAAATACTAACGGTCATGTCAGAGGAGACAAACAGGATATTCCTTGTTGGCGATGTCCAGCACAAGGCCCATCAGCCCATCTCTACACTCTTCGGCTATAAATAGCACCATTCAACCACAGGTTTAAGGATCGACACTTTCAGCCTCTCACTCTTAACACACACTCGTTTACTCTTCTTAAACGATACTTATTCGCACGCCGGAAGGTGGTTACAAGGAGAACCCCCAACCTCTCATTGTAACGAGTCTAACGTGTTTTGTTTTGTTTTGTTTTGCAGTTTGCATTCAGTTTGTCATCGAGGAAAGGAAGGATTCACCCAAGGGTATAGCTTAGTGGGGGCCGGGGGACGCCCGACCCCCCGAACTTTTCGCTCAGTAGTGCCCAGTAAGTAGTTTTCATATAGAATTTTTTAGGTATATATGTTTTCGACCCCCCCCCCCCGATTTTATAATTTCTAAGGTATAATTTTAGGTCCAGTGACTTCCGACCCCCCGGTCAAAAATCTCAAGCTTCGCCACTGGATTCACCATTATTTGACAAGACTATCCCCGCAAGGATAAATCTCTAGGATTTAGACTTGGTGTTTCTTCATAGGCGGCCACCGCTTTTTTACACCACTCATCATCCTTTTCTTTCCTATCTGATCATCTACATGGTTGATCAGGGTATGTCTTTCCTAGACTTCACTTCAAGCTCTTAGCATGCTCTGGGGGCAGACAACGTGCATGTCCAGACCCCACATGTTGACGGGTACAACGAAGGGAATTTCACTGAATGAGGGATCACACACGCTACTGGTAGCGCTACGCGAGCCAACCAACAACCTACTCCAACGACTCAAAACGTGGGCCCCTCCACCCAGATTACTTCATTACTTCCAAAGGGGGAGACTTTCGCCTCCTGGTTCATGAAATTGCAGGCTGCATTAAATGCTATGCATAAGCGCTAACATCCGCACCTTCCATGGTTAGATTCCAAAAATTTGTCTCAATCTTCTGTAGCTTACTATGAGGCAGTATTCCTTAAGAGTCATCTCTTTTAGTTCGTTCCAAGATAGACCGTAAGCGGCGTCTTCACCCAGAGTTTGAACTTCAGTGTTCCACCAGGACAAGGCTTCGTCAATAAATGAATGAACATGAAGCATACTTGACTCTCTGATCAGCTGCACAACCACTGATCGCTATCATAGACTCCATCTTCTCAATCCATCTAATGATATCGAGGGGTCCTTCAGCTCCGGTAAATGATCTTGGGTTACAACCTTGGAATGTTTTGGACATGCCAAAAGAATAGGATAAGGTAATTTCAGCGACCAAGGTCTGGGCGCAAACCGAGCCAAACCTGACTTGTGGGAGAATTCATCATTATAACAACAACAAAAATGATAACCAAGACCACAACCTATGCGATAAGAAGGGTAGAAACACGTCTTGAAGACAATCCCAATAAAATCAGTTGCTATGAAGGCGACAAGTACAACCTAAATGACGACACACTCTCAACAATCAATAAAATCAGTTACAGGAAAAACGTCAAGCAAGAAAACAGGGAGAAGTAGTGGACTCCACGAAATTCTAAGCATGGAGACCCATCAATTTAAACTAGTGCAACCTATGCGCAACAAAAAATGTCAAGACCCAAACCTTTACTGCGATTATCAAGACTCGGGTCATAAGACAGACGATTGCATCAGTCTGTGCATTGAAATTGAAAAATCCCTAAAGAGCGGCAAGCTCACACATCTAGTGCAAAACGTTCGCAAAGAGATAAGACAGGTCACACGCAACGATAAGGGGCCGACCACCAAGAAGATACGCTAGATCGATATCTACATGATTCAAGGCGGACCCAAGAACAAGAGAAATCAAAACAAATGCCAACAAAATGACAATTGGCGTAAACAACAAATGGTTTTCTCAGTGGTGCATGGCGAAGTCCGGATTGAAGGACCGACCCTACGAACCACCCTTGCGATGGGGCAAAGTATAAATAAAACGAACAAGAAACGATTCTATATTACTTACCTTAATATATACGATGGGGTAAAGTATAAATAAAACGAACAAGAAAAGATTCTATATTACTTACCTTAATATATATTTTTTAACTGAATATTACTAATTAAGACTATAGCTTAACAATTTATTTCTTTCGATAAAAAAATAACCATATTACTAATTAAACAACATTTCTTAAATATATTAGAATATATGCACAAACATATATAATTTAAAGTTTAACTTAAACGAGCCAAACAAGCGAGCCAACGAGCCAATTAACGAGCAATCCACGAACCGGACCTACCTTGGCTCACGCTCGGCTCGTTTACAAACCGAGCCGAGCCAAGTCAGCTCCTTTAAAACCGAACTAACTTCGAACCAAACTTTTTTTGAGCGAGCCTCGAGTCACGGGCTTTTTGAACAGCCCTATTTAAGGGGCTGTTTGTTTACCTCTTAATGAGACTCTTAATGGTTCAGGCCTCTTACTAGTTCAGCACTTAATGGTTTAGACTTTTTGTTTCATGAGCAAATGTCTGAATGGTTCAGACATTTGCCTCTAAATGGTTAACTTTTATATAAAGTCTGAATGGTTAAAACCTCTAATCTGAATTAGTCAGACATTTGCCTCTGAACGGTTAAGCATTATACAGGCTCTTAATGGTTCAAACCTCTTACTGGTTCAGCACTTAATAATTTAGATGTTGCCAAACATGTAACTCCGCACTTTTCGCAGCTTTCTGTTTTTAGAATGATTGTATCGTAATTCTATTTTCGAAAACTCGTTTCCTTTGTAATCGTATTTTGTTTCAAGCCATCGTAAATCCGATACTTGGTCGTAATGAAATGAATATTTTATATGAAATATACATCGTTTCTGCATGTTTATACATTGATACATACACTTGTTTGTTACATGATTCTTAATCCCCATAAACATAAGTTTATCTCGTAAACAATGATCGTGTATTCGTGATTCTTAAACATTTCGTTCATGCAAAACACTTGGTTTTTCTAATACGAGACTTATAATTATTTAACACATCATTATATGTTTGTCACACCCCGATATTTCCATGTATTACCGGTGGGCACGGTAGGGAGTATCGTGACATAGTTGATATCGTCAAAGTCAAACAACACAATTTTAAATGCACAGCGGAAGCAAAAGATGAATCACATTACAAATCGAATAAGTAGTAATATCAAAGTATCACAACTGGACTGTAACGGATCCACAGGCGGATCAAAAGATAAAAAGGAAACATAGTTCATCAGATTTAAAATGCATCCAAGTTTGCAAGACTCTTATTGATGCCAAGGAGAGGCCAGCCTATTTCGATTAGTACCTGCACTTAGCCTTTTTGGGAAAATACGTCAGTTTACACTGGTAAATACAATTAACTGACTCATTTTGAAAAGGTTTAGAAAAATTGATTTGAATGCACAAGGCACAAAACATTTTATAACTTGGGATAATTATTTATATATAAACTTGTAAAAGAATTACATGTTCGTTATACGTTCAGTAGCCCGGGCTGAATACCGGGTTAAAGATTAATAGACACACCACATGATATAGTCCCGCGACGACTTATTCTCGAAACCAGCGGTTATACCTTTTTATATTTATATATGCACCGGCGGGTGTCTGCCTACACCCCGTGCTAAGGTCGTGGCCATTCAATGAATGATGCCAAGGATATCCGGGACATGGTCATTAACCCCCCAAAGGTTTTAAGCAAACAAAACAATTCAAACGGGTAATTTCAATAAAGTAACCTTCATACGATTAAAAATTCAATGCCCGACCAAGCGGTATTTTATATACCGTACCCCAAGCCCGTATAAGGGAAAATAAGTTAAAAGTATTTACCTGAGCAAGTATAATTCACAAACAGCAAGTGCACGTAGCTTTTATCGGGTCTCCTAATCTGGAACGAAGGTTTTTAATAACCAATTAGATTCCTAACGGGTCTTTAATTAAGCCTAAACTTAGACCGATTAGTTTTAAAGGAAGATACGGTTCAAACGCACAATTAAGCGAAGACCGGAATAGAATGTGATTTAGACCCGACATGTTTGAAGACTTGTATAATATGGGTAAACTGAACACATTCTGGATTTTGAGACAAAAATGATAAGGTTTGACCCGTTTCGGTCAATTTATGCAAACTAGTTACTTAAACTGAACCGAACGCGTAAAATGCGTAACGGTTAACCATAAGAGCCATATACAGGTTTCCTAAGTTAATATGCCTTAAATATTTTGTGACATCAGTAAGATATCTTCTATTATGCCCGAAACGAATTTAAACTCAAATTATGCCCCGTAGGGGTATTTTGGTTATTTAAAAGGTTATAAAAGAGATTTAATATAAATCTGAGTTTCAAGTCTGATATAATCAATAAAAATACTTATTTTTAATAAGTTATATCAGTAGGGTATTACATATATGTGAAATTTACCATTTATAACCAAACTATGCACCAAAGGGGCATTTTGGTAATTTCACCTAGGGTTTAAAGGTCAAATCTGGAAATCTGAGTTTAAGACTTTTGCTTACTGTTAAAGTATAATAATTTACTTAAAATATCAGTAGGTATCAAGTCTTATATATTTAAAATAGTTTTAATACATACTATGCGTTAAAAACTTGTAAAAAGACGGTTTTAAGCGATTTCCGGGGTTTATATGAAAAGCTGATATTTTTATTATTCCAGAAGGATTAAAATATTTTATTTATCATATTAGATTAGTAGAAAAAGGTTTGGTATCAAAAAGATTTGTAAAACTCATTTTATAGGCCAAAAGGGAAAACCGACAATTACCGAATCAAAGCTAGAACCCTATGTTATGCTCAGCCTAAAAATAAATAAAAATCTTTAAAAATCCCAAAATATTATTTTACATCAGTGGGTAAAAAGTTTGGTATTAAAAATCGGGTTTAGATAGGCTATACGCTAATTACGCCGTTTAATTAATAAAAAGCTTTTCATTTACGCTAATGAGCATAACTCCTAATCTAGACCTCAAACTGATGTCAAATTTTTAGGGCAAGTCTATAAATCAGTAATAAGGGTTTCTATTCTTTTACATTTTCAAAAATATCATTTTAAGGTCATATGGGCATAATAGTCAACATTTAAGTATTTAACGGAAACATGCATATGAACCGGATAACTAATGAACCAAGTTGTATAATCACAGAGGGTTATACTAACATGAAACCTGGTCAAACTATGCTCTAATGGGTCAGAACTGAAAGTCAAAACAAAAGTCTACTTTTGCGATTTTCGGTTCCGAACCGAGCTTAAACTGAAAATTGTCGGGTTGAACATGTTTAGACATGTTCTTACATTAATTACCAAGTTATATATAAGTGATAAAACAGGTTGCATGGCTTCTACATTGTTAATTATGTGTTTATGCGAAAATTTGGTTTCTGTTGACTTTTTATAATTTACTTTGACCCGACAATTGACCTAGTTAGAGTGGGAATCAGAGGGTGCCCTTTTAAGGGTTTATTACCCACATAATTACCAACTCATAGGTACTTTCAATTTGAGATTTGACTGGAAAAATTGTGAATAATCACGAAGTTAAACCTTAATTATGACGGTTTGACTTTAAGCTAATTAACTAAGTAAAACTGAATTAAGGAAGGTTAAGAACACTTACTGAGGTCCTATGCACGACTAAGAATCCCTAGGAAGTGAACTTGAGCTCCAAAAATTTCCAGAAGTTGAGTTGAGAGAGTTTTCCAAGTGCAAGTGTCCAATGTTGCAACAAATGAGCCTCTTATATAGTGAATTTGATTCACCAAGATGATGCCAAGCAAGTCTACAGGTGTTATATGATGCTTACAAGTGCCCCCTATGCATGAAATACCATTGGGGCAGCCCCTGGTATGTAAAACAAGTGATTTGAGTCGGTTAACAGGCCTGAACTGGTAGCTGTGCATGTTTTCTGCGCTGCAGACTGCTAGGCGGCCCGCGTAAGGACCCTTAAGGTCTTACGCGGCCGGTATGAGGGCCGGGAACAAGTTAAACAAGTTTCATTATTTGCATTTTTGGCCCCTGGTCCTTTCAAACGTGGTTTTAACTATTTTTCTTGCAATTTCAACCCTCTAACTTGACTTTTAAGGGCTCCAAGACATAGCCAAACATTGTTAAGTCCTTGGTTAACTTTATGCTCACCCGAAAAGTCATAAATTTCAACGTTGACGCTTTTAACCCCTCATATACGAATGTTATCATAACTTTCTCATACTTTATCGAAACCTTGTGAAATTTTTATCACGTAATCTAGTGAGCATAATTAATCGTTACAAAGCTTCGGGTTTGCTAAAAGGTCACTCAGAGGTATACTTTAAACATGTTGACACATTTAACCCCTGTAGTTTGTAATCTCTCACTTTTTTCCACAATTAGCTTCGTGTGATCCATAATTCATTCGTTTAAGAGTATAAACATCGCGTAGGGTTATTGAAAGGTATATTTATCCATTGTTGACATTTTGAATCCTTTTATTCACATACTTTCTTTGTTTGTCAACTTTAGTCCCTATATAGTAATTCTTTACACGTTTAAAGCTCATGACACGTGTCGATATATTATTGGACATGAATTTACGAGGTGTTACAATGTTACATATACTTGTTTAAACCTTTCAATACTTCACTTATTTCTTAAAACATAAAAATCATGTTTACATCCTTGTTTTAGCACCTGATTTCATGTTTTATATACACATTAGGACTTGTTACATGTTACATACACATTAGAATATCTTAAATGCTTAGAATATGTCACAATTACACAACTTAACTTGACAAAAAAATAAATAAAAAGAAAGACAGCAGAATCAGTGATCGGAACTGCCAAACATGTTTAATTGTTTTGTTTAATTGTTATCTACCAACTAACTTGCATTTAAGACCCAACCACCTAAACCCGTCACTATAAATACAACATATTCCCAGCCATTTTACCACTTTACAACTCTCAAAAACCTCTCAAAACACTCCCTAAACTCAGCTTGTTTCAGCACTATTACATCAGAAAGTACCAGCATTTTTCTAAGTGAGTTTTGGCTCACTTCTTATTCTATTTCTTCTTTGTTCTTTCTTCTAAAACACTTGGATAACCTCTAGGAAGGTTTTCACAAGTTTGCTTGGGCAAACTAAGGTGAAACCTCACCATTTTTGAGGTCCAAAGTGATGTAAACTTTCTGCTTGTTTTTATATCATTGTATCTTCATGTTTTTATAGAAACTTGGTGGAATCTTGTTCCCACCAAGCTCACAACTTAGTCTATGGTTGTGGGTTTGTGCTAGGGTGATTTCCACCAAATTTTTGGGTTCAAACATCCCTTTTATTTCTGTTTATATATGTTAGTTGAATGATGAAAACAAGCACAAGTCATCATCTTCCATTTGATGAACTTGTGACTTGTGAAGTGTGAACAAATGGAAGCTTTGGCTTTCCAAACTAAGTTCCACTCCTTCGTTCCTACCTTATATATGAACATTCTCGTTACTTGCAAGAATCAAAGTACCTTAGCCCCGCAAGCCTCTGACACTTAGGATTACCTTTTCATGTAGTGTTGGCACACCTTGGGTTATAGTGTACTTGGTCACTTGAGGCTTATTAGATTAGATTTATTTTCTTGTTATTCATGACCCTCCCACCATCTTCATGATGGTGTGTGTAGTGGTGAATCATATAATGAGGTTTCAAACCTCCATGCTTGACAATACATGATATTACATGACATTCTTTGATTGGACATGGTTTATGTTATATTATTACCTTATAAATATACATATAATTATATACAACATGGCTGAATTTGTGACAATTGTCAAAATTTCATGTATCCGTACAATAATTAAACAATGATTAGTGCTTTAATGACTGTGCTGAAATAAATTTATGACATGAATGCTTTCTGCTTATTGTCATATACATACATGTGCATCACATATTGCAAAATGTCATATCATTACTGCATGCAACACTTATTGATCTAAACGATGCACGAAACAAAGCTAGCACAATTATCAGACAAATCAGAAAAATGCTGACGGAGTTCAATACATAGACAGACATGGTATTGAGACACAGAATGAGCCAGAAACCAAGAGTTACACTAGTATAGTGTGTAGGAAAGTATGGATCATAAAACTGCCTTCTTAGAGATAGTTTAAGTGCCGTAAAGTGCCTAAAACTCACATAAACTGCAGAATTCTACATAATTCAGCAAAAATCAGCTTTTAAACAACTTAATATTATGCATAATTATGGTTAAATGGTCCAGAATACTTTCCCAAGTGTCGGGAATCAAAACTGTCACAAAAGGTAACATAAAGCACACTAAACTGCGTAGTTTAGCACCTTAACGAACCGGTAACCAATCGAACAACCGGACACTACCCGAAACACCAAATTTTCACTAGAAGCATTGTTTTATCATTTCTAAGCTAGTTATGGCCCCCGAACATCATAACACACTATGTAGCATCATAACAACTTATAACCTAACTAAACACCTTAGATTTCAACTAACTTAACTAATATTTACAAGCTAACCAAGACCCCCCCCCCCCTTTGTTGGACGGTTAAACAAGGGTGGCCCACCCTTGATTTCTTTAAATTGTTTATGTGATATTGTTGTTGGTCCATGAAACACTTTACACCTGAGATTATAACATGTTGGATAGTTAAAGTTAAAAACCACAAGTGCCTTCACAAACTCACATTTCACAAGTTTAAACTCACTTCACTCTCTCTTCCTCCCTCTACCTTCGGCCGAGAGCAAGGCCACCACCACCACCATCTTCACTTTATCTTCATCCAACTTCCAAGTTATACAGAGGTGCTAGGAGGTTGTTTAAGGAGCTTGGAGCCTTTGGGGATTGAAGGACCTCTTTCAAGTGCTATTAACCACCAAATTCATCATCATCTTCATCTTGTGTTCATCCCTAGCCTTGTGCTAGTAGTATGACCTTCTTAATCTCATTTTACATCTTACAAGTTGTAAACATCTAAAATCTTCAAGAATGATGTTTTTAAACAAATAACCATATTTTAAAGGGTAACTAAGCTTACTAAACACCCTACTAAGTTACTACAAATTTTTATAAATTTTCAAGTTCATGAATTAGTGTAAAATGCTTGATTTTGGCACTAGGTAAGTATTGTTTGCTTTGTTGATGAATTGTGATGATTTTTAAAAGAAAATGATATGCTTTGAAAGCATGGAAACCTCCATTTTTAAGGGGAAACTATGGCAAAAATTTTCTAGAAATTAAACACTTAGAAAAATATTTTTAAACAAGTGTTTACAAGTATATTTTTAACCATGATTTCTCATATAAAATTTGCCATAATTTTGTTACAAAAATTACAAATATTAGAGGTTGGTTTTTAATAAATAAAAGTGACTAAATATGTATTTAGGAGAATATATATTTGGATGTCACAATGTGTGTGATTACTTGTATATTATGTTTAGTAGTTATATTATTTTAGGACTTGAAATAATATAACTCACCAAAATACCAAAAACTACAATACAAAATATTACCAAAATTCCAAGAAATAAATATATAATTTATACCCAAAATTGAAGAAACCGAACAAGGAATATAACTTACATAAATATTCCGAAATTAAATTCATGAGTATATTTTGGTAAATGGTATTTTGGACACCAAGAGAACAAAAATATGATTTTTACAATTATTACAAAAATATATCATATTTTTTACAAGAAGAAAATATATTATTTTTGAGTAAAGAAAAATATATAAGTTTTCTTGAATTACTAGAAAATATATTATTTTTGGAGAAAATATATATTTTCTTAAATGAACTTAGAATATATTATTTTTGGGTGAAAAATGGATTTATAAATATTTTCTAAGATAATCTTGAAAATATATTATTTTTGAGGTTTATATGAAAATATAAATATTTTTGCCAAAAAAGAAGTATAGATAAAGTTCTATAAATGATTTCTTAAAAATATATATTTTAAGAATATATATTGGTGAATTTTTGTTGAAAATAATATTCCGAAAAAATAAATACAAAAATTAAGAATAAGAATACTTAATAAACACAATAAGAATACGTATTCTCGTACGTATAAATACACCGGAATACGCCACCGATACTTGGCAAAATATACAAGTATGAATACACCCATCCTTGGGGAAGATATACATGTATAATCACATAATGTGTCAAGTTAAAATATAATATTTTAACTAATATTCCAAAAATTAATAAATATAATTTAAGTTAAAATATTTATTATTTTAACAAATAACTATATACTTGGAATAATATTGATGACACAAGGAAACATAACTGAAAGATACTAATTAAGACTAAAGTCAAGGCACGACCTATCCGTCTAATACACCTTAGCACGTTTGTAGGTAGTCGTGTGAACAAGTAGCAGCTTTGAGTTACATCGGATTCGAGACACAAGACTGTGAGTTCATGTCCCCCTTTGCTTTCAACTGTTTTCAGTTTTATAACTTCGGGGGTGAAGTACATGTTACAAATTGTTTACAAACGTTTACATATGGTATGGTTAGCTAAGGAATGAACTGCTAGATCATGTGAGTGGTGGGTACAACGCTTAAGACCATTAATCCTCGTACTATGTGACAACTGTCAAATTTGCATGCATCCGTACGATTAATTAGACAATAATTAATGATTAATGTCTGTGTTGATGTACAATTTATGACTTGAATTGCTTTTTGATTATTGTTATTCTACATACATGTGCATCATATATTACAAATGACATAACATTGTTGCATGCAAACTTTATTAATTGAAATGATGCACGAAACAAAGCTAGCACAGTTATCAGACAAATCAGAAAAATGCTGACGGAGTTCAGTGAGTAGGCAGACATGGTTTTGAGATACAGAATGAGCCAGAAACCAAGTATTACACTAGTATAGTGTGTAGGAAAATAAGGATCACAAAACTGCCTTCCTAGAGATAGCTTAAGTGCAGAAAAGTGCCTAAAACTCACATAAAGTGCTGAATTCAGCAAAATTCAGCATTTAAACAATCTAATATCATGCAGAAATATGCTTAAATGGTCCTGAATACTTTCCTAAGTTTCGGGAATCGAAACTGTCACAAAAGGTTACATAAAGCACACTAAACTGCTAAATTTAGCACCATAACGAACCGGTAACCAACCAGACATTACCCGAAACACCAAATTTTCACTAGAAGCATTGTTTTAGCTTTACCAAGCTAGTTATGGTCCCCGAACATCATAACACACTATATAAATATCTAGTAACTAAACACCTAACAATAACATTAGATTTCAACTATTAAACATAACTAATCTTTGCAAACCAACTTAGACCCCCCTAACTATACGATTCAAGGTGGGCCACCACCTTAGATTTTATTTGATTATTTTAAAAGATCTTGTCTTGCACTTTAGTAAGCATAATATCCATAAGACTAAGGAATGTTGGAGGATTTTATAAATAACCACAAGTGCCATCATATTCATTTCATCCACATTTCACCAACAAAACTCTTTCTCTCCTTTCTTCTTACTTCACGGCCAAAAACAAGCCACCACCACCACCATCATTCAACCATCTTCCATCCATTCTACATATGTACAAAGATGTTAGAAGGTGCATAAGGAAGCTAGGAGATTTCGGAAGTTCAAGAACCTCTCTCATTTGCTTTTATCCACTTGTTTTTTTCACTTGATCATCCCTAGCCTTGTGCTAGTGGTAAGAACCTTGATCTTGCTATTTTACATCTTATATTAGTGGTTAAAAGATGAATCATAATTGTCACACCCCCAAAATCCACACGCGGAGTACCACCGCTTGGAGGCGTGACATGACCAGGATCAAGCCACCAATCATATTGAACATAAGTATATAGTAAAAGTCATTCATCAATACGATAGGTGTTTCCAAAACCAAATATAAACAAGTGTGTAGCGGAAGCAATAAAGTAAAACCCAACATAAGTTTAAGTACAAAATGTCATAATGTTTAACAACACTTTCACGACCCATGTCCACAACGACTGTGCCTCCCGTGCAAGCTCCAAAAGTACCTAAGGTCCTGCAAGGCATGTAACAGAGAGTCAACAACTAGTTGAGCGAGTTCACAGTAAGTAAGTTCGTAAATGCAAGTTCGTTTCGTAACGTGCGGCTATACTGGGCCGATAGTATGTTCTATTAGTGGGGGGCTTCCCATGTTTGCATATACACTAGACTATTTGCAACCATAAGTGTTCTTCTTACCGAGAACAGTAGTACGTACAAAGTTTACGTAGGTTTTACGTAAGTGTCCTTCACAACCGAGGACAGGGGTACGCGGGGGTTTACGTAGGTTTTACGTAAGTGCCTGACACAACCCGAGGCAGTAATGAATATAAGTTTACGTAGGTTTTACGTAAGTGCCTGACACAACCCGAGGCAGTAATGAATATAAGTTTACGTAGGTTTTACGTAAGTGCCCTTCACAACCGAGGACAGTGATGTGTACAAGTATACGTAGGTTTTACGTATGTGTCCTGCGCATCCGAGGACGATGGTAGATAGTCTAGTAACATTGTAAGTACAAATCCATTCCTTCAATCCCATTCCCAACCCCGGGAATCCCATGCCTTGGTAAGAGTGTGAACTCACCTTAGTTTGCTCGGTATGCTAAGTTAAATGCTCACATAAATCAGTCAAGTCCTATAGTGCACGTATACTCAATCAGTTCACATTGTTTGTAAAGTTTCACATGTAACTATTATCACAGTAATATCACAGAGTGTGTTTGGCAGTTAATCATGCATCACATAACAGTTAATCACATGTGCCCCATTCGTGTTTCACATAACAGTCTTTCACAGTTTAATCTAACATAGTTAACTAATCAACACACTTAGTAGAGCTAGCACGCTAACTGTATTATCATATTCAAACAGGAATGACAAACCACATTGCTAGTTAACTAACAGAGTTAACAAACTAGTAAGGTTATATATACTTGACAGTGTTAATAAAGTTAATAGAGTTAATAACTTAACTCAGTTAACGGACTATCCAGAGTCATGGACTTAACAGAATTTAATAAACTTAACTGGATTTATATTCGTAATATGAATAGCATAATTAACAAACTTAACATCGTTAACACTTAACAAAGTTAACATACTGAATTAAGTTAATCAACTTAACAGGGTTTATCAACTAACAGTGTTAACAACTAACAGAGTTAACAGATATCATATAATCAGTTTGCTGTACTAAGCCTTGGACGAAATCACTAAAGTGGACGAAAACCCTTATGGCTGAAATCCCCTTTGGGCCGAAATCACTTGGGCCTTAAACACCTTGGCCGAAATCCATCATTGGGCCGAAATCACTCTTGTGATTTCGTCTAACATGTTTAAAAGATTAAAACTTATGCCGAAATCCAATAAGTGCCGAAAACACTTTGGGCTTTTGAACAGTAACGAAAACACTTGTTAACCAACTATTGTTTGGGCTGAAAACACTATGTGGGCCGAAATCACATAAGTGATTTCGTCCAGTTTCAATGGTGGGGGTGTTTTCGTTGGCTGTACTTCATCTTCAACAACAGAAATCATTTACAAATCGTAGAAACCCTACTCGCATACTAACAGTTATTCATAACCATTAACATCAAGAATCTCGGAGATCATCTATCACTCTTAACATCAATTAACAACACAATCATTCCACCATATCGACTTATGCAAACTTATAATTTATCTAAACATTGTGAGATCTAGATCATTTATAGGTCTGCAAGTTATTCAGTGACAGACACACATGATAAATCATATCATCGAATTAAAAAGATTCCCAACCAGCAAGTTAATTTCAATCATAAACAACATCACATAACTATGTAATCAGATCTGAAACAACTAATTGTGAAAGTCACTAACCGACTCAGAATAATCAACAAGGAAATTTGGCTTCGACTGAGGAGAGGGCTGCCGTCAGGTTTCAAAACAAATGAGAGAGAGTGTGATAGGTGTCTAGGGTTTGCCAGTTATCCCCTTTTGTGCATACGAGTAGAACAAGTTATAAGTTTAGTCGATACTGGGCCCATAGCCCATTCCTGTTCATGTTGGACCCATAGTGGACGAAAACACAAAGTGTTTTCACCACAAGGGTGTTTTCAGGTAGGGTGTTTGGCATGACTTATTAATCAACAGAATGTTAATTCTAAATATAATATTAACCTTCATTACAAATATAATGCACACCACATATATAACATATCGATCACAGTACGAATTAACATATTACAACGTATACAGTTGTGAAACAAACAAGTCGTGCCTACAAACAACATAAAAAAAAATAATGTGCAATTAATGCGAAGATGGAAATCTTGAAAATTCGAGTTGTCACATTATCCCCAACTTGAAAGAAATTTCGTCCCGAAATTTAGCATGCGGTTACTGAGGAAGCTAGGTAAGTTATCGTTTACTGGTTTTCCTGGGGTGTCACATCATCCCCCCATTGATTTGGAATTTCATCCCGAAATTTTGTAGTAGCTTCAGCCTCAGTAGTGGTTGCATTGGTTCCGAATAACTGGGGACACTTGAGTTTCATTTGATCTTCTTGCTCCCAGGTGAACTCTGGGCCACGACGGGAGTTCCAACGAACTCGAACAAGAGGTATTCTGGTGTGCTTGAGGACCTTAACATCCCGGTCCGTGATTTCAACTGGTTCTTCGATGAAATGCAACCGTTCGTCGATAGTGAGCTCCTTCAAAGGAACTATGAGGGTCTCATCTGACAGACACTTCTTCAGATTCGACACGTGAAAGACGTTGTGAACTGTACTGAGTTCAGCTGGTAAGTTCAGTCTGTAGGCCACTTGCCTATTTTCTCAATGATTTCAAATGGTCCGACAAATCGCGGATTAAGTTTGCCTCGTTTTCCAAAACGAACCACACCCTTCCAGGGTGAAACTTTGAGTAATACCCGCTCCCAAACCTGGAGCTCGAGTGGTTTCCTGCCCTTATCGGGGTATACTTTCTGACGGTCACGAGCTGCCGCCATGCGTTGTCGTATTTGAGCAATCTTTTCAGTAGTATCAACTACCATTTCTGGACCTGTGATCTGACTGTCACCCACCTCTGCCCAACAAAGAGGTGATCGGCATTTACGCCCGTACCATGCCTCAAATGGAGCAGCTTTAATGCTGGTGTAGTAACTGTTGTTGTACGAAAATTCCACAAGTGCCAGATGTTTTTCCCAGCCCTTGCCAAAGTCAATTACGCACGCCCGAAGCATGTCTTCTAGAGTTTGAATAGTGCGCTCAGACTGCCCGTCTGTCTGAGGATGATAAGCTGTGCTAATGTCTAATAGAGATCCAAAAGATTTGTGCATTGCTTGCCACAGTTCTGAAGTAAAACGTGCATCACGATCAGAAATAATAGAGGTGGGCACCCCGTGCCTCGAGACAACTTCTTTAAGGTATACGTCTGCTAGAGTGGAAAACTTATCCGTTTCCTTGATAGCCAAGAAGTGAGCAGACTTTGTGAGTCGATCCACGATCACCCAAATAGTATCATTCCCACGTTGAGATCTAGGCAGGCCAGTAACAAAATCCATGGAAATTTGTTCCCATTTCCATTGTGGTATCTCAGGTTGTTGGAGTGGGCCTGAGGGTTTCTGATATTCCGCCTTAACTCTCGCACAAGTCAAACACTTGCTAACGTAAGTTGCTATGTGGGCCTTCATGCTAGGCCACCGATATGTAGTTCTGAGGTCGTGGTACATCTTATCCGAACCAGGATGTACTGAGTAGCGAGACTTATGAGCTTCATCCATTACAAGCTCACGTAAATTACCATAGAGTGGGACCCAGATGCGTCCTGTTACATAGTAGGCGCCGTCTGCCTTTTGTTCTAACCGTTGCCTTGAGCCGCGTAGGGCTTCAGCCCTGACGTTTTCTGGTTTCAATGCTTCTACCTGAGCATCTCGTATCTGTGAAGGAAGACTGGACTGAATAGTGAGTTGTAACGCTTGTACACGCCTAGGTGTAGTATCCTTGCGACTGAGGGCGTCGGCCACCACATTGGCTTTGCCCGGATGATACTTTATAGCACATTCATAATCGTTCAGTAACTCGACCCATCGACGTTGTCGCATGTTCAATTCTTTCTCCTTGAAGATATGCTCAAGACTCCTGTGATCGGTGTAGATGGTGCACTTGGTGCCATACAGATAATGTCGCCATATCTTGAGCGCAAAAACAACAGCTCCAAGCTCTAAATCGTGCGTAGTGTAATTCCGTTCGTGAATCTTAAGTTGGCGCGAAGCATAAGCAATAAGTTTATCCCGTTGCATCACACACATCCAAGACCTTGGATAGATGCGTCGCAGTAGACTACAAAATCGTCCGTGCCTTCAGGCAATGAGAGGATAGGTGCGCTACAAAGTCTATCCTTTAAGTGCTGAAAAGCTGTTTCCTGTGTATCACTCCAACGGTAAGCAACACCTTTCTGTGTCAGTAACGTAAGCGGCTGTGCAATCTTTGAGAAGTCTTTGATGAACCGTCTGTAATGACCCGCCAAACCCAAGAATGGGCGTATTTCTGTCGGTGTGCGAGGTGCAGGCCAGTTCTTGATCGAATCTACCTTGGATGGATCAACATGAATCCCATCCTTGTTTACCACGTGGCCTAGAAAGTGGACTTCACGAAGCCAGAAGTCGCATTTTGAAAACTTAGCGTACAGCTGTTCCGTTCGAAGGAGTTCCAAAATAAGTCGTAAATGCTGCTCATGTTCCTCCCTATTCTTCGAATAAATTAGGATGTCGTCGATGAAAACAATAACAAACTTGTCAAGATAAGGTTTGCACACCCTGTTC
The DNA here is from genome assembly GCA_030545235.1 of Helianthus tuberosus. Taxonomy (NCBI): domain Eukaryota; kingdom Viridiplantae; phylum Streptophyta; class Magnoliopsida; order Asterales; family Asteraceae; genus Helianthus; species Helianthus tuberosus. The sequence continues at coordinate 165,967,384 of CM060447.1, forward strand.
ATAAGATCCATGAAAACCGCAGGCGCGTTCGTTAGCCCGAATGGCATGACCAAAAACTCGTAATGACCGTAGCGAGTTCTGAATGCTGTTTTGGAGACGTCCTCATCCCGGACTCTCAGTTGATGGTAACCTGACCTCAGATCAATCTTTGAGTAATAGCTCGACCCTTGTAACTGGTCGAATAAGTCGTCAATGCGTGGAAGAGGATAGCGATTCTTCACCGTCACCTTGTTTAGTTCGCGGTTGTCTATGCACATACGAAAGGTACCGTCTTTCTTCTTTACAAATAATACTGGAGCTCCCCAGGGTGATGAGCTAGGACGTATGAAACCCTTTTCCAAGAGTTCCTGCAATTGCTTAGACAGTTCTTCCAGTTCAGTTGGAGCTAAGCGGTAAGGCGCTCGAGCTATAGGTGATGCTCCTGGAGCTAGCTCAATCTGAAATTCGACCTGGCGATGAGGCGGTAACCCAGGTAACTCTTCAGGAAACACTTGAGGAAAGTCGCGTGCAACAGGAATATCCTCTAACTTCTTCTCTTTCGTCGATGTATCTGTAACGAGTGCTAAAATAGCTGTGTGGCCCTTTCGTAAACACTTCTGAGCCTTCAAGAGGGATATGATGCCACTCACGACACCACTCTTGTCGCCTTGAACTTCGAGAGGTTCTTTTCCAGAACGAGGAATACGAATGATCTTCTCCTTGCATAAGATCTCTGCTTGCTAGTGGGATAACCAATCCATACCAATGACGATGTCGAAACTACCCAGAACTATAGGAATGAGGTTGATGGAGAAGGTCTGACCAGCTAAGACGAGGTTACAACCCTTGACTACAAGAAAATTGCTGACCAGGGCTCTGATAGTCATCAATCATTCACTGCTGTGCCTGAGACTGAACTGAAATTGAACCCTTGCTGGATGTTCCATCCCACTTTCGTTTGTTGTCACTAGGAGTCGTAGAAGTAGTAGTAGCAGTAGCACCAATACGCTTAGGCAGCTCGTTCTGTTCCACTGCCTGGTCTGTGAGACGATGAGCAAGACGAGTAACATCTTGAATAGAAGCAAGGTTAGCAGAAGTCACATGACTTTGAATCTCTGGTACTAAGCCTTTGAGGTATAGCTCAATGCGCTTGATGGGAGGATCCACCTTAGTTGGACATAACACTGCCAGTTCGTTGGATCGTTTCGTGTACGCTTCTATCTCTGACCCCGTCATCTTCAGGTTAAAGGACTCCACTTCCAGCTTGTGGATGTCATCACGACTACAGTATTCACGTTTAATCAGTTCCTTAAAATCATTCTATGGGGTGGCATTAGCAACCGCCTGCCCCAACATCTGAACTTGCGCGTTCCACCAAGTTAGCGCAGTGCCTTCGAGAGTACCAATGGCGTACTTCACCCTACGAGCCTCAGGGCATTCACACTTCTCGAAGACCGATTCCAGCTTCTCAAACCAGTGGGGGAGTCCAACGGCCCCTTCAGTGCCACTAAAAGTACTAGGACGACAGTCCATGAAAGTTTTGAACGTGCACACAGGTGGTTGAGCGTGTTGACCTGTCGTGTGCGTAAGAGTAAACATACTTGAGCAAGAGTGTTGGTTTACGAGAGTAGGATCTAATGATCCTAGAGTAAGTGGTGATGGCAGGTTACACCTCCTGCCTGGGCAGCTGCGAGTGCTGCAGTAACTTGTTCAGTGATCGAAGCCGCCAACTGGGCTTGAGTTAGGTTAACGCGTCCACTCATGATCTTGATATCAAGGAGAACATGTGTGTGAGAGGTTCGCGAAAGTGTAATGACAGAAGAGTAAGCACATAAATGTTCTCAAGCAATAGTTGTTACGTTTATCTAAGCATACCATGAGCAAGGTTCTATGCAATTCTATCAAGTAGGCAATAAAACATATACCATATTACCTAGGATGTTGAGTCTTGCACGTGGAGCGAGGCGTCGTTGTGGATCGTTGAGAACTGTTTCGGTTATAGTCTGGTTTTAATAAAAACGTTTTCCCCTTATTAAAACCGAGTTCTCTATAACCAATGGCTCTGATACCAATCTGTCACACCCCCAAAATCCACACGCGGAGTACCACCGCTTGGAGGCGTGACATGACCAGGATCAAGCCACCAATCATATTGAACATAAGTATATAGTAAAAGTCATTCATCAATACGATAGGTGTTTCCAAAACCAAATATAAACAAGTGTGTAGCGGAAGCAATAAAGTAAAACCCAACATAAGTTTAAGTACAAAATGTCATAATGTTTAACAACACTTTCACGACCCATGTCCACAACGACTGTGCCTCCCGTGCAAGCTCCAAAAGTACCTAAGGTCCTGCAAGGCATGTAACAGAGAGTCAACAACTAGTTGAGCGAGTTCACAGTAAGTAAGTTCGTAAATGCAAGTTCGTTTCGTAACGTGCGGCTATACTGGGCCGATAGTATGTTCTATTAGTGGGGGGCTTCCCATGTTTGCATATACACTAGACTATTTGCAACCATAAGTGTTCTTCTTACCGAGAACAGTAGTACGTACAAAGTTTACGTAGGTTTTACGTAAGTGTCCTTCACAACCGAGGACAGGGGTACGCGGGGGTTTACGTAGGTTTTACGTAAGTGCCTGACACAACCCGAGGCAGTAATGAATATAAGTTTACGTAGGTTTTACGTAAGTGCCTGACACAACCCGAGGCAGTATTGAATATAAGTTTACGTAGGTTTTACGTAAGTGCCCTTCACAACCGAGGACAGTGATGTGTACAAGTATACGTAGGTTTTACGTATGTGTCCTGCGCATCCGAGGACGATGGTAGATAGTCTAGTAACATTGTAAGTACAAATCCATTCCTTCAATCCCATTCCCAACCCCGGGAATCCCATGCCTTGGTAAGAGTGTGAACTCACCTTAGTTTGCTCGGTATGCTAAGTTAAATGCTCACATAAATCAGTCAAGTCCTATAGTGCACGTATACTCAATCAGTTCACATTGTTTGTAAAGTTTCACATGTAACTATTATCACAGTAATATCACAGAGTGTGTTTGGCAGTTAATCATGCATCACATAACAGTTAATCACATGTGCCCCATTCGTGTTTCACATAACAGTCTTTCACAGTTTAATCTAACATAGTTAACTAATCAACACACTTAGTAGAGCTAGCACGCTAACTGTATTATCATATTCAAACAGGAATGACAAACCACATTGCTAGTTAACTAACAGAGTTAACAAACTAGTAAGGTTATATATACTTGACAGTGTTAATAAAGTTAATAGAGTTAATAACTTAACTCAGTTAACGGACTATCCAGAGTCATGGACTTAACAGAATTTAATAAACTTAACTGGATTTATATTCGTAATATGAATAGCATAATTAACAAACTTAACATCGTTAACACTTAACAAAGTTAACATACTGAATTAAGTTAATCAACTTAACAGGGTTTATCAACTAACAGTGTTAACAACTAACAGAGTTAACAGATATCATATAATCAGTTTGCTGTACTAAGCCTTGGACGAAATCACTAAAGTGGACGAAAACCCTTATGGCCGAAATCCCCTTTGGGCCGAAATCACTTGGGCCTTAAACACCTTGGCCGAAATCCATCATTGGGCCGAAATCACTCTTGTGATTTCGTCTAACATGTTTAAAAGATTAAAACTTATGCCGAAATCCAATAAGTGCCGAAAACACTTTGGGCTTTTGAACAGTAACGAAAACACTTGTTAACCAACTATTGTTTGGGCTGAAAACACTATGTGGGCCGAAATCACATAAGTGATTTCGTCCAGTTTCAATGGTGGGGGTGTTTTCGTTGGCTGTACTTCATCTTCAACAACAGAAATCATTTACAAATCGTAGAAACCCTACTCGCATACTAACAGTTATTCATAACCATTAACATCAAGAATCTCGGAGATCATCTATCACTCTTAACATCAATTAACAACACAATCATTCCACCATATCGACTTATGCAAACTTATAATTTATCTAAACATTGTGAGATCTAGATCATTTATAGGTCTGCAAGTTATTCAGTGACAGACACACATGATAAATCATATCATCGAATTAAAAAGATTCCCAACCAGCAAGTTAATTTCAATCATAAACAACATCACATAACTATGTAATCAGATCTGAAACAACTAATTGTGAAAGTCACTAACCGACTCAGAATAATCAACAAGGAAATTTGGCTTCGACTGAGGAGAGGGCTGCCGTCAGGTTTCAAAACAAATGAGAGAGAGTGTGATAGGTGTCTAGGGTTTGCCAGTTATCCCCTTTTGTGCATACGAGTAGAACAAGTTATAAGTTTAGTCGATACTGGGCCCATAGCCCATTCCTGTTCATGTTGGACCCATAGTGGACGAAAACACAAAGTGTTTTCACCACAAGGGTGTTTTCAGGTAGGGTGTTTGGCATGACTTATTAATCAACAGAATGTTAATTCTAAATATAATATTAACCTTCATTACAAATATAATGCACACCACATATATAACATATCGATCACAGTACGAATTAACATATTACAACGTATACAGTTGTGAAACAAACAAGTCGTGCCTACAAACAACATAAAAAAAAATAATGTGCAATTAATGCGAAGATGGAAATCTTGAAAATTCGAGTTGTCACATTATCCCCAACTTGAAAGAAATTTCGTCCCGAAATTTAGCATGCGGTTACTGAGGAAGCTAGGTAAGTTATCGTTTACTGGTTTTCCTGGGGTGTCACATCATCCCCCCATTGATTTGGAATTTCATCCCGAAATTTTGTAGTAGCTTCAGCCTCAGTAGTGGTTGCATTGGTTCCGAATAACTGGGGACACTTGAGTTTCATTTGATCTTCTTGCTCCCAGGTGAACTCTGGGCCACGACGGGAGTTCCAACGAACTCGAACAAGAGGTATTCTGGTGTGCTTGAGGACCTTAACATCCCGGTCCGTGATTTCAACTGGTTCTTCGATGAAATGCAACCGTTCGTCGATAGTGAGCTCCTTCAAAGGAACTATGAGGGTCTCATCTGACAGACACTTCTTCAGATTCGACACGTGAAAGACGTTGTGAACTGTACTGAGTTCAGCTGGTAAGTTCAGTCTGTAGGCCACTTGCCTATTTTCTCAATGATTTCAAATGGTCCGACAAATCGCGGATTAAGTTTGCCTCGTTTTCCAAAACGAACCACACCCTTCCAGGGTGAAACTTTGAGTAATACCCGCTCCCAAACCTGGAGCTCGACTGGTTTCCTGCCCTTATCGGGGTATACTTTCTGACGGTCACGAGCTGCCGCCATGCGTTGTCGTATTTGAGCAATCTTTTCAGTAGTATCAACTACCATTTCTGGACCTGTGATCTGACTGTCACCCACCTCTGCCCAACAAAGAGGTGATCGGCATTTACGCCCGTACCATGCCTCAAATGGAGCAGCTTTAATGCTGGTGTAGTAACTGTTGTTGTACGAAAATTCCACAAGTGCCAGATGTTTTTCCCAGCCCTTGCCAAAGTCAATTACGCACGCCCGAAGCATGTCTTCTAGAGTTTGAATAGTGCGCTCAGACTGCCCGTCTGTCTGAGGATGATAAGCTGTGCTAATGTCCAATAGAGATCCAAAAGATTTGTGCATTGCTTGCCACAGTTCTGAAGTAAAACGTGCATCACGATCAGAAATAATAGAGGTGGGCACCCCGTGCCTCGAGACAACTTCTTTAAGGTATACGTCTGCTAGAGTGGAAAACTTATCCGTTTCCTTGATAGCCAAGAAGTGAGCAGACTTTGTGAGTCGATCCACGATCACCCAAATAGTATCATTCCCACGTTGAGATCTAGGCAGGCCAGTAACAAAATCCATGGAAATTTGTTCCCATTTCCATTGTGGTATCTCAGGTTGTTGGAGTGGGCCTGAGGGTTTCTGATATTCCGCCTTAACTCTCGCACAAGTCAAACACTTGCTAACGTAAGTTGCTATGTGGGCCTTCATGCTAGGCCACCGATATGTAGTTCTGAGGTCGTGGTACATCTTATCCGAACCAGGATGTACTGAGTAGCGAGACTTATGAGCTTCATCCATTACAAGCTCACGTAAATTACCATAGAGTGGGACCCAGATGCGTCCTGTTACATAGTAGGCGCCGTCTGCCTTTTGTTCTAACCGTTGCCTTGAGCCGCGTAGGGCTTCAGCCCTGACGTTTTCTGGTTTCAATGCTTCTACCTGAGCATCTCGTATCTGTGAAGGAAGACTGGACTGAATAGTGAGTTGTAACGCTCGTACACGCCTAGGTGTAGTATCCTTGCGACTGAGGGCGTCGGCCACCACATTGGCTTTGCCCGGATGATACTTTATAGCACATTCATAATCGTTCAGTAACTCAACCCATCGACGTTGTCGCATGTTCAATTCTTTCTGCTTGAAGATATGCTCAAGACTCCTGTGATCGGTGTAGATGGTGCACTTGGTGCCATACAGATAATGTCGCCATATCTTGAGCGCAAAAACAACAGCTCCAAGCTCTAAATCGTGCGTAGTGTAATTCCGTTCGTGAATCTTAAGTTGGCGCGAAGCATAAGCAATAACTTTATCCCGTTGCATCACACACATCCAAGACCTTGGATAGATGCGTCGCAGTAGACTACAAAATCGTCCGTGCCTTCAGGCAATGAGAGGATAGGTGCGCTACAAAGTCTATCCTTTAAGTGCTGAAAAGCTGTTTCCTGTGTATCACTCCAACGGTAAGCAACACCTTTCTGTGTCAGTAACGTAAGCGGCTGTGCAATCTTTGAGAAGTCTTTGATGAACCGTCTGTAATGACCCGCCAAACCCAAGAATGGGCGTATTTCTGTCGGTGTGCGAGGTGCAGGCCAGTTCTTGATCGAATCTACCTTGGATGGATCAACATGAATCCCATCCTTGTTTACCACGTGGCCTAGAAAGTGGACTTCACGAAGCCAGAAGTCGCATTTTGAAAACTTAGCGTACAGCTGTTCCGTTCGAAGGAGTTCCAAAATAAGTCGTAAATGCTGCTCATGTTCCTCCCTATTCTTCGAATAAATTAGGATGTCGTCGATGAAAACAATAACAAACTTGTCAAGATAAGGTTTGCACACCCTGTTCATAAGATCCATGAAAACCGCAGGCGCGTTCGTTAGCCCGAATGGCATGACCAAAAACTCGTAATGACCGTAGCGAGTTCTGAATGCTGTTTTGGAGACGTCCTCATCCCGGACTCTCAGTTGATGGTAACCTGACCTCAGATCAATCTTTGAGTAATAGCTCGACCCTTGTAACTGGTCGAATAAGTCGTCGATGCGTGGAAGAGGATAGCGATTCTTCACCGTCACCTTGTTTAGTTCGCGGTAGTCTATGCACATACGAAAGGTACCGTCTTTCTTCTTTACAAATAATACTGGAGCTCCCCAGGGTGATGAGCTAGGACGTATGAAACCCTTTTCCAAGAGTTCCTGCAATTGCTTAGACAGTTCTTCCAGTTCAGTTGGAGCTAAGCGGTAAGGCGCTCGAGCTATAGGTGCTGCTCCTGGAGCTAGCTCAATCTGAAATTCGACCTGGCGATGAGGCGGTAACCCAGGTAACTCTTCAGGAAACACTTGAGGAAAGTCGCGTGCAACAGGAATATCCTCTAACTTCTTCTCTTTCGTCGATGTATCTGTAACGAGTGCTAAAATAGCTGTGTGGCCCTTTCGTAAACACTTCTGAGCCTTCAAGAGGGATATGATGCCACTCACGACACCACTCTTGTCGCCTTGAACTTCGAGAGGTTCTTTTCCAGAACGAGGAATACGAATGATCTTCTCCTTGCATAAGATCTCTGCTTGCTAGTGGGATAACCAATCCATACCAATGACGATGTCGAAACTACCCAGAACTATAGGAATGAGGTTGATGGAGAAGGTCTGACCAGCTAAGACGAGGTTACAACCCTTGACTACCAGAAAATTGCTGACCAGGGCTCTGATAGTCATCAATCATTCACTGCTGTGCCTGAGACTGAACTGAAATTGAACCCTTGCTGGATGTTCCATCCCACTTTCGTTTGTTGTCACTAGGAGTCGTAGAAGTAGTAGTAGCAGTAGCACCAATACGCTTAGGCAGCTCGTTCTGTTCCACTGCCTGGTCTGTGAGACGATGAGCAAGACGAGTAACATCTTGAATAGAAGCAAGGTTAGCAGAAGTCACATGACTTTGAATCTCTGGTACTAAGCCTTTGAGGTATAGCTCAATGCGCTTGATGGGAGGATCCACCTTAGTTGGACATAACACTGCCAGTTCGTTGGATCGTTTCGTGTACGCTTCTATCTCTGACCCCGTCATCTTCAGGTTAAAGGACTCCACTTCCAGCTTGTGGATGTCATCACGACTACAGTATTCACGTTTAATCAGTTCCTTAAAATCATTCTATGGGGTGGCATTAGCAACCGCCTGCCCCAACATCTGAACTTGCGCGTTCCACCAAGTTAGCGCAGTGCCTTCGAGAGTACCAATGGCGTACTTCACCCTACGAGCCTCAGGGCATTCACACTTCTCGAAGACCGATTCCAGCTTCTCAAACCAGTGGGGGAGTCCAACGGCCCCTTCAGTGCCACTAAAAGTACTAGGACGACAGTCCATGAAAGTTTTGAACGTGCACACAGGTGGTTGAGCGTGTTGACCTGTCGTGTGCGTAAGAGTAAACATACTTGAGCAAGAGTGTTGGTTTACGAGAGTAGGATCTAATGATCCTAGAGTAAGTGGTGATGGCAGGTTACACCTCCTGCCTGGGCAGCTGCGAGTGCTGCAGTAACTTGTTCAGTGATCGAAGCCGCCAACTGGGCTTGAGTTAGGTTAACGCGTCCACTCATGATCTTGATATCAAGGAGAACATGTGTGTGAGAGGTTCGCGAAAGTGTAATGACAGAAGAGTAAGCACATAAATGTTCTCAAGCAATAGTTGTTACGTTTATCTAAGCATACCATGAGCAAGGTTCTATGCAATTCTATCAAGTAGGCAATAAAACATATACCATATTACCTAGGATGTTGAGTCTTGCACGTGGAGCGAGGCGTCGTTGTGGATCGTTGAGAACTGTTTCGGTTATAGTCTGGTTTTAATAAAAACGTTTTCCCCTTATTAAAACCGAGTTCTCTATAACCAATGGCTCTGATACCAATCTGTCACACCCCCAAAATCCACACGCGGAGTACCACCGCTTGGAGGCGTGACATGACCAGGATCAAGCCACCAATCATATTGAACATAAGTATATAGTAAAAGTCATTCATCAATACGATAGGTGTTTCCAAAACCAAATATAAACAAGTGTGTAGCGGAAGCAATAAAGTAAAACCCAACATAAGTTTAAGTACAAAATGTCATAATGTTTAACAACACTTTCACGACCCATGTCCACAACGACTGTGCCTCCCGTGCAAGCTCCAAAAGTACCTAAGGTCCTGCAAGGCATGTAACAGAGAGTCAACAACTAGTTGAGCGAGTTCACAGTAAGTAAGTTCGTAAATGCAAGTTCGTTTCGTAACGTGCGGCTATACTGGGCCGATAGTATGTTCTATTAGTGGGGGGCTTCCCATGTTTGCATATACACTAGACTATTTGCAACCATAAGTGTTCTTCTTACCGAGAACAGTAGTACGTACAAAGTTTACGTAGGTTTTACGTAAGTGTCCTTCACAACCGAGGACAGGGGTACGCGGGGGTTTACGTAGGTTTTACGTAAGTGCCTGACACAACCCGAGGCAGTAATGAATATAAGTTTACGTAGGTTTTACGTAAGTGCCTGACACAACCCGAGGCAGTATTGAATATAAGTTTACGTAGGTTTTACGTAAGTGCCCTTCACAACCGAGGACAGTGATGTGTACAAGTATACGTAGGTTTTACGTATGTGTCCTGCGCATCCGAGGACGATGGTAGATAGTCTAGTAACATTGTAAGTACAAATCCATTCCTTCAATCCCATTCCCAACCCCGGGAATCCCATGCCTTGGTAAGAGTGTGAACTCACCTTAGTTTGCTCGGTATGCTAAGTTAAATGCTCACATAAATCAGTCAAGTCCTATAGTGCACGTATACTCAATCAGTTCACATTGTTTGTAAAGTTTCACATGTAACTATTATCACAGTAATATCACAGAGTGTGTTTGGCAGTTAATCATGCATCACATAACAGTTAATCACATGTGCCCCATTCGTGTTTCACATAACAGTCTTTCACAGTTTAATCTAACATAGTTAACTAATCAACACACTTAGTAGAGCTAGCACGCTAACTGTATTATCATATTCAAACAGGAATGACAAACCACATTGCTAGTTAACTAACAGAGTTAACAAACTAGTAAGGTTATATATACTTGACAGTGTTAATAAAGTTAATAGAGTTAATAACTTAACTCAGTTAACGGACTACCAGAGTTATGGACTTAACAGAATTTAATAAACTTAACTGGATTTATATTCGTAATATGAATAGCATAATTAACAAACTTAACATCGTTAACACTTAACAAAGTTAACATACTGAATTAAGTTAATCAACTTAACAGGGTTTATCAACTAACAGTGTTAACAACTAACAGAGTTAACAGATATCATATAATCAGTTTGCTGTACTAAGCCTTGGACGAAATCACTAAAGTGGACGAAAACCCTTATGGCTGAAATCCCCTTTGGGCCGAAATCACTTGGGCCTTAAACACCTTGGCCGAAATCCATCATTGGGCCGAAATCACTCTTGTGATTTCGTCTAACATGTTTAAAAGATTAAAACTTATGCCGAAATCCAATAAGTGCCGAAAACACTTTGGGCTTTTGAACAGTAACGAAAACACTTGTTAACCAACTATTGTTTGGGCTGAAAACACTATGTGGGCCGAAATCACATAAGTGATTTCGTCCAGTTTCAATGGTGGGGGTGTTTTCGTTGGCTGTACTTCATCTTCAACAACAGAAATCATTTACAAATCGTAGAAACCCTACTCGCATACTAACAGTTATTCATAACCATTAACATCAAGAATCTCGGAGATCATCTATCACTCTTAACATCAATTAACAACACAATCATTCCACCATATCGACTTATGCAAACTTATAATTTATCTAAACATTGTGAGATCTAGATCATTTATAGGTCTGCAAGTTATTCAGTGACAGACACACATGATAAATCATATCATCGAATTAAAAAGATTCCCAACCAGCAAGTTAATTTCAATCATAAACAACATCACATAACTATGTAATCAGATCTGAAACAACTAATTGTGAAAGTCACTAACCGACTCAGAATAATCAACAAGGAAATTTGGCTTCGACTGAGGAGAGGGCTGCCGTCAGGTTTCAAAACAAATGAGAGAGAGTGTGATAGGTGTCTAGGGTTTGCCAGTTATCCCCTTTTGTGCATACGAGTAGAACAAGTTATAAGTTTAGTCGATACTGGGCCCATAGCCCATTCCTGTTCATGTTGGACCCATAGTGGACGAAAACACAAAGTGTTTTCACCACAAGGGTGTTTTCAGGTAGGGTGTTTGGCATGACTTATTAATCAACAGAATGTTAATTCTAAATATAATATTAACCTTCATTACAAATATAATGCACACCACATATATAACATATCGATCACAGTACGAATTAACATATTACAACGTATACAGTTGTGAAACAAACAAGTCGTGCCTACAAACAACATAAAAAAAAAATAATGTGCAATTAATGCGAAGATGGAAATCTTGAAAATTCGAGTTGTCACATTATCCCCAACTTGAAAGAAATTTCGTCCCGAAATTTAGCATGCAGTTACTGAGGAAGCTAGGTAAGTTATCGTTTACTGGTTTTCCTGGGGTGTCACATCATCCCCCCATTGATTTGGAATTTCATCCCGAAATTTTGTGGTAGCTTCAGCCTCAGTAGTGGTTGCATTGGTTCCGAATAACTGGGGACACTTGAGTTTCATTTGATCTTCTTGCTCCCAGGTGAACTCTGGGCCACGACGGGAGTTCCAACGAACTCGAACAAGAGGTATTCTGGTGTGCTTGAGGACCTTAACATCCCGGTCCGTGATTTCAACTGGTTCTTCGATGAAATGCAACCGTTCGTCGATAGTGAGCTCCTTCAAAGGAACTATGAGGGTCTCATCTGACAGACACTTCTTTAGATTCGACACGTGAAAGACGTTGTGAACTGTACTGAGTTCAGCTGGTAAGTTCAGTCTGTAGGCCACTTGCCTATTTTCTCAATGATTTCAAATGGTCCGACAAATCGCGGATTAAGTTTGCCTCGTTTTCCAAAACGAACCACACCCTTCCAGGGTGAAACTTTGAGTAATACCCACTCCCAAACCTGGAGCTCGAGTGGTTTCCTGCCCTTATCGGGGTATACTTTCTGACGGTCACGAGCTGCCGCCATGCGTTGTCGTATTTGAGCAATCTTTTCAGTAGTATCAACTACCATTTCTGGACCTGTGATCTGACTGTCACCCACCTCTGCCCAACAAAGAGGTGATCGGCATTTACGCCCGTACCATGCCTCAAATGGAGCAGCTTTAATGCTGGTGTAGTAACTGTTGTTGTACGAAAATTCCACAAGTGGCAGATGTTTTTCCCAGCCCTTGCCAAAGTCAATTACGCACGCCCGAAGCATGTCTTCTAGAGTTTGAATAGTGCGCTCAGACTGCCCGTCTGTCTGAGGATGATAAGCTGTGCTAATGTCTAATCGAGATCCAAAAGATTTGTGCATTGCTTGCCACAGTTCTGAAGTAAAACGTGCATCACGATCAGAAATAATAGAGGTGGGCACCCCGTGCCTCGAGACAACTTCTTTAAGGTATACGTCTGCTAGAGTGGAAAACTTATCCGTTTCCTTGATAGCCAAGAAGTGAGCAGACTTTGTGAGTCGATCCACGATCACCCAAATAGTATCATTCCCACGTTGAGATCTAGGCAGGCCAGTAACAAAATCCATGGAAATTTGTTCCCATTTCCATTGTGGTATCTCAGGTTGTTGGAGTGGGCCTGAGGGTTTCTGATATTCCGCCTTAACTCTCACACAAGTCAAACACTTGCTAACGTAAGTTGCTATGTGGGCCTTCATGCTAGGCCACCGATATGTAGTTCTGAGGTCGTGGTACATCTTATCCGAACCAGGATGTACTGAGTAGCGAGACTTATGAGCTTCATCCATTACAAGCTCACGTAAATTACCATAGAGTGGGACCCAGATGCGTCCTGTTACATAGTAGGCGCCGTCTGCCTTTTGTTCTAACCGTTGCCTTGAGCCGCGTAGGGTTTCAGCCCTGACGTTTTCTGGTTTCAATGCTTCTACCTGAGCATCTCGTATCTGTGAAGGAAGACTGGACTGAATAGTGAGTTGTAACGCTCGTACACGCCTAGGTGTAGTATCCTTGCGACTGAGGGCGTCGGCCACCACATTGGCTTTGCCCGGATGATACTTTATAGCACATTCATAATCGTTCAGTAACTCGACCCATCGACGTTGTCGCATGTTCAATTCTTTCTGCTTGAAGATATGCTCAAGACTCCTGTGATCGGTGTAGATGGTGCACTTGGTGCCATACAGATAATGTCGCCATATCTTGAGCGCAAAAACAACAGCTCCAAGCTCTAAATCGTGCGTAGTGTAATTCCGTTCGTGAATCTTAAGTTGGCGCGAAGCATAAGCAATAACTTTATCCCGTTGCATCACACACATCCAAGACCTTGGATAGATGCGTCGCAGTAGACTACAAAATCGTCCGTGCCTTCAGGCAATGAGAGGATAGGTGCGCTACAAAGTCTATCCTTTAAGTGCTGAAAAGCTGTTTCCTGTGTATCACTCCAACGGTAAGCAACACCTTTCTGTGTCAGTAACGTAAGCGGCTGTGCAATCTTTGAGAAGTCTTTGATGAACCGTCTGTAATGACCCGCCAAACCCAAGAATGGGCGTATTTCTGTCGGTGTGCGAGGTGCAGGCCAGTTCTTGATCGAATCTACCTTGGATGGATCAACATGAATCCCATCCTTGTTTACCACGTGGCCTAGAAAGTGGACTTCACGAAGCCAGAAGTCGCATTTTGAAAACTTAGCGTACAGCTGTTCCGTTCGAAGGAGTTCCAAAATAAGTCGTAAATGCTGCTCATGTTCCTCCCTATTCTTCGAATAAATTAGGATGTCGTCGATGAAAACAATAACAAACTTGTCAAGATAAGGTTTGCACACCCTGTTCATAAGATCCATGAAAACCGCAGGCGCGTTCGTTAGCCCGAATGGCATGACCAAAAACTCGTAATGACCGTAGCGAGTTCTGAATGCTGTTTTGGAGACGTCCTCATCCCAGACTCTCAGTTGATGGTAACCTGACCTCAGATCAATCTTTGAGTAATAGCTCGACCCTTGTAACTGGTCGAATAAGTCGTCGATGCGTGGAAGAGGATAGCGATTCTTCACCGTCACCTTGTTTAGTTCGCGGTAGTCTATGCACATACGAAAGGTACCGTCTTTCTTCTTTACAAATAATACTGGAGCTCCCCAGGGTGATGAGCTAGGACGTATGAAACCCTTTTCCAAGAGTTCCTGCAATTGCTTAGACAGTTCTTCCAGTTCAGTTGGAGCTAAGCGGTAAGGCGCTCGAGCTATAGGTGCTGCTCCTGGAGCTAGCTCAATCTGAAATTCGACCTGGCGATGAGGCGGTAACCCAGGTAACTCTTCAGGAAACACTTGAGGAAAGTCGCGTGCAACAGGAATATCCTCTAACTTCTTCTCTTTCGTCGATGTATCTGTAACGAGTGCTAAAATAGCTGTGTGGCCCTTTCGTAAACACTTCTGAGCCTTCAAGAGGGATATGATGCCACTCACGACACCACTCTTGTCGCCTTGAACTTCGAGAGGTTCTTTTCCAGAACGAGGAATACGAATGATCTTCTCCTTGCATAAGATCTCTGCTTGCTAGTGGGATAACCAATCCATACCAATGACGATGTCGAAACTACCCAGAACTATAGGAATGAGGTTGATGGAGAAGGTCTGACCAGCTAAGACGAGGTTACAACCCTTGACTACCAGAAAATTGCTGACCAGGGCTCTGATAGTCATCAATCATTCACTGCTGTGCCTGAGACTGAACTGAAATTGAACCCTTGCTGGATGTTCCATCCCACTTTCGTTTGTTGTCACTAGGAGTCGTAGAAGTAGTAGTAGCAGTAGCACCAATACGCTTAGGCAGCTCGTTCTGTTCCACTGCCTGGTCTGTGAGACGATGAGCAAGACGAGTAACATCTTGAATAGAAGCAAGGTTAGCAGAAGTCACATGACTTTGAATCTCTGGTACTAAGCCTTTGAGGTATAGCTCAATGCGCTTGATGGGAGGATCCACCTTAGTTGGACATAACACTGCCAGTTCGTTGGATCGTTTCGTGTACGCTTCTATCTCTGACCCCGTCATCTTCAGGTTAAAGGACTCCACTTCCAGCTTGTGGATGTCATCACGACTACAGTATTCACGTTTAATCAGTTCCTTAAAATCATTCTATGGGGTGGCATTAGCAACCGCCTGCCCCAACATCTGAACTTGCGCGTTCCACCAAGTTAGCGCAGTGCCTTCGAGAGTACCAATGGCGTACTTCACCCTACGAGCCTCAGGGCATTCACACTTCTCGAAGACCGATTCCAGCTTCTCAAACCAGTGGGGGAGTCCAACGGCCCCTTCAGTGCCACTAAAAGTACTAGGACGACAGTCCATGAAAGTTTTGAACGTGCACACAGGTGGTTGAGCGTGTTGACCTGTCGTGTGCGTAAGAGTAAACATACTTGAGCAAGAGTGTTGGTTTACGAGAGTAGGATCTAATGATCCTAGAGTAAGTGGTGATGGCAGGTTACACCTCCTGCCTGGGCAGCTGCGAGTGCTGCAGTAACTTGTTCAGTGATCGAAGCCGCCAACTGGGCTTGAGTTAGGTTAACGCGTCCACTCATGATCTTGATATCAAGGAGAACATGTGTGTGAGAGGTTCGCGAAAGTGTAATGACAGAAGAGTAAGCACATAAATGTTCTCAAGCAATAGTTGTTACGTTTATCTAAGCATACCATGAGCAAGGTTCTATGCAATTCTATCAAGTAGGCAATAAAACATATACCATATTACCTAGGATGTTGAGTCTTGCACGTGGAGCGAGGCGTCGTTGTGGATCGTTGAGAACTGTTTCGGTTATAGTCTGGTTTTAATAAAAACGTTTTCCCCTTATTAAAACCGAGTTCTCTATAACCAATGGCTCTGATACCAATCTGTCACACCCCCAAAATCCACACGCGGAGTACCACCGCTTGGAGGCGTGACATGACCAGGATCAAGCCACCAATCATATTGAACATAAGTATATAGTAAAAGTCATTCATCAATACGATAGGTGTTTCCAAAACCAAATATAAACAAGTGTGTAGCGGAAGCAATAAAGTAAAACCCAACATAAGTTTAAGTACAAAATGTCATAATGTTTAACAACACTTTCACGACCCATGTCCACAACGACTGTGCCTCCCGTGCAAGCTCCAAAAGTACCTAAGGTCCTGCAAGGCATGTAACAGAGAGTCAACAACTAGTTGAGCGAGTTCACAGTAAGTAAGTTCGTAAATGCAAGTTCGTTTCGTAACGTGCGGCTATACTGGGCCGATAGTATGTTCTATTAGTGGGGGGCTTCCCATGTTTGCATATACACTAGACTATTTGCAACCATAAGTGTTCTTCTTACCGAGAACAGTAGTACGTACAAAGTTTACGTAGGTTTTACGTAAGTGTCCTTCACAACCGAGGACAGGGGTACGCGGGGGTTTACGTAGGTTTTACGTAAGTGCCTGACACAACCCGAGGCAGTAATGAATATAAGTTTACGTAGGTTTTACGTAAGTGCCTGACACAACCCGAGGCAGTATTGAATATAAGTTTACGTAGGTTTTACGTAAGTGCCCTTCACAACCGAGGACAGTGATGTGTACAAGTATACGTAGGTTTTACGTATGTGTCCTGCGCATCCGAGGACGATGGTAGATAGTCTAGTAACATTGTAAGTACAAATCCATTCCTTCAATCCCATTCCCAACCCCGGGAATCCCATGCCTTGGTAAGAGTGTGAACTCACCTTAGTTTGCTCGGTATGCTAAGTTAAATGCTCACATAAATCAGTCAAGTCCTATAGTGCACGTATACTCAATCAGTTCACATTGTTTGTAAAGTTTCACATGTAACTATTATCACAGTAATATCACAGAGTGTGTTTGGCAGTTAATCATGCATCACATAACAGTTAATCACATGTGCCCCATTCGTGTTTCACATAACAGTCTTTCACAGTTTAATCTAACATAGTTAACTAATCAACACACTTAGTAGAGCTAGCACGCTAACTGTATTATCATATTCAAACAGGAATGACAAACCACATTGCTAGTTAACTAACAGAGTTAACAAACTAGTAAGGTTATATATACTTGACAGTGTTAATAAAGTTAATAGAGTTAATAACTTAACTCAGTTAACGGACTATCCAGAGTCATGGACTTAACAGAATTTAATAAACTTAACTGGATTTATATTCGTAATATGAATAGCATAATTAACAAACTTAACATCGTTAACACTTAACAAAGTTAACATACTGAATTAAGTTAATCAACTTAACAGGGTTTATCAACTAACAGTGTTAACAACTAACAGAGTTAACAGATATCATATAATCAGTTTGCTGTACTAAGCCTTGGACGAAATCACTAAAGTGGACGAAAACCCTTATGGCCGAAATCCCCTTTGGGCCGAAATCACTTGGGCCTTAAACACCTTGGCCGAAATCCATCATTGGGCCGAAATCACTCTTGTGATTTCGTCTAACATGTTTAAAAGATTAAAACTTATGCCGAAATCCAATAAGTGCCGAAAACACTTTGGGCTTTTGAACAGTAACGAAAACACTTGTTAACCAACTATTGTTTGGGCTGAAAACACTATGTGGGCCGAAATCACATAAGTGATTTCGTCCAGTTTCAATGGTGGGGGTGTTTTCGTTGGCTGTACTTCATCTTCAACAACAGAAATCATTTACAAATCGTAGAAACCCTACTCGCATACTAACAGTTATTCATAACCATT
Source organism: Helianthus tuberosus (assembly GCA_030545235.1). Lineage (NCBI taxonomy): Eukaryota > Viridiplantae > Streptophyta > Magnoliopsida > Asterales > Asteraceae > Helianthus > Helianthus tuberosus. The sequence continues at coordinate 165,985,537 of CM060447.1, forward strand.
AACATCAAGAATCTCGGAGATCATCTATCACTCTTAACATCAATTAACAACACAATCATTCCACCATATCGACTTATGCAAACTTATAATTTATCTAAACATTGTGAGATCTAGATCATTTATAGGTCTGCAAGTTATTCAGTGACAGACACACATGATAAATCATATCATCGAATTAAAAAGATTCCCAACCAGCAAGTCAATTTCAATCATAAACAACATCACATAACTATGTAATCAGATCTGAAACAACTAATTGTGAAAGTCACTAACCGACTCAGAATAATCAACAAGGAAATCTGGCTTCGACTGAGGAGATGGCTGCCGTCAGGTTTCAAAACAAATGAGAGAGAGTGTGATAGGTGTCTAGGGTTTGCCAGTTATCCCCTTTTGTGCGTACGAGTAGAACAAGTTATAAGTTTAGTCGATACTGGGCCCATAGCCCATTCCTGTTCATGTTGGACCCATAGTGGACGAAAACACAAAGTGTTTTCACCACAAGGGTGTTTTCAGGTAGGGTGTTTGGCATGACTTATTAATCAACAGAATGTTAATTCTAAATATAATATTAACCTTCATTACAAATGTAATGCACACCACATATATAACATATCGATCACAGTACGAATTAACATATTACAACGTCTACAGTTGTGAAACAAACAAGTCGTGCCTACAAACAACATAAAAAAAAATAATGTGCAATTAATGCGAAGATGGAAATCTTGAAAATTCGAGTTGTCACAATAATGTTAATCTTGAAGAACATGAAGAACCACAAGAATAAAACATGAACATAAGCTTAAATCCTAAAGAAACTAAGTTGTTTATGTGTTGTTTAGCTTATTGATTGTTATTTATTCATGTATATGATGTAGATCATCATATGATCTTATTAGATCATGATTTAAAAACATGATCTAACAAGATGAGAGAATAGAAATGTTGTAGGATGATAGATCATCCACACATAAAGCATGAACTTGAAAGAACAAAATGTTTTCTTGAAAAATAATGATCAAAGTGAGTAGTAATACTTGTAGATCTAAAGATTTATGGATGATTTCTAAAGAAACCAAGTTAAAAACATAAGTTTTACTAAATCTTGGTTCTTACATAAACAAACCTTATTTTTGGTGGTTAAACAAGTGTAGAAACACTTGTGTAACAAGAAGATTTCATAAAGAAACATTTTTAGAAATGATGATCACAAGTTGTAAAGATCAATCTTCTTTAAAAATGAAGTTTTTAAAGAATCAGTCACACTTTAAAGGATAACAAGGCTTACTAATAACACTAGTAAGTTCCTACAAATTTTTACAAATATTCAAGTTCATGAAGTAGTAGATTATACTTATTTTTTGGCAAAATTGGTAAGTAAAGGTTGTTTACTATTGATTGTGAATGGATTGTGATGATTTTTAAAAAAGAAAATGATGTGCTTGAAAGCATGGAAACCTCCATTTTTAGGGGAAACTATGGCAAAATTTTCTAAAAATCTAAACACTTGGAAAAATATTTATAAACATGCACTTACAAGTGTATTTTCAACAATAAATTGTTACATAAACTTTGCCATAATTTTTTGTTACAAAAATACAAATATTGGAGGTTGGTTTTTATAAATAAAAGTGACTAAATATGTATTTAGGAAATATATATTTAGAAGACACCATGTGTGTGATTATTTGTATATTTTGTGTATTAGTTATATTATTTTAGGATTTGAAATAATATAACACATCAAAATACCAAGAATTACAATCCAAAATATTACCAAAATTCCAAGGATATGAAGATACAAATTATACACAAAATATTGAGGAAACCGAACCAAGGAATATAACTCACAAAATATTCCGGAAATAATATTCATATGCATATTTTGGTAAATAATATTTTGGACACCAAGGAATGAAAATATGATTTTTACAATTACTACAAGAATATGTCATATTTTTAACAGGGAAAAATATATTATTTTTGGCATGTATGAATATATATTTTTCTTGAGATTTTTAGAAGATATATATTATTTTTAAGAAATATATATTTTCTTACACAAACACGAAATACAATATTTTTGGGGTGAAAGATATACTTTCTCAAATAAATATGAAATATATCATTTTGGATGAAAAATGGGTTCATATATATATTTTTTCTAAATTGGACTTGAAAATATATTATTTTTGAGACTTGTATGAAATTTATAAATGTTTTTGCCAAGGGAAAAATTATAAATAATTTTTCTAAGTAATACTTCTTAAAATATATATTTTGGAGAAATATATTGATGTATTTTTATTAAAGATACTATTCCGGAAGAGTTAATACGAAAATTAAGTATAAGGATACTTAATAAACACAATAAAAATACTATTCTCGTACTTATAAATACACTCCGGAATACGATACCAATACATGGCAAAAATATACAAGTATAAGAATACGAATACAAATACACCCATCCTTGGGAAGGATATTCATGTACAAATACAAAAGTGTGATAAGTTAAAAGTATATTATTTTAACTATTATTCCAAGATTTAACAAATATAATTTAAGTTAAAATATTTATTATTTTAACAAATAACTATATACTTGGAATAACATTGATGACACAAAGAAACGTAACTCAAAGGCACTAATTAATACTAAGTCAAGGAACGACCCACTCGTCTAATAGACCATAGTACGTTGTAGGTAGTCGTGTACACCAGAGGTAACTTTGAGTTACAGACGGATTCGAAGAACGCAAACCTGTGAGTTCGTGACCCCCTTTTCTTTTAACTGTTTTCGGTTTTACAACTTCGGGGGTGAAGTACATGTTACAACTGTTTACAAACATTATTATTTGGTATGGTTAGCTAAGGAAGGGTACTGCTAAATCATGTGAGTGGTGGGTGTGACGCTTAAGACCATCAATCCTCGTTGTAGGACCGAGGGACATGAGTGATAGATCTATTTGGGTGTAGCGAGCCCCACCCATGAGTCCATCGAGTGGACCATGTGGTGACTATGTCTTATTGACAAAGTCTGCTAGGTTTGAGTCTTCCTGCATCACGTCACAAATATTATTAGCTACACATTAATTGATCTGTTTCCTTATTGCTTTCATACCGGTTTTCAAGTACATACAAACATACTTACAAATGTTTCAATGGTTATTCACAAACACACACATGAACTCGCTCAACTTTTGTTGATGTTTTCAAACTACATGTATTTCAGGAAATTAAGTATGGATCTGGCGGGCGTTGGAGTTTACAAGTCATGTCTCTAATAAAAGGTGTCATCCGAAGTCGAAGGGTTTGGGTTATGTATTTTATCTTGGATAAGATACATGGCTCGAAACCTATGTTGTTTGGTCTTTTGTAAAGTCCTTATGGATCTAAAACTGGCTGGTATTGTATTTTGAACTTGAAGTCTGTGTTTTGGGATTTTAAAACAATGATGCTTATAACGTTTGGAAACTATCTATGGATGAACACCTTGGTTGTATCATATAGTCGTTTGTTATGGTTGAATGCAATGATATTAAGGAAGTCACACCAAATCACGCTTCCGCAAAAGTCAAGGTGTGACAGTTTGGTATCAGAGCTTCGATTGTAGCGAACTAGGATTCCTTCTCAATTCTAGACTACAATCATTAGATCTCTCACGAAAATATTTTTACAACATGTTTTCATTGCATACACGAAACGCCCAGATCCAGGGAAACAAACAATTTTTACTAAAGAAAGACACGAAACACATTTCAAGGTTTATGTCTGTGGTTCAGTATGAGAGACTGGGTGGTTCAGTCTGAGAGACTGGGTGGTTCAGTCTGAGAGACTGGGTGGTTCAGTCTGAGAGACTGGGTGGTTCAGCCTGGGAGACTGGGTGGTTTAGTCTGGGAGACTAAGTCTGGGAGACTAGGTAGTTCAGTCTGGGAGACTGGGTGGTTTAGTCTGGAAGACTAGGTAGTTCAGTTTGGGAGACTGGGTGGTTAGTCTGGGAGACTAGGTAGCTCAGTCTGGGAGACTGGGTGGCTAGTCTGGGAGACTAGGTAGTTTAGTCTAGGAGACTAGGTAGCTTAGTCTGGGAGACTAGGTGGTTTAGTCTGGGAGACTGGGAAAGATAGAAAGTTTCATGAAGGATAAATGTGAATACATGATTACATGATAAATTGCCTTTGTTTGCATATATTGGGCAATTAGTGGTTACTATACGTACATATCTTAGGATTACGACATTGCAGGCACATGTTATCCTCAGAGAATGGGTTGTCGGATGCCCGCAACCCAAAGGTAGTTGCATCAGACGACGAGGTCATGCCCACACCAGAGATATATACGTCAGACACTGGGAGTAATCCTGACATGCTGTCCGAGGACGAGGACGACTTCCAACCGTTCGCGCTACCAGACTTTGATGATGATTTACCCTTGCTGATGGTTTTCCCTGACGATGATCCTTTTGTCATTCCTATTTCGGTCCATGACCACCTCATCACTGGTCATTTCGATGGTGAGTCCATCATGGCTCCGATCCTCGATGTCGTACCTCTTGTGATCATTCCTCTCGAGATCTGCCTTTCGACGATTAGTTGATGATGACGTTGATTTGTTCGTTGATGGTCCCCCCCCGGATGACGCCCATGATGATGGAAGACTCCTTTGAGTCTGTGACATCCTCAGCTTTACTGACGACTGGATTGCAGCTTTTTGCTACTGACTCAGACGACGACACCGCTATGTCTTCCACAATATCACCTGCTCGAGATCCCACACCTCCACACGACCCAGAGCCTGCTCCTGAGCTAGCTTCTGTTCCTTTTGGGTCAGCCTGATGTTGCACCTAGTGATCTTCAGCCGATTCCTGATCCTGACCATGTTTCTTTTGGTTTACCAGACATTGCACCCCTTATATCTGATCCAGTTCCTGCACCTATTGATTCCCCTTTTTGTTGAGCTCTTTATTCCCCCGCCTGCACCCGCTGATGATGCTCCTTTTCCTCCTATAGAGACCGATGTCCATTTCACCGACATGTCTATCGTTTTTCCTTCAGGACATACCCGCACCCCGTCCAGAGGAAGGTACTTCTGGTCTGCACCAGCGCGACGATCCCTTTGCTTCAGCAGCTTTTCCATAGATCCCTCAGGCTGCACCGTTTGCTCCTTTCATTACTTCACCGCTGGACGAGCCATTCCGATGGTTCCTACCATACCCTATGTTGATTTCAGACACCTATCATTCCTCACATCATGGAGGCTACACACGAGATGAGCTGCTCCTGTCACATCAGCTACAGTTTGAGGTTTTGAGTCACAGAGTTTTGAAGTTTGAGCTGACACCACATACTCCACCCTGTCTATACCAGTATACTATGATCCTCCACACTCATCATTGTCTCCTTTTGCACTCTCACATGCTGCTATTACACCTTTCCCAGGTTTTGATGCTCGTTTCTTTCCTATCGAGCAACAGAACAGTTACTTACTTCGACGTGTATACGAGCTCGAGGAGAAGCTCGCCTATGTTAGAAGTTTGCTTTTCTTCCCTCCTCCATCTCAGTCATCAGTAAAGTTGGTTTCTGGTTTTATGCGGATTGCATTATGTTTGGGTAAAGACACTACTAATGAGCCGAGATTGTGGAGACATTTGAAGACTACTTTTGACCTCGTGATTTTGATGCACTAATAGACTTATTGGACAAGGGTAGGGTGACCCTGTGTCCCTTTTGATGTGATACACTTTGTAGACAATGTGATTGTGGGCGGAAAATAATGAATGCTCAATCGTCATATTCCCCATTAAACATGTAACAATACTGTGTGGTTAATGACTAATGAAAGCTCAGTCGCCATGCCCTCACTAAGCACGTTGTTGATCTGCATGTATGTGCTATAATTGTGATGCTACGTGATTGCTTGTTACGTTCTCATTAAATATGTTCCCATCTACATGTTTGTGCTATAATTGTGATGTTATATGATTGCTTGCTATAACGATTGCTTATATACATATGTATACGCACCTCCTAGGTCTTATTCGTTAAGTAGAGACTTATGTGCTTGTGTCCTTAATAAGACCTGACCTAGCCGATCTTCTTCTTAGAAGATATCGATTCAAGGGAACATTAATACCAACAACCCTCTGCTAGCAACCAAGGCAGAATTACAAGAGCGCATCTCACAGGCCATCGCATAGCATGAGGCCCTTCGCTCCGAACGCAACGGAGGTACCTCAGGAAATAACCCACCCAACGGTAATGTTTAGTCACTTAAGACACATTACAAAACGTTTGGACATTTCCAAGTATACATTGCTAATGCCTTATGTGAATGATGTTGCTTACGTCGCAGACTGCACCTACAAGCAGTTCTTGAGCTGCAAGCCCCGGGATTTCGACGGCACTGGGGGTGCCATAGCTTTTGTGCGTTGGGTTGAGAAGACGGATTATGTTTTGTGATTAAGTAAATGCTCCCCTGAACATCAGGTCACGTACATAGCTGGACTGTTTCTAGATGGGGCTCTGTCATGGTGGAACCTTCAGGTTCAGACGTTGGGCGAGACTGCTGAGTATGCTTTGACGTGGGACGAACTGAAAGAGCTGATGCGTAAGAGATATTGCTCGAGGGTAGAAGTCCAGAAGTTGGAAACTGAATTCTGGAACTTGAAAATGGAAGGCCCAAAGATAGCCGAGTATGTGCAGAGATTTCACGATTTATCGCAAGTTGCTCCATGTCTGGTGGAACCAGAATTTAAGAGGATCGAGCACTTCATCGGGGGATTGACACCTCAGATTCTAAGCCCGGTGACAACATCTAAACCCCCAACAATCACCGATGCTATCGACTTAAGTGTGGCGCTCACTGAAGAAGCGGTTAGACTAGGAAAAATTTCCACTACAGAGGAGAAAAAGGAGACTCCTATGGAGCCATCTGGAGATAACAAGAAGGGTACTCGAGCGAGTAACAAGAAGAAGGCCAAAAAGGGAAAAGAGTACATAGGTATCCTACCTAAGTGCGACAATTGCCTACGTTATCATGTTGGGCGATGTAAATATGGAAAATGTGATAACTGTGGCAAGAGAGGGCATGTCAAGGAGACTTGTAGGCATGGTACTAAACGTGGAAATGAAGGCCATGATGGCAGCAAGAATCACGAAGGAAACGACGACAACAGCAACTATCAAGGCAGGAAGAGTGACAAACAAAAACGCGCTCAAGGTTGTTTTAACTGTGGAAACAAAAAACATTTCAGAAAATACTGCCCTAAAAATACTCAGGCACATGGATGAAAGCTCAACACCGGAGCTAGGGAAGCATGCTAAGATCCAAATGTGGTTATTGGTACGTCCCCTATTAGTCAACGTTCTGCATCTACACCGTTATATACTAGAGCCGATTTTAGCTTCATATCTCTAGAGTTTAAGAATATACTTGGTTTAGTAGAAAGTAAGTAGATATCTCGTACTCGACAGAACTAGCTAATGGGAAGCTAGTGGGATGCCAACGAAGCAATTAGAGGCTGTGATATAGAACTCGGAGAGCGTGAGTTTTCGATAGATCTTTTGCTAGTTAAACTAGGAAGCTTCGACGTCGTAAATGGGATGGATTGGTTGTCGAGCAATTAAGCGGAGATTGTTATCCGCATCCCGATGGCGAACGAAGAAACGATCGTGACTCATGAAGCAGGATACGCCCCTACGGATTATCAGTCGTTGAAGACACAGAAGTTTTTTCATGAAGTATGTGTTGCCTTCTTGGCTCATGTTGTTGATAAGGAAGCCGAAGAACCAAAGCTTGAAGATATCCCTGTGGTAAGGGAACATCCTGAAGTCTTCCCCGAAGACACAACAGGGTCACCTCCTCAACGACAAGTCGAATTTCGCATCGATTTGGTTCCAGGCGCCACGTCTATAGCTAAGACACCCTATCGACTTGCACTTCCTAAGATACAAGATTTGTCAACGCAGCTTCAGAAGTTGCTAGATAGGGGATTTATAAGGCAAGCTTTTTGCCCTAGGGAGTTTCAGTACTGTTCGTCAAGAAGAAGGACGATGGTTTTCAAATGAGCATCAACTACCAGGAGCCGAACAAGCTAACCAACAAGAGTCGGTAACTCTTGCTGAGGATTAATGAATTATTTATTTAACTAACTGTGAGGATCCAACTACTATTCTAAGACTGATCGTTGATCGAGTATCATTAGCTATGAATTTGGGAGGAAAGTATACCAAGGTACAGTGAGTCAACAAGTTGATTTAGACATACGCTAATACTGTGTTTTATACACGATACCCAAAATAGTTACACACAGAATACAGAACTTTAAGGGTTTAGGAATCATACACTTAAGACCTTCGGGAACTTAGGTCAAAACTCATTAAAGGCTATCACATAGAAACTACGTCTATTAACTCGAGCAAACCCCATTATTCTGACACATATGCTATTTCAGTTAGCCGAACCAGTAAAGTACTCAAATTTATTTTATTGAAATTTCCGCTTTTGCTTCTAACAAGTAGAACTTTGCATCTCTACTTCTCCTAATGATAGTTGCATCATAACAATTTTCTTCATTAAGGCGAACACTCATTTGTCTCGATACTTGATCATTTCTTCATCTAAGCAAATACTCATTGTTTCATTTCTTGGAAAGTCACATGTACGCATGCACCATTTGTTATGCATGTGGTTTCGTTTCGAATAAACGTTTCATCAAAAGTTCAAAAATTATTTGCTAAAGCTAATTTTCGATTTGTGATTCGGATGACCTACATTATTGTAATTGTTGGCCCCTTTGATATCAAGCCAACACACTTTCTTGAAACTTCTTTTCTTTCAAGTTACATACATGGGTTGTGTTTGTAACCATGCTGAAATTCCCTTGTTGATACATACGTTTATTGTTGGATTGCACTGAAACCAAGTTCAATTGCTTGAACTTGTCCATTTCGCAAATTCAATTCAAGACGCCATATGATGTATTGAGAGCATCACATTCAATTTTATTTTTGAGAAGGTTCTTTTATTTCAAGTCGTAGTAGACCTGTTTGGTCTACGACTCCATTAAATCGCTCGTTGATTTCAACACTTTGAAGTGATGCCTTCACTAAATTTGAAGCTTGCGCTAATCTCGTTTACGCATCTCATACACGGATTTAATTGTTTATTTATTGACTTGCTCTAAATCCATTTTGTTTACCGTGATTAAAGCAGTCCTAACACAGTTGTGTGTCAAGACAATGGTACTTAAGTTCAATTTATATCATCCAGTGTACCTCCTAACGGGTCTTTCATTATCAAGCGAATGCCTTGCGATATTTATCGCTTTTTCATCTTCGATCGGAAACAGTAGTTCTTTGGTATCCTATATTCAATTGAAAAAGTCCTACGATGCCGTTTGAATCAAATTTTCAGGTTTACTTCATTACACTTTCGTTTGATTTCAAACACGGTAAACTTGTTCGGTCACCTTGAATTATGTCATTACGACACCTTGTGGTGTCGGTGTAAACTTGTAGCTTGTGCTAATCATGGTCAACCATTCCACTCAAAACTACACATAATTTTGTTTGACTTGTCATTTAAACATCCCTAATGCAACTACGAATCAAGACATTGACACACCAGATTCGATTGTATCTTATTTCGGTGTATTTTCGCAATTCAAAAATGTCAACACACCAATTTTATTCATTCATTTGATCGAAAGTTGACATATCATTTTCATGTTATTATCATATTCGAGTTGTTGATTTTAAATTCATCCAGCGGATGCTATTGTTTCTAAAAAACTCGTTTGCATATTGTAAACGATCGTTTGGAGTTCTGTTGGTCGAAACTCCTCTTTTATTGAACCCCTATTAACTAAGTTACACTAGATTATACATCTATACGCCACATGTCTCTTGACATCGAATTCTGGAACACATATCTTTCAACCTTTGGGTTCTTGTTGATTTTGGATTCACCTGATTTGAGTAAGATTTGATTTGGGTTTGTGGTTATCTACCCCAGTGTTATTCATATCCATACACGCATAATGTAACCCTAAGAAGTTAAGGTAGTATAAATTTCGATGACGAAATTTTCTTAACAAGGGGAGAATGTGACAACTGTCAAATTTGCATGCATCCGTATGATTAATTAGACAATAATTAATGATTAATGACTGTGCTGATTTACAATTTATGACTTGAATTGCTTTCTGATTATTGTTATCCTACATACATGTGCATCATATATTACAAATGACATAACATTGTTACATGCAAACTTTATTAATTGAAATGATGCACGAAACTAAGCTAGCACAGTTATCAGACAAATCAGAAAAATGCTGACGGAGTTCAGTGAATAGGCAGACATGGTTTTGAGATACAGAATGAGCCAGAAACCAAGTATTACACTAGTATAGTGTGTAGGAAAATAAGGATCACAAAACTGCCTTCCTAGAGATAGCTTAAGTGCCAGAAAGTGCCTAAAACTCACATAAAGTGCTGAATTCAGCAAAATTCAGCATAAATCAGCATTTAAACAATCTAATATCATGCAGAATTATGCTTAAATGGTCCTAAATACTTTCCTAAGTTTCGGGAATCGAAACTGTCACAAAAGGTTACATAAAGCACACTAAACTGCGAAATTTAGCACCTTAACGAACCGGTAACCAACCGAACAACCGGACATTACCTGAAACACCAAATTTTCACTAGAAGCATTGTTTTAGCTTTACCAAGCTAGTTATGGTCCCCGAACTATACGGTATATAAACACCTAACTATCTAGTAATATAAATATCTAGTAACTAAACACCTAACTATAACATTAGATTTCAACTATTAAACATAACTAATCTTTGCAAACCAACTTAGACCCCGCCTAACTATACGGTTCAAGGTGGGCCACCACCTGAGATTTTATTTGATTATTTTAAAAGATCTTGTCTTGCACTTTAGTAAGCATAATATCCGTAAGACTAAGGAATGTTGGAGGATTTTATAAATAACCACAAGAGCCATCATATTCATTTCATCCACATTTCACCAACAAAACTCTTTCTCTCCTTTCTTCTTACCTCACGGCCAAGAACAAGCCACCACCACCACCATCATTCAACCATCTTCCATCCATTCCACATATGTACAAAGATGTTAGAAGGTGCATAAGGAAGCTAGGAGCTTTCGGAAGTTCAAGAAACTCTCTCATTTGCTTTTATCCACTTGTTTTTTTCACTTGATCATCCCTAGCCTTGTGCTAGTGGTAAGAACCTTGATCTTGCTATTTTACATCTTATATTAGTGGTTAAAAGAAGAATCATAATGTTAATCTTGAAGAACATGAAGAACCACAAGAATAAAACATGAACATAAGCTTAAATCCTAAAGAAACTAAGTTGTTTATGTGTTGTTTAGCTTGTTGATTGTTATTTATTCATGTATATGATGTAGATCATCATATGATCTTATTAGATCATGATTTAAAAACATGATTTAAAAAATGAAGTTTTTAAAGAATCACTCACACTTTAAAGGATAACAAGGCTTACTAATAACACTAGTAAGTTCCTACAAATTTTTACAAATATTCAAGTTCATGAAGTAGTAGATTATACTTATTTTTGGCAAAATTGGTAAGTAAAGGTTGTTTATTATTGATTGTGAATGGATTGTGATGATTTTTACAAAAGAAATCGGTATGCTTAAAAGCATGGATACCTCCATTTTTAGGGGAAACTATGGCAAAATTTTCTAAAAATCTAAACACTTAGAAAAATATTTATAAGCATGCACTTACAAGTGTATTTTCAACAATTAATTGTTACATAAACTTTTCCATAATTTTTTGTTACAAAAATACAAATATTGGAGGTTGGTTTTTATAAATAAAAGTGACTAAATATGTATTTAGGAAATGTATATTTAGAAGACACCATGTGTGTGATTATTTGTATATTTTGTGTATTAGTTATATTATTTTAGGATTTGAAATAATATAACACATCAAAATACCAAGAACTACAGTCCAAAATATTACCAAAATTCCAAGGATATGAAGATACAAGTTATACACAAAATATTGAGGAAACCGAACCAAGGAATATAACTCACAAACTATTCCAGAAACATATTTTGGTATATAATATTTTGGACACCAAGGAATGAAATATGATGTTTACAATTACTACAAGAATATGTCATGCTTTTGACTAGGAAAAAATATACTATTTTTGGCAAGTATGAATATATATTTTTCTTGAGATTTTTAGAAGATATATATTATTTTTAAGAAATATATATTTTCTTACACAAACACGAAATACAATATTTTGGGGTGAAAGATATACTTTCTCAAATAAATATGAAATATATCATTTTGGATGAAAAATGGGTTCATATATATATATTTTCTAAGTTGGACTTGAAAATATTTTTTTTTTTTAGACTTGTATGAAATTTATAAATATTTTTGCCAAGAGAAAAATTATAAATAATTTTTCTAAGTAATACTTCTTAAAATATATATTTTGGAGAAATATATTGATGTATTTTTATTAAAGATACTATTCTGGAAGAGTTAATACGAAAATTAAGTATAAGTGTTATGGGTTATTTTCTGCTCATATATCCTGACTGATATTCTGACTTTGTTTGTTTTATTGTGTCCAGGATGCCGGATCAGGATATTGGTAACATCCTGATACGATATCCTGGTAGTGACTAATTTAACCACATGCAGATTGAAGGGTATAAGTCTCCAACGGTCAGGTGGACTTCTTCTCCTCAAGACTCGGGCAAATCAGTTGTATTACGAACGTTGAAGCCGGAAGACGTGGACTACAACGTCTACTTATGGAATATTCGCCGGATCCCAGAATAGTAGGATCATTAGTTGCTTTCTTTTTACTATAAAAGGGGATTGATCGGATCAGATTAGGGACACGCTCTTTCACACACTCTTTCTCTCTACTTGCAAACACTCACAACGCACTAACACTTGTACTCGAATTGCATTGTAACACTTAGTTGATTCGCATCATATCCTGCACTGTATCATGATATTTGAAGCAATAAGAAGAACAAGGCAGCTGTGATTGTCAGCTCCCGAGGTTTTATGCCGGCGATCTAGATTGATCAAGGGCATTCCTCGTACATCTCGTGTCACCCTTTACATTTTTGCTCATTGTTTGATCATAGATATAGCTCAATATCCTGAGCTGTATCCTGAACCTGTTTTTGTAAACAACTTAACTAGCATATTTTCAACACATGTTTTTAGCACACTACCTCACTTAACTAATTTGATCACTTAATTGCTTCGTTAGTTTTTAACCAAAACAATTTGGCGCCCACCGTGGGGCAAGTGGTGCTACTTCTACTAAAAGTTTTTGCAAAATCGTTACTTGGTTTTCTATTTTCAAAACTTTTTGCTACAATATTTTTAATGGCCTCGAGATCAAACATGAGCTCTTCCACCGTGTCTACTACAACCTCTGCAACAATTGGTTCGGTGCTTCCACCACGTCCTCCGAGAATGCAAGCCTCTTCACAGGGAACTAAAAGTCATGTGGATCGGGATGTTATCCCCACTCGCAATATCCAGGGATCTGCTCCTGTTTTGGCTTCTAACGAAGAAATTCTAAATTTGTTTGGTAGTGTATAGGAACATATGAGGCAGCAGCAGGAAACTAATCAAATGTTGATGAGAGAGATACAACTCTTAAAATCCGGCCCAAGTAGGCCTGCTGAAGATACTGTCACTCCCTTGCAACCCAGGGCTTTGAACTTCAGTTCTGCAGTTTATACTGAGGATAACCGGGGGAATATTGTGCCTAGCCATTCCCATAATCATACCTCTGAGATACCCTCTTCAGTAAGAGTATCAACTGTGAGAAGCTCAGGATATGCTTCAGGATATGGCCATAATCCCCAGACTGGGAGCTTCAAAAACTGAAAGACATGATATCCAGTGTACCTGGGGTGGTCCAGCCAATTCCGGAAGTGTCCCAGGACAGCCACAGGATATCACGGTTTGCATATCCTATTTGTGATGCTGAAATCCCATAAAGATTTCAACCCCCAACATGAAACTCTATGACGGAACTACGGATCCTGAGGAGCATATTGCCTAGTATAGGGAAAGGATGGAAATCAACCCTATCCCTCCAGATCTCAAAGAAGCATGCATGTGCAAGGGTTTTGGTTCTACCTTAACAGGATCAGCTTTAAAATGGCTCTTAAACGTTCCTCCTCACTCAATTACTTCGTTTGCTCATTTAGTTAATTTATTTAATAGTCAATTTTCTTGCAGCCGTAGTTTTGAGAAACTAACCAGTGATCTTTAAAGGATAACTCAAGGACCTCAGGAATCCTTGAGGGATTATGTGAACAAATTTAGTAGGGAATCCTTAGATATCCCACATCTTGATGTTGCAACAACTGTGCAGGCTTTCAAGATGGGATTGCAAAAGGATTCTCAATTTTACCAGGGCCTTGTAATGAACCCCTGCAGGAATCTGGATGAAGCTCGTAACAGGGCTTTAAGATATATTCGGTTGGAAGACGACAAAAAGATGCAAGAAAGGATGAATTCGTCAACAACCTATGAGTCAACCAACAAGAAATCAGAATCCTCGTACAAACCATATCGCTCTAAGCCATATGGCAGAAATGACGGTAAGAAAGTGAATGCTGTTGAGGATGAGGATCCTGAGGAGTATCCTGAGTTGTCTGAATATTGTTTTTCTATTAATATACCTAAACTAATGTATGCTATGCAGGGTTTAGGAGACAAAGCAAGATGGCCCCGAAAAAATCAACAAAAAGCTGATTGGAAGGATAAGTCCAAATGGTGTGCCTTCCATGAAGATTTCGGACATGTTACTGAGGATTGCATCGCTTTAAGGAAAGAAATAAGCTATCTCTTAAGCAAGGGATATCTGAAGGACCTCTTGGGAAGAAAGAAGAATAAGGGTCAGGATCCTGAGAAGGATCCTGAGCGAGCGACATCACCTCCTGCGGACGCGAAAATAATTAACTTTATTTCAGGAGGATCCGACATTTGCGGGACGTCATATTCAGCAGAGAAAAGACACGCGAAGGAAGCCAAAGTAGAGATGGGAGATAAGCCAACCAGGATCTCAACTCTCACGACTGACAAAGTGATCTCGTTCGATAATGATGACAGGGATACTGTCCAGGATCCTCATCATGATGCTTTAGTAATAACGTTATATGTTGCTAACCATTTTGTGGGCAGGATATTAGTGGATAATGGTAGCTCAGTCAACATAATTCAGCTGGAAACGTTGAAGAGGATGAATGTATCCCCGATGGATATCACTTCGAAGTCCACTGTGCTCGTTGGTTTCAGTGGAGAAGCTAGGAATACCGTAGGAGAGATAAAGTTACACGTATATGTTCAAGGGGTCATCTCAATGCAGGGACTCTTTATCCTGCTATAATATTATATTAGGTAGGCCTTGGATCCATGATATGAAAGCTGTTCCGTCAACCTACCATCAATGCATCAAGAAGAGGATGAATGTATCCCCGATGGATATCACTTCGAAGTCCACTGTGCTCGTTGGTTTCAGTGGAGAAGCTAGGAATACCGTAGGAGAGATAAAGTTACACGTATATGTTCAAGGGGTCATCTCAATGCAGGGACTCTTTATCCTGCTATAATATTATATTAGGTAGGCCTTGGATCCATGATATGAAAGCTGTTCCGTCAACCTACCATCAATGCATCAAGATCCCTACCCCATGGGGAGTTGTCAAGGTGGAAAGTGATCAACAGGAGGCAAAGGAGTGTTATTCTTCTTCAATGAAATCCTCAACAAAACCAAGTGCAGCATAGCGATTAAAGATGCGAGGCCAGGATATCATGGAGGCTTCAGAGCAGGATGTGAAGAAAATTATCCTGGATCAGGATAATCCGGATATCTCGGTGCTCATGGGAACCAATATCCCTAAGGATATTGAAGATCAATTGACTAACTTTTTGAAATGCAGGATGTCAACATTCGCGTAGAAACACGAGGATATGACAGGAATTTCCAAGGGTATTATAACACATAAGCTCGGAATCGATAAGTCTTTCAAGCCTGTCCAGCAGAAACGAAGGAAATTTGCACCAGAGCGAAATGTGATTATTCAGGAAGAAGTAGAGAGGTTATTGAAATCCAAAATAATCAGAGAGGTCAAGTTTCCAAGATGGCTAGCAAATGTAGTGGTGGTGCAGAAGAAAAATGGGAAATGGAGAGTTTGTGTAGATTACACAGACTTAAACAAAGCTTGTCCCAAAGACCCATTTC
Organism: Helianthus tuberosus; assembly: GCA_030545235.1. Taxonomy (NCBI): domain Eukaryota; kingdom Viridiplantae; phylum Streptophyta; class Magnoliopsida; order Asterales; family Asteraceae; genus Helianthus; species Helianthus tuberosus. The sequence continues at coordinate 166,001,851 of CM060447.1, forward strand.
CTCTTCCTCATATTGACTCAATGGTGGATGCTACTGCCGGCCATGAGATGTTAACCTTCATGGATGCATCCTCAGGATTCCAGCAGATCCAAATGGAACCTTCAGACCAGGAGGATACTGCCTTCATGACACCAACAGGTATTTATTGTTACACTGCTATGCCCTTTGGTTTGAAAAATGCAGGTGCAACATATCAAAGATTGGTGAACATGATGTTCAAAGAAAAGCTGGAGGACACTATGGAGGTGTACATCGATGACATGGTAGTAAAATCCAAAAAGGCTGAGGATCATCTCCAGGATATTAAGGTAGCATTTGATATCCTGGATCAGTATAACATGAAGCTGAATCCTGCTAAGTGCCATTTCGGAGTGGGGGCAGGAAAGTTTCTAGGATATATGGTGACTAAAAGAGGGATAGAAGCAAGCCCGAAGTAGATTAAAGCTATCATGGATATCAGGTCACCTTCAAATATGAAGGATGTTCAACGATTAACAGGGCGCGTAGCAGCATTAAACAGATTTATTTCAAGATCCTCGGAAAAATGCAAGGAATTTTATGATATCCTGAAGAAGAATAAGAAGTTCGAATGGGGAGTGAAGTATGAAGCAGCCTTGCAGGATTTGAAGCAGTGTCTTTCAACCGCACCTCTATTGATGAAGCCAGAGGATGGTGAACCATTATCCCTGTATCTTGCAGTATCAGGGAATGCAGTAAGTGTTGTCCTTGTAAAGGATCATGAAGGTCAGCAGTATCCTGTTTATTATGTTAGTAAAAGTTTATTAGATGCTGAAACTAGGTATTCTCATTTAGAGAAATTGATATTAGCCCTAGTTATGGCGTCAACAAAACTTAGACATTATTTTGAAACACATAGGATTCATGTTAAAACCAACTATCCTGTAAAAAATGTGCTTAGGAAACCAGAGATGTCAGGTAGGATGGCTAAGTGGTCAGTAAAATTAAGTGCATATGATCTAGTATATGAACCTAGAAATGCCATAAAGTCTCAGGCCTTAGCTGACTTTGTGGCTGATTTCAGTAGTGATATTCAAAATGAAGTAGACCTAGAAGTACAACAGCTAGAAGAAAGCTTAGAATCCTGGACATTATATACTGATGGTGCATCTAATGTAAGAGGTGTAGGTTTGGGTATGCTACTAAAATCGCCACAGGGGGACATATTACCCCAGGCTATTAGATGTGAGTTTCCTGCTACTAATAATGAAGCAGAATATGAAGCTTTAATTGCATGATTAGAATTGGCTAAGAGCATGAATATCAGGAGTTTACAAGTATTTGTTGATTCTTTGTTAATCCCTAATCATTTTAATGGCACATATGCAGTTAATGGTGAGAAGTTAATCGAGTATCTCGAAATTCTCAAAAAATAAGCAGGATATTTCGATATTTTTACACTTGAACAGGTACCAAGAGAGGATAATGCTGAAGCTGATGCCTTGGCAAATCTAGGATCATCAGTCAAGATACCGGAAGGAACCCGAATACCAATATTACATATCCTATATCCTGCGACGGATCCTCGGGATAAGGAAGTAGTAAGTGTTCAGGATCCTGATGATGAGTATCCTGAGGATGATCCTAAGTCCTGGACGGCTCCAATCATAAGATATCTCAAGGAAGGACACATCCCAAAGGATGAAAATCCTAAGGCCTTTAGAATGAAGGTATCACGATTCACTATTATAAATAATATCTTGTACAAGAAATCTCTTGCAGGACCATATCTGAGGTGCTTGGAGGATCCAAAAACTAAAGAAGTGCTTCAGGATATACACGAAGGGGATTGTGGTAACCATATTGGGGGCAGGTCGTTATTCTCAAAGGTATTAAGAACAGGATACTATTGGCCGACGATGAGAAAAGATGCTGCAGAATATGCTCGAAGATGTGATGCGTGTCAAAGACACAGTAATATATTACATCAACCTGCTGAGCCACTTTATCCTATTGTAGGTCCCCTATTCGTACAGATCGTCACAGAATTGTCAATCCAAACAAGAGTGTGGAATCCTCTAGATCAGATTTGTTACAGAAACGAGTAGAAAACAGAATTCACAATCAAACTGGGTTTCTATTGATTATCAATTACAAGAATTACAATCAATCAAACCCTAACCCACACAAATTCGTCCAAGCTCCTATTGCTCTCACGAATTCTCTCTAAAAACTGTTTTTGGCTGATTAACCTAAACCCTAAAGCATAACCTTGTTTATATAACACAAGGTTTGCTACTTGGGCTAGGGATTCCTACATGGGCAAGCCCAATTTGTCCCCCTAGACCCAATGTGGGTTTTGTTTAGCCCAAACTCTATTATTCCACTAATACAAAGCTAAACCCGCTAACCGTTTATCATTTAACTAATTACAAGATATCCAAAGACCAAATCTAAGTTGTTGCCACAAATATGCACCAACAAACTCCCCCTTGGCAATAGCTTCATAAAATAACTTTGTCTTCAGTATTCTTGCAATCTTCATGTATTCTTGCACTATCTTTGGTCTTTGGATAGCTTCAGCTTCAATAGCTTCTGTCAGCAACAGACTCCCCCTAAGCTGATGCATCCAATCACCAAATCTTCAAAACGTTAGCACTTGAGTAAACTCCAGTTTAGCATTTGCAAAGCAATCTTCAAACTCTTCAACTTTTGTTTGCAATGTAGAAAGGAGGTTCTACCATGCATCTAAACAAACTCTCATCTTCTCAACTCAGCAACTTCTCAGCAACATACTGCTTCAATCTGTATACTATAAAACAAACATCTCGAGAAACCATAAGAATTTTTCAACACAGTTAAATAAATTATTATTATTATTCAAGAGATTATATCACAGATTAAGCATTTTCAATTTATCACCAACACGCAAAACTTTTTAATCACACACCCTATAACCCGCATGATTTAAAATTTTCAACTCACTTTCCTACACCGTCTCCCCCTATCAGTAACAATTCCTCCAAGAATAACAGTTTTCCGTACGTTAAGAATTTTAAACAGAAAAAGACACTATTTTGGATTTTTTATATTTTCTGAAAGCAAGTAAATAACAAAAGCAATAAACACTCTATTTTTGTGAGAATCACCGGTAAGAAGATCATATCAGCACAATCAAACTGTTTCACACAATTAGATAATTCTTTATTTAATTTTTCATGAAAAGCAGTCCAAGACGATTACCAGTATGTTTCTCCACCTAAACAAAATGCATGAACATTTCAAGACCATTACCGTATGATACGTTAAGGTAATATTATTTACTGAAATATTAGTGTGTCCCACTTCAGGATATACCCCCGCGACCAAGGTATGCACAAAGATTCATCGTAGTAGGTGAGTATACTGAATTTATCCGTTTTGTTTTTCAACGTTTAGATAATTGGTGATCAGGTCAGTACTTCCGTACAGCAAAGAGACCAAAATATCTAACGAGTGCTAAGACAAATACCATTTTTGGTACGATTTATGCATTTTGCACATTTGAATGACTCTCTAGGAGAGTTTCTTCATTTATGGGATTTGGCATTTTTTGCTCTTTTAAGATATCCTGGTTGTGCCTAGGTCAGCATGTATCTGGATGCAGCAGAAGGACAACCCTGATATCCCCAGATGAAATAACAGTATAAAGACCCAAAACTTCAGATTTTGGCAATCTATCAACGCAAGAATTAAGGTCAATAAATCATACACCACTGATGTGTTCCCCACTCATACACAGTTCATTTAGGTTTATATCACATTGGTAAATTGATTATTTCATGCCTACTGGTACATCGTATAATGAAGTTGCTATCACACTTAAGCAATTTAAGTTCAATTTCAGTGTGACAGTCTAACTTGCTGATGTACTATCATTTCTTCTTTTTCACACAGTGATAACTCATTTTTTATTTTCTATTTTTTTTTATTTTTCAATGTTTTTGGATTTTGTGGTTTTCTATTTTTTTTATTTTTGATTTTTAAGAAAACAATAAAATATTTACAAAATTCTAATGAAAAACCAGTTATTCAGGATTCCTCATCCCGTTGAGTTCGACTAAATGTTCAAAGCGAGCCCTGTCAAATGCTTTAGTATAAAGATCTGCCAGGTTATCTAGTGTGTCGACTCGATGTAATTCAATTAGTCTCTTTTCAGCACAATCTCGTATAAAATGATGACGTATGTCAATCTGTTTTGTGCGACTGTGTTTCACGGGATTATTAGTTATTGAAATTGTGGCATTATTGTCTATCATAATAGGAGTACGAGTAATCCAAACCATAATCGCGCATCTGTTGTTGTATCCAGAGAACCTGAGAGCAGCGGCTACCCGTAGCAATATATTCAGCTTCACACGTAGAGGTAGATACACAAGATTGCTTCTTGCATTGCCAAGACATAATCCTGCCTCCTAAGAACTGACAACCACCTATTGTAGACTTTCTGTTTGACTTGCATCCTCCAAAGTCTGAGTCAGTATATGCAACAAAATTCAGATCACTATCAGCTGGATATCACAACCCAAGTTTAGGTTTCCCCTTCAAGTAACGAAGAATACGCTTCACTGCTTTCATGTGTGACTCTTTTGGATTCGCCTGATATCTGGCACACAGACATACAGCAAACATGATGTCTGGTCTTGAAGCAGTCAAGTACATTAGAGAACCAATCATTGCTCTGTATTGAGTAGGATCAACATCTTCAGTACTTTCATGATCTAGGCCAAGATTGTGATTTTCACAAATGGGTGTGTGGAAAGTAGAGCAATCATTCATTTTGAACCGATCCAAAATGTCATACACATACTTCGTTTGATGAATAAACATCACATCCTCCTTTTGTTCAACTTGTAATCCCAGAAAGTAAGACAGCTCACCCATAGCGCTCATTTCGAACTTGCTCTCCATCACCTTCTCAAACTCTTTACACATGTTTTCATCTGATGACCCAAAGATGATGTCATCCACGCATACTTGTACTAACAGAAAATCTTCCTTCTTTCTTTTTATGAACAGTGTACTGTCAATGTGACCTCTTTCAAAACCATTCTTGATTAGATGCGTTGACAGTGTCTCGTACCACGCCCTGGGAGCTTGATGTAATCCATACAAAGCCTTATCAAGTTTGTACACCCGATCTGGATAATCTGGATCAACGAACCCATCTGGTTGTGAGACATGCATCACTTCTTGGACTTTCCCGTAAAGAAATGCACTCTTCACGTCTAGTTGATAAACTTTAAAGCCCTTGAATGAAGCGAAGGCCAGGAACAAACGAATTACTTCCAACCTTGCCACTGGTGCAAACACTTCATTGTAATCTATCCCTTCTTGCTGATTGAAACCTTTCACCACCAATCGAGCCTTGTTGCGTGTTACAATTCCTCTTTCATCCTTCTTGCACCTAAATACCCATTTAGTGCCAATTTCTCTTTCACCTTTAGGAAGGTCAACTAACTCTCAAACCTTCAACTTTGCAAACTGGGCCAATTCCTCTTGCACAGCTTCAACCCATGAATTGTCTTTAAGAGCCATATGAATGTTCTTCGGCTCCTCTTGGGAAATAAAACAGCTATACAAGCACTCATTCACTATCCCAGTCTTCTCAATCGAAACAAATAACCCAGAATTTGCTGCTATACTTCTTCTCGTCTGAACACCTGCAGTAGGATCCCCAAGTATCATGTCAACTGGATAATCCCTATTTACTCGTGTAGTAGCAACAACATCGACTTCTAGATTGTCACCCAGGTTTGATCCAACCTCCCCCTGAATGTTCTGATCCGCAAATGGATTAATGAAATCCTCCCCCTGATTGGGTTCAGGTTCACTATCGCTTGAATCAAGATCAGCCGCACCTTGGGAAGTTTCCGGAGCATCTGTCATATCAACATTCGATCTAGGCATGAACTCGCCTTCATCGTCTTCACCAATCACTGTTTGAATCAACTGAGAATCATCTGCATTTGGAAACTCAGGAATATTAAATGATTTAAAAATGATTTAATAATTATATAATATAGCAGGTCCATTCGTTGATTGTTGAGGTTTGTAGGTAGTAATTTCTACATTAAAAACAACCTCAATTTTACCATTTTTAGATTAAAAACCCTTTTATTCGGTGTGCCAGGCACGTAACCTAGAAAGTAGCCATCGTTAGCCACCTCACCGAATTTTTGTTTATCTTTATTTCGCACAATGGTGCAGGGTAATCCAAATGGTTCAAAGCCTTCCAAGTTTGGTTTCTGGTTAAACATCAATTCATGACAAGTTTTATTAAAACGTTTAACAGTCAAAACTTTGTTTAGGACGTAGCAAGCTGTATTCACAGCTTCTCCCCAGAAAAGAACTGGTAGCTTTGAATCTGAAAGCATAGTCCTAGCGGCTTCAATCAACGTCCTGTTTTTCCTCTCAGCGACTCCATTTTGTTGAGGTGTATAAGGAGTAGAATATTGATGTTCAATTCCCTTTCGAAGACAATAGAGATCCAGAATTCGATTCTTGAACTCCGTGCCATTATCACTCCTTATCCTCTTGATCCTTGCATCAAGGACGTTTTCCAATTTCGTAAAAAGATTTATCAGCATCTCCGTCGTCTCATCTTTTGTACCTAAAAAGAAAACCCATGAATATCGTGAGTAATCATCAGTAAAAACAAGACAATAGTACTTTCCACCTATGCTCCTCACGTTCACTGGACCAAATAAATCCATGTGAAGTAATTCATAAGGGGCATCTATGGAATTTACTGTTTTAGACTTATGAGGTTTCTTGTGTTGTTTTCCCTTTTGACATGGAAGACATTTATCTTCCACTTGAAACCTATGCATTGGAACCCCTTTCACTAGCTCATTTTTAACAAGGTAATTCATTTTTCGATAGTGAATATGGGTCATGCGTCTGTGCCACAACATCGATTCAGCTTCAGATGCTTTTGATAGTAAACACGCCACCACAGCAGTCGGATCCTTAGCACCCATGTCCATGACATAAGTGTCATTTCTTCTTGGCGCTCTCATCACTATCCAATCGTCCGGAATCACCAAACCTGGTTTCAACACTAATGCTTCATTTTTGGTAAAATGGACCGAGTGACCCTTGTCGCAGACTTGTGACACGCTCATCAAATTGTGTTTAAGCTGCTCAACATAGTTCACTTTGTCCAGTGTGATCTTCCCATTGGTCACTTTTCCTCGTCCTGTAATTCTACCACCTTTAGCACCCGCAAAGTTCACCTTTCCACCATCATAATCTTCAAACTCAGTTAACAATCTTGCATCCCCCGTCATGTGCCTAGAGCAGCCACTATCAACATACCATAAGTTGATAATCCTCTTTAGCAGCTCCTGAACACACCAACCAAAAAATTAGTTAGATTGGGGGACCCAAGCCTTAATGGTCTTGGGTCGTCCAAATTCACCAACTACTGGAATATCCATCTAATATCCATTACTCCTAACTGGAGTCTTGGATCTCAGACCTATTGATGGAATTTGATTTTGATTTCCACTAGGTCTTTGGTCCTGAGGGTTCCTATATGTGTTTGGACTATTTGACCTTTGAAAATTTTGATTTTGGTACGTTGAATTTTGATTCCAAGAAGCATGATTGTTATAATTTCTAAAGCCATTGTTATGAAAAGTTTGACCACCATTATTTTGGTATCGATTTTGATAATGACCTTGACTTCTGAAATTAGTAGAATTATGATTGTTCATTCTTGGTGAACTGCTTCTAGGTCTCTCATATCTACCTGGTGGAGATTTAGGCTGAAATCTTGGTTGATTTCTTTGAAAACAAGGAACTTGTGGAGTTGCTTTTTCAGCCTTATCTACACCAACAGCAACACCCTCTGGTTGCTTGGGAGCAGATTTCTTTGGAGAATTTGCAACTTTCTCCTCATTATCACCTTTCTTCTCAGGTGATTTCCCTCTCTGATTCTCACTCACTTGTGCTTCATTCTTTTTATTAGGACAGCAGCTAGCTACATGTCCCTTTGTGTGACACTTGAAGCACGATCTCTTTTTCGAAGACTTCTTATCAGAAGCCTTTGAACTAGATTCGGGTTTTGATGATGATGCCTTAGAAGGATTTGGTTCAGTTTGCTTAGTTTCATAATTTTCTTTGTTCTTGTTTTTAGCAAACTCTACATTAGATTCGTTTTCAATAACAGCTGTTTCGTTTTTCATGTCACTTCCTTGAACAAAATTAACCCTTTTAACAAAAGTTGGATTGTTATTCTTAGGATGCGAAGTTTGCTTTTTCAAAACAGGTTTGTTGTTATTATCCTTCTTAGCATCATCACTCTCAGACACATTTCCTTGACTTGATGTGGAACTACTTGGTGATGTTGACACAAAGTCCATGAGCTCATCTTCATCAGGCAAGAAAGAATAGTCATGACTAACAGGAGGTGGAACTTCATTGAAACCATGGAATCCCACACTTGTTTTGTCATTAGTTTTCTTCAAGCCACCCATCATATGTTTCATAACAAAAGTAGAGTCCCTGAATTGACCTAATTTCTTTTCAAGTTCAACAATTTTGAGTTGTGCATCTGACAACTCTTTGCATTTTTCAGAAATCTCTTTTGTTTTCTCAGCCATCATTTCATGAGCTAAGTCTATGACCTGAAGTTTTTCGTTTAGTTTGCAGGTTAACGTTTCAATTTCACTTTCATAACCTTTTATTTTCTTCAAGTATAAAGATTCGTTTCTTTTAGCAAAAAAGTTAGATTCTTTAATGTTAGACATCTCGCCCACCAGACTTTGGTTTTGTGTTAACAACCTGTCTAGCTCACCCTGTAGTTCACGGCATTTTAAACACACAGAATTAGACTGTACCTCTCCTGTTTGTTTGTCAATATTGGCCATTAGAGCTGCAAGTTGAGCTTCCATTCTTTTGTATTTAGCTTCCTTTTCTTCAGCTTCCTTTTCTTCAGTCAGACTTTTGCATTTCTTCTTCAGCATCTGTTGTCTGATCAGCCTTATCTACCTCAGCTTCACTTTTCTTCTCAACTTTCGCATCATCTACTGTAGCTTCACTTTTCTTCTCAACTTCAGCATCATCTACTGTAGCTTCACCATCATCAACTGGCGTTATCTCTGCCATGAATGCCTGAGTGACATTGTCATCATTTTCCAAGTGAACACTCCAGTCATATGAACCTTCTCTAGCTGTAGAGATCAGTGCTCTTGAGTTAGAGTTGTTTGATGCATTCCTATTGTTTGAACTCTAACTCGAAGTCTCCTGCTTTTGTTTTTGACATTCCCTAGTGAAATACCCATAACTTTGACAGTTGAAGCATCTCACTTTGGTCTTATCGAAACCAACAGTCTTTCCTATAAACTCCCTTCCTGTTCGGTTCATAAATCTCTTCACTCGTCTAGTAATCATGGCCATTTGCCATTGCAAATCCATATCTTCAAGATCATCAGGGTCAATCTAATCATAATCTTTATCTAAAGTGGCAGGATCAGATATCTTCCCCTGAATGTAGTTTTCATATGAAGCAACAAATGAAGCAAGTAGAGCAAGATGCTCTTCAGCAGACTTAACACTCATAGCCATCGACTTAACATCACTACTCTGCTTAGAAGCTGATGTTCTCTTGGCTCTTGTTGATCCTCCTGAAGAAGCTACAAAACACACATCACCATCCTCATTCACTGTGACCTGCTCATTCTCACACAATAGAAACGCAGTAGCAGAGATGCTAGAAGTGTTGTGAGATGAAGAAGATGTAAGCCCATTGTAAACCCCTGGATCTTGAACCTGATCATATCCAGTGTCTTTCTTCTTCATACTAAGCTCATAAGCTCTCAGCTTTCCTACCACTTCTTCAAGCTCTTTTGTCTCATAATCTGCTTCTCCCTTGATCATGAGAGTGTAGATATCCCACTTAGTAGGTAAAGCATTGAGCAGCTTGTCATTCTTTTCTACGTCAGTATAGCATTCTATTTCATAACTTTCCATTTCTGACATCAGATGGTAGTTACGAGTGATGATGTCCTCAAGTGACTCATGTTTCATGTACTTGAAAACAGCGAACTGCTTCTTCAGTAGATCAAACTTGTTCTTCTTAACATCTGCATTTCCCGCATATCGCTTTTCTAATGCATCCCACATATCTTTTGAATTAGTGTACTTCTTGAAGGTATGTTTGATGCTATCAGGTAATGACATCTTTATTGCATCCAAGGCTCTCTTTTCAGCCTCATACATCTTTTTATCAGCCTCTTGCATGTTCACATAGGCTATTCTATGTGGTCTGCCCTCAAAGTCGTGTGTTGGGTTTGTGTACTCATCTTCAATACATATCCACATTCGTGTGTCCTGATATTCCACGAAGGATTGAAAACGATCCTTTCAAGTCAAATAATTTTCCACCTTCATCATCTTAGGTGGTTTGTTGGTAGTGCCAACTTCATGCTCCATTTTCAAAAGCTCATTCAAAGTAGACATGTTCGACATTTTAAACGTTGCTGATTGATAAAACCGTCCAAAATATCTCCGAAAACAGTGGTTACCAAATTACACCGTTAGAATCGTCTTGAAAAGACGAATCCAATGATATATAATGTCGAAGACCGAATTCGGGATTTTCCAGAGTTTTTTTTCCTAAAAATGCAAGGAATTCAACGGTGCAGACGGTTCTGTCAAACGAGCTATGGATCAATTTCTATTTGCAAAACTGTGAAATTTTATCGACGCTTGCCAAACAAGATTCCACCACTTTAATTATGCTATTAATTTCGCTGGTTTAAGTTCGCTGGTCAATTTAACTTAATTTCGCTAGACAGTTCAGGTTAATTTCGCAGGTCTAGTTCGCTGAACAGGTCAATTTCTCTGCCAAGTTCGCTGATCAATTTCATTTCCAAAATCGCTGGTCAATTTCGCTATTACGATGACCTGTAAAGTCACCGAACACCGTTATAATTTCACTGAGGAAAATTATACGGTTACCAAAGTCGCCTTTGGATTTTAACTTCGCCGGGTCAAACAATTTCGCTGGTCTCCGAGATATCAAGTCACAAATTCGCTGGACTGTTAAATTCGCTGAACCAGTAAATCTAGAAACTTAATATGTTCGAACTTTTTGAAGATTCTATCTCCTGACCAACACAAATCTGCAAAATCAGACAACCTAATCAGCACAATATTTTTGAAAAATATGAAGAACTGATCGAAAAACACGGAGAACACGAAGAACAGTCTTCGAATCTTCAAGTCTATCAGCCGAAAACTTTTCCAGAATCAACAAATTCTTTCCAGAAATCCTGTAAAACAGCAATCAAACAAAGCAGAAGATCAAAAGCAGCCAAAATTTCAAAAATATTTATCAAACCAGCCAAAAATTTCGAAACCCTAATTGTCAGGTTTCAAAAAATTTCGAAAAAACTCCCTGTTTCTGCCAATCACAATTATGAACCGAGCCTTCAAGAGCCTAATGCTCTGATACCAATTGTAGGTCCCCTATTCGTATGGATCATCACAGAATTGTCAATCCAATCAAGAGTGCGGAATCCTCTATATCAGATTTGTTACAGAAACGAGTAGAAAACAGAATTCACAATCAAACTGGGTTTCTGTTGATTATCAATTACAAGAATTACAATCAATCAAACCCTAACCCACACAAATTCGTCCAAGCTCCTATTGCTCTCACGAATTCTCTCTAAAAACTGTTTTTGGCTGATTAACCTAAACCCTAAAGCATAACCTTGTTTATATAACACAAGGTTTGCTACTTGGGCTAGGGATTCCTACATGGGCAAGCCCAATTCGTCCCCCTAGACCCAATGTGGGTTTTGTTTAGCCCAAACTCTATTATTCCACTAATACAAAGCTAAACCTGCTAACCGTTTATCATTTAACTAATTACAAGATATTCAAAGACCAAATCTAAGTTGTTGTCACAAATATGCACCAACACCTATCGCTTCCCCTTGGCCATTCATGAAGTGGGGAATGGATATAGTAGGAAAATTGCCAAAGGATCCAGGAGGAAAGGTCTTCATGCTGGCAATGACTGATTATTTCTCGAAGTGGGTCGAAGCTGAAGCATTTGTTCAAGTCAGAGATCAAGAAGTAGTATCCTTCATAAAAAGGAATATCCTGACTAGGTTCGGAGTACCGGCCAAGATAATTTGTGACAATGGATCTCAGTTTATAAGTAAAGGACTACTGACTTTTGCAAGAGTTGGGGAATCAAAATGATCACATCCACACCGGTACATCCTCAAGCAAATGGACAAGCAGAATCCTCGAACAAGATAATTGTCAACAATTTGAAGAAAAGGCGTGGAGCTAAGAATGGAAGATGGGCAGAAGAATTGCCCTTTGTTTTATGGGCTGATAGAACAACGGTGAAAAGTGCAACTGGCCAAACCCCGTTTTCCTTGGTATTTGGAGCAGAAGCGGTGATCCCGACAGAAATGGTGATACCCACGGCGAGATCCGATCTCTGGGATCCTGAGCATAATCCTGAAGCCCTATGCCAGGAATTGGATACTGTTGATGAGACAATATATGCAGCAATGTCACACCCTGGCTTTGCGGAAGCGTGGTTAATTTTGGTGTGACTTCTTAATACCATAGCTTAATCATACCAAAGCTATATGAGTTAAAAACATGCAAGTCATCCATTAAGTTTTGAAAATCAAATACAGTACCATCGTTTTTAACCAACAACCATGACCTTGTTCAACAACATTACAAACTGAAACATAACATAAACGTGGTTTAAGGATTGTGTCTTGTCCAGGAAAGAGACGCATCCCCTAAACCCTGATGACTTCATGACAAGTGCAGCGGAAAACGTTCCATACCGTGCCAGATCCGTTTAATTTCCTGAAATACATGTGAGTTGAAAAATCAACAATAATGTTGAGCGAGTTCATGTGCAAGTGAGTAAGTAAAACACTTGTAAGTATAAAAGTTTCCTAGTATGTAGCAGTGTAAGAGGACTTGTGATCACCAATGGTTTGCAAGGCCATTAGCATGTTGTGAAATGCAAGTAGGAAAGACACAACCCTAGCCGATTTTTGTGTTGGGTACCAAGTCACTCCAAGTCCGTTCTGTTAGTCCTCCGAGAGGCCTGTTCTGTTGGACCGGGAGCTGGGCTCGCTACACCCAGATAGATCTACCGCTCGAGTCCCTCGGTGTTCTAACTACCCATTCACATGATCTAAACCTCCTTACGTTATTCATACCGTGTATAAAGTACTTGTAAACAAAGTAACATGTATTTCACCCCCGCGGTTAAGTAAACTGAAAACAGTTAGAGAAAAGGGGGACATGAACTCACAGTGAATGCGCGTCTCTACCAAGTGTCTCCAATACAGTAAGCTGTGCAACGACCTACAAGTGCTAATTCTATTAGACGGACGGCCGTGCTTTAGCTTTATAGTTTATGTCTTTGGGAAATAGTTAGACAACTATTTCGTGTTTTTGTTCCGTATACACTTGGTAGTTATTCTTCTTCCCAAGGATGGGGGATACAATACATGTGCGTAAGTTACGTTTTATCAATCTCGTGGTAATGTAATTACCGGTGCAACTTATATGTTTGTGGAAGCGTTCGTAAAGTTTTGGGATCATTAACGCTTGCAAATATTATTTTTACTCTAAAATAATATTTATGTATTCTCACAAAATAATCATAAACAGTGTTGTGACAAATATACTTATCACGTTAATCTTTGTGAAAATCCCACCTCCGAATATTTAGTAATTAAAGTTCTGGCGAAATTTATGTTTCGAAAATATGTCGAAAATAGTTCTAACACTTGTAGTGTAAATAAGTCTAAGTGTTAGGTTTTTAGGAAATTTCGCCAGAGTTTCCTCTGTAACTGGAGGTGGCCACGCTTTCAAGCGTATCATTTTCTTTTTGAAAACAACCCATGATCATCAACAATCAACCCTTACGTTTTAACACGCGAAACGCTACCCTTGTCGTTTCAGTTTCACTATGTGGGAACTGGACTGTTTTCGGACGACTAAATAAAATACGTAACCCTTTCCAAAAATTCCCTAATTTTTACGGGTCGTCCTAATCGACCCAAAAATGATTGTATAAAAATATCGGGGTCCAGTTTCTTATCAATAATTTATAGAAAATCGTTTACCGAACTGTGATCAGATTTGTCACATTCTGATCACAGTTTATGGAAAAATTCGTCAAAAATTCCTCGTATGTCTGTTTATCGAAATTCCAGTTTGAGGGTCACAAATACATCCGTGACCATCTTAGATAAAAGTTTCAGGGGCTGGTTCGGTTCGGGTTTTAAGTTGTGATCGAAAACGCACAGCCCAATTTACTGCAGTAACAAACAGCCTTAGCTGCTGTCACGAAAACAGGTTTTTAAAATAGTAACCGACATCAGAAAAATACGATTCCAGTGCCATTTTCTTCGTTTTTCGAAATGACACGATTTAGGCTTTTGAAATTCCGTTTTTCGAGTTTTTAAAGTCCGTTTACAGCCTGATGAAGGCGGCTGAAACAGTGACTCAGCTTGCTGTTTTGCGGTTTAGATGTTATTAAATCGTGTTATAAGTGTCCGATTAGCGGGTTAAACAAGAAAACAACTTTTGTACACGTTAAAACACTTTTACCCGAGTAAAGCATTTTTACACAAGTTCATGTTTCGTGTGTGGTAGAGTTTCACCTTTTAACCCTTGTGTTAACTAAAAAGAGCTTATGTGAAGATCCAAGATCTTACAAGGTCGGGTTAAACGATGATCCGAGCTACCACATCATAGATCGGGTCTAGATAAACACAAATTCCAAATACTACAACTTTTACACAACACATGTGTTATTAACCACCACTTTTATAGTTTTTACTAGACTTTTATGCATCAAAATGTATGTTCACGATGTTTAACCGACAATATTCCTTTTAACCACTTTAGATATGTTCAAGAACAAGTTTTAAACATTATACCTCTAGCTCAAGGCTAGGGAAGATCTTTGATGAAAAACGCGTGGATAAAAGCTAACGGTAGAGGTCCTTCGTGTTCCTAGTGCACCAAGACTCCTAATATGCGACTTGTGAAGCTTGTATGATGATGGAATGTAGTGATCAAGGGCCGAAGGTATGATGGTGGTGTGTGGGGTGTTCGGCCGAAGGTGGGAGGGCAAGAGAGAAGAGTGAGTTTGTTGTGAAATGTGATGGTGATTATGTTAAGTAAACCTTAGAACTTATAGGCAAACTTTAGGGTTAATAACCATAGGAAATTGTGCTATTTAGATATTGGACATACAAGATTAAAATATTAGGCAAGGTACAAGTGTTGTCTCCTTATAATTAGGCCGATTGGAAGGGGGGGGTCCCTTGTTCGATTTTAACTAGTAGTTAGGGAGCTTAGTTAAGTTAAATAGGTAGGTTAAGTATTTAACTTAGTTACTTGCGTGTTATGTGTTATCACGGGTGTTAGGGTAATCAGGGACCCTAACTAGCTCAAAAAATTATAAATAGTGAAAATACTAATATTTTCATGTTCCGGGTAAAGTCCGGGTGTCCGGTTGGATAGTAATCCGTTAAAGCGGTACAAAAGCTTTAAAGTGTCGTTATTAACATTTTTAATGACACAATTTGTTTTCCCGACACTGTAGAAAGTGTCTAGTGTTATTTTCTCATTTTCTGGCACTTTACTAGTCAGCTAGAAGCTGGATTAATTATTAAAGTGCTGTGTTTGGTACTTAAAGTACGTTTTTGGCACATCCGAATCAGTGTATCTTATCCCTAGAGACGCGGTACCATAACCCTTATATCCTACACTCACTACCAGTGTAGCCAAAATATTTGAGGCTCTTAACAGGCCTTAGAGGCAGTGTCTGCCTGATGCTGGTCATATCAGCATGTTCACTGTGTATCCGTTTAGTGCTACTGTGCTTTTTGTGCATCATGTTTGTCACTAGGGTGCCGTATGTAAATAATGTAGTGACAACATATAAAGTATGATGCAAGTAAGTGCATGTATCAGTATGCAGGTAGCAGTTCATCAGCTAGTTCAATCAAGCACAGTAATTAAGTAGTAATTAATCATTAATTAAGTTGTACGGATACCTGGTTTAGTGCGGGTTGTCACATTCTCCCCCCGTTAAATAAATTTCGTCCCGAAATTTAAGTTCTGCTTGTAGAAGCAGGGTTCCTAGGAAATAAGTGGGGGTATTTCTCTTTCATCCGGTCCTCACGTTCCCATGTGAATTCAGGACCATGTCTGGCATTCCAACGAACTTTGACGAGTTTGACACTGCTCCGGCGGGTCTTGTTAACTTTCCAATCTGTGACCTCGATAGGTTCTTCTATGAAGTGGAGCGTGTCGTCAACATGAATCTCGTCGGTAGGAATGGCAACGTCAACTTGAGTTGGACTTTTCTTTAAATTGGATACATGAAATGTATCGTGAACACCATTCAGTTCAGTAGGTAGGTCCAACTTGTATGCTACTGTCCCAATTCTTTCCAGAATTCTGAAGGGACCAATGTAGCGCGGATTTAACTTTCCATGCTTACCAAAGCGTGCCACCCCCTTCCAGGGTGAAACTTTCAATAACACCATTTCTCCGACTTGGAAGTCCACATGCTTCCGATTTGGATCCGCGTAGGCCTTTTGTCTGTGGCGAGCGGCTTCGATGCGTTTAAGTATTTGCGCGATCTTGTCTGTCGTCTCCTGGATGATTTCGGGACCAGCAAGCTGCCTATCACCTGCGTCAGACCAACATAGTGGTGATCGGCACTTGCGTCCGTATAGGGCCTCAAATGGCGCGACACCAATACTGGTGTGGTAGCTGTTGTTGTATGAAAATTCGACCAAAAGTAAGTGTTTATCCCAGCTACCGCTTAAATCCATAACACATGCCCTCAGCATGTCTTCCAAAGTTTGTATCGTTCGCTCGCTCTGGCCGTCAGTTTGCGGATGGAACGCAGTGCTCAGATTAATTGTGAGCCAAAAGATTCTTGGAAGGATTGCCATATCCTTGACACAAACCTTCCGTCTCTATCAGAGATGATTGAGAGAGGTACTCCATGGCGTGCTATGATCTCTCTCATGTAAATTTCCGCAAGTTTACTAGTACTGTCTTTCTCCTTGATCGGCAGAAAGTGTGCGGATTTTGTTAGGCGGTCAACCATCACCCAAATCATATCGTGGCCTCTTGGCGTTCTTGGCAGTTTTGTAACAAAATCCATTGAGATTTGTTCCCATTTCCACTTGGGAATCTCAGGTTGTTGCAGAAGTCCCGAAGGCTTCTGGTATTCTGCCTTGACCTTAGCGCACGTTAAACATTTGCTCACGTAAACAGCAACGTCGCCTTTCATCCTAGGCCACCAATAATAATCCTTGAGATCCTGGTACATCTTATCCGATCCAGGGTGGATAGAGTACCGTGACTTGTGCGCTTCGTTAGAAATAACTTCCCTTAATCCACCAAACAGAGGAACCCAAATCCTTTTCTCAAAACATAACGTTCCTTCCTCGTTTGGTACCAAAAGCTTCTCCATTCCACGGAGGTATTCTTCCTCAAGGTTTTCCTCCTTGAGAGCTTCCTTTTGTGTAGCATGAATGCGCAAGGAAAGATCGGTTCGTATGATCATTTCCAGAGCTCTAACCCTTATGGGCTTGATTCTTTCTTTACGACTTAGGGCATCGGCGGCTACATTCGCCTTCCCTGGGTGATACTTTATCTTGCAGTCGCAGTCGTTTAGCAACTCAACCCATCGTCTTTGCCTCATATTCAACTCCTTCTTGGTTGAATATATGCTGTAGGCTTTTGTGATCTGTGAAGATTGTGCACTTCGTACCATACAGGTAGTGTCTCCAGATCTTTAGTGCAAAAACCACTGCGCCAAGCTCTAAATCGTGGGTGGTATAGTTCTTTTCGCGTACCTTCAGTTGGCGCGATGCGTAAGCAATACCCCTTTGGCGTTGCATCAACACGCAACCCAATCCTTGACGCGATGCGTCGCAGTATACCACAAAATCGTCGGTACCTTTTGGTAGAGCTAAGATTGGCGCGTTACAAAGCTTATCCTTTAATATCTGAAATGCTTCATCCTGTTTGATTCCCCAATCAAACGTCTTGTCCTTCTGCGTGAGGAGCGTCAAAGGTTGAGCGATTTTCGAGAAATCCTTGATGGACCTTCGATAGTAGCCAGCCAAACCCAAGAATTGTCGAATCTCGGTTGGCGTTGTAGGCGTTTCCCAATTTTTGGTTGCCTTGATCTTTGTGGGATCAACATGAATCCCATTTCCATTAACCACATGTCCAAGAAACTGGACTTCGCGTAGCCAAAACTCGCACTTAGAGAACTCGGCATGCAACTGTTCCTTCTTTAGCAGCTCCAGAATAGTTCTTAGATGCTGTTCGTGTTCAGCCTTTGTCCTTGAATAAATCAAGATGTCGTCGATAAACACAATCACGAACTTGTCCAAGTATGGCTTGCAAACTCTATTCATTAGATCCATGAATACCGCAGGTGCGTTTGTAAAAACAAATGGCATAACGAGGAACTCGTAGTGTCCATAACGAGTTCGGAAGGCTGTTTTCGGGATACTCTCCTCCTGTACCCTTAATTGATGGTATCCAGATCGAAGATCGATCTTTGAATAATAGTTCGAGCCTTGCAGTTGATCAAACAGATCGTCGATTCTTGGCAGAGGATACCTGTTCTTGATCGCCAGCTTGTTCAATTCTCTGTAGTTGATGTTTATTTGAAAATCATCATCCTCCTTTTTGATGGGTAACAATGGGATTACCCCAAAAAGGAATTTTTGGTCTGTTATCTTCCTTCTCCATCCGTTACCAACACTTCTCTGTCAATCCTTGCACCCCCGAAAATGTAAGTCGCTATGATGCATCGACTACGGGTGCGGTGCCTATAATTGAATCGTCGTGAAACTCTACTTGCCTCTGAGGTGGCAGTCCAGGCAAGTCTACTGGGAAGTCTTCTGGATACTCCCTTACGACAGGGATGTCTTCGACTCTTGGCTCAGCAGCCTTTTTATCCACGATGTGTGCTAGAAAAGCAACACATCCTTTCTGTAAACACTTCCTTGCCTTCAAGCAGCTGATAAATCTTAGCGGTGTGTCACGCTTCTCTCCGTGAACTACAATTGTCTCACCATCATTGGTTGGGATACGAACAACTTTCTCGTGACATACTATCTTCGCCTTGTTGCCTGATAACCAATCCATTCCTACTACCACGTCGAAGCTTCCCAACTGGACTGGTAGTAGATCTAGAGCGAACTCACGTTCTCCTAATTCGATCACACAGCCTCTGATAACTTCATTGGCGTCTACTAACTTCCCATTAGCTAACTCGATTGAGTAGGGAATATCTAACTTACTAGCGGTTAAACCAAGTATATTCTTAAATTCTAATGACACGAAGCTATAATCGGCACCAACATCAAACAAAATAGATGCAAAAGTTTTGGTTGTTAGAGAACGTACCAGAAATCACACCTGGATTCTGGCATGCCTCACAAGCTCTGATGTTGGATTTTCTCTCACGGTCTTGTTTCATCTTCAGGCATTCCCTCTTAAAATGTCCAACTTCCTTACAATGGTAGCATCCTATCATTCGGCCATTTCCTTTCCCATTTCCACCTAGAGCGTTGTTACTGCTTTCTCCTTGCATGGAACTCTTCATCCCACAACCTTCCTTGTTGTGTCCTTTCCTCCTGTACCAAGGCTTCTGACATCCACCATCCCGGTGACACTTGCACTCAGCACATCTTGGTTTGGTTTCTAAGTAAATCTTATCACTGGCCTGTTTGTTAGGGCAATCTTTCTTGAAATGCCCTTTGTCCCCGCAGTCAAAGCAACCTCGAATAGATCTTTGTTCATCGTTGTTCATTTGGGTATCTTCGGTAAGCTTCCTTTTGTTCTTTCCAGACGACTCTACCTGAGTTTTCTTGTCAGGGTTTGCAAGTTTTTCTAGTCTATTTGCTTCCGTAACGAGTGCCGAACCCATCTTACTTGCAACAATGGTTGTTGGTGGCGTAGATGCTGTCATCAAGCTCAAGACTTGAGGCGCCAGTTCCCAAATGAATTGTTCCAATTTCTTCAGTTCTGGTTTTACCAGGTATGGAACAATTTGTGACAGATCATGGAGTCGTTGCACGTACTCCAACACCTTCGGACCTTCCATCATTAGGCTCCGAAATTCATCTTCCCACTTCTGGGTTTCCGTGTGGGGGCAATACTTCTTATGCATCATTCCTTTCAACTCATCCCAAGTTAACGCGTATGCTGTAGTTAGGCCCATTATTCGAACCTGAAGATTCCACCATAATCGAGCTCCATCTTGAAACAACTCAGAAACGTATGGGACCTGTTGTTCTGGCGTACAGCCACTCATTCGAAAGATGGATTCCATACTTTCAATCCATTTTACAAAAGTTATGGCACCCCCAGTGCCGTCGAACTTCGGAGGCTTGTAGTTGAGGAAGTGCCAGTAGGAACAACCGTTATTTTCTGAGGTACCTTTGATTGGTTCGGAGCGTAGGGCCTCGTGCTGTGCTATAGTTGCAGCAATTATCTCTTTAAGTTCTGCCTCAGAGGTGGGCATGCGCATTTCGCGTCTTGGCGGCATCTTCTAAAAGATGTTTCACATAGGTTAGGTCATAGCAAGTGAAGTGTACGTATGCATCCAATAATACCAACACATAACATCTCATGTTATCAACAAGTCAATCACATAACCTCTTATGTTATAGGACATAAACAATTGATTGAACAGCGCATGTGGTGAGAATACTGCGATTGTATTGCCACAATTCGAGACCACAATGTAAAGCTCACAAGTACACCATTATATCATACTACATCAATGACTTAGTAGGGGACGACCCTAGACAAGTCGTGCGATCGCTGGTCATGTTCAGGAGTCTCTGGTTCGTCCTTTCTCAAATTTCAGGACTCTACGTCAAGTTTCTGAATTTCTGTCCTAAAACAACATTTCTTCTCAATCGTTTCCTTGAGCTTGTCCCAGCTCAGTGTATAAGCAGCGTCTGTGCCAAGGGTCTGAACCTGGAGGTTCCATTAAGAGAGTGTGCCATCTAGAAATATCCCTGAGATGTAGGTAACACTCTGTTGGGGCGAACAGTTACTCATTCTTAGAGTGGAGTCGATCTTTTGGACCAACGAACAAATGCAACGGTGCCTCCGGTTCTGACAAAGTTCAAAGGCTTGCAGTTCAGGAACTGTTTATAGGTGCAGCCAGTTGGAGGGTTATCTCCAGTAATGCCATCGTTGTACTTAGAGTGGAGGGCTTCATGTCGTGCATTTATCTGTGAGATGCGTTCTTGCAGCTCGGCTTCTGTCCTTGGCAATGTACTGGTGTTTGTGTCACGCCTGGGTGACATTCCCTTTTTGTCGAAATAGCGTGAAGCGGGTTGGACAATGTTTCAATTGTCTATGGGGTATATATATAGCAACGTAAGCCATCATGTAATCACCCCATTTCACACGCAAATATACTCACTGTATAAGTGGGGAAATAAATTCCTGAGCCTTCACATAGGCTTGTCAATTTGGCTTGTTGCTTGTAATAGAATGAACTCGAGGCTACATCGCCTAGGTCATTTGTGTTTAGGTTATTTCCTGCTGCATCGGTTATCATTAGCTTGGCCTGCAGAGTCCACCAGGATTCCTGTGCACTACAAATCGTTACTACGTGGGCCCCCGTAATAATAAATTGTCTTGCACAGTTACCCCAAATTTTCTCTCATCCAAGCAGATGATCAATCAAGGAGCAACAGCCGGTGCATTGGCATGAACAGGGTCATACTCCAATGCGGGGTCAGGAGCAACGCCTGGCTCAGGGGCCACGGCTAGCTTCGAATCAAAAACTCCACCTCAAAATCAGCTGGATCAACAATCACAGGGGTTACAGGATCCCCCAAGGGCTGGTCTAAGTGCATGAACTCAATGTCATGGTCTGGATCAACACCAGGCGGAAAAACAGAATTGTCCTCATAATCGCGATCAAACTCAAAGCTGTGTGTGGGATCCGGTTCAGCTGATGATGCCATATCAGGGTCGGCGTCGTGTAAGTGGTGCTGCATTCCCTGTATGTGCGAAGACGCGGATGTCAGAGACTCAAATGAGTCTGGGATAGGGAAATGAGTTTCCCCTATAGGAGCGTCCGCATGCAGTAGTCTAATGCTAGCAGCGAGAGGGCCTTGCCCTCAAGTGGGTCCTCCTCTTAATAGTTCGACATCGTCTTTAGAGGCAATGTCGAGGGCATATCAACAACGAGATAAGTGGCAAGGGGCACAGGAGCAGGGATCACCGCCAGTGGCAAATTCCCAACAAGATGGCCATCAGTAGGCTCTGCTACGACTTCAGGCAGTGCACAAAGGGATGAAAGTCGTCATTGTCTATGCCGGTAGTATCAGAAATGTACACCTCGTGCTTCGTTGAACTATGTCGTCTGATACTATGGTCATGGGGTTCGTAGTGCCCATCTTTCTAGTACTTGATGAAAGCATAACGTTTGTAACACAAACACGTATAATAATCAATCATATAATCAGTTAATCACATAAGTCACCAAGTAAGGTATCACATACTTCTCCTAGTCTTACTAGCCAATTTCATCCAGTCTACAAGACTGCTCTATCCTTCACTTAAACCAAACCTCGATCCTCCAGATCGATCCTATAACAAACCAACGTGCTCAACTACCTTGATCATCTCGATCCTCCAGATCGATCCTCAGCCCTCCAAGCTGAGCCTATAATTAGTAAAATGTGCTCAACATTTGTTTGTAAAAAGTTGTGGATCTGGACTTAAGTGGTATGCAGAAAAATGTTTTCGTGAGAGCCCTAGTGATCATAGTCTAGACTCGAGAAAGAATCCTAGTTCGTTATGATCAGAGCTCTGATACCAAGCTGTCACACCCTGGCTTTGCGGAAGCGTGGTTAATTTTGGTGTGACTTCTTAATACCATAGCTTAATCATACCAAAGCTATATGAGTTAAAAACATGCAAGTCATCCATTAAGTTTTGAAAATCAAATACAGTACCATTGTTTTTAACCAACAACCATGACCTTGTTCAACAACATTACAAACTGAAACATAACATAAACGTGGTTTAAGGATTGTGTCTTGTCCAGGAAAGAGACACATCCCCTAAACCCTGATGACTTCATGACAAGTGCAGCGGAAAACGTTCCATACCGTGCCAGATCCGTTTAATTTCCTGAAATACATGTGAGTTGAAAAATCAACAATAATGTTGAGCGAGTTCATGTGCAAGTGAGTAAGTAAAACACTTGTAAGTATAAAAGTTTCCTGGTATGTAGCAGTGTAAGAGGACTTGTGATCACCAATGGTTTGCAAGGCCATTAGCATGTTGTGAAATGCAAGTAGGAAAGACACAACCCTAGCCGATTTTTGCGTTGGGTACCAAGTCACTCCAAGTCCGTTCTGTTAGTCCTCCGAGAGGCCTGTTCTGTTGGACCGGGAGCTGGGCTCGCTACACCCAGATAGATCTACCGCTCGAGTCCCTCGGTGTTCTAACTACCCATTCACATGATCTAAACCTCCTTACGTTATTCATACCGTGTATAAAGTACTTGTAAACAAAGTAACATGTATTTCACCCCCGCGGTTAAGTAAACTGAAAACAGTTAGAGAAAAGGGGGACATGAACTCACAGTGAATGCGCGTCTCTACCAAGTGTCTCCAATACAGTAAGCTGTGCAACGACCTACAAGTGCTAATTCTATTAGACGGACGGCCGTGCTTTAGCTTTATAGTTTATGTCTTTGGGAAATAGTTAGACAACTATTTCGTGTTTTTGTTCCGTATACACTTGGTAGTTATTCTTCTTCCCAAGGATGGGGGATACAATACATGTGCGTAAGTTACGTTTTATCAATCTCGTGGTAATGTAATTACCGGTGCAACTTATATGTTTGTGGAAGCGTTCGTAAAGTTTTGGGATCATTAACGCTTGCAAATATTATTTTTACTCTAAAATAATATTTATGTATTCTCACAAAATAATCATAAACAGTGTTGTGACAAATATACTTATCACGTTAATCTTTGTGAAAATCCCACCTCCGAATATTTAGTAATTAAAGTTCTGGCGAAATTTATGTTTCGAAAATATGTCGAAAATAGTTCTAACACTTGTAGTGTAAATAAGTCTAAGTGTTAGGTTTTTAGGAAATTTCGCCAGAGTTTCCTCTGTAACTGGAGGTGGCCACGCTTTCAAGCGTATCATTTTCTTTTTGAAAACAACCCATGATCATCAACAATCAACCCTTACGTTTTAACACGCGAAACGCTACCCTTGTCGTTTCAGTTTCACTATGTGGGAACTGGACTGTTTTCGGACGACTAAATAAAATACGTAACCCTTTCCAAAAATTCCCTAATTTTTACGGGTCGTCCTAATCGACCCAAAAATGATTGTATAAAAATATCGGGGTCCAGTTTCTTATCAATAATTTATAGAAAATCGTTTACCGAACTGTGATCAGATTTGTCACATTCTGATCACAGTTTATGGAAAAATTCGTCAAAAATTCCTCGTATGTCTGTTTATCGAAATTCCAGTTTGAGGGTCACAAATACATCCGTGACCATCTTAGATAAAAGTTTCAGGGGCTGGTTCGGTTCGGGTTTTAAGTTGTGATCGAAAACGCACAGCCCAATTTACTGCAGTAACAAACAGCCTTAGCTGCTGTCACGAAAACAGGTTTTTAAAATAGTAACCGACATCAGAAAAATACGATTCCAGCGCCATTTTCTTCGTTTTTCGAAATGACACGATTTAGGCTTTTGAAATTCCGTTTTTCGAGTTTTTAAAGTCCGTTTACAGCCTGATGAAGGCGGCTGAAACAGTGACTCAGCTTGCTGTTTTGCGGTTTAGATGTTATTAAATCGTGTTATAAGTGTCCGATTAGCGGGTTAAACAAGAAAACAACTTTTGTACACGTTAAAACACTTTTACCCGAGTAAAGCATTTTTACACAAGTTCATGTTTCGTGTGTGGTAGAGTTTCACCTTTTAACCCTTGTGTTAACTAAAAAGAGCTTATGTGAAGATCCAAGATCTTACAAGGTCGGGTTAAACGATGATCCGAGCTACCACATCATAGATCGGGTCTAGATAAACACAAATTCCAAATACTACAACTTTTACACAACACATGTGTTATTAACCACCACTTTTATAGTTTTTACTAGACTTTTATGCATCAAAATGTATGTTCACGATGTTTAACCGACAATATTCCTTTTAACCACTTTAGATATGTTCAAGAACAAGTTTTAAACATTATACCTCTAGCTCAAGGCTAGGGAAGATCTTTGATGAAAAACGCGTGGATAAAAGCTAACGGTAGAGGTCCTTCGCGTTCCGAGTGCACCAAGACTCCTAATATGCGACTTGTGAAGCTTGTATGATGATGGAATGTAGTGATCAAGGGCCGAAGGTATGATGGTGGTGTGTGGGGTGTTCGGCCGAAGGTGGGAGGGCAAGAGAGAAGAGTGAGTTTGTTGTGAAATGTGATGGTGATTATGTTAAGTAAACCTTAGAACTTATAGGCAAACTTTAGGGTTAATAACCATAGGAAATTGTGCTATTTAGATATTGGACATACAAGATTAAAATATTAGGCAAGGTACAAGTGTTGTCTCCTTATAATTAGGCCGATTGGAAGGGGGGGGGTCCCTTGTTCGATTTTAACTAGTAGTTAGGGAGCTTAGTTAAGTTAAATAGGTAGGTTAAGTATTTAACTTAGTTACTTGCGTGTTATGTGTTATCACGGGTGTTAGGGTAATCAGGGACCCTAACTAGCTCAGAAAATTATAAATAGTGAAAATACTAATATTTTCATGTTCCGGGTAAAGTCCGGGTGTCCGGTTGGATAGTAATCCGTTAAAGCGGTACAAAAGCTTTAAAGTGTCGTTATTAACATTTTTAATGACACAATTTGTTTTCCCGACACTGTAGAAAGTGTCTAGTGTTATTTTCTCATTTTCTGGCACTTTACTAGTCAGCTAGAAGCTGGATTAATTATTAAAGTGCTGTGTTTGGTACTTAAAGTACGTTTTTGGCACATCCGAATCAGTGTATCTTATCCCTAGAGACGCGGTACCATAACCCTTATATCCTACACTCACTACCAGTGTAGCCAAAATATTTGAGGCTCTTAACAGGCCTTAGAGGCAGTGTCTGCCTGATGCTGGTCATATCAGCATGTTCACTGTGTATCCGTTTAGTGCTACTGTGCTTTTTGTGCATCATGTTTGTCACTAGGGTGCCGTATGTAAATAATGTAGTGACAGCATATAAAGTATGATGCAAGTAAGTGCATGTATCAGTATGCAGGTAGCAGTTCATCAGCTAGTTCAATCAAGCACAGTAATTAAGTAGTAATTAATCATTAATTAAGTTGTACGGATACCTGGTTTAGTGCGGGTTGTCACAAGCAAAACTAAGGATGGCAGCATATCAACAAAGGATATCCAGAGCGTATAACAAGAATATAAGGACTAGAAGGTTCCAAGTTGGAGATTGGGTGTTAAGAAAAGCTTTTCAGAATACTACTAATCCTGCTGATGGAAAGTTGGCTCCGAAGTGGGAAGGACCCTATGAGATTGAATCGGAATCCGAAAAAGGGGCATACCGACTCAAGAATATGGAGGGGGATATGCTACCAAGATCCTGGAATGCTATACATCTAAAGCTCTATTTCAAGTGAGTTTGGAATTTACTTCTAACTCAGGATGGTATGGATTCTATCTCTCTTAATATGTTTTGATATTATCTATTCTTTTGAACCCATTGCTAACTTAAGCATCGGAGGGGTGTTAGCCAGGCTAACACCCACCTTAGCTTATGGTTGTTTTGCAGTATATGCTTCGGGATATAGCTCCAGGATACACATCCAGGATACTTCGAAAGACTAGAGGATTGGCCCCCTCTCTCACGTTTAAGGGATCCTGATCCCTTCACAGGTTTAAAGGTATTCACCTTTCTCTCGAATTGGGTTTAAACACCCCGCCTGGAGCGCAAGTTATCCAGGGATAGTTCAAGATAGCGGGACCAGTCCATGTAAAAGTGGCTGACAATTTCGTTATTGTTGGCTATATCCTGGATCCTAAAGGTATATGAGGATTGATCACCCTCTCTCACGGAAGGGTATTTTCATACTCTCTAAGGTTTAAAGGTTATCACCTTTCTAAGTCTTGGAGTTTACACACTCCCGCCTGTAGCGCATGAAAATTTGGGATTATCCCCAGGATACTAAGGATTTATCTCAAGTACATTTTTGGGGTTTACCCCCTGTAACACAAGAACTGTTGAAACAGTTGGAACCGATATTCAAAAAAATTTCTAAGTGTTCAAAGACTTTATGCACAGGGGACATTCCTTCTGAGGCGATTGTGTAGAGCACAAAGGATCAAATTTGGACCTAGTGTACTAAGTATCTTAGACTGGGGACATCTTAGTGGAAAAAATTGCAAGAAGATCGAAGCTCGAAAACATGGTTTCACTCTATTCCTGGTACGATCTTTCCTTTGTAAACCTTATATAAGTCATTTGAACTTTTGAAACTATGTTTGGAGAGGGCTCAAATATCCTGATTAGGATATATTCTCAAAATGTGTTTTCGGAATATGTTTCAGGATATTTGATTGGAATATTTGGGATATAATACTTGGATTTAAAATCAAAATTGTGTTCATAACAAACATTTATTATCAAAACAAGGTTTATAAATTCTAAGTAAACTATCTTTTACTTTGAAAACTTTATGTGAATTGTTTTGAGTTATAAAATCCCTATTTGCGTCAAGATATTGAAAATAATTGCACTAATTTTGGAAAGTTGAAATCTAAACTAAGCAATGCATAACAAAAAAATTAAAAGGCAACAGCAAGTAAGTCAAAAGGAGGTTATTGTTTTGGTCAAAAATCAAGCTAAGATAATGCAACCAAACTTTCTGTTGTGAGGTGTGATGCTTGAATCAATAAACAATGCTAAGGATCACTCAGAAATGTAATGAACAAGTGACACAATGATTTATACGAGGAAAAAGCCCTTGATCAAGAGTTGATCTCCGGCATAAAAAACCTCGGGTGATGGAAACTACCGATCACCAACTCAGATTAAACAAAAATGTATTACAGCTTTGGATGATAGCGAGCTTGTTACAAGGATCATTAGTGCGTTATGTGCTAAAAAGTGTGTAATCGCTAAGCAAACTGTCGAGAGCTGATGAGAGCAGTTGCGAGTGTGTGTGTTAAGCTAAAAATAGCCAAGTGTTCTAATTTTGCTCGCTATCCCCTTATAAACTTAGAAAATATCTAAGCTAACTAACTATCCGCATTTCATGCAAGTCTCCCATGAACTCCATAACGTCCATATTAGTCAAGCACGTGCGGAATAAATAGGGAATATGCTCTAGGAATATCGCCAAGACCAAGTCCAAGCTCGTACTCCTGCAAAACAACATCATATTCAAAGCAGACAATCGTTAGTGTAAGGATCCTTATGATGATCCTGGATCCTGATCCTACAATACTCTCTGAGGATCACTAATTCAGACAGAATTGAGGATCCTTAAGCCCAACAGTAATTGAGGATCACTGATCTTAGGAAAATCCTCCCCTAACAATTGCCCCCAAAATATAAGGAGTAAAGTGTAAATAAACGAGTTATATTTTATCGTTCTTATCCGTAACAAACCAACGGATATATAGCCGTTAAACCCTGACTAGCCGTTGCATCCTGACGCCACTGAAGTGACTATCCTGCAAATTCATGATTATAAATTGAAGTTAGAGATAAGGGTTAGGAAGCATTTAAATTCGTGCGTTTCATCCTTTAAATCCTCATTCGAAGACTTGATCAGGTACTTCTCTTTCCTTTCTCTCTTCATCTTCTCATTCTGTTTCTTCTTCTTCACCGTCATTATGACCAAGATGATGCTGAGATCCTCACCAGCTAAGGATCACAAAAAGGACAGTCCCTTAAAGACCCAAGGGATCATTGAAGACTCTGCGAAAGAGAGATGTTGCTTTACTGATCCACAGATAGACATAATCCGCCATTGTTTCCCGGTGAACACCGTTTTTAAAGCTTTTGACCCCACCGTCCTAAGCGACTTTGTTTCTGAAACCTGGGTGGCTTTTCCGGTCACCCCATTCACGATAGGATACTTGTATCCTTTTCCTGATTTCACCCAATCTTTCTTCTCTCTCACCGGTATCTCCTACATCCAAGCCATGCCAATGATATGGAGGGTCTTGTATACCCTTGAAAGGATCATTGTGCATGAAGGTATTGATCTGGGAATGTCGGAGTTAGCAGAGATGTACGACCTTGTTAGCCATGGATCTCATCGATATCTATTCAAACATAAACCTGGTGAAGAACACCCCATCTTCAAAGCCACTAAGAATGACACCAACTGGAAACGGCGATTCTTCTTTGTCAGAAGGGATTCTATCCCTGATGGAAAGGATCTGCCTAGAAAATGGACCACTCATGGTAGGATAGAGGATCCTGAGAAGGATCACAGGATAACCTTATTTTTGTTGAGGATCACTAACATCCTTTTGTCTCCATTTTGCAGCTATTACTGTTTCACACCTTATTACAACACCTGCAACGAAGGAAAGGCTTGCTGCTTTCCGGAGGCTTGATCCTGCAATAAGATCATTTCAAGCAAATACCCAGGATTCTCAAGAGGTATCCTCAGGTTCTGTTACAATGTCAAGTAAGTATCCCATTTTGTGCATAACTAAATGTTTAAATAAAAATGAAATAAGGATACTTATCTGTTGTGGATGTGTAGTGTTAGGGGAGGATTTTTTAATGATCAGTGATCCTCAATTACTGTTGGGTTTAGTGATCCTTACTTCTGTTTGAATTAGTGATCCTCAGAAGTATTGCAGGATCAGGATCATGGATCATCGTAAGGATCCTTATACTAACGATTGTCTGCTTTGAATATGATGTTGTTTTGCAGGAGTACGAGCTTGGACTTGGTCTTGGCGATATTCCTGGAGCATATTCCATATTTATTCCACACGTGCATGGCAGAAATGGACGTTATGGAGGTCGTGGGGGACTTGCACCAAATGCGGAATGTTTGTTAGCTTAGATATTTTCCATTTTTAAAGGGGTAGCGAGCTAAATAAAAAGACACTTGGCTATTTTTGGCTTAACACACACACTCGCAACTGCTCTCACCAGCTCTTTACAATTCACTTGGCGATTACACACTTTTTTGCACATTACACTATAGTGATCCTTGTAATTAGCTCGCTATCATCCGAAGTTGTAATACATTTCTTGTTTAATCTGAGTTGGTGATCGGTAGTTTCCATCACCCGAGGTTTTTTATGCTGGAGATCATTCTTGTTCAGTGGAGGATCACTCCCCTCTGATGCCAAGGTCGCTGAACTTCGACAATCCAGTCATAACTTCCCAGCACTCAGCAGCTCCAGATGTGCAATACTTGGGTTAATTACCAGGAAGACATCAAGGAACAACAACAATGAGTCAGGCATTTGGCTCTCACTACCAGCCTCAGGGATCCTATTTTCAGCCATCGGGATCCTCTATTCAGCATCAAGGATCCTTCAGCTCAGGAGGATATTTGGGAATGCACACGGTCCTAGGATTCTCCCGGGTCCAAGGATCCTCCCGGGTCCAAGGATCCTCTCGGGTCCAAGGATCCTCACAGGTCCAAGGATTCTCTATTGTCCCAGGATCCTTTCAGGTTCAAGGATCATCTCAGCCTCGAGGATCCAACATCTTTCAGGATCAAGGATTCTTGAGAAGAATGCAGCCTCCAAGCTCGGATGTTCATCAAGGAGACTTCATACCAATGCAGACCATTGCTTCCTCTGGTCCTTCAATCATACCAGAGTCCCGTCAATATGGATTCACATCTGGAATTCCAAACATGAATCCTGTGGGAGGTAACACTTTTAATAATTCATATAACACTAACCATGGCTCAATGCAGGATACAGGTATCAATCAGGCTATGGCTAGGGAGCTACAGAAGCTTAAGGATATGATATCCAGTGTACCAGGAGTGGTTAAACCCATTCCTGAGATTGCAGATGGTAGCCATAGGATATCTCGTTTTGCACCACCCTTGTGTGATGCTGAGATACCCAAAATATTCCAGATACCATCTATGAAACTGTATGATGGTTCAACGGATCCAGAGGAGCATGTAGCTCAGTACAGGGAGAGGATGGAGACCAATCCAATTCCTAAAGGTTAAAAGAAGCATGTCTATGCAAGGGATTTGGATCCACACTCACAGGATCTGC
Source organism: Helianthus tuberosus (assembly GCA_030545235.1). NCBI lineage: Eukaryota > Viridiplantae > Streptophyta > Magnoliopsida > Asterales > Asteraceae > Helianthus > Helianthus tuberosus. The sequence continues at coordinate 166,033,190 of CM060447.1, forward strand.
TCTTAAATGGCTGCTAAGTCTTCCCCCTTACTCTATTACTTCATTTGCTAATCTAGTTAATTTGTTTAATAGTCAATTCTCTTGTAGTAGAAAGTTTGAACGATTAACTAGTGATTTATATAGGGTAACACAAGGTCAAAATGAATCACTTAGAGATTATATCACTAAGTTTAGTAAAGAATCCTTAGATATTCCTAACTTGGATATTGCTACGGCTGTAGAAGCCTTTAAAATGGGATTGCTTAGGGATTCACTATTCTATGATGATCTTGTTATGACACCTTGGAGGAATCTTGATGAAGTAAGAACCAGGGCCCTTAGGTTCATCCGCCTAGAGGATGACAAAAGGATCCAGGATAGATTGACAGGATCCTCAAAACAGGAGAAGCAAGGATCCTACTTCAGGAACAACAAATCAAAGTCTTACAACAGATCTGATAACCAGAACGTGCATGCAGTGGAACAAGAAGAGGATGATGAGGATTATCCTCCTATTTCTGAATACTGTTTTTCTGTTGATAACAATGAACTAATCCTTGCAATGCAGAATCTAGGTGAGAAAGCTAGGTGGCCAAGGAAAAGTGATAAACCAGCTGCTACAAAGGATAAGACCAAGTGGTGTGCATATCATGAGGATTTTGGGCATCTCACTGAAGAGTGTATTGCACTGAGAAAGGAAATTGGTTACTTGTTGAGCAAGGGGCATTTGAAAGAGCTTTTGGGACGAAAGAAGTCAAGGATCCAGGATCCTAAAAGGATCCCGGAAAGGGCTCCTGCTCGTCCAGCAGATGCACAAGTCATAAACTTCATATCCGGTGGATCAGACATTTGTGGTACCTCCTTTTCAGCAGCAAAAAGACATGCTAAGGAAACCAAGATGGATAATGGAGACAGACCCGTCCGGACCTCCGTTGTCACCCAGGATAAAGTCATAACCTTTGATGAGGATGATCGTGTTGATGTCCAGGATCCTCATCATGATGGTCTTGTAATTACATTGTTTATTTTTAACCACTTTGTTCGCAGGATCCTTGTAGATGGAGGAAGCTCTATGAACATCATTCTGCTTGATGTCCTCAAGAAGATGAATATCCCGGAGTCTGATATTATCCCAAGATCCTCAGTACTTGTGGGATTCAGTGGAGAAACTAAGAATACATTGGGGACATCAAACTCCCAATCTATATTGAAGGATTGGATTCTTATCAAAAGTTTTGTGTTATAGATTGCTTATCATGTTGTAATGTTATCCTTGGTAGGCCATGGATACATGACATGAAGGCAGTCCCATCCACCTATCATCAGTGTGTAAAGCTTCCAAGTCCATGGGGAGTGGTGAAAATTGAGAGTGGTCAACAAGAGGCTAAGAATTGTTATACATCATCAATGAAGCCAGCCTCAAGACCAAGGGAGCAATAGCAATTAAAGTATCCTTCAAGAGATGTCTTGGAGGCAAGAGAACAGGATTTGAAAGAAATCCTCATGGATCCTGATGATCCTGAATCCAAGATCTTCATAGGATCAGGGATCCTTAGCGACATTGAACATGAGCTAGTATCCTTCCTTAAGAGGAGGAAAACTACCTTTGCCTGGAAGCATGAAGACATGACAGGTATATCTAAGGATATAATTACTCATAAACTTGGCATTGACAGGTCATTCAAGCCAATTCATCAAAAGAGGAGGAAGTTTGCACCTGAAAGGAATGCTATTATCCAGGAAGAGGTAGATAAACTACTTCGGGCAGGTATGATAAGAGAGGTTAAGTATCCAAGATGGTTAGCCAATGTGGTTGTTGTTCAAAAGAAGAATGGAAAGTGGAGGGTATGTGTCGATTTTACTGATTTAAACAAGGCATGTCCCAAGGATCATTTCCCACTACCCCACATTGACTCCATGGTGGATGCTACCGCGGGTCATGAGTTGTTGACTTTTATGGATGCTTCATCTGGATTTCAACAAATTCAGATGGAACCATCTGATCAAGAGGATACAGCCTTTATGACCCCAACTGGTATATATTGTTATATTGCTATGCCATTTGGACTAAGGAATGCAGGTGCTACTTACCAAAGGCTTGTCAATATGATGTTCAAGGAACAAATTGGACACACTATGGAAGTCTATATTGATGACATGGTGGTTAAGTCCAAGAAAGCTGAGGATCACCTCAAAGACTTGGAGGAAGCGTTCAATATCCTTGATAAATTTAATATGAAACTTAATCCTTCCAGGTGTCATTTTGGTGTTAAGGCAGGTAAATTCTTAGGCTATATGGTGACAAAGAGGGGAATTGAAGCAAGTCCAGAGCAAATCAAGGCTATTGTGAATATCAAATCTCCTGCCAATGCTAAGGATGTGCAAAGATTGACAGGCAGGATCGCAACCTTGAACAGGTTCATATCCAAATCCTAAGAAAAGTGCAAGGAATTCTATGACATACTGAGGAAGAACAAGAAATTTGAATGGACTGAGAAGCATGAAAGTGCCCTCAAAGCTCTTAAGGATTACCTATCCTCAGCCCCTGCCTTGATGAAACCAGAAAAGGGGGATGTATTATCCTTATACTTAGCAGTATCCTCAAAAGCAGTAAGTGCGGTCCTTGTTAAGGATCACCAAGGTATACAACATCCTGTTTATTATGTAAGTAAGAGTTTACTTGATGCTGAATCCAGGTATTCACACTTAGAAAAACTTATCCTTGCATTAATTATGGCATCTACTAAATTAAGACATTATTTTGAGACTCATGTCATTATTGTTAAGACTAATTTTCCAATTAAGAATGTTCTCAGGTAACCTGAAATGTCAGGAAGGATGGCTAAGTGGGCAGTGAAGCTGAGTGCATATGATATAAGATATGAACCAAGGACTGCCATCAAATCCCAAGCCTTAGCTGACTTTGTGGCATATTTTAGTAGTGATTTGCAAAAGGAGGCTGAATTAGAAGTCCTACAGCTTGAAGAAACTAAGGATCCTTGGATACTCTTCACTGATGGTGCCTCTAATGTCAAAGGAACAGGGCTTGGAATACTACTAAAATCGCCACAGGGGGACATAATACCCCACTCCATAGCTTGTGAATTTCAAACTACCAACAATGAGGCTGAATATGAAGCCTTGATAGTTGGTTTGCAAATTGCTAAGCATATGAGGATAAGGTATCTTGAGGTACACGTAGATTCATTATTAATCACTAATCACTTTAATGGATCCTATGCTATTAAAGGTGAGAAGCTAATCAAATATTTAGAGATAGTCAAAGAATTGGCACTCTCTTTTGTATCCTTTAGTTTGACACAGGTACCAAGGGAAGAGAATGCAGAAGCTGATGCATTAGTCAATCTAGGATCATCCTTGAAGATCCTGGAGGATATAAGGATCCCTATTATCCATATCCTGACCCCTGCTATCGAGGATCATATAACTATGGAGATAGGAGAAGATTCTGCAATCATCCCTAGTGGTGATACTCAACCTCATTCAGGATCATGGATCCTCCCAATCATGAGATACATACAACATGGAGAGATTCCTACAGGAGAAAACCCAAGGGCTTTCAAAATTAAGGTATCTCAATTTACAATATTAAATAATATGTTGTATAAACGATCTCTTGCAGGACCATATCTAAGATGCATTGAGGATCCTGAAATCCAAGAAGTCCTAAAGGATTTCCATGAAGGAGATTGTGGAAACCACACTGGGGGCAGGGCATTATTCTCAAGGATCCTGAGGACGGGATACTATTGGCCCACTATGAAGAAGGATGATGTGGAGTATGCCAAGAAGTGTGATCCTTGTCAGAGGCATAGTAATATCCTTCACCAACCAGCAGAGCTCTTGCATCCTATATCCTCTTCCTGGCCATTCATGAGATGGGGAATGGATATAGTTGGAAAGCTTCCTAAGGCACCTGGTGGAAAAGTATTCATGCTTGCTATGACTGATTACTTCTCTAAGTGGATAGAGGCTGAAGCCTTTGCTCAAGTCAGAGAAAAGGAAGTTATATCCTTTATTAAAAGAAACATTATTACTAGATTTTGTATCCCTTCTGAAATTGTTTGTGATAATGGATCCCAATTTATTGGGAATAGAACTACTAACTTCTGTGACAGCTGGGGGATTAAGATGATAACATCAACACCAGTTCACCCACAAGCTAATGGTCAAGCAGAATCATCCAACAAGATCATCATCAACAATTTGAAGATGAAGCTTGGATCCAAGAAAGGAAAATGGGTAGAAGAACTACCTTATGTGCTTTGGGCTGATAGGACAACTCCCAAAAATGCTACAGGCCAAACTCCATTTTCTTTGGTATTTGGGGCGGAATCAGTGATCCCTACAGAGATGGTGGTTCCAACTGCAAGAACAAGCATTTGTGATCCTGAAGAAAATGCTGAAAACTTGGTTCAAGACTCGGATACTATAGAAGAAATCAGGGATTTGGCAAGGATAAGGATGGCTAGTTATCAACAAAGGATGGCTGGAGCCTACAACAAAAATGTCAGGATCAGGAAATTCCAAGTTGGTGATATGGTATTAAGGAAAGCATTTCAGAATACCACCAACCCTACTGATGGAAAGTTGGCACCAAAATGGGAAGGCCCCTATTTGATTGAAGCTGAAGCAGGAAAGGGGGCATATCGATTGCTAACAATGGAAGGCGATTTGCTACCAAGAGCTTGGAATGTTGTCCATTTGAAGAAATATTTCATGTGACAAGGATTCAGGATCCTCACCTGACAAGTCTCCTTGAAGGATCCTTACAGAATAGATGATCCTCATTTTGGTAACGTTCTAATCTCAAACTATTTCATTCTTTTATATAAGGATAAGGATCCTGCATCCTTTATCCTCCTTTCATTTGATTTTGAGTTTTGAAGGTTCAGGTATCCTTAACTAAGGATTGAGTATCCACAGAAGTATCCAGTTATTTGGGCTTGACCCCAGTTTGGGCCTGTCCCCAGTTTCGCCAGCAGCGCACGATGATCCTGGTACAGTTCATGGCAATGGGACCAGTACTCACTTTAGGGGCTGACAATTTCATTGTACTGGCTGTGTCCGGGATCCTACGTATAATGGTAGATGTACCATACATCCGTTCCTAAGGTTTTTAACGTTTTCAAGTTAGCAAAGGTTTTGGCATTTTCATGTCACTAAGTTTGGATAGTCGCCAGTGAGGGCCATACTCCAGTTTACACACGATCCTTTGGGCTTGTCCCCAGTTATCCTTTGGGCTTGTCCCCAGTTATCCTTTGGGCTTGTCCCCAGTTATCCTTTGGGCTTGTCACCGGTATATTGGGCTTGTCCCCAGAATTGTTGGGCTTATCCCCAGTTACTAACTTTTATCTTATATTGGCTTAGTCCCAAGTTGTATCCTATTTCAGGATTTCGAAGCTAAATGACCAAGGATCCTTGATCCTTACCTTCTATTAAGGTTTGTCTTTTGGTTATCCTGATTATAAGTGTTAAAGGTTAGGATCCTAACTTGGGTTCTCAGGTATGATCCTTAATTACTTTGATTCTATTTATTATTTACATAAGTGACCCTTATCCTTTGACAACTGAACTTATGATCCTTAAATTACACTGCTTTTCAGAACTTGTCGACTATAGGATATGTGACCCTTGATCATATCCTAAACTTTTTGAGGATATTTATTAAATTTTTCCTCTTTACTTAATAAATCTAGGCAAAATATATATCACAACAATTGAAAAGTAAAGTATTCACAAGGATAACAACGCGGGAAATAGTCAAAAAGTTAAGATTTTATTTAAATAACCCTTATCCTTTGACAACTGAACTTGTGATCCTTAAACTATGTTACTTTTCAGAACTTGTCGACTATAGGATATGTGATCCTTGATCATATCCTAAACTTTTTGAGGATATTTGTTAAATATTTCTTTATTTGATAAATTTAAACAAAATGAACATCACAATCATTGAAAAGTAAAGTACTAACAAGGATAGTAACACGGGAGATAGCCAAAAAGTTAAAGTTATTTTATTCACAAAAGATTAAACCCTTTAAGGTTGTCAAAATTGCCAACCCACGTTTCTACCAGCAAAACGTGGCCCGTCCACATGGGTTGGCAAAGGGTGTCCATTGTTCAAGGTCTAGAAAGTGCAGGAATCAAAAGACGGCAGGATCACAATGGCTTCATCCCCCAAACAGAGGATCCCTCCACCATTTGTAATCCTACCTATTGTTCAAAGGATCCATGATCCTTAGCCCTAATTACTATTGTTCAAGATACAACCCATCATTGTTCAACAAAAACACCATAACCAAAATAAACTACCAAATTCTAAAAAAATGGGCTCCGGCTACGTCTAGAAATGTCCTTCATCGCCCATTTATGCAGCCTACACCTTCGCTGCATCACCATCTCCTCCAGCTCCAGTATCCTTCACATGATCCTTGCCACTGCCACCAGCCTCAATTGCCAGAACCTCTTCAGCCTCTTCTTCATCCTCCAACTCAGCCAGCCTAGCCTTCCAGCCCTCCATGTCCTAGTTGCTCCTGTCAAAGGCAGGATCCTGAGCTTCTTGGGCCATCTGCAGCTTAGTCTTGTACATGGCAATGGCAGCGGAGACTTTAGCATCCTTCGTGATCTCGTGCTTCTCATAGTCAGCATTGATCTGGGCTGCAACCATCTGAGTTTTGGCATCATTGAGATCCTTGTCGAGGGAAGCAATCTTGTGATCCTTGAGCACCGCCACTTTTTGGAGGTCAGAGTATTTCTCCTCAAGCTCTTCAACATTCCCAACATAGTCCTCGATTTCGGCAAATTTCTGCAAAGAAGACAATGTAAAGTTAGGATCACATGATCCTCAAGTGGATAGGATAACTAAGCTAAGTCAGTGATCCTTACATCTGCAAAGTACTCGAGGAACTGATGGCGGATCAGAGGCAAGCCTTCTAGGTTGTCAGCTTCAGAGGTCTTCCTTTTCTTTCCACCTCTTCCCTTTGAAGTGGTTTCCTTGGGGATTATGACGGAGGGGCTAGCCGCAGAATTTTTCTTTGAGGATCGGACGGTGTCAAGATCAGTGACACTGAATTTGGAGGCAGATCTTGAAGGTTTTCCAGCGCCTACACACCCAAAACAGATAAGTATCCTTATCCTATTTCTATTTAGCTATTTATTTAAACATTTAACTATACAAAAAACAGGATACTTACTCGACATAGTGACAGAACCTGAGGATACTTCCTGAGAATCCTGGGTGTTTGTTTTAAATGATCTTCTTGCAGGATCAAGTCTCCGGAAAGCGGCAAGCCTTTCCTTTGTTGCAGGTGTTGTGATGAGGTGTGCGACAGTAATAGCTGCAAGATGGAAACAAAAGGACTTAGTGATCCTTAAACAAAATCAAGGTCATCTGGTGATCCTTCTCAGGATCCTCTATCCTACCATGGGTGCTCCACTTCCTTGGCATATCCTTTCCATCAGAGATAGAATCCCTTCTGACAAAGAAGAATCGTCGTTTCCAGTTGGTATCATTCTTAGTGGCTTTGAAGATGGGGTGTTCTTCACCGGGTTTATGCTTGAGTAGATATCGGTGGGATCCAAATGTTACGAGGTCATACATCTCTGCCAACTCCGACATTCCCAGAGCAATTCCTTCTTGCTCAATGATCCTCTCAAGGTTATATAAGACCCTCCAGATCATTGGCATAGCTTGAATGTAGGAGATGCCGGTGAGGGAGAAGAAAGACTGGGTGAATTCAGGGAAAGGATATGAGTATCCAATTGTGAATGGTGTGACCGGGAAAGCTACCCATGTTTCAAAAATATAATCACTTAGAACGGTGGGATCAAATGGTTTGAAATCGGTATTTGCCGGAAAACAATGGCGGATTCTGTCTATTTGTGGATCAGTGAAGCAGCATCTTTCTTTCACTGAATCTTTGATGATCCCCTGGCTCTTAAGAGGACTGTCTTTTGTGTGATCCTTAGCCGGAGAGGATCTTAGCATCATCTTGGTCATGAGGGTAGAGAAGAAGATGAACAGAGAAAGAAAACGTAAAGGGAGAAGAGGAAGAGAGATACCTGCTTGATCTTCGGATGTGGATTTAAAGGGAGTTTCTCTTGAATTTAAATGCGAATTGATCCCTATCTCTAACTTCAATTTATAATGATGGTTTTGCAGGATAGTCACCTCAATGACGTCATGCTCGTAACGGCTAGTCCGACTACAACGGCTAGTTATCCGTTGATTTGTTACGGATAAGATCGAAAATATAACTCGTTTATTTACATAATTACTCCTTATATTTTGGGGGCAATTGTTAGGGGAGGATTTTTTAATGATCAGTGATCCTCAATTACTGTTGGGTTTAGTGATCCTTACTTCTGTTTGAATTAGTGATCCTCAGAAGTATTGCAGGATCAGGATCATGGATCATCGTAAGGATCCTTATACTAACGATTGTCTGCTTTGAATATGATGTTGTTTTGTAGGAGTACGAGCTTGGACTTGGTCTTGGCGATATTCCTGGAGCATATTCCATATTTATTCCGCACGTGCATGGCAGAAAGGGACGTTATGGAGGTCGTGGGGGACTTGCACCAAATGCGGAATGTTTGTTAGCTTAGATATTTTCCATTTTTAAAGGGGTAGCGAGCTAAATAAAAAGACACTTGGCTATTTTTGGCTTAACACACACACTCGCAACTGCTCTCACCAGCTCTTTACAATTCACTTGGCGATTACACACTTTTTTGCACATTACACTATAGTGATCCTTGTAATTAGCTCGTTATCATCCGAAGTTGTAATACATTTCTTGTTTAATTTGAGTTGGTGATCGGTAGTTTCCATCACCCGAGGTTTTTTATGCCGGAGATCATTCATTGATCAAGGGCTTTTTCCTCGTATAAATCTTTGTGTCACTTGTTCATTACATTTCAGAGTGATCCTTAGTGTTGTTCATCAATTCAAGCATCATACCTCACAACAGAAAGTTTGGTTGCATTATCATTATTTGATTTTTGACCAAAACATGTAGGTGCTGGAAAATCATCGAAGTCTGCTACCCGTTTCAGTGTCACCGATCTCACCACTGTTGGTCCCAGGTCTGGGAAGACAAAGGCTGCTGCTAGCCCAAGTACTGCCATCCCCAAGCCTATCACCTCCAAGGGAAAGAAGAGGAAGGCCTCTAAGACTGACAATCTAGAAGGCTTGCCTCTAATCCACCACCAGTTCCTTGAGTAGTTTGATGATGTAAGGATCATTGACTTAGCTTAGTTATCCTGCCCACTTGAGGATCATGTGATCCTAAACTCTACATTGTCTTTTTGCAGAAATTTGCTGAAATCGAGGACTATGTAGGCAGTATTGAAGAGGTTGAGCAAAAGTGTGTGGACCTCCAAAAGATCATGCTGGCCAAGGATAAGAAGATTGCCTCCCTTGAAAACAATGTCAATCTGGTGAAGAGGGAACTTGTCCTGGCTCATATCATTGCTGATCAGGAGAAGGCTGAGATCACCAATGATGCTAAAGTCTCCACTTCCATTGCTATGTATAAGACCAAGTTGCAGATGGCCCAAGAAGCTCAGGATCCTGACTTTGAGAAGAGCAACTAGGACATAGAGGGTTGGACGGCTAGGTTAGCTGAGCTGGATGACGAAGAAGAAGCTGGTGGAGTCCTAGCAATCGAGGCTGGCAGCAGTGGGGTTAAGGATCATGCGGGTGATGCCGAAGCTGGAGGAGCTGGTGAAGGTGATGGTGATGCAGCAAAGGTGTATGCTACAGGAATGGGGGATGATGGATATTTCTAGACGTGGCCGGAGCCCATTTTTTTTAGAATTTGGTAGTGGTTTTTGCTTTGATGATGTTTTGAAACAATGCTGGTCTGTAATAACTTTAGACAATAGTTTGTAGGGTTGAGGATCATGGATCCTTGGACAATTGGTAGGATAATGGGTGGTGGATGGATCCTCTGTTTGGGGGATGAAGCCACTCGTTATCCTTCCGTCTTTATTTCCTGCACTCTCAAGACCCATAAACAATGGACACCCTTTGCCAACCCATGTGGATGGGCCACGTTTTGCTGGTAGAAACGTGGGTTGGCAATTTTGACAACCTTGAAGGGTTTAACGTTTTGTGAATAAATAAAATCTTAACTTTTTGACTATTTCCCGCGTTGTTATCCTTGTGAATACTTTACTTTTCAATTGTTGTGATATATATTTTGCCTAGATTTATTAAGTAAAGAGGAAAAATTTAATAAATATCCTCAAAAAGTTTAGGATATGATCAAGGGTCACATATCCTATAGTCGACAAGTTCTGAAAAGCAGTGTAATTTAAGGATCATAAGTTCAGTTGTCAAAGGATAAGGGTCACTTATGTAAATAATAAATAGAATCAAAGTAATTAAGGATCATACCTGAGAACCCAAGTTAGGATCCTAACCTTTAACACTTATAATCAGGATAACCAAAAGACAAACCTTAATAGAAGGTAAGGATCAAGGATCCTTGGTCATTTAGCTTCGAAAACCTGAAATAGGATACAACTTGGGACTAAGCCAATATAAGATAAAAGTTAGTAACTGGGGATAAGCCCAACAATTCTGGGGACAAGCCCAATATACCGGTGACAAGCCCAAAGGATAACTGGGGACAAGCCCAAAGGATAACTGGGGACAAGCCCAAAGGATAACTGGGGACAAGCCCAAAGGATCGTGTGTAAACTAGAGTATGGCCCTCACTGGCGACTATCCAAACTTAGTGACATGAAAATGCCAAAACCTTTGCTAACTTGAAAACGTTAAAAACCTTAGGAACGGATGTATGGTACATCTACCATTATACGTAGGATCCCGGACACAGCCAGTACAATGAAATTGTCAGCCCCTAAAGTGAGTACTGGTCCCATTGCCATGAACTGTACCAGGATCATCGTGCGCTACTGGCGAAACTGGGGACATGCCCAAACTGGGGTCAAGCCCAAATAACTGGGGTCAAGCCCAAATGTTAGGGGTGGATTTCTAAATGACCCGTGATCCTCAAATATTATCCTGTTTGGTGATCCTTACTTCTGTGTCAGTTAGTGATCCTCAGAAGTGCTTCAGGATCAGGATCATGGATCATCCTAAGGATCCTTATACTAATGATTGATCACTTTGAATTCGTAACTGTTTTGCAGGAATATCAATTGGGACTTGGTCTTGGCGATATTTCTGGAGAATATATTAAGTCTATTCCGCACGTGCTTGGTCAGAAATGGACGTTGTGGAGTCGTGGAGGACTTGCACCATTTGCGGATAGTTTGTTATTTAGATTTCTATTAGATTTAAATGGGGTAGCGAGCTAATTAGACACAACTTTTTGCTATTTTTGGCTACACACACACTTACAACCGCTCACAACAGCTCTCGTTCATTCACTTAGCAATTTCGTTCACTTTTTACACAGAACACTATAGTGATCCTTGTATTTAGCTCGCTATCATCCGAAGTTGTAACACATTACTTGTTTAATTTGAGTTGGTGATCGGTAGTTTCCATCACCCGGGGTTTTTTGTGCCGGAGATCAACTCTTGATCAAGGGCTTTTTCCCCGTATAAACCTTGTGTCAATTGTTATTTATTTTTCATAGCGATCCTTATTGCTATAAACCAATTCAAGCATCATACCCCTTAACAGAGAGTTTGGTTACATTATCCTCGTCTGATTTTTTGACCAAAACAGTTTGGCGCCCACCGTGGGGCAATTGGTGCTTCATTTCTAAGAAATTCTCATCTTTGTGATCATTCCGGTTCATTGCATACGAGCAGATGGCTTCATCATCAAAGAATACCTCCAGTGAGATGTCTGCGGTCAATTCATCCCAGGGCATTCCATCTTTGCCTCCACCACCTTCTGGACCTCAGAAAAATGCCGAGAAGAAACCAACTCCCATTTTCTCAAAACCTCCAACTTCTTCTGCTTCTTATACTCCTACTACTAGTGACTTGTTTACTCTGATTTTGCAGATGAAGGAGCATATCCAGCAGCAGGACAAGACCAATGAAAAGATCCTTAGAGAAATTGGAGACATCAAGAAACAAAAGAGATCGGCAGAGGTTCATTCCCCACTAATGCCCAGATCTTTGAATTTTGATACTCCAGTTATAACTTCTCAGCCTTCAGCGGTTCCAGACGTTCAATATGTTGGAGGACCAAAAGGAGTGCATTACGGGTCATCAGCAATAACTCAGGCTTCAGGGTTACACTTTCAACCAGCAGGATCCCATCCTCAACATATAGGATCCTTCGCCAGCTCAGGAGGATACTCAGGAGCGCAGCAGATTCAAGGGTTCTGGCCGTTTCAAGGATCCTCTCAATTCCAAGGATCCTCTCAGGTTCAAGGATCCTCCTATGTTCCAGGATCCTCCCAGGTTCAAGGATCCTCCTATGTTCCAGGATCCTCCCAGGTTCAAGGATCCTCTCAATTCCAAGGATCCTCTCAGGTTCAAGGATCCTCCTATGTTCCAGGATCCTCACAGGTTCAAGGATCCTCTCAGTTTCAAGGATCCTCCCAGGTTCAAGGATCCTCCTACGTCCCAGGATCCTCACAGGTTCAAGGATCCTCTCAGTTTCATGGATCCTTAAGGAGTTTGCAATCAGGGAGTTCCGACATCCATCAGGGAGATTTCATTCCAATGCAGACCATTGCTTCTACTGGTCCATCGGTCATTCCAGAGCCCCAACAATATGGATTCACATCCACTCTTCCTAATTTGAATCCAATGGGAGGTAACACTTTTAATAATTCTTATACTACTAACCATGGTCTTATACAGGATACAGGTATCAATCATGCCATGGCTAGAGAATTGCAAAAGTTGAAGGACATGATATCAAGTGTCCCAGGAGTGGTCAAGCCTATCCCAAAGATTGCAGATGGGAGCCACAAGATATCTCGTTTTGCACCACCAATCTGTGATGCTGAGATACCCAAGAGGTTCCATGTACCTACCATGAAGTTGTATGATGGTTCAACGGATCCTGAGGAACACATAGCTCAATACAGGGAAAGGATGGAGATCAATCCCATCCCAGAAAAGGTTAAAGGAAGCATGTCTGTGCAAGGGATTTGGATCCACTCTTACTGGATCGGCTCTTAAATGGCTGCTAAGTCTTCCTCCTTACTCTATTACCTCATTTGCTAATCTAGTTAACCTATTTAATAACCAATTTTCTTGTAGTAGGAAATTTGAGCGTTTAACTAGTGATCTGTATAGGATAACCCAGGGTCATAATGAATCATTAAGGGATTATATCACTAAATTTAGTAAAGAATCCTTAGATATTCCTAACCTGGACATAGCTATGGCTGTTGAAGCCTTCAAAATGGGATTGCTTAGGGATTCGTTATTCTATGATGATCTTGTTATGACACCATGCATGAATCTAGATGAGGTAAGAACCCGGGCCCTTAGGTTCATCCGGCTAGAGGATGACAAAAGGATCCAAGAGAGGTTAACAGGATCCTCAAAGCAAGAGAAGCAAGGATCCTCATTCAGGAACAACAAGTTCAGATCTTATAATAAATCCGATAACCAGAATGTGCATGTTGTTGAACAAGAAGAGGATGATGAGGATTATCCTCCAATCTCTGAATATTGTTTTTCTGTTGATAACAATGAACTAATCCTTGCGATGCAGAATTTAGGTGATAAAGCTAGATGGCCCAGAAAAAATGATAGACCAGCTGCAACTAAGGATAAATCAAAGTGGTGTGCATACCATGAAGATTTTGGGCATCTCACAGAAGAATGCATCGCATTGAGAAAAGAAATTGGATACTTGTTGAGCAAGGGGCACTTGAAAGAATTATTGGGGAGAAAGAAGTCAAGGACTCAGGATCCTGAAAGGATCCCAGAGAAAGCTCCAGCCCCTCCAGCAGATGCACAAATTATAAACTTTATATCTGGAGGATCAGACATTTGTGGAACATCCTTCTCTGCAGCCAAGAGACATGCGAAGGAAACCAAGATGGATAATGGAGATAGACCCATCCGAACATCCAGCGTCTCCGAATGAAAAGTTATAACTTTCGATGAGGATGATCGTGTTGACATCCAGGATCCTCATCATGATGGTTTGGTTATCACTCTTTTTATTTCTAACCATTTTGTTCGCATGATCCTTATAGATGGAGGAAGCTCTGTGAACATTATCCAGCTTGATGTTCTCAAGAAGATGAACATTCCTGAATCCGACATCATACCAAGATCCTCTGTGCTCGTGGGATTCAGTGGCGAGACTAAGAATACTCTGGGGGACATTAAACTCCCAATCTATATCGAAGGCCTACATTCTTACCAAAAGTTTTGTGTTATTGACTGTTTATCTTGTTGTAATGTGATCCTTGGCAGGCCTTGGATACACGATATGAAGGCAGTCCCATCCACTTATCATCAATGTGTGAAGCTTCCTAGTCCTTGGGGAATAGTGAAGATTGATAGTGATCAGCAAGAGGCTAAGAACTGCTACACCTCATCAATGAAACCAACATCAAAGTCTAGGGAGCAATAGCAATCAAAGTGTCCTCCAAGGGATGTCTTGGAGGCAAGAGAACAGGATATAGTAGAAATTGTGACACCTGTGTCACTTCAACCATCAAACAAATTCCAAACCAATGAAATATTGTATTTCATACTTGGGATTTGTAAAAATATGTGTATCGTTTGCACATATCAATTCTTGTTCGATTTCAAGCTCTAAATCGCTTTCTGGAAGGTTATACACGCACTGACGCGTAAATATAACCAGTTTAATGCAACAAACACTCCAGAATAGTGAAATAGGCTTAACATACCTTAAATAACCTTTACATAAGTTAGAAATAAGTTTTGAAGGCTTTGGTATGGTAAAATCAAGTTAAATCGCTTACAGGGACTAAAGTTGACAAACTGCGAAAGTATGCCAATTTGAACTGTAACAGACATTCCGGAACATGACCATAAGTTAAACATACCCTAAATATCCTTTACATAGCTTAGAAATAGGCTTTAAGGGGTTCGGTGTGCTAAAATAAACTTATGGGTCATTCAGGGACTAAAAGCGTCAAAAAGTGCACAAGTTTGCATTTTCGCGCATAACTTACGTTCTGAATACATCCGGACATCCAAAAATTTATGTAAGCACTAAAATATTTTATTTTAGTGTTTGGCATAAGAAAAATCCATTCGTTTCTTCATTTGGATCGTTTTTCGCGCTTATGCGCATTCCGTCGTAATTAAGCGAACATCGCGTTCGTACGGCCAAACGAACCAACATCCGACATATTTTTGAGCATGTTTCATGTCCACAATGTTTAGGCATCATTTTAGGGCCTTAAATTTGGCTTTAAGGGCCTTAGAAGTGTCGGGAATGGCCTTAAATACGTGCAGGGGCTGAAACTATCATTTTTTAAAGTTATATGCTGATCAGAAGGGCCATGCGGCCCGCATTAGATTTGTCTGATCCTGAAGCGGGCCGCCTCAGCCTCCCAGAACAGATCAGAACGAACAGTCAACATATTCCAGCTGTTTTAACCACAACCACACACTCACAACTGCACATTCAGCTCATTTAGACCCATTTTTAGCTACCATGAGTTTCCGACAAGTGTACGCATGGGATTCGAGCACGGTTTCCATGAAATGATCCTAACGGTTCGGGTATTCCTATAAATACCCATCCACCCCAACCTCATTTCTCACAAGAATCTGGATTTGAGAGCTCTAAGTTGAAACCATTGTTTCATACCTGAGTTCTTGGATCGAGATTAGCATTCGGGGACCCTTCGTAAGTATTCTTTCGTTCTTTTCTTTCTTTTATTGCTTTTCGAGTCAGAAAGTCAAACTTTGTTTGACTTTCAGCGTTGACCAGCTTATGGTCCATGCGAAGTTCGTTTGAACTTCGCAACGTGAGTGTAATCACGTTGGTTATAGTCCCTTGGGACTATGCCTACTGATTACCACGTTGTCTAGGGTCGTAGGGTAAGCGATCTGATAAATCGCTTATACCTTCGAACCCGACCCATTTGGTCGATCATTAGGATCCGACCAAACACTTTAGGTGACCATAGTATATAGGGAATAACCTTCCGAGGTTATACCTTATGGTCGCTTCGTTTAAGTAGTTGTATGATAGGTAGTTTATATGCCTTAGGTAAATTACCAGAATACCTTTTTCATGTATAATTGGTAATTAAGCATATGCAACCTAAACTTTTGTCACATAACTGATTATGTAACATGTTTAGGCATATAACACTTGTCATAGGACTAGTTAGGCGGTCCGAACGCGTTTCACGCGAACGACGCGTTAAAGTAGCATAAGCTACCTAAACGGGTCGTAATGGGTCGTAAGCTATTAGGTTAGGTTTCATTTAGTATGTAGGCTTTGTTAAACCATATGACACGAGTCTCTATACTCGTTTGGTTTACGAACCCTCATTCTATCCAATCATCCGATTTAGGTCCGGTTTATTAACATAGTTACCTATATTAGGTGCCGTTTGATATCCGCGATCTCTAGCATTGTTTGCTTGTTACTCAAGGACTTCTGAGCAATCTCAAGTGAGTACATAGACCCCTCTTTTACTGTTTTCCAAACTGTTTTGGGGTGGAACACATGTGCCTACTTGTTACTTTCAAGCTTTCCTGTTTTCACATCATATACCTGCTATGTTCGTTAGTACATTATAGTACATGGTTTTACATTACATTTCATGCTAGGTGTGCCCATTGTGTGCATTACTTAGTACATCGTTTTACATTACATTTCATGCTAGGTGTGCCCATTGTGTGCATTACTTAGTGCATCGTTTTCACATGCTATGTATGTCTATTGTTGCATACTTAGTACAGGTCACATGCTACGTATGTCTATTGTGGCATACTTAGTACAGGTCACATGCTACGTATGTCTATTGTTGCATACTTAGTACATTTGTTATTCATCACATGATTACATTTTGGATACATATTACATGATTTACATTTGACATGAACATTTTACTTTGGTAGTTTTGTTTGAGTAAGTGATTAAGTAACGAGGCGTGTGTAATATGATACAAGCATGGTGGATACGCCGCTGGTACTTCCTATATATAAGTGTTTGTATGGTATTACATATCGTAGCGTTATCTGAATCATTTCAGTTTGAGACATAGAACATTTTATACAAATAACATACTTTTCACAAGACATTGATTTACAAACAACTTATCTGATACAAACTCATCTTACATGGTTATTCATTTAACCATACATTATTTTCTTATTTATACATATCATCTGATCTTATCGTTTTTCAAATGATTTACAAGACAAAGCAAATTACAAGGTTCATGACTAAACATTTTCAGAAACATAAGTCATGAATCCTATTTTCACAAAACCTATGTATCTCACAGGCATTTTTATGCTGACATACCTATTTTCACATGTGTTTTCAGGTGATGATGTATAGGACTTATCAAGACATACTTAGGCGGACCCGTACCTTAGCAACTTAAAACGAGACAATAACTAGTTAATTGATGTTATGTACCCTTTGTTTCTTGTTTAAACAATGTAAACTCTCATGTTTGATTAATAAAACGAAACTTTAATTGCCATGGATTTGAAACGATTAATTCTGTTACAACACTCCCCGACGTTTCCGCCACGTTTTGTATGTTCTACGTGGTCGGGGTGTGACAGAAATCCTTATGGATCCTGATGATCCTGAATCTATAGTTTATATAGGATCAGGGATCCTTGGCGAAATGAAGGAAGACCTCATATCCTTCCTCAAAAGGAGAAAGACTACCTTTGCGTGGAAACACGAAGACATGACAGGTATATCTAAAGATGTAATCACTCACAAACTTGGCATTGATAGGTCCTTCAAACCAATCCATCAAAGGAGAAGGAAATTTGCACCAGAAAGAAATGCCATTATCCAGGAGGAGGTAGAGAAACTACTCCGAGCAGGTATGATTAGAGAAATCAAGTATCCAAGATGGTTGGCCAATGTGGTTGTTGTTCAAAAGAAAAACGGAAAGTGGAGGGTATGTGTCGATTTCACCGATTTAAATAAGGCATGTCCCAAGGATCCTTTCCCATTACCCCACATTGACTCCATGGTGGATGCAACTGCGGGTCATGAACTGTTAACTTTTATGGATGCTTCATCTGGATTTCAACAAATTCAAATGGAACCATCCGATCAAGAGGATACAGCCTTCATGACTCCAACTGGTATATACTGCTATATTGCTATGACGTTCGGACTAAGAAATGCAGGTGCAACTTATCAAAGGCTAGTGAATATGATGTTCAAGGATCAGATTGGACAAACTATGGAGGTTTACATAGACGATATGGTGGTAAAATCAATAAAGGCTGAGGATCACCTAAGAGACTTGGAGGAAGCATTCAATATCCTTGACAAATATAATATGAAGCTTAATCCTTCAAAATGTCACTTTGGTGTTAAAGCAGGTAAATTCTTAGGATATATGGTGACAAAGAGAGACATTGAAGCCAGTCCAGAACAAATAAAAGCTATAGTGAACATCAAGTCACCTGCCAATGCTAAGGATGTTTAGAGGTTAACAGGCAGGATTGCAGCCTTAAACAGATTCATATCCAAATCCTCATAAAGTGCAAGGAATTCTATGATATCCTAAGGAAGAACAAGAAATTCGAGTGGACTGAGAAGCATGAAAGTGCCTTAAGAGCTCTTAAGGATTACCTATCCTCGGCCCCGGCCTTGATGAACCCAGAAAAAGGAGATGTGTTATCCTTATATCTTGCGGTATCCTCAAAAGCAGTAAGTGCCGTCCTTGTTAAGGATCATGAAGGTACACAACATCCTGTCTATTATGTAAGTAAGAGTTTACTTGATGCTGAATCCAGGTATTCACACTTAGAAAAACTTATCCTTGCATTAATTATGGCATCCACCAAATTAAGACATTATTTTGAAACTCATGTTATTATCGTTAAAACTAATTTTCCAATCAAGAATGTCCTCAGGAAACCTGAAATGTCAGGAAGGATGGCTAAGTGGGCAGTGAAGCTTAGTGCATATGATATAAGATATGAGCCCAGGACAGCCATTAAATCCCAAGCATTAGCTGACTTTGTGGCAGATTTCAGTAGTGATTTGCAAAAGGAAGCTGAATTAGAAGTCCAGCAGCTAGAAGAGACCAAGGATCCTTGGATACTCTACACCGATGGATCCTCAAACATCAAGGGAACAGGGCTTGGAATACTACTAAAATCGCCACAGGTGGACATAATACCCCACTCTTTAGCTTGTGAGTTCCAAACCACTAACAATGAGGCTGAATACGAAGCCTTGATAGCTGGCTTGCAAATTGCTAAGCATATGAGGATCAGGTATCTTGAGGTACATGTAGATTCTTTGTTAATTACTAATCACTTTAATGGATCCTATGCTGTTAAAGGTGAAAAGCTAATCAAATATTTGGAGTTAGTCAAAGAATTGGCACTCTCTTTTGTATCCTTTAGTTTGACACAGGTACTAAGGGAGGAGAATGCAGAGGCAGATGCACTAGCCAATTTAGGATCATCCTTGAAGATCCCGGAGGATATCAAGATCCCTATTATCCATATCCTGACCCCGGCTATCGAGGATCATGTGACTATGGAGATAGGAGAGGATTCTGCAATCACCCCTAGCGATGATAATCAATCCCATTCAGGATCATGGATCCTCCCAATCATGAGATACTTACAACATCGAGAGATTCCTACAGGAGAAAACCCTAGGGCTTTCAAAATTAAGGTATCTCAATTCACAATTTGAAATAATATGTTGTATAGACGATCTCTTGCAGGACCATATTTAAGATGCATTGAGGATCCTGAAATCCAAGAAGTTTTAAAAGACTTCCATTAAGGAGATTGTGGAAATCACACTGGGGGCAGGGCGTTATTCTCAAGGATCTTAAGGACAGGATACTACTGGCCAACCATGAAGAGAGATGCTGTGGAGTATGCTAAGAGATGTGATCCTTGTCAGAGACACAGCAATATCCTTCATCAACCAGCTGAATTTTTGCATCCTATATCCTCCTCTTGGCCATTTATGAGATGGGGTATGGATATAGTTGGTAAGCTCCCTAAGGCACCTGGTGGAAAAGTATTCATGCTTGCTATGACTGATTACTTCTCCAAGTGGATAGAGGCTGAAGCTTTTGCCCAAGTCAGAGAAAAGGAAGTTATATCCTTCATTAAAAGAAATATTATAACTAGATTCGGTATTCCTTCTGAAATTATATGTGATAATGGTTCCCAATTCATTGGGGGCAGAACCACTAACTTTTGTGACAGCTGGGGGATTAAGATGATAACATCAACACCAGTCCACCCACAAGCTAATGGTCAGGCAGAATCCTCCAATAAGATCATCATCAACAATTTGAAGAAGAAGCTTGGATCCAAGAAAGGGAATTGGGCAGAAGAATTACCTTATGTGCTTTGGGCTGATAGGACAACTCCTAAGAATGCTACAGGCCAAACTCCATTCTCTTTGGTATTTGGGGCAGAATCAGTGATCCCTACAGAAATGGTGGTTCCAACTGCTAGAACCAGTATTCGTGATCCTGAGGAAAATGATGAGAACCTGGTTCAAGACCTGGATACTATAGAAGAAATCAGAGATTTGGCAAGGATGAGGATGGCCAGTTATCAACAAAGAATGGCCGGTGCATACAACAAAAATGTGAGGATCAGGAAATTCCAAGTTGGTGATATGGTACTAAGGAAAGCATTTCAGAATACCACCAATCCTGCTGATGGAAACTTGGCACCAAAATGGGAAGGCCCTTACTTGATTGAAGCTGAGGCAGGAAAGGGGGCATATCGATTGCTAACAATGGAAGGTGACTTACTACCAAGAGCTTGGAATGCTGTCCATTTGAAGAGATATTTCATGTGATAAGGATCCATGATCCTCACATGATAAACATCCTTAAAGGATCCTTAAAGCACAGATGATCCTCATTTTTGGTAACATTCTAATCTTAAACTATTTCATTTCCTTACTTTCTCACATAAGGATAAGGATCTTGCATCCTTTATCCCCATTTCATGAGATTTTGAGTTTTGAAGGTTCAGGTACTCTTAGCAAAAGCATGATTATCCACACAAGCAACCAGTTACTTGGGTTTGACCCCAGTTATCCTTGGGTTTGACCCCAGTTCCGCCAGTAGCGCACGATGATCCTGGTATAGTTCATGGCAGTGGGACCAGTACTCGTTTTAGGGGCTGATAATTCCATTGTACTGGCTATACCTAGGATCCTACGTATAATGGTAGACGTACCATACATCCGTTCTTAAGGTTTCTAGCGTTTTCACGTTAGCTAAGGTTTTGGCATTTTCATGCCACTAAGTTTGGATAGTCGCCAGTTAGGGCCATACTCCAGTTAACATACGATCCTTGGGCTTGTCCCCAGTTATCCTTTGGGCTTGTCCCCAGTTATCCTTTGGGCTTGTCCCCAGTTGCTAACTTTCATCTTATAATGGCTTAGTCCCAAGTTATGTTTTATTTCAGGTTTTCGAAGTTAAATAACCAAGGATCCTTGATCCTTACCTTTTACTAAGGTTTGTTCTGTGATTATCCTGGTTATAATAATATTAAGAGTTAGGATCCTAACTTGGATCCTCAGGTATGATCCTTAACTATTTTGATTTTATTCATTGATTATTTGAATAACCCTAATACTTTGACAACTGAACTCATGATCCTTAAAATATACCACTTTTTGGAATTTTTCAACTATAGGATATTTGATCCTGCATTATATCCTAAGTTTTTTATCTAAGTTGTTCAACTTTTCTTACTCAGACAAGTGTAAATCAAAACAATTGAAAAATAAAACAACAACAAGGATATCAACACAAGATAAGCCAAAAAAGATTAAGGTTATTTTATTAACAAAAGTTTAACCATCAAAGGTTGTCAAAATTACCTACCCCGAGCATCTACCAGCAATACGTGGCCCGTCCGCTGGGGTAGGTAAAGGGTGTCCATTGTCTAAAGGTCTTAGTAGTGCAGGAATTAAAAAGTTGGCAGGATCACAATGGCTTCATCCCCCAGACAGAGGATCCCTCCACCAGTTGTAATCCTACCTATTGTCCAAAGGATCATTCATGATCCTTAACCCTAATAGCTATTGTTTAGTTATTACAGACCATCATTGTTTTAAAAACATCACAACCACAAAAAACTACTACCAAATTTAAAAATTGGGCTCCGGCTACGTCTAGGAATGTCCATCATCGCCCAATTGTGCAGCCTATACCTTCGCTGCATCCTCGTCCCCTCCAGCTTCGGTATCCTTAACCTGATCCTTCCCACTGCCTCCAGCCTCGATCGCCAAAACCTCCTCAGCCTCTTCATCATCTTCAAGATCAGCCAACCTCGCTTTCCAGCCCTCAACATCCCAGCTGCTTCTGTCGAAGTTAGGATCTTGAGCTTCCTGAGCCATCTTTAGTTTTGTCTGATACATTGTGATGGCAGCAGAGACCTTTGCACCTTCTATGAGATCATGCTTCTCATAGTCGATGTCGATCAGGATTTTAGCTGTCTTAGTCTTGGCATCTTGAAGGGCTTTTTCAAGATCAGCAATCTTAAGATCCTTAAGCACTGCAACTTGTTGGAGATCAGCAATCTTCTTATCCATCTCCTCGACGCTTCCCACATAATCTTCAATCTCAGCAAATTTCTGCAAAGAAAAAGACAAAGCAATTCAAGATCAGATGATCCTCAAATGAATAGGATACCTAGGCAGAATTGGTGATCCTCACGTCATTGAAGTATTCAAGGAACTGGTGGCGGATCAGTGGTAGGCCTTGTAGGTCCTCTGTGTCAGAAGTTTTCCTCTTCTTGCCACCCCTTCCTTTAGTGGGTGCCTTGGGAATGGAGATGCTAGGACTGGTAGTGGCCCTCTTCTTCCTGGATCGAACAACATCAAGGTCGGTCGTGTTGAATTGGGAGGCAGGCTTGGAAGATTTTCCGGCACCTACACATTTAAAGCAAGATAAGTATCCTTATCCTTTTTCAATATAACTATTTATTTTAATATTCAACTATACAAAAAGCAGGATACTTACTTGACATGGTGATGGAACCTGAGGATACTTCTTGTGAGTCTTGGGTGTCTATCTTGAATGACCTTATTTCAGGATCAAGCTTCCAAAAATCAGCAAGCCTATCCTTGGTTGCGGGTGTTGTGATGAGGTGCGAAACAGAAATAGCTGCATAACACAAGACAAAAAGGGGTTAGTGATCCTTTCACAAGAGCCAGATTACCAGATGATCCTTCTCAGGATCCTCCGTCCTACCATTGGTGGACCACTTCCTGGGTAAATGCTTTCCGTTTGGAATGGTATCCCTCCTGACAAAGAAGAAGCGTCGTTTCCAATTTGTATCATTCTTGGTGGCTTTAAAAATAGGGTGTTCTTCGCCGGGTTTTCGCTTAAACAGATATCGATGTGATCCAAACGTCGTGAGATCATACATCTGTGTCAGCTCTGACATTCCTAAATCAACCCCTTCCTGCTCTATGATCCTCTCCAGGGTATACAAGACCCTCCAAATCATCGGCATAGCTTGGATGTAAGAGATGCCGGTAAGGGAAAAGAAGGATTGTGTAAAGTCTGGAAAAGGATAGGTGTATCCTATGGTGAATGGAGTAACTGGAAAGGCAACCCATGTTTCAGAAGCATAGTCGCTCAGAACCGTGGGATCGAAGGGTTTGAATAAGGCATTCGCCGGAAAGCAGTGACGAATCTTATCTATTTGAGCATCGTTAAAGCAACACCTCTCATGTACTGAGTCTTTGATAATCCCTTGACTCTTCAAGGGGCTATCCTTCTGGTGATCCTTGGCGGGGGAGGACCGGAGCATCATTGATGTTGGTAAAGAAAGAAAAACAGAGTAAGAGAAGGAGAAATAAGAGAAGAGATACCTTATTGATCTTCGACTGAGAATTTAAAGGGAGTTTCTTCGGATTTAAATGCATATTGATCCTATCTCTAACTCCTATTTATAATGATGATTTGCAGGATTGTCACTTCAGTGACGTCAGGTTTGCAACGGCTAGTTATCCGTTAGTTTGTTGGGGATAAGATCGAAAAAATATAACTCGTTTATTTACGATATAACTCCTTATATTTTGGGGGCAATTGTTAGGGGTGGATTTCTAAATGACCCGTGATCCTCAAATATTATCCTGTTTGGTGATCCTTACTTCTGTGTCAGTTAGTGATCCTCAGAAGTGCTTCAGGATCAGGATCATGGATCATCCTAAGGATCCTTATACTAATGATTGTTCACTTTGAATTCTTAACTGTTTTGAAGGAATATCAATTGGGACTTGGTCTTGGCGATATTTCTGGAGAATATATTAAGTCTATTCCGCACGTGCTTGGTCAGAAATGGACGTTGTGGAGTCGTGGAGGACTTGCACCATTTGCGGATAGTTTGTTATTTAGATTTCTATTAGATTTAAATGGGGTAGCGAGCTAATTAGACACAACTTTTTGCTATTTTTGGCTACACACACACTTACAACCGCTCACAACAGCTCTCATTCATTCACTTAGCAATTTCGTTCACTTTTTACACAGAACACTATAGTGATCCTTGTATTTAGCTCGCTATCATCCGAAGTTGTAACACATTACTTGTTTAATTTGAGTTGGTGATCGGTAGTTTCCATCACCCGGGGTTTTTTGTGCCGGAGATCAACTCTTGATCAAGGGCTTTTTCCCCGTATAAACCTTGTGTCAATTGTTATTTATTTTTCATAGCGATCCTTATTGCTATAAACCAATTCAAGCATCATACCCCTTAACAGAGAGTTTGGTTACATTATCCTCGTCTAATTTTTTGACCAAAACACCAAATAACTGGGGTCAAGCCCAAATAACTGGATACTTCTGTGGATACTCAATCCTTTGTTAAGGATACCTGAACCTTCAAAACTCAGAATCAAGTGAAAGGAGGATAAAGGATGCAGGATCCTTATCCTTATATAAGATAATTAAAGAATGAAATAGTTTGATATCAGAATATTACCAGAATGAGGATCATCTGTCCTGTAAGGATCCTTCAAGGATACTTGTCAGGTAAGGATCATGGATCCTTATCACATGAAGTATTTTTTTCAAGTGGACAGCATTCCAAGCTCTTGGTAGCAAATCACCTTCCATTGTTAGCAATCAATATGCCCCTTTTCCTGCTTCAGCTTCAATCAAATAAGGGCCTTCCCATTTTGGTGCCAACTTTCCATCAGCAGGATTGGTGGTATTCTGAAATGCTTTCCTTAACACCATATCACCAACTTGGAATTTCCTGATTCTGACATTTTTTGTTGTAAGCTCCAGCCATCCTTTGTTGATAACTGGCCATCCTTATCCTTGCCAAATCCCTGAGTTCTTCTATAGTATCCAAATCTTGAACCAAGTTTTCAGCATTTTCTTCAGGATCATGAATGCTTGTTCTTGCAGTAGGAACCACCATCTCTGTAGGGATCACTGATTCTGCCCCAAATACCAAGGAAAATGGAGTTTGGCCAGTGGCATTCTTGGGAGTTGTCCTATCAGCCCATAGTACATAAGGTAGTTCTTCTGCCCACTTTCCCTTATTGGATCCAAGCTTTTTCTTCAAATTGTTGATGATGATCTTATTAGATGATTCTGCCTGACCATTAGCTTATGGGTGGACTGGTGTTGATGTTATCATCTTAATCCCCAGCTGTCACAAAAGTTAGTAGTTCTACTCCCAATAAATTGGGATCCATTATCACAAACAATTTCAGAAGGGATACCAAATCTAGTAATAATGTTTCTCTTAATAAAGGATATCACTTCCTTTTCTCTGACTTGAGCAAAGGCTTCAGCCTCTATCCACTTGGAGAAGTAATCAGTCATAGCAAGCATGAATACTTTTCCACCAGGTGGCTTAGGAAGCTTACCAACTATATCCATTCCCCATCTCATAAATGGCCAGGAAGAGGATATAGGATGCAAAAGTTCTGCTGGTTGATGAAGGATATTACTGTGTCTCTGACAAGGAACACATTTCTTGGCATATTCCACAGCATCCTTCTTCATAGTAGGCCAATAGTATCCTGTCCTCAGGATCCTTGAGAACAATGCTCTGCCCCCAGTGTGGTTTCCACAATCTCCTTCATGGAAATCCTTTAGGACTTCTTGGATTTCAGGATCCTCAATGTATCTTAGATATGGACCTGCAAAAGATCGTTTATACAACATGTTATTCAATATTGTAAATTGAGGTACCTTGATTTTGAAAGCCCTGAGGTTTTCTCCTGTAGGAATCTCTCCATGTTGTATGTATCTCATGATTGGAGGGATCCATGATCCCGAATGAGATTGAGTATCATCACTAGGGATGATTGCAGAATCCTCTCCTATCTCCATAGCTACATGATCCTCGATAGCAGGGGTCAGGATATGGATAATAGGGATCTTGATATCCTCCAGGATCTTCAAGGATGATCTTAGATTGGCTAATGCATCAGCCTCTGCATTCTCTTCCCTTGGTACCTGTGTCAAACTAAAGGAAACAAAAGAGAGTGTCAATTCTTTGACTATCTCTAAATATTTGATTAGCTTTTCACCTTTAACAGCATAGGATCCATTAAAGTGATTAGTGATCAATAATGAATCCACATGTACCTCAAGATACCTGATCCTCATGCTTGGCAATTTGCAAACCAGCTATCAAGGCTTCATACTCAGCCTCATTGTTGGTAGTTTGAAATTCACAAGCTATGGAGTGGGGTATTATGTCCCCATGTGGCGATTTTGGTAGTGTGCTTTGTCTAGTTCATTTAACATCTGAAGCTCCATCCGTGAGGAGTGTCTAAGGATCTTGGTCTTCTCAAGCTGTTGAACTTCTAATTCAGCTTCCCTTTGTAGATCACTACTGGAATCAGCCACAAAGTCAGCTAAAGCTTGGGACTTGATGGCAGTCCTGGGTTCATACTTAATGTCATATGCAATAAGCTTGATTGCCCACTTTGCCATTCTACCTGACATTTGAAGTTTCCTGAGAACATTCTTGATAGGAAGGTTAGTTTTCACAATAATGGTGTGAGTTTCTAAATAATGTCTATGTTTAGCAGAAGCCGTAATTAAATCAAGAATTAATTTCTCTAAATGAGAATACCTGGCCTCAGCATCAAGTATAATTTTACTTACATAGTATACCGGATGTTGAGAGCCTTCATGATCCTTAACTAGGATCACACTTACTGCTTTAGCTAAAATAGCTAAGTATAAGGATAACGATTCTCCATTTTCTGGTTTCATCAGGGCTGGTGCTAAGGATAGATAATCCTTAAGAACCTTGAGTGCAGCTTCATGCTTATCAGTCCACTCAAACTTGCCTTGAGCAATTTGTCTACCTTTTCTTGGATAATGGCATTCCTTTCAAGTGCAAACTTTCTCCTTTTTTGGTGTATTGGCTTGAAAGACCTGTCAATACCAAGTTTATGAGTAATAACATTGTTAGATATACCTGTCATGTCTTCATGTTTCCAAGCAAAGGTAGATTTTCTTCTTTTCAAGAAGGATACTAAATCCTGCTTAATACTATCTAAGATCCCAGATCCTATAAAAATTTTGGATTCAAGATCCTCTGGGTTCAACAGAATATCCTTGACGTCTTGCTCTCTTGCCTCCATGACGTCTTGCTCCTTGGAGGCTGGCTTCATTGAAGAAGTGTAACAGTTCTTTGCCTCCTGCTGATCATTTTCTATCTTCACCATATCTCATAGAGTTGGGAGCTTGACACATTGATGATATGTTGAGGGGGACTGCCTTCATATCGTGTATCCATGGCCTGCCAAAGATAACATTATAGAAAGATAAGCAATCAATAACATATAATTTTTTTTAACATAATTCACTCCCTCTATATAGATAGGAAGTTTGATGTCCCCCAATGTAATCTTTGTCTCTCCACTGAATCCCACAAGGACAGATGATTTTTGGACAATATCGGATTCAAGGATGTCCATTCTATTGAGGACATCCAACTGGATTATGTTCACTGAGCTTTTCCCATCAATGAGAATCCTGCGAACAAAATGGTTAGATATAAATAATGTAATAACCAAACCGTCATGATGAGGATCCTGGACATCAACACGATCATCGTCATCAAAATATATGACTTTTTCCTGGGTAAGGATGTAAGTTCGAACAGGTCTATCCCTATTCTCCATCTTTGTTTCCTTTGCATGTCTCTTAGCTGCTGAGAACCTCCGGAGATGAAATGGACGATTTGAGCATCAGCTGGTGGAGGAGGAGCTTTTTCAGGAACTTTCTCAGGATCCTTGATTTTTTCCTTCCGAGAAATTCCTTCAATTATCCTTTGCTCAAAAGATAACCTATCTCCTTCCTTAATGCTATGCACTTATCTGTGAGATGACCAGAATCCCCATGGTAAGCATACCATTTTGATTCGTCTTTGGTGGTAGGAGGTTTGTCATTCTTCCTTGGCCACCTAACCTTGTCACCTAAACTCTGCATAGAAAGGATTAGTTCATTATTATCAGCAGAAAAACAATATTCAGAAATAGGAGGATAATCCTCATCATCTTCCTCTTGTTCCACATCATGCACATTCTGGTTGTCATGCTTGGAGTATTGCTTGGATCAGTTATCCTTGAGATAGGATCCTTATTTGTCTTGCTTTGAGGATCCTGACAATCTCTCATGGATCCTTTTGTCATCCTCTAAACGGATGAACCTAAGGGCCCTGTTCCTTTCCTCATCTAAGTTCCTGCAAGGGGTCATGACAAGATTATCATAGAACATTGAATCCCTAAGTAAACCCATGTTAAAGGCTTCTACAGCCGTAGCTATATCCAGGTTAGGGATATCTAAGGATTCTTTACTAAACTTAGTGATGTAATCTCTAAGTGATTCATTATGACCTTGGGTTACCCTATATAGATCACTAGTTAATCATTCAAATCTCCTACTACATGAGAATTGGCTATTAAACAAGTTAACTAGATTAGCAAATGAAGTAATAGAGTAAGGAGGAAGACTTAGCAGCCATTTAAGAGCTCATCCTGTCAGTGTGGATCCGAAACCCTTGCATAGACATGCTTCTTTTAACCTCTCCGGGATGGAATTGATCTCCATCCTTTCTCTGTATTAAGCTACATGCTCTTCTGGATCCGTTGAACCATCATACAGCTTCATGGTTGGTATTTGAAGTCTCTTCGGTATCTCTGCATCACAAATAGGTGGTGCAAAATAAGATATCTTGTGGCTTACATCCAGAATTTCAGGAATGGGCTTAACCACTCCTGGAATACTGGATATCATATCCTTAAGCTTTTGTAATTCTCTGGTCATAGCTTGGTTGATACCTGTATCCTGCACAAAGCCATGGTTAGCATTGCAAAAATTATTCAAAGTGTTACCTCCTGAAGGATTCAAGTTTGGAATTCCAGATGTGAATCCATGTTGATGGGATTCTGGCATAACCGAGGGACAAGGAGAAGCAATGGTCTGCATTGGTATGAAGTCTCCTAGATGAACATATGAACTTCCGGGTTGCACACTCCTTAAGTATCCTTGACCCTGGAAGATGTTGGATCCTTGAACCTGAAAGGAGGATCTTTGAACCTGAGAGGAGGATCCTTGAACCTGAGAGGATCCCTGTACCTGAGAGGATCCTTGAACCTGAAAGGATCCTTGAACCTGAGAGGATCCTTGAACCTGAAAGGATCCTTGAACCTGAGAGGAGGATCCTTGAACCTGAGAGGATCCTTGAACCTGAGAGGATCCTTGAATTGGATGCGTCCCCATGCATTCTCCTAAACTGGTGAAGAATCCCTGATGCTGAAATGAGGATCCTGAAGGCTGGAAAGAGGATCCTTGAGCCTGAGACATTGCCGATGATCCAGAACGCATTCCTGTTGATCCACCCTGGTATTGGACATCTGGAGCTGCAAAGTGCCGGGAAGTTATGACCGGAGTGTCGAAATTCAGCGACCTCAGCATCAAAGGGGAGTGATCCTCTGCTGATTTTATCAATTTCGCGAAGGATCCTGCCATTAGTTTGGTCCTGTTGTTGCATGTATCCTCTCATCTGCAAATCAAAGCATAAAAGCCACTGTTAGTAAGTGTAAAGGAAAAAACAACAATTGGTTTTGTGAAAACGGGGGTTGTCTTCTTCGGAGCATTGTTAGCATTCTTCTGGAATGCAGGGATAAGATGATGCAACGGTGGAATGCCCTGTGATGAGGTAACCGCCGACATGGAACTTGAAGAAGTTTTTCCTTGAGAAGCCATGTGGTTGAAGGTGATGAACCGAAATGACCGAAATGAACAAAATTTCTCAGAAATGAAGCACCAATTGCCCCACGATGGGCGCCAAACTGTTTTGGTCAAAAATCAGGCTAAGATAATGCAACCAAACTTTCTGTTGTGAGGTGTGATGCTTGAATCAATAAACAATGCTAAGGATCACTCAGAAATGTAATGAACAAGTGACACAATGATTTATACGAGGAAAAAGCCCTTGATCAAGAGTTGATCTCCGGCATAAAAAACCTCGGGTGATGGAAACTACCGATCACCAACTCAGATTAAACAAAAATGTATTACAACTTTGGATGATAGCAAGCTTGTTACAAGGATCACTAGTGCGTTAATGAGAGCAGTTGCGAGTGTGTGTGTTAAGCTAAAAATAGCCAAGTGTTCTAATTTTGCTCGCTATCCCCTTATAAACTTAGAAAATATCTAAGCTAACTAACTATCCGCATTTCATGCAAGTCTCCCACGAACTCCATAACGTCCATATTAGTCAAGCACGTTCGGAATAAATAGGGAATATGCTCCAGGAATATCGCCAAGACCAAGTCCAAGCTCGTACTCCTGCAAAACAACATCATATTCAAAGCAGACAATCGTTAGTGTAAGGATCCTTATGATGATCCTGGATCCTGATCCTACAATACTCTCTGGGGATCACTAATTCAGACAGAATTGAGGATCCTTAAGCCCAACAGTAATTGAGGATCACTGATCTTAGGAAAATCCTTCCCTAATAGTTATATTATTAACATGTCAAAAGTTGTGCTTTTGGTTTCACCTCAAACCGAGGCCCGTCCACCAAAAGCACGATAAGTTCCTTACCATATTTACACAACGGTTGAAGGTTTCATCTCAAACCGAGACCCATCCGCCTCCAACCATTGTATTGTTCAAAATAGATTATACTAATTGATGACCAAGGGCTTCATCCTGAAACCCAGGACCCATCCACCTTTGGTCATCATATTGTCTTAATGCAGGAAATGTAAATTGTTCAAAGACAGGAAAAGTAAATTGTTTAACAGACCACAACCATCAAATTTAAAAAAGTGGGCTCCGGCCTTGGCACATATATCCATCATCGCCCACTTCGCTGCCTCTAAGGGGCAGCTCCTCCTTCCATCATGACCTCGTCAGCAGCATCCTTCCCAGCATTCCCACCAGCATCACCATCAGCATCCTTCGGAACGTCAGCACCATCCACCTTCTTGGCCACCTCAGCAGGCTCCTCCGCTGTGGGCTTCACAGGAGGCTCCATAGGATTACCACCGAGATCTTTCAGCTTCGTCTCCCAAGCCTTGATATTCCATGAAGGACATTCAAAGCCCATAACCATGGCTTCATAAGCCATTCTCAGTCTGGCCTGGAGGAGGGAGATGACAACGGAATTCTTGAGGCTTTCCCGGTATGAAGCCATGTTCTGCTCATGTTGAACTTGGGCAGCATCGGACTTAGCTTGGGCATCCTGGTGATCTTCTGGATGGCAGACTGATGCTCTTGGACCATTGCCTTGTATTTAGCCTCGTAATGCTCTGATTTGGCGGTGGCAATTGCTGCTTGATCTGCAATGGTGGCTTCGGCCTTCTTCAGCTTGCTCTCTAACATGATGTTCAGGCCACATGCGTCTTCGTAGAGGAATACCAGGCGTTCGAGACCCTGCAAAATAGGAAAACAGGCATTGACCTTAATTAACGTTTATAACCAGCATATGATGCAGGATATAGGTGAAGGATACTAACCTGGTTGAGGAAGCCGGTCATGAATTTGTTGGATTCCCTGAACCCGTGGTTCTCAAATGGGAACACGTGGGGTGTAACAGGATGGTCTACTTCCTTCCTCTTCCGGGAGCTGGAGGCCCGGATCCTGGATGCTGGGGGAGCTTTGGGAACGGTAGCAGTCTTCGAACTGGTAGGCTTTGGAGTATCAGCTGGCTTTGGATTGGATTCTTGCTGGACAGGTGCGAGGCTAGAATAACTGTCCAGCTCGTCGAGTTGGAAGCCTTCGAGGTTGATGACCGGCACTAAAAAAAAGGGAGAAATGTTTAATTCTTAACACTAGTGCTCTATAATCAGTCTAATCGTATACTTACCAGACATCTCTGAACTTGATTTTTGACTTGAGCTTGCAAGAAACAGGGAGAAGGTTCTTTCACTAGCAGGAAGTCGATAGATCTCTTTGATCCTGGGCTCTGATTCTGCGCTTGGGGGTGCTAGGTCTCTGAAATTCGCTGCATAAAATATCAGGATATCAGTCAAGGATACAGTTTAAGGATATATTTGGGGATATTCCTAAAACCCTAAATCCTACCTTTGGTCAACCATCTAACTGGCAGGTCAAAGCCCTTGTCAATAGACTCCCTTTTAACGAAAAAGAACTTCCGTTGCCACTGATCTTCGTTCTTAGTGGCCTTAAGAACCAGGGGATTCTTGGAGGTAGAGAACAAAAGAAAGCGGCTGTTGCCGTGGGATCTCAGTCGATATGCTATGGGAAGGTCTTCGATGCATAGGTCAAGGCAATGACGAGATTTAATTTGGTTTAGCACCATTAAAACTCGCCACACTTAGCACCATTAAAACTCGCCACACCATTGGCATAGTTTGAGCATAGCTGAGGCCGGTAAGTTCGAAGAAACGAGAGATGGAGGGTGGAAATGGATACCGGAGTCCCAAGGAAAAGGGATAGGCAAAAAAGCAGACCCACTCGTTTGATGACGCGTCTGATCGGACCTCCCGATCAAAAGGGCGAATGACCACTCCGGCAGGAAAGGCACCGGAATCCTCCAGAGCGGCGATATCGGCATTATTGAAAGAACATATTTCTTTTTCCGGCTCTCGGATAAGGTTTTGACTCACAAGGGTTGAGACCGGCTCGTTTGAACGTGATCTTGTTCGTGATGCCATGAGAGGTATCGACCAAGAAATTCAAGAAAAGAAAAACAGAGAAGAAGAGAGAAGGGAAATACCTGAGATTTGCTCGAGGAGTGATGATCATAATGAAGAGTATTTCAGCTAATTCTAGGCTGAATATAGGGGGCATTGAGTAAATATCGTATGGGAAGTTGTAGCGTGTCACATCAACCGTCGTTTCAACTTAATAACCTCGATTCGAGGGATAAGATTTAAAATATATCCGTTGGAATTGGTATACCAACAGATATATTTTGGGGACAATTGTTATGGGTTATTTTATGCTCATATATCCTGACTGATATTCTGACTTTGTTTGTTTTATTGTGTCCAGGATGCCGGATCAGGATATTGGTAACATCCTGGTAGTGACTAATTTAACCACGTGCAGATTGAAGGGTATAAGTCTCCAACGGTCAGGTGGACTTCTTCTCCTCAAGACTCGGGCAAATCAGTTGTATTACGAATGTTGAAGCCGGAAGACGTGGACTACAACGTCTACTTATGGAATATTCGCCGGATCCCGGAATAGTAGGATAATTAGTTGCTTTCTTTTTACTATAAAAGGGGATTGATCGGATCAGATTAGGGACACGCTCTTTCACACACTCTTTCTCTCTACTTGCAAGCACTCACAACGCACTAACACTTGTACTCGAATTGCATTGCATTGTAACACTTAGTTGATTCGCATCATATCCTGCACTGTATCCTGATATTTGAAGCAATAAGAAGAACGAGGCAGCTGCGATTGTCAGCTCCCGAGGTTTTATGCCGGCGATCTAAATTGATCAAGGGCTTTCCTCGTACATCTCGTGTCACCCTTTACATTTTTGCTCATTGTTTGATCATAGATATAGCTCAATATCCTGAGCTATATCCTGAACCTGTTTTTGTAAACAACTTAACTAACATATTTTCAACACATGTTTTTAGCACACTACCTCACTTAACTAATTTGATCACTTAATTGCTTCGGTAATTTTTGACCAAAACAATAAGGATACTTAATAAACACAATAAAAATACGTATTCTCGTACTTATAAATACACTCCGAAATACGATACCAATACATGGCAAAAATATACAAGTACAAGAATACGAATACAAATACACCCATCCCTGGGAAAGATATTCATGTACAAATACAAAAGTGTGATAAGTTAAAAGTATATTATTTTAACTATTATTCCAAGATTTAACAAATATAATTTAAGTTAAAATATTTAATATTTTAACAAATAACTATATACTTGGAATAACATTGATGACACAAAGAAAAGTAACTCAAAGGCACTAATTAATACTAAGTCAAGGCACGGCCCACTCGTCTAATAGACCATAGTACGTTGTAGGTAGTCGTGTACACCAGAGGAAACTTTGAGATACAGACGGATTCGAAGAACGCAAACCTGTGAGTTCGTGACCCCCTTTTCTTTTAACTGTTTTCGGTTTTGCAACTTCGAGGGTGAAGTACATGTTACAACTGTTTACAAACGTTATTATTTGGTATGGTTAGCTAAGGAAGGGTACTGCTAGATCATGTGAGTGGTGGGTATGACGCTTAAGACCATCAATCCTCGTTGTAGGACCGAGGGACATGAGTGATAGATCTATTTGGGTGTAGCGAGCCCCACCCATGAGTCCGTCGAGTGGACCATGTGGTGACTATGTCTTATTGACAAAGTCTGCTAGGTTTGAGTCTTCCTGCATCACGTCACAAATATTAATGTATTAGCTACACATTAATTGATCTGTTTCCTTGTTGCTTTCATACCGGTTTTCAAGTACATATAAACATACTTACAAATGTTTCAAAGGTTATTCACAAACACACACATGAACTCGCTCAACTTTTGTTGATGTTTTCCAACTACATGTATTTCAGGAAATTAAGTATGGATCTGGTGGGCGTTGGAGTTTACAAGTCATGTCTCTAATAAAAGGTGTCATCCGAAGTCGAAGGGTTTGGGTTATGTATTTTATCTTGGATAAGATACATGGCCCGAAACCTATGTTGTTTGGTCTTTTGTAAAGTCCTTATGGATCTAAAACTGGTTGGTATTGTATTTTGAACTTGAAGTCTGTGTTTTGGGATTTTAAAACAATGATGCTTGTAACGTTTGGAAACTATCTATGGATGAACACCTTGGTTGTATCATATAGTCGTTTGTTATGGTTGAATGCAGTGATATTAAGCAAGTCACA
Organism: Helianthus tuberosus; assembly: GCA_030545235.1. NCBI lineage: Eukaryota > Viridiplantae > Streptophyta > Magnoliopsida > Asterales > Asteraceae > Helianthus > Helianthus tuberosus. The sequence continues at coordinate 166,068,691 of CM060447.1, forward strand.
CCAAATCACGCTTCCGCAAAAGTCAGGGTGTGACATACTAGGACCGAGGGACATGAGTGATAGATCTATATGGGTGTTGCGAGCCCCACCCATGGAGATCGGGATTTGGCCCATGAGGTGACTATGTCTTCCAGCCGGAAGCCCGGTACAAAATCCACTAGGATTGAGCCTTCCTGCATCACGTCACACGTATTAATGGCCTTGCAAACCATTAATTGATTTGTTTCCTTGTTGCTTTCATACCGGTTTACAAATACATACATACTTACAATGATTACAAAGTTTATACGAGCTCACATACAAAACACATGAACTCGCTCAACTTTTGTTGATGTTTTCAAACCACATGTATTTCAGGGAATTGATTATGGATCTGGCAGGCGTGCAAGGATTTTCAAGTTGTCTCTTCAAATAAAAGATGTCATCCAGAGTCGAGGGGTTTGGATTGTGTATCTTATATTGGATAGGATACATAGTTCAAAGCCTAGCTTTTAATAGTGTCTTTTGTCAAGTCCTCATGGAACTTAAAACTTGGGTTGTGTTATTTTCTAAACTTGAAGTCTGTATTTGGATTTAAAACAAATGTTGGTTGTATTGTTTTGAAACTTAATTATGGATGAACATCATGGTTATATCATATAGTTGTTTGTTATGGTTGAATGCAATGATATTAAGCAAGTCACATATAATCACGCTTCCGCAAAAGTCAGGGTGTGACAGAATTTGTGATGGTAATCAAGTTATGATTATTCGTCATAAACCTAGGCTAATATATCTAAAGTCCTAAGATACTTGTTATGATTCTAATGGGCAACTTGGGACCCATGAAACCACTTACTATAGTGTCATAAACAAGCTCCTAGACTTAAATAATAATCTCGTATACATACTTTTTACTACTTTAAATTCCTAATCCGAATCTTCTATTCCAAATTTGTTAACTTACGCACCTTCGTTTACTCTTGTAGGGTGACTTGGTGTTCCATCCTCAAACCTACAACTCTTCACGGGATTTCAAAGGAAGCTTTGCAAAACCGTGAGTACACTTGATCCATTTCCGCTTTACAGTTTTTGGGTGCAGTATGTTAACCTTATCAAATCACAACACATTATACTTTATGCAATGCACAAAAAATCCAAATACATGCATACTTACTTATTATACTTGATTCATATTCTTGGGGGATTCTTATGTGATACAATAGTCATTAACTTCGTACGCGCCTCCATTTAACATGTATAGCGCTATAGGAGTAACACACCACCCGTGAACGAGAGGTCATGTTAAATTTCATTCTTATTGCGTAAACAGGGGGTTGACTTGAATATTGCATGCCATTGATATGTTAATCTTGATAACTTAGGTTTCCATGTGGATTAGTTTTAAGCACTTTTTATACTTATGCTATATACTTAAACTTGTGTACTCGCCAATGCTTTTTGTGTTGAACTATACTTTTTAACATGTTGCAGGTTGATGATGTTGATTATGATGAAATCTAGTAGGGACGACACTAGAAACACATCTTTAAATTACTAGAATTGTTATCTTATTTTTGTTGAACTTGTCGTATTTTGTAATTTCTATGTTGTAATTTGAAATTTCCATGATGTACTTGACAATTATTATAATATGATATCGGTTTTGGATTAAACTATTGTCACATAATGTTATGAAGTCTTTGAGCAATCTCGTTCGTCTTACTCCGATGTTTCCGCCATCGGTTGGGGTGTGACAGATTGGTATCAGAGCCATAACTATAGGGAATTAGGTAGAATTGCCATGTTCGACCAAGTCCATAGTAGGTACCATATACTTGACCATTCTTGCTACTTATTTAAAATATTATTTCTTTCTATTTGCTTCTTTCTATTCCTTTTGTCTTAATACTTACAATATGTCTTTCCTAAGACATTTACACAATACACGTTGAAGACTTGAAGACACTCGTAATACAAACGAGACGATTTTACCAAAATAGGCGTGAAACCCATAATTTGGTAAATGACTCTCAATCCGCTTATGCTTTTTTTTAATGAAATTACGCCATCACGTTAGGAGTGAAAATCCACATCTTGATGGTAAATTTCTAATTCAAGTTCTAATGGACCCTCGTCAAAGTGTCGAAATTAAATTTTGACCCGACGAGTACCAACCACACTTAGCGTACGAAATCTTCAAGTTAGGGGTGAAACCCGCATCTTGTCAATTAGTCCCATTCCTCGATTTTCAATCTCGCTAAAGTTTTGATTTTCTAATCGATTAGGGACGTGTAGTAACTGGAAGGGTAAGATATCGTTAATCGCTTCTCGACGAGAGTATTTTACCTATAGACCAAAGCATGTTTCCCTAATTTGAAAGGACTTTCGATTCACTTTGGAATAGTCGATGTTTCTAAACCCGAAACAATCCAATGTTTTATTTGAGCCTCTCTTTTATGTTAATTCAATTTATATGTGATTTTATACTTGTTACCTCGTTCATTTCAAAACCAATACACGATTCGCACGTATCTCGCAATCAAAAACACTAATAATACTCATGAGCAAACTAAATTTATACTCTTTTTACGCATTCTTACGTGTTTATGCTTTGTGAATACTTGTTGAATTCATGCTAATCATGTGAACCATACGTGATACGTGATGCTTACATGCTTACACATACAAAACTTTATTTTGAATTATGATCAAGTCTTATCCTTTCCTTCTCTTTCGAACTTCTAGATGGCATCTCTAAGCTCATCCAAGAAGAAGTCGTGTTCGAAGAAGAACTCCAACGACACCGACTCCATCTCCAAGCAAGAGTTAGTGGGTTTTATCGCTGAACAAATGGCCGAGCAAATGGCCCGAGTTATACTCGACATCGTAAGCAAGATCCACCCCTTCACTGAACATGGTTCCGTCGACTCAAAGGTGGAAACACCTAAGGTGACGTTCCTGTTTAAGCAATTTATGGCCTGTAACCTCTCGAGTTCACTGGCAAAGATGGTACCACCGCCCTGCTGACATGGTTTGATGCTATCGAGCTTACTTTCCTCCAAAGTGGTCGTCCTGACAACCTGCGCATCCTGAACGCTACAGGGGTATTCCGCTCAAGAGCTCTCGAGTGGTGGACCTCTGAGCGTAATATGAGAGGAAACGATGCAGCCCACATCTTGCCCTAGGTTGAACTAAAGAAACTTATGAGGGATGAGTTCTGTCCTCCCCACGAACTTAGGAAACTGGAACATGAGTTCTGGAATCTTAAGCAAGTCGGGGATGGCAACGATGGTCTCACCTCTTGCTTCAAACAACTCACTATCCTTTGCCCTGGTCAAGTCGATTCTGTTGACAAGGCCATTACCAAGTACATCCACTGCCTTCCTACCTCTATCATGAACCTCGTGGAGTCCGCTTCTCCAAAGACTCTCGAGGATACCTTCCGTTTGGTTGCTCGCCTTAACAACAACTGCGTCATTCGTAAAAGTTACGAAAAGACTCCATCGAAGAGCGCACACCAAGCTACCACTGATACCACCACTGTTGAACCTTCAACCTCCCAACCAACCAATAAAAACAAAGGCAAGAAGCGGAAGGCTTCAAGCCAAAATTGTGCGGTCATCACTTCGCCAAACCCTCAGCCTATTCAAACAGTAGCTGCCGCCACCAACGAACCACAAAAATGAGCCTACACTGGGTCTCATCCCCAATGTAACACATGTTCTTATCATCACCCTACCAACGCACCATGTCGCAAATGCGTGACTTGTCATAGGTTTGGGCATTTTGCTGACCGATGCCGAAATGGTCCACCACCACAAGGCAATCAAAACCAAGCCATCGTAACCCAAAACCTTGCCCCCAATTAAGCTCAACCCCAAGTGAACAATGGTCGGGTGTGTTACAAGTGTGGTGATCGGAATCACCTTGCTAATGTTTGCCCTCAGCGCAACAACAACAACCAGCAGCAGCAACAGCAGCCTCAACATCAAGCTCGAGGTAGAGCCTTCGTTATCACCGCTGCTCAGGCGCAGAACGCTAATGACGTCATAACTGGTACGTTTCTTGTCAACCATGTTTATGCTTATTGTTTATTTGATATTGGCGCCGATAAGAGTTTTATATCTGTTGAATTCGAACCTATGCTTAAGTGTAAACGCTCTAAGTTGCCAAGATCATTCGCTGTCGAGGTCGCAAATGGTTAATCCGTCACTGTCGATTCTGTCCTTTCTAAGTGTTCTTTAAATCTCAACGATCACACGTTTCCAATTGATCTCATACCTATGCAAATGAGTAGTTTTAACGTCATAGTAGGTATGGACTGGCTTAGGCGAGTTCGTACTGAAGTTGTTTGTTCCGATAAGTTCATTCGTCTTCCTCTTCCCAATGGTGATTCTATACACGTCTATGGCGAGAAACCTTCTAAAGGTCTTAAGCTCATGTGGTGTACTCAAGTGAACAAGTGCTTGCGCAAGGGTACCTTCGCCTTTCTTGCCCACATTGTGGATAAGAGAGACAAGGGCCCAAGCATAAGTGAAGTTCCCGTTGTTCGTGATTTCCCCAATGTTTTTCCTGACGATATTCCTGGTCCGCCTCCTGCTCGTTCTGTTGATTTTCGAATCGATTTAGTGCCTGGCGCTACGCCGGTCGCCAAGTCTCCTTATCGTCTAGCACCCTCGGAGATGCAAGAGGTTTCGATCCAACTTCAAGAGTTTCTTGATAAAGGCTTTATACACCCTAGTACTTCTCCTTGGGGCACTCCCATTTTATTCGTCAAAAAGAAAGATGGATCGTTCCGAATGTGTATCGACTATCGTGAGCTCAACAAGCTTACTGTCAAAAACCAATATCCTCTTCCTCGTATTGACGATCTCTTCGATCAATTACAAGGCGCAACTTGCTTTTCTAAGATTGATCTCCGTTCTGGTTATCATCAACTTCTTTGATTGGACATAGTTGAGGTTATAGTATTACCTTATAAATACACATATAATTATATAAAACATGGCTGAATTTGTAATGGTAATCAAGTTATGATTATTCGTTATAAACCTAAGCTAATATATCTAAAGTCCAAAGATACTTGTTATGATTCTAATGGGCAATTTGGGACCCATGAAACCACTTACTATAGTGTCATAAACAAGCTCTTAGACTTAGATAATAATCTCATATACATACTTTTTACTACTTTAAATTTCTAGTCCGAATTTTCTATTCTAATTCCGTTAACTTACGCACCTTCGTTTACCCTTGTAGAGTGACTCGGTGTTCCATCCTCAAACCTACAACTCTTCACGGGATTTCAAAGGAAACTTTGCAAAACCGTGAGTACACTTGACCCATTTCTGCTTTACACTTTTTGGGTGCAATATGTTAACCTTATCAAATCTCAACACATTATATTTTATGTAATGCACAAAACAATCCAAATACATGCATACTTACTTGTTATACTTGATTCATATTCTTGGGTGATTCTTATGTGATACAATAGTTATTAACTTCGTACGAGCCTCCATTTAACATGTATAGCGCTATAGGAGTAACGCACCACCCGTGAACGAGAGGTCATGTTAAATTTCATTCTTATTGCATAAACAGAGGGTTGACTTGAATATTGCATGCCATTGATATGTTAATCTTGATAACTTAGGTTACCATGTGGATTCGTTTTAAACATTTTTTATACTTATGCTATATACTTAAACTTGTGTACTCGCCAATGCTTTTTGTGTTGAACTATACTTTTTAACATGTTGCAGGTTGATGATGTTGATTATGATGAAATCTAGTAGGGACGATATTAGAAACACATCTTTAAATTACTAGAATTGTTATCTTATTTTTGTTGAACTTGTCGTATTTTGTAATTTCTATGTTGTAATTTGAAATTTCCATGATGTACTTGACAATTATTATTATGAAATGAAATCGGTTTTGGATTAAACTATTGTCACATAATATTATGAAGTCTTTGAGCAATCTCGTTCGTCTCACTCCAATGTTTACACTATCGGTTGGAGTTTTACAAAACATCCCCTAAATCCCACCTTAAATTAGGCTTCTCTCCTCCTAAACCTCTCACAAAAAAGTAAAACCAAAGGGTTAAACCTACACATGAAACCATAATCTAAGGGGTAAACCTGCAACTCCCTTAACACATATCCCCCTTTTGTTTGCTCCCATCAACAAGCTCTCTCTCTCCTCTCTCTCCCTCTCCCTCTCTCCCTCTCTCCAAAATAATTTTATCTTCGTAATTCTCCGGATCATCAACGATCAAACTCGATTGAAACCCTAGAAAATGTTGTGTATTCATCTATCCAGATTCAATTAACTCTTCCAAATCTCAATTCCTCTCATCCCAAATCTCCTACAATCAAAACCCTAGCAATCCGGAGCCTTCAGATTTCAAATTCCCTAAACAAAAACATACAATCAACACAAAAAGCCTTAGATTTTGTGCATACGCATAACAACTGATGCTTTAGAGGAATGCGATTCGAGCTAGATGTATAATTTGTGCGATAATTAGCGTCCCGTTAGTGATTTCGAGATTGATCTAATGGAAACGAGTAGTTTGTGTTGTTAGATGATGTTAATTAGCGTAGGATTTTACGATTTTGATTAGGTTTTGTTGATGCAGAATTGGAGTGTATGTATACAAGCTTCGAAAGCAGTAGATTTACAACTAGGTTTTTTAATTTTTAATCTGGTAGAAGGTTAGGTTTTTGTTAGTTTTGCGAAATGAGCTTGGAGAACGAAGATGATACCTCGGTTATGGAGGCGTTCGAATCGGTTGATGAATCGGAAAAGTATTTACTGTGTTTTGATAGTTTTTATTGATTGAACAGTTCTCTTTTGGTGGTGTTAATTAGGGCTTAATATGTGTTGGATGTTTCAGGAAACCGAGAGTTTCGTATACTAGAGATTTTCTACTTTCATTGAGTGAGTTGGAAATTTGCAAAAAGCTTCCCAGTGGATTTGACCAATCGATTTTGAGGTAGAGTTTTTAGAATTTTATTATGTGAACTGTTTAAGTCATTGTTATTGTGTTGTATTGATATATTGGTTCACTAATAACAGGGAATTTGAAGAGAATAGTATACAGGATAGGCCAAGAGCTCATGGGAATTCCGCATTACAGGGTTTCCGTCGTAATGATTACAACAGCTCTTCACCGCCCACTAGGGGTGATTCAAGTAATTTTTCTCGTGGAGGTTACGGAAGATGGGACAATCGGTCTACTGGATGGAGTGATAAGGATGGGGATTCGCAGTCTGATACGCATCCAGGTTTGTTTTTTGAGTGAATAGCATGCTATAGTAGCATATAGTTGATAAGTTGTTATAAAGTTTGTGTTATTATCGTTTGGTTGTTTTATCCTTTCATTAATTTGCCATAAAGTAACCTGCAACTGGAGATGCTGAGTTGCAAATCCTTGTCATGTAGTGTCCAACCTACGGTTTCACTCATTGGGCTTCTCTTGTATTTAGGGGGTGTTTGGCTTAGCTTTTCAAACCTCCTTATGACTTTTTGGAAAAGTTAATAAGTCACAATGGAGTAACTTATTGACCTTTCTCCTCACATAACTCCCAAACCCAAACATCATTTAACTTTTCAAAAAGTCAATAAGTTATAAGTTGGCTAAAATAAGCACTCCTAAACACCCCCTTAATATAAGTTTTAACTCAATCAGGGTATAGTTTTCTAATTTTGCTAATAATATATTGGTTTTATAATGTTCTTATTTTCAAAATAGATTTTTTTATCCCTCCAATAGATGACTGAGCTTATGTTTAGAGCATGTTGTTTTAGGAAGTAGAAAGACAGCCAATTTACCTCTTTGCATGTATCCTATTCATCGACTGATGATGTATTGGAATAATAGTTATAATTTTCTCAGTTAAACTGCTTTTTCAATGTTTTCTGCTTTCTACCAGCTATTAACTGTTAAGCGAGAATTAAAAGCACGCTTGTGCTGATATGGGTATTGGGTAAAGTCGTAAACTAATAGCCATTTTAAGATAATTTCATGTCTGTAATCTTTGACCTAAGAAATAAGACTGTTCTAACATAACTAATATAGAAACAAGATTCTCCTAGTATGTTACACTGACAAGAAGAAACCAGTTTTGATTGATTGACTCATTGTTATATTGTATTAATACACGGTCTGTAGTATTGCAATAAAATAAAAATAAGTACATGAACAAAAAATGGCTATAGTTGTAATACAATTATGAACAATTGGTTCTTTGAGTTTAGGTCATATGATCATCGGTTGACGTCATAATATCATATTAATATATTATAAATATGGTAATATACTTGTGGTGTTAAAGCAGAAAACCTATACTGTACCATAAATATAATGCAAACAAGTATTCATTAATTGTATCGCATGTCAAACAGCGAAGCAGCATTTGTTACCATTATATATATGTGTGTATGTTTATGCATTTATATTAAATATAGTTTTTTTGGTTCAGATTCTGGAAGGTCTAATTATGGCAATCAATCTCGGCGACCATGGCAAAATTCCGAGCATGATGGACTTCTTGGTAGCGGTTCTTTTCCAAGACCTTCGGGATTTGCAGGTGGAACCTCTGCTCCAAAGGGCTCCACAAACGAACACCATCATCTCAATAGGAGTAACGAGGCATATCAGCCTCCTCGCCCTTTCAAGGTTTTAATTCTAAATTTGCTTTTGTTAACCTTGTTTGGATCAGTAAAATTTTCCTTGTAAATGAATCTCTGTCTGTGAATGTGTTAGCAGGTGGGAGTTTCGACCCATTTACTTACGAATGGGTTGATTTATGTTATGTTAAATCTCTAAAGGGTAAAATCACAAATTTATATAGAGTAAAATGCCATTTTCGTCCGTGAGGTTTGGCCAGTTTTGAGATTTTCGTCCAAAGGTTTGTTTTTTCGCATCTAGATCTTTGAAACCTTGCTATTTTCATCTGGTTCGTTAACTCCATCCATTTTTCTCCGTTAAGTCAGGGGTATTTCCGTCTTTTTTGTTAACTTAAAGGGCAATTCGGTCATACCCTTGAAAAAGACCAAATTGCCCTTTAAGTTAACAAAAAAGGCAGAAATACCCCTGTCTTAACGGAGAAAAATGGATGGAGTTACCGAGCCGGATGAAAATGGCAAGAATGCAAGATTTTAAACCTTTTGGACCCAGATGCGGAAATACAAACCTTTGGATGAAAGTCACAAAACTGGCCAAACCTCAGGGACGAAAATTACATTTACTCTTTAGCTTGTACGGGAACATGCCAAATGGATAATAAATCACCCAGTATAAAACTACTAGATTATATTATTCAAAAAACTAGATTATTATTGATATAATATGGTTTTTGTGATAATTTTTACACACTAGTTATTTATATAATTCTAAAAGATTTGGACATTTTATTTCAGCTTAGGGTTAACCTGACTTGTATGGAAAACTACTGGTTCCAATCTGAACGTGCTTTGACCTATTATACAACCTGCCTAATTTTCCACCACCAGTATGTGTTTGTATACTTATATGTAATTTACTGTAATGTTAGGCTGGTCCACCTTCTCGTCCAAACACTCACGACTCTTTCAATGACGAAACATTTGGTTCCATTGAGTCTACAAGTCAGGATAGAGCAGAAGAAGAAAGAAAGAGAAGAGGTAACACATTTGTATAAAACCCTAATTGTTTTCTGTTGTGGTTGACTGATTGATGATCTGCACAGTTGACTTATTCTTTAATCTCCTTTCAGCTTCTTTTGAGTTAATGAGGAAGGAACAGCAGAAAGTGCTACAAGAAAAGCAGAAAATGAATGCAAATAAGGTTAAAGGTGACGAATTTACCGATCTTGTTTTGGAAGAGGTTAAGGAAGAAGTGGTTTCAGAGGCTAGCGGTGAATTGAAAACTGCAGTTCAATCTGTTACAAAGGATGATTCTGGGAAATCATCTGTTTTGTTGCAGTCTTCCAAACCGCGCCCACTTGTACCACCTGGGTTTAAAAGTACAATTCTTGAAAAGAGTTCAACCACAAAACCGGTTTCTTCGATTGAAAAAGAGGTAAATATCTAACCTATACTATATTATAATGTATTTGGGAAGGGCATTTTAAGATACCCAAAAGTTAAAAGAATTTTTTTTTGAATTTAATGCTTTAGGTACAACCCTAAAATGAGGGTAAATTAGTCTTTCAAACACTAATTACATTTTAATCCTCTCATGAATTACACTTTAAACCTTTATTAAATTCTGGTTAATTAATTAGTGGTTAAATTTTATCCCCCTTATAAAAATCTAACTACCCCACGATTTTTAAATGGCTATAACTTTTTTGTACCTTAAATTTTTCTTTAAACAAAAATTACACCATAACAACGAGTATTTTATTCTCTTTAATTTGAGTATACATTGCTATAGTTTTTTTAATTAAAAAAATATATGTTACGTGATTAACAGTGTCTAGGGGTGAGCAATAACTGAATCATTAACCGGAACTGAATCGAAAACAGACAAAACCGAACCAAAATCAACCAAAAACTGAATTTTCCAAAAATCGGTTATTGTTTTTACCCTCGTTCAACCAAAATTAACCGAACCGAACCCTTCATATTTTCATATATTTCTAGCTTTTATACCTCTAGTTCATGTATTTCATATTTTATACCTCCGCTTCATGTATTTATACTTCCATCTCGTATATTCATACCTCAATTTCATATATTTTTAAACGAAGTTTTAGCCCAAGTTTGGTTTTAGCTATTAACCAAAATTAAACGAACCGAACCAAAAACTGTCAATCTAACTGAATAAACCGAGCTGATTAATCGAAAACCGATTGGTAATAAAATAGACTAACCGTTGATTTTGGTTGAGGATAATAACCGAACCGACCGAACCATGCACACCCTGACAATGTCTGTGTTTCCCGTCGCATCGCGCGAGCAATTTTTTAGTCTAAAGTTATGTATATTGTGTTTAAGTCTAAATAATGTGCTAGCTAATGCTGATTAATAGTATGTGGAGGTAGCAGTTTCAGCCCATTAATTTATGAGGGGGTCGATTTGGGTTATGTAAATAATATAGCTAAAAAAGGAAACGAATAAATTTTTTGGAAGTGTCAAAACGGGTCAAAAGTTTATTTTCATTACATAAATCTTCATAAATTGTTTTGTAAATTAGTTGTCATTGAAATATATATTTTATCATTCATATTTGACACCCCCCGTTATAAATTTCTTAATTAAGATTTAAGATGTGTTCTGGGTCCATCCAATCGAACCTGACCAAAATACCTGTTTTGAACCCTTACTCGATCGCCCATTTAGCTATTCTTATAGTATGTGTGTGTGTTAATGGATTTTGACCAAACGACTAGCAATGCCCGCAGAATGCTTTCTCTCGAGTTATGTACTTACCAATTAGCCGAATCTGTAAAACGAAGTGAACATTTATTTCCTGGAAAAGGTCAACTCAACTCATAAGGAATAAAGTTTATCATCCTATGATCTTTTAACCGACGTATTTCTTGTTCACACATTATACAGCAGAATCCAAAACCCGGAATCGAGGAGATTCATTTGCTTGCCAAGGGTAACTACACTCAAAACGGGACTCTAGATAACCAGATGAACACACCAGCTGATCATCATTTGCACAGAAACTCTGGTTTTTCAGACGCTGTCGATGGTGAAGTTTTTGAACTCGTGACAAATAATAAAATTATCAGCAACTCCAGTCAGGAAAGTTCAACCTCCCTCTTAGGGAAATTTTTCGGCAGTGGTCCAACAATTAAAGATGCTGGCCCCACAGGTTTTCTTGAGGTACACTTCTATAAAATAAGAATATGTTTTATATTTGAGTAAAATGCCATTTCCGTCCTTGAGGTTTTTGCCAGTTTTGCGACTTTCGTTCAAAGGTTTGTTTTTCCGCATCTGGATCCGAAAGGTTTGAAATCTTGCCATTTTCATCCGGCTCGTTAATTCCATCCATTTTTCTCGGTTAAGTAAAGGGTATATCCGTCTTTTTTGTAAACTTAAAGGAATTCGGTCCTTTTCACTTTATGTAAAAAGACCGAATACCCCTAAAAAGACCAAATTGCCCTTAAAGTTAACAAAAAAGACGAAAATACCCTTGATTTAATGGAGAAAAATGGATGGAGTTAACAAGCCGGATGGAAATGACAAGATTTCAAACCTTTTGGATCCAGATGCGGAAAAACAAACCTTTGGACGAAAGTCGCAAAACTGGCCAAACCATAGGGACGGAAATGGTATTTTACTCTTTATATTTCGTGAAATAAAACTGTCAATATGTTTTAAGGCAATGATTTTTTTTGTCCTGCAGCAGAAGAGTAAACCAGACGACCCTTTTAGTCAACTCAATGTCCAATCATCTAAATTTGCTCAGTGGTTTAATGAAGACGGTATGTTAATCTTCACAGCTAATAGTTTGCATTTATATTCCCTTATCCTCTTATGTGTGACACATCATATATTATCTTAAATTTTTATATAATGCAGAAAAGAAAGTGGTGGATGACCTCTCATCTAGCAGACCGAATGACTTGCTTTCACTGATCGGCGGTGGTGACAAAGCTATCTCTCAAGTTCCGAATATCATATCTGCTGATCCCGTTGCACCGGAATTACCATACAAGGGATTTGGAATTACCGAAACGCACTCAAGCTCGAAACATTTGTTCAACAATTTCAGGCAGGAGTCTGCAGTTGCACCACCTCCAGTTGCTGCAGTCCTTACATGTGAAGACCTTGAACAGACTATAATGTCAGAATACAGTGAAAAAAGTTCAAATTCGCAGCCACCCGGTTGGAGTGTTTCCAGCCAAGAAAATGCGGATGCTATACCAGTTAATAATCATGCAACTCATCACTTGCTTTCGTTGTTACAAAAAGGAACCGCTATCGATGATGGACCAAATACAAACATCAGGCCCATTGAGGCCCATCCTAGTTCTGAAAAGCCAAAAGATGGTCATGGTAATAATCAGGAAGCTGCTACTGCGGGTGCTGGTCAGAATCTGTCGCTCGAAGCCCTTTTTGGGACTGCTTTCATGAAAGAGCTGCAGTCAGCTCAAGCACCCGTTTCTGCACAGAGGGCCCCACAGCCTCATGAATCATCTGCATCTAATGTTGATGGAATGGGACCCACCATGACAAATTATGAAAGCAACAAACAGCCTGTCAAGTCAGATGAACCTGAAAACTGGTTAAACTTTGATGGTCAACGGGTGGGTGTTGACTCGTCCCGTAAACAAGTCATTGGCACAGGTGAAATTCAGCTTCCTGAAGAGGAGAGCTTGATTATAGGTGGCGATCCGGCAAATACCCGTAATCCGAATATAGGGAAAATGTTACCAGCTGAAGTGGCGTTTGATATATCGGAGAAACTTGCAATTCTTAATTCTGGTAATCGTATTGTTCGTGGGCCGTATGACATGTTGGAGCCTGAAAGACAATTTAACAATCATACTCGTAGACCAATGTTTCATCCATTAGATCCAAACCCAAATCCAAACCCGCAACATTTGAATTCCCAGATGAGATTTCCCGAGCATCTCATGCAACGTGACACTCATCTTAATCAACAATTTCCCGGAAGCATGCCGGTTCCTTTTCATCACCCTGATGCTAGGGTTACAGGGTTTGACATTCCCGTTAATGTTCATCCTCAAATGTTGCCACAAATGAGGATGCAAGGCAACATTCCACCACCTCACATGCTGCGTGATCTTCAGAGACCTCATGCATCCAATGTTATGCCGGATCATGGATTCCCGTTTCCTAATCAGCAGACCAGCATTGGTGGACTCGGTTTGCCGTTATCTGGTAATATATTCATGCTTTTATTCACGGTGTTTGTAATTGTGTTTTGAAATTGTAGGGGTGTTAAATGGGTTGTGTTGACATGAACACGCCTTGTTTGACCCAAAAGTTTGTTCTATCAATGCTCTAAAGTTACAAATTCACAATTAAAAAACCAGTCGAAAATTTTAGAGTAAAATGCCACTTCGTCCCTGAGGTTTGGCCATTTTTGCGATTTTCGTCCAAAGGTTTGTTTTTCCGCATCTGGATCCAAAAGGTTTGTAATCTTGTCATTTTCATCCGGCTCGTTAACTCCATCCACTTTTCTCCGTTAAGTCAATGGTATTTTCGTTATTTTTTTAACTTAAAGGGGGCAATTTGGTCTATTTCACTATATGTACAAGCATTTAACATAATGTACAAGCGAGTCCTTAAGTGATCAAGACCGAATTGCTCTTTAAGTTAACAAACAAGACGAAAATACCCGACTTAACGGAGAAAAATGGATGGAGTTAATGAGCCGGATGAAAATGACAAGATTTCAAACCTTTTGGATCCAGATGCGGAAAAACAAACCTTTGGACGAAAGTCGCAAAACTGGCCAAACCTCATGGACGAAAATGACATTTTACTCAAAATTTTATTTCATTTCTCTTTTCATCACATTTTCTACTCTGTTCAATTAGTTTTTATTTTATGAGATGCTTCTTTTGGTACGCTAATACTGCATGTGGGTCCCAGTTGCTGATGGTAGCAGTGGAAGCAACCATCCGGAAGCATTACAGAGGATGATGGAGATGGAACGGTGGGCTCAGCAGTCGAAGCAGGTACGTCCGGTCAACACAGGACATAACCAACAAGGGGTGTATGGGCACGGGCCTGAGCTGGATATGGGCTTCCGTTACAGATAGATATGGTAAGGATATAAATGATAGTTGTGGTGTGGTGTACATGGGATGTTGTTTGCTACCTGAAATCCACATTTGTAGCGAGCCACCGAGGTTAGCGTGTTGGTTACCAAAACCGTAAGAAAACAGAGATGTGGAAGTTGTTTTCGTCATGATTTTTGTTCAGATTGTTGGACAAAGTATTCTAGTTAAAGTTTCGTCTTCTTTGATACCATTTGCTGAGATTCTGAATGTAGATTCGTGATGTTTTATGTTGTAATGCATATCTACTTACAGGTTAGTTTTGTTTAATGGTGGGTTAACATGCCCTGTTTAATTAATGGGTCAACCTGAAAACGACCTGTTACAGGTTGATCTAGACACAACCAATTTCATATACGGGTTGACTTGCTAACCTGTTTAAGGGTGTTCTTTATTATTTTTTTTTAATTTTACTAATTTGTTTTTCAACTTTACTATTTTGATTTTAAATGGGTTTTATTTGAAAAGTGTCGACAATTTTCATACTTTGAAACTTTTCTATTTAGAGGCAACCCAGATGAGAGGTACTATGCTTCGGGTGTGTGATCAATGTACATGAGGTATGCATCTAGGGCTGTAAACGAACCGAATGAACACGGGCAAGTCTAAACGGTTCATGAACACTTACCGAACAAGATTTTTTGTTCGTGTTCATTCATTATGGATGCGAACATGCTAGAAATGGATGTCGAAAGGAGCAACACTAGACTTGAACTCTTAATAGTGGAACGAAGATCGATGTATTCATCGATGTGAATATGAGGAAGTAAATATGTGTGACAACTGGCACGAAACCGGTAATTTCGTACACTTTAATTGTTATTTAATGACTGCAATTATGTGCTTAAATGTCAACATTGACTGATTACATGATAAACAAGTGAATTCATGCACGTTGTATACTACAAAATATTGCTTTATGCATAAACGAGAGCGTTGCGTCAGAAATACTAGTAAACTCACCGGTAAGACATGCTGTGTCAGCAGAACTGCAGAAAGCAGTCATACATTAAAAATTGGAGCCTAGGTGTAGGTCCAACGACAAGAATGTATTAAAACCCAAGAGTACATACAAGGGTTTAATATATAGACATTACGAAAGCAAAATAAGCGCTAAAAAGCACCCGAAACGCACTTTAAGTGCAGAATTTTATATAAATCAGCTATAATCAGCATTATGGCACTGAAATATTATGCAGAAATTACGTTTTATTATCCAAAATACTTCCCTAAGTGTCGGGAACTGAAAAGGGTACAAAAAGGTACTTAAAAGACACTAAAAAGTATGATTTAACACTTTAACGAACCAGTGTCTAACCGAACAACCGGATAATACCCGGAACACCAAAATAATGCTAGAAGCATTATTTTTATTTTTCTGAGCTAGTTAGGGTCCCCGAACACCCTAACGCATCATATAATGTCAAATATACATAAACACTAACTAGTATACTTAGATTCCTAACTAAACACTTCACTTATCATCAAAACCCAACTAGATACACCCCCCCCCCCCACTTGGGACGGTTACCAACATGGCCCCTCACCAAGATTTTCTTGATTTAATTTGATTATTATATAGGATCATGTTGGAAGATTGAGAACATAATGTACATAGGGTAAAGAAGTGTTGGAAAAACTAATATAAGTAACCATAGGATCACCATTTTCTTACTTCAAACACCATCACCTCCTTCCCTTCTCCTTTGATCTCGGCTCAACCCACCCACAACACACCCACCATTTTCATCCATTAATCCTCCATTCCAAGATCACTTAAAGGTGCAAGAAGGTGCCTAACGAGGTGTAGAGCTTGTGGAAGTTGAAGGACCTCTACCGTTTGCTTTTACCCACTCGATTTTCATCATTTTTCTTCCCTAGCCTTGTGCTAGTAGTAAGTGCTTTAAATCTTCATCTTGTTCTTGTTTTTGGTGGTTAATAGATGATAGAATGATTAAATGATGAAAACTCTAATGAACATAAACTAAGTCTTGAACATAAGTGATTAATGGTGGATAAAGAGTAGATATGTGTGTAAATCATGTGAATATTGTCTAGTTGTGATTATTTGATTTTGTTTGTTACTAAAAGTGGGATGGATCATCATCTAGACATACTAGATCATGTTCAAGAACATGAACTAGTAGTATGTTAGTATTAGAAATGTGAAAGATGATAAAACCATCCACCATGAACTTGAAACTTGAATAAAAGTAATTTTTCTTGTAAAATGAAGTTGTAAACTTGTGGATCTAAAGACCTACAAGTGGTTTTTCGGAAGAACCAAGCAAAAATATTAGTTTTGTTAAAACCCGGATCTTATCCGAACTAAAAGCATTTTTAGTAAATAAACAAGTGTGTAAACACTTGTGTAACAAGGAAGTTCAACAAAGAAATATTTTTGTGAATCTTGACTAGAAGTTGTGAAACTTCATATTCTTTAAAAATAAAGTTTTTAAGAAACCAAAATTATTTTTAAAGATAACAAGACCTACTAAATATGTTAGTAACTTACTACATATTTTTACAAACTTTCAAGTTCATAAGTTTGTGATATATGCTTGTTTTGACAAGTTTGGAAAATAAAGATGATGTTGTTGATATTGTTGTTGATTTTAAAAGAAAGTAAATACATGTTTTAAAAACATGGGAAACCTCCATTTTTATGGGAAACTCTGTCAAAATTTTTATAAATTTTGACACTTAGAAAAATATAAGTTTTTGAGAAACTTATTCCCTAAAAATGTATCTAGAAATATTACCAAGGTTTCCCTAATTTTTGGTGATAAGAAATGATGATTTCTTCAAGATTAAAAATTCATGTTAAGTATGTATATTTTTGAGAGAAAAATATATATTATTTGATCACCAACTTTTGTGCTAAGTGTACAGAGTATGTGTTATACGTGCTAGTGTATTAAGACTTAAAAATACACTAAATACTCATGAGAAGTATAAACACAAAATACACATACAACATACAAGATACATAATTCGGGTGCAAAGTGCAAAACACGAGATACTTATATTAATTTTTGAGAAAATAATATAAGTAAGATACTTAGTTAAAAATATAAAATATTTTTTACACAACAAAACATATACAAAAGATAGTGACTGTACTTGTGCGACACAAGTCTAGTGACTAACGTTAAGAAAACGCGTATAGGTCACGACGTTAATTAAGCAAATCCGGTGAAGTTTACGACGTAAGGAACGCAAAGTTGTGAGTTCATGCTCCCCCTTTTCTTTAACTGTTTTCAGTTTTTATAACTTCGGTGGTGAAATACATGTACAAATATTATTATGTTTACAAATGGTATGATAACAAGAAGCACACTTGGTGAGAACGAGTACCAAGTGTGACGAGATATGAGAATATAAGAAGCACACTTGGTGAGAACGAGTATCAAGTGTGACGAGATATAGGAATATAAGAAGCGCACTTGGTGAGGACGAGTACCAAGTATGATGCGTTATGAGAAATGATACGAGAAATCGTGTCACGAATAGGGTACATAAGCACCATTAATCAACAACATACCTAGACCGCAGAACAAAATGTTAGATCTAACGGGTGCCGGGCAGCAACACTCTCGGTGAGGGCGAGTATCGAGTAGTGCTTTTGTGTCTCAGAATATGCCAACTAAAACTTGATTTAAAATGCCTAAGGTTTGGTGACTTCCTATGTCGTGTCACATGTTAATGGCCTTGCAACCCATTAACAATCCTGATACTTACAGGAATACTTTATTTACATAAAATTCATACCATACTAAAACTTGATTAATACTTGAAGTACGTGGGGTACTCAAGAAAACTTGAATTATACTTGAGTACGTGGGGTACTCAAGAAAACGGGAATTATACTTGAGTACGTGGGGTACTCAAGAAAAACTTGAATTATACTTGAGTACGTGGGGTACTCAAGAAAACAGGAATTATACTTGAGTACGTGGGGTACTCAAGAAAAACTTGAATTATACATGAGTACGTGGTGTACACATGAAACTTGATTTATATATGGAAACTTGATTTATACACAAACTATGTTTTCATACAAGGTATACAAACGTGAAATACAAAAACTGCATGAATTCACACCAACATTATGTTGACGTTTTTCCAAAACTCACATGTATTTCAGGTAACTAGGATGGATGTGCGCGTGGTCTTACTCATGCTCGTGGATGTCGCTTTGTTTATCGTTAAATAAAGTTGCGACTTTTAAGACATTATGCTATCTCGTGTTGTAAACACTTGACATATGTTTTCAGTAATGTAATGTTTGAAGTTATTTTTGAGCATGTAGTATGTTTACCTTTCGTATGCAATGAGAACCTTTCATGATCACACCTCGTGCTTCCGCCGCAGAAAGGGGTGTGACAGATTGGTATCAGAGCTGCGATTGTAGTGAACCAGGATTCCTTCTTGAGTCTAGTCTACAATCTCTAGGATCCTTTCACGAAAACAAATTTTCAAAGAGTTTTCAATGCATAAAACGTCCCGCGACATCCACTACCTGAAACTGCATACATGAGTCTAGAAAAGACACTACGAGGCTTAGGGTGCACCGAAGTAGCACTTGTCTTTAACTGAGAAATTACTTGCAATTATGTGTGATAATTAGCATATACTAGTAGTAGAATGTCACAAGTATACGTGACTTTACCTGAAAGCGATGGCCCATCTGAAGGAAGAGATACGAGGATGAAACGAACTGTGAGGACTGTGCAAGGAGTTACGTAATTATGGATGCATACATAATTATGGAATTCAGTGCACAGAAACCACAGCAAGTCTTGTCACGTATAGATTCCCTCAGTACAAGCCTACTAAGTACTCTGCTAGAGTAATAATTGTTTGATGTCACTTATGTGGTATATACCTGTGAATATATATGCTACTACTGTTTAGTGTGACGATATTAAACAAATGTTTAACCCTGTTGTGTTATGTTCTGTCAGAACATGGCACCCAGGAGAGCCGTGAACGCTCGTGACCAACCTCCTCCTCCCCCACTGCCAAGAACTGCTGAAGAGCTGAACGCTCTACTGGAAGAAAGGATCTCCGCTGCTATCGCCCAATACGAGGCAAACCGAACTCAAGACAGTGGAGGACCAAGCAACGCTACGCGTAATGGGAATGGAGATTCGTCTGGAGGCAATGCAGCTCAAGGCTGCACTTTCAAGCAGTTCCTCGACTACAAACCGATGAACTATGACGGCACAGGAGGTGCAGTAGCCTTTGTACGCTGGACGAAGAAGACTGAAGCTACTATCCGCATGAGCAAGTGTACCGCGGATCAGCAAGTCACTTTTGCTACTGGGCTGTTTGTCAATGAAGCTCTGACTTGGTGGAACTTGCAAGCCCAAACCTTGGGCGATGATGCCGCTTATGGCCTAACTTGGGAGGAACTGAAGGAAAGAATGAGAGAAAAGTATTGCTCTCGCGCCGAACTCCAAAGGCTGGAAACGGAGTTCTGGAACTTGACTATGGAAGGTGCTGACATTAATGGTTATACTCGAAGGTTCCACGATCTGTCTAGAGTGCTTCCCTACATGGTGACTCCCGAATTCAAGCGCGTTGAACGCTACATTTGGGGACTGGCCCCAGAGTTTCGCGGCATGGTAACTTCAGCCAAACCTCAAACAATCACCGAGGCTGTAACTCTGGCTGTCAGCCTGACTGAAGACTGTGTTCGTATGAAGAAGTTATCACTGAACCCAACAGATAAGACCGAGACACATGCTGAGTCGTCCGGTGACAAGAAGAGAAAGCATTCGAATCTAAATCAAGCAACTCGTAACAACAAAGGTTTCAACAACAAGAAGCATGACGCTAACCCGTCTCAGGAGGCGAAGACCCTTGCAACCAAAGCATACCAAGGCTCCATGCCTAAATGCCAAAAATGTAAGTATCATCATGAAGGAGCTTGTCGCATTCCAAGGTGCGACAAATGTGGTAGATTGGGTCATCAAACAGAAGACTGTTGGGGAAAAGGAAAGAACCTGAATGGAAATGGTGCTGTTAACAAGAATGGTAACGGTAAAGGGCGGAACCAAGGATGCTTCAGATGTGGAAGCAATGATCATTTCATGAAGGACTGCCCAGAGGGAAACAATGCTCAGGCTCGAACATTTGTGATTGGAGCAAAGAACGCACGCGAGGACCCTAATGTGGTCACCGGTACGTTCCTCATTAACAATCACTTTGCATCAATATTATTTGACACTGGCGCTGATTATAGCTTCATGTCTGTGGAATTTAAACGCATGCTTGGAATAGAATCTAGTAGATTAGAAATTCCTTATTCCATAGAACTAGCCAATGGTAAACTTGTTGAATCGGCCGAAGTCGTTAGAGGCTGCTCATTAGAACTTGGTGAACGGAATTTCAGCATCGACCTCTTACCTATTCAACTGGGTAGCTTCGATGTAGTAGTCGGCATGGATTGGTTGTCCAAGAACAAAGCTGAAGTTATTTGTCACGAGAAAATCATTCGCATCCCTTTGGCGAATGATGAAACTCTCATCGTGCATGGAGAAAAACGAGACGCACCTCTTCGGATCATCAGTTGCATGAAGGCACAGAAGTGCTTAAGGAAAGGATGTGTTGCCTTCCTAGCACACGTTGTAGACAAGAAGGTTGAGGAGCCGAAACTCGAAGACATTCCTGTGGTGAAGGAATTTCCTGATGTTTTTCCCGAAGATCTGCCAGGATTACCTCCGCAACGACAAGTCGAATTCCGTATAGACTTGGTGCCAGGAGCCGCTCCTGTAGCCAAGGCGCCCTATCGACTTGCGCCATCCGAAATGGAAGAATTGTCTACACAACTCTAGGAGTTGTTGGATAAAGGATTCATAAGGCCAAGCTTCTCGCCCTGGGGAGCTCCGGTATTGTTCGTGAAGAAAAAGGATGGAGCTCTGCGGATGTGTATCGATTACAGGGAAGTGAACAAGCTCACTATCAAGAATCGGTACCCGCTACCGAGGATTGATTACTTATTTGATCAACTGCAAGGATCAAGCTACTATTCCAAGATCGACCTTCGATCTGGATACCTGACGGGTGGTCCGTAGGACAACCCTTAAGTGCTTTAAATAGAATAAAATTCCATACTTTGCCCGGTTAATTGCTCGAACTTGGTAACCACTCTATGTTTGATTATGCAGGTGTTATTGTACTCAAAATAAGGGTTTTAGGAGGCATGAATGGATGCTTGAAGTTGAGGAATCAAAGTGTTGAAGAAATTGAGTGCTGATAAAGAAACAAGAAGAATCATCATGCTCAGCACCGTAACCTACGGCTCCCAGCCGTAGGTTACGGCCCACATAGTTGATCAAAAGTGTAGCCGTAAAACAGGAGGCTGTTGGCGTATGGATTCACTGCCAGCCGTAAGCTACGGCTGGGAGCCGTAGCTTACGGCTCCTATTTGATGTGTGCCATTTCACTGCCAGCCGTAAGCTACGGCTGGGGGCCGTAGCTTACGGCTCTGACTGAAGCCATTATGTAACTTCCATATTAATTACGGTTTTGAAGGGGTTTTATGGGGGCTTTTCATTGGTTTTCAGTTATCAATCATTAGACACGAATTTTGGGGGCTTGTTGGTGACTTGGGAGCTTGAAGAACAACTTGTTAATCTTTAGTTTTATGTGTGTGATTGCCTTGAACATCAAAACTATTTTGCTACAATGTTTGTCCAAGCCATGAGTGGCTAGTTTTCTTATGGTCATCCTAGGTTGGAGGTTTGTATGAGACAATTGTGTTTTGGATTCCATATTTCTAGAATGGTAAACTTTATCTATGTTTTGTTTATCATGGTGTGTGATTACTTATTTGTAAATTGTTGATTCTTATGATATTCTAGTTTGAAACCATACGTTCTTGGTGCCGTTGGCGATCGAGATATCATGGGTATAATTAGGATTGGGTAAGGGTTGATTGGTCATCGGGTAACAACCTCACGTTCTCGGAATCTGAGTACTTAGTTCCCTTTTATCACAATAAGTAATTACACGCGAACTATGTCTATGTAGTTCTTTCTAGTGGATGATAGCACAATTGTTGAAGCAAACCGAAAACGTAGGATGGTCATTTGTTCCTAAATTGTTTACAAAACCAATTTTCAATTTGCAATTTAATTAGTAATCTTAGTTTTAAAAAGCAAACAAACAATCCAACTCTTTAAATTTACTTTTTATTGCAATTAGTTTAATCTTAGTTAACTTAGATACACTTCTAAATAACACACATTCCACAAACTCCCTGTGTTCGATACCCTATTACCGCTATCTATATAGTTGTTTTTGGGATTAAATTTGATTGTGACCACGACATCACGTCAAATTTTGGCGCCGCTGCCGGGGAGTAGTGCGCAACGTGTGTTATTTTATTTCTTTTTAAGTTTGTTATTTTTCTGGTTTACGCTGGGTGTGTTAGTGTGCAGGTATTGACAGGTGCATGCGTACTAGGAGCTCTCACAAGCTATCACCTTTGGCATTTGATCCGGAAATTGAGCGAACGTTAAGAGGAAACAGAATTTTGCTAAGAGAGAATAGAATCAGTGGTTCACCAACAACACCAACTACACCAATCACACCAATTCGATACATGGATCCACCACAACCACCACCTACTACGGGTGAACCTACTTCACCATTCATACCAACATCCACTCAACCTTCACCAAATATCACCATGCCCGGTTCTACTACCGCATTTACTTCACCATTTGATATCCCAACACCCAACACTACATTACCTACCAATACTCAAACTGAACCTACCATTACCTTTAGCCCTGCTTCTACAATTCCACCACTTACCCATTTCTTTCCAGCTTCAGGTCAATCATCATCCAACTATACATTACCACAAGGCTCAACTGTTGTTCATGCTACTTCATCATTTGGAGTACCGAACCAGTCCGGTTTTCAATACTCATCTATTCCATTTGGGCCATCATCGGGGGGTATAGGAGGAGATGGATATGAAGAAGGATATGAAGATTTCGAGGGTTATGAGGAAGAGGGTTATGCTTATATGGGTAGTGGAGATCAAGGGGAGTTGACTTATATACCTGGTCAAACGCAAAGAATGTCAAGTGTTGGTGGGATTCCACAACAACAACTCGTACCACAACACATTAGACCAAGACCACAAGGGCCACCAATGCAACGCCCTATCCCTTTGCAACACATTCGGCCACAAAACGTACAACATCAATTCCAAAGGCCGATTCAATACCCACCGATGCCCCAACAACAATTTCAACAACCAATTGCACCACAAGGGCCTATACCAAGACCAATGGGTCCTATTCGTCCAAGGGGTCGATTGGGTGTTCCAAGAAGGCATCTTAGGGAACAAGCAAGGGGAATAGAGGCACATTTCAGGCCAATCATTACTCAAAATCCTTCACCGGTAGTTATCCCTCACAACAACCAAGGGAGAACTTTTGAAGTAAGAACAAATTCGTTGCAAAGTTTACCGAAGTACAAAGGGCTAGCAACGGAGGAGCCGTATTTCCATTTAGAGGCCTATGACTCAATTTGCAACACTTTTGGGAGTCAAGGTTTTTCGGCCGATGATGTCAAGTTGGTCTTATTTCAGTTCTCTTTGGAGGATAAGGCAAAGAAGTGGTTTTACACTTTGCCTTCAGCATCTATTTACACATGGGGAGAGATGCAACAAACTTTCCTCGATGAATTTTATACCGCCCAAAAGACAAACGATGCTAGAAAGGGATTGAGAAGCTTCCAACAATAACATGGTGAGATGTTCCATGAGGCATTCGAGCGTTTCAATATGATGATTAAAAATTGCCCTCACCATGGAATTGAATTGTGGGAGTTGATGAATGCCTTTCACGAGGGGTTGAGTGCCGAAGATGCACGTGACTTGATGTCTATTACCGGTGGGACGTTTGGAACAAATTATGAGAATGATGATTGGGAGTTCTTGGAAAGCATGGCAACTACATCGAAAAGGAAGGCTCAAGCATCGAGGAGAGCCCGACCGGCCATTGCCCGACCTCAAGTGCACGCCATAGATGACGGTAATGTTCAAACTCCTAATCAAATTTATGATGTTTGTGCTTTATGCAATGAAATAGGTCATGCGGCTGAAAATTGCCAAGGGATGGTGGAAGGGCAATATGAAGAGGTGCATGCAGTTCAAGGTCAAGGTCAAGGAGGGGGTGGTAGAAATTACAACAATATGAATTCTAACACTTACCACCCCGGGTTGAGGAACCATCCGAATTTTCGTTATGGGAACCCTTCGAATCAATCAAACCCGAATTTTCAAGGTAACCAAGGAAACTACGGTTCGCGCCAACCTTACAACAATCAAGGTGGATATAGAAGTGGGAACAACCAAGGGGTACCAAAGGCAAACGGGTCAAGAACAAAGGGGGTCTTCGGGTGGAAACGAAATGATGGATATGTTGAAGAGCATGCAAGCGGAGATGCAAAGGAGAAACCAACTGGATGATGCTCGTATTCAAAAAGATGAGGCCCGAGATAAGGCAATTCAAACTTTGACCACCCAAATGGGTCAAATTGCAACTGAAGTGTCAGAATTGAAGAAAAATAAAGGTCAATTACCAAGCGACACTAAGGTAAACCCATCTCATGGTACTTCAAGAGGTAATAATGTTAACATTCACCATGTAAGTGTTTTGAGAAGTGGGAAAGAGTATAAAACCAATCCTTCACCGGATTTGGTTGATGGGGTGGTTGAAGATATCACGGGTCAAGATAGTGAGGAAGAAAATGAACCACCTATTGTTTCTTCTAAAAAACCCAATTTTGAAAAACCCGAGGTTAGTAAAGAAAAAGAAAAGATAAATGAGGGTGAGGGATCTAGTGAAGTACCATTTCCCTCGGCTTTATTGGATCCGGGTAGAAAAAAATTTATTTCAAAACGGGGTCCTCAAAAAGAGGAAATGTGGGAGGTTTTTAAACAGGTTAAAATCAATCTTCCTTTGCTTGAAGCTATTAAACAGGTACCCGCTTACGCGAAGTTTTTAAAAGAATTGTGTACCCAAAAGAGGCAACAAAAAGTGCCTAAATTGGTTGATTTGAAGGAGCGGGTAAGCGCGGTTTTGAAAGGAGATCTTCCTCCTAAGCTACAAGATCCGGGAACGCCTTTTATAAATATTCAAGTTGGAAATTTTCAAACTGCAAGGGCGTTATTGGATCTTGGAGCCGGAGTAAGTATCTTACCGGGGGGGTTATACGACCAATATGATTTTGGTCCATTGAAACGGGTTGAGACAACGGTGGTGTTAGCCGATTTGTCTCATAAACT
Organism: Helianthus tuberosus; assembly: GCA_030545235.1. Taxonomy (NCBI): domain Eukaryota; kingdom Viridiplantae; phylum Streptophyta; class Magnoliopsida; order Asterales; family Asteraceae; genus Helianthus; species Helianthus tuberosus. Next base: position 166,094,752 of record CM060447.1, read on the forward strand.
TCCTCGGGGTATTGTACGGGATGTGATAGTTAAGGTTGATGAGTTTTACTATCCCGTGGACTTTCTTGTGCTAGACTACTCATCCGCGGACCCAATACAACAACAAAATATTATTTTGGGTCGGCCATTTTTAAACACCGCACATGCCGTTATTGATTGTCGATATGGTACGGTCGACATGACATTCGGTAATAGAAAGATGAGATTGAACGTTTTTACTAATGGTACTAATGTTTATGATGAGTGTTTTGTAGCAAACTTCATAGATGAATATGACCCAAAGGAGTTCGAGGAAGAGATTTTGGGTTCTTGTGTTCGTGGTGTGTCTTTGCAGGTGCACGCATGTGATTTGGAAGAGGAAGAGAAAGAGCAAGAGGCTTTTGCGGTAAAGGAAGGAAGACCGCCATGGACCCACCAAACGGATACTCTACCGGTGGAGATTGATTCGGGTACAAAGCCTTCCTTGGAATGTCCACCAAATGTGGAATTGAAAGAGCTACCAAAGCACCTAAAATATGTATTTTTGGGGGAGAATGACACTTTACCGGTGATCATTGCTTCCAATTTGGAGGTAGCTCAAGAGGAGGAGTTGATACGGGTGTTGAAGGCTCACAAGGCGGCAATCGGGTGGACAATAGCCGACCTAAAGGGTATTAGTCCTTCCATCGTAATGCATAAAATTATTACAAGTGAGGATGCAAAGCCGACCCGTGAAACACAAAGAAGGTTAAACCCAAATCTGAGAGAGGTGGTCAAGAAAGAAGTTATCAAGTGGTTGGATGCGGGGATTATTTATCCCATTTCGGACAGTGCGTGGGTAAGTCCGACTCAGGTAGTGCCTAAAAAATCAGGCATTCAGGTAATTAAAGATGAGCAAGGTGAGCAAATCGCCACCCGCCCGGTAACCGGGTGGCGAGTTTGTATTGATTATAGGAAATTAAACGCAGCTACCTCCAAAGACCATTTCCCGTTACCCTTCATTGACCAAATCATTGAAAAACTTTCTGGTCAAAAATACTATTGTTTTTTGGATGGGTATTCGGGATATAACCAAATTGCTATTCACCCAGACGACCAACACAAAACCACGTTTACATGTCCATATGGTACATTTGCTTTTCGGCGAATGCCATTTGGACTATGTAACGCCCCCGCCACATTCCAAAGATGTATGATGAGTATATTTTCGGACATGGTGGGGGATTCTCTTGAAGTGTTTATGGATGATTTTTCCATTTTTGGGCCAAGTTTTGACTCTTGTCTTAATGAGTTAGAAAGAGTTTTGAAAAGGTGTGTGGAGACAAACTTGGTCTTAAGTTGGGAAAAGAGCCATTTTATGGTTCAAGAGGGTATTGTGTTGGGGCATGTGATTTCGGATCGGGGAATGGAGGTAGACAAAGCAAAAATTCGGGTAATTTCATCTCTACCCCCACCAAAGAATGTTAAGGGGGTGAGATCATTTTTGGGACATGCGGGGTTTTATAGAAGGTTTATTAAAGGCTTTAGTGTAATTACAAAACCTTTATGTAACTTATTATTAAAAGATGTTCCCTTTGATTTTACTGACGAATGTTTGCAAGCGTTTCATGTGTTGAAGGAACAGTTGGTGAAGGCTCCTATTTTGCAACCACCGGATTGGTCGAAGCCGTTTGAAATTATGTGTGATGCTAGTGATACGACCATTGGAGCGGTTTTGGGCCAAAGAGTTGATAAGAAACCGGTGGTGATCTACTATGCAAGCAAAACTTTGTCCGAGGCGCAACTGAATTACACCACGACCGAGAAAGAATTATTAGCGGTGGTGTATGCCTTGGACAAGTTTAGAGCTTACATTTGGGGGAGCAAGGTGATTGTGTATTCGGATCATAGCGCGGTCCGATATTTAATGGAAAAGAAGGATGCAAAGCCCCGGTTGATTCGTTGGGTGCTTTTGTTACAAGAATTCGATCTCGAGATTCGGGACAAGAAAGGGTGTGAAAATGTTGTTGCGGATCATTTGTCCCGAATCCCATTGGAAGGTGTTGACGACCCGGGTGAGATTAATGAACGGTTTCCCGATGAGCAATTGCTAGCCGTATCTACTTTTGTTGCACCTTGGTACGCCCATTATGTGAACTATTTGGCCAAGGGTGCAATTCCGAATCATTGGACGAAGAAGAGACGACAACAATTCTTGAGTCAAGTTAAATAATACATTTGGGATGAACCGGATTTGTTCAAGATTGGACCCGATCAAGTGATAAGGAGGTGTGTTCCCGAAACTGAAGTTTTAGAAATTTTGACCCATGCTCATTCATCGGCATGTGGTGGGCATTTTAGTGGGAACAAGACGGGTTACCGGGTGCTATCATGTGGGTTTTATTGGCCCACAATTTTCAAGGATTCTTGTGAGTTTGCCCGGAATTGCATAAATTGTCAAAAGGTTGGAAGTATATCGAAGCGGGATGAAATGCCTTTACAACCGATTTTGGTGGTGGAGGTATTTGACGTTTGGGGGATAGATTTTATGGGTCCGTTTCCTAATTCGAATGGGTTCTTGTATATATTGGTTGCGGTAGATTATGTGACAAAGTGGATAGAAGCCATTGCTACAAGGACCAATGATCATTCCGTTGTATGCAAGTTTGTGCAATCCAACATATTCGCTCGTTTTGGTGTGCCAAGGGTGATAATAAGTGATGGCGGTTCACATTTCAAAAATTTTAATTTTGCAAAGTTGTTGAAACGATATAATGTGAACCATCGTGTGGCGACACCATACCATCCGCAAACAAGTGGACAAGTTGAAGTGTCCAACCGTCAAATTAAGGAGATTCTCATGAAGACGGTAAGAACGGATCGGAAAGATTGGTCAAGTAAACTTGATGATGCGTTGTGGGCATATCGAACGGCTTACAAAACTCCAATTGGAACCACCCCTTATCGGATGGTGTATGGGAAGGGGTGTCATTTACCAATGGAGTTAGCACATCGAGCGCATTGGGCCATTAAAACCGTTAATGTGGATTATGACGAAGCGGGTCGAACAAGGAAGTTGCAATTGAATGAGATCGAGGAGATACGAGATGAAGCCTATGAATGTGCTTCCGCATATAAAGACAAACTGAAGAAAGTTCATGATGCAAAGATAAGGAAAAAGAACTTCGAAGTGGGTCAAAAGGTGTGGTTGTACAATTCAAGGTTGAAGATGTTTGCGGGAAAACTCAAGAGCAAGTGGATGGGTCCTTACATCATCCGGAGAGTGGGAAAATTTGGTGATGTTGATATAGAAGATGAACAATCCAATAGGCAACAAACGGTGAACGGGCATCGACTCAAACCGTACCTGGAAGGTAACGACATTAACCATATTGATCTCGACAAAGTGGGTTTCATTTTACGCCCATTGGATGATGAGGAAACTTGAAAGAGGCCCAGGTTTGGTATTTTGTACATATTGTAGTTTAGTTTGTGTTTTGAATAAAGTCCCGTTTAGAACCGGTGTTTGAAACAAGTGTGGGAAATCCTTGCGAATTTCCCGAGCATAGTGTTGAGGACAACACGGGTTTTTAACGGGGGGTAGGGTTAATTTTTCATGTTTTCAAAATATTAAAAAAACTATAAAAATTAAATAATTTTGAAAAGTTAAAAAAAAAAAAAAATTCAATTTTGACACTCTAATAAAAAGTCAGCTCATTGGTGCCCAGCGAGAGCCGTAGCTTACGGCAAATAGCCGTAGCTTACGGCTAGCATCAAACAAAAAAGAACCTTACGGCCCTATGTTTCTGTTTTACGGCAAAGGCATAATCACCCAGATCTGGCCGTAGCCTACGGCTGGGAGCCGTAGGTTACGGCTCGCACTGAAATGCTGAGAATTTCCCTTTTTGTCGGCCTTGTATATAAAAAAAAAATGTAAAATAAAAATATAATAAAAAATCCGAAAATAATAATAATAATTCACCCTAACCACTCATCTCTAACATCATTCCCCAACCATACATCTATCTTCTTCATCTTCTTCTTCACTAGAACCCTAGCACACCATATCTTCAAATCCTCATAACTTTCTCAAATCTAACCCGATTTTAGTGATTCTTGGGTCCATTTTGGGTGAATTTTTACAAGGAATTCAGATTTACACTCGTATTTCGAAGATTCCTTTGTTTTTCGGTCGGATTTGGGCATTAGGGGTGCCGAATTTTTTGTGGGTTTCGTGTGAACTTCAAGTTTTTGTGATTCTCATCTTCTACAACACTAAGGTATGCAATTTCTTGTCATTATTTGATGTACATTGAGGTTTGTAAGTTGTCATTATAGTTTTTGCTTACACACTTGCTTGTATGAGATAGATGATAGGATTTTGTAAGCCATTGAATGTTTGGGTGTAAATGTGTTTGATGTTTAGTGAAATTTTTAGAAAAATTCTGATTTATAGGGACATCATGCCAAAATTTTGTTTGAAAGAATGGAATTTTGATTTTTGCACATCTACACCCATAACATGAAGCAAGTGTGGGGAAGATTTGGGAAAAATATTAATTTGAGTTGTTTTTGTGGTTTTGGACGTGTGTAGGTATGGTGACGAAAAAGGGAAAAGGAATTGCGAGTTCTTCTAATGCGCCTCAAGAGGAGCAACAAAAAAGGAGGAGATTGACCCGTGTTGGTGACCCGGACTCGGAGGAGGATGCACCTCCAAGGGGTCCGAAGCCGGATTGGACAACCGGTTCTTTGCTAGATCAACCTGAGGAATGGAGAGAGGATCTATTTCATGAACAAATGAACAACTTAAAACAAAGGGGTGAAGCGTTTATTTGTGAGAAGGAAATCAAAGAGGATGAATTCGGGCCATTCGGAAAAATTGACAGGTTTAAAGCATTGGGTTGGGGTGCAGCTCTGAAATGTTATGACAAGGAAGTGAAGAAGATGTACGACAAGGAGATTCAAGAATGGGTGGCTTCACTTGAATGTCCCCCGTATAAGTCCCCAAGCAAGATGAGGCTCGTTGGACGGTGTAATGGGGTGAAAGTAGAAATGTGTTATGACTCTTTGCGCAAAATAGCAAAGTTTGACGACATATCCGCAAATGAGTACATTAACCCGAGTCTCAAAGATCTCTACTACGAGCCTAACAAGCATCCGCAATGGCAAAATATGCTTGACTACGTTTTCCTTCCGGGCACAACACATGGGAAGTTATATAGGAGCAATTTGAAAATGGAAGCGAAATTGTTGTTGACATTGTGCATATATAATGTGGTTCCAAGGCGGAGTGACAAGATGGAAGTGCGGCATCAAGAAGTACCGATTCTATATATGCTGATGCATGGATCTCCCAAGGTCCCTTTCCGTTTTCTTGTGTTGCATAACATCTGGTTGAGCAAAATTAGTGGAGAAAGAAAGATTATACCTCATTGCCGGTTGATTACGGCACTGTTAAAAAAATATGGGGCAATTAAAGGTGATGAGAAAGGTTCTTACAAGAGGTTTAAACCACTCAACCTTAAGAGTCTTGGGTCAGATTGGACTTACACAGAAACGGAGAGGTACCATAGGTTGAAAACAGATGGGAGAAGGTGGAGAGCGTTGAAGGTGGACGCTAGGCCGTTACGGCCGGGTGAGGCTGAAGAGCCGGAGGTAAGTGGAGATGAAGAGGTAAGTGGAGATGAGGATTACCGCGAAGATGCCTTTATGGTTGATGCTCCAGTTCAAGAGCCTGGTGTGCAAGCTGGTTATGTGGGGGGTGCATTCGATTATGCACAGCAAGCCTATGATCCTTATTGGGCCCACGCGGGAGATATGGGTCAAATTATTGAACGAAGGCGGCCTCCCACTTTTGGAGGATGGAGTGAACCAAACCAAGTGCTTTTTGATCAACAAACTTTCATGGGGGCAAGTATAGAGAGGGCTTTGAAGCGGAACTATGATAGGAGTGAGCATTGGAACCGTGCTCATATGTATGCTCATGAAGAAGAAGTGAACAACCGCTATTTAGATGATCGTCAGAGACGCATACATGACCAGTGGCATTCGGGCCAGCCAATTGAAGCGGATCCGCCAATTGTGGACTACACTACATTGCCACCGTATGACGGTAGTGTGTCCCATCCCACCCCACCATTGCATCATTCTCAGTGGGTGGATCCACATGCTATGAGTTATCAACAGGCGAATCCGAGTGATGATCAAGGAAGCAGCAGTAGCGGTGGAGCATTTGGTTTTGGCGAATGGAAGGATATGATGACATCCATCTTCGGGCCTCCTCAGCCAAAATATTACTAGCCAGGTCGTATCTTGCTCCTTTGTACATTTGTGTATATTTGTTTATGTCGTTTGTTATGATTATGGTTGGGAGGTAGGGTGGTGTTTTGATGTTGATATGTTGTTGGGTTGTGAATGTTGGTGGTGTCTAAAAAAAAAAAAAAAAAAAAAAAACCTTGGGATTTGAGAATTTTAGCAAAAGTTGATGTTGTGGTTATAAGCGATCCTTCCCTCAAAGCCATACATTGGGACAATGTATCCCAAGTGTGGGGATGGGGGAAATTTTTGAGAATTTTAAAATTTTGTAAACCCAAGCGAAAATTGCTAAAATTTGAAAACTTGATATTATGCCGTTTGACACACCGACACCCATTCCTATTCTTTTCTTGGTGAGGATTTGAGCCACGCATGATTATTATAGAGATTTCATTGTTTGAGTGGCGGTGTGTGTTGTGTGTTAATAGAACTTGTGTGTGAATACTTGTTAAATCCTAGAGTTAGCATGCTTTTGGAAATGATAGGGGACTTGTAGGTAGCCTCGTCTAGATGTGTGAAGAGTGCGGGATTGGTGGGTTGGACCTTATACTTTACATATATGAGCTTGGTATTGTGAGGGGTGGGGGTTTAGTCTTTAGATTGCCACGTTTGAGCCTTAAACCGTTCGTTTGTGACCCAAGCCTACTTCCTACAAAATTTTACCGATTGAGATGACCCGGTTTAGGAAGTTAGTTTGTAGTGTTGATGTTCTTGTACTTATGCTTGAAGTTTATTGTTGAAAAAAAAAAAAAACATGAGAAAAATGCAAAAAGAAGTATTTAGTTGTAATAGTAGTTGAGAAGTTGAAGATATCTTGTATATAGTTGATGGTTGTTTTGCTTAGTAGTGAAAATAAAAACCGGGTCAAATCAAATTAGCTCTTATATATATGTTCTACCATTTTCTTACCTTTGCACCTAGCCCCGTTACAACCCGTAAGTTTCCCTTGATTCATAAGCATGCTAAATATTTGTTAGGAGGAAATTTGATTCTTATACAAGCTTATTGTCGCATACACACATACACGCATTGAGTGGTTTAGCATTATGCTAGTAATTCTTGTCACCGAGAGTTTGGCGAGGGGTGTGTCTTATGGTATGGTCGAAGGTTAGTAAAAGGATGGTATATTTTAGCTTGGGTTTGCATGATTGATCACTTGTGTTTGTTGAATAGTTTTGAATGAGTTGCTTGGGACAAGCAACGGGTAAGTGTGGGGATGTGACGGGTGGTCCGTAGGACAACCCTTAAGTGCTTTAAATAGAATAAAATTCCATACTTTGCCCGGTTAATTGCTCGAACTTGGTAACCACTCTATGTTTGATTATGCAGGTGTTATTGTACTCAAAATAAGGGTTTTAGGAGGCATGAATGGATGCTTGAAGTTGAGGAATCAAAGTGTTGAAGAAATTGAGTGCTGATAAAGAAACAAGAAGAATCATCATGCTCAGCACCGTAACCTACGGCTCCCAGCCGTAGGTTACGGCCCACATAGTTGATCAAAAGTGTAGCCGTAAAACAGGAGGCTGTTGGCGTATGGATTCACTGCCAGCCGTAAGCTACGGCTGGGGGCCGTAGCTTACGGCTCTGACTGAAGCCATTATGTAACTTCCATATTAATTACGGTTTTGAAGGGGTTTTATGGGGGCTTTTCATTGGTTTTCAGTTATCAATCATTAGACACGAATTTTGGGGGCTTGTTGGTGACTTGGGAGCTTGAAGAACAACTTGTTAATCTTTAGTTTTATGTGTGTGATTGCCTTGAACATCAAAACTATTTTGCTACAATGTTTGTCCAAGCCATGAGTGGCTAGTTTTCTTATGGTCATCCTAGGTTGGAGGTTTGTATGAGACAATTGTGTTTTGGATTCCATATTTCTAGAATGGTAAACTTTATCTATGTTTTGTTTATCATGGTGTGTGATTACTTATTTGTAAATTGTTGATTCTTATGATATTCTAGTTTGAAACCATACGTTCTTGGTGCCGTTGGCGATCGAGATATCATGGGTATAATTAGGATTGGGTAAGGGTTGATTGGTCATCGGGTAACAACCTCACGTTCTCGGAATCTGAGTACTTAGTTCCCTTTTATCACAATAAGTAATTACACGCGAACTATGTCTATGTAGTTCTTTCTAGTGGATGATAGCACAATTGTTGAAGCAAACCGAAAACTTAGGATGGTCATTTGTTCCTAAATTGTTTACAAAACCAATTTTCAATTTGCAATTTAATTAGTAATCTTAGTTTTAAAAAGCAAACAAACAATCCAACTCTTTAAATTTACTTTTTATTGCAATTAGTTTAATCTTAGTTAACTTAGATACACTTCTAAATAACACACATTCCACAAACTCCCTGTGTTCGATACCCTATTACCGCTATCTATATAGTTGTTTTTGGGATTAAATTTGATTGTGACCGGTTAACGAAGTCTGCACACTTCCTACCGATCCGAGAAAAAGACAGCACTGGTAAGCTTGCTGAGATATACTTAAGGGAAATTGTGGCACGCCATGGGGTGCCAATCTCAATTATTTCAGACAGAGATGGACGCTTTGTCTCAAGAATCTGGCAATCATTTCAGGAAGCCTTTGGATCTCAATTAGATCTAAGCACGACCTTCCATCCACAAACAGATGGCCAGAACGAACGGACTATACAAACATTAGAAGATATGCTTCGCGCATGTGTCATGGATCTAGGCGGCAGCTGGCATACTCACCTACCCTTGGTGGAGTTTTCCTACAATAACAGTTATCATACAAGCATAAAAGCCGCACCGTTCGAAGCTTTGTATGGCCGCAAGTGCCGATCGCCCTTATGTTGGGCAGACGCTGGAGATAAACGTATGGTTGGTCCTGAACTTGTGCAAGAGACAACCGACAAGATTGCGCAGATCCAAGAGCGCATTAAGGCGGCTCGAGATCGACAAAAGAGCTACGCTGATCTGAAAAGAAAACCAGTAGAATTAGAGGTTGGAGACAAAGTTTTGTTGAAGGTCTCACCTTGGAAGGGCGTAGTCAGATTCGAAAAACGTGGAAAGCTGAATCCACGATACATCGGACCATTCAAGATTCTAGAAAGAATTGGTACCATGACATACAAGTTGGAGTTACCGGAAGAACTTAATGGAGTACATGATACGTTCCATGTATCCAATCTCAAGAAGAGTCCAACACAAGAAAACGTGATCATCCCGGTGGATGAAGTGCATATTGATGACGCCCTCCGATTTACAGAACAACCTGTTGAGGTTACAGACTGGAAAGTCAACAAGACCAGGAGGAGCACTGTTAAACTTGTCAAAGTACGTTGGAGCTCTAAGCACGGACCCGAGTACACATGGGAACGTGAAGACCAGTTCAAAGAAAAGTATCCCAACCTATTCAAGAAGACTCCAGCGAGAGTTAGCTCAGCCTGAATTTCGGGTCGAAATTCTTTTAACGGGGGGAGACTGTGACAACTGGCACGAAACCGGTAATTTCTGTACACTTTAATTGTTATTTAATGACTGCAATTATGTGCTTAAATGTCAACATTGACTGATTACATGATAAACAAGTGAATTCATGCACGTTGTATACTACAAAATATTGCTTTATGCATAAACGAGAGCGTTGCGCCAAAAATACTAGTAAACTCACTGGTAAGACACGTTGTGTCAGCAGAACTGCAGAAAGCAGTCATACATTAAAAATTGGAGCCTAGGTGTAGGTCCAACGACAAGAATGCATTAAAACCCAAGAGTACATACAAGGGTTTAATATATAGACATTACGAAAGCAAAATAAGCACTAAAAAGCACCCGAAACGCACTTTAAGTGCAAAATTTTATATAAATCAGCTATAATCAGCATTATGGCACTGAAATATTATGCAGAAATTACGTTTTATTATCCAAAATACTTCCCTAAGTGTCAGGAATTGAAAAGGGTACAAAAAGGTACTTAAAAGACACTAAAAAGTGTGATTTAGCACTTTAACGAACCAGTGTCTAACCGAACAACCGGATAATACCCGGAACACCAAAATAATGCTAGAAGCATTATTTTTATTTTTCTGAGCTAGTTAGGGTCCCCGAATACCCTAACGCATCATATAATGTCAAATATACATAAACACTAACTAGTATACTTAGATTCCTAACTAAACACTTCACTTATCATCAAAACCCAACTAGATACACCCCCCCCCCCCACTTGGGACGGTTACCAACATGGCCCCTCACCAAGATTTTCTTGATTTAATTTGATTATTATATAGGATCATGTTGGAAGATTGAGAACATAATGTACATAGGGTAAAGAAGTGTTGGAAAAACTAATATAAGTAACCATAGGATCACCATTCTCTTACTTCAAACACCATCACCTCCTTCCCTTCTCCTTTGATCTCGGCTCAACCCACCCACAACACACCCACCATTTTCATCCATTAATCCTCCATTCCAAGATCACTTAAAGGTGCAAGAAGGTGCCTAACGAGGTGTAGAGCTTGTGGAAGTTGAAGGACCTCTACCGTTTGCTTTTACCCACTCGATTTTCATCATTTTTCTTCCCTAGCCTTGTGCTAGTAGTAAGTGCTTTAAATCTTCATCTTGTTCTTGTTTTTGGTGGTTAATAGATGATAGAATGATTAAATGATGAAAACTCTAATGAACATAAACTAAGTCTTGAACATAAGTGATTAATGGTGGATAAAGAGTAGATATGTGTGTAAATCATGTGAATCTTGTCTAGTTGTGATTATTTGATGTTGTTTGTTACTAAAGGTGGGATGGATCATCATCTAGACATACTAGATCATGTTCAAGAACATGAACTAGTAGTATGTTAGTATTAGAAATGTGAAAGATGATGAAACCATCCACCATGAACTTGAAACTTGAATAAAAGTAATTTTTCTTGTAAAATGAAGTTGTAAACTTGTGGATCTAAAGACCTACAAGTGGTTTTTCGGAAGAACCAAGCAAAAATATTAGTTTTGTTAAAACCCGGATCTTATCCGAACTAAAAGCATTTTTAGTAAATAAACAAGTGTGTAAACACTTGTGTAACAAGGAAGTTCAACAAAGAAATATTTTTGTGAATCTTGACTAGAAGTTGTGAAACTTCATATTCTTTAAAAATAAAGTTTTTAAGAAACCAAAATTATTTTTAAAGATAACAAGACCTACTAAATATGTTAGTAACTTACTACATATTTTTACAAACTTTCAAGTTCATAAGTTTGTGATATATGCTTGTTTTGACAAGTTTGGAAAATAAAGATGGTGTTGTTGATATTGTTGTTGATTTTAAAAGAAAATAAACACATGTTTTAAAAACATGGGAAACCTCCATTTTTATGGGAAACTCTGTCAAAATTTTTATAAATTTTGACACTTAGAAAAATATAAGTTTTTGAGAAACTTATTCCCTAAAAATGTATCTAGAAAATATTACCAAGGTTTTCCTAATTTTTGGTGATAAGAAATGATGATTTCTTCAAGATAAAAAATTCATGTTAAGTATGTATATTTTTGAGAGAAAAATATATATTATTTGATCACCAACTTTTGTGCTAAGTGTACAGAGTATGTGTTATACGTGCTAGTGTATTAAGACTTAAAAATACACTAAATACTCATGAGAAGTATAAACACAAAATACACATACAACATACAAGATACATAATTCGGGTGCAAAGTGCAAAACACGAGATACTTATATTAATTTTTGAGAAAATAATATAAGTAAGATACTTAGTTAAAAATATAAAATATTTTTTTACACAACAAAACATATACAAAAGATAGTGACTGTACTTGTGCGACGCAAGTCTAGTGACTAACGTTAAGAAAACGCGTATAGGTCACGACGTTAATTAAGCAAATCCGGTGAAGTTTACGACGCAAGGAACGCAAAGTTGTGAGTTCATGCTCCCCCTTTTCTTTAACTGTTTTCAGTTTTTATAACTTCGGGGGTGAAATACATGTACAAATATTATTATGTTTACAAATGGTATGATAACAAGAAGCACACTTGGTGAGAACGAGTACCAAGTGTGACGAGATATGAGAATATAAGAAGCACACTTGGTGAGAACGAGTATCAAGTGTGACGAGATATAAGAATATAAGAAGCGCACTTGGTGAGGACGAGTACCAAGTATGATGCGTTATGAGAAATGATACGAGAAATCGTGTCACGAATAGGGTACATAAGCACCATTAATCAACAATATACCTAGACCGCAGAACAAAAGGTTAGATCTAACGGGTGCCGGGCAGCCACACTCTCGGTGAGGGCGAGTATCGAGTAGTGCTTTTGTGTCTCAGAATATGCCAACTAAAACTTGATTTAAAATGCCTAAGGTTTGGTGACTTCCTATGTCGTGTCACATGTTAATGGCCTTGCAACCCATTAACAATCCTGATACTTACAGGAATACTTTATTTACATAAAATTCATACCATACTAAAACTTGATTAATACTTGAAGTACGTGGGGTACTCAAGAAAACTTGAATTATACTTGAGTACGTGGGGTACTCAAGAAAACGAGAATTATACTTGAATACGTGGGGTACTCAAAAAAACTTGAATTATACTTCAGTACGTGGGGTACTCAAGAAAACGGGAAGTATACTTGAGTACGTGGGGTACTCAAGAAAAACTTGAATTATACATGAGTACGTGGTGTACACATGAAACTTGATTTATATATGGAAACTTGATTTATACACAAACTATGTTTTCATACAAGGTATACAAACGTGAAATACAAAAACTGCATGAATTCACACCAACATTATGTTGACGTTTTTCCAAAACTCACATGTATTTCAGGTAACTAGGATGGATGTGCGCGTGGTCTTACTCATGCTCGTGGATGTCGCTTTGTTTATCGTTAAATAAAGTTGTGACTTTTAAGACATTATGCTATCTCGTGTTGTAAACACTTGACATATGTTTTCAGTAATGTAATGTTTGAAGTTATTTTTGAGCATGTAGTATGTTTACCTTTCGTATGCAATGAGAACCTTTCATGATCACACCTCGTGCTTCCGCCGCAGAAAGGGGTGTGACAATATAAACGGTGTAAAAACTAGGTAGGAATATGGTTTTCTATTTTAAATGTTAGGGTAATGTTAGGTCCTAAAGTGTGAGACTGACGCATCAAATTAACACAACGGGTTATGGTTACGAACTGGGTTTTACCGGGTTAGTTAGTATTAGGTTGTGGACCTTTATAGGTCACTTGGGCCAAGCTTTAGGCCATGTGGGCCAAGTAGGCCCAAGGGAAGCCCATGTAGGGAAGTGGGCTTGAGTTAGTATATAAACAAGTTTTTAACTTGTTTTTAGGTTTGAACCTCATTGTTACAATTTCTCTAGAGAGGGAGACGATCGATTGGTAGTAGTGAGCTTGTACCAGACGATTTTGCTTTTCAAGTAATAGAATCGTGTGCAAGTGTTGAAAGTGATTCCGGTTTGTTCTTCGTTGTTCATCTTTCTTGTTGATTTTCATTTAATTTCTTGAATCACATCAAGTTTGGATTCCGCACAAACTTGGTGTAGTTTGATATCATTGAAAGATCCGGTTAACGGGACTTACAAGTGGTATCAGAGCCATTAGAACCTGTTCTAGGCTCGGTGTGATATCAAAGATTCAAGTTTTTCGTTATTTTTGGTTCGGTGTTCTTCGCGTTCTTCGTAGTATTCATCGAATTTTTTATCAAAAATCAATATAGTTTGGTGTGTCAATCTGTTTTGAAAGTGTTAAAGATATTGGATGATTTTTGAATTTTAAAAGAAATATGCTTTCTGTTTTAAAAAGGATTTCAATTTCCAAAAATATTGGAAATTCTGTTCAGTGACAATTTTAAAAAGGTCTTCGTGATATTTCAGTTACAACACGGTTTCGATTCACTATTCCGACTCCCATAGAACATCAGTTCAGTCGCAACCATCTTCTCGAGTCAGTCACCAGGTCTCGACTCTCAGCCAGGTCTCGAGTTCCATCTTCACTGTCTCGACTCACAACTTTCACGGTTCCGAGTCGCAACCGAGATCTCGAGTCATCAATATCCACCGTCTCGAGTCGCAACCTTCAATCATCATTTCGAGTGTCGGTCTCGAGTCGCAACCACGGTCTTGACTCAACAACCTTCACAAAGGTCTCGACTCACTTCCACGGTCTCGACACACATCATCTACTTTCAAGGTCTTGAGTCATCTTTTTCCCAACGGTCTCGAGTCGCAACCTCGGTTCCGACTTGCAACCAATCATTCTAATTCCGAGTTCTCGAGTCGCAACATTCATTCATCTCTACAAGGTCTCGAGTCGGATTTTCCGGAGTCGCAACTTCATCTTCTCCGGTCTAACTTCTCCTGCGACAAACGACATCATCTTCATCGTTCACCATCTTCATCACCGTTATTCACTCATCGTACAACATCGTACATCTCTGGATACTACAACCTGTTTCACCTTCAAACACAACGTTACATCATTTCTCATTTCTCGTTCACCTTTTTGACATTGTCAATCATACACCGACCACCGACAACCTGCTTCATCTTCTCCGCCACATCGTCACATAACCACCACCTTCATTACGACAGACACAACGTTCACTATCTCCGGTCACCATCTTTGTTTATCTATTCTCCGACAACCACATCATCACTCAATATCTTTTTGTGACGGTTTAGGTGTCGGGAAAACTATTGAAGGATTTTCTATAAACTGAAAGTGATCTTTTGTCGTTTAGGTTATTATATATTAATAATAATTATAATATTAATCATTAGGTTTAATTATATTAATAATAATAATCAATCATTAGGTTATCATAAGTCAATCATTGTTATAATAATAATAATTATTATTGTTTAGTTATAATAGTTTATATTATATCCTATTTAAAAAAAAAGGTTTGTTTGGCTGTGATAAGTTTTAACAGGTTTTTGAGACGCGGTTCAGAAAGTGGGTTCATTCGCGTGCAAAGGGTTTGAGTTAGCGAGTACACGGGTTCTCGTTTGGTTTGTGTTTTGAGGAGAAGAACAAAAGTATCAACCACCCACTGAAATTATGGCACCTTACATGTGTTAGTCAAACCCTTTAACACGAACATTTATTTCACTCCCCATATCATGCAATATATCCTTTTGGCTTTTTCATTTTCTAATGTTTTTGTATTTTTCTCATTTTCTCCCCCTAAAACAATACATATTTACAGCAAACTCTTTTTGTATTTTCTGAGTTTTCTCCCCCTAAACTCTATATCTATCTATATGTTCCTCTAAGTTGATTCAAGACTACAACGACATAAAAAATAAAAATTTTACTTTATCAAAGAATGAAAAGCTTTATAAAGATAAAATTGAAGCTCAGCGAAAAGACATCATCAAACTCAAGGATGATGTAAGTGTGAAATCATCTCAACTCTTCTATGTTCAGGAGAAACTGTGCATTGTGACTAAGGAACTGGAAGATATCAGAAATAGATATCAAATAAATGAACTTAACATTAAGAAATTTGATTCTTCCAGCAAATTAGTCAAAAACTTGTGTGATCAACAGCTCGCATACAAGGAAAAGAAAGGGCGTGGTTTGGGTTTTAATCAGGCTCCTCCTCCCTATAATGACAATTATACTTATTTACCTATGACTGGGGAGGAGATGATGAATGAAAGTAAAATGACTTATGGTCCCAAAAACAATAAGTCATCATCTAATGAAAGACCAATTGGGAAACAGAAGTCAGCTCCAAAAAATTTTATTTCTAAAGGCTCGATTGATCCTAACGCTTCGTCTTCATGTGCAGATAGAGTATCTGAAGTAAAGTGTGGAGATGTTCTTGGGAGTGAACCAGTTGTTCATTCTAATATTTCTGAAAATTATTTTGAACAAACTGAATCTGTTATTGCTTTTAGTAGATCTTTGTTTGAATCGTTTTTCAAGTGAGCCTGATGTTTGGGGCAAAACTGATGATGTTTGTGTTGAATCTTTGAACAATAAGTGTGGTGATGATTGTTTTTCAGTTAATGCACATGATTGTGATGTTTCTAATTCTTCAGTTGATGATAGCGTTACAGGTGAGGTCCCTCAGGATACATTCAGTGAAACCACTGAAACTTCTTCTCAAGAAAATCAAGAATGTCCTGATTCTTCTTCTGAATCGGCCTCAGTGGACGTCCCTAATGTTGAATCTAGTGGGACCACATTGGAAACCGTGACTGAAAGCAGACCTCAAGTAGATTCACATGATACATGTGTTGACGAAACACGTGTTGATGAAACTTCATCTTCTGAAATTAAAACTGAACCTGATTTTGTAAAAGAAGAAAAAGGAGTTGAAATAAATGAACAGTCACAGACAAATATTTCTAAAAAGGAAGTTAAGACAGAAACTGAATCGTCTTCTCAAAATGATAATGATAAAATTGTAAAAGACGAAAATCATCATCTGTCTGAATCTCATACATGTGCTAGTTCTGATCAACAGGTACAGAAGAACTCAGAAAAGGCACATGAAACACAAGTAAAGCAATCAAAGCAATCTAAACCCATCAGATTAGCTACGGCTGCTGGACCTCAGAATCTCCATACAATGAAACGACAGACATGTTTCAACTGTGGAATTCCTGGACACATTGCTAGAAATTGTGTTCATCGTCCAAAAGTGCAACGAAATGCCAACACTCACTTGTGTGCTGATGTTTGTGAGCCGGTTCACAACAAGATGAATGAGCTAAAACGAGCAGATCAAAGTCGAGGATATAAGAAGCCTGCTCATCAAGGACAATCACGATCCCATAAGGCTCATGACAAGGTGATTGAAAGCTCCAATCAGGGAGAAAAGACGAAGAATGGTGCTCAAAGCAACAAGGCTTCTGCAACCAGCACATACAAGCACCGAAATTCATCTTCGTCTGAAAGTAAAGTGCAAGCGCATCCAACGCAAAAAGGACCGGTTTGTCCTTCAGGACCTGCTAGAGCGAATCAAGCTGCTCAAAACGTCTTTCCGATGAAAAGACAAACTTGCTATAACTGTGGCATTGCGGGTCATATTGCTAGAAACTGCACACGGCGTCCCTATGTACCCTATTATATGCGAAATCAGAGGGTTACACCAAATGATAACAATCATTCCAAGCCAATGAAGGTATCTTCACCTAAGGCAATGAAGAATGTGAATCCCAAGGTTAAACCTTCTGATGAGGATTGGAATGCTGCTAAAGCAAAAAGAAAACACGCTTTGAAACCTGCACAAGTTTCGAAAAGTAACAAGGATGATAAGCCAACTGTTTTGCCAAAGGCATCTAAGAAATTAGAAAAGCCTAAACAAATTTGGAGAGCAAAACAAAAAGCAGCTACATCTCCAATTCTTGAAATTAAAGGGGACTTATGTTTAAAGGAAGTGTCTTATTTTGATGCTTCAGGAAATCCCAGGACCACGATGGCCTGGGTACCCATGTCTTACTAATCTCCTTACTTTTCAGGAACAACCAAGGAGGAGCTGTTGACAATCTTTGGAATGTTGATAGCGGTTGTTCCAGAGATAAAAACGGGTAACATTTCACTGTTGCAAAAAGTTAAATTTTTTTTACAGATGATATGTTTCCTTTGGAGGAGATCAGAGAAGTAAGAAATGATCAGCTAAAGGTACCATTTAAATTCAGTACTTTGATTTGAATTTGATTAGTCTTCAATCTAATGACAGAACGGTTAAGCAAAAATATTTTTTTTTCTCTTTCTTAGTTCATTACTTTGTATATACTTTGTTCTTTCTCTAGTAAATGGTAAATTTGCGCAAAAATACAAGATTTGTGCACAAATTTAGGGGGGGAGAGGAACATATAGATAGATATAGAGTTTAGGGGGAGAAAACTCAGAAAATACAAAAAGAGTTTGCTGTAAATATGTATTGTTTTAGGGGGAGAAAATGAGAAAAATACAAAAACATTAGAAAATGAAAAAGTCAAAAAGATATATTGCATGATATGGGAAGTGAAATAAATGTTCGTGTTAAAGGGTTTGACTAACACATGTAAGGTGCCATAGCTGAAAAGACTAGGATCTACTGCGATATGTCGATAGGCTTGACGCTCAAAATGATAAAAGATACTAAGTGATATAAACATAATGAACTATGTACCATGTGGGTAACATACCAACGGCGTATGATTTTATGGTCTTAAATCTTGTGTTGATAGATAGCCAACGTCTGAAGTTTCGGGTCTTTATATTGTTGAATCATCCGGGGATATCTTGGCTGTCCTTTTGTTCAGAACTAAAATTGTACATGAACCCAGGAAAGAAAGTCACTTGGAATTAGCTCATTTCTATTTGAATGTCTGTATGTTGTCCCGATACACACAATTTTGATCTGATTCTGAAATCTTCTCTGAAAAAGTCGTGTACCTCCTCTGCTGCATCCAGATACATGCTGACCTGGAGGTGCTAGGCAACGACAGCTTCTGCTGCATCCAGATACATGCTGACCTAGCTGTACGTTGTCGCGCTATAGATCTAATACACCCGAAAGAGGCCCTCAAGTGCCCCAAAAAAAACCCAAGAAACCTATATCAAACTGAGAAAAACTCATTTGATCTGTATATTATACCATCTCTGCAAAAGATCTATTCTGTTCTCTTCTCAACCTATTCCCAGTTAAGATTTCAGAAATCTGGATTGGACTTGTGAAATATGTGGTAGGGAAGATACTTGCATGATAGAGTGTGATGTTTATATTTCCAGGATTTGATTAGTATTTATTTGGGTGTTCATTGTTAAGAAATCAAAACATGATAAAACAGATTATATGCAGACCTAGACACAGTCAGGATATCTTAAAGGATGACATCAGTATACTCACCTGCTACGATGAATCGTTGTGCTTACCTTGATCGCGGGGGTATGCCTTGGAATGGGACACACGGGTATAATAGTATAATATTACCTAAAGCATATCACGAAGTTGAAAAATTGAAAGTTGAGCGTTAAAGTTTAAGTGGACAAACATATTGGCAATCACATAGACCAGTTTGATTAGGCTCGTACTGAAAAGTGTTCCTTAGTCTGCCCGAGAATGAATTTTGATCCCATTTCAATTGCAATTGTAATTGTATATTATGGTAGTTGTTTATATTTTGAGTTTTTTATTTGTTTTTTTAGTTCTCAATATTAAAAAATTTAAAAAAATTGGAAAAATTAAAAAATACAAAAATAGTGTCTTGCTTTTCTATAAAACCAAAAATCCAAAAATAGAGTGTTTAATTGTTTTTCTTAAAATAAAAAAGGTAACCGTTCTTGAAGATTTGACTGATCATCAAAAGTTGAAAGAATTTAAATTGTGAAATCCGAGTATAAGTACTTGGATGTACCTAGTGTTCATATGGTACTCTCCCTGTTGCATAAGAAATGTTTGCTTATGAGTTTGTGAGCATGTGCAGAACTTGATTTCAATCAAGAACAGGGGTTGATGAAGACTGAGATGCTGTTCATTGCTGAAGAAGCCTGAAGCAGCACAAGAACAAGATGTACCTGAGTCAGAAGAACCGGATATGAAACGCCGTCTGACAGTGAAAGTACATTTGAAGAAGTACCATGAATCTGCTTGAAAGACAAAGATTGAAGAAGAAAAGAGCTGCTGAGAATCCTCCTCTCACATTCTTTTTAACAAGATTTTCAAGCAAATGCTGATCGAGATCTTGATATGAAGCTAACCTCAAGAGCTGAAGAAAGAGACCCAGTGCTGAGAGTTCAGAAGTCAAGAACTTCCACAACATCTGCAGCATAGCGACAACCATAGACTTCGTTGAAGACGTTGCTGAATTCATGCTATGAAGACAATTTGATGGCATCAGTCTAGGGGGAGATTGTTAGGTCCTAAAGTGTGAGACTGACGCATCAAATTAACACAACGGGTTATGGTTACGAACTGGGTTTTACCGGGTTAGTTAGTATTAGGTTGTGGACCTTTATAGGTCACTTGGGCCAAGCTTTAGGCCATGTGGGCCAAGCAGGCCCAAGGGAAGCCCATGTAGGGAAGTGGGCTTGAGTTAGTTTATAAACAAGTTTTTAACTTGTTTTTAGGTTTGAACCTCATTGTTACAATTTCTCTAGAGAGGGAGACGATCGATTGGTAGTAGTGAGCTTGTACCAGACGATTTTGCTTTTCAAGTAATAGAATCATGTGCAAGTGTTGAAAGTGATTCCGGTTTGTTCTTCGTTGTTCATCTTTCTTGTTGATTTTCATTTAATTTCTTGAATCACATCAAGTTTGGATTCCGCACAAACTTGGTGTAGTTTGATATCATTGAAAGATCCGGTTAACGGGACTTACAGGTAATGAATTAAATAATATAAATGTACAAAATTTTTTCATGAACATAAACAAACGAAAATGAACAATCGTAAATGAACGAGCGTTCATTAACACATTATCGAACGTTCACGAACACAACTGGACGAATCAGAGCTTTGTTCATGTTTGTTTATTTAACTAACCGAACGGAATTTCTTACATGTTCGTTCATTTATTAAACGGACAAATATAAACGAACTTCTCGCCGAACAGTTCACCAACTGTTCGCTGAACGTTCAGTTCGTTTACAACCCTACTTGCGCCTCTTAGTGCTTTTGTGCGCTTTAGGCGACGCTGCTTTACTTGACCCTGTTTTTAGGCTTGTATTGTTTAGTTTTTTCGCTAGGAATGAAATTAATTAAGGTGATAGTTTTTCTCTTATCTGGAGGTTGTTAGGTAGAAAAATAAATACATATCTATGATATGTATCGCTTAATATATTAAGTGTTATTAATCTTGCCATGTCATAACATAGTGGCATTTTGAGAGTGAAATAAGGCTTTGGAACTAATAGGTTCTAGGTTCGATTTACACAAGGAGGATGTTTCCTCCTGAATTAATGTATATGCATTATGCCTAGTGGAGATGAATATGATCTGGTGGTTTCACTGGTGGCATGATGATACTTCAGTGGTACATTAGTGATCCAAATTTGCTGTTAAAAACTGTTATTTAATTACTTATTTGATATTTGTAATTGATACTATATGTATTATATATTAATGTGTTGATAATGTAGTAGGCGTATATATTTAATAGCTAGACGTTATTCTTTCTCAAAATTTTGACATGTTATCTATATGATTTTAAATCTCATCATAGTTTTAACATATATTATAATCTTAAAATATTTTGAGCATTTAGGAGAAACTATAATGTATTAGGTAACTAGTCGATATTCTGCCCTTCCAAGAAAAGAACATAACTAGTGGGACTCTTTGCATTATATGACAGACTTTTAGACAGTATCGATTCGATTCATTATAATACTGGTGTGACACTAAACGAATACCGGTACCGGTATCAATGTTGTTCAAATGGTATTGGTACATTTTGTCATCGTACAAGTACGGATGCATTGCTCGAATTTTTTTTTTGTGTGGTGTCGCTGGTGTCAAGTGACTAGACATATTTTTAGCGTTTATTGAAATCCCATTTTTAGCTATGATTTGCGAATGTGTATTCAACACTCTCTAGAACTCTGCAATAGCAGGGGCGTCTTTGAGGGTGTGTAGGATGGGCGATCATACAGGGCACATATATATAAAAAAATAATTTAAGTAGTAATTTCATGCTCTATAGGGGATCCAACAAGTCAATAACCATCTACAATTAGTCAGTTAATCAACTAATCATTTAACCCAAATACCCAATACCTCTTTGCCTCTTTTAAACACTCACATAATAACCTAAGAAACAATTAATTAATAGCGAGAAGTTGAAATTGAAGAATTGAGATTGGCGACTAATGGACTCTGAATAAGCGCTTAGGTGGTTGACAAACTCCTCGACTCTACATAGAATCGTCCCTTTGGATAACTAATTAAGGGGCCCTTTTTTTACTTGTCGCAGGGCCCTCCGAAATCTTAGGGACAACCTGTCACATATTATATAGAACCTATAATAATATAGGAAATTTCAAAGTGTTTTTTATGATTGAGCTAATTGATTTTATTAAAAAAAAAGTTGACTCCATTGACATGAAAAAATGTATATATATTTTTACTAAGTTAAAAGAGTGACGACGAGTCGATCCACTTAGGAATAGCCTAGTGGTGTTGGTGAGTTAGATAAAGCTTAGGATAGGAGAGGTCACGGGTTTAATCCCCATGGTGTGCAAGTTTAGCCATTAAAAAAAAGAGTGACGAGTCAATATTAAAGAACCAAGAACGAAAGCCGATATTGAAGAACCAAGAACAATTATTGAAGAACACTTGTGATCAAATATCAATCATGAGCAAATGTTAGTTCTTTATTGTTCTTCTACCTTTAAAATTGAAATCAGGTGTGTTTATATGATTTTATACTTTATTATGTGTGATTTTATACGTTGATTATTTGTGTTTATGTAATTTTATTATAAATCCAAGCACTGAAAAAAAAGACACCATAGGAATGTATTTCTGGCTTCAATGTCAGTGATAAGATCTAATGAAATGTCATGCATGCTGCAACAGCAAAGAATAACTTAACAACAAATCAAACAAGCACACAAACACTCATCATCAGAATCTTTGTTACTCTAGAACTTTGATTTAAGCTGATCCACCACACTTTTATCCACTTGGAATTATTAGTACCAAAAACAGCATTTGCCATTGTTATGGCACCCGGGTTTTGACTGCTCAATCCAGCAATAGCCACTGCATACCCGTTCCCAACGTTACATTGGAAATGCACAAGTCCCACAGGGAACACGAAAGCATCACCCTTTTGCAGCACCTTGGAGATAAAACGGTTATGGGGTTATTAGAATTGACAAACCCAACTTGTAGAGTTCCTTAAGGATCTCAGTGGCTCTTGGGTGGGTGTGAGGTGAAGTGAGTCTACATGGAGCGTAGTCAATCCGAATCATTGAGTTGTAAAGACCTGGGTGACCCTTGATCTTGCATAGGGTCCTTGCATACAAGACCATTTACTTTCACTACACATTAAACATGATATTATCATTTAACTATTTGAGTACATTTGTTAAAACTTATAAGAAAATATACCTGAGGCGTTGGGATCGGCTGCTACACAAAAATCTTGGAGGGGTTTAGGCTCGTAGGCTATGGCGAGGCAGCCGAAAGTTTCCTCATTTTTTTTTACTGTTTCCTCATTTAACTGCATGTAGTCTACACAAAACCTCCAAGAACCATCCTTCCTTTTCACCAACACTACAGGGGAAGCAAATGCACTTGTACTGTTTCTAACTATTAACTACCCTTGGATCTAGAAACTCTTGTGTTAATTCTCCCAACACATCTTTTTGAGCAGCAGGATACCTAAAGGCTTTTTAATTAATGGTCACATTCTCATCCTTTAGAGTAATCCTATGACCACAGTCTCTTTTAGGAGGTAATGTGGTAGGTACGTCAAAAACACCTTTGTACTTCTGGAGTATAACCTCTAATGCCTTATCAATGCTCACTTTAGTTTCATGTTGAAAAGATTCATCGCCTTCTGTCTGCAAACTAAACAACTAAGCTATTGCTATAATTTCATTTCCTCCTATTAAGGTTCCCCTTTTCTCCACAGAACATAAGGAATCTATTCCTTCTAATTCTATCCACTACTCTCCTGCCTTAAACTTCATAGTTAACTTTTTAAAGTTCCACATGATGTCATTAAGAGTCAGTAGCCATTGATCACACAATACCATATCATAGTTACTCAAGGGAATCAACATTACATCTGCAAAAAACCAGTTATTCTGCATTACCTATTTAAAGTTCTCACACAATTGTGTGAAGGATATCTCATTACCATTTGCTATTGTAATATTGAATGCACCCACTTCTTTAACTGGACACTTCATTCTTTTAGCAAGTTCTCTATTCAAAAAATTGTGAGTAGAACCAGAATCCACCAATATATGCAGAGTTCCAATTGACCCTTTTACCCTTATAGTTGAAAAGAAGGTACCCCATGATTGCATTTAAAGAAATCTTCGGTTTTTGAATATCTTGTAGCATAATCTCACTAAGATCTACCTGATCATTATCTTTCACTTCTACCAGCTCAATTGAAAATAACTGTTTATTCTTACACACATGCCCTGGTACATATTTTTCAGTACAACAAAAACGTTAACCTTTGGCTCTTTTCTATTATATTTCTTTGTGGGTCAATCTAGAATTCAGGGGTTTTGGTTTACTGAATGGTGCATGTAGTAAAGGTAGGTTAGAAGAGTTAGTAACATGGTATTGTTTAGAATGATAATATGTGTTTCTTGAACTTGTAGTGGATGCACCTCTCATCAAACTTTTATTATTATTAGGTTGTATAACACTCATGGACTCCTCCTGCATTCGAAATCGTGCAAAAGGAAAAGAAAGAAAGTAAACGGAAGGCGAAAACAACCGAGTCAAATATTTCTTTTGTTTTGACCTTGTTATATTAAATATATAACTTTTGTTTTGTAAACCATAAGCCCCATAGAAAATGGCCTTGTGCGGTAGCCCACCTTGCACAGGGTCTGGGCCGGGCCTGGAGCTAATCTGCATGGAATGGAAGCATAGTTCTTCGCTCGTGACACGTGTCCAATAATTGGCTGTGTGATATTCACTTTGGAAATAGTATTGCCATTTGTGCAAAATGCAAGTTCAGGGACTAAATGTGTTAAGTCTGGAATTTTTGCACATTACGGACTGTAATGTCCCAACCATTATGGTCCGTAATGGCACATGTTTTCCGCTATCTTGAAATCCATAAACCTGACGTCAACCCGCCCACCCTTTTGGGATTATGAACCGTAATGTGTCTAGATTACGGTCTGTAATGGACCTGCAGTAGCTTTGCTACGTGGAACCTACGTGGAATCGTATGATGCACACTAGATGGTGGCTCATTCTCACCTTGCCACGGCTCCTACACGCGTGTTGTGACGTGAGCATGGCTGGCCCTGGGAGGGGCAAAGTGCGCGACAGCCCAGGGGCCCCAAATACAGCATTATCGCACGTTAATACAGCACCAATGTGCGTTAATAGTAAAGTAATCTGCCTAGTCTACAATTCATCATGCAGACAAAAACATAAACACCCAAAGGTGTATATAGTATATACAACCTGACAACACTGGGTTGGTTATTCATTGAGATTTCATAAATGAACTTATTACAAGATATGTGAAGGCCAAAAAACAAAAGTTACACTGCCACAGGGAGATTACATACCAAAACCAGAACCAAAACCGAAACCTATCTACAAACTGCATACGATTTCTTTCGCATACTACATGTTTTAACATGATGGGCACGACGGGTGGCTTGCTCTATATGAACTGGATACTCAAATCCAGATTATGTTACTTTGCCATTTTTGAAGATGTGAAAAGGGAAAAAAGGGTCAAAAGAATCTCCTGAAATTCCGGGTGGTTGCTTGATACGAGCGCATGAGCAAACCGACACCAACCCCGATACCAAGGCACATCCCAAGGCCGATCCCGACACCAACTCTTACACCAGCGTTGAACCATGTGAGTTGACCATCCTCATCATAATACATTTCCTCTGAATAGTAGCTTGGTCTGAGTTTGACTTCTGATTCGTACTCGTAGCCTTCTTCGCATGTATGCTGAAAAAATAAATTGAAGAGCCTATATTATTTCCCATTACTTACATAGGTAACATTTGTTTGATGATAAACAAAAATGATATAAGATCACAACTAATAAAGCCTAGGAGGGGATAGTCTCTACAAACATGATTCTTAGTTGTGTGCTCAATCATAAGTTTCAAACATACGGTAGAAAGATTTTGCATAATCCGTGCCACTAAGATTTCATCTCTTTATATAAATTTGATCGATTTTGTTGTAAAATAAGATTTAATGTTATTTTACTAATTTCGTGAAAATAACGTTAAAAGCGGCGGACGGTTAATCATGCATCATGTGGTGGATTTGATTGATAGCTGAAAGACAAAAGGGTACATGCACTAATCGGCCTTTGTCTTAATTGTTGAGTGTTATGTGCCTTATGTCCAAGGCTTGATGCAAAACTACTATCAACCCGGGGGTCTCACTGGATGCAGCCTCTCTATTCCTATGGGGTAGAGGTAAGGCTATCTACATCTTAACCTCCTCAGACCATACCTTCGCTTTGCTATAGGTGGGATAGGATGATGATGTGGGTGCCAGTGCAATCCCTTAAGTAAATAGTTGCTAAAGTCATATACTCATATCTATGTTCTTATTGTCATCATTTAGATGGTGTCATGGTGCACATCAAGACTAACAAGACCAATGTGGGGATGTTTGGATATATGTTTAATCCAATTATCACAACCTCAAACTGCAATGATCAATTCTAATTAGTAAAAATCATCAAGTTTATAGCTTTCTTTCTTGTAAGAAAACCACTTAAGGGGAGTGTTTAGGATTTTGATATTGCACTTATTAAAACTACTTCTTTGATTATTGCACTTTGATATAGCAGATAATTAGTTTTGAGTGTTTGGATAAAAACAATGATCATCTGCGTATTCAAACTATCATTATTTTACCCCTTAAATCTTGAAATAAATAGACAGACTTGCCAAACACTCAAAACATTCTGAAACCACATCCAAACACCCTAGCAAATTAGTTATAAGCATAATGACAACAAGTTCAGAACAAGCTATTTACCGCCAATTTCCGCTGCCGAACAACCCCATTCTCCCTCACCATTGCCTTATCAACCTCTTCATCCTCCGGAATCGCATCCAGCATCCCACACCTCGACCCCCGTCTCCGCGGACTAACCAGAACCGTTTTCGTCAATATCACCGGCACCGACGAGCAACACCCTGCTATATAAACCTCAACCGACGTCGAAAACCCCCCAAATTTCGCCAAATTCCCCGCGTAAAAATCCATACTCCACCCCTTGTTCAATTCACTACCATTATTGTTCCACATTGGTTCAATTCTCTCCAAAGAACCACACAACACCATCTCCCTATCATCCAATTCATCATTAACAACCTCAAATTCAACCGCCCCTGAAACCCTAACATTATCCGTACTAACATACGTAACTTCCGACGACTCTTTATCCACACGGTCCCTACGCAACGTCACTAGACCAGTGTTCGTTGACGGAACCCTAACGCCGTTAATCTCGAGGGAAACGCCGATCTCACGGCGTAAATTCCGCAGCGTTAGGTTTACCGGAACGGCGTTAACGGCGCACGGTGTGATTCTGACGTAGAATAAACGGATTTCGAGCCAGCCTGACGTTGTTTGAACATGAATGTCACCGGAACCGTTTGTGGTTATGTAATTGAATGGTTTTTTGTGGGTTTGATCCATTGGATTGGATAAAGATTGGGTTTTTAGGTTATGGGATCCTCAAAATCGAGTGGGGGAAGACGAAATTGAGGATTTTGGTTAGGGTTTGTGAGGAATTAGGGCAAATTATGGACGATTGAATTGGGATTTGGGGACGGAGAATGGGGAACATGGAGGTGTTGGGTGTACACGCGCCGCTACACGCGGCGGAGATATCTGTGACACGTGTGTGAGGAATGGTGTTGTGATATTTTGATGTATCGGTCTACAAAGTTGACAAACTATTGAATGTACATAAAATTGATTTACAAAATTGGAATTTAAGGGCTTTTTTTTATATAACTATGCTTTTTTTAAAGGTAAATTTCATTAAAAAAAAACACACAACCAACCTCAAACCGAGGGGCCAACACAACAAGAACACTACATAATTAAAAATTTACACCAATTCTTTCAATATATGTCTTTCAATTTAGTCCTATTTTTAAACCACAAAAAACCCATCGCTTTAATCTCACTCATGATGTCTTTGATTCGGACTTCTTTGTTTTCAAATCTAGCTCTGTTTCTAGCCTTTCAAATGTATCAACATCCGATCCTCATTATCCCTTTAAAAGCCTTTTTCTTATCACCTTTTAGACCCACGTGCTCATGTATTTCCGTGATATCTTTAAAGCCGAAAAAGAATAAGTTCTGAATTTTGCACCACTTACTGACTTGGCTCCAAATAACCGAAGCCACATAACAAGATGAGAAAATATGCGTTACCGAGTCTTCTCCACCTCTACACAAGCCACAACTAGCATCCTGAATTTCCATGTTTCTTTTTCTCAAAGCTTCCATCGTAGCAATCTTGTTCAAAGCCGTCCTCCATATAAAAATATTGCATTTTTTGGCAACCATTTACACGTCTCAGGAACTCCGAGATTGTTTTGATTCCTGCCTTTATTTAACAGCCGCTTAACCGCTACCACACTGAAGTTTTTATCATTAGCTCCTATCCATTCCCAAGCATCATGGTTGTCCTCAAAACTGAATCCATACAACAAGCTACATAATTCGATCAACTCATTGACTTCAACACCTGCCGAAATGTTTCTGTTGCAAGCCCAGACACAACCGAGACCCACAATCGGCCCATCAATACTATTATTGACCCGGTCTGATACCTTGCATCTTTTCTCACTTTCCAATTTGAAGAGCTCAGGGAATTCATTTTTTGAGAGGCTCGTTGCACAGCCATGGGTTAAGCCAAAAAGATGCTTCTTCCCCATTTCCAACTTTACTTTTAAAAAAATTCCTCAAGGGGCTCTCGCCAATGACAGTTTTAGAAAGCACATTATGGATATTACACCACAACCTGCCCATTGATTTTCTGGAAGGAGTAAACTCCCAGCACAATCTCGTTTTATGTATAGCCTCCACCACTCTAACCCATAATTTGTTCTTGTCCGATTTCAACCTCCAACCCCACTTAGCCAACAACGATATATTAATACTTTTTAAACTATAAAGACCAAGTCCTCCATAATCCTTTGGTAACGTCACCGTATTCTAAGCCATCCAATGAAGCTTTTTATTTCCATCATCACCTCCCCACAGAAATCTCCTGATTTTTTACTCCAAATCCTTGATGACTTTACTGGAAGCTTTATAAAGAGAAAAATAGTAGTTAGGTAAGCTTTCAAGGACAAATTCAATAAGAGTCACTCTGCCTCTGATCGTTAGTTGAAAAACCTTCCAGTTAGATAATCTAGTGTCGAAATTTTCATAAACCGGACTCCAATTTGAAACCAGCTTCATGTTCTCCCCAACTTTTAGACCAAGATAGCTAAAAGGAAACTCTCCCGTTTTACACCCAATAAAGGAAGCCATCTCCCCTAATTCCGCCGACCAGCATAAATGTTCGACTTCGCAAGGTTTATTTTAAGCCCTGAACATATATGGAAAATACAAAGGATACATACCACATTCGATATATCCTCCTTAGACCACTCCCCGATTATGATCGCATCATCCGCATACAAAATGTGAGAAATAATCGGCCTGTTGTTAGGAGTTATAAGCCCCCAATAACTCCATCCATCTTAGCTTTGTCAATCAGACACGATAAAACTTCCATAACCATGATGAACAAAAACGGAGAGATAGAATCTCCTTGCCTCAAACCTTTGAGACATTGGAACTCGAAGGTAGGGTAGTCGTTCACGAGCACCGACGACCTTGCCGATTTAAGAATTCCCTTAATCCAAAGACACCACCGATCTGGAAATCCCATTTGAGCCAATGTAGATAAAAGGAAATTCCAATTCACGTTGTCGTACGCTTTTTCAAAATCTATTTTGAAGAAGAAACCTTTTTTTCTTGTACTTCTTTCCCCATCTATAAATTTCGTTCATAATGAGCGGACCGTCCAAAATGTAATTCCATTTCAAGAAAGCAGATTGCGAGTCCGAAATAACCGATCCGATCACCTTCTTTAGGCGGTTCGCGAGCACTTTTGAGACAACCTTACTAATTATCCTGATAAGGTTTACAGGCCTATAGTTATTTAATTTCACATGGTCTCTGATTTTTGGAATTAAAGAGATAAAGGATGATCCGCTTCCCACGCTAAACTCTCCATGAACAAAGAAATTGTCCAAAACGTCTTTGAAGACTTTCTCGAACAAATGCCAAAACGGCTTTATGAATTTCATATTTAACCCATCTGGCCCGGGAGATTTATCACTCCCACAATCAGCCACCGCTGTTTTAATCTCCTCAGCCGAGAATCGTTGTATCAGAATCTGTTTTTCAACATCCTCCAGTTTCTTCATTCCTTCACACATAACTTGAGGTCTAACAGTTCAGTCTTCCACAAAACAACTCCTAAAAAACTTCATAATTTCTCTTTTAACCATATTTGGTTTCGATATCCCATCTCCCATCGATGTTCAGCCCTGGAATCTGATTTTTTGCTTTCCTCTTATTAACCAAAGCATGAAAAAAATTAGAGTTCGCATCTCCATCCATGGCCCGTTTAACTCTAGCTCTTTGTTCCGCTTCCATACAACTTTTGTTATCCACTTCATATAACACTCTTTTATTTTCCGTATAAGCCCATTCCTCCTCTTCAGACAATTCCCATTCTTCCATAATCTTTTCCAAGTCTTCCACTTCCTCCATAGCATTAACATATTCTTCACCTTCTTTTTTCAGAAATTTATCTCTCCATTCTTTTAACGCTTTCCTAATAGAAGCAAACTTAATAGTGAGACAAGGTCCGGCAGACCAGCTGAAACGCACATCGCAACCGCTATTTCCACAGCTTCGGTGAAACCTTCATTTCCAAACCAAAAATCGAACACTCGGAACGGTTTCGCACCAAGGTTTTTATCCGAGGCCACTAAAATTAGAGAACAATGATCTGAATATGTGGTGGGAGAGCTCTTAAAATAGCTCCCGACCATTTGTTGAAAAACTCCGGACAGACAAGAAATCTGTCGATTTTGCTCAACTTCTTTCCGTTATCGCTTATACAAGTGTACCTATTACCTTTCATGTCATATTCTAATAATTCGCTTGCGAAATAAAATCATTGAAGTTTCTGGAACACGTGCTTTTAAAGCCCGAATTCTTCCTCTTCGCGGTGTTCCTAACTGCATTAAAATCCCCCGCCACCACCCATTTACCATCCAATCCTCCCATAATCGACAAAATCTCATTCCAGAGAGCCAATTTAGCTGGAGTTCTTTGAGGTGCGTAGAAAATGATAAAGTTCAAGACCTCGTCGCTACCTTTAATTTTCCCACTAATGACCGGCAGGTTCCTGTTCTTTATGGTGTTTGACGTTTCGAAGATTCCCGAGTTCCAAATGCATAATAAGCCACCAGATTGACCAACCGACCCGACAAAGTCCAGCCCAAATTGATTGTTACCCCAAAAAAATTTCAAGCCTGAAACCGCTTAAGTCTTCATGCTTGGTTTCTTGGATCGCCAAGAAATCGATTTTATGTTTAATTTTTAAACCTTTTATCCATCCCTCTTTCAGTGTCCCCCCAATACCTCTAGCATTTAAATACAAGAAATTCATGAATTGACCGCATTGTTACCTTCTTCAAGAATGACCTTCCTAATCTGTTGGTTATGCTCTTTCAGCATCACTCCCACTTTTTCCCCAAATCGATAGTAGCATCGACCTCCAATTGTATGTTGTTCTTCATTTGAGGACGCTCTTCCTTATCCACCTCTTGTGTCTCTAAAACCACATCAGGATTATGACTCCTCTCGATCTCCACCCTAGGATTTGTAGTGTCGACGTTATTCTCCATTGTTGCCTCAATTACTTCTTTGTCGAGAACAACTGCATTCCTTCTCAGAGTTGTATGGTGTTCCTTATCTCTGTGTTTGCTAACAAGCCCATCAAACCAGGTATTACAATTGGGCTCCTCCATCGCTTTTCTTGGTCTTTTTTTTGGCCTATTTTCGCTGCCTAAACTCAAACCAATTGGCCTCCTCAAATGCTTATCTTTCAAAATATAGAAAGGTTTTTTCTTATGTTTCTCCCTCTTATTAAAAGAACTAAAAGAGGAAAGAGAACCATCCTTAAGAGTGTCAGACATTCGTTCATTCTCCCGGGTCTCTCCCCTGAATTAGTTCTCCATTCTCTTTGTCTCCTATCTTTTGCAAGCTTGACTCATCCCCTCCTCCATGCACACTATTCCCCCATGCACACCTACCGGCTCCTCGATCCTAACCCCCCTTCGTAACTCCTGGCGTTTCCTCTATCCTCTTCGGTGACGATACAGTTTCCCCATTTTCGGTCATACTTTCCAGCCAAACGCTTTCTTCCACATAATCCGGTATCCGGTCCGCCTATTCCTCAACCACCCAAATCCTATACTTCTTCTTTCTCCATAACAGGGTAACCGTGTTTGAAATTGGCGAGCCATTATCAACCAATACTCCCAACTGGTTTAGAGATAGGCCCCTAACATCCGGAGATAGTTGGGACTTATGCACCACTTTACCATACTGTTCTGTCACCATATCGAACACTTTGTTTTCCGCCAAATGTAATGGAACACCGACGAACCTGAGCCAATGTCACACCCCAACCGATGGCGGAAACATCGGGGCGTGGCACTGAGCGAAACAGATTGTCCAGAAGTTTCCATAATAACTATGATTACCAATTATTTAAAGCATCACGTCCCATACCATGACATAAAAAGTAACATAATTATTACAGGAAAAGTCAAGACAAATTGTTCTGTTTCGACAACTCAGAATTTAAGTACAGACAACTCGTTTATTTGTTTCTAGACCTTTCCTAGCCTCGATTTCACAGCAAGCCAAGTAGTTAAACATCTTAAGCACCTGCCACATATATTAAAGTAAAAGTCAATACACATAGTGTAAAGGTGAGCATACAAGTTTGATAGATATAATAGAGTTCGAAATCGTTTACGCATAACCAGCACGTACACAGTGTGAAATGAAGCACGTAAGTTATCGACATGATCCTATCGATACCCATGACTGCGGGTTGACTGCGCAAGGCAGTTCGTAATACACACTCACCACTGTGAGCCATGTAATTAATTGTCCTTATCAACCCCTGAGTGATCAGGTGCTGAGTCCAAACTATAGTACTATCGTTGTTAAGGCAGGTAGACAACAATCCATGTGTAAACATAACAAACAAGCATTCATGATGAATGTTGTGGAAATCCTTTTATCCATGAATTCGTGTAGATCTAAGTGAAATCATTGATGAATGTTGTGGAAATCCTTCAGATCTGAGTTGTTCTTAGTGGAATGAAGCCAAACATTGAAGTTCATAAGAACTCCATGATGACATCACCCTAAAACACCTCAAATCCGGTGATTTCACGGTTAAAAGTTAAGATTTAAAAGATAGAAAGGTGTAGGAGTGCGTGTAGATCAAGAAAGTACAAGATTTAGGTTGAAAACTTACAAGAATCGGAAGAAATCAAGAGAAATGAAGGCTGGAGCGAGCTGGTCGAGTGAGAGCTGTCAACATCAAGTGATGTGACATATGAGGGTATTTATAGGGTTTCCATAAAAGGAAAGTGAGGGAAAGTGGCTGGTCGATCGGGTGGCAGCCCGATTGGGTGGCAACTCTATCGGGTGGCAACTCGATCGGGTTGCCACTCGGTCAGTTGGCCACTCGATTGGAGTGTCCGGCACGACGAGTTTAGCTGTTTCGTTTCGAGTGTGGAGCTTTGCGATGCGATTCGAGCGAGCGATGCGATAGTATTACCCATCAAATTACTTTTAATCCCAACTACTATATCTAACATACAATCACTATAATTCACCTGCGTTTAGTGTTTTGATTCGATTGCGATGCGATAGATTTGAGATTGCGATTAATACCTCAACATAAACATAACATGCACAGGTAACACATAAATAGCACACACACGTAAAACAATATCCAGCACACATAATTCAAGTTGCGAATGCGATAGCGATAAGTCGATAAATCGATTAAACATGCGATTAATAGCGATTAAACCTCGATTATTAACAAGTACTTCACATAATACAACTAGCGCGATAACATAAAAAGACTATTTACGAGTCGAAGAAGTCAAAACAGGAGTTGAGCAAGGAGTCACAGATCGCAATTAGCAATCTTATCGTCATTTGACTTCAATCTTGACTTTGACTTTCGAAACACCGGGTGTTACAGCCTCCCCTTCTTAAGGGAATTTCGTCCTGAAATTAGGCTGAAGCCGTAACAAACAACTGCGGGTACTTCGCCTTCATGTCGATTTTGAGTTCCCAAGTGAACTCTGCGCCTCGTATACCTTCCCAGCGAACTTTCACAACGGGAATGCGCGAGCGTCGGAACTGCTTGGTTTGGCGGTCCATGATTTTGACAGGCTTTTCCACGAAGTGTACTGTTTCGTTTACTTGAAGATCCTTGAGGGGTACATGTAAATCATCATCAGTCAGGCACTTTCTGAGGTTCGAAACATGGAAAGTCGGGTGGACGTTGTTAAGTTCCTCCGGTAGTTCGAGTCTGTAAGCCACTTTTCTGATCCTTTCCAGAATCTTAAAGGGCCCAACATATCGAGGCGCGAGCTTTCCTTTCTTGCCGAATCTGACCACACCCTTCCAAGGTGATACCTTTAGGAGTACGTGGTCGCCAACGTCAAATTCGAGGGGCTTGCGTCGTCTATCGGAGTAACTTTTCTAACGACTCCGAGCTTTCAGTAGATTGTCTCAAATTTGGAGGATTTTGTCAGTCGTTTCTTGCAGTAGCTCAGGACCGGTTAATTGCGAGTGCCCGATCTCGTGCCATACAATAGGCGATCAACATCTTCTTCCGTACAATGCCTCAAATGGTGCCATTTGAATGCTGGAATGATAGCTATTATTGTATGAGAATTCGACCAAAGGTAAGTATGCGTCGCAATTACCACTGAAATCTATGACACACGAACGGAGCATATCTTCAAGGGTACGTATCGTTCTTTCAGTCTGACTGTCGGTTTGAGGATGGAAAGCGGTACTTAGATTAAGCACAGTACTGAGAGCAGCTTGAAACGTTTACCAACAACGCGAGGTAAACCGAGCGTCGCGATCAGAAATGATGTCGCGAGGCGTCCCATGTCGACAATCGACCTATTTGGTGTAGATTCGGGCTAATTTTTCTACCTTGTAGTCTTCTCGTATTGGCAGAAAGTGAGCAGATTTGGTCAAACGGTCAACAACAACCTAGATGTTGTCATGACCTGAGGGTGTTCGCGGAAGCTTCGTTACGAAGTCCATAGCTATACTCTCCCACTTCCACACCGAGATCTCGGGTTGAACGAGTAACCAGAGGGTCTTTGGTGCTCAGCCTTGACCTTCAAGCAGGTTAGGCATTTCGAAACATAGAGGGCGATATCCCTCTTCATGCCCGGCCACCAGTACTTGTAGCGCAGGTCCTGGTACATCTTGTCGGCACCGGGATGAATAGAATATCGGGATTTGTGGGCTTCGTCCATCAAAATCTGTCGCAAGTTGGTCCGTTTAGGGATCCAAATTCAGTCCAGATAATGGAATATCCCATTCGACTTATTTTCTAGTTGGGCTCCATCGTTGAGAATCCTTTCCTTCTTCAAAGTGCATTCATTAAAGCAGGCATGTTGGGTTTCGCGGATGAGGGTTTCGAGATCATATTGGGCTTGGATATTAAGGGCGCTATGCAAATAACTCCGTCTGCTGAGAGCGTCGGCAATGACATTTGCTTTGCCAGGATGATAACGAATCTCATAGTCATAATCGTTGAGAAGTTCTACCCACCGGCGTTGACGCATATTTAGTTCTTTCTGATCAAAGATGTGTTGGAGGCTCCTATGATCGGTGAAGATCGTACACTTGGTACCATAAAGGTAGTGTCGCCAAATCTTTAATGCAAAAACAACTGCGCCTAGCTCGAGATCGTGGGTCGTGTAGTTCTTCTCATGGATTTTGAGCTGACGAGACGCGTAAGCAATAACCTTGTCTCGTTGCATGAGAACACAACCAAGACCAAGGTTCTAGGCATCACAATAGACAATAAAGTCATCGTTTTCGTCGGGCAAAGTGAGAACAGGAGCATTGCAAAGCATGTACTTTAGGGTTTGGAAGGCAGTCTGTTGTCCAGTTCCCCAAATAAAAGGCTTGTCTTTGTGCGTGGGGCAGTAAGCGGCACAGCGATTTTAGAGAACCCTTCGATAAATCAGCGATAATAGCCCGCTAGTCCAAGAAAAGAACGGACTACAGACGGGTTCTTGGGTGTAACCCAACTCTTGACAGCTTCAATCTTCGCGGGATCGACGTGAATACCTTGACTATTAACAATGTGACGGAGGAATTGAACCTCTTCTAGCCAGAATTCACACTTGGAGAACTTGGCATAGAGTCAATTCCCCCAGAGTAGCTCGAGAACTAAACGTAGAAGTTGCGCGTGTTCGGCTTTCGACTTGGAATAGATCAGGATATCATCGATGAACACGATGACAAAGCGGTCGAGAAAAGGTTTACACACCCGATTCATCAGATCTATAAAAACCGCGGGCACGTTGGTTAAACCAAAAGGCATAACAACGAATTCATAATGGCCATAACGAGTGCGAAAAGTGGTTTTGGGAATATCCTCCTCTTGTATGCGTAACTGGTGGTAGCCTGAGCGTAGATCGATCTTGGAGAAACACGTAGCACCTTGTAACTGGTCAAACAAATCATCGATGCGAGGCAGAGGGTAACGATTCTTGATTGTCAGCTTATTCAATTCCCGATAGTCGATGCACATCCGGAACGACCCATCCTTCTTTTTGACGAAAAGGACTAGTGCGCCCCAAGGAGAGGTGCTAGGGCGAATAAAGCCTTTGTCAAGCAATTCCTGGAGCTGACTCGAGAGTTCGCGCATTTCGGACGGAGCGAGTCGATAAGGAGCTCTTGCAACAGGGTTTGCTCTAGGAATGAGGTCGATGCGAAAGTCGATATCACAACTGGGCGGTAGTCCGGGAAGATCCTCAGGAAAAACGTTAGGAAATTCACAAACAACGGGGACGTCTTTCACTTCGGTCTTTCCTTTCTTTTCCTTCTCCGCTACTACAATGTTAGCCAAGAAAGCTCTGTATTCCTTGCGGAGATACCTGCTAGCTTGGATACATGACATAAGCTTGAGATCCTTCGAGAGAGTTTCACCATAAACACGTAATTGATCACCATTTGCGAGCGAGAATCGAATCATCTTATCGAAGCAAACAACTTCGGCATGATTTTCGCGAAGAAAGTCCATGCCTATTATGACGTCAAAACTTCTGAGCTGCATCGGAATAAGGTCGATAGGAAAGATGTGATTGTTGAGCTCGAGAGTACAATCACGAAGAACTGAGTTAACGGTGACAGTTCTTCCGGTAGCAACTTCAACATCGAACGTCGAGGGGAGATGGGCGCACTTACGATTAAGGAGCTTTTCGAACTCAAACGATACAAAGCAATTATCGGCTCCAGTATCAAACAAACACAAAGCATAAATACCATTCACAAGGAATGTACCATTGACCACGTTGTTGTCGGCCTGAGCCTGGCCCACATTAATGTTGAAAGTTAGAGCACGAGCGTCTTGTTGCTGTTGTTGCTGAGGCTGCTGCTGCTGTTGCTCCTGCTTCACAATCCGATTGGGGCACATGTTTGCGAAGTGGTTGGGATCACCACACGCAAAGCAGACTCTAGCGTTGACCGCGGGTGCCGGAGCTGCCTGTTGGCCTTGAGGGGCAGGGAGCAGAGCTTGATGAGCAGTGGCTGGAGTTGGTGCTTGTCGAGGACCTGTACAGCAGTTGGCGGTGAAATGGCCGTACATGTTGCAATGCACGCAAAATCTGCAGGTGATTCCCACTGGATGATGGTAGGTACATGTCGGGCAAGCGGGGTGAGGACCAGTGTAAGCACGCTTCGCAGGCGGTGCTTGGGTAACTGGTGCTGCAGCTGATCGGTGTTGAGGTTGATGCTGAGTTGGTATAGCTTGAAGCGGGGCAGCAGTGGTTACAGCACAGTTCTTGTTGCTGGAGTTACTGTTGTTCTTCCTCTTGCGACGAGAGGCCTTTGAAGACTGCGGGGTGGTGGCGGTTTCAGTGGTTGGTACGGTGGTAGCTTGATGCAAGTTCTTTGAGGCTTCATCCCAGACGCCAGCCTTGACTCGCTTGTCGTTGATTTCAGCGGCAAGCAGGTAAGTTTATTTGATTGTTGCTGGTTTTGAAGCTTGCACAAAATCTGCGACGCAATCTGGCAGAGCTCGAATATACTTCTTGATTGCCATATCAGAAGTTTTAACTTGATCAGGATAGATAATATTGAGCTGCTTGAAGCGAGCAGTTAAAGCAACAATGTCACCCTCCTTCTGCTTGATGTGCCAGAATTCGTCCTCCAACTTTTGGCGCTCATGGGGAGGGCAGAACTCTTCCAACATGACGTTCTTCAACTCCTCCCATGTCAATCCGTAAGCTGCATCGTTTCCGCGCTTGTTTCTCTCAGCCGTCCACCAGTCTAAAGCGCGGGACTGGAAGACGCCGGTAGCATTCAGAGTGCGGAGTTCGTCAGGATAGCCACTCTGGCGCAGGGTGACCTCAATCGAATCAAACCATTGAAATAAGGCCGTAGGACCATCTTCGCCAGTAAATTCTTTCGGTCCGCAAGCTTTAAACTGCTTAAAGCTAAAAGTAGCTTTGGGAGTATCGGTCCTTGACTCCTTAAAAGCATTTGCTTAGTAATCATAGAGGCGAGGCGTTTGTCTGCTTGCTTTCGGCATGCAGCTTGAGTAGCGCGAGATCCAGATGACGACATTGTCAGCAACAGACATCGCCATAGGACTCAAACACAATATAATCGAATCTCACCTCACACGCCTAGTACTACTAAAGCTCAGGAACACGTTCACGTAACATGTATACACATAGACACGTTATCACAGATTCACATAAGCACAAAAGTACATAAGCATATAAAGCACCGAAGTATAAAAGCACGTAGAGCACGGAAACACGTAAACATAAGAGGCAGTCAGAATATAGAAACCTAACTATATGTTGCACGTATTCCCTATCCTTCACAGCGCGTATAGCGATAAATTATAGCGATTGCGAGTATCGAGCAACGATTGCGAACAATGACCAGTGATTCGTGGGCGATCGTGTAGTGTGTTGTGCGTGTTGATCGAACAAAATAGCGAAAATGAATAAATCGCCAAAATCAAAACATATAAGCACATAAAACACATAAATTCCACATAAAATCGGCATATATCAGAGTCGGCAGTTGCGGCTCAGCATTGAAACACATAGAAATCGAGAGTGGATTGTCTGCGTCTGAGATAGACGTTGACTATCCAAAGTGGTTCGACTATCCACAAGGACCTTTGGCACACACTTTGACCTTTGGGACTGTGCTCTCGCCTCGAATCTGCACGAATGGCACGCATCCTTCCAGTTACGATGTGACTTCAAGTCGTTGAAGTCCGTCGAGACTTTGGTGAGAGTTTTGTAAAACAAAAATAGAGATCGGAACAAGTCGTCAAGGTTCGGGTTTCACCCCTAACTTACAACTTCGTCCCTGTTTTGATAAAATAAGGGAGAATTATGCGTCAATGTATGGATTTCACTCCTGATTTAACTCAAATTCTCCTGTTTGTAGATAAAAATGCAGGTTGAACAAGCAATTCAATCGAGAGTTTGCGGTTTTCACACCTAATCTCGACTTAGTTGCCCGTTCAGTTTCGAAAACTAGAGTGCAGTGATAATGTAGTGTAGGCGAGAATATCGAGAAATAGCAAGTAAGCTCGTACATAGCCCCTACAGGGCATGCACAAGTCGGTCTGTTGGTACCTAACTATAGACTAGGTCGTTTCTAAGACATAGACCCGGACTAGGTCGAGTCTTGCCTAATTCCCTATAGTTATGGCTCTGATACCAATCTGTCACACCCCAACCGATGGTGGAAACATCGGGGCGTGGAACTGAGCGAAACAGATTGTCCATAAGTTTCCATAACAACTATGATTACCAATTATTTAAAGCATCACGTCCCATACCATGACATAAAAAGTAACATAATTATTACAGGCAAAGTCAAGACAAATTGTTCTGTTTCGACAACTCAGAATTTAAGTACAGACAATTCGTTTATTTGTTTCTAGACCTTTCCTAGCCTCGATTTCACAGCAAGCCAAGCAGTTAAACATCTTAAGCACCTGCCACATACGTTAAAGTAAAAGTCAATACACATAGTGTAAAGGTGAGCATACAAGTTTGATAGATATAATAGAGTTCGAAATCGTTTACGCATAACCAGCACGCACACGGTGTGAAATGAAGCACGTAAGTTATCGACGTGATCCTATCAATACCCATGACTGTGGGTTGACTGCGCAAGGCAGTTCGTAATACACACTCACCACTGTGAGCCATGCAATTAATTGTCCTTAACAACCCCTGAGTGATCAGGTGCTGAGTCCAAACTATAGTACTATCGTTGCTAAGGCAGGTAGACATCAATCCATGTGTAAATATGTCACACCCCGACCACGTAAAACAACAAATCGTGGCGGAAACGTCGGGGAGTGTTGTAACAGAATTATTGTTTCAAACCATGGATACAAAGAGTTTCGTTTTATTGAATATTAAACATTGTCTTAAAGTTAAACAAGCAAGTCAAACATAGTTTTTCATCGTTATTAAATCACTAAGGCCTCGTCCAGTCCTAAGTGAGCATGCATCCTACTTGCAATCAACACTAAGCAACTTCACCTGAAACATATGTAAAAACAAAGTCAGCAAAGAAATGCTGGCGAGTACATAGTTTTTGTGTGAGTATCAGATTCATGGCTAGTTTGTATGTTGAAATAACTTGTACAACTTTGTTAATTGATATTAGAAAACCTTGTTTTGTAAAATGTTTGTATTGTAAATGAATAACCAAGTCAAAATAGATTGGTCATAATTTATAAACCTTGATGCCATGAATCTTAACCCAAAACATTTGTTTATGTAAACCAAATCATAAATCATTCTTGTAATAAAACTCGTATGGTTTTTATAGTTTTGTAAACATCGTTGTGTAATATTGTTTAATTCGTTCTCGTTATAGAACATCGTTCATTCGTATCACAAAAATATAATTAGTCAATAAATTATGAAAACTTTAAAAGTTGTGACATAAAATAGTAAAATCAAACAATTAAATTTAAAAAAAAAACTGTATGCATTACCTCTTTTGGAAATCAATTAACTCATCAATGCTTTCGTTCAGATACAATGTGCACACATATGCCTTACCTAGATAGTTAAAAAGAAAATTATATAAAAAAGTTATGCATTAATAAGTATAAAAGAAAATTATATAAAAAAGTTATCCAAATATTTAAGCTATATAGAATCTTAATGAGCAAGATAAGGTTATTAATTAAGTATAAAACCTTCATGAAAGCTATATCTTCCAAACTACAGTATCACAAAAACATCACTCGGATTCTTTTCCATAAACTTTGACATTTGCATCGCATAATCTCCCCACAAAGTGACATAAACATTAAGGTACCAATTCAAAAAAAAATTGTAAAACGTGACATAATTGATAAATGTATAAAAGAATTCAAAAAAAAATATGTGTAACTCTAGATCACGAAGTTGTAAGCTCATTTTTTGTTCAGTTTGCCATTTCTGCTAGTACGATCAATCATAGGAAACCAACCATCAACGTAACCAATTATATCTATATAGAAACAAAAAAAAATTAGTAAAATAGAACAGGGGTATTATAAGTAAAATAGATTTGTTACTAAACATCAAATGAATATGCACTTACCAACAGGAGAGTCTAGTGGAATAGCACGATTGCGAAGAACATCAAAAGAAGTAAAAGAGAATCCATGAATTGAATCACCAAAGTCATCACATTTCATGATGTCGGTAGTGAAATTGAAAAACAGTTTATGTGGATGGTTAGTCGGGCGGTACGGAGACAGGTTGTCGCCAATTTCAAACTTAGAAACCAGGACACAACATTTTTCTTGAAGTAGTTTTCCATACTTTAAGAGATAATTACCAGCCACACTTTCTTGAATTTTGGAACCCTATCAAACAAATATAAAGTTTTATGGTGTAACCTACAATATAAAATTAATATAAATGAATGTGTTATAAATTTATAAAGTACCTCCTCATCCATGGGGATCAATTCTACATCATGAATAGCATTCTTGACTTTAAATGATAGTAGTTTCCAAAGCTTGACTATGCGAACTTTAATAGTCACGTCTGTCTTGGTTACATCCAATTGATTAAGAGAGGTAATGGTAGGATCCACCATTGTTGACATTTATAATTAAATATTTTAATAAATTAAATTAGAAACTGCCTTTTTACAAAGTTACCAAGTTATAAATATACCAAGATGAGGCAGATTCCTAATGTAAATACCTTAGCATATGCAAAACTTCAATATAAAATAGAACACCGAAATAATAAGCATTTTTTACAAGGATGTTCATAGCATTCATATAACAACCATAAGTGAAAACAGTAATCATTCTTTCCAACGATGTTCATATCATTCATACAAATCTGTCTACTTTTTATTCTCATACAAAAACCATTTGCATCCATGACGTTCATACAAATCTGTCTACTTTTTGGTGTAACTTTTTAATACAGATCTGTCTACTTTGATTCTCATACAAGTTCATAGGATTCTAAAAGATTCACTAATAAACACATGTAATAGTACCTACAATACTTGTTACTATTCTCTCTAGTTTATTCTCCTACAAATATCTCTAGTGTTATTCTTCAATGACGTTCGTATGATTTGTTTTGGTCAAAAATTACCGAAGCAATTAAGTGATCAAATTAATTAAGTGAGGTAGTGTGCTAAGAAAATGTGTTGAAATTATGCTAATTAAGTTGTTTGCAAAGACAGTTTTCAGGATACGGCTCAGGATATTGAGTTGTATCTATGATCAAACAATGAGCGAAAAGTAAAAGGGGGTGACACGAGATATACGAGGAAAGCCCTTGATCAATCTAGATCACCGGCACAAAACCTCGGGAGCTGACAATCACAGCTGCCTTGTTCTTTTTATTACTTTAAACGTCAGGATACAGTGCAGGATATTGATCAGATCGCTAAGTGTTACAATGCTTTTAGTGAAAGTGAGAATTGCGAGAGAGTAAAGTGTTAGAGAGCAGTGAGTGTTGTTGTGTCCTATTCGATCTGATTTATCCAACTATTTATAGCTAAGAAATACAAACAAAAATTCCTATAAACGGGGGATGCCTCCGAATATTCCATAGTTAACGTTATGGACCGAGTAAAGCGACTTCAACGTCTTCCTTCGAACGACTTAGACCGAGTCTTCCGGGGAAAGGGTCCTCATGAACGTTACAAGCTTGGACTCGTATTCCTGCACATAATCCATTAGTAATCCTCAGGATACCATTCAGGATGTTACCAATATCCTGAATAAGCATCCCGGGCATGAACATATATCATACAAGCAAGATATAATTTAAGATATTATCCAGGATATTAGCTCAGAATTTCACCCATAATAATTGTCCCTAAAAAATGTTACCGTTTAGTATCCTGGCACTAACGGTTATATTTTTTTCGAATAACGAGGCAATTAAGAGATTAGACCTTGATGTGACAGCTTGTAACCGCTTAGTCTATAATTACTCATTACCTCCCTATAACTTCTCATCCTCATCCTCTTTTAACCATTACCGAAGAGAAAAAAAGGTAAATACTTTCTCTCTCATCTTCATCTTCATCCTCCCATTTCGATCAAAAATTCAGGCGATCATATGGCAAGGCCGACAAGATCCAGCTCCGGTGACTCCGCTCCTACATTCTTCCGCCAGAATCTTCTTCAAGAACCGGATAAGGAAATATGCTCCTTCGATAGTGCCCACTTGTCGGCTCTCAAATCCTCCGGCATCTTCCCAAAAGGGACGGTGTTCCGGCCGTTCGACCAGGAAATCCGGTCGGACATGGTTTCCGACGAGTGGTTTTGTTTTAATGCCTTTCCCTTTACCTTAGGATTGCAGTTTCCCTTTCCTGATTTCATCACTGAATTCTTTAACATCATG
Organism: Helianthus tuberosus; assembly: GCA_030545235.1. Lineage (NCBI taxonomy): Eukaryota > Viridiplantae > Streptophyta > Magnoliopsida > Asterales > Asteraceae > Helianthus > Helianthus tuberosus. Next base: position 166,138,988 of record CM060447.1, read on the forward strand.
AAAATCTGCTTTAGTCAAACAATGCCGATGCTCTGGCGTGTCTTGTCTGTTCTTGATCAAATCAAGAGGAACCATATTCCTGACCTTTCCGTTCATGACCTCCCCCTAGCATATCGGCTTAGATGCCATGGTTCCTGTAGATTTTTGTTCTATTCTACCTCCGGTGATCCACTGATACTTCATGCCACCAGGAATGAGGAGAAATGGCAATCCAAATTCTTCTTTGTAAAAAGAGACTCAATCCCTGGTGGAATGGAATATCCGGTGAAGTGGTTGAGAAAGGGTAGGATTTAGGGTTTAAGGATGACCCTGGTGGGCACCAAATTGTTTTGGCCAAAAATTACCCAAGCAATTAAGTGATCAAATTAGTTAAGTGAGGTAGTGTGCTAAGAAAATGTGTTGAAATTATGCTAATTAAGTTGTTTGCAAAGACAGTTTTCAGGATACGGCTCGGGATATTGAGCTGTATCTATGATCAAACAATGAGTGAAAAGTAAAAGGGGGTGACACGAGATATACGAGGAAAGCCCTTGATCAATCTAGATCGCCGGCACAAAACCTCGGGAGCTGACAATCGCAGCTGCCTTGTTCTTCTTATTACTTTAAACGTCAGGATATAGTGCAGGATATTGATCAGATCGCTAAGTGTTACAATGCTTTTAGTGAAAGTGAGAATTGCGAGAGAGTAAAGTGTTAGAGAGCAGTAAGTGTTGTTGTGTCCTATTCGATCTGATTTATCCAACCATTTATAGCTAAGAAATACAAACAAAAATTCCTATAAACGGGGGATGCCTCCGAATATTCCATAGTTAACGTTATGGACCGAGTAAAGTGGCTTCAATGTCTTCCTTCGAACGAATTAGACCGAGTCTTCCGGGGAGAGGGTCCTCATGAACGTTACAAGCTTGGACTCGTATTCCTGCACATAATCCATTAGTAATCCTCAGGATACCATTCAGGATGTTACCAATATCATGAATCAGCATCTTGGGCATGAACATATATCATACAAGCAAGATATAATTTAAGATATTATCCAGGATATTAGCTCAGAATTTCACCCATAACATGATTCTTAAAAAAATAGTCTGCAAACTTACAACTACACCACTCATTTCTTATTAGTGCTTTACTAAAACATAGCATTCATACAACAGCCATACAACAGCTATTTGCATCAAGGTTCGTAGCATTCATACAGATCTGTCTACTTTGATTCTATTACAAATCTCTCAAGTGTTATTCTTAGAGGATGTTCATAAGATTCTATATCATACACTAAAACACATATAACAGTACCTACATAACTTGTTACTAATTTATAAAATTACCTAGATGAGACAAATTCATTAACAAATTGCACAAAATAGTAATCATTTTTTCAAGGATGTTCATAGCATTCAAATAATAACATTAAGTGAAAACATATCTTCAATGACGATTATAAATCTTCATATCTTCATGTAATAGTATAAAATTTTATCAAAATCCACAAATTGCAGAATAAAATATCATGTTGTGTCAATATTTACTGCTTCATAAACCAATAAAATCATATTATGCTAAATTTGCCCTAATAACTGAAACAAACATTCAGATTCAACCAAAATTTAAGTGAAAGGTGAAATTCACGAACCTGATTTCTTGAAACAATAGAAAACCTTCCTTCAATAAATAACACCCTGTACGTACACTTCACTAATTAACTTCATAAATCACAGAAAATTAAAATTAAAATTCTCTATAAAATACAAAAAATACAACAACTTACCAGAAAACACAACCAGATCCAGAAGGAAGAGAGAGTATGATATGGTATGGCTTTATAGACTCCATCACAAGTTTAATTTGCAGAAGATGAACCGAAATTCGAAGGTCAATCCGTGTGAATGCTGATCTACACCGTCAGATTATGTTTAAAAATCAGGGACAACCATAGGATCTGTGTTTCTTGTGTGAGATTTGTGTTTCTTGAATAGGAATTGGTGTTTTATGCAAAGATGGGACTTTGTGATACGTATCTCAGAGATAAAGTGAGATACAGAACTGTTGTTTTGGGTTTTTTTTAACCCTAGCTCGAAGTGGAATATATACAGAGGGTTACAAAATGGAAGGAAGAAGAAGAAGAAGAGGAGGAAAGGGAAAGAAGATTGGGAGCGCTTGTGAACTTTTGACCTGCAGGAAGAGAGACAGCGACGTTTTGTCGCCAACCTTCTTCATCCATCTACGCACAATATTTACTTTAGGGTTAAAAAAAAAAGAAATCACAGGAACTTGACACGTGGGAAGAAGAGGGGGGACTTCATGTGCTTACACGTGTCCAGCAAAACTTTTGCTTTATTAGATAGGAAGATTATAGATATGGGTGTAATACTCATTTATGTTATCTATAATTTAAAAAAAGTTGTCACTCTAAAAAACAAAGGGATATCCACTCCAAAAATCATTTGTGTTATCTATCACAGTACTAAAGATATGATTAGAAATCAAATCCTTAAAAGACTATACCACAAGGACCAATTATGTAATTCTTTTCGTACAATAATAACAAATTTAACGTCAATAAATATGTGTATCTTTGACCAATTGACCGAGAGTCAAATCATATGTTAACATTGAAAGAAGTTGACTCCCAAGTGAGTTGTAAACGCTCTCATTTGACCATTTTGGGTTGATATGCATGCTACCTTAAATGGTATCAACTATTAAAGTACTTGACTGCTATAATGTGACAATTGATTGATTGATGCTACGCGATTAACCTTGATTGATTAGACCATGTGTAGTATAAAGCCCCTTTGGAGGCGTTATGCGACAAGTGGCGAAATGCATAAGAGAGTGACTTTATGGGGCTTTATATTACAAGAGGGTGTAGTGGTAAGGGGTTATATAACCCCTTCAATTATACATACATATGTATGTATATATACGTGTGTGAGTGGGGGGAAACATTGTGCAGCGCTATCATCTTCGCAGGGACTGGATTTGAAGACCCCATAGCGCCCGCCATAGTGGTGTTGGGCGGCACTATGGGGCGCTATAGCCTCTTTTTCCGTGATATAATGCCCCACTACGGGGGGCCTTAAGTGTGTAACTTTAAGTGATTCACGAATGACGTTCAATGATTGGCAATTGATGTTAAGTGATTGACGATTAAATGATAGCGCTAGCCTTATTTGATGGCATGTGAGTGCGACGATGTAACATTCATGAAGTCTTACACCGGTGTAAGTTTATCTGAAATAACAGTGTAAATGATTGACTTTTCGCTGTACCCTTATCCCTATAGTGACATACCACAAACCTACCCTTCTTGGGCTTTAAACTTTCATGAAATATTTTAGGTCTAATAATAGGATGATGTTATCAATTCTGTGATCCCGACAAAAATATGTTTGCTTCACAACTACTGGCGACATGGAGGTTTTCCAACAAGAGGCAGCATGGGTTGGAGAATAAGGCTTGATGACATTCTCTTGTGTCGCCATGGCTAATGGTGACACTGTCTTAGTGCCACCATGATGAATGGCGGCCTTATCCTAGTGCCGCCAAGCCCAGGCCTATGGCGACACTATGAGAGTCCTATAAATAGGACAATAGGTTTCATTTGTTAATGCTGGTTTTTTGTGTGAGCTACCACCCGGAGGATCTCATCTTGGGTGGATGAAAGTTATATAGTTTCTTGTTCAAAATCAATGAAGTTTCTAGCTTTTGATCATCTACTCTTCTATCTTATTGTTTATGATTGTTTGTTTGGCTCAAAACAACCTGTGTCTACTTTACCTATAAATCGAGGCTAAAATACGGATCTAAGTGGACTATCAATTAGAATCAGAGCCATGGTGATTCATTTCAGCTTATTCTTTTATCAGATCTTCATCAGAAACCCGCCAAAGATGTTAAAAAGGTGCAAATCTAAATTTCCACGTGTCGCATTGCGAATGGTGACACGTTCCAAGTGTTGCCGTGGCACATGACGACACTTTTGAGTTTTTCCCAGGAGCATGGAAACACTCCTTAAACTTAAGTTGAAAAGAGTCTTGGCAACATAAGTGACGACATAGTAATCATCGTCCAAGACACTAGTTTGGCGACGCTTAGCAATGGCACTTTCCGTGTCACCAAGGGAAGATTATCGGTGACTTTACAGGCGACAATAACCCAACCCAAGTACTAAAAAAGAGTATTTTGGAGAAAAATTATTTGATGAAAATTTTTTAGGATAATGCGAAAAACAATACGATTATTGTCCAAAAAAATTGAAACAACATTTTTGGAATTTTTGTTTCTTCGACAATGATGGATTGGGGATTATTAACGTATTTAAAGAGTTGTTTTTTTGTCATTTTCTGAAGAGCTGAGGATCAGGTTGCCAAACTAGGGAGCTCATCCAAATACAAAATGATTGAGATCATGTTATTTGACTTTAGTCTATTGGGTTTCGATTCTTATCTTATCCTGTAAAGGAGGAATTAACAATGAAGGAGAACCTAATTGAAGATTTTTGGATCATGTGATGATCATAGTGAGTGTGTTTTGACTGCGTTAAAGATCTTTGTAATGAAGTTGATTACTTGATGATCATTGGAAGTTCAACGCTTTATCATATGCCTATTACATAATGAAGAGGTACAGGGTTTTAACTGATCAGATATAGTAGGATATACGTTTGAAGGGGATAACGACAATGAAAGACTTTAGGTTACAACAGATTCATGGAGATACAAGGCAATATCGGCAGAGAAAGGCAATGTATTCTTATCTATTTGTGAAGACGTCACACATCTCTACGGATATTGTTCAACTCGAGGAGGAACTCAAGAAAAACAAGGAATTAAAGCAAAACCAGGAGAAACTACAACTAGGTGATGAGTAATATGACAAAATGTCAATGTTCATGAGATCAAAGTTTCTTGATTTTGATAACATAGTATCCACACCTGCGAGTAATGAAGTAATGATTCGCTAATCGACATAGACAAGTTCGACACGTCCTAGGACATGTAAACAATTCTTCTTTCTTTATTTATTTAATATGGTTTTGCTCCTCGAGGGTCGCCCCTCTCAATAAGAATACTCTGGAGGCTTTAGTGGCTAAGCACCCATGTATGCCCCCTCCTTCCATGCATGCCTCCTTGCCTTCTGAGTCTCCTCTTGTGGTGGAGTCCGATTGTGTGCTCAGGAGTATTAAATCTTTCCCCAAAGGAACATCGTGCGGGAGAGACGGCTTAAGGGCCCAACATCTTTTAGATGCTTTTTGTGGGGAGGGGTCTGTGATTGCTGATGGCTTGCTTAGGGCTACTTCAGCTATGGTTAATTTGTGCTTGGGGGGGAGGTGCCCGAGGAGTCTGGCGGAGTTTGTTGCTTCTGCTCCTCTTACACCTCTTCTCAAACCAGATAATGGGATTAGGCCTATCGCTGTTGGGTCGATTTTGAGGAGGGTGATCTCCAAGGTGGTCGTGAAAGGTGTTGGGAAGGAGATGGCCAAATACCTTGGCGATTTCCAGTTTGGGGTAGGGATTCCGTGTGGGGCAGAGGCCGTTCTTCATAGTGCGAACAGGTTCCTTAATGAGTACCACCAAGATGGGTCTCTTGCTATGCTTACTGTTGATTTTTCGAACGCTTTTAATTTGGTTGATAGGACAGCCCTACTGTATGAGGTAAGGAAAAGGTATCCTTCTATTTCTACGTGGGTCGATTTTTTATATGGTCAACCAGCTAGATTATATGTGGGGGATGAGTATATTTGGTCTACTACTGGCGTTCAGCAGGGGGACCCCTTGGGGCCCCTCCTTTTTGCCCTTGTTCTACACCCCCTTGTTCACCAAATAAGGGATCGCTGCAAACTTCTATTTCACGCCTGGTACCTAGATGACGGAATGTTTATTGGATATGCCACCCAAGTGGCTAATGCTTTAGATATCATCAGAGCTGAGGGTCCTTCCTTAGGGCTTCAACTTAATATAAAGAAAACTGAAGTTTTCTGGCCAACCTGCAAGGGTGTAAAGGTTCAGGAGGGCTTATTCCCTCGGGGGATTGGGAGGCCGGTGCGGGGTGTGAAACTCCTGGGGGTGCCATTAGTCGTGATGCAGAGTTTATTAGTAGTATGGCTCTTAAAAGAGCGAACTGTGCAGTCGAGCTGATGAGGTGCCTTAAACGCCTACGGGACCCTCAGAGCGAGCTCTTCTTGCTTCGTTCTTGTACGGGTGTTGGTAAATTACTGCTTGGTCTTCGAACGTGTCAACCTTCTTTGGTCGGGGGAGTTGTCTCTATTTTTTATGAAGGCATTCGGGGAGCATTAGAGGATATTGTTGTTTGTGGGGGTGCCTTTTTTGGAGATCTCGAGTGGAGGTTGGCTTCTCTCCCGACCCGGTTTGGAGGCTTAGGGATTTGTACGGCCGAGGATGCCTCTTCATATGCTTTCGTGGCTTCAAGGGCCCAATCTTGGGGTTTACAAGACCACATACTCCGAGAATGTGGTAGGGATGTTTTAGACTCCGATTACAGGAGTGCGTTGGACCTTTTGCATAGTTCTCTTCCCGACCTTGATATTGGCGGTTTCTACATTAAAGACACCGCCCCTCCTAAATCCCAGAAAATTCTGGCGAATGCCTTATATGGCGAAATTGTCAAGAGGTTTGAATAGAAGTTTGTTTTATCCCCTCGGCAAAGAGCTGTGTTTGAATATCTACGTACCCCACATGCTCAGGATTTTCTGTCTGTCGCACCTATTGAAGGCTTGGGGCAACACATGTCTGCTGTGGAATACCGTGCTATCCTTAGATACCGACTGATGATTCCTTTGTTCCCAGTTGACGAGCCATGTCCGGTATGCCGCAAAGAGTGTTTGGATTCTTTCGGCGAGCACGCGATCCACTGTAAAGAGATACTGGGGTTTAAATATCGGCATGATTGGGTGAGAGATGTGTTATGTGTTGTTCTTAAGCGGGCCGGGATCTCTGCCAAAAAGGAGGCTCCAGTATATTTCCTGACTGACCCCTTAGAGGGGAGGTCCACTTTACGCCCGGCGGACATCCTTGTGTTTGGATGGGAAGGGGGAAACACGCTTGTGTAGATCTAACTGGAGTCTCCCCCCTTGTCGGGCTCAAGGACAAGGGCTTTGTCGTAGGGTAAGCGGTGCTCAAGGAAGAGGCAAGCAAAGTGGCAAAACATGAGAAAGCCTGCTTGGAGAATCAACATGTGTTTGTCCCGTTTGCATTTGATACCTTTGGTGGTCTCGCTCCTGATGCTGTGCGACTTTTGAATTGGGTTCAAAAAGTCGTTAATAGTAATTCTTTGTCGCTAAAGGTTTCAAACTTTGTATTTAGTAGAATTGGTTTTTCTATTAAAAAAGGGGTGGTGGCGCAACTTGTTGCCCGACTATCTGCCATTGCTTTGTGATTGCCTTTTTTCATGTGGAATGATATTGGCAAATGTGTATTAGGAATCATTCATGAAAAAAAAGTATTATTTCTATATATGTTATATTAGTTATTATTGTTTTTAAACTTTATAACTGAAGTGCTATGATAGTTGGTTGAATATATTGTGAATGGAATATACAGTATTTAAGACTGTTTTCAGTGGTAAAAATAAATATATTAGGTACTATAAATATTAAGGGGAAAGTGAATACGGTATTGTTAGACACCTAAGCTTGTACGCAAAACCCATCAAAACTACGTAGTTTTGATTAAAAATATCCTTTTTATAAGTTCTCAATTAGAAAACATATATGTTATACCCAGTTCATAAATCACGTCACTGTTCCGTGCTTTCAAATTTCTAGGGCGGCCCTCAAATCTTCTTCGTTTGTTCATGGGTGTATTTCAAAGGTATAATGACAAGTCATGTATCATTCGTCAACTTTTAAATTTGTTGATGGAAGTCATGGAACCTTAATTTTGCATGCTTACTAATCATTATGCATATGTTCTAACCACCTAAACATAACTACCTCTGATGAAATCCAAGCCTAAATCCCAAATTCGAGAATAATCAATTACATTGATTGATTACGATTTCATGTATGTTATAAGTTTTACATGTTTTTTGTTGATTGATTTCACCCTTCTGTTGGAAATTATGTCCGGTTCGATAACTCAACGCTGCCAACCGGGTCTTGACCCGTAAGAGTTACACCTTGGGCAACGAACTAAAATCCACTTAACCTGTTTAACTGGTAATTACGAACAACATACGAGACAGATCATAATTATATTTATGATCATAAGCGGGTATTAACTGAGAGACGGGTACATGGACCGGGTGACACGGGTATACTCACCCTACACCACTTGTCGCGCACCTAACCTTTGGCCAATTACAACACATGCATTTTTGCATGTATGCCACTTGGCTTGCATGCAAGAAGGGTTCATGTCTTTAAGTTGTGTGGGTCTTGCATTTTGAAAATAGAGTTTGATGAACAAAAGTTGCAACAACATAAAAATGCTCCACAACACCCACAATATAACCGGCCACCAAGCCAGCCGCGGGCCGCCGTCGCCGCCCACCGCCGCAGTTGCAGCCGGCTGCCGCCTCCTTCGTCGCGTTTCGTTGTTTCATTTACTAGCACTTGTTCGTTGAACCTCGGTGTCTCGACCGGTTAGTCATTAACCGAGGTATAATTTTTCTCATCGGTAGTTAAATTGTTTTTTACTGTGCTCGTATTTGCCTGTAACCGGATCCTGTCGGGTTTCATTTTGTTGATCATTAGTTTACATTTCCGCTGCATTTTATTAATTAACTAGCTTAATTAATTAACTATTATTTATTGAACCGGGTTTTTGATAAATAAAGTTTTGACCGATCACCCCGGAAACCCAACACCTTCAACTATAGGTCTGTATATCAATGTATTCTTCACATCCTTATTCTCTCATCTGTTGTAATTTTTTTGTATTAGATTAAATATTTCCTGCTCATTGTCGTCCAAATTTATAACTTCCCAACTGAAGAAACACTAGATAAATGACCGGAGTCAAGTTATCTAGGGGGTTTAGAACTGCATAAAAGGGGGTTGTCTCTCTCGTTTGATTCGATGGACTGATCTTCTTCTCCGGTAAACTCTGCAAAACAAAGCACCGTTGGCCTCGTCAAGGGGAGAAGGGGGTTCTCTCCTTGACCCGACTCCGGTGTGAGAATAAGTAGGTGTTTATGAAGAAGAAGAAGTACTATTGAAGAAGTGTGTGTAACTTGGTGTTCATACCTGAATTACCCTCGTATTTATAGCCGAGAGTTTGGGCGGGAAAACTCGTTAATGAAATATTAACGGAAGATGCTAACCCCGTAAGTGGTTATTTTCTTCTTCCGTTAATCTTCTCGATCCGATGTGTGAGCACACGGATTGCTGTTTTAATCAATGGCTGGGGAATTGCCACGTGGAAAGTGGGCAAGTGGAGGTTTTCCTCCAATTTCATGCCATCATAGTGATTTCAGGGAGGCCTGAGATGATGACATGTGTACCAGACGGTTATAACCGTCTGGTGGTGCACAATTGAGCCTTCTAGAAGGTTATTGCCATAATCCTGTGTGGCCTCTTACCATGTGGCACTAGTTGGGTAAATAATACCCAAGTCTGGGTATCATTTAAGCGGAAATGTTTAACTTAGGATTTTCATCCTTTGTTTGTTATGTAGGGAGGCGCAAGGGTTCGTTAACTTCCTTTTGGTGCGCAGGTGTTGCCTGTTATTTTTCTCCTAAGCCTTCCCTATAGGACCAGTGCGCGGCCGCGCAAGGTCAAGAGAGGCTTACAAGATAGGGTTGTGGTATGGTCCCGAGTACTTGTTAAGAGGTTTTCGGGACCTTACCCCTTCAAGTCCCCCCAGTATAGTGTTTCTCTTATGCAAATAAGTGGAGTACTGGACTGTGTGAGAGAAAATGCTTTGGGCGCGAAAGTAGGAAATCTTCTGTGAGAAGATTTACTTTGCTTATTATGATTTGATTTTTGAAAATCTTTGACTTTTGGTGAAGAATGGCACAGTAAAGACTGTGTGACAGGCTGTTACTGTCAGCAGTGTTGTAAGAATCGCTAGGCGTTAGTCGGGCGGTGGGGTACCGACTAGCGATTAATCGGGATTAATAGGGATTAATCGGAATTAATCGGATTGAGATTTTTATAAGTAATTTTTAGTTTCATATATACACACACATTTTTATATGTAGTTTTTTAAAGTAGACATGTTTTAACCCCTCATTAACTCATTTTTTTTAAATAATTGAAAGGAATTTATATGGTTTGGTCAAAATTTGGCCGGCATCTAGCCAAAATTTGGCAAGAATAGGACCGCCATTGACTGCCTAGCTATTAATCGGCCATTAATCGGTGAACCTCCGATTAGTGATTAATCGGCGACTAATCGGAGACTAGTCGGGATTTTTACAACCATGACTGTCAGGGGCATATTACTGACCGTGCTTTACACGCGCGCGTGAACTTGCGTCTGTGTCGTTTTTTACTTGCCTTTGTCGCTTAGCTAACCTTGCTACCCCGAAAAAGGTGTTTGTGCGGTTACCGAGCCTATTTAAGGCGGTGAGTATATAAGCGTTTTGGACTTCTCATTTCCAGTAATTATTACTTCGTTGAAAAATCCTCATCTTCTCTATTCGTTTCAAGAAAAAAATTAATTCTTCCCTCCTATGTCAACCGGAGAACGTCACAAAGATTTATCTGAAGAAATGTCTGCTGAACTTCCACCGTTGAAGTGGCCTATGGCAACTTTTGATGGCTTGGTTCAAAATCTTAGATTCCCGGAGAACTGGGGTGCCCTGTACCCTGCGGAGGGTCAGACAGCGGCAGATGCTCCGGCTGGGTATATTACCCTATATTGGGATTTCTTTTGTGAAGGCAACTTTCGTCTACCTGTGACGAAATTTTTTCTTGAAATTCTTGGGCATTACAGGTTTCATCTTTCCCAAATGCACCCGATTGGCATGGTTAGGGTTCGGCATTTTGAGTTCGTGTGTCGTTCGATGCATATTGAGCCAACAGTTTCTCGATTCCGGGTTTTTCACCAAATGCACTGTACCCAAGGGTTTTATTCTTTCGTTCAGAGGGCGTCAGCGAAGAAAATTTTGTTGCATCCCCCAAAATCCTTTCATGAATGGAAACAGAAGTTTTTCTTTATCAAGGCCGGCGTTGTTCCAATGAGGATGACATTTAGGGGAAAAGAAGATGTCCCCACTGAAAATGTTCAAACCCTATTGACGAGAATTGGTACCAGGATCTGAAAGACGTTCCTAACATTGCTTTGCCAGAGAAAGCTCTTGTTGGTGCTGGTATGAGTTTGAATTGGAGGATGGACCGGGAAGACAAACCGGTGTATACGGAGGATGGTCATGGTACGATTGGGGTTTTACCTTTTTTGCCTTTCTCCCCCCCCCCCCTTTTTTTTGAACGTGCTTTTCTTCTCCTGCAATCGTTTCCTTGTATGTTGTAGCATATAAGAGAGAAGGCGGAAAGATGGGTACCATTAAGAAGAAGCCTGATGAAGAGCTTTGGTATCATCGAATTTTGAAGAATGGCTCGACCCTTGCAACTGGTCGAATAAGTCATCGATGCGTGGAAGAGGATAGCGATTCTTCACAGTCACCTTGTTCAGTTCGCGGTAATCTATGCACATGCGGAAGGTACCGTCTTTCTTCTTCACAAATAATACTGGAGCTCCCCAGGGCGAAGAGCTAGGACGAATGAAACCCTTTTCCAGAAGTTCTTGCAATTGCTTAGACAGTTCTTCCAGTTCAGTTGGAGCTAAGCAATAAGGTGCTCGAGCTATGGGTGCTGCTCCAGGAGCTAGCTCGATTTGGAATTCGACCTGGCGATGAGGCGGTAGCCCAGGTAAATCTTCAGGAAACACTTAAGGAAAGTCGCGTACTACTGGAATATCTTCTATCTTCTTCTCTTCCAATGATGCGTCAGTAACGAGTGCTAGGATAGCAGTGTGGCCCTTTCGCAAACACTTCTGGGCCTTAAGAAAGGAGATGGTGCTCACAACCGCACCACCCTTGTCACCATGAATTACCAAAGGTTCTTCACCAGCACGAGGAATGCGGACGATCTTTTCTTTGCAAAGAATCTATGCTCGATGTTGAAGTAGCTAATCCATACCAATAATGATGTCGAAACTATCACAACGTTGGGGTCATCCCTAGCATCACCACTGGCAACGACCCCTGTTGCACTGACCACTGTGGTGCCTGTTGCATCTATTGCACTTTGGGTGATTTCCTCGATATCCACCCTGCCCTTGACTACCAGACGACTGTTGACTGGGGCTTTGGTAGTTATCTGTCTTTCACTGCTGTGCCTGGGACTGAACCGAAGTTGAACCCTTGCTGGAGGTTCCATCCCATTTTCGTTTATTGTCACTAGGAATAGCAGAAGTAGTAGTAGCAGTAGCACCAATACATTTAGGCAGGTTGTTCTGTTCCACTGCCTGATTTGTGAGACGATGCGCAAGACGAGTAACATCCTGGATGGTAGCAAGGTTGGCAGAAGTCACATGACTCTGAATCTCTGGTACTAAGCCTTTGAGGTATAGCTCAATGCGTTTGATGGGAGGATCCACCATAGTTGGACATAAAATTGCCAGTTCCTTAAAAATCATTCCATGGGGTGGCATTAGCAGCCGCCAGCCCCAGCATCTGAACTTGCGCGTTCCACCAAGTTAGCGCAGTGCCTTCGAGGGTACCAGTGGCGTACTTCACCGTATGAGCCTCAGGGCATTCACACATCTCGAAGACAGACTCGAGCTTTTCAAACCAATGGAGGAGTCCAACGGCTCCTTCAGTGCCACCGAAGGTATTAGGATGACAGTCCATGAACGTCTTGAATATGCATACAGGTGGCTGAGCGTTCTGACCTTGTTGCGCGAGGAAGAAAAGACTGGGTTAAGCGCGATAGTTGGGTCATGAGAGTAGGATCTAACATCCTAGGATAGGTTCGGAATAGCAGGTTATACCTCCTGCCTGAGTGGCTGCGAGTGCTGCAGTAACTTGTTCAGTGATCGAAGCCGCCAACTGGGCTTGAGTTAGGTTAACGTGTCCGCTCATGATCTTGATATCAAGGAGAACATGAGTGAGAGAGGTTCGCGAAAGTGCGATGACAGAAGAGAGTAAGCACATAAGTGTTTCAATCAACAGTTGTTACGTTTATCTAAGCATACCATGAGCAAAGTTCTATGTAATTCTAGCAAGTAGGCAATAAAACATATACCATATTACCTAGAATCTTGAGTCTTGCACGTGGAGCGAGGCGTCGTTGTGGATCGTTGAGCACTGTACAGGTTATAGTCTGGTTTTAATAAAAACGTTTTCCCCTTATTAAAACCAAGTTCACTATAACCAATGGCTCTGATACCAATCTGTCACACCCCCAAAATCCACACGCGGAGTATCACCGCTTGGAGGCGTGACATGACCAGGATCAAGCCACCAATCATATTGAACATATAAGTAATAAGTAAATGTAAATGTAATCCATCACAATACAATTGGTGTTCAATCAAAAACATAGTATAGGTAGCGGAAGCATAGGGTGAAAATCCCACACAAGTGTTAAGTTTAAAGAGTCATAAAGTTTTCATCATAACATCCACAATCCGTGCCCACAACGACCGCGCCTCCCGTGCAAGCTCCATGGGTACCTATGGTCCTGCAAGGCATGTAACAGAGAGTCAACAACTAGTTTAGCGAGTTCACAGTAAGTAAGGTCGTTGCATAACTACGCGTTATTAACTAAGCCGTTTTGTATGTTCAATTGGTGGGGGCTTCCCATGTTGTATATACTAGACTAGTTGTAACCATAATTGTTCTTCTTAACCCGAGAACAGGAGTACGTACGAGGTTTACGTAGGTTTTACGTAAGTGCCCTTCTTAACCCGAGGACAGTGGTACGCGTGAGGTTTACGTAGGTTTTACGTAAAGTGTCCCTCGAAACCTGAGGACAGTAGCAAGCATAAGTATACGTAGGTTTTACGTAAGTGTCCCTCCAACCCTGAGGACAGTAGTAAGCACAAGTATACGTAGGTTTTACGTAAGTGTCCCTCGAACCCTAAGGATAGTAGTAAGCACAAGTATACGTAGGTTTTACGTAAGTGTCCCTCGAAACCTGAGGACGATGGTAAGTAGTCTAGTGTTTTACGTAAGTCTATCATATCTATCAATACCATTCCATCAATACCATTCCCAACCCACCGGGAATCCCATGCCTTGGAAATGTGAACTCTCCTTGGTTTGCTCGGTATGCTAAACTACGTGCTCGCAAGTAATCAATCAAGTCCTATAGTTATGCATTTACACACAGTCAGTTCATGTTGGACAAGTTTCACATACAATCTATGTCACAAAGTGCTTGGCAGTTAATCTCATGTATCACGTAAGCCGTAAGTCAATATCATGCAATTCACACAATTTAATGTAGTTAACCAACAACACACTTTAACAGGGTTAACAAGTTTAACTGGGTTAACATATACCAACAAGGTTACACAGTTAACAAAGTTACATGCTTAACTTAACAAAGTTACATTTATCAGAATTAATAACCTAACTGAGTTATTAATTAACCGAGTTACAGACTTAACAGAGACCATAAGAAGAAATCACATATATAACGAAATCCACTTGGGCCGAAAACACTTGGGGCGGAAATCCTTTGTTGGCGAAAGCACTTGGGCAACGAAATCCCAAAGTGTTTTCGTCGAGTAGTGTTTTCGTCGGGTACAATCATCATCATCATCAGTTACACAACAACCGCAACCATAAACCACACTAACAGTTATCTAATAATGATACAATCGGACCAACCCTCTAATCATATAATCATTCTATGGACCGAGATAATAGATCTGACAATTGTTTCTGAATCAATTGATACAAGAATCCATATGATGTCATAGTTGACTATTATTTTGATGGCCGACAACTAAATTAATTGACACACAATAATTTGATTTCAACATTTAATAATCATGCAATACTTACTGACAATTCCTTATATTAACCACATGGCTGTCATTTTCGAACCCCACAAACACATGATCGAGATTACATCACATGGCAGTCTTATCACCTCACATGGCATATAGTTCAAGGGTTAATTTATGATGTCACATTTATTCACATCAATCATCATCTATAGTTACATACAGCAGTTACCCTAAAAATCATGTAAACAGAATCATTATCAACATTCAATTCAACAATAAAACATACGTATTGCAGCCGATCTATATACATGTGCATCCATCCATTCAGTTTTACAATCAGCATTATATCATCAGATTAATCATCGAGAATCATAAAATAATCATATAACATCCGTTATTCAATCTAACGTATACATACAAACACGAAATCATGCATAGTTCAAACAACAGTGCAACTAACCGTGATGATAGATCACAAGATTGATTGAAGGGAAAAGGTGGAAGTCTTGCAGTTGCCGTCGCACAAAGATGAGGGAAGAGAAGTGGTTAGGGTTTTTGCCGAAAGTTCTCACGTAAAGGTTATAATTAAAACAGTATCATGATGTTACTGGGCCAAGCCCACTTCTGTTTTCGTTGGCAACATGGTGGACGAAAACACATAGGGTGTTTTCGGCCATGAGATGTTGGTATTGGCCAAGGTTCTATTGTTTTGTTTATTAACACCACCATATTTTAAACATTAACAAATAATGCACATCAAGTATATATATATATATATATAACACACTCAACACCCATCATGTATAACATACCAACTACAATACGATTTAACATATTACAACGTGTCCGGTTGTAAAACAAACAAGTCGTGTATCGGATAATCTAAACAATTAACGTGCAATAGTGCGAAAATGGAACCTTGGAAACTCGAGTTGTCACAGGCCAAAACCGGAGCCCAAAGATACTGTTGACATCCCTCCATCCAATCCAGACGATCCTATTGATTTGGAGTCGAGCCCTGAGCGCCTGGTGCGGACTAAAGCAGGGAAAAGGAAACAGACTGGTACTGAGGCGGAAGGTCAGCCTGCAGAGAAAATTCAGAGGAAGAAGATCACCAGGAAAGGCAATTTGGACGCCTTTATCTCGGAGTCTGCTCCAAGTAAGTGTTATCTTTGTTGTCGTCCTCTTATGCTCATTGATTATTTATAGGCTTTGATTTTGCAGCGATCCCAACTTTTCCTATTCCCACAGAGTCTTTGCCTGTGGTTAACGAAGAACTCCCACCCTCTCCTCCGCATGCTACTGTTGCTGATCAGTTAAAGGCAACTGAGGTTCCTGAGGGTGGTGTGGAGAAGGTTGTTGAGGCTGACAAGCCTGTTGATGTTGCTGTGGAAACCGAAAAGGTTGTGAGCTCAGAGGTTGTTGATGACGCTGGTAACCCCCAGGTCCCTGAACCTGCTGCCTATGAGAAAGAGAAAACTGCGGAAGAAATTCCTGTTACAGCGTCTCCCTCTAAAGTTTCTGGTTCTATGCCTGAGAATATCGAGAAGGTTTCTGCTGAAGATCGAGGCTCGTTCTCTGATGTTGGCAAAAATTCCCCGATCCGCCCAGATGAGACTCTGGGGGATTATTATTATTATTATTATTATTATTATTATTATTATTATTATTATTATTATTATAGAACTTATTCAGAGAAAAATGCTTCTGATATCCATGCCCCTGTTTGGAATCTGAAGAAGGGTGATACTTTCTCAGATTGGCGCGTGTGCCGGGACTGGTTGCAGGGAATATTTCCGCCAGGGGAAATCAAAATTCAAGAAAGCCGGTCTCATGAGCAAACTTATCATGCTTACCTTGAGGAAGCTGCTTCTCATGCATCGACCACTCATCGTATAGTGCGTGAATGGCATAGCATGCACAAGGAGTGGGCTGCTTTCAAGGTGTCAAAGAAGAAAGTTGCTGAGGATGAAAACCGTATTGCCCAGTTGAAGGCTAAGCTGGAAACTGATCAGGCCAAGTTTGAAGCTGATCGGAAAATTAAAGAATGGTCCGTTGCGGGCTGGAAAAGAAAGGCGGAGGCGGAGGCTGAGGCTGTCTTTCTTTCTGAGGAGCGCAAGAACTGGAATAAAATATGCGAAAAAGATAATTCTGAGAAGATGAATCTCCGCAATGTCATCAATAATCTATAGGCTGAGATTGAAAAATTGAAGAAACAGGACGCGGAGATTGAAAAGTTGAAAAAGGAGAAGGCTGATGTGGAGGTGGCGCAAGAAGAGGCGCGTTCTCATAGGGAGCGCAGTGAGCAACGAGAGGTACAAGCCTGCGCCACTCTTGCCCTTAGAGATAAAGAACTTACTGCTTTGCTTTCTGACCAGGAACAACTTAAAAAGGATCTGGAGCTTGCGCATTCGACAAGGCTGAAACCTCCCGCCGTTTGACTGAAACCGAAGAGAAATTGGAGAATTCTGAAACGGCGCGGGCCACAGCGGAAAGCGAGCTTGAACCTTTAAAGAGTGATATAGCGTGGCTGAAAGATCGTGGAATTGCCTGTGTAAGTTTCTTCCCTCTACTTCTTTCTCTTTCTTTTTTTTTTGTGAAAAATGCTTTACGCTCTTTCTTTTTGTTTATTTTTCCTTCTTTTTCTGTAGGTTGCTGAGTCGGTGCTGAATTCTGAAGAGCTTGATAAGTCGGTTGCGCGCTTGGTGACTACCGCGCGGAATGATGGGTATGCCCAGGGTTATGCTGAATGTTCGCAACATGTGAACAGTACTCTGAAGGTTGATTGGGACACTAGTAGATCTGCCACTCATGGCGTAAATACCACTGCTGTGCTTGCATCCTTAAAATCAGAATTCAATAATCTGCAGCTTCCTGTTATGGATCTTATAAATGTCGCCTTGCAATCTGAAGATCATGTGGCGCAATTGAAGGAGATTTTCCCTGATGAAGATGAGAATCTAGCATAGGTTCCTTTTTGTTATTGCTTTGAACAATTTGTATAATTTTCAAGGGATTGTATTCCCTTTCTGTTAATGCTGTCACACCCCGACCACGTTAAAACAACAAACTGTGGCGGAAACGTCGGGGGAGTGTTGTAACAGAATCATCGTTTCAACAACCATGGTAATTAAAAGTTTCATTTTATAGATTCATTAAGTAATTTACATTGTCTTAAAACCAAATAAACAAATTAAACATCGTCTACTATCGTTTTTATGTCACTAAGGCCACGTCCAGATCCTAAGTGAACATGCTTCCTAGCAATCATCATGCAACATCACCTGAAACATATGTAAAAACAAAGTCAGCAAAGAAATGCTGGCGAGCACATAGGTTTTGTGAGAGAATCGGAATTATGGCTCGTTTATGTATATATTGCAATACCTTGAAAACCTTGTTTTGTAAAGTATATAATATTGCAACATGATTAACCAACTCAAATCAAGATGGTTATAATTTATAAAATCTCGTAGCCATTATTCTTAACTCAAAGATTTTTGTTTTAGTAAACCAATTCGTAAAACATCTCGTAAAAACTCGTTAATAAAACTCGTATGGTTTATATCATTTCGAAAACCTCGTTGTGTGACATCGTTTCATATCGTTTCCCAAGTAAACTAAATAATGACACACAATGTAATATGATAGAAGCACTTATATATAAGATGTACCAGCGGCGTATCTACCATGATTCTATCATACTACACCCGTCCCATTATCTAATCACTACTCAAAACCAATTGTTTATCCAAATCGTTTATTTTGTTTAAGTCGTCCCAAATCGTTTTAACTCGTCCCAAAATCGTATTTGTTTTAATTGTGAAACTACTTTTGGTCGTCTCGCTAATAACATTCAAACCTTCGTGACTCGACTACCTCGTTCCTCGTATTAACAAACCACCAAAGGGTAAGTTAACAATCACAGATTCGGTCGTTACCTACATAACCCCCACACATAACCATGGGTGTAGTCTGATAACGGGATTTGTCAGATCCTATGGTACCATAACCTAATACTGGTCGGTTCGGCCAAAATTAATGAATGTCATTTGTTATGTAACTACAACCAACAAGTTCGTTCACTTTATCGAAATTCGTTATTAGTTTAATATAAACCATCTTTATCGTTTTTGAAACCATCTTTTAAATATCAAAATCGTATTAATACATATGAATCACCCCAAAACAATTGAAAACAGTAAAATAGGGGAACTATGTACTCACATTGAATGAAAGGGTATCCTTGATCTAAAGAACTTAGCGAAGCTCAGACAAACTAAGGAAATTCGAGTAGTACCTAGTAATCGGATCACTAGTAAATAAATCAACACCTAAATCGGAAGAGCGGATAGAATGAGGTCTTGTAAACCAAATGAGTGTTGGAACTCATGTGATATGGTTTAACAAAGCCAACATCCTAGCTCGGAGCCTAGCCTAAGTGCTTTCGACCCGTTACGACCTATTAAGGTAGCTTATGCTACTTTAACGTGTCGTTCGCGCGAAACTATGTTCGGATGGTTATCTATGTGCTATGTCAAGTCTTACATGCCCAATAATACCTAAACATGTTACTAAATCAGATTATATGTCAAAAACATGTTCACATATGTAGAATACGGATTTAAGCTTTAAAAGGGCGTTTTGGTCATTTCCTATGGGCATACAAGCTACTTAACAAATAACTAACCAATTCTATGTGATCATAAGGTATAACCTCAGTGGTTATTCCCTATGCAACTATGATCACTAATCAAGCTTGGTCGGATCTTAATGATCGACCAAACGGGTCGGGTTCGAAAGTCTAAGCAGTTGTTTAGACCGCTTAACTTACGACCCTAAACAAGCACTAAACTAATAGTGACGAGTTAAACATGTTAAAACATGTTTAACTAGTTTATAAAACTGATTTGGTATCAAAACAATGGGTTTTGATACCCGAAAATAGTTCCGTTGCAAAATGCGTGCTAAAACGCATTTTGACCAAAACTTTGGCACGTCACTACGCCTAGTTAACGTGGTAATCAGTAGGTATAATCGCTAAGGATTATAACCATTGTGATTACAATCACGTTGCAAAGTTCAATTGAACTTTGACTTGACCAATTGATGGTCAAAACCGAAAGTCAAACTGTTGGCCAAACTGTTTGACTTTCTGCTTAAACATAAAGAATAAGCATGAAAGAAGACTTACAATAGTCCAAAGCTAGAAAGAATATAATAAGAAAACCAGAGAATAAGAACTCCAAGCTTGAAGAAAGCTCCAAATCAGATTGTAGAGAAGAGAATGAGAGAATGAGCAATGAAACAATGAAGGTACTTGGCTATTTATAGTTGTTGCAAGTCTACAAGATCATTACACATGTTTGTGTGGCCAACAAGCAATGATCTTGACCCTACAAGTGTTAGGAACTGATTGGGAACCTTGGTGAACACTTAAACTTGCTCAACACACCAGAAAATCGCATAACAGCCCCTGAATTATGAATCTGTTGCTGAAAAATCAGTTTCTGATGCTGGGTGTCTTCACACGGCCCGCATAAGAGGAGATACCAGGCTTACGTGGCTTGCCTGGGTAGACTATGCAGAAATTGCAGTTTAGTCCCTGAACTTGTAAAACTTGCATTTCGGCTCATTTTTTTACACGTTCAAGCCCCGTTAACCTCATTTCAAGGCACTAAAATGAAGTTAAAATATTGGGAACTCAAAACATGCTCGAAAATATCTCAGATGTCAGCTCGTTTGGTCGTACGGTCGCGTTGTTCGTTAAATTACGACGAAACTCAAACGGACGCGAAAACGATCCAAATTAAGCGACGAATGGTATTTTTGCATGTCGATCACTAAAATAAAAATATTTTAGTGTGTACAAAAATTTTGGGTGTCCAGATGTGGTCAGAACGTAAGATATGCGCGAAAATGCAAACTTACGTCGTTTTTGACACTTTTAGTCCCTGTAAGATCAAATAAACACGTTTTCGCACACCGAACCCCTCAAAGCTTATTTATAAGCTATGTTTAGGTTATTTATGGTATGTTTAGCTTATGATCAAGTTCCGGACTCTTCGATACCATACGAATCGGTATAGTTTCGCAATTTGACACAAAAAGTCCCTGCGATCGAATAGACTTGTTTTCAACACACCAAACCATCCAAAACTTATTTCTAAGTTATGTAAAGGTTATTTTAGGTATGTTAAGCCTATATCACTATTCCAGAATGTTTGTCGCGTTAAACTGACTGCGTTTACGCACCATTTTGCGTATAACCTTCCAGAAAGCGATTTAAAGCTTGAAATCGAAATCGAATCGAATTGTAAAATCATCAAACACAATACATACATAAAACACATATAATAACACCAAAGCACATAGTTTTATTGATAATTAACATTGTTTTGCATTGTTCATCGATTAGAGAGAACAGTTGTCACCGTCTCCCCTACTTTAGGAAATTTCGTCCCGAAATTTTAACTAGAGGAAACTTGTGAGAACATTTGCGGGTATTTCGCCTTCATTTGATCCTCACGTTCCCAAGTAAACTCTGGCCCACGTTTGGATTCCCAGCGAATCTTGACCAAATGAATTCGTTTGTTCTTCAACTGTTTGTATGTACAGTCCACTATCTCCATAGGTTTCTCGACAAAGTGCATCGTTTCATCGATTTGGATTTCGTCGAGTGGAATGTGAAGATCAGTGTCAGCTAAACACTTTCGCAGATTGGACACGTGAAAAGTCGGATGAATATTTCCAAGCTCTGGAGGTAGCTCTAGTCGATAGGCAACCTTCCCAATTCTTTCCACAATCTTAAATGGTCCAACATATCGTGGTGCAAGTTTTCCTTTCTTTCCAAATCTCACCACTCCCTTCCAAGGTGACACCTTGAGTAGGACATGGTCTCTGACTTGAAATTCTAAGGGCTTGCGTCAAAAATCCGCATAAGTCTTTTGACGGCATCTAGCTGTCACAAGATTGTCGTGAATTTTCTTGATTTTGTCTGTTGTTTCCAGAATGAGATCAGGTCCAGTAAGCTGAGCTTCACCGATCTCATTCCAACAGACAGGTGAACGACATTTTCGACCGTAGAGAGCTTCGAATGGTGCCATATTGATGCTAGCATGATAACTATTGTTGTAAGAGAACTCGATCAATGGAAGATGAGAATCCCAATTACCACCAAAGTCTATCACGCATGCTCTAAGCATATCCTCCACAGTTTGAATCGTTCTCTCAGATTGTCCATCTGTTTGGGGATGATAAGCAGTGCTTAGATTTAGTTGGGTTCCCATGGCAGATTACATGGTCTTCCAAAAATGAGATAAAAATCGAGCATCACGATTAGAAATGATATCCAAAGGAACACCATGTCGAGATACTATCTCATCAACATAAATCTTTGCAAGTTTATCAGCAGATAGATCCTCGCGAATCGGAATAAAATGAGCTGATTTCGTTAATCGATCGATAATAACCCAAATAGCATCATGACCTTTAGACGTACGCGGTAACTTAGTGATGAGATCCATCGCAATGTTCTCCCACTTCCAAACCGGTATCTCTGGTTGTACAAGCAAACCAGAAGGTCGTTGATGTTCAGCCTTGACTTTGAGACAAGTTAGGCATTTCGCTACGTACAAGGCAACATCTTTCTTCATACCAGGCCACCAATACTGAGTACGAAGATCCTTGTACATTTTATCAGCACCGGGATGGATAGAATATCGAGACTTGTGAGATTCGTCCATCACCAAAGTGCGAAGATCATCTTGTTTCGGAATCCACAAACGATCCTTGAAATAGAGTAAACCATCGTCCTTTGCTTCGAGTTTAAGCTCAAGCTGATGTGGTAATTCCTTACCTATCAAATCTTGTGAAACACAAGATTACTGAGCTTGAAGAACACGAGTTTGAAGATCAGATAGAGTTAGAACAGAATGAAGCTTGACTTGCTCTTTTCGACTAAGCGCATCGGCTACGACATTCGCCTTACCAGGATGGTAGCGAATTTCGCAACCGTAATCGTTTAAGAGTTCAACCCAACGTCGTTGCCTCATGTTCAACTCCTTCTGATTAAGAATGTGCTGGAGACTTTTGTGGTCTGTGAAAACCACACACTTCGTGCCATAGAGGTAGTGTCTCCAGATTTTGAGAGCGAAAACCACAGCTCCAAACTCAAGATCGTGAGTTGTGTAGTTCTTCTCGTGAACTTTCAATTGTCTAGACGCATATGCTATAACTTTGCCTCGTTGCATAAGAACACAACCAAGGCCTAAGTTGGATGCATCATAGTAGACAACGAAATCATCGTTTCCCTCGGGCAAAGATAGAACAGGAGCATCACATAGCTTCTGTTTCAGCGTTTGAAACGCTTCTTCTTGTTTGGGTCCCCACTCAAAAGGCTTATTCTTCT
Organism: Helianthus tuberosus; assembly: GCA_030545235.1. Lineage (NCBI taxonomy): Eukaryota > Viridiplantae > Streptophyta > Magnoliopsida > Asterales > Asteraceae > Helianthus > Helianthus tuberosus. The sequence continues at coordinate 166,162,328 of CM060447.1, forward strand.
TAGTCAAAGCAGTGAGTGGAACCGCAATCTTCGAGAAGTTTGAAATGAAACGACAATAATATCCAGCTAGACCAAGGAAAGAACGAATTTCTGTAGGCGTCGTTGGTGTATTCCAATCCTTAATAGCTGCTATTTTGGATGGATCCACATGAATACCCTGCTCGTTGACTATATGTCCCAAAAACTGAACTTCTTTAAGCCAAAATTCACACTTGGTGAATTTAGCAAAAATTTGTTCCTTCTTCCGGAGTTCCAAAGTCAAACGAAGGTGTTGCTCGTGATCGGTTCGAGACTTTGAATAAATGAGAATATCGTCGATGAACACAATGATGAACTTGTCTAAATAAGGTTTACAGACCCTATTCATTAAGTCCATGAAGATAGCTGGGGCATTTGTCAAACCAAAAGGCATGACAGTAAACTCGTAATGCCCATATCTTGTTCGGAAAGCAGTTTTGGGAATATCTTCTTCGAATACACGAAGCTGATGATACCCAGAACGCATATCGATCTTGGAGAAACATGTAGCACCTTGCAGCTGATGAAAGAGTTCATCAATTCGTGGTAGGGGGTATCGATTCTTGATGGTAAGCTTATTAAGCTCACGATAATGGATACACATACGAAAAGATCCATCTTTCTTTTTCACAAAGAGGACAGGAGCACCCCAAGGTGATTAGCTCGGACGGATGAATCCTTTATCAGATAACTCTTGAAGCTGTTTCGATAACTCTTGCATCTCCGATGGTGCAAGACGATAAGGTGCTTTCGCAATCGGGTTGGCATTGGGTACAAGATCAATCTGAAACTCGACTTGATGAACTGGAGGCAAACCAGGCAGTTCATCAGGAAACACCTCTGGATAATCCCGAACAATCAGAATATCCTGAATACTCTTGTTCTTGCTTTTCTCCTCGGTGACATGTGCCAGAAAAGCAACATATCCTTTTCGTAAGTAACTTTGGGCTTTCGTGCACGACATGAGTTTCAATCCACCAGATGGTTTCTCGCCACGAACTTCCAGAACATCGCCAGACGAAAGAGGAATACGAATGATCTTATCGAAACAAACCACCTCAGCATGATGTTTGGTTAACCAATCCATCCCCACGATAACGTCGAAACTCCCAAGTTGCATCGGTACGAGGTCAATGGGAAAAAGATGGTTATCGAGGTTCAATTGACAACCATGAATAACAGAATCGAGAACAAGAGGTTTACCAGTAGCAACTTCAACAGATAAGGGTTTCCTCAGTTTTGTTCTAGGTATCGCAAGTAAAGGCTCAAAAGATTAAGAAACAAAACTCCTATCGGCACCAGAATCGAAAAGAACAGATGCAAGTTGATTGTTAACTAGGAACATACCGTTAACAACCTCGTTGTCTGCCCTCGCCTCGTTTGCGTTCAGATTGAATGCTCGTCCACGAGCGGGATTCACATTCGCGTTTGCATTCGGATTAACATTTGCATTTACCAATCTCCGGCAGTTGTTGCGGAAATGACCCATTTCTCCGCAATTGAAACACGAACCAGGTGGGAATCTTACAGCATTCCCCTGAACTTGTGCTGGAACCTGAGCAGCCTGATTCTGGCCTAAACAACAAATGTTGGCCAGATGCCCAAGTCTACCACACGTAGTACACTGTTTACAGGTCTGTTGGGCAACATGGTGACCGTTGGATCGGGCACAGTGAGGTGCGGTACCAACATATGCTTTCTTTGCAGGAGGTTGAGTCGGTGGGTTCTAAGGGTTCTGGTTGGTGACAGTAAAGTTCTGGGAAGCCTTGCGCTTCCTTGACTTCTTCGATGACTCACCTTTCTTACCCTTACCCTTACCCTTTTCCTTGTCAGTATCGGTCGACTTCTTTTTATCACCCTTGCGGGTGAGTTTACCCTTCCTGACTTAGGACCCAGTCAGGGTAGCAGACAACTCGATTGCATGACGGACGGTAGTAGGATTAACACCGGTCACAATATCCTGAATGGAATCGGGTAAACCATCGATATACGTCTCGATTGCTTTTTCCAATGGGGTAACCATCATAGGACACAACAAACTGAGCTCCTCATATCGATCCGTGTAAGCACGGTGTTCTCCCCCGTCTTGTTTTAAGTCATCAAACTCTCATTCCAAAGCTCGAATCTCGTGACGAGGACAGAACTCTCTCATCATGAGAGCTCGGAGCTTTTCCCAAGTTTGTGCTAATGCCACTTCGCCACCCCTATCACACATAATACCATTCCACCAGGTAAGCGCTCGCTTCTCAAACACGCTAGATGCAAACTCAACCTTACGCGCATTCGGACACTTCACATGTCTGAATGTGCTCTCGATACTCTCGAACCACTGCAGGAGCGCAGTTGCTCCTTGTGACCCAGAAAACTTAAGCGGCTTCGCAGAATTAAAATTATTGAAATTACACTGTGCAATATTGTTGTTATTATTGTTGTTGTATAACTCATGGATTTGGGTCACAACGCCTGGAAGCACAGCAGCCATTTGCTGAGAGACAAGGGCTGCGACTTCCTCAGCAGTAAAAGTTCGAGCTTCGCGTCGAGGAGGCATTGTCTAACAAGGAAACATGAGAAACGAGTGAGTTCGACAATTGGAAAAACAAAAGAGGCATTGAAAACATCGACAAAATACAAGGAGTGCGATCATTTGTTCATTATCACGAACAAACAAACGACACGCAGTGACAAATCAAAGTAAATGGGTCATAAGAATGTATCACTGAAGACATGCTCGCCTATAAGTGAACACTCACCCCAAGAGTTCCCAGGTAAGAGTGGCTGGTCCGATATTGCGGATTTGTACGAACACTCTAGCCTTAGACAGAAAACTCAGGGTACAGGCATTCACTCTTCCAGTTTGCACGTGTTCATATTATTTAGACCCAAACTTTGATGAGATTTTGAAAATTCGAAGGGCATAAAGCCGAAAATGAATCAACCTGGAAGGGTTCAAAACCTTACAATCAATCATCCAAGGATAGATTATTAATTTTCGAAGCGGATTTGTTATTGTGTTCTCGTTGTGGTTATCACCTAAGGATAGGTGACGGTATTGTTTTAAAATCTAAACGCAAGAATACTTGCGTTAGGGTCCTAGAAAGTTATAGTCTAGGTCAAAGCATTACTAATAACCTAATTCCCTATAACCATTGGCTCTGATACCAACTCTTCTGTCACACCCCGACCACGTTAAAACAACAAACTGTGGCGGAAACGTCGGGGAGTGTTGTAACAGAATCATCGTTTCAACAACCATGGTAATTAAAAGTTTCGTTTTATAGATTCATTAAGTAATTTACATTATCTTAAAACCAAATAAACAAATTAAACATCGTCTACTGTCGTTTTTATGTCACTAAGGCCACGTCCAGATCCTAAGTGAACATGCTTCCTAGCAATCATCATGCAACATCACCTGAAACATATGTAAAAACAAAGTCAGCAAAGAAATGCTGGCGAGCACATAGGTTTTGTGAGAGTATTGGAATTATGGCTCGTTTATGTATATATTGCAATACCTTGAAAACCTTGTTTTGTAAAGTATATAATATTGCAACATGATTAACCAACTCAAATCAAGATGGTTATAATTTATAAAATCTCGTAGCCATTATTCTTAACTCAACGATTTTTGTTTTAGTAAACCAATTCGTAAAACATCTCGTAAAAACTCGTTAATAAAACTCGTATGCTTTATATCATTTCGAAAACCTCGTTGTGTGACATCGTTTCAAATCGTTTCCCAAGTAAACTAAATAATGACACGCAATGTAATATGATAGAAGCACTTATATATAAGATGTACCAGCGGCGTATCTACCATGATTCTATCATACTACACCCGTCCCATTATCTAATCACTACTCAAAACCAATCGTTTATCCAAATCGTTTATTTTGTTTAAGTCATCCCAAATCGTTTTAACTCGTCCCAAAATCGTATTCGTTTTAATTGTGAAACTACTTTTGGTCGTCTCGCTAATAACATTCAAACCTTCGTGACTCGACTACCTCGTTCCTCGTATTAACAAACCACCAAAGGGTAAGTTAACAATCACAGATTTGGTCGTTACCTACATAACCCCCACACATAACCATGGATGTAGTCTGATAACGGGATTTGTCAGATCCTATGGTACCATAACCTAATACTGGTCGGTTCGGCCAAAATTAATGAATGTCATTCGTTATGTAACTACAACCAATAAGTTCGTTCACTTTATCGAAATCGTTATTAGTTTAATATAAACCATCTTTATCATTTTTGAAACCATCGTTTAAATATCGAAATCGTTTTAATACGTATGAATCACCCCAAAACAATTGAAAACAGTAAAATAGGGGAACTATGTACTCACATTGAATGAAAGGGTATCCTTGATCTAAAGAACTTAGCGAAGCTCAGACAAACCAAGGAAATTCAAGTAGTACCTAGTAATCGGATCACTAGTAAATAAATCAACACCTAAATCGGAAGATCGGATAGAATGAGGTCTTGTAAACCAAATGAGTGTTGGAACTCATGTGATATGGTTTAACAAAGCCTACATCCTAGCTCGGAGCCTAGCCTAAGTGCTTTCGACCCGTTACGACCTATTAAGGTAGCTTATGCTACTTTAACGCGTCGTTCGCGCGAAACTATGTTCGGATGGTTAACTATGTGCTATGTCAAGTCTTACATGCCCAATAATACCTAAACATGTTACTAAATCAGATTATATGTCAAAAACATGTTCACATATGTAGAATACGGATTTAAGCTTTAAAAGGGCGTTTTGGTCATTTCCTATGGGCATACAAGCTACTTAACGAATAACTAACCAATTCTAAGTGATCATAAGGTTTAACCTCAGTGGTTATTCCCTATGCAACTATGATCACTAATCAAGCTTGGTCGGATCCTAATGATCGACCAAACAGGTCGGGTTCGAAAGTCTAAGCGGTTGTTTAGACCGCTTAACTTACGACCCTAAACAAGCACTAAACTAATAGTGACGAGTTAAACATGTTAAAACATGTTTAACTAGTTTATAAAACTGATTTGGTATCAAAACAATGGGTTTTGATACCCGAAAATAGTTCCGTTGCAAAATGCGTGCTAAAACGCATTTTGACCGAAACTTTGACTCGTCACTAAGCCTAGTTAACGTGGTAATCAGTAGGTATAATCGCTAAGGATTTTAACCATTGTGATTACAATCACGTTGCAAAGTTCAATTGAACTTTGACTTGACCAATTGATGGTCAAAACCGAAAGTCAAACTGTTGGCCAAACTGTTTGACTTTCTGCTTAAACATAAAGAATAAGCATGAAAGAAGACTTACATTAGTCCAAAGCTAGAAAGAATATAATAAGAAAACCAGAGAATAAGAACTCCAAGCTTGAAGGAAGCTCCAAATCAGATTGTAGAGAATAGAATGAGAGAATGAGCAATGAAACAATGAAGGTGCTTGGCTATTTATAGTTGTTGCAAGTCTACAAGATCATTACACATGTTTGTGTTGCCAACAAGCAATGATCTTGACCCTACAAGTGTTAGGAACTTATTGGGAACCTTGGTGAACACTTAAACTTGCTCAACACACCAGAAAATCGCATAATGTGACACCCGGTGATTTACGGCTCTTAATTACGTGATTAACAGGTGATTAACGCGATAATATATAGTGTTTACGACGCTAATTAACTTAACAGGGCCCTTTGAGTGCCTAGGAACGTTTATTCGGCTATACAGTGCGCGTGTGGTGATTTACAGGAAATCTGCTGAATATTACGCGACAACGAACTAATACCGTACAAAATACTGACAACACCGACTAATATAATTTTTTTACGATATAGTTTAGATTCGCAATTAAATTCTAATAACCGTGGTCAAACCAGATCGGAAAACGAAGTAAAACGGTGAACGACGTATTTTACGTGATTTACCGCAACCGTCTAACGAGAGCGTCCAACAATAGAATATCGACATTTATTACAAGCCATGATCCAAAAATATTATTTTATGACACTACACGACGGACGGGTGCGAAAACGGGTCTCGTAGAAAGGATCGGACCACTCGAAACGCGGGGACTGGGCTTGTGGGCCTTGGGCCCAAGCCCAAAGCCCATTTCACACAACCTTAGTATATAAAGGGGTCTAACCCTCTTCTTGTTCATTTAGAACAATCAGAAAACACACACCACACAAGTTATCTCTCTCTCTCTCTCTCCGGCGTACAAGCGACGGCCGGCCACCGCCCACGGTGGTCTAGCGAGGCGTTCCAGCGGCGGTGGAAGTTTTCCGGCGACCGATTTCCGGCGAGTCACTGCGCGTACCCCCTAAACCGACCCTCCCGATGATGATTCCGGCGTTAGTTTGGCAATCGGCACAACGGAAGTGGTGGTTCAACGCCGACAGTCACAGTTCAAGCGTGCCTTTCCGGTAAACACTTCTAACCCGTCATCTTCTTCTCTTTTTCCTTCTGATCTGAAAAGATCCTTCTCCTCCGGCAAGTTGGTTGGTGTTTCAGGTGGAGAACCGGGTGTGGTGGTGAGCTACCGGCGGTCGGAGATACGGACCGGTGGTCGGAGACACGGACCGGTGGTCGGTTTGTTTATCCGACGGTCCTTGCCGTTATCCGACGGGTCTACCGGTAAGTCGTCTCGCCTGATTCGTTTCCTTTCATTCCGATGAAGATGATGATGATGTTTTGGTTCAAGTTTTGGTCTCGGCTCAGAATAGGTACGGCTCAACAGGTTTGGGTTTCCAACTGCGGGTCTTATGGGTCAGATTCGGTCAACATGAGGTTCGGGTTTCAGCATTCGGATCGGTCAGGCGGCGCGGTCAGACGGTTCGGTTGACTCAGTCAGCGAGTCAACTCAGTCAGCGAGTCGACTCGGGTCAGACGAGTCCCCTCGGTTTGGGTTGGGTCAGTCGGTTCGAGTTAGTCGGCTGGTCAACAGGTTCGGGACGGTCAACAGCTTTGGTTTGGGTCAGTTTGTGAAGCGGGTCGGGTCGACTCGGTCAAACCGAGTCAACTCAGTCAAACCCGGTCAACTCAGTCCGCGTTTCGACATGAAGACTTGGTAAAAACTAATGACACGTTTAATATTTTCATGTTTTTATACTTGCGTGATAACGAGCTCGAACCAAACAAAATAACGAAAGTGATAGTTAAAGAGTACTTTGATTTATTATTTCGTTTATATAAATTGATGATACGTAATTATTGTTGAGTATTGATTGAATTTTGAAAATATAAAGACAACTTGTGTTGTCGGGGCGTCCAAAAACAGAGGAAACTATGCCCGTTTTTTGAGAAATTCTGTAAAATAAAACATGTTTTAAAGCAAACGGATCAAGTAACTTTTATAACTACAAATGAGTATTTACGCCGACACTTTATAACTTACAAGAACAACGATGACGCAAATGATTTTACAAAATAAATATAGTTATTATATTTATTTCGAACGTTAAACTCGAATCTTCTCATAGATAAATATAGTTTATTTCGAACATTAAACGACTTGTGTCCCTTTTATAAAATAAATATAGTTTATATATTTATTTCGAACGTCAAACAAAAACGACGACTCTTTTATAAAATAGATATAACTTATCTATTTATTTCAAACATCGTACAACATGAATTCGTTTTTACAAAATAAATATAGTTTGTATATTTATTTCAAACTTCAAACAACTCGATGATACTTTCGCAAAATAAATATAACTATTTATATTTATTACAAACGCCGAAGCGGCATATACGAATATTTTGGCAAATATATATATACAAGACGCAACATATATAATACAAGTTTATTATATATTACTTTCATACGAATATTCCTATATACACAAACGACTTCTCGGGGCGACAAAGTATAGCTTAATTATTTTTATTAAGTTAACAACTTATCGTCAACGATTCGGTAGAGCTCGGTAACACATAGATTTGTTACCGCATTAATTAGAAACTTATAAGATATTCCGTGTTACTAATATTGTAGAATGCACACTAGCGAGTCACGTCTTGGAAACGACATCACGAAGTTGTAAATAGCTTTGCACATGGAAATCCAGGTGAGTTCATAACTCCACCTTTTACGGTTTTACATTTTTCTAAATGTTTTCGGGGTGGAAAGACATGCACTTTTTGCAAAGCATACAAGAATTACATATTTCTAAACCATTTTACAAGCAAGTTTTAACTGACACAAATGGTTTACGAAAAGCTTATGTTTTATACCGGTTTTTCAAACAAGCGTATTTTTCGAAATATGCATACACACGAATTCTAGTTGTCTAAACTACGGGAAAATACAAGATGCAAATGTTACAATGTTTACAATTGGTATGATACAAGTCAACAAGAAGCACTCTTGGTGAGAACGAGTACCAAGTATGATGCGTTTTAAGGAATGATACGAGAAATGATACAAGAAGTGATATGAGAAAATGAGACGAGAAATCGTGTCACGAATAGGGTACCATAAGCACCATTAATCAACAATATACCTAGACCGCAGAACAAAAGGTTAGATCTAACGGGTGTCGGGCAGCCACACTCTTGGTGAGAACGAGTACCAAGCAGTGCTTTTGTGTCTCAGAATATGCCAACTAGAAAAATGCCCAAGGCTTGGTTGCTTCCTATGTCGTGTCACATGTTAATGGCCTTGCAACCCATTAACAACAAGATACATACAGAAATACTGGATTTATACATGATACATACAGAAATACTTGATTGACGGTTATACAGCCTTTACAAATACAAGAGTTCACATACATAATGCGTTACAAATACAAAGTTTCCGTATAACATGACAAGAAAATGATTTTAAATTCATTTTCTCGACAATACTTCAAAAACCGGTTATTCAAAAAGATTTATTTCAAATCTTTTACAAACAAACTATGAACTCGCTCAACTTTATGTTGATTTTTCTCGCATGTTCTTTCTCAGGTTACCTTTCAGAAACTATGACACGGTTGGAATAGGAGAACCATGTGGATTTGAGTACTTAGTGGGCGTTCAATTTCTAAAAGACTTAGCTTATTTGCTTCCGCTGTGCAATGAAGATACCGGTCCAGTCACGCCAAACTCTGATATTTTGGGGTGAGACACATAACAGCCCCTGAATTATGAATCTGTTGCTGAAAAATCAGTTTCTGATGCTGGGTGTCCTCACAAGGCCTGTGTAAGAGGAGACACCAGGCTTACGCGGCCTGCCTGGGTAGACTATGCAGAAATTGCAGTTTAGTCCCTAAACTTGTAAAACTTGCATTTCGGCTCATTTTTGACACGTTCAAGCCCCGTTAACCTCATTTCAAGTCTCTAAAATGAAGTTAAAATATTGGGAACTCAAAACATGCTTGAAAATATCTCGGATGTCGGCTCGTTTGGTCGTACGGTCGCGTTGTTCTTTAAATTACGACGAAACTCAAACTGACGCGAAAACGATCCAAATTAAGCGACGAATGGTATTTTTGCATGTCGATCACTAAAATAGAAATATTTTAGTGTGTACAAAAATTTTGGGTGTCCAGATGTGGTCAAAACGTCAGATATGCGCGAAAATGCAAACTTACGTCATTTTTTACACTTTTAGTCCCTGTAAGATCAAATAAGCATGTTTTCGCACACCGAACCCCTCAAAGCTTATTTCTAAGCTATGTTTAGGTTATTTATGGTATGTTTAGCTTATGATCAAGTTCCAGACTCTTCGATACCATACGAATCGGTATAGTTTCGTAGTTTGACACAAAAAGTCCCTACGATCGAATAAACTTGTTTTCAACACACCAAACCATCCAAAACTTATTTCTAAGTTATGTAAAGGTTATTTTAGGTATGTTAAGCCTATGTCACTATTCCAGAATGTTTGTCGCATTAAACTGACTGCGTTTACGGACCAGTTTGCGTATAACCTTCCAGAAAGCGATTTAAAGCTTGAAATCGAATCGAATTGTAAAATCATCAAAAACAATACACACATAAAACACATATAATAATACGAAAGCACATAGTTTTATTGATAATTAACATTGTTTTGCATTGTTCATCGATTAGAGAGCACAATTGTTACAAATGAGCTGCCGCGCAAGTAACTATGATACACTGTCGTGTAATTTTGATAATTTTTGGAGATTTGTTAGTATGCTGTGAATGGTATGATATGTGTTTTTTAGTTTACAATATTTTTCATGTGTACAATTACTTTGATTAGGTAAGGAGAATGAAGGTGATATGCAGCTCATGTGTGAACGTATGGCCTTGAGTGATGTAGTCACTGACCGTTCATGAGACTTGTACTGTATTTACCATACTGTTTTTGCGCTTACCAAAAGAAATTTCATGCACTTTGTAATAAAAAACACAGGAATAATAGAAACTTTGTTGTTTATTTCGGGATAAGGCGCAGAGGCCGTTACAAAGTCTATTAAAAATAAATACATGTTTCTTAACTTACTCTATCCTCCGCTTTTTAGATAACTGTAGAGTGCTTCGTACTGCGAAGAGATCATAGAGTTTCTGCTTAGTTTTTCGCTTTCTTGCTCGGGCCTTCATCGCCTCGAGTTATTTTCTTGATTTATTTGCGCACGTTTTGTAGTAGATGAGTGAGCTCACCACTTTTAAGGGCTTTTTCTATCTCGGTGCACAAGGAAATGCAATTGTTAGTGGTATGACCACTGTCCTTGTGGTATTCACAATACTGAGCTGGGTCCTGTCCACCCTTGTTTTTCATGGGTATTGGAGGCTTGAACTGATAATCCTCGGTGCTCAAAACTTCCGCAGGGGTTTTAGTTAAGGGAGTCCATTGTCTCTCTCTATTTTCTTGCTTGGTTTCCCTCTGCGCGGTAAGTTTATTGATTGTTGCTCGAGCATCTTCGGATGAATGGTTTCCCGAGGCAGAATCACGTCATCCTTTCTTGAATTTCCTCCCGCCGGTTGAGCCTAAATCTGAGGGTCGATTATGTGGTGGTGGCGGCCTATTTGTGGTAAGATTTTTTTCTGTTTGGGTGTAAACCTTAGCCGCTGCCATCACCTTTTCCCAGCTCTTCGGGAGGCCTTCCGTCCCAGACAGGACCTTTATCATATCGTCGCACCTGACTGCATACTTGAATTGTGCGCGAATCAGCTGTTCATGGACGCCCCCGATCTCCAGTACCTCTTTGTTATATCGGGTGATAAAGTCTTCCAGACTTTCATCATCATGACGCCAAATGTTCATCACATCAGATGTGTCACGGATAGATCGCCGTTGTTGACTAAAATTAGTCAGAAATTTTTCGCGCAGATCTTTCCATGATGTGATTCTCCGGATGGGCAAGTTATCGAACCATATTCTTGCAGCGCCAGTTAGGGTCAGTACGAAAAGGTGGCACCATAATGGTAGAGTCCAGCCCCCAACCAGCCCTGCGCTTGTAAAAACTCTTAAATGATCGTCAGGGTCTGTCAGCCCGTTGAATTTACCCACATTAGACGGTAGCTTTGCTTTCTCTAGCGGAGCCAGAGCTATTTCCATGATGAATTTTGAATTATCCGTTGCTTCCGTAGGGCGGTAAATCAAATCCTAATTGTGCTCAGCCTCAGGGTTGTAAACCGCACGAGGTCTGCACTTGTTGTAATTTGGCTGCAATCGGCTAAACACGCTAGCACTTTCACCTATACGGTAAGTCGGATCAGACTCATTGGTGTGGGTATTTCGTTGAGAACCCAACCTGGTGTGAACTGATTGCCGTCGGTGAGGGTGTGACTCATCCCGATACTCTCTTTAATGACTTCCTGACTGGGTATACTCGTATCTCGACGTAGATCTGGAGTATACCTCTGTGCCTTCCGGACGGGCCCTCACGCTGAGAAGCATTAGCACGGGATCCTGGCCTCCGTGATTGAGTTAGGGGAGCAATTTGTGCACATAACTGTGTGTATACTGCATTTAGTGCTCCCTAAGACCTGACGTACCAGGAGATTGGGGTTTCTACTGGGGGTAGAATTGAGTGCACAGGGATCTCTGGTTGTCCCCCTGGAGTGATAGGTTCATTCACATGATTGGATTGTACCTCGTTGCCATCCGAGGCATCCTCCGGAATACCTTCAACCTGGAAGTTGTTACCGACATTTGGCCGAGGGCCGGTTTGCCGATGAGACAAAGTTTCTTCCATGTGCAAATGGAATCAACAGGGTAGATCAAAAAACGAGAGAAAATTGGATGAAACAAAGAAAAACGGTGGGCGCCAATGAAGAAACACTAGATAAAAGACCGGAGTCAAGTTATCTAGGGGGTTTGGATCTGCATAAAAGGGGGTTGTCTCTCTCGTTTGATTCGATGGACTGATCTTCTTCTCCGGTAAACTCTGCAAAACAAAGCACCGTTAGCCTCGTCAAGGGGAGAAGGGGGTTCTCTCCTTGACCAGACTCCGGTGTGAGAATAAGTAGGTGTTTATGAAGAAGAAGTAGTATTGAAGAAGTGTGTGTAACTTGGTGTTCATACCTGAATTACCCTCGTATTTATAGCCGGGAGTTTGGGCGGGAAAACTCGTTGATGAAATATTAACGGAAGATGCTAACCCTGTAAGCAGTTATTTTCTTCTTCCGTTAATCTTCTCGATCCGATGTGTGAGCACACGGATTGTTGTTTTAATCAATGGCTGGGGAATTGCCACGTGAAAAGTGGGCAAGTGGAGGTTTTCCTCCAATTTTATGCCATCATCGTGATTTCAGGGAGGCCTGAGATGATGACACGTGTACCAGACGGTTATAACCGTCTGGTGGTGCATGATTGAGCCTTCTAGAAGGTTATTGCCATAATCCTGTGTGGCCTCTTACCATGTGGCACCAGTTGGGTAAATAATACCCAAGTCTGGGTATCATTTAAGTGGAAATGTTTAACTTAGGATTTTCATCCTTTGTTTGTTATGTAGGGAGGCGCAAGGGTTCGTTAACTTCCTTTCGGCGCGCAGGTGTTGCCTGTTATTTTTCTCCTAAGCCTTCCCTATAGGACCAGTGCGCGGCCGCGCAAGGTCAAGAGAGGCTTACAAGATAGGGTTGTGGTATGGTCCCGAGTACTTGTTAAGAGGTTTTCGGGACCTTACCCCTTCACCAACTTAGCAAATCTGGATTAAACAGATCGATTCTGTCATAATATAAGAAACTAAATGAACTTTGGTCGCTATGCAGGGGAACTAAAATGGATCGGGTCACCTATATTGAACTAAAATGATACGGGTTGAGTAAGTAAAAAATATGGTGAATTAAAATAAAATAGATCAAAATAAAAATATAATAAATAAATGAAATTGGGTTAACACATAGCGAATTAAATGGAATTGGGTTTGACGTTCTGGTCCCAATTTTTCTACTCGCTCATGGTCCCCGAATTCTCATCATGAATGTAACCACCAGCCTCTAAAGTCTACACAAAAGATTCTCATGATCACAGGAGATAAGGAAGTAACTCAGTAGTATGAACAAATTAAACCATCTTGTGGGCCAAAGAACATTCTCCTCTCTCGCTTTAATAAGTACCTCCAAAGTTTCAGCTATATATCCCTGATGAACAAATAATACTCAGAATACTTGATAAACTACAAAAGAATACACTATAAGAATGAGATTTATCATTCATATAAAGAATCTTAAGAAACTGTCCAACTGTGATAACTAATCAAATCTTCCAAGAGGGTCATTAATTCAAAACCCAGAAGGAAATTGCCAAGTGTATTTAAATGCTAGAAGATTAAAGATCTTGATTTTGAAAGATTTCTTTAATGAGTAGCATTGGCATAAATCTATATACATCACATAAAATTCAAGAACAAATGTATTGTTCTAAATTTTGCAGAACCTTGCTGTCAATCTGCCTTGTAAGTAGTTTCACACGTCTTGGTTGCAATATGATTAAAAGAAAGAGATAATTGAATTGTTAGAGCATTCACATCCAAGGCATCATATTGTGAGTGTAGGGTTTTTAAAATGTAAAGAGTATAAAAAGTGGTTGTGAGTGGAGGAGAGAGAAAATATTACTGTTCATCTGTATATTTTGGGGGACACTGTTCACCCACTATAATTTTTTAATATATATTGAAAGTGGTTGTGAGTGAAGGAGAGAGAAAAATGTAATATATATTGAAAAGGAGAGAGAAAAAGTATTTGTTTTTAGTGGAAATATATTGATATAGGAGTTGTTTTTTAGTGGAATGTATGTATATTTTTAGTGGATTGGATATGAATGCTCTTAGATCATGGTAGGATTTTGGGGTATTTTATTGCCATCGAGTGTTCTAATTACAAAGAACAAAATGCCTAAATATTTACATTGAGACAGACGAATACTGAATTTAACAAAATTAGGGTTCCATCAAGAAACTCAAAAACTCAGTAAGAGCACAAAGATATCAACAAAAACAATATCTTTCTCTTCCATGTTTGAATGAATGTTGAAGATGCGAGATTCGCCGGAAAAGTTCGAAAAGCGTATGAACGAGGGACAGCAGGGGACCTGTTTTGTGAACAAGGAGGCCATTTTAACCAAAATGTGAGTTTTTAATCAAAACTACGTAGTTTTGATGGGTTTTACAAACAAGCTTAGGTGTTTAACAACACCGTATTCACTTTCCCCAAATATTAATTAGGGACTAAATATATATGGTATCAAAGACTATTGTTTAATCACTATAAACATAGTAAGGACTGAAATGAAGTGGTATCATAGACTAATTTCTAGTTTCCATAACTTATTATTAGAGACTAAATTGCCATGGAACCCAAACCCAGTGAAACATATTAGCGACAAGATATAAATGGTTTCAAAGACTGATTTTCAGTCCTTAAATTGTTAAATTTGGGACTAATTGTCTGTCACAGATGAAATGGAACGGAGACTAAATGATGTGGTACCCAGGGACGGAATAATGACTGAATTTATGTATATTGTATATTGGAGACTAATATTTAGTCCCTAAAGAGTTACATTTGGGACTGAAATATCAGAGTATTAGAGGCTGATTTTCAGTCACAAAAGGAATGCATCAGAGACTAATATAACGTGGTACGCGGGGACAGAATAAGGGCTGAATTTTTGTATATTGGAGACTGATCTTTAGTCACAGATAATCCCATACAATAGGGACTAATATTCGGTCATCGATGGCACTATCTGTCACAAGGAATAGGTGACTAGCAATGGACTAGGAAAATCAGCCCTTAACAACCATTAAGGACTAGTTTAGGTGTATCAAAGACTAATTTTTTAGTTTTGGAAAGTCTTTTTTTTCTGTAGTGACTCTAATTAGTTCCTAGACCCTTTTATTCAAATCCATTCCCTAAGTAGCTCACACATTTTACATGTTAAGTTACCGATTTGTCTATTACCTTCGTAAGGTTTCAAGCAATAGATTAATGAGCACTAATATAATCTAAAGATAGTATGTATCAAGTCAAACAAGCATAACCTCTTTGAAAGACCAACACAACCACACTAATCAATCACAAAACTGACATTTAACATGCAATCATACAAATTATAAGTTTAAGAATATCAAAGCGAATCAAAATTCATCTAAACATAGATGATTACAAGAGATTAGCCAATCATAATCAAGAATAATACAAAATCAGTAGCAAATATCTTTGAAATTAGTAGAGAATGAAGGATGAATAACAAACCGAGCCGATTAATGCAAATATACGTTAATCTGGTGACAGATTTTGATCCGAGCTTCAATATATCTTCGTTTATGCTCCAAAATACTCAAAATTCACTCCATGGACATGTGGTCATCAACCCCAATCAAACTCCCTCGAAAACAACCATTGTCGTGGTTTAAATAGCCAAAATTAAGATTTTTGCATGTCGGGTCCCTAGGACTAGTTGTACCTGAAAACTTATGCGGGTCATACCTATGTCGCATTGGGACAATTTCGGTTATATAACTTGGCGAGCAAGTTGTGCTACTCTGGGAACATTCGACCTGTATGTTGAAATATATGTGTGTTAAAACATACGGCCCCGTATGTGTCCAGAATTGCTTCAATTTTTTTGACTTTTCGTGTCTTGCTCAGTTAACATCTTGTTTCTTCCGGTTTTCATCCTAAATTCCTCACGAACACCATCCAAACCTACAAATCCAAAATATGAACGAATAAGTACAAATATATAATTTATTGAATTTGAAATGTAAACCCCTTAAATGTGAGAAAATGTGTATAAAAAATATGTGTAATTTGAGCACATCATAATGCGTTAATACAAAAGTATTGGCTTAACAGCCAATAATGAACAATTAGCTACAAAATTGTTCCAAAAAAACTTAGTGGTTTTGTATACTAATCAATGGCAGGCAAATGAATGGCATGTAACAAAATAGTGAATTTGTATACGTGAACTTGACAAGGGGTTGTAGTGTGTTCATAGAATAGAAGCAGCCAAAAATCCATAAACTCTGCATGCGTGTAACTAGATGTGTCTCTGAGAATTCACGTACTTTGTTCGAGCTTGAAAAAATGTGCTCTTCCGTAATTTTTTACTATTATTTAAAAAAAATCAAATTAGTATTGGGCTCAACGAACCTAATGCCAAGTGGGCTAAATTCTAAATCATAAAAAATGATTTGTAAATGGGCCTATACTGGAATTGGTATGTGTTTACTATTTAAAAAAATAACATATATATTGTAACACCCCAAAAACAGGTTTGGTAATCAAACCACGTTAATACTAAAAGACGGGTAAAATACTGTTAGTGGTAAAAATTAACCCGGTGAATATTAGGATTTAAATAAATAAATCTAATATTTATTAAAAAGATGGGAAATACTTTGAGAAAGCAAAGTATATAAAAAGGCCCGAGATTTAACGGAACTTAAAGTAAAACGGGTTATGATTTCCCGAACCTACTAAACTGACTAGGAAATAAATAACCTAATTAGTTGGTTGTCTTGTTTTAAAGCATGAATAAAGTTAAATTGCCAAAGATATAAGTTAAACAAAAGGGGAGCGACCAATGTTGTTAAATTTGAAACTATTATTATTAGTTTAAAAAAAATAAAAATAAAACCAAACACCTCAAATTGAGGTCCTGGTCGAACAAGAACACATGGGGCGACACTGGCTCCCCACCAAACCCTAGTGCATGTCAAATTTGATCAAATTGAAGGTTCAATTCAGTCCCAAATCAAGTTCTAAACACGAATTAGTGATCACCTCACTGAAGGGATCACAAGTTATGCAAAATTCTAGTATTTTGATTTATCTCAAGTTCTAGGTTAATTGTGAAAAACTGAAATTGAGCTTGATTATGTCTTGCATGGATAGAATTAGAAGTAATATGGCATCTAGGGATAAACCCAAGATGATTTCTTGTTAAAATCTAGCATTATACTTGTGGGGTTTATAATCACCATTGAAGGTGATTAGTTAGTTTGTAGAAACTAAATAAACACTAGAATTATGGTTCTTATTCTAGTGAAATCTGAATTCATGTGGTGAATCCGAAATTACTCATGATAAAATTTAGTATAGATTTGTTAATTGAAGTGGATGTAGATGAAAATAACATGCCAAGAACCTAGTAATGGTTATGTAAAAATCTGACCCGCTGGGTGTTTGTTAAAACGTCTAAGTGAGGAGTAAAACGTTAAAGATCGGACAAAAACGCAGATTTGAATATTATAATGAATTGTCCGATTTTTGGTGATAAAAAGATTTCTAAATTAGGTTGTGAATGGAACTCTATAGGTAAAGAATCCGGGTCGTCAAGTGGACAAGCCGGAGGTGATACACGCTTGAAAAGTATGCTTTAAAGGTACGTAACTACGGTTCCGTTACATTATGCTTGATTTCATAATTTCGCTAGTAAACTTTAAATTAGCATAATACATGAAATTGGCATTTACTTGAAGTGATGAAGATCACTAGGTAAATAAACGGGTCAAAAGGTGAAATTATCACCCTTTGACAATATTGTCTAATGGTTTGTCGAGTTACATGTTATAGGAATAAATAGCAAATGGATAAGTACATCGCTATTGCTTAGCGGTTACTAAGACAAGGTATTGAAACGGGTCAATATATTGATCCGAGCCAGGTATGTATAATAACACAACTCATTATGTAGAATTTGGAGTTCTATAAGAGTTAGACAATGTTAAAGTGTAGATATTCGGTTATCTTTAAGGTAAACCGAATAAATTGAATTATGTTCATGGTGTTTTAGAAGCAAATGGGTTTATAAATAAGATTATAGTTAAAAGGGTTGGTTTTTGAGTCAATCAAGTATTTAAAGGACCCTTGTAGTTAAAGAAGGATGAAGATTTACCAAATTGCCCTTGTAAGCTAATTCGGGCGAACGACCCTTAAAGATGGTTCGGAAATAAGTTTTATGATTATATAAATGCTTAGGATAAGTTAGATAGTGAAAAACATAAATTTTTGGGTCAAAGGGCTTTATATGAGTCTTTGCCGTAAAATAGTAATCCGAGGGGTAAAACTCGGAACATATAGATATCCACATTAAACCCAATACATATATAGTTGTAGTGGGAGGTTACTAGATAAGAAATGTAGAATCACAATGCTAGAAGGGAATGAAAGCGATTTCAAGCTTTAATGTGCTTAAAATACCCTTAACGGGTCAAAATAAGCATACGAGTGAAAATGGGTTTAAATTGTGTAATAAACCTGTGATTAGAACCTAAAATGGTACATAACATTTATTTGAAAAAGTGTAGGTGATGTAGGAATCAAAAAAAATATGTTTGTTTGATAAAATGCATAAATGGGTAAAATTCGATAAAAAGGTAACGAGTCGAAGGCTTGAAAGTCTCAAAAATTATTTATGTTGGATGTTGGATTTTAACTCCATATGATGGAGAATCAAATTACAAACACGTAGGAAGAAACGGTAGGTTAAACGGACAAGCGGAATGAAAGATACGTAAGTTTTCGTGTCAAAAACGGCAAAAAGGGAAAGGAATAATGCAGGGGCCACCGTAACTTACGGTGCCACCGTAAGTTACGGTGGAGCTGAATTGGTTACGGTGCTAGCCTACTGATGTACGGTAGGGAATTGTTAACATAGGGGCCACCGTAACGTACGGTGCCACCGTAAGTTACGGTGGAGGCTAGAATTGAGTTATTGTTTTGGATCAAGATATCAATGTTGGATTTTCCTAATTTCCTCGTTGAATTAGTTATTTAATTATCAAAACTGACCTTTAAGTTGGTTTTGATCACAGGTGAAATTCGAGAGTTCCGGATGAAGATCAAGCATCGAGCAAGAACCGAACACACGTTACACAAAGCTTCCGCAACGTTGTTTTGTCGTTATTCTAAACGGCGAATTAAATCACATTATGTATATCACTTAAATTGTAAAAGTTTTTAACAAACCCGTATTTTCGATGTATATGAAACTATTAATTACATGATTATTTCGCTAAATATACGTTAAATCTTGATTTATAAGAACGGGTGTTACAAGTTGGTATCAGAGCCTTGGTTTAAGAGATTCAAGTATGGTGGGAAAACTATGCTTGGACTTAAACCTTATGCTCTTAATAAAGATTGGTGTTCGGTTCGAGGCTTGATCGCAAATCCGGTAAGTACACGTATGTTAATAGTTTAGCATGCTAAAGTGTTGTAAACAACACATAGGGCTACCGTGTGATACACGTTACCCCAATTGAAATGATTGATATAGTTGACGAAAATACGTGCATTGACACGTATAGTAGAAAAAGCCTTGTATTATAATACGGGCGATTATTGAAGTAGATGTTACTAACTTTTGTGAATGTTTTAATTGAAGGACACTCGCGTTTGAAGACGACAAGAGTCAAACGAATTGTGGATATGATGATGGAATGGTCCGAGATATGACAAGAAGAGCATGCTCATTAAGGACCTAAATCGCGTAATGGTCGCGAACAAGGCTATTGGCAAGAAAAGCCCGTTGGGGCAAGCATTTACCAGGTGCACGTTTAAATTATTGCATGAATATAAACATGCAACCAATACGTAGAAATCGATAGTTGCAGATTTAGATTGAAAACTTGGACAAACCTGAATAGAATACCTATCCAGGATATTGTTTCCAAGAGAAATAAATAGAGACATTACTTACATGGGGTGTAATGTGAAAATTATAAAAAAGGTCATGTATACCAGGTGTTGATCGCTTACTCTGGCCAAGTAAGTAGTGAACACGTGGTACCATGAACTTCTTATGATGGACACATTTATGTCCGATGTGGTAAGGGTGGGGTGAATGGGACTAACTTAAATGGTACCCAAATGAATCAAATAAGTAAGACGTTTGATGGTAAACGTAAACGTAAGTCGGATGACGGAAGCGTATTACGTAAGAATAACGAGCCCGAGAGAAGGGACAAGGATTAAGTAAAAAGAAAATACAGACCGACCAATAGGAATGCTAAGGCATAGGGATAAAAGCTTGACTGTCACAAGTGATGAAATTCACATGGACAAGTCAAACGAATTGAATAAAGAATAAAGGACTCGATTGAATAAAAGCGATGGATCTCGCTAAGATGACCAAATAAATTAAAATAACGTCTAAAACCATATAAAAATGGTTACTTGAAAATGATTACGGTAAAGATACCCGATGAATGGGTAGGATTTGGAAAGAATGCGTAAACCAAGAGACGGGAACGCGAAACAGAAAGTCAAAAGACTCAGAATATGAGTCATGACTAAAAGACAATGAGAAATTGCAAATGGCAAGAAAAGCCCGTTGGGGCAAGCATTTACCAGGTGCACGTTTAAATTATTGCATGAATATAAACATGCAACCAATACGTAGAAATCGATAGTTGCAGATTTAGATTGAAAACTTGGACAAACCTAAATAGAATACCTATCCAGGATATTGTTTCCAAGAGAAATAAATAGAGACATTACTTACATGGGGTGTAATGTGAAAATTATAAAAAAGGTCATGTATACCAGGTGTTGATCGCTTACTCTGGCCAAGTAAGTAGTGAACACGTGGTACCATGAACTTCTTATGATGGACACATTTATGTCCGATGTGGTAAGGGTGGGGTGAATGGGACTAACTTAAATGGTACCCAAATGAATCAAATAAGTAAGACGTTTGATGGTAAACGTAAACGTAAGTCGGATGACGGAAGCGTATTACGTAAGAATAACGAGCCCGAGAGAAGGGACAAGGATTAAGTAAAAAGAAAATACAGACCGACCAATAGGAATGCTAAGGCATAGGGATAAAAGCTTGACTGTCACAAGTGATGAAATTCACATGGACAAGTCAAACGAATTGAATAAAGAATAAAGGACTCGATTGAATAAAAGCGATGGATCTCGCTAAGATGACCAAATAAATTAAAATAACGTCTAAAACCATATAAAAATGGTTACTTGAAAATGATTACGGTAAATATACCCGATGAATGGGTAGGATTTGGAAAGAATGCGTAAACCAAGAGACGGGAACGCGAAACAGAAAGTCAAAAGACTCAGAATATGAGTCATGACTAAAAGACAATGAGAAATTGCAAACAGAAATGTTAATAACTACGCTCAACTATTTTAAAGTTGAACGGGTCGAATAAAGAACAGAGTTTGATGTTCACAAGTGATGAAATTTCACACGAACAAGTCAAACGAGATAAATAAAGTATAAAAACTTGGTAGTGCAAGTAAGCGCAAACCGAATAATGGAAGCGCGAAACATTAATGAACCTACGTGATGGCTCATAAAGGAATATATATAGGAAAAACGCAAACTAGCGAAACAAAAATTTTAAAAACATTAAAATAAAAGAACCGGGTAATGGGACGTAAAGAAGTATAGGTAAGAACCGGGTAACGGTAAGTGTAGGGCAAACTGACGTGTAATTGACGTTAGAAGTCAAGAAGTCGGAAAGATAATTCAAAAGAAAACAATGTAGCCTTAGACTACGGTCAAGGTCAAAAGAAATCCAAAAAGTAAAGGTGAATAATTCTAAAACATAAGAAGGGGTGCCTTAACGCCATATGCGTATATAAATGTATACACATTTGAATAAAGACTCGAATAAAAGATGATCTACGAGATCATCATAACCTACGGGATATTAATTAGAGCAAAGGTCTGCGGGGCCAAAATGACCCACGGGTCATGAATTGAAGCAAAAGGATCATAAGGGCCTCGCCTCAAAGAGGTGAAAGCCTAAGGAAATAGCCTACGGGGTTAAGTGAAGGAACCTACGGGTCGATAGTGTGAGGTAAGGGAACTTGTTACGATTCTCCGTATAAAACTAAGATTTTAAAAAGAATAAATTATGGACTGTCAATATCATGGTATGGATAATTGACAAAAGTTAAAGAAAAGATCCTAAAACTAAAACTTCGATTTTAGTAAGAAATAACGTTGTTACAAATATAAATTCTGATAGGAATTTGAATAGTAAGCATGAAAGGTTCAAGTCTTGACACTGATAGGCGCAAGACGATATATTCGAAAAGTGATATTTTCGAAAAATGAAAGGTTGATACAAACTAAACACGATGTGACATGATCACGGTTAGGAAATGTAATGTGAAGTAAGATCACATTATAACCAAGCGAGCGGTGAAAAGTAACGGGACTAATAAGTCTAGTTAGTAAGACCGGTTAAGGCCAGTAATTCAAATCAATAAAAATTGGTTTGCTTGTAAGCAGTGGATTCGGTATAACTGAACCGAATAAATAAATCTGAAAACAAAAGAAATTATTGTAAAAAGTGAAATATTTCACTAAAGACCTTTAAACGGGTCAAGGTAACGGATTCACCAAGAGTTCGATAATATATAAAAGCGATGGAAATCACTAAGTTAACTAAACTAGTAGAAATAACGGAATTACGTTATTTCAAGTTACATCATGTCGAATGAGGTACGTAGAGGTTCTATAACCAAAAAGATATTACCATAAATTTTCTGGTAATACTAACAATTGGTTAAAGTATGAGTAATGCTTAAGAGATTACTCAGGTCAAACGCATTGAGTTTAGAACTCAATGAACTATGTAAGCAAGGTTTCGAGGACGAAACCTCTTTAAGGGGGGTAGACTTGTAACACCCCAAAAACAGGTTTGGTAATCAAACCACGTTAATACTAAAAGACGGGTAAAATACTGTTAGTGGTAAAAATTAACCCGGTGAATATTAGGATTTAAATAAATAAATCTAATATTTATTAAAAAGATGGGAAATACTTTGAGAAAGCAAAGTATATAAAAAGGCCCGAGATTTAACGGGACTTAAAGTAAAACGGGTTATGATTTCCCGAACCTACTAAACTGACTAGGAAATAAATAACCTAATTAGTTGGTTGTCTTGTTTTAAAGCATGAATAAAGTTAAATTGCCAAAGATATAAGTTAAACAAAAGGGGAGGGACCAATGTTGCTAAATTTGAAACTATTATTATTAGTTTTAAAAAAAATAAAAATAAAACCAAACACCTCAAATTGAGGTCCTGGTCGAACAAGAACACAGGGGGCGACACTGGCTCCCCACCAAACCCTAGTGCATGTCAAATTTGATCAAATTGAAGGTTCAATTCAGTCCCAAATCAAGTTCTAAACACGAATTAGTGATCACCTCACTGAAGGGATCACAAGGTATGCAAAATTCTAGTATTTTGATTTATCTCAAGTTCTAGGTTAATTGTGAAAAACTGAAATTGAGCTTGATTATGTCTTGCATGGATGGAATTAGAAGTAATTTGGCATCTAGGGATAAACCCTAGATGATTTCTTGTTAAAATCTAGCATTATACTTGTGGGGTTTATAATCACCATTGAAGGTGATTAGTTAGTTTGTAGAAACTAAATAAACACTAGAATTATGGTTCTTATTCTAGTGAAATCTGAATTCATGTGGTGAATCCGAAATTACTCATGATAAAATTTAGTATAGATTTGTTAAATGAAGTGGATGTAGATGAAAATAACATGCCAAGAACCTAGTAATGGTTATGTAAAAATCTGACCCGCTAGGTGTTTGTTAAAACGCCTAAGTGAGGAGTAAAACGTTAAAGATCGGACAAAAACGCAGATTTGAATATTATAATGAATTGTCCGATTTTTGGTGATAAAAAGAGTTCTAAATTAGGTTGTGAATGGAACTCTATAGGTAAAGAATCTGGGTCGTCAAGTGGACAAGCCGGAGGTGATACACGCTTGAAAAGTATGCTTTAAAGGTACGTAACTACGGTTCCGTTACATTATGCTTGATTTCATAATTTCGCTAGTAAACTTTAAATTAGCATAATACATGAAATTGGCATTTACTTGAAGTGATGAAGATCACTAGGTAAATAAACGGGTCAAAAGGTGAAATTATCACCCTTTGACAATATTGTCTAATGGTTTGTCGAGTTACATGTTATAGGAATAAATAGCAAATGGATAAGTACATCGCTATTGCTTAGCAGTTACTAAGACAAGGTATTGAAACGGGTCAATATATTGATCCGAGCCAGGTATGTATAATAACACAACTCATTATGTAGAATTTGGAGTTCTATAAGAGTTAGACAATGTTAAAGTGTAGATATTCGGTTATCTTTAAGGTAAACCGAATAAATTGAATTATGTTCATGGTGTTTTAGAAGCAAATGGGTTTATAAATAAGATTATAGTTAAAAGGGTTGGTTTTTGAGTCAATCAAGTATTTAAAGGACCCTTGTAGTTAAAGAAGGATGAAGATTGACCAAATTGCCCTTGTAAGCTAATTCGGACGAACGACCCTTAAAGATGGTTCGGAAATAAGTTTTATGATTATATAAATGCTTAGGATAAGTTAGATAGTGAAAAACATAAATTTTTGGGTCAAAGGGCTTTATATGAGTCTTTGCCGTAAAATAGTAATCCGATGGGTAAAAGTCGGAACATATAGATATCCACATTAAACCCAATACATATATAGTTGTAGTGGGAGGTTACTAGATAAGAAATGTAGAATCACAATGCTAGAAGGGAATGAAAGCGATTTCAAGCTTTAATGTGCTTAAAATACCCTTAACGGGTCAAAATAAGCATACGAGTGAAAATGAGTTTAAATTGTGTAATAAACCTGTGATTAGAACCTAAAATGGTAGATAACATTTATTTGAAAAAGTGTAGGTGATATAGGAATCAAACAAATATGTTTGTTTGATAAAATGCATAAATGGGTAAAATTCGATAAAAAGGTAACGAGTCGAAGGCTTGAAAGTCTCAAAAATTATTTATGTTGGATGTTGGATTTTAACTCCATATGATGGAGAATCAAATTACAAACACGTAGGAAGAAACGGTAGGTTAAACGGACAAGCGGAATGAAAGATACGTAAGTTTTCGTGTCAAAAACGGCAAAAAGGGAAAGGAATAATGCAGGGGCCACCGTAACTTACGGTGCCACCGTAAGTTACGGTGGAGCTGAATTGGTTACGGTGCTAGCCTACTGATGTACGGTAGGGAATTGTTAACATAGGGGCCACCGTAACTTACGGTGCCACCGTAAGTTACGGTGGAGGCCAGAATTGAGTTATTGTTTTGGATCAAGATATCAATGTTGGATTTTCCTAATTTCCTCGTTGAATTAGTTATTTAATTATCAAAACTGACCTTTAAGTTGGTTTTGATCACAGGTGAAATTCGAGAGTTCCGGATGAAGATCAAGCATCGAGCAAGAACCGAACACACGTTACACAAAGCTTCCGCAACGTTGTTTTGTCGTTATTCTAATCGGCGAATTAAATCACATTATGTATATCACTTAAATTGTAAAAGTTTTTAACAAACCCGTATTTCCGATGTATATGAAACTATTAATTACATGATTATTTCGCAAAATATACGTTAAATCTTGATTTATAAGAACGGGTGTTACATATATATAAGATTATTTTTTTTAAATCGAGTGCCCCTCAAAATCACGGGCCTTGTGCGGAGAATGTTATCGGAGGTTCGGTCTTTTATCAGGTATAGGCCCAAGACTGAGATCAAAACCAAAACTATCTACAAATTTATTATTTAATTTATTTATATTTGTATCATAACTCGGTTAAATCGAATACGTTTAAAATTCCAATTCACTTTTACAATATTAAAATTCAAATAATTCACCATGATAAAAGAATGTAGAGTTGACCATCCCCCTTTCGGTGTCTAAAAGGTTACTCTTTTTGGGTGCACACATTAAAATATTATAAACTAGTGATATTCCCCGCGCTTCGCGGCGGGTAGGGCTGTAAACGAACCGAATGTTCAGAGAACAGTTCGTGAACCGTTTGGCGGGAAGTTCGTTTATGTTCGTTCGATTAGCTTAACGAACGAACACGAACACATGTCTCGTTCGTTCGACTGCGTTCGATACTGTTCGGTAATATGTTCGGTTACGTTCGTTTAAGTTCATTCGTGTTCGTTTGATTATATTAAAAAAACCATAAATAATAAACCTTTTATATCAAAACATATTGAAAACTTGAAACCCTAATTTTTCTAAGTTAGCTAAAATTTGGACTTTGTAAGACATTTTTGGGGATAATTATGTCTAAGTTAGTTAAACTTGATTCATCGTTGGTAGTGTAGTAGACTTCTTGTGTTTTGATTTATTATTTGATGGTTTTATTTAATTACTTCTATCCAATGTTTAAGCATAACAATGTTTTATATTTTTTTATTTTCAAGTTAGATGTTCGTTTGTGTTCCTTTTTATTTGCTTCCGTTCGTTTGTGTTCGAGACCAGTGTTCCCGAACTTTTCGTGAACAACTAAATTTCCTTAACGAATGAATACGAACATAAACTTATGTTCGTTATGGTTTCGTGAACATGTTAATTTCCTTAACGAACACGAACACGAACATGGTCTTGTTCGTGTTCGTTCGGTTCGTTTACAGCCCTAGCGGCGGGGATTAAGTCGGTATCAATTTGGTTTGTTATGGTACATGTACTCGCTATAGAATTGAAAGAGAAAACACTACATCGATCGAAAAAAAACACATACCGCTACGGTACCTATGTTGTTCAATTGATATCGGTTCGGTTCATTTTTTCAATTCATGTTTTCTTTTATTTTAACATTATGATAAATAATTCTTTTAAACGGATATTGTTCCGCTATCGTACCAAATCCAATCGAAACTGATTGAACAACATCTGTATTGGTACCGGTAGTTATTTTTATTGTTTTTGCTTTCGATAAGCCGATATTGTATCGCCACCTTACCGCACCGAACAACGTCGGTACCTGTATACATTCACTTTTATGGTTTCATGTTTAATAATTGGTACTTTGATCATATCTTATAAGTTATATGGAAAAAATATGTTTAAATTAATTAAAATAATAAAAAAAATAAGTTTATTACAGTATTTGTATACCGACACTCGTTATAGCAACCCTTGTACATAGATCGAAGACCCTAAAACAAATATCAATAACGATTCTGATAGTATCGATATCGCTACCGATGTTGTTTAGTCAGAGTTGGTTTGGTTTGTGACAACACGGTGAGCTAAACATCTTAAATCAGTAACTTCTTAAAATATAGTCTATAGATATACTTGAATGAATGTTATTAACGTTTTTAATAATCTCACAAAAAAAAATATTAATTTTTTCGTATTCTTTTTAGTTAATAATACACACTTGTTTTCCAAAATATCGTATGTTTATTTTGTAAAAAAAAAAGTAATATGTTTGTCAAGGAAAGTTGCGACACTTTTTTTTTTATTATGGCTAATTAATTGAAATGTGATCTTTAATCCAAGTTTTAAATGTATCAAGTTGTGATGTAGTTCATGTAAATAAATTCCCAGTTGCTTGCTGGATGTTCTTATAGAGATTTTGCTGATAAAAAGTTCATATAAAAAATAATATACAAAGTCGATAGATATTATAGTTTGTTAATACCGTGTAAAGAATAAAAAACAATTAAATGCCTATAGCAAGTTAAAAACATCTAAAACGTTGTATCTGAAACCATTTTCTAAAACCATGTGCATGAACTAAATCCTCTAACCTCTGCATCTCCGGTCTCTCTCTAATCTCTATCTCTCACTCCCTCTCGCTAATCTTGTCTATATCTATGCGTCCGGAAACTTTAACCACCGCCAAACCACTCCATTCCCCACCATCAAGAAACCCCACCGCAAACAAACCCACAACCCAATCTCCGGCACCGGTGAAGCTGTGACGACCGAAACCCTTATTTCGCCCCTCTTTGCTCAGCAAAACCCACCACCACAACCGCCGTCATCTAACCCCTCTGATCTTCATCTTCATCTTCATCTTCACACTATCGTTGCCATTAACTACCACACCCTCTCTCTACTTTGCAACCATTTCTTGTTCAAAATCAAGATCTAGAAACATTTTTTTGTGGTGATGCTGAGATATCAGATTTGGAAACAGTGGTGATTAGGTGGTTAGAAAGAGGGGAGGAGAAAAGAATTATGGGTGAAGAGCTCAGGTTAAATTTATAGATCTAACTCTAAGATTAAAGAAATGTTAATGTTAATGGCAAAAAAAAATGTTATTATTATATTATAAAAGAAACTACTGTTCATCAGCAGTTTCAATTCATATGTATAATATAATAATAATAATATAATGGTTGGTCATGGAAGGAAGGCTAAAAAGAACAACTGCATTGCCTAAACGTATATTGTTTCATCTTGACAGTGACCGCTAAATAAGTCAAATCTGTTATCGATCGTCTTTAAATCATGTTTTTTGTGACCTACAAAAGTTGTTTCTTCCACTTTATAAACACAATCATCCTTTACAGAATCATCCTTTACAGTGACGGAACTAGAAATTATTTGCTAGGGTGCGAAGACGGAACTAGAAATTATTTGCTAGGGTGCGGATAAGATGATCAATCATATTTTCAAGGGGTACGGTCGAGTTTTTTTGTCTAAAATATACACTAATTGTTTTTTCAAGAGGTGCGGTCACCCACTTTGAGCAAAGGGTAGGCCCGCCCCTGATCCCTTCCTACTTTGCTTAATGATTTGAGAAAAAAAAAAAGGAAATGAGTTGATTCTTAATTCTGTAATGTTATATTTACACAAAAAAAAAAAAAAAACACGTATGTACGATGAGAACCTTTAACTAATTAGGAAACACATAAATCATTGTATTAGCATTCGTGTCATATTTTAATAAATGGTTGATAAAATGTTATATCTTATATTTTAATAGATGGTTGATATTTCAATCTCGTATCTCTTTTTCCAATCAATTAATCATCGTCGTTCCCTCATTATGGTTATGTTTGGCATGGAGCTTTTATAAGCTTCAAGCTTTAAGCTTTTAAGAAAAAGACTTGTTTGGTTGAAGGAGATTGAAGCTTTTAGGTTAGGAGCTTGAAGCTTTTGGTTGAACGCTTCTACTAGTAGCGTTTATAAGGAGCTACAAGCTTTTAGGAAAAAATGACTATTTTAACCTCTACAGATAATGAACTTTTTAATGCACAAACTTTTTAAATTTTTAGTTATGACTATTTTGATCATTTTATACACTTTATTAAAAGCTCCAGCGACTGTACCAAACACCAAATATATCTAAAAAACTACAGCTACTAGCTACCAGATACAGTTACCAACACCAGCTTCCAACCACCAGCTACTTTTGCCAAACATACCCTATGTCCGTTTCACAATCACAATCATAATCAATTGACAAAAGTTGTGTAGCTGATGTGCATTTTGAACAATGGATACATCATACAGGGCTAGATTGTAATATCGACCATGAAGCTTCAGTCCAATATTTCGTAATTACTTTGATTCAGTTTGTTGATTTTTTAGACATTTTGATACTTGTATTAAAAAAAAATAAACGACCATTTTGATTTTGTTTAGTTATGAAATAGCACGGTTTGGTTAAAATGTAAGTTTAGTTATTCGGTTTGTTTCAATTAAGTTATTTGGTTATAACCGACCTTAATTGAACACCTTAACTAACCAAACCACAACTGAACAATTAATTGATTCCGTTATCTTGGTTTTATTGTTTCAGTCACAATTCAGTTAGATTTTTACAGATTCAAAGGTACTCCACATAATAAAAGATAATTCATATATTTTTAACTCAATTAGGATGCGTTACCTTTTTTTGGAAATGTAAACTTCACTAAAACGACACACCCCGAACCGGACGACCAAAGCAACCTACATAATTACAAATTTCAAATTACAATAATTTTCTCACGTTACATCCTTCCATTTCAAACTATTTTTAAACCACAAGAAGCTAAGCGACTTTATTTCGCTTAGAATATCTTCAATTTTCACCGCTTGTTATTGAACTTGAGATTGTCACACCTTTTGAATTATAAATTGTTAGTGCTACCCCTTTAATATTTTTCATTTCTTTTGTCACACCAAGGATATGATAATTTCAACATAACACAAAACAGTAGATAAAAACAATCAAGTAAATTTAAAACATTAAAATCAATAAAAATTTAAAAGCAATGTAATTATAGATTGGGCTTTGAAACGTCTCAGCCCAACAACCCAGTTCAACTTTTCTGTTTTAACATGAAATGAAATATGAATGTGAACACTTAACAACCCCATCTTCTTTTGTTTAGCTGAATGCAACGCTAGGCCTAACTAGTCTCCACTTTTTTACTTTGTATTTTGAATAAATAGCTTGTTTTTTTCTTATTACTTACCGAAGAGTTACACGATTAGAAGTTTAAAACTAGGTGATACTAAATAAATATTTAAGAGTTATAAAGTAATATTTATAAGGGGACCCGGGGTGGTGAGTGATGGAACATCTATCACTCATGAAAAACTTTAGCACACCGCCGCCACCATCATTTATCACTCGTGAAACTTACCGCGCGTGATATTTATCACGCGTTGAATTTCGAAAAAAATGGAACGTTGGGGGCTTGTTTCCTTTGACAAGATGACTGTTTGAGGGTTTTTTAATAAAATCCAACCATTTCCACTAAAAAAAATGTTGTGAGTGATGAAATAATGGTTGATGACATGGCGGAACTTGATTCGATGTTGTGAGTGATGAGTGATCACAACCCTCACCCCCTAATAATCCAAAGTCAACTAACTTAGAAAGGTTATATTAAATAAATATTTAATAATTATAAAGTAATATTTATTATAATCAAAAGTCAATTAACTTAGTAAATAAAATGTTAACTCCTGTTCCTATACACAAACTTACGTTTACTATAAAAGTAGAAAATATAAATAGACATGAATTCTTTAAAATATAAATTATAATAACGATAAACATCTCATACACTTAAAAAAGTGTGTATCACTTGTATATTTTTCTGGACTAAATTAATATGCGATGATGTATTATAAAAAGTCAGATCCTTGTATATCTTCTAAATCTTCAAACAAATGATTCTAATTAATGTAATGTGGCATTCTCTTCTTTAACCTAAAAATTTTACTTATATTTTATTTTAACCTTTTTAATAATTAATTAATACATAAATATCGTTTATTCTTATCAATAATAATAAAAAAAAATTAATAAATGATTCGAAATAGTTAGTTGATTAATAAATTAACTTTTTTTTAACATTAAATAGGTACTTTCACTCAAATACATTTTAGCTACGTTACGATATGTAATAATTTGAAGCACGGGAAATATTGATATTTTAGAACAATTTTAGTGTAATAATTTGAAGCACGGAAATATTTATATATCTTTTTTTGAACGGCAAATTTCTTTTATTTATGTTTTTTGTGTGACTTGAACCCAAGACCTCCATCTTCCAAAGTGTTTAAAGACTTTGTCTTTGTCTTTGTCAATGAACCACCACCACATTGTTAAATATTGATATTTTAGAATAATTTTATAAGTATAAATTTTAAGCTTGATTTGATAATGACACGTAGCATTCCACCGAAGTCATTATAATTAATCATCACTAGTGCTTTAGTGGTGGCTACGGGTATTTAAGTTCCACTTATGGTGGGTCTATGTGAGTTTTCCCCTCCAGGTCTCAAGTTCGAGTCTGGATGATAGGGGTTTCTCATTGAGAGGTTTAAATTGAGGATCTATTGTGCAAGGGGGCTCTCTAGCATGGACCCGGTTAAGACAACGTATGTTGGACCTCCCAAAATTCACGAACAATTCACACCTTTGAATAAAACTGAAGTCATTATAATTAATTAAAAGAATTTTTTAATAATTAATAAATAAATTATTTAAATAATGTCAACTCGTGTAATACATTGGTTTATAATACACATGTATTAATTACAAAAATTAACTTTTTAATAATTATAATTAATAAATGATTAAAATAATGTTAACCCATGTAATACATTGGTTTGTAATACATGTGTAATAATTAATTAAAAAAGTTTATAATTTACATTTTTTCGACATTCAAGCTGTGTAATACACGGATTAATTTCAAAGAATGAAATGTGTCACTATATATATATATATGGGTAAAGAGTATGGTACAAATCTCACTATCGTACATTATGTACGCTACAACAGCAGCCATACACGTGTCCTGATTCAATTTTAACAAATAAGGGTATATCAGACATTCTAATCTAACATTTTACGACTGCTAATCATTGAATCCCGTCAATTATGGAGTTCGTTTCCTAACCGTTCCATTCAAGTATTCTTCGTTATTGAATTCGATTGTAGGGTTTTGATTGATTCCACACAGAACGGCCATTTCAGAAACTGATTGATTCGTCATTTAGGTGAGTTTGGGTTTTTTTTTTCATTTGAAGTTTTTTTTTATTAGATTTATAATCATGGGTAGAAGTTAAGTGTTATTTGGAATTAATTGTTGTGTTACTATATCGCATGTGTCTTTTTATATATCGCATGTGATGTGTTAAAATAATCCAACTAGTAAAGGAATGGATCTGTTGCATAAATTCGCATGTTTAAATATAGTCTTTTCGCACACAATGAAGTTTGATATATAATTTCGCAAGTTTAATTCGATATTTCGCAAACCTTAAAGATTTTTATCAATTGTAGCTTTTGATTTCCCAATCTTTATGAGTAATTATTTTTATTTTTGCACAGTGTGTTTCAATTATTGAAATCAAATAATTCAGTTCAATAATTGATTTCAATAATTCATATCAATAATTTTTTTTTTATTATATATTTTGTGTTTTCATTACTATTGAAAACATCCAATTAAAAAATGGCAGATCTACCAACATCCTCTTCTGCTTCTTCTGAACCAAGTATCAAGCCGGTTTTGAGGGAAAGGATTCAGCAACAGATTCAAGAGGATCAAACTTGTCAAGAGATGTTGGAAGCCAACATTTCTCGGGTAACAGAAAACATGAAGAGAAGACAAGAAATTCTGAACTTGTTATCCCAGATGCAAGTGAGTAGTCTTAAAGAAATTGCAGTTATGTTTATGGTGGATTTGGGTGAGAGGGATGAGAAACAGTTGAAAGAGTTGGCTGGTGCAATAAATGTATTAAGATGCTCAATGAAGATGAAAATAGAGTTTCTTTCATCTTTTGAATGAACTGTTTTTTTTTTTTTTTGGTGTATGTTCCAATAAATTAGCATGTTTTGTCATGTAATGGAATTGTTTTTCGCAAATTTTAATAATTCAATTTGAAACATGCGATTTTCATACAAAACACATGCAAAATAAGAACACAATTGCCAGTTAAGAAACACCAATATATATTCGAAATTAATAAGAGAACTAAAGCAGTTGAAACAGTTGAAATATGTAACATAAGTACATCATCAAATGAACTTTACTTGTCCCTGTCAAAATATGTTTTCATCCTTTCTGGGATTATCTTATCCAGATCTTTCATATACCTCTCTTTGTCTGGCCTTTTGTCGAAATCATTGGCCATTTTAATTATTTTTAGACGATGCATGTTGTGTTCTGATAGAATGATTTTGCTGAGATATCTTGTCCTTAGGAGATGAAGTTGTGCTTTCTGCCTTTTGTTTACTTCATCTTCATTCACAAATCCTGTCACCCATGGTTTTTGGTCTCCCTTGTAGGTTTCCATGTGACGCATCGTAAACACTCCACAGTCTACGCCGTTATTCTTCGTCCTCCAAACCATTTCCTTTCTTTCTATCACTGAGGTTGCAAGTTGTTCTATAGTCGGTGTTGGTTTTAAAGCATCTTTTAGGTATAAAACCAATACCCTTCTCTGTAACATTGTAACATTGTGTTAGTAGCTTTTACATAAAATATAACATGTATAAGTATAGGGTTTTGTATTACCAGTGTGTCTGGTAGCCCCTTGTATCTATCCTTGAATTCTTGTTCAGCTGCTGAATTGTCAATCAGCTCAATTTTGCCGGATTTCAAGTTGAAGCACAAGACATAGAAGTGGTCACCTTGAAGTACCGGAATAAAGACCAGGTCAACCGATTCAAGTTTTTTTACCTCATATCTATTTAACATGTCTTCAAAATTCGAGGCAAATATTCTGAGTCGTTGGTTGTCTGTGTATTTCTCCTCGTCGTAAAAGATATCCGGCTGTATGTTATGTAATTAGAATCAAAGTTATGCAAACAATGGATTCACATGCGAATTGTATTTATACCACATGCGAAATTCACAAGAGTATGAGAAATGTTGTTTCACATGAAAACTTTCTTCTATACTAAATGCGATTTTAGATATAATCAGTGTGCGAAATCCTTGAATATGCATTTAATGATTATAATTTCAAATGCCAAAATGTATATGAAAACATACCATCATTGTGCTAAACAAGAAGAGTCTGTATGGTGATGATTTTCTATCCCTCTTCTTCTCTTCAAGGTTTAGAACATCCACAAATGCATCTATTTCGTTTGATGCTACGTATTGACCCTTGTAGAAGCTTTCAAATATAGCTTTGAATGTGGCAACCTCAGTTTTTGATCGGTAAAATTCTTCCCTGCCAGTCATAAAATAAATAATTAGTATTTGTTGTGTGTATATATTTTTAGATGTTTGTTAGTTGATATAACTATTTTTTACTTACTCTATGCCTGCAAATGTAGCAAATGTATACCGAATCACACTCAACTCTTGAGTCAATAGTGCTTCATGCATGTTCACCACTCTATTGCAGTAAGGTGAACTAAATTTGTCTCCAAGATCTGCACATCTTTTTTCACCTCTTAGTTTTGCTTGTTCTATTGTCTTATAAAGTAGTTCGTTTAACCCTTTTGGTATAACTTGTTTTGGAACTTGCTCTGGCTTTGTGGTTTTTCTCCCTCTAGTATGTTTTTTTCCTTTATCTTCTTGCAATGTTGGTACTATGCTCAAAACCAACTCAACTGAATGCAATTCTTCAGCAGTTACCTGAGGGCATTCAGGTTCCATTTCCTTTTCAATTTCAAAGTCCGTATCGAGTTGTTGGGGGTCTTTTTCCGGCACTTCTTCCTGGACTTCTTGTGTAGATTCTGCCAAGTTCATTGTCTCTTCGACAACACTTTCATTTTCACCAGTTTCTGCATGCCAGAGTAATTTAAGATATACAATAATTTATGATGTTTAATTTTTGTCATAAAGTAAAGGGTTTTTATTACCATTGGCAGTTGTTTGGTAAGCATATACACCCGGTTCCACTGTTTGAATTTTTGCAATAAGGGTGTCTGTGACTCCTCCATCATCTGGTTGCAGTGTACCTATAGATTAAAATTATTTTATTTAATACAGCAGAGTCAAAATCGCAGGTGTATACATGACATCGTGTGCGAAATCAAAGCTAAAATGTTTTTGATAGTATCGCATGTGTTTTTCATAGGTTTCGCAAATGTATAATTTTTAGTGAATTTTTACATTATATCGCATGTGTTAATATTGATTTCGCATGTGTTACCTTCTGATGCCATTTGTAGCAAACCACTGGATATTACTTTTTGTGCTTCTTCATCCTCTTTACCTTCTTTGTTTGTATCAACTTCATGATGAACCTCAGAAGCTGGGTTTTCAGGGTCTTGATGAACAGGAGAGGCTGCAGGTTCATGCTCTTGAACCGGTTCAGGTGGCAGACAGATGGGATTATTCTGAAGCGTTTGATCCCACTCCTTACAAGCATTCATAACCTCAACATCCCAAAAACACTTAGTTTTTGCCTCTGACACTAAGTTGTTCATCTCTTGAACATCTCGAACCATTTTAAGGTATTTTTTGACATTTGCTTTCATCTTTTTCAACAGATTCTGTAATATCAGTATAGAAGTTAAATATAATTGATAAAGTTAAATAAGTTAAATTAACATTTTTATACACTTACCTTTTTGTTTGCTCTCGAAGCCTCTAGTTGTTGTTCGTTGGCTGTGTCATAGAATACCGACGGTGAAAGTTGAGCAGGAGTGTTGCAATAATCCATCATTTTATGCGTCTGCGTTCCAACTTCAAAGTCAATGTTCATCTGAGACATTTCATTGATTTCAAAACTGAAATCCATGAACTCATCAATGTTCTCCTTATCTTTTGGCTCTTCCCCGGTTTCTTCGTTTTGTACTGCGCGCGCAGTCCTTCTTTTGTAGCTTATCATCGTGTCAACCGGTGGTCGTAGTGTATAATCATCCTCCGGAGGACCCTTTTCTTCTTTATTCTTTTCTTCATTTTCTTCTTCATTTTCTTTTTCACTTTCTTCTTCTTCTTCACTCTCACTTGATATCCATAGAGGTCCGTTATCCGAAATATGTTCTTCGACTTTATCAATCTCTGAAGATGTGATATAACGAATAACCGGTATTTCCACAGCTTTCTCAAACAGGTTAAGCCTCTTGTTGTCCTCATGCGTGTACAGAAGCTGTATGAATCGCAAGATCATTTAATTATATAACAAAACAAACTAGTATTCTAAATGTGTTATTAAATGTAGTAATGTATACCGTAAGAAAGGCAACAGGTCCCACAAATTGTATTTTGTAGTTCTTCCAGCCTGCTCGTGTACGACGCAAGGTGTCGAGTAGAAATGAGCACCAATCTAGATTCTTTATTTCCTCAACATCTTCTACACCAAGCAAACATCTATCATTTGCAAGTGTTGCCTTTGTAATCTCCGCAAAGAACGTCATCCAGTATACTAGGAAGTTTAATTTAAACAGGCTCCCTCCGTCTCTTTGATTTTCCATTGTATCTGCAATTAAGCCATGGGTAATTCTCCTGTTTTCCTCCCACTGGTGGATGAATGTATCCCTCACAGCATTTCCCGGTTCTTGACTTTTTTCAATTTTGTCTTGCTTTTTGACTTTTATCTTATCGGTTATTATCTCAACCTTCTTTGGCCCTCTTGGTATTCCAAATACCTCAAAAACTGTGTCCGATGTTATTTTTATTTTGTGTTTTCCCAAGTTTAGCTCATCGGAATTCTCGTCAAAGTTTCTTGCTAGCCAATATGCCAATCGTGTCGAAATATGGTTGATGTTGATATCAAGAATAGCTCCAAACCCCATATCCCTAACATCATCTATCTGTTTTTTTTGAAAATCTTCTAACAGTATCCATATATGAGTTAGGTTGGCATCTCAGCAGTATTGCTTCATTGCTGTATTTGAAAAACTCTCTATGTTCTGTTTTAGGTTGTTGCCCTTTTTTTGAATGTTTTTTTGTGAGTATCTTTGATTTTCTCTTATCTTCTTTCTTCTCATGTTTTTTTCTTTTTTGGGGGTGGCTTAACAAATTCATCATCTTCTGAACTTTCTTGAATCACCAATCTCTTTCTATTCTTTTTAATTTTTATCAGAGTTGATATTGGTCCTTCAAAGTCTTCATCAGATTCTATTTCTACAAAATCGCAAGCTACAGTTAAAAACACTTACAAAATCACATTTGTCAGTTAATCATGCACAACAAGTCATCAATTCGCATGTGTTAGATATCAATTCGCATGTGTTATTTTATCAATTTGCATTTATGAGTTATGATTTCGCATTTGTTTCATAAGCTTTACCTAAACAATACAACTAACTTCTCATATAAAATCGCATTTGCATTTATATCAATTCGCAAATCTAATTTAACCTAAAACAAAAAAACTTCTACATACTAGCTTTTTATCATATGAAATCGCAAATGTCATTAAAACCACAACAAAATCCTATATGATATCGCACACCCATCAGTATCATTAAGACAAGTGCATAAAAAATGCAAAACCTAATAAATAAATATACCTGCAATAAACCCTAGCAAAATTGAAGTTGTTATCAATATATAATGTTATAAAACTATATGTTTCAGTTAAAACGTTAATAAACAAACAAAATCGCATTTGATTTTAAAGCCCCTGTATATTACACTTTAAATCGCAAATGTAAATAGATACCTGGATTCATATTCTTCGCTTGTGGTCTGTCGTTGTTTGCTTTGCTTCTTTTCTCAATATTCATGGAATCGTAGTTGAAATCACAATGGAGAGTAGCAGTGAATCGTAGTTGAAATCGCAATGAGTTGCAGGTAATGTTTTGGAGAAGGAGAATGCTTTTGATTTTTTGGGTTTTACGGTATGATTTTGAGTTTTTATGTGCTGATAATCAGGGGTTTTGTTCTCGCTATGGACGATTCTAACCTTGGCGGTTTCTTTTATTAATTTTAATTTGATTAATTTAATTGTTTAAACACGCGCTTTTAATGAGATGATCGTACGGTTGTTGTTGTAGCGTACATAATGTATGATTAGAGTGTTTGTATGATAACCGGCCTCTCTCTCTCTCTATATATATATATAGGGTGGGAGTTGGCTACAAAGTCCATTTTTCCTACAAAGTGTAAAAAGTCATAAAACACCATAATATTAACCATAAAACACACTCAAAACCCACAAATAACAAAGTGAAGATTACTAAACATCATATTTGTGGGTTTTGTGTTGTGTTTTGGATGATAAGGCATTGATTATCGAATGACTAACATTAATGTGTTTTATGTTGATTATCATGTTGTGTTTTATATTCATAGTTCCATTATGGTGTATTTGAAGTTTTTATGGACTGTTAGGGTTTGAATATTGTGTTTTAGTGATCTTCACTATGTTATTTGTGGGTTTTGAGTGTGTTCTATGGTTGAAATTGTGGTGTTTTATGACTTTGTACACTTTGTAGGAAAAATGCACTTTGTAGCCGAACCTCACCCTATATATATATAGGATAAATATCCGTTAGGAACCACCCTTTATTGCGAGAACCGCGAGAACCAATGTGAATACATGGCAAACTTGTAATTAATTGACATTTAATAAAAAAAAAAACACGCGCTCCTTTATTTCCAGCCCCTGTTCACTATCGTCGTTGACAATCTAGGGTTAGGGTTTCGCTGGAGATTTTGCTTAATCGGCGACGGCGATCTACGGCGGTGAGTTTCACGGCGGCGATCTTACGGGGGATTCAATTGGGATACTGATTACGGCGTTGGGATTCTGATTTCGGCTACAAATGGCTTCGTCTGACTCGTCTCGTGTTGGAGTTGAACCTACGGCATTTGATGATCATCATACAACATCTTCTGCATATAATCCACATCCCAATTCTGGTTTTTGCGGCCCATCTGATGTCAATGTCAA
Source organism: Helianthus tuberosus (assembly GCA_030545235.1). NCBI lineage: Eukaryota > Viridiplantae > Streptophyta > Magnoliopsida > Asterales > Asteraceae > Helianthus > Helianthus tuberosus. The sequence continues at coordinate 166,201,874 of CM060447.1, forward strand.
CCCTATTTCTTCCGTGGGTCCGTCTGATGTTGATGTCAACCCTATTTCTGCCGTGGGTCCGTCTGATGTTGATGTCAATACGTTACCTGCTGTTAATCCAAATGAAAGTTTCAATCCTGTGTATACAACAGTTGCAAATCGACACACCCTTCATGGGTTTGAAATACAGACACTTGATTCCATGTTTACATCAAGCAACGTAGGCTCTGAAACTGCTAATTTACCTGATCAATCGTTATCAGTTGACACCACAGTTGACACCACATCTACCCACATCTACTGGTACAGCACCTACAAGCACAGAACATCAACACTTACAATTCATTCGGTTTGAAACTAAAGGTATTTTATATCCATTTTATGTAAATTGTGACTTGTTCAATTGCATCATGTTCACAACTGTTTTATGTTGTAAATTATGATTACTCACTAGTATATGCACATGTGCATTGTGTTAACTGCATGTTTACAATTGTTTTATGTTATAAAGTATGAATTGTTTTATGTTGTAAAATATGATTACTCAATGTTATATGCACATGTGCATTGTGTTAACTGCCGCATATTACAAATTATGCATCATATTTCAAATTATGTTACATTGCAAATTATGTTACATTGCAAATTTATGCACGTGTGCATTATGATTGAAAAAAAAATAACTTATGACCTCGTACATCAACTGTCAATGCACATGTGCATATTAATCACAATTATACTATTCGTCCTTATATCATGTTGACAATTTTTTAATTTATTAATTATTTCTCACAAATTTTTAACTTATTAATTATTTCTCACAGGAACAATTACGGCTGCCATACATGCTACACCTAACGGCACCCCGTATTGGATACCTCAAGTTGATGTTAGATATCTTCCTGTTATAAACAGTATATTTACCCATTGGGAAGACATTGTTATGATGTACAATACGTATGCTACACAATCCGGGTTTTCTACTCGTATCGGCACATCGAAGAACAAAAAATATCATGACAATCCTAATATGAAAATCTGCACTCATAGATATATATTATGTTCTAGAGAAGGTCAACCACGGGTCCCAGAATTTGACCCCAATGCTCCATCCAAAAATGCTCCAACCATCTATGATAAATCCAAGAAACAACACAGACGAAGCCGATTCACAGTTTCCGGGTGTCGCGCGCGTATCAAAGTGAGATATGATCGTGCTACCGAACAATACAAAATATATGATTTCATTGCCGGGCACAACCATTGCATGATTGGTAGCGATAACGCCAACATGTTAAAATAAAATAGGAAACTTGGATTTGAAGAGCAACAGTTCATCCACAAAGTTAGTCTTAACAAAATCGGCCCAACTGTTGCACATAACATTCAAGTATCACTTAAAGGCGGACCTCAAAATGTTCGTGGCACAACAGAAGATTTCAAAAATTGTTCTAGAGATATACGTGCATTCATCGGTGAACGCGATGCAGACATCCTCTTACATACCATGAGATCTCGAGTTACCAATCTTAAAGATTTCTATTTTGATTATGTCATAGTTGACAATGAGTTGCGATCTTTCTTTTGGGCTGATTTCGTATCATTGCGAAATTACGAGGCTTTTGGTGATGTGTGTGCATTTGACGCTACATATGACACCAACAAGTAAGATACTATACTTTTTCAGCATGTGAAATTATTAATAATTTTTTAATATCACATGTTTTATTTACAGATACAAAATGATTTTTGTGCCATTCACCGGAGTTGATCATCACAAGAAATGTGTTATCTTTGGCGCTGGCATGTTATACGATGAGACTATAGAGTCGTATACATGGTTACTAAACACCTTTCTGGCTGCACATAAGAAACAACCAATCTTTGTTCTCACTGACCAAGACGCATCAATGAAACAAGCTGTATCAACCGTTTTCACAAACTCTATCCATCGTTTGTGCATGTGGCACATAATGAGAAAACTTCCGTCCAAGGTAAACACTTTATTTTTAATATTAACACGGTTCCAATTAAACCATATAATATGATTAAATAATTCAAATTTTTATTATTCATGTTTCCTCATTTACAGATTTCAAATGACATCCTTGATAATACCACTCTTCGTTCGTCAATACATAAGCTGGTGTGGAATTTATTCATCACACCACAAACATTTGAAGAAAGATGGCATGTGTTAATGGATGAATATCACCTTGACAATCATCTGTGGCTTTGTGAGATGTTTGCTATACGGCATGAATGGGTCCCGTGTTATTTCAGAGAGATACCGATGTGTTGTTTGATGAAGACTACATCAAGATGCGAGAGCTCAAACGCGCGTTTTAAAGTCAACTCGTCAGAAACTAACACATTGGTTCAATTTCTAATGTGTTTTGAAACCAGTATTGATGCTCAACGGCACACACAACGAGATCTCGAATATAAAAGCGATATGTCGACCCCTCGCTTATCTACTGGTCTTTGCATAGAGGCACACGCGTCCGAAACATACACATGGTCCATGTTTCTTGAAGTTCGAAAAGAAATATACATGGGCATGTTCCATTGCATGCCAATTGAACGTCCTGGAACGACCGACATAAAAAATTACACTGTTCGTCACTGCAAATCAAACATGTCTTATGTCAATGAATTCGAGGTATGTCCTTACTATCCAATATGTTTTAATGTTCAATATACACAACATAACTACCCAATATGTTTTAATACGTCCTAAATACCTAATTATGCACATGTGCATGTATCAACAAACTTATTTGTGCATGATACCCCCAATATACCATTACTACATATTAACCTCAGTATATCTATTATAACTGTCTACTGTCTGTTTGATTAATTTTTTGTTATGCACATGTGCATGTATCAAATTTTGTCATGTTATATCTAATATAACCGCCTGTTTGATTAATTTTTTTGTTATGCACATGTGCATGTATCACAATTTTGTCTTATGTGTATCTATAATAACCTTTTGTTTGATTAATTTTTTGTTATGCACATGTGCATGTATCAAAATTTGTTTTATGTTATATCTATTATAACCGTCTGTTTGATTAATTTTTTGTTATGCACATGTGCATGTATCAAATTTTATCTTATGTTATTCACTTGTTCATATATCAAACAGTGTATTTGAATCGATTATTTTAATATACATGAAAACTTATTCAAATGTTTATTTTATTAAACATTATAACTTATTCACTTGTTCATATTACCCTTCATGTATTCATTCTATTTATAATATATGTTATGCACATGTGCAGGTGTCGCTCAATATACCTGAACAAACAGTAAGTTGTACATGTCTTGGGTTCACTCGTATTGGATACCTATGCCGACATGTATTCTGTATATTCCGTTACCACCAAATTGAACGGATACCGTCCCATTACATCATTCCACGTTGGAAACGAGATGCGCTCCCGTCAGTTGTTCATAGCATATCTAACATGTACTCATCTAACAACAGCGAGTTTGCTATCATCCACGGTGAAATAATGGATTTAGTCACTCAATGCACAAACCGACTCAGACGCAATCCTGATCAGCTATGTTCCTTATCTTCTGAGATCAAACGCATCAGAAACCACGTATTCGAATCGTTCCCGTGTGATCCTCAGCCTCGTTCCGTTCAAAAAACTGCAAACATCAGTGACATCTTAAACATACCTTCAAATCTAAGCACAAGTGTCCATCCTCCGCAAGGTATTAGAAACAAAGGTTGTGGGACCAAAAAACAACGGATCGGCCCCGGTGGTCAAAACATTAAAGATAAACGAAAGAAAGCCGGTAAACGACAAAAAGCCGCCAGCTTATGCAACAAATGCAACAAGTATGTATTTAACCACGATTCCCGCAATTGCGAGAAAATCAAAGCTGCCAAACTTGCTGCACGAGCAGCTAAATGTGCTGCTGCTATCGCCGCTGGACTACCCGCCTCGTCTGATTCCGATTCTGATGATACTGATGTTGATCTCGATGACATCGACGATGACACCAATGATGACATCGATGAGTATAATTCTTCTGATTACGATGCATCTGAATACCCCGTCTCCATGCAAAAACCTCCCGTACCCGAGCGAACAAATGTTAGGCGTGAACCTGAACAGTCTTTTGAGCCTGATCAAAGCCTTAGGCGTTCAACCAGACGTCGCAAACCATCCAACATAGCTCGTGATTCTTGATTGATGTATTATATATTACAACTTATGATTACCGAACTTATCTAATTATGATTACCAATGTTTGTTTTGTTTATTTTTTATTAGTACCCATTTAACTTATAGTATTGATATTGATGCTTAACTTGTCATATGCACATGTGCATATGTATTTACAAGTTGTATATATCGTTTTTTTAAACCACTTGTTTATCTATATAATATTGTTTAACATTATACATTTTACTAATATGAATTTAAAACCATTTGTTAAATATACCCAATTGTAATACATTATACAAACTTAACCTTTAATCTTTTAATCTGTGCGTTTTATCACTTTATTCGCATACTGTATGCACATGTGCAATCGGGTCATTTAATTTATTAATCAACGTAACATGACATATTTTAACAAACATATAAATTTATAACTAATAACATGCATTTATATCACTTTATGCACATGTGCATATGGGTCATTTAACCATATTATTGCACATGTGCATAAACAACAAACAATACGAACTTGTGACTTTAACCATAATAATTCATGTGTGCATAAACAACAAACTATATGAACTGTAAATCCAAACATTGATCACCATATCACCCATCCAACGTAAAAATTTATACAATACACATACCAATTTGATAACATTCCAACTTCACAATATATCAACCAACAAATATTAGTAACACAATTATCTAGTTCCAATCACAACTAACCAAACTGTAACATGCATCATAACTGTACCAACTTGTTACCTTCCCAACACAACCATCTAACATGCCTAACCAAACAAAACAATCCAAAGTACCAGTTTAATATTCAAATATCACTAATTAACTAGAAATACTACCTACGTGTCATGAACTACTACCCTCAAACTTTATCCCCATTCTTCCATTTGCTAAGAGTGTTCCAGCATTTTTCTTGTTTTACTCCCTCTTTTCCAACAATTTCCGCATTCTTTCATCTCCCAAATTTTGTGTTGCTTTTCTTGCGAGGTACATAATCGTTGCCTTGTACACGTTCGCCTCTGATAGTAACAGTTTTGTTGCAATCTTCATCCTCAGGTTTTGCAATTGCATGTCTTGAATATTTTTTCGCGTACTAAAACCGCATTCAAACTCGACATCACTCCCTTTGTACATCTCCATGTGCCTCGTAGCAAACACGCCACAATCGTTGAAATTATCGCTCGTCGCCCATTCCAGTTTTTTCTTCGTCAATGGTGCGGCTGCCATGCGTGCCGCGCTTGGATGTTTAACATTCTTCAAATACCCAACCATGTAATTTTTCTACAAAAAATAATAATATTGAATGTTACTACATGTCATATTCATATATCCTTATTTTCAAATATAACATTTAATATAAAAAATCAAGACTTACCACTTTAGATGGCGTTCCATTTTCTTTAAATTTTGTTCCTGCTGACATTCTATAAAACCCGCGGTTACTCACCATATTATCAATAACTTCGACCTTTGCGTTCTCTAAATCAAAGTATATTATATAGAAATGCTTTCTTTCGATCATTGGTATTATTATGATGTTAAATTCTTTTAACTCCAACATTTTATTGTTACACTCAACAACCTCCTTCAAGTGTGAAGTTAATATTGTAAACGCCTGTTTTTCCGTCTGTTTAGTTTTCAACATATAATCCGGCTGCACATTACATAAATACATGTCACACACAAGTATAAATATCCTAAATATGATTGTTAAACATGAATTATAACACACTTACGATAGTTGTCGTATAACACCATAATCGCCTTTTTCCCTGATGTATTGTTTTTTTTTTCTCTTCGTAATTCAAAATAGCCGCCCAACAATCTATCACGTTTTGTGAGATCCATTGCCCATCCTCTAATGTGTTTATCAAATATGCTCGTGTTGTCATTCCATGTGAGGTTTCAAAATTATTTGTGCTGTAATCATCACAATAAATTACATCAGTTATGTTCTGTATGCACATGTGCATAGAATACATTACATATACTATACACCATATTTTTATGCCAAAAGTCATCAGCCCATATACCTACACTAAATTTTTAACTACCCTTCAAACCACAACAGCCGCTAACCTAATCAATTGCAACCAACCATACCCTTATAACATGCGAACAGTATAAACAACCCACCTATTTATTCCGAATTTACTGGTTAAATGCTTTATATGTCAAAAGTTTATGTCATTACTAAACAAATTGCTTCCTATACTACAATATGTAACAGATTTATAAATAGAAATTAATGCATATTTAATCTTACTTGAATGTCAGACTGACCTCTTTCTTCTCCTTTTCAACATCTATTTCTTGATCGTCCACGTTACATTTTTTGTTCTCCGCCCTACAATATTAGTTTGTACATCAGATTGTAATTCTAAATTATTATGTCACAACAAATAATAACATAACATTATAATACACGTCCATACCTTCGTTTGTCGTCGATGGTTGTCAGCAAATATTGCCATAACGTTTTTTCATCATCATTTAATGGCTCATTCATGTCAAACATATTTGTATCTCTACCACTCACATGCACGTTTACGTTTGTATCTTTAACACTCGCATGCACTTTTGTTCCAATGTCTACTTCTGGTGAACTTTGTGAGCTTTGCGAGCTTTGTGACAACAACTCAAAACTCGGTACGGTGTTATCTACTTCTTTCCTCCTACGTGTTTGCCTCTTCATAACACTCTTTTCCGTTTCTGCCCACTTAATGGTCTCACCGACAACTTTGTCTAACTTTATATCCCCATCATTTTTTGTCACTCCATCCACCTTCGTTGCATCACATTCGTCATTTTTTGATACACCGTCCAACACATCACCTTCATCTTTTAAACTTATTTTTCTTGACCTTGTAAACACCTTCATCCCACCTTTGATTTTAACATTAACCTTTTTATCCTTTTCACGCTCCATCACTTCGTTTTCTTTGCTGTCAACCTTCTCCTTTGTAGTTAGCAAAACCGACATTTTGTTTTCACCTCTAAATGTTCTATCATACTCCCTCACCAACTCTTCAACCTTCTCATTATTTGGATATTTGTACCAAATATCATCCAACTCTTTATTTAACAACTATTTTTTGCTTAATGTCTTAGCCATTAAACTTTCAACCATACGAACATGCTCCTAATTAATAACACATTAATAAAACAAAGTTAATAATATCAACCCAACATTGTGCATATATGCATCAGCGTTATCACATTATAAAACACCATTATGCACATGTGCATGAATTATATGTTCATATCAAAAGAACATTATTATAAAACACCATTATGCACATGTGCATGAGTTATATGTTCATATCAAAAACAACATTATGCACATGTGCAACATCTTGTACAACAGGAATTGCATATCGAACTGTATCATCTTAACATTATTATTATACACATGTGCATTATTTATATGTTCATATCAACACAACATTATGCACATGTGCATCATCTTGCACAACATGTATCATATACATCATATCCTAACGACTAACACCACCGCATGTCACTCAACCTAACACATATCTATACCAACCACATACAAACTACAAAATTCAAATTATTATTTTAAACAGTATAATCAATGTAAACTGGATCACATTCCTAATTCAATAAAAACAAAGAAAAAAAACACATTAAAACATTATACGTACCTCAAACGTCGCATTTTTCTTTTCACCTTCATACTTATCTACCATTTGCTCCAGGTTCTTCATTCTGTCTTCTTTCATTTCATGCTCCATGTCAACTTGAGTGTCGACGTATCCTTCACGTAACACCCCTTTTCCAAAGCCGCCATTCTTTATTTCCCATATCTGCCTTCTGCTCAACATTTCTTTAGTCCAGAATGATAGTGGACTCGATGTTCGGACCGTGTTGATGTCCCCACACAATGTTCTATCCACATATAACATATGCACATGTGCAGTATTACCATATGTGAATATATATATATATATATATACAAACTAAAAACAAAATAATTTATACAAAAATACAAATTAATTATATATCTTATTTCAAACATAACACTTAACTTACCACCAATATTGTAAAAGCACCATTAAAATATTTTGATGTGTTATCCCGTTGCCATCCATCTTTGCTCATCTTAATGCTATCACAAATATACTTGCACCAGTTCACATCTTCAACCGCCACATCTTCGCCTAAGCATTCCAGAAAATCAGTTTTGCATCTACCATCTTTATTTATTTCCACCATCGTACTCATGAACAATGTCAAAAAATCATATTTAAACATTATGCCATCCTCCGTTGGGTTATCTCTTAATCTCTCGACAATTCTACTCGGTGTTAATGTACGCCCTTTGTATAAACTCTTCCACTCAGCCAATATCCCATCTTCCTCATCTTCTTCTTCTTCGTCTTCTTTCACATCAGATTCTATAACAGGCCCACTGTTTTTATCATTCTTTTTCCCCTTTTGTTTATCCTTATGTTCTTTCTGCTCTTCATTCTCTTTACCCTTCTTTTTCTCCTTCTTTTTATATTCTATAACAGCCCCGCTGTTTCTCAATCCCAGCAACTCGCTAATAACAGTTTCGTTAACTTCAATGTTTCCAACAGTCAACTTGATTGCCATATCTTTACCGCTGAATTTGTCTACCACAAAATGTGACATTTTCGCTGGCAAGCTGTCCGTTTTAAACTTCATAATACTACCAAACCCCATATTTTTTATTGCGACCAACTGTTTTTAAGACAATGTGTTTAACCCCACCAAAAGTTGATGTGGTGATATGCGTGTTCGTATCGATCGCCAGTTACATACCCTCGTGTAACGCCCAAATTTTTTTTTCTTTTAAATTATTTAAATAACAACGTACTTTTTCTAACTAAATTTGGGCATGGCCCATTCGTAAAAGGAGCGGTCCCTTGTTTTTCACATTCAAAATATATGTTTAACACGACACTTTTCAAAGGACATAATATATACCATCAAACAACTTTGACACGCATATGAAATTCGCTAAGTTCAAAATACATAACAAGAACTAAGTTTTTAACTACTAGATATAGACAAAGCGACCAAAATATTAAGCGTTGTCTTCTTTACAAAAGCAGTGGAACATGAGGCGGGCCTTGAAGTGTGTTCGAACCGAGCGAAGCTTGAAAGCTAAACGTGAGATTTACCTACATAGCCACAACAAAGCAAACTCATTAAAACTAAATTTCTTTTTTTAAACTCAAGAATCTAACTTACAGACTTGTAACCATTATGACATCCGCAACTTGTAGACTACTACATACTTTCATTCTTGTTCACAAGTATGTTCCAAATGGAACTTCATACCATTCCTTCTAGTCTTACAATCTCATCCTTCGACCCGTTTATAAAAGGGTCTACACATATACCATTTTCATACTCGATTCAATTGACACATCTGATCTTAAACACAACAATATAATAAAATCATGAATTGTACAAGTAGCGTACCTCGTTCTTGATTTCCTTGTTGCTTCGCGTGACTCGAACTTTCCTCCTTTACACCTATACATAATCATTCATACTTAGAACTCATGCCATAAACATATTAACATACATTCCTTGATAAGATGTCATACATTTTTACTCTTACTTCACGAACACATTCAAATCATGACTTTTACATAAAATTTATGATTAACATGGTTGAATTCTTTATTGAAGCATTTCATCAAACACTTGGTGTGCACAGTATCAACAAAGCACAAGGTACAAGTGTTCATAGCATAGTTCTACTTGTTCATTTTCTAGTCTAACAAGAAGCAATCAAATTCACATCTTTCTTTCACCCTACATTAACTTATCTAATTTCTCTATCACATACTGATTATGCATCAATTCACATCTATAAGCATATTATTTAAATCATCATGTTCATCATACTCCTACAACAAATGGGTATAAACCCTAAATCGCCCAAACAATCGAAATTAAACAAAATTCTCAATCTATTGTGAATCCCTAACTCACAATTACACAAGATTTCCACATAATTTCATGATTGGGTTAAAACCCACTTTCTATAAACCACCAAATCAGAATTTTCGACTTACCTTGTGTTGAACAAGCTTAGATTGTTAAAGATTTGAGTTCATGCATCAGTTTAGGCCCTCAATTCCTTCCTAATCTTGTGATTTTCGGAAAACTAGGGTTTCTTCTTGGTCTCCTGCTCCTGATCGATCCACACAAACACACCAGAATGTGTGTTTGTGTTTTTCCTTTTTCTTTTATTTGTTTTTATTAAAACTTCCATCCTTTTTAACAAGTTTAGTCCCTCTAATTACTTAGATTATTTATTTGTCATGTAACCTTCCTTCTAATCAAGTTACTAACATAAATACTTAACTAGGTTAAATATAACATGACTAGACATTTTAGGTAACATACATAATTTGCATATTTTGGGGTGTTACAAGTCTACCCCCTTAAAAGAGGCTTCATCCCGGAAACCTTAATACGTACCAAATAATGTCGGGTAGTGCTCCCTCATTTCATATTCTAACTCCCATGTAAGATCCGATCCCTTTCGATGTTGCCATTGCACCAAAACTTGCTTTATAATTTTGTTCCGAAGGTGGGTTACCTTGGAATCCTTGATAGCTATCGGTCTTTCAACGTAATTCAATCTTTCGTCCAATTCAATATCGTCGAGGGGCACGTATGCCGTCTCATCCGCTAAGCACTTTCTCAATTGTGACACATGGAATGTGTCATGTATTCCATCTAAGTTTGGTGCTAATTCCAACCGATATGCTACCTTCCCAACCCGGGCTAAAATCTTGAAAGGTCCTATGTAACGGGGGCCTAGCTTTCCTCGCTTACGGCAACTGATTATACCTTTCCATGGGGAAACCTTTAATAACACATGATCACCTACGTGAAACTCGATAGGTCGTCTTCTTCGATCTGCGTATGCCTTTTGTCGATCTTGAGCCGCTTTTAAACGGGCTCTCACAAGATCGATCTTTTCGTTAGTTTTAGCTACTACATCATTGGGCGCAATTTCTCTTTGCCCCACCTCTCCCCAACAAATGGGAGTCCTACACTTCCTCCCGTACAACATTTCATACGGCGCCATTTGAATGCTATTATGGTAGCTATTGTTGTACGAAAATTCCACCAATGGTAAGTGGTCATCCCAGCTCCCCCCGAAATCTATAGCACATGCTCGCAGCATGTCAATAAGTGTTTGAATGGTTCGCTCAGACTGACCATCCGTTTGGGGGTGGTAGGCGGTGCTGAAATGTAATTTTGTACCCATACTCTCATGGAAACCTTGCCAATATCGAGATGTGAATCGGGTATCTCGATCCGACACAATAGATACAGGGACTCCATGTCGAGATATTATCTCGTTAACATAAATCTCCGCCATCCTTTTAGAAGAGAAAGTCTCCCGAATGGGTAAGAAGTGCGCGCTCTTGGTGAGGCGGTCCACGATCACCCATATAGCATCGTGACCTTTCCTTGTCTTAGGAAGCTTGGTCACTAGGTCCATCGTCACTTCTTCCCATTTCCATACCGGAATTTCTAACGGTTGCAACTTTCCGTATGGTTGATGTTCTGCCTTTACCTGCAAACAGGTCAAACATTTTGCAACATACTTGACGATATCACGTTTCATACCGGGCCACCAATAACTTTTCTTCAAATCCAAATACATTTTTGTAGCTCCTGGATGAACCGAAAATCAGGATTTGTGAGCTTCTTTGAGTAACACGTCTTTTGCTTCACTAAACCGAGGTATCCATATTCGACCATACATTGATTTAATTCCACTGGGTCCTTCTTCTAATTTATCAACAAACCCCTTTGTTCTTTCCTTTCTTGAATCCATTTCGCTCAGCGACTTGACTTGGGCTTCCTTAATCATTTCGAGAAATCGAGGTGTAACTACCATTTTCATGGATTTCACTTGAATTGGAGGAGGATAATCCCTTCGGCTCAGGGCATCGGCCACTACATTTGCCTTGCCCGGATGGTAAAGGATTTCACAATCATAATCTTTAAGGAGTTCTAACCACCTTCGTTGCCTCATATTTAAATCTTTTTGCTCGAAAAAGTATTTAAGGCTTTTGTGGTCAGAATAAATTGTGCTTTTCGTACCGTATAGATAATGCCTCCAGATTTTCAAAGCGAACACTACTGCTGCTAATTCCAAGTCATGGGTTAGATAATTACTTTCATGTGTTTTCAGTTGCCTTGAAGCATAAGCAATGACTCTACCCTTTTGCATTAAAACCCATCCCAACCCTTGGTGTGATGCATCAGTAAACACCACCAAGTCTTCCGTTCCATCAGGTAAGGTTAGCACCGGGGAGCTCGACAACTTCTCTTTCAATGTTTGAAACGCCTTTTCTTGATCTGTACCCTAAGTAAACTTCTCATTCTTCTTGGTTAACTTGGTCAACGGCAGGGCCAATTTAGAAAAGTCTTGAATAAACCTCCTATAATAGCCTGCTAAACCCAAAAAGCTTCTCACTTCACTTGGGTTCTTTGGAGGTACCCATTTCATAACAGCTTCCACTTTTGATAGATCCACTAAGATACTATCTGCATTAATCACATGACCGAGAAATTATACTTCTCTAAGCCAGAAAGCACACTTAGAGTATTTCGCGTACAATTTCTCCTTACGGAGCACTTCAAGAATTTCGCGCAAATGGCATGCATGTTCGGCTTCACTTCGGGAATAAACTAAGATATCGTCAATAAAAGCTATAACGAATTTGTCTAACATGGCCCGACAAACTCGATTCATAAGGTCCACGAACGCGGCGGGCGCGTTCGTTAACCCAAAGGACATTACTAAGAACTCGTAATGTCCGTATCGCGTTCTAAATGTCGCCTTCGCCACATCCTTATCCCGTACCCTTAACTGATGGTATCTGGATCGTAAATCAATTTTTGAAAACTAACTTGCCCCTTGTAACTGTTCGAAGAGATCATCGATTCGGGGCAATGGGTATTGGTTTTTCACCGTCAGCTTATTCAACTCTCGATAGTCGATGCACATGCGCATCGAACCATCTTTCTTTTTTACAAAAAGTACAGGCGCACCCCAGGGCGATACGCTCGGGCGTATAAATCCCTTGTCAAGCAATTCTTGTATTTGAACCATTAACTCCTGCATCTCAGTTGGGGCCAACCTATAAGGAGCTTTGGCTACGGGTTTGGCATCGGGATACAATTCAATCTTAAAATCCACCTCACGTTCTGGTGGAAGCCCCGGCAAATCTTCCGGGAATACATCAAGAAACTCGTTCACAACTTCAACCTCTTTTATCTTAGGGGTATTCTGCTTAGTATCCACCACGTAGGCTAGAAACGCTTTGCTTCCATTTCGCACATACTTGAGTGCTTGGACTATAGAACAAACCCTCGAATTAACATTCCTTTCCCCTTGTATACTCACTCGTTTTCCTCCCGGTGTTAACACATGAATTACCTTCTTCTCGCATTGAATTTCGGCATGATGTTTATCTAGCCAATCCATGCCAACTATAGCCTTAAATTCTCCCAATACCATGGGAATAAGGTCAATGGCAAACTTCTCGTCTTCAATGATAATTTCACAATTTCTACAAACTTCGTGCAGCAAATAACTCTTACTATCCGCTATCTCTACTTCTAATGGCACATGCATTCTTTCGATTCTAAAAGAGGGGTGTGACACTAATTCACTTGATACAAACGATCTACTGGCTCCAGTATCAAATAACACATACGTAGGAATCAAGTTCAATGAGAATATACCTGATACAACATTCGGGTGGTCCTTTGCTTCTTCAGTCGTGATCTGAAACATCCTCCCCTTAGCTCTTGGGGCTTCATCCTTTCTTGCTTCCTTATCGGTTTTCTGTTGAAGCTTGGGACATTCAGCCTTAATATGACCCGGTTGGAAACAGTTATAGCACGTTCTGGAAGGATTAGGACACTTATAGTATGGATGTCCCTCTTGACCACAATTGTAACAGCCCTTCTTCCCTTTCAAGCACTCCCCCGTGTGTAACTTCCCGCACGTTATGCATTTCGGAATGCTACCCTTCGCCTTATCCTTCTTGCTCTGATCTTGAAATTTCCGTTTCTTCGACGGGCTTGAGCTGGGAACATTCTCAGACACTCTCTTCTCACCTCTTTCTGCATGTCTTCTTAGTTCAATCTCCCTATCTCGGGCTAAGTTAATGAGCTCATTCAAGGTTTCACATTTAGCGAGAATTATGAACTCCCGATATTCAGCCTTCAACATACCATGATAGCGGTTTATCTTCATTCTTTCTGTTCCCGCTATTTCTTTACAGAATTTCAGCTTGTCAAGAAAAGTGTTGGTGATTTCATCAATGGTTTCGTCTTTCTGACAGAGATGTAAGAAATCTTCTTGGATCTTGTCAATGGCAGATTGCGGACAGTGGTACTTTAGAAAAGGTTCCTTGAACTCTTGCCATGTTAAGACTTGAACTTTGTCTTCCCCAATCTCTTTACTATAAGCATCCCACCAGTCTTTAGCTTGGAGTTGTAACAAACCGGTGGCAAACATCACTTGATCCTCCTTTTCACAATGACTCCTTACGAACACCGCCTCAGTACTTGCAATCCACCTTTGACATGCTATAGGATCAATTTCTCCTTTGAAAGGTAATGGGTTGCACGCCATAAATTCTTTGTAAGTGCATTTGCGAGTTCCTTTCTTCCCTTGCATATCTCCAATCATTCCCTTCAACTCGTCCATCTTACTCGACATCATTGTTTCCACCACTTCCAACACATGACTTTCCACTTCTTGGGCTAAATGAGGCATATTTGCCTGCATTGCCTTTCCAATCTCTTCCGAAATCATAGTTTTCAGTTGTTCTTGTTGTGTCGCTTCATCCTCATTCGTATCCGCCATCTACACATAAACATCGTTCTTTATTTCAAGCATTCATTCATCCTTTCCATCATATAATCATGCTAATAATACATAACTTCCTTTGAAAACTCAACATTCATACATAATATCATTCTTTAGAGTCTTATTATAACGTTTTCAATACTCACCGTATGATAGAAAACATCAAACAAAACAATACAATTGAAATAGGCTGAAAATGGTCTCCACCGTAAGCTACGGTGGCCACCGTAGCTTACGGTGGCGTCTTTTTCCTTACGCCACAAAGCTACTGTCTTACGGTAGGAATTCTGTCCCAGGGTCTACCGTAAGCTACGGTAGCCACCGTAGCTTACGGTGACGCCCAGCATACTATGGTGAATTTTTATATTTTTGCAGCCATTTTCCGACCCGTTCTAATCCAAACTGATCCGATTCATCCCAAAACAATTCCATATCATTCCATAACTAAATTATTCGTAATGCAAAATTTCAAATTTTAAAGGTACTTACTTGCTTCGCGCCGCGGAACGAACACACACTTCACACGAGCTTTCGGTTTGAGTTCAAGCATTTGATGCTTAAATCCCTCAAACCTAGGCTCTAATACCAATTTGTAACGCCCAAAAAAAAAATTTCTTTTAAATTATTTAAATAACAACGTACTTTTTCTAACTAAATTTGGGCATGACCCATTCGTAAAAGGAGCGGTCCCCTGTTTTTCACATTCAAAATATATGTTTAACACGACACTTTTCAAAGGACATAATATATACCATCAAACAACTTTGACACGCATACGAAATTCGCTAAGTTCAAAATACATAACAAGAACTAAGTTTTTAACTACTAGATATAGACAAAGCGACCAAAATATTAAACGTTGTCTTCTTTACAAAAGCAGCAGAACATGAGGCGGGCCTTGAAGTGTGTTCGAACCGGGCGAAGCTTGAAAGCTAAACGTGAGATTTACCTACATAGCCACAACAAAGCAAACTCATTAAAACTAAATTTCTTTCTTTAAACTCAAGAATCTAACTTACAGACTTGTAACCATTATGACATCCGCAACTTGTAGACTACTACATACTTTCATTCTTGTTCACAAGTATGTTCCAAATGGAACTTCATACCATTCCTTCTAGTCTTACAATCTCATCCTTCGACCCATTTATAAAAGGATCTACACATATACCATTTTCATACTTGATTCAATTGACACATCTGATCTTAAACACAACAATATAATAAAATCATGAATTGTACAAGTAGCGTACCTCGTTCTTGATTTCCTTGTTGCTTCGCGTGACTCGAACTTTCCTCCTTTACACCTATACATAATCATTCATACTTAGAATTCATGCCATAAACATATTAACATACATTCCTTGATAAGATGTCATACATTTTTACTCTTACTTCACAAACACATTCAAATCATGACTTTTACATAAAATTTATGATTAACATGGCTGAATTCTTTATTGAAGCATTTCATCAAACACTTGGTGTGCACAGTATCAACAAAGCACAAGGTACAAGTGTTCATAGCATAGTTCTACTTGTTCATTTTCTAGTCTAACAAGAAGTAATCAAATTCACATCTTTCTTTCACCCTACATTAACTTATCTAATTTCTCTATCACATACTGATTATGCATCAATTCACATCTATAAGCATATTATTTAAATCATCATGTTCATCATACTCCTACAACAAATGGGTATAAACCCTAAATCGCCCAAACAATCGAAATTAAACAAAATTCTCAATCTATTGTGAATTCCTAACTCACAATTACACAAGATTTCCACATAATTTCATGATTGGGTTAAAACCCACTTTCTACAAACCACCAAATCAGAATTTTCGACTTACCTTGTGTTGAACAGGCTTAGATGGTTAAAGATTTGAGTTCATGCATCAGTTTAGGCCCTTAATTCCTTCCTAATCTTGTGATTTTCTGACAACTAGGGTTTCTTCTTGGTCTCCTGCTCCTGATCGATCCACACAAACACACCAGAATGTGTGTTTGTGTTTTTCCTTTTTCTTTTATTTGTTTTTATTAAAACTTCCATCCTTTTTAACAAGTTTAGTCCCTCTAATTACTTAGATTGTTTATTTGTCATATAACCTTCCTTCTAATCAAGTTACTAACATAACTACTTAACTAGGTTAAATATAACATGACTAGACATTTTAGGTAACATACATAATTTGCATATTTTGGGGTGTTACACCTCGTAACCTTCTTACTTCCCGTCTTGTTAACTATCGTTGACACAACTTCTTTCTTTGATCCTGTTTATTAACATAATAACATGCACATGTTATATAATGTATGTACAAAAAAAATGCACATGTGCATTTCAAAATTTTATTAATTATGTTCAATAACACGTACCATCACCATCATTATTATCAACTTTGATATCTTTCGCTGATCTTCGCGATTTTACAATCCTCTTGTTCTTCGTCTTACATGTTACATCCAAACCTTTGGTTGTTTCCTCGTGTTTCCGTTTGCTTGTCCTTCTTTCCACATCAACGATTTTAGTTGCCTCGTTTCGTTTCGGTCTGATTTTGTCCTTTTGTGCGTTTTGTTCCACCTTTAATATACCTGAATTCATAAAATTAATGCGTTTGCGCGAGTTATAACATTTGTAAAACAAAAAATATTTTTTTTTTGATAATGCACATGTGCATAACTGCATATTTCATCATTAAAAAAACTAAATAATCAACACTTTATAACTTTTTTTCTTAACATTCGCGTGCTCGTCTTCGGTCGCATCTGGCATCCTTTTCGACCATTCATCCCTTGACTTTAGGACAAACGTAACCTTCTTTGTTTTTTTTCCATTGACTGTATACAATGAAAATGTATATCAACTTTAATTTATATTACTTTGTTAGTATGTTATTTCAAATTACATATCAACCTATTGTGACAATGTATGCACATGTGCATAACTATACATATTATAGATTTATGTTATTAACATGTTGTGTAATCATATTCTGTCAATTTATGCACATGTGCGTATATGTATATGTATGTATATATTACACAACATCTTATTAACATAAAATGCACATGTGCATACTATGTATTATAACAACATACAAATCTAATACATTATTCCCATGTTATTACAAAATATTCACATGTGCATATTGACTTATTATTACAATTCATGCACCTGTGCATATATAATACCAAACATCACCTTACTAACATATTATGATAAACTTACGACGCCAACCTATGCACATGTGCATACCGCTATATCACACAATAAAACACGAATTCATAATCAACGATATAATCAACAATATGCAAACGAACCGACAATGTGCAAACAAATCAACAATATGCAAACCAACGATATAATCAGCAATATGCAAATGAATCAACAATGTGCAAACAAATCAACAATATGCCAACAACAACTTATTAACATATTTTAACATAAAATGCACATGTGTATACTATGTATTACAACAACATACAAATCAACAATATGCAAACGACGTAGTATATATCTATGTTACAATGCATATTATGCACAAGTGCATACATATAAATGAATCAAAACTATGTTATGCTACAAAAATATAAACATATTGTATTACAATATGCACATGTGCATAAATATATCTATGCAATTATAAATATGCACATGTGCATACATATAATTATTACATAACACATTCCAAATCAAATATGAATCAACCAAAACTACAGTCGGCTACAAAAATCTACTTGAACAATCACATAACTACTACACTATCATATATTTATGAATCGACTATTATCATATACGAATTCAAAAAATTTGTATGAACTTGCAAATTTTCAAATTGATGCAACTGGTAATCGGTATTAACTTACAATTTTATACGACTTGGTTCTTCGGTGTGTTCTTCGGCTAATTCCTCTTTGTGTAATAAACCTCCCCGATTATGGTCGATCTTCCCTAATTTCGATTCAATATGGCCGTTTTGCCCTAATTTCGAGTCGGCGACCAATGTGCGGCCGACGATTGCACTAGCGACGAAGATGTAGGTCGAACGTTGATGATGAACGGCTGAATTTGTGATCGTCGGTGAGCATCGGACTTAATGTTGTGAGGTTTTTTGGGAGAATTAACTGGTTGGGGATAAGTTGTGTTTGGATATGACGGTTATCGGACCGATGTTGCATTATGTAACATAATTTATTTCAATTTTCAAGTTCGTATCGTATGAGTGGGATTTTTAGAATTTTTTGGTTATTTACAAATTTGCCACCCGTTCACATTGGTTCTCGCGGTTCTCGCAATAAAGGTGGTTCTCGCATGAACCTTGCCATATATATATATATATGGTGGGAGTTGGCTACAAAGTTCATTTTTCCTACAAAGTGTAAAAAGTCATAAAACACACTCAAAACCCACAAATAACAAAGTGAATATTACTAAAACGCCATGTTTGTGGGTTTTGTGTTGTGTTTTGGATGATAAGGCTTTGATATCGAATGACTAACATTAGTGTGTTTTATGTTGATTATCATGTTGTGTTTTATATTCATAATTCTACGATGGTGTGTTTGAAGTTTTTATAGACTTTTAGGGTTTGGATATTGTGTTTTAGTGATCTTCACTCTGTTATTTGTGGGTTTTGAGTGTGTTTTATGGTTGAAATTGTGGTGTTTTATGACTTTGTACACTTTATAGAAAAAATAGACTTTGTAGCCGAACCCTATATATATATATATAACAAATACTAATCTACTTATTTATTTAGAGTTAATTACACCGTTAGTCCCTGTGGTTTATGGAAAGTAACAACTTCAGGTACTAATAGTTCAAAGTAACAATCTAATGTTTTAACTTTTGATTTTGTAACATCCTATGGCCTGAAAACTCAGTACCCAACCTTGAACTTTGGAGAAATCAAAGGGACTAACCACAAAATTAATTCTTGTAATATATAAAATACAATTTTTCTTTTTTCTTTTATTATTTAATTAAACCTTTTTAATTATGTATGTAAACCAATTTTTTAATAATTATACGTAATTGACGTATTAAAGCTAATTTGAAGCCACTTCAGTAATTAGCTTACAAGTAAATTAACGGGAATATTTCACAAAATAGTAACCAAGTTTTAGAAGTGTTTCAATTAGGTCACTCATAAAAAAATTGTTCTAATTAACCCATTAAAGTTTATTTTATTTGCCAATCCTATAAAATTAACCTGAATGGGAGGTAAACTATCTTAGGTGATATTTATTTTTATTAAATGCGTTTACATAATTCATTTGATAAAATAGAAAAATAAAGTTAATCAAATAAAAATAGATATACATTGTGATCAATTAGTACTGTCGCACTGCCACCTAACCCTTGAACCACCACCGTGTCATCGAACCATCGCACCGCCCAATCGTCACCAACGTAGCCTCCAACCGTCGCACCACCGAATTGTTGCACCGTCGCATCATCATGCCGACCACCACCGTACCGTGGAACCACCATCGACACCATGTCGTGGAACCACCATCAGCCTCGTGTCATGGGACCATCCAACCATTTTTTGGTGACACCTTGTCGTGGAACCACCATCGGCATCGTGTCCTAGAAATTTAGTTCACACTAAATTGTGATGAATGATTGAGTATATGATGGATAAAAACTTCATATTTGCTTTATTGTTTGATGATTACCTCCAAACTAAACTTCATATTGATCAACCATGTGCAGCCTTTTTATTAAAGTTGAATTTAGTTCTTGATAGATATAAACTTTAATTTTTTTTACTAAAGTTGAATTATGTGTAAAAGGGTTTAGAACTAAAAGTGACTTATTCCATGGTTTCGAGAAGTTTTTTTTATAACTCATATTGACCATTTTGGATTTTATAAATTAGCGTGCTTTGGTTTGTCCTATTTTTTATATTTTTTAGTTAAATAATAACAAACTTAGTTAAAGAAAATGAGAAAAAAATAAAATTTCTGTTTTAAATACTATCACAGTTAGTTGCGGGATCAGTCCATAAATCACAAGCACTAACGGTATAATTAACTCTATTTATTTATCAATCTCATAATAATTATAAGCATACATTAACACCTTAAGCAAATTAATTGTTTACATTAATATTTATTTATTCGTCTGTTAGTGGTATCTAAAATCAAAAGATCTGATTTTTATTATTTTATTAACAGTACAATAGATTTGCACTTAAGATCTTTATTATATTTATAGTAATAAAATATTAAAATAGCATATGTTCTTTTTCGCTTATAACTTTTTAAGATATGATGTTTTAAAAACCTTAGAGTAGATTGTTGCGACGTACGTATTTTTATCTACATTTTGAATAAATTATACTTAAAACAGAAGTTTGAATATAGTGATCGAAAGACAAACGTACATTTTATCGAAGTTGCCACACAGTTTAGTTTTTTTTTCTTTTTATATAAAGTGACAATGCTTACGTGTTTAGTTATTTTCACAATAAAATATAGTGTTTTATAAAATTTCAAATGTATCGTTGCAACATGCTTATAGTTAATATAGTTGATTTTTTGTTCTTTTCCGTGAAGAACTGAACTAATATCGTGTGAACTGATGGTACCATATTTTTTGTGTTATTCTTTATGTGACAGAATAATTTTGTTCAAAACGGATGTCGATATCCCCTTTTTTTTTGAACGGCCAACAAATCCTCCAAATGGGCTACTGGCGAAATTCACCACATCAGGATACACTCGTCTCCGAACTGGGGAAAACACTCACCTAGGGCCGAAGCCCGTGAACACTCGCCCGAAGGCACGACAGTGTGGTGCGTTAAAATCCGCTCAGTTCAAGGATCGAACTAGCGATCTCCACCTATTCGTCTAGTCTCCCATCATCACCAGGTGTCGCAGAAAATAATGCGGAGGACATGAATCGAACTTGAGTCACTTAGAGCACCAAGTCTCTTCCTTACCACTCCATCACCACCTCATTGAGGTAATAAAAGTTAGGGGCATTACGAGAATTGAACTCGGGACCTCTCGCACCCTAAGCGAGAATCATACCACTAGACCAAATGCCCAACTTTAATGTCGATATCGCCTTAACCATATTTATTTTGGTTTTTTATTATGAGTGACGACATCATGTTGGTACTGTTGCTGAGAAACATGAGAAATCGCACTAGTTGTATTTAGGATTGTAATTTTTTTATACAAAAAGTTTGTCACCGGCTTACAGGTGGATATATTCATCAGCAATTTTCTTGTTAATTAATTTGCAATTTCATAATTTAAAAAGACCACCACTTCGTGCACGGACGAATGTCGGTTTTCAATTCATTATAATATAATAATAATGTCGAAAACAATGAATGTCGGTTTCAATTCATTTAGACTATATTTATAATATCTATCATATACAATGGTTAATCCGTTTCAATTATCACTTGACATGACATGACAATGTAGACAATTACAAAATTATATAATCCGACATGATTGAAATACTATTTATTAAACGGGTTGAACAAATAAATATCATCGTAAATAAATAGTTTTAAGAAATATAATATTGTTAATTTGTTGCTTATAATTATTATGAGATTGATAAATAAATAAGCATATTAGTATTTTGTTACTAATATACAAGTGAGTGATACGTAACATTCTTTGCAAATCCGTATATTACAAATGTTGAATATCAAAAAAAGAAAAATATAAATTATAAATCTTTTTTAATTAATTATTACACGTGTATTAAAACCCGTGTATTACACGGGTTAACATTATTTGGAATCGTTAATTAGTTAATTAATAAAAAAGGTAAATTTCTTTAATTAGTTATTAAAAAACTAACTTTTTTAGTTGTAATATACGACGAACCCATTGTACTGTATTACAACTAATAACATATTTGAATTAAATATATTCATTGCTTATTGTGTTATATTGATACATTAATATTTGTGCGTAAATTTTATAAATACATAAAATTAACTTTCGGGTACTGCAAAGCACGTGTAATGATTTGTAACTAATTAAACTTTTTAACCTTTTTAATTAGTTAATTATTTGGAATCATTTATTAATTAATTTTATTATAATCTATATTATTATATAAAGCATTTCCCATTTACAAAATGGTAAGTTCCCATCAAATTTTAAGATAACATATGAAGAATCAAGTTAAAATGTGTAATTTTTTGTCATTTTCTTCCGTTTATACTCTTAGGTAGAGGATCATATACATTAATCTAAAAGTGTGAGAATGGTGAGAAATATTGTGGTGATGACATGTGTCCTCAATCTAAATTAATTCAAAAGGGCAAATAAGTAATTTTCTTATTGATTTAATTAATTGATAACCTTCCATAACCACCACCCTTAATTATAAGAATACGAATTAAGAATTAATCTACGAATTTGTGTCATCTCGTTCAGAACTGTATAGTGTTATATTTTTTATATAGTGTTATATAGTGTTACATAGTGTTACATAGTGTTATATAGTGTTATATAGTGTTTTTCTGTGTTATATAGTGTTATACGATGGATGTATAGTGTCATATAGTGTTATACGGTGTTATATGGTATTATATGGTGTTATATAGTGTTATTTAGAGTTATATAGTGTTATAGTGTTATATTTGTCTGATAGCATGTCTATGATAGATGTATAGTGTTATATATTGTTATATAGTGTTATATAATGTTACATAGTGTATATGGTGTTACGTAGTGTTACGGTGTTATATGGTGTTATATAGTGTTATATAGTGTTATGTGATAGATGTATAGTGTTATATGTTTCTTGTAGCAGTTACATATTTCTGGATTTTTTAGAATGTCCGAATTTTAAAAAAAGTTTAAAATTGAATCGCTAGATTTTAGGAGTGAATCGCTAGAATGTAAGAGAGGTTACCTAATTTGAAAAATATACAAAGACACTATTACCCCTACAATTTTCAAATCAGTCCAAATAATTAAAACAAAATTTATAATTTGGTCCCTATTGATCTCAACCATTAGATTAAAGATCTATTGGTTTAAAACACTTCTCACACTTTTGAATTAATGTACACTATCCCTACCCTATACTCTTATTCCCTTGATCAATAGGGATGGTGATGGGTCGGGTTTAGGTAATCCCAAACCCAAACCCAGTTAGATAAGCTTGTCTCAAACCCGTCCCAAAACCCGTTGGGTTTCTAGCGGGTAAATACCCATCGGGTATCGGGTATACTCGCGGGTTTCGGGTAAACCCGTTAATTCAAAAAGATTACTCGTTGGGTATACTCATCTCAAAACTCATTGGGTATTTATCGGGTAACTACTAACCGGTTATATTTTGTATTGTCATTATAAAAATATATATCAAATAACTACAATGTATACGGAATAGAATACTTGTATGTGTAAAAATGGATGTATCATATATATACGTATTTAATAATATTATAAAAAATTATATCGGGTGTACAATCAGGTAAACGGGTACACTTTATCGGGTAATTGGGTCGGGTAAACGGGTATATCACTAAATCCCAAACCCGTCCCAAACCCGCAAAAAAATAAAAACTATTCCCAAACCCGTCCCAAACCCGATTAACCGACCCCAAACTCGTCCCAAATGTGTCGGGTTTCGGGTTTACCCAGCGGGTTCGGGTTTGATTGCCATCCCTATTGATCAATGACATTTATGTTTAATAAATCTATAACATATATTAGATTGTTTATAAATAATAAAAAATAAGCGTATGGAAAATAAACTCATCACATTAATCAAGAGCATATATTCAAAAATACATTTTATTGTATTTGTGTATTTGGGCTAAAGACCTAATCAGTGAACCAAAATTAATTAAACACAAAATGTGTTATGTAATTCTAGAGAAGTTAGTTAAAAATTAAGATGTAAATTGTCGACTCCGTCGCAACGCGCGGGTTTCTCACTAGATAAAAAAAATGTTACAGTATACTATATAATGTTTATCATAAGGCTTTCCTTGTTTCTCATAAGGGTTTTTCGTGCGTTGCAGCCGCGAAGCGCGAGTGCTTTTATATATACACACACAATGTATATATGATTTTTTTTAATGTTTTTAGGTTTGAATGATGTTCTCGGCCCACATTGTCGACTCCGCTGCAACGCACGGGTTCCCCACTAGTTGATAAAGATAAGTGATATTCATGTATTAATTAAATGTTAAAAAAGTTTAAAAAAACATAAATATTTTTTTAGGTTAAAGTAAAGAATGTTATGTGACATTAATTAGAATCTTTTTTTAGAATTTAGAAGATTAGAATTAGATTAGGTTTAGTCATATAGATATAAATAGATAGATATAAATATAGATAAATATAAATAGATATTGATCTTTTATTTAGATAATGATATAATAATTAATTTTAGTTAAAAATTATCTACAATTAAATAGAAGATAAAGACCTTAATTAAAAAGTAATTATTCATAATTAAATAAAAGATAAGGACGGGAAAACAAAAAAAAAGTATTTAGCTATGTGTGTATATATTTTTTTAAAAATAAATTGTTTGATATATTTTCTAAAGAGTAAATTGCCATTTTAGTCCTTGAGTTTTGTCCAAATTTGCCACTTTGATCCAAATAGTTTTTTTTCCCCTCTGGGTCCCTGACTTTTACATTTTGTTGCCATTTTGATCATTTTGTCTAACTCCATCCAAAAACCCAGTTTGTACTTAATCACTAATGTTTTCAGTTGCCATTTTGATCCAATTCTAAAAATTCAAAAAAATCTAAAAATCAAAAAAATTCTAATAAATCATAAAAATTCTAAAAAATCCCAAAAATCATTAAATGTTTCGGTACGAACCGTTTCGACCCGTACCGTTTCGAACCGAACCGTTTCGACCCGTACCGTATCGTACCGAACCGTTTCGACGCGAACGGTTCGGTTCGAAACGGTACGGCTCGAAACGGTTCGGTTCGAAACGGTTCGCGTCAAAACGGTTCGGTTCGAAACGGTTCGCGTCGAAACGGTACGGTTCGAAACGGTACGCGTCGAAACGGTTCGGGTTCGAAACGGTACGGGTCGAAACGGTACGGTTCGATACGGTACGGGTCGAAACGGTTCGGTTCGAAACGGTTCGCGTCGAAACGGTACGGTTCGAAACGGTACGGGTCGAAACGGTACGGGTCGAAACGGTTCGGTTCGAAACGGTTCGCGTCGAAATGGTACGGTTCGAAACGGTACGGGTCGAAACGCTTCGCGTCGAAACGGTTCGGGTTCGAAACGGTACGGGTCGAAACGGTACGGGTCGATACGGTACGCGTCGAAACGGTTCGGTTCGAAACGGTTCGCGTCGAAACGGTACGGGTCGAAACGGTTCTTGCCGAAACATTTAATGATTTTTGGATTTTTTAGAATTTTTATGATTTTTTAGAATTTTTTTGATTTTTAGATTTTTTTTGAATTTTTTAGAATTTTTTTTATTTTTAGATTTTTTTGGAATTTTTTTGATTTTTTGGATTTTTTTTTTATTTTTTGGAATTGGATCAAAATGGCAACTGAAAACATTTTTTAAGGAAATCCCCAAAATACCCCTGTTACAAACTGGGTTTTTGGATGGAGTTAGACAAAATGATCAAAATGGCAACAAAATGTAAAAGTCAGTGACCCAGAGGGGAAAAAAACTATTTGGATCAACGTGGCAAATTTGAACAAAACTCAGGGACTAAAATGGCAATTTACTCTTTTCTAAAAATAAAATACTTTAGTAAGTTAGTGATAAACCCTCAATAAAAAAATTGTAACCAAGAAGCACACATCTATTGGTATGTGACTAAGGGGCTGTTTGGCAACATCTGAATAGTTAAGTGTTAAACTAGTAAGAAGTCTGAATCATTAAGTGCTGAACCAGTAAGAGGTCTGAACCATTAAGAGTCTGCATAATGCTTAATCGTTCAGAGGCAAATGTTTGACCAATTCAGCTTAGATGTCGTAACTA
The DNA here is from genome assembly GCA_030545235.1 of Helianthus tuberosus. NCBI lineage: Eukaryota > Viridiplantae > Streptophyta > Magnoliopsida > Asterales > Asteraceae > Helianthus > Helianthus tuberosus. The sequence goes on from CM060447.1 coordinate 166,228,955, forward strand.
TTCAGACTCTGTATAAATCTTAACTATTCAGAGGCAATTGTCTGAACCATTCAGACATCTGCTCGTGAAACAAACAGTTTGAACCATTAAGTTCTGAACCAGTAAGAGGTCTGAACCATTAAAAGCTTCGTTAAAAGGTAAACAAATAACCCCTAATTTATTTCACTAGCACACATTATTTTCTTTCATTTTTTCTTTTTTGGGGGTAAAGCTAGCACACATTATGATGTAGCATTGAGGTACTAATGCGATGTGATAAAGAATAAAACACTGGTAATGCATAAAACTTTAGATTATGACGAGAAATACGGACGTTCATGTAACATGTTGATTTTTTTAATTACATAAAATACGCAATACGACACTCAAAATAAAGAGAAAAACTGTTCGTTTTAATTGTGTAATTATATATATATATATATATATATATTTATAGGGAGCCGCTAAAATGAAAACCACCCCCAGTTGTAAGAACCATGAGAACCACTCTCCACCAATCAGAATAAGGGGTATTATAGTCATTTACTCAATATATCAAATCATCTCTATTAAAGTCTGACTGATGACAGACTTATTTCACTCACCCACAAATTTTGAAATCCCTTTATTTCTCTCTCTTTCTCATATTCGTTCACAACCATATTCACCCATCTCTCTCTGTCTCCTTCCAAAATAAAGAAAGCAAAATATGTTTGATCGGTGGCAAGGCAATGGTGGGAGGTGGTTGGTCGGTGGTGGGGGGTGGTTGGTAGGTGGTGGAAGACGGTGGTGGGAGGTGGTTGGTCGGAAGACAGGGGGTGGTGGGTGATGGTGGGGCGGAGGTAAATGGAGGTGATGGTGGTTGGTCGGTGGTGGGAGATTCACTCGCAGCCGCCCCGTTTGTGCGGTGGGTTGATGTCATGATGAGCTCCCAGTAAGATCTGTTTTCTGTAAGAACATGAACTCACCGCCGACCCTCGGGATGAACGCGCTGCCGACCCCCGGAGTTGATGAACTTGCTGTCGGCATCACTGAGAATATGGAAAGTGGGTCTTGATCTGACGTCAGACAACACACCTCAGCCACCGATTTTTGTGCCATTTGATGGCTGCCGGAGTGCGGCAAACACCCAGGTGGTTTGGGGGGTTTTTGCCGGAACAACCACCGCCGGCATCGACGCCGGTGAGTCTTTGGTTTTGTTGGCTTGATTACCTGTCTTCGGTAGTCGGTGCTGGTGCAGGTAGCTGGTGGGGGTCCAAAGGTTCGATTTTGTTTCTGTTTGGATTGATTACCTGTACAGCTTGTTTGTTTTGATTATGTTTGTTGGATTTGTTCTTTGATTTGTGTACAGCGGTGCCCGGTGGTGCCGGTGGTGCCCGTTGTGCCGACTGAAACTTTTTTTGCCGACAGTTGATATTGACGATCGTTCTTGGCAGTGATGATGCAAAAAAAACGCATATTTTGATGACGATGGCGCGGTAAGGATGGTGGAGGGTAGGTTTTTGAACGTGCAACCCCACTTTGCAGGCTCTGATTATCGGAAAATCTGAGCCAAACCGTGTTTTTTTTTTCGAGATACACATTGTTTTGATGTTGTTGGTTTTTTAATTTTTTCCACCCAGTCGATGATGATAACAATCTATCTAAGACACCTACCGAGTTTGCGATTTATGGGTGCGTTCGTTTTAACGTAAAACGTAAAAACGTAAAAAGTTTTACGTAAAACGTAAAAAGTTTTACGTAAAACGTAAATCGTAAAAAGTTTTACGTAAAACGTAAATCGTAAAAAGTTTTACGTAAAACGTAAAAAGTTTTACGTAAAACGTAAAAAATTTAACGTAAAACGTAAAAGGTTTTACGTAAAACGTAACACTTAAAAATTTAAACGTAAAACGTAAAAATATTTACGTAAAAAGTTTAACGTAAAACTTAGAACGTAAAAAGTTTAAAAAGTTTAACGTAAAACGTAAAAAGTGTAAAAAACAGCGCGTCAAAAAACGTGAAAAAAACGGCGCGTTAAAACGACGTGTAAAAAAAACATGTAACAAACGGCGTGTAAAAAACGGCGCGTTAAAAAAACGTGTAAAAAACGACGCTTGAAAAAACGACGCGTAAAAAACAAGAGGCGTGAGTGCGGCGCCTAAAAACGCCGCGAAAAAAAACGGGACGTAAAAAAACGTCACGGTAAAACGGGACGCCAAAAACCGGCGCGCAAAAAAAATTCGCTTGGTTAAAAAAATCTGAATTCAAAAAATGCTTTTATTAAAAAAATTCTTTTTAAAAAATAAAAAGTAATATAATAAAACAAAAAAGTAATAAAAAAATAATAAAGACAAAAAGACAAAATAAAGTAATTTTAGTATACTACCCTTTTGAATTAAAATATTAAAAACATAATAAGACAAAATCTATTTAATATTAATTTTAGTTACTTTCAATTTCATCCATTCATCTTCTTGATTTAAAGGCTAGAAAGTGGTTCTCTCAGTTCTTACAACTGAAGGTGGTTTTCATTTTAGCGGTCCCCTCTCTCTCTCTCTCTCTCTCTCTCTCTCTCTATATATATATATATATATATATATATATATATTTAACGTATGAAATGCGGTTTAAAAATTTAGAATGAACTTAGTTTAAAAGTCAACAATACATTTTAAAAGATTGCATCATATATTTTAAAAGTTGTATAGTTTTATAAAAATTACCCTTTTGTCTTTCTTACATGTATTCAGGGGCAGACCTAGAGTGATAGAAGGGGTAACATCCGTTGCCCCTTAACGCTCCGGTGACGCTCCGACGGTAGTGTAAATTTTGGAAAAATTTAACGTTTTTTCGATTTTGTTGCCCCTTTTTATTGAAACGTTACCACTATACAGATCCACCACTGCGATGTATTATAATAATATATATGGTATAGATACTAAAATAAACAATTAAGATGTAGCGTTGTATTATATTAGCCAATACTTTTACAACACAGTTTACTGTTGAAATCTAATATAATAAAAGAAACGAATAAATGACACGTGTCATTCATTGAAGTCGTCTATATTTGTGTTTTTCTGTCTTTTCATACTTATCACTACAAGAAATTTGGTGCTTTACCAACACAAAGTATGTGTGGGAAAAAACATATAATGTGTTGGTAGTTGTCTTTACCTACACATAAATTAAGTGTAATCATGTGTAGGCTCGTGACTGTAGATATAGGTCATTACCCACACATAAGTTATGTGTAGGTATATAGCAAGCTATACCTACACATATATGTGTGGCTAAAAGACAAATATATGTGTGGTTAAAAGTACAACAATTTGTTTAAAAGACGTGACGTGGCATCTGACGTGGCAGGTGATGTGGCATCTGACGTGGCAGGTGATGTGGCATGTGACATGGCATCCAACATGGCGGATGACGTGGCATGTATATATGTGTAGGTAAAAGTAATCTTATACGTAGGTAAAAGTAATATTATGTGTAGGTAAATATTGAAGATGTGTTGGTATTGATCTTAATATGTATTGAAACAAATGTAAACTAAAAGGCAGTAAAATCATACATAATGTCACAAACGTCACCATTGATTAATACATGAAACAAATTGTCAATTTGATTAATACATGAAACAAATGTAAACTACAAGGCAATAAAATCATAAATAATCAAAAGGCTTGTCAACTTAACAAAAAAAGAATAATCTTGAAACATAAGATGCTCATTTAAACTATCATTAATTAATTCTGACCAACACACTCCAACATCCCCCCGCAAACCGGACACTCGCTTAACGCCCCGTAAAACATCATATCTTGGCTGCAAAGCATAAATGCACACCAACTGTTTGTGTAAACTAGTGGGATGCCTCCGCGCTTCGCAGCGGACATTCAGTTGGTATCATTAGATATGGTTTGTAACGGTACCGATATTAGCTTCACTTCTGCTAGCATTTGACTTTTCCTCCAACTTCTTCAAGAACTGTATCAAAGTAAACATATTTTTTTAGATTAATCAATTACCATTCCATGCTTTATATGGTAATCATATTATACCTCTTTTCGCCTTTCCGCTCTTTCGTCACTTTTCAAAGCTACTGTAGTTGGTCCCGCCTTTAGCCGTCTTTCATCCACACCAACGCCTTTAAGTGACCTGTCCCAGGATATGTTATTCAACGTAAATAACGTAAATACAGAATAAATAAGCACAACAAAGTTATAACAAAGACTGTTTCTTACCCAGACGATACAGATTTCCATGTTGATCCTAACTGACCTCTTACAGGATTGATTTTCTCTGCTGTTGGTGCTTTCCTTGATCTACATTTGTTTATTTACAAACTTGGTTAAACGATAAACATCTATATATAAAACGTAACGGCTAGCAGGATTAATATATCTGTCTAAGAAAACTACCTTTCATTTTCTTTCTGATACGCCATGGAAGTCCGAGTTTTTTGCTCTGATCTCTTTGCGGGCACCTGTCAAAACCGAAGAAATGAATAAATGATGTGTAAAGCTACAGCATTTTGCATCCTAGAAGACATCGACGCCATAAAAATGGATACTGTTATCATATTCAAAATAAAGATGCCAGCATTATCGAAACCAATATCAATTTTGTTCGGACGACAATAGTTTAGTTCGCTACGGTAGAGTACCGTATCGAGACTCTCCATAACTCGTCGCCACTGGAATCCTAGGCGTTACCGGTAACGTCGCCACCATCATGGACTGCTTTGGTTTGAGTCCATGAACCTCTTGTATCAACCACACCATTTGCTACAACAAAGCTAACCAATAATACAATACTCTATTTTATTATTTTGTTTTTATAACTTTGTTGGATTGGTGGTCAAAATCACCACCCTTTTGTGTATATTAAATTTTTATTTAGCTTATTATTGTTTTATAAATATATGTAACTGTGATGATAAAAAGACACGCAAGTGATACTGTAGATAACATCGTACGCAAAATGTTATATACAAGTTAACAACTAATCGTTTCTAGAAGCTGCAATGACCAGATCCATACATTTAAGGATTAATTAAACCTCTCTGATCTGATCATTCTTCTGCAGATACAGAAACTAATGAACAGAATAGACGTCATTTCCAGTATCAATTGTTTAATCCTCTGATCAAATGAACATTTATTTGCAACTTCTGATAATCCCAATAAACCAAACCCTAACTTAATCATAATAATAATAATACACAGAAATTCCTAAAAGTTCAGGTTAGGAATCAATACAGCAACAATTAGGATTCAAATTGTAATAATATATATGTGAATTTGAAATACGGAGACGAAAGAAATTGGAAACCCTAACCTGCATAATTAAGGGTATAGGAAAGACCGTTACAACCGCGAGCTTTGACGCCGAGTTTAAGATAAGGACGTTGGCGGTGGTGTAGGAGGTGGCGAATCCTGTCGGCCGCCGCTTCTGTTAGGGTGAGAGCTTGTCACAATCCCACTTGTCGGTACCACCTTAGCCGCTTCGCTCGCCGATCGACCAAAACCCGACATCATCAACCAATAGCTGAAGACCTAAATCATCCTTTATTATTTGTTAAAAATCCGAAGCAATCGAGTCGGCCGTACCTTCCGTTCACGTTCTCTCTTTCTTCTTCTTCTATGGTCCTCTCTCTGTTTCTCTCTGTTAGACAAAAAGAGAACCTGGAGGCGTTTGATGAAATTGAGGGTCAGGATTGTGTTTCAAAGCGTGGATGGGGATTTGAATACACGGTTTAGATCACGATCCGTGTGATGCATTTCTATTGGGCGTGTTTTTAGAGCTTTATTTATTTTTTTTATTTTTTTTGAAAGGTGTAGATCAGCTGGCAAACCCCCCCTACTCCATTCCTCTTGATCGGGAGTAGGCACAAGCTCGAGTCCGGGCACCCCCTAAACGGGAGCGGATGAGACTCCAGGGCGCATCACATGGGACATAAATGCCTCCACATGGGGATCGAACCTGTGACCCCGGGAAGGAAAACCTACCCACCTCCGTGTAAACCAATTGGTCTACACATCATCGGCCAGTTTTTTTTTTATAGCTTTTTGGGTTGGGGGAAACGCCCAAGCCACCACCCCGGGTGGGCTTGGGTTAGGGTGTGGCCCTTGGGGCTTGGGTTTGAAGCCGGGCGTGGGGCGGGCTAGCGATCCGATGTGGCGGCCTCCTATTCGCTTTGTTGGCCATGTCATAGCGGGGTGTTTGAATTTTAAATTGTAACCGTTTAGCCAAACCAAGTGGTCACCCCAACCCCCAACAGTCAACATCCCCTATATATATAACCCCAACCCCATCGGCCAAACACGATATTGGCCGGAAGCCTTCGTCACAAGCGTCGTTGACGCTATGAAGGGGCGATAACCCGGCCAAACACGATATTGGCCGGAAGCCTTCGTCACAAGCGTCGTTGACGCTATGAAGGGGCGATAACCCGGCCAAACACGATATTGGCCGGAAGCCTTCGCAAGCTACCGACATAATATTAAATGAATAATATTTTGTTTAAAAGAAATATTGTGATAATTATATAATTAATTATCAAAAATAATTATATTAAATCTGAATAATTAAAAATACCATTTTTAATTATTGAACTTTAGTATTACTGAATTAAAATAATTCTGGATAAAAATTATATAGTTACATAATTAATTTAAACTATATTTATAAGTGTAAAACTGATTTAATTAAACTCATTATATATATAATGCATTCTGAAACTTAACACATGTGGTGAAGTGGTTCAAGTGGTTTGGGCGCTTGGTTGTGTCCGGACATGCCCGGGTTCGAGTCCCGCTTGGGGCGGTTCAATTTGGGATTAAATCCCTTTTTATTTTCAGAATATAATTAATATAAATATAAAAATCCTAATTAGTATATATAGGAAATAAGAATCAAGATATAAACGGATGTGGCATGCCCGGCCGAGTGGTTACGATGTCGTTTGTTAAGAAAAAGGTCGCGAGTTCGAATCTTGAAGGGGCCGGTTCTCATGCATAGGAGACCCCCTTTTTATTCAGTATTTTGAAAATTTACACTTTGCCCCCCCTCAAGTTTCAGTTTTGACGGTTTGGTCCCTGTGCTTTGAAAAGTGACACAAAAGGTCCCTGTTTAGTTCAGTTAATAAGACTAACTAAGTTAAGTTATGTTGAAGGAATCCTTTATTAAAACACTAACTCAGTTAGTGTTTTTAGTTAATTATAGTTTAAAAATGGCACTAATGGCCCCTAAAGTTTAACTTTAGAAAATGACTATATGAACCCTAGACTTTAAAATAAAATAAGCTATATTTATTTCCTTTATAAATAAGTTTTAAAAATGTTATAAAGGACCCTAGACTTGTAGTTTGCAAGAATAGTACTTTTAACCCCCGTATTTATATAGTTTCAATAATGACAATTTAGTCCCTAAACTTTAAAAGCAAACTTATTAAGCAAGTTTCAAAGAATGACAAATAGGTCCCTCAACTTGTAGTTTCACAAAATGTCATAATAAGCCCCTATAGTTTATGTAACCTTGTTTAATAGCATAAAACTCAACAAATTTGAAATTGTTTCACGTGTTTGTATTTGTATAAGCATGTATAAGTACCAAGCAAGTATGTTCAAACAAGTTCTGTTCAAAATAAGGCAATTGTTATAATATGAATCAAACAAGTACATGTTTGAAAATCAAGGTTGTTACAATTATAAGTTCAAAGTTAACAGCTTTGGTCCCTTGAGTTTAAGTTTGAAAGAATAACCAAACGAACCCTTGACCTTTTTTTATTTTAAAAAAAATAAATATATTTTATTTCTTTTATAAAATAAGTTTCAAAGAATTACAAAAAGGTCCCTAAACTTATAGTTTAAAAAAAAATCGCACTTTTAACCCTTTAACTTATAAAATCTAAAATGACGTTTTAATACTCGAAATTTGTGCTTTCAAATAGTGACGGTTTTTACCCTCGGACTTTAAAAAATCAAAGTTTTAAAACAAGTTTCAAGGAATGACAATTAAGGACTCCAATTGACCGTAAAAACCCTAATTAACGATATTTGATAATTAATTAACTAATTTGATTAGAAACTAACTTGTTTGTATCTATCCAATATCTACATATAGTGTACATTTTTAATATGTGTAGGTGTTTATTTTCCATGTCATTTTCAAATTATATAATAGAATTTTACTTACATGATATATCTACATATTTATTTACAAATATTATGTGTTGGTAAACATAATCAATTACCAACACATATTTGGTGTTTTTACATATATGTAGATAATATACCTACACATAAGGAAAATTTGTTACATGTGTGGGTAATTACCATCGCCAAGTGTGGCTAAAACATACTACCTACGTATATTAAGTGTTAGTTATTGTGAAAAGATATCATTAACCACTACCCACACATATACAAACATGTGTAGGTAGTTACCCACACATTTACATATGTAGGTAAATTATGTGTGGGTAAACACCCATATTTCTTGTAGTGTATCTTATTTCAATTAATTAAAAAATAAATAATCAATTAATATTAAATCTTATCTTACTTTGAATGTCAGATAGAATCATCCTATTTTTTCTAATAATATATTATCTTCAAATTTAAGTTATAAATTAAAGATATTTTTTAAATAATAACACAAAACAATAATCTTAAACTTAAAAAAATAATAATACGCTCATATAAAAAATTTAAAGTACAAACAAAATATACAAAATCACTTATTAGACATTAGATCAAACTTAAAAAAAAACATTAATTAGGAAGAGAAGCTAATAATATAATTATGTTTTTGATTTTTCAAATTGTGGTTCTAATCAATTCAAATTAAACTTAACCAAGTTTGTGATTTGATTCGAATTAAACCGAACCAAATTTATGAGGGGTTTTTTTAAAAAATATAACTTTTTTTATTATATAGTATATAAAATTAGATTTATTCAATCCATATAATACATAGGGTTTATAAAGATATAACTTTTTATTGTTTGGTATATAAAATTACATGTGCTCAATTCGTATAACACATGAGTTTCTTAAAAATGTAACTTTTTTTCATTATTTAATATATAAAATTAAATTTACTCAACCGTAAAATACACAGGGTTGTCAAAGATAAAACTTTTTTTATTATTTAATATATAAAACTACATTTATTCAACTCATGTAATAAACGAGATTATTGTTTTATTATTTGGTATATAAAATTACATTTATTCAACCCGTGTAATAAACGAGATTTTTAAAGATATATTTTAATATATAAAATTACATATATTCAACCCATGTAATAAACAAGATTATTGTTTTATTATTTGGTATATAAAATTACATTTATTCAACCCGTGTAATAAACGATATTTTTAAAGATATATTTTTTTATTATTTAGTATATAAAATGACATTTATTCGACCCGTGTAATACACGGGGTTCTAACCTAGTTTGTATATATAAGAAAACTATTCGCATAGGCCTAACTTAGAGAAATGATAATATATAGTATGGAGTAGTTGTTATACATATCTTAAAATTATTATTATGTTATTATATTGCTATAATTATTATTATCAAACCAAAATAAAATCCGAACAATTTCCACCGACGACCACCGTATTAGCTTGTAAATCATAATCGTTATAATCTCCACCGGACCAACAACCCAACCCTACTATCACTATCATCTCCTGCAATAACCACGTACAAACGCGTTATTTGTTCATTACAAAAAAATAAATAAAAAGAAGACACACTACACACACCAACACGTATGTAGTAGAGACAAAAGTTCATCAAAGGATGATGATTCATCAGTCGATAAGGAATCTTTAATCGCAAGAGTTTCAACCCTTTGAAATATGGCCTTTTGTCAGCCAATAAGGTTTTCGAGCAAGGATGACGACAGCTTTGGATGTTTATTATTAAGTGGTGTTTGTTAAAACCTAAGAGTGAACTTAAATAACTTTATTGGATTTATCTCTTTTTTTTTTTGTAGGTATTGACTATTTAGACATTTATTTTAGTTGTTGGAAGGCGGAAGTGGGGCTTGAAGATCAAGCTCCTCTCTTAGGTATTATGTGACATGTGGCACCAAGCTCATTCTTCAAGATCAAGCTCCTTTATCGGTGTTTTTACAAACACGCCAACACCAATTTTGATTAAATCACGCCCCGGGGGCGGTGTACGGGGCATTATAGGATGTGATCCTTGCCACTTCACGCTCAATCACATTACCACTACGGGTGGTCTTAGTCGTGTTTACATACTTTTATTGGTGAACGTACAGGGGAATGTTCAAATGAAAATTCAAAAGTTTTTTAGAACCGTAAGAATTCGGTAAAAGAACAATTAAAATAAAAAAATATTTTACACTATCATTTATTATTAAAATACAATATAGAAAAATATGTGTTTAAATTTATATGTATTTAATAATAAAATACTTGTACATGTATAAATTTACCAATTAAATTGTCATTTAAATATAGTTATACTATATTTAAATTATGCGATTGATCATATCTATATATATAATTACTTTCATTTTTTTATTATTTATATAGGTAAAATAGGAATAGACAATATTGTTGATTTTTATTAAGTTTTCATCTTTTTTTAAATCTTTATAATTTTTAACACATTATTATGTTATTAAATAAAATACACTATAATAGTAAGTATATTTATCTTTAATTTGAATATGGTATTGATATATGAAAAAAAACATAATAATTATGCTAGAACTAATTATTATGTGTATGTAATATGTAGGGTCGTCCATGAGCAAAGTCAAGCTGAGCGAGGGTAAGTTCGAGATCGGTTTGGCTCGTATTTGAAACTGAGCTGAAAATCAAAGCCTGAGCTCAGTTTGGTTTTAAACTAAGCTGGCTAGGCTTAGTTTGGTTAAGCTCGAATTTAAAAAGAAAATTTAATACCTTGCTTTCAAATTCAATAGTCTAATAAAAATCATCGGGGTAACCCTTTACAAAAAAAAAATAAAAAATCAATAGTCTAATAATATTTAATAGTTCAAAAGAACATTACAAGCTGAGTTTGAATTTAAAAACAAAATTTAATGCATATTTTTCAAAATTCAATCAAGCCAAAATCAGTTTCAACAAAATACAAAATAATATTCAAATTTTAGCAAAATACAATAATAGTACATTATCATCTTAATCAACTCCCAAATATATCATGAATGTCCAACTACACTTCTAAATACCTATAAATAATAACCAAATTTCTGTAATATATTATATATGTATTAAAATAAAGTACATTAAAAGTAAAAAAAATCCGAGCTAAACTGAACCAAGCTAAAGAGCGAGCCAAACCGAGCCAATCCGGCTTGTTACGAACCGAGCCAGGCCGGATCAACTCAATTTTAACCTGAGCCATATCGAGCAAGATTTTTTTTAAGCTAAATCTGAGCGATGTTCAAGCAACGAGCTTTTTAAACACCCCTTGTAAGATCACATGTTAAATATATGTATTATGACAGATTAAATATGTATCATACATTCGTAAGAATACATTTCTAATATCATGAATATTTGTAACAATATATATATATATATAGGGAGAAGATCATGCGAGAACCACCTCTTATTGCGAGAACCGCGAGAACTAATGTGAACACAACAAAAAATGCCTAAAAATAGCTAAAAATCACACAAATTTTTTTTTTTTATTTTTTTAATATTTTTATGTTAAAATCGCTACTTTTCGAAGCCAAAATTTTTTTTTTAAATTTTTTAAATTTTTTTTTTTTTTGATTCGAAAAGTAGCGATTTTAACATAAAAAATATTTAAAAAATCAAAAAAAAAATTAGATTTTTTTAGGTTTTTTGGGGGTTTAGTTTTTAGCATTTTAGCTTGGGGGGTGGGGGGTTAGTTTTTTGGGGGTTTTAGTTTTTAGCATTTAGCTTGAGGGGGGGGGGGGTTAGGTTTTTTTTTTTGGGGGGGGGGGGGGTGGGGGGTTTAGGTTTTTTTTTTTTTTGGGGGGGGGGGGGGTTAGGATTTTTTAGCTATTTTAGGTTGTGTTCACATTGGTTCTCATGGTTCTCACAATAAATGGAGTTCTCGCATGAGCCCCTCCCTATATATATATATATATATATATATAGGACAAAGATCCGTTAGGAACCACCCTTTATTGCGAGAACCGCGAGAACCAATGTGAACACAACCAAAAATGCCTAAAAATATCCAAAAAAACACACAATTTTTTTTTAATATTTTTTATAAAAAAAAATCGCTACTTTTAGTAGCAAAAAAAAATTAATTTTTTTTGCTACTAAAAGTAACGATTTTAACATAAAAAATATTTAAAAAAATTTACATTTTTTTTAGATTTTTTTAGGTTTTTTTGGGGGTTTAGTTTTTAGCATTTTAGCTTGGGGGGGGGGTTAGGTTTTTTTTAGCTATTTTAGGTTGTGTTCACATTGGTTCTCGCGGTTCTCGCAATAAAGGTGGTTCTCGGATGAACCTTACCCTATATATATATAGGGGACCGCTAAAATGAAAATCACATCTAGTTGTAAGAACCGTGAGAACTACACCGTACGGGACGAGGTGGACCAAAATTTGTTTTCATAAGCGTAGATGCGTGTATTATAAACACATTTGTAAAAAAAAAAATTCAAAAATAAAATGTCGTGTGTGTAGTTTTGAGCACCACAAGTTTGCGTTTACGGGTACCGTAAATTTGGTTTAAAATTTACGGTACCCGTAAACACAAACAAAACGACACACACGACATTTTTTTTTGAATTTTTTTTTTACAAATTTGTTTATAATACATGTATCTACGTTTATGAAAAAAAAAATTTTGGTCCAACTCGCCCCGTACGGTGTAGTTCCCATGGTTCTTACAACTGGAGGTGGTTTTCATTTTAGCGGACCCCTATATATATATATATATATATATATATAAATGGGATCAGGAGAAAACGCTCAAAAGTATGAGAACGGTGAGAACGCATCCTGGCCCAACACGTGGCGCACGATATAATTAGGGCGTATGGGTTTTTTTTTGTCATTTTATCTTCTGCTTTTCCAATTCCGCTTTTTACAATATTTTTTATTTTTTGGGTTTAAGATTTTTGACGTTAACCAAATTCAATAATTAATGGCGTTTTAAATTGTTTCATTGTATTAATATTTTGGCGTTTATGGCGTTTTTCAAATCGTATGCCATTGGAACCCCAAGGGGTCAGAATATATCTCTGAATGGCGTTTTTCAAGGCGTTTTAGACAAGATGGCCCATTGTTCTATTATTTTTTATATACATTTTGGCGTTTGTGGTATCTTGGTGTTTTACAATTGTAAAATTATATTACAACCATACGGAAAAAAATAAAAGCCAAGAAAATAAATTAAAAATTCTAATCGGATCTCTCTTCACAATCTTCACTGTCATCAATCTCTCTCTTCTTTAATACTACAAAAACTGTCACCAAATATATGACATTTTATGTAAAACTTAATAAACCCATCGGTTTGACTATTTTGTCTGCTCGTCTGTTGAAGTGGCTTTTTGTGGATGTTTGGGGACATAGATCTTTGACGTGTGGGTGGGTTTTTCGTTTTTTCTTCATCTTGATCTTCATCTTTATAATCATCCCACTCTTCAGTGTCATTGATCTCTTCTCCTCAAACAAGCCTTCTTCAAGAACAAAGAACACAAAATGATATACGATTGTCATCAGTATCTTTTTCTTGAAGATTTGTCCATCTCATGCAACAAAATCTTACTGAGTTACTATCCTCACCTAACAATCTATTCAGTGAAACTTCATGAAGAACAATACCGAATATCCAAGAAAGCATATTAGCTATCTTTGATTTTTTTAATTTTTTGGCGTTTTTACAGTGAGTGCTATTTAGTAGTATTGGCGTTTTTTTTTGTTTGATTAAATGGAAGTTGCTGATAGGTATCATTTTGTAGGATGTCTTTTTGGCGCGTAGGTTATGCGGTGCATTATTATAATAAAGTATTCGTCGTTTCAGTTATTGTTTGTAATTATTGTTTTTGATAAGCTTTTATCTCTGAAGTCTGTAATACGTCCCATCTTTCAAGTTTGGCGTTTTAGATTCTAATATAATAAATTTTCCGTCTCTTCAGTTACATTTTTGTAGTTACTGTTTCTAGTTACATTTTCAAGTTTGGTTTATTTTTTGGGTTTTTTATAATACTTTTCCAAAGTAATTTTATTATAGTTTGGGAGTTTTTGGGGCGTTTTACAGCATGATAGCGTTTTAACAAGGATTTCGCTGTCTGGCGTTTTTATTATATATGACGTTTTTTATTATATAACAATCAACTGAAAAAGAAAATTAATATATATATATATATATAAGCAATTGATCTTCCAAATCTTCACTGTCACCAGTCTCTTTGTTCTTTTTTGAATCATCTTAACTGGCTGTTTCGACTTTCGTATGACTCATTTTGTTTTTTTTTTTTTTGAAGTAGTTTCTTTGTCACCGTTTGGATGCACAAAGTCTGACATCAGCATCTTTTTCTTGAAGATTTGTCCATCTCATGCAACAAAATGTTATTGAGTTTACACCCTTCAGCCAACAATCTTGAATTTCCAATGAACGATGCTTGATTTTTTAACTTTTGGCGTTTTACCGATAAAAAGAACGCCACTAAATAAAAGCACCTTAAACCTCAAAATTTGATAATGCTAAAATCAATAATGTTTTGCTGTATGAGATGGACAACATTGTTAATCCTCGGTTAAGAAAGATATCTGACAATGTTGTCCACCCCATACAACTAAACTTTATTGACAACAAACCTCAATAATGTTTTTGTATGTTTTGGCGTTATAAATTAGATGGAAGTTGAGGATAAAGTCAATATGATTTTACTCAACGAAATGGACAATATCATCACTTAAGAATTTTTGTCCATTACATTGAGTGAAACCTTACAGACAACCAAATTGAATTTCAAATAAACGTTTTAGTTTAGAGGATATTTGATGTTTGGGGTTTTTGGCGTTTCTAAGACGAATGGTATATATTAAATATGACGTTTGTGGTTTTGTGTGTTTTTTTAATTGAAGGTCTGAGATGTTGTATATATAGGATTTTTTTTGCGGGATTTTATTATAATTAAGTTTGGCGTTTTATATCTAATGGCGTTTTTAGTTTAGAATGGTGTGTGATATTTGTATGGCGTTTTATTTCATGAGATGGCGTTTTGTATGGAGAAGTCAAAAGACTTTTTTACCCTTAATGAAGCGCGTCCACGTAATAAAATTGATGTTATTTATGAATACGCCACCGCGCCAATCTAGTCCATAGATTGTTTTGATCGGACGATTCATAAGCGTTCTCACCGTTCTCACACTTTCCACCGTTTTCTCTAAATCCTGACCCTATATATATATATATATAGGGGAAGGTTCATTGGGGAACACTAAAAAAATGGGGAACAGTGGGGATCCGACTCAAACGAACTCCGATTAGACTCATTCCAGCGGCGTTGGAACCGGCTCGTCGAACCCTAACTAAGATCTCTTAACCCTAAACCCTAAATCTTAACTCCTAAACTCTAAACCCTAAAGCTAAAAAATAAGGCTAAAACCTAAGCTAAACCGTAAAATCTAAACTATAAACCATAAAAGCTAAACCCTAAAGCTAAACCCTAAAGCTAAACCATAAACCCTAAAGCTAAACACTAAAGCTAAACCCCAAAAGCGAAATCCTAATATATTTAGGGTTTAGGGGTTATGATTTAGGGTTTAGGGTTAAAAGATCCTAGTTAGGGTTCGACGAGCCGGTTCCAACGCAGCTGGAATGAGTCCAATCGGAGTTCGTTTGAGTCGGTTCCCCACTGTTCCCCACTTTTTTAGTGTTCCCCAATGAACCTATATATATATATATATATATAGGGTAAGGTTCATCCGAGAACCACCTTTATTGCGAGAACCGCGAGAACCAATGTGAACACAACCTAAAATAGCTAAAAAAACCTAACCCCCACCAAATCTAAACCCCCCCCCCCCCCCAAGCTAAAATGCTAAAAACTAAACCTCTAAAAAACCTAAAAAAAATCTAAAACAATTTTTTTAAATATTTTTTATATTAAAATCGCTACTTTTAGTAGCAAAAAAAAATTAATTTTTTTCTTTTTTGGCTACTAAAAGTTGCGATTCTTTTATAAAAATTATTAAAAAAAAATTTTTGTGTGCTTTTTAGCTATTTTTAGACATTTTTTGTTGTGTTCACATTGGTTCTCGCGGTTCTCGCAATAAAGGGTGGTTCCTAACGGATCTTTGTCATATATATATATATATATATATATGTAGTGGAGAGTTCAAATGAGAAGAAATTTTTTGTAAGAAGAAAAAATAAGAACTTTCAACCAATAAGTATGCTTCATTTTATTTCATTTAATATTTGCATTTACTTTTAATATAAGGGTATATTTGTAAACTTACATAAATCATTAATTTTTAGTCTTCCTCTTTAATAGCTTACTACATTAAATTTGTAACTTATTTTCAAAATATATATTTTTTAAAAAATAAAAAAAATAATTTAGAGTGTAGGACAACTTACTAAGTGTGTAGGATAAATTACGAGTTGTATAGGATAAATTTAAATATTTGTAGGATACATTTCTAAAGGTGTAGGGTAATTTTTTATGTGTGTAGGCAAAAAAATTAATCTAAAAAATGATAGTTTTTATGAGTAATTAATTACTTAAAGATAGTAATAAATAAGATTAAAGAAAAACTTCTTAACATTTTACAATTGTACCCTTTGTTCTTTTTCTTCTCAACTAAATTTTCTTTTCAAATGAACCCCTATATATATATATATATAGGGTATGGTTCATGCGAGAACCACCTTTATTGCGAGAACTGCGAGAACCAATGTGAACACAACAAAATAAACCCAATATACCACCAAAAACCTACCCCCCCTCAAAGCGAGATGCTAAAAGCTAACCCCCCCCCCCCCCCAAAAAAAAAAAAAAAAACCCTAACTCCGCCACCCACTCACCCACCCAAGCTAAATGCTAAAAATAAACCCCCAACAAACCTAAAAAAATCTAAAAAAACAAACATTTTTTATGGTAAAATTGCTACTTTTAGTAGTAAAAAAAAATTTAAAAACGAAAAGTAGCGATTTTACCATAAAAATATTAAAAAAAAATTTATGTGTTTTTAAGATATTTTTGGTTGCGTTCACATTGGTTCTCGCGGTTCTCGCAATAAAAGGTGGTTTCTAACGGATCCTTCTCCTATATATATATATATATATATATATATATATATATATATATATATATATATGATAATGATCCGTTAGAAACCACCATTTATTACGAGAACAATGTGAACACAACTAAAAATACCTTAAAAAATCCAAAAAACACACAATTTTTTCAATATATATATTAAGGTTTTGTAATTAAAAGATGTGAGAAGTTTATTATATTTTCGTTCCCATTATACTATTTATCTCATATATGACCCCATAATCTTTTTACCAATTACAAAAATACCCTTAATTGATTTGGATCTTTATTTCACATAATTGTGTACTTTTATCTAGTTTCATCATTTTTAAAGTTTCTTATATTTTATTACATTTTTACTATAAAATCGAGCAATTTATTCATTTTAATTCGACTATAGTATTAACGTAATTAAAAACAATCTTTTTAAAGCATCGATGTGTTGGCATATAATATGCATAATTATATATACACGTTAGGTAATGATCATAAATCTACATTGGGTGATAATTATAATATAAGTTGCGTAATTATATATATATATATATATATATATATATAACTAGGAAGTTTCAGCCGTGCGATGCCATGAAAATATTTTCTACAACATAAAAAGATAGAATAAAATGTCATTTTCATCCATGCGGGTGACCACTTTTGCGACTTTCACCAAAAGGTTTGTTTTTCCGCATCTGGATCCAAAAGGTTTGAAATCTTGTCATTTTCATCAGACTCGGCAACTCCATCAATTTTTCTCCGTTAAATGAAGGGCACTTCCATCTTTTTAGACATTTTTTATTAAAATAAAAAAAAAACACTATAAGAAATAAAGATCCACCTCTGCTGACTTTCTTCTCACCCAAACCCTTTAATCAGTTAAAAAAAAGAGTTAAATGCCATTTTAGTCCCTATGGTTTGGGCCATTTTGCCAGTTTAGTCCAAAGGTTTCATTTTTAACCTATGGGTCCAAAAAGGTTTCATAGTTGCCATTTTAGTCCACTGGGTTAACTTCATCCATTGTTTCTGTTAACGAGAAGGCCAATTCGGTCATTTTATATGGCTGAATTGCCCTTTTAGTTAACAGAATTACATACAAAATGACCGAATTGGCCTTCTCGTTAACAGAAAAAATGGATGAAGTTAACCAAGTGGTCTAAAATGGCAACTGTGAAACCTTTTTGGACCCACAGGTTAAAAATGAAACCTTTGGACTAAACTGGCAAAATGGCCCAAACCACAGGGACTAAAATGGCATTTAACTCTAAAAAAAATCTAAAACACGAAAATAGTTAACGAGTCAGATGAAAAGGCAAGATTTCAAATATTTTGGATCCAGATGCAGAAAAGCAAAACTTGGGACGAAAGTTGCAAAAGTAGCCAAACTTCAAGGACGAAAATGACATTTTACTCAAATAATTATTTACAATAGTATTAGATTTAATTAAACATATAGCGCCCCCACATATAACCAAAAGATAAAACCCAAAAAAAGAAAGTCGCGTTATGTTAAAAAGGATAACTACACGTGTTTTACATTGATCGAAACTATAAAAACGAACACTAATAATAGTTCCGATAGTATATACTAATACTAATACCGATACTGATGTTATTTGTTCGGTATCAGTTCGTCGCAATACCAACATATTTTATTTTGCACACAACTCTGGTTTTAATAAAATTTGTATCGCACTATTGAGCAAAAAGTATAGACACAACTACGTATTTAGATGTTATTTTAAAAAAACTAACAAACACAATTATTAGAGAAAAATTGAATTATCAAAAATTAAATGTGTTAAATGTGTATATTATTTACAGCATAAGAGGTAAAAATGAAATTTTAAAAACTGAAAAATTTTTTTTAACCAAATACACATGATGACATTGTTGGCTTACTATTCATCTAATCTAACTTATAATAAAAGACTACAAATAATGCCACATGTCATTCTCTCCTTCAACCTTATAACTTTTATTTATATTTGTTTAATAATTTTTTTAATATTAATATTAATTAATAACCAATATATAGATATCACTTATTTTTATCCTTATCTTTATCTAAAATTAATAAATAACTTCAATTTTGCAATTAGACCCTGTGTTTTTTTACTTTTAACCAAAGTTTTTTATCTTTTGCAATTTAATCCCAACTCTTTCTTATTTTCAATTTTGGTCCACCATACTTTTCATCTTTCCCAAGTTTTTCGTTTCGTTCTAAATTTTGTGAGTTAACGCACCGCAACGTGCGTGTGGGATTCAACATTTTTTTCCGTTTGACTGGCCCGTCGCGTCACATCTATTTTTCTGTGTTTGACAAGTTCTTCTAACACGCGGTTCAGCAACAAGCGTGCGTGATTCAAAGATTTTACGTCTGCTTTTCGCTCGGCATTATTTTTTTCCCGCTTTTATTTATTTTGTTTTTACGAGCTTCACCGATGTTGGTAGTCGCTGACAATGGTATAATATTGCTACTACCTAACACTGTTTTGTGACAACCGCTGCAACGCAGGGGCTTAATACTAGTTATAGTATATATTACAATATAACTATAATGTTTTTTTTTTCACGGGGATGGTTAACCATACCTCCCGAATCTAACTTCACACCATCAAAGGGTCCTTTGACATATAAACAAACAATCGTTTGGAATTCAAGGAGCAATGATTTGACCTATAGACATGCAAATGGCTGTATGATATATACGTAATGGTTGTTTGAAATTCAGAAAAAGCACTGATCTGACCAAGGGTGGCCTTTCGAGAAGCTAAGACTGGAGGGTATGGAGAGCCTCATCCAGTAAGATGCAATGATTTGACCTATAAAGGGTCCTTTCGAGAATGGGTGGCCTTTCGAGAATCTAAGGGTGGCCTATGCAATGATTTGACCTATGGAGAGCCTCATCCAGACATGCAAATGGCTGTATGATATATACGTAATGGTTGTTTGAAATTCAGAAAAAGCACTGATCTGACCAAGGGTGGCCTTTCGAGAAGCTAAGACTGGAGGGTATGGAGAGCCTCATCCAGTAAGATGCAATGATTTGACCTATAATGGGTGGCCTTTCGAGAATCTAACTTCACACCATCAAAGGGTCCTTTGACATATAAACAAACAATCGTTTGGAATTCAAGGAGCAATGATTTGACCTATAGACATGCAAATGGCTGTATGATATATACGTAATGGTTGTTTGAAATTCAGAAAAAGCACTGATCTGACCAAGGGTGGCCTTTCGAGAAGCTAAGACTGGAGGGTATGGAGAGCCTCATCCCCAAGGGGATGGGCCGCCACTTCACCGCCGCGTAAGCAGGGATTGAAGGGGATGAACATAGGGGGTGGGGGATGAGCCCCTTTATGTATATATATGCATGTATGTATGGGTATATGTGAGAGAAGTGAGGCACGGCGAGATCGTCGTGTGGGAGCCGGTTGGGACGAGCCGGGCTGAGGGGGGCGGTGTGGGGGACCGGCGCCGGGCCTAAGCCGGCCCCCATACCCTTTAGTCTAAGTGAAGCAGTTGTTTTGAGCCACCATTTTCTTAAAGGCCCCCAACTCATTCTAGCTTAAGCTTATGTTTTCTATTTCTACAATTCAACATCGACTATTGCTTAAATTGCTTGAGTGAATAAGTATATAGTTATATACATAGTTTAAAATATCTTTTTTTCGATTTTGCCTTCAGTATTCTTATTCTATGCTCATGAAATTCAATTATAATATTAATCGTCTTAAAGGGTATATGATATTTAGTTTGGGTGGGAAATTGGGTGGAATGGCTCATAATTAAATTCAAAAAGAGCCTCAATTTTAGAGTTTGCTTTAGGCCTTTTGATTTAACATCAAACGTACGTTTGAAGACGGTATAAGGTTAGATTACTGGAAATGTGGGAATAGTCTTCCCGTTTTTTTTATTTTATTGTTTATTTCACGTTTGTTGCACGAGCATCTATGAATGCAATGACTTAGTAATTTCGTTGTATGCTCGTACAGTTTATTTGAAAATTTAAAATACACGTGGATACTCAACAAGCGTTTAGATTGTTTTCAACATTTGCGTATTGTATGCTGACAAGGCTTTAGTTGAAAAGAAAATCAAGTCACTAAAAGCTATATCAAAAAACGACATTGTTGACTTTGCTTTTAAGCGTGCCGAGAAGGTTTTTGACTATGTTTTTAAGCGTGCCAAGAAGGTTTTGACCAAATTAGTTCATGTAAACCAAAAAAAAAAAAACCATACCATAAATGTAAAACGTGTTATCTTTTTTTGAGTTTTTATTTTGTTTTTATACATATATGTAATAATATATCAGAGTTTGTTATTTTCCATGAGGGGGGCAGGGCACTAGCAAGGAGAGGCATCTAGGGTACTTACCCATGCCAGAACACCGTCGTCACCCAGTGACGAAGGTTGAGATTTCCGACAAGTGGTTGAAAACGTATATACAAAAAATTTCTATAAAACCGGGGGGTCAAAAACGTATATATCCAAAATTTTATATACGAAAACTACCTACTCTCCACTACTGAGCGAAAAGTTCGGGGGGTCGGCCACCCCCACAAAGCTACGCCCTTGTCGTCACCCCCAAGGGTAGGCAAAAGGCGGGTTCAGTTAGCCAGGAAAGGTACTCACATGAGAAAGGTGTTTGTTTAAAGTGGGTGTTGGCTTTGAGATTTGTTGGTGGCTTGTGATTGGTTGGAGTATTTGATTTTATTAATATTAAAAGAACTAGTAGATGCCCGTGCGATGCG
Organism: Helianthus tuberosus; assembly: GCA_030545235.1. Taxonomy (NCBI): domain Eukaryota; kingdom Viridiplantae; phylum Streptophyta; class Magnoliopsida; order Asterales; family Asteraceae; genus Helianthus; species Helianthus tuberosus. The sequence continues at coordinate 166,250,965 of CM060447.1, forward strand.
GCGATAGCGACACATCGCATTGCGGTACTCGTTTTTTGTAGTTTTCTTATTCATATGATATTTATTGTAGCATCATTGTGATAAATATACATCAAAATCGAAGTAATCGGGTAATCCATTTCATTATGTTGTGCATGGTTCGGTTATTATCCTCAACCGAAGTCGAAACCAAAGTCACCGGTTAGTCTATTTTATTAACCAATCAGTTTGCGATTAATCACTTCGGTTTATTCTGTAAGATTGGCGGTTTTTTGTTTGGTTCATTTAATTTCAGTTTATAGCAAAAACAAAACTTGAACTAAAATTTTTGCTTAGAAATGTATGAAATTGATGTATAAATAAATGAAATGAAAGTATAAATATATGTTATTGAGATATAAAATATGAAATATATGAACCAGATGTATAAAAAGCTGGAAATGTATGAAAATATGAATGTTTCGGTTCGGTTCAGCTAATTTTGGTGAAACGAGAGTACAAAAGAATTGATAACCGGTTTTTGGTTAATTCGGTTTTCAATTAATTCAGTTTTGGTAGATTTCGGTTCGATTTTGTCTGTTTTCCGTTTGGTTTAGGTTAATGTGACGCCCTAAAATGTTTTAACCCAATTTATCGCAGCGGAAAGTACCTACCTAAAATTTCTTTCATAATAATCTTTCTTTCACTTAAATACATTAATCCCTTTCTATAAATTAATTAAAAACTAACATACTCATATAAAATTAAGTGACCACATTCACACCCACGTACAATCCATGCGTCGACTCGATCTTCAACCGCGTACACTTCTTGATGAAACATTCATAAACCTGTAACCTGCAGTCACCACGTTCAATCACATCGTTAGTAACCGGTGACATAATACAAAATCTTAACACATGTAATATAAGACGTCTTCATATCATGCTTTCTCTTAAACTAGCCCTTTCATCCATCCATTCAATCACTCGCATCGGATAGCGGAGTCAACCATCACTTCCATTGTTAAGATGCCTTACTTCACATTAGTTCACAATAGAAACACGGTTAGTATCATTAGCTTTCCTTTCTTACCCAAACTTAATTGAATCTCTCTCTTAACCAATTCCGACTCATTTCCACTAAAACATACCTTAGTAACAACATCGTTTCATATCTTCTTACATTACTTTAAATAAATTACCGTATATCATAAATACATTACCAAACAAAAGGGTAAGTTAGGAGTTCACTTACCTTACGCGTCCGTATTTGCATTCGCTTACTTGAGTCTTCTTGTCCCGTTAGCCTTCCACGCTCCCATCCATCTTGACATGATTCCTATACTTTCATGTCATTACATTTACATCCTTATTAGCATACATGATTATTCATAACAAGTTCATATCTCACATATGTATTTCATTAGTCGATTCCACAAGCACATAGCATACCCAACATCATCCCTACATAATCTTCACATGAACTATATATGTGTACCCATTACTAGCATACAATTTCACTTATTATTGTCTTTTAGACATTTCATCAAACACTTGGTGTGCGTACTACTTTCTAAGCATGATGTACAAGTATTTCATGATTTTCTTCTTGATTATCACTTTCATTCATCAATACAAGTAATCATCATACAAAGTCTATACCATATTCAATCCATGTACAAGTACACATCACATAATACGCATATTCACAATCAAGTTCATACCATTTCATGGATTAAACACAAACCCACTTAGCTAAGTGTAGTAATTCATCCAAACACCCAAATTATAGCAATTTACTAAGAATCTTCACATAGGGTTTGTTCCTAAATGAGCATACATCACTAATTTGGCCATAGCTTCTCTAATCCATACATAATCCGTGATTATGATGATTATTCAAACTTTACAACTTCACGAATCATCAAAATTTTACATACCTTATGATCCCCTAGCTTGGGTGATCACTAATTCACGTTCGGTTGTGAATTTAGACTTCATTTGGCCCTTCAATTTGATGATATTGTTGAAACTAGGGTTTTGGCTCCATGGGAGCCTTTCCTGCTCGATCCAGAACACACACGAAGTGTGTGTGTGTGTGTGTTATTTTCTTTTAATAAAACAACTTTCAAGTTGTTCACTTTGGTCCCTCATGTTTCGTTTTAATTAAATAAGGCTACAATCCTTCGTTTAACACCAACGACATTAATAATCAACTAAGTTAATTATTCCAAGTTAGCATTCATTCACGGGTTCACTTTTATCCCCTAACGGTATTTTACCCGTTCCTTTATATTAACCGGGTTTAAATTACCAAACCCATTTTTGGGGTGTTACAGTTAACAATTTAGTTATTACTCACCGATAACCGGTTTTGGTTAATAACTAATAGGTGCACGCGCGATGCGGCGAGAAACACAGACATTGCAATGGTGTGCATTGTTCGGCTGGTTAGATTATTAGCCTTAACCAAAAATCCAAAATTGAGGTCATCGATTAGTCTATTTTATTAATCAATCCGTTTTCAGTTAATCGGTTTGGTTTATTCACTCAGATTGATGGTTTTTGGGTTTCGTTTGATTCATTTAATTTCGGTTAATAGCCAAAACCAAACTTGGGCTAAAACTTCTGATTAGAAATAGATGAAATTTAGGTATAAATACATGAAATGTATGTATAGGTACATGAAATGTATGTATAGTTACATGAAATGAAGATATAAATACATAAAATGAGGGTATAAATATGAAATATGAATGGTTCGGTTTAGTTAATTTTGGTAAATGAGGGTATAAAAAACCGATACCTTTTTTGGTTAACTCGAGCTTCGTTTAATAAGCTTTTAGTTAATTTAGTTTTTGGATGATTTCGGTTCGGTTTCGGTTAATAATTCAGTTTTTACTCTGCCTAAGACACTATTAATCACGTAACATGTCAATTTTTTTAATTAAAAAAATATAGCAATACGAAACTCAAAGTAAACAGAATAAAATACTCGTTTATATGGTGTATTTAAAAAAATATATTAACATACAAAATGTTATGACTGTTTAAAAATCCCGGGGTGGGTGGGGGGGGGGGGGTTAGTTTTTTATAATGGGATATTTTGTTAAAGATGATTAAAGTGTAATCTAGATGAAAGGATTAATTTGACGGTTTTTAATCACTTAACATTCTGTAGCTATTAGATATTCTAAGATAATGACTAAGTAAGTACGTTGGGATTTAATCACTTGTACTCTAAGGCATCATCTACTTGTGTTTTTTAATCCACACGTCAACACTGTCCAAGAGAACTATCGAAACGTCAACAAAAATGAGTAGGTCGTCACAATACTTTTGAATTTTTTTTTAAAACCTTATAGTTTATAAATATGACAAGAATATGTAAAAGAATTATAAGTTTGTTGTGGAGAGGGAAAAGTGTAACCACTTACCCATAATTATGTAAAAACTCAGGGATTTAAGTATAATAAGATAGAGAACTAAATATAATTATTGTTTAAAAGACCAATTTACATTCATTATACGGGTGTATTTATAAATTAAAAGGGAAAAAAGTTCTTATTTTTTGGGTATCTTAAAATGTTCATCTCTTATGCATTATAATATAGTATAGACATATATAGTTTATGACATGGGTAGGGTGCCCCCACCAGTGGCGGACCCATCAATTTTTTCCTGGGGGTGGGGAATATTTTCAAAGATTTTAGGCCCCTCGCTGTATAAAAATATCGGTTCATAGCGGGTCGGGTCGGATCATGTAAGACAAAAGAACATCAAACTAAAATTTATAAATCATCAAAAACACGTCAAACATCATTAAAAATTACAAACGTATTTAAAATTGTGCCCTACAAGTTTTTTTTTGAAATATATCCAAAATATCATCTAAATATACTAAACACGCCATAAGTTCATTACATTCTTACTCATTGTTTCTAACGCATATAATTTGCTCCATAAGTTCATAAAACAACACTAAACACTTAAACAAAATAAAAAATCATGTTCAACCATAGCCTATAACTTTCAATTATATTTTTAAACATTCATTGATTACTAGTAACTATTCATTTAAACAAACAAAGCTATAAATAAAACAACAAAATTATTTAACTACAAGTCTAGAACAACAAAAAAATAAAAAAAATATAAAAAGATTAAACACTTACACATCTATATTTTCTCCTAATCATCACATAAAACAAAATAAATAAATAAATAAACAATACTAGTTCTATATTGGAATTCTGACGTAATATGAGTCGGTCAAACCGGAATTTTGGTTTTTCCGGTAAAAGCCACCAGGTCGTGAGCAGTGGCGTCAAGTCGCTAAGAGTTTTTTTGGGGGCGGGATTTGGAAATGGAATGGGTGGATGGGTTTGGGTTATTTTATTTAATTCAAATTTCTTTAGTTTGGGTTTGGGCTTTTGTTAATAAAAATTGATGGTGGACTGTGCTTTGATTGGATTAAATAATTAAGTGAATAAGTGGTTAATAATTATTTTTTTTTCTAAGTGGGGCGGTTGAAAAATTTCAAGGGGTGCGGGTGAAAGATTCCAAGGGGTGCGGTCGGGATTTTCGGCGAAAAATAACACTAAAAATATTTTTTCATGGGGTGCGCCCGCCCACCCTTATCTTAGGGTGGGTACGCCCCTGGCCCCCACTACTTGCTAATGCGTACTTGATACGAAATTTGACATGACATGACGTGTGTTGATTGGTTGGGCTAAGGTAAGTACCCTCCATGGCCGGCCTTGGGGGTGTGCGGGGAGGACCACCGGCCAGGGCCCGATATTTCGGGGGGACACATTTTATCTGAAAAAAACCCGATATGCATATGTAAATTTTTTTTTAATAGGGTATACACCCATAGAAACACCAACATTACAAAACTATTCTTATGGTTTAGATTAGTTATTAACCCCTTTGTCATTAGTTTTAGACATTTAGTGAGCCTAACACCCAATTTCGTTAAGGCTTAGGGCACCTTTTTTCGAGCTCGAACATGGTATATGAATTCTCAGGGCCGGCCCTGATACCCTCGAATGTCCCTTCCTCCATGATACAATGACTAACTGAAGTATGCGTACTTGATACGAAATTTGACATTTAGTGATGGAAATATGTGTTGATAATCTATCCAAAAGCCGTTGGTAATTCATTGTCTAGAAATCTTATCTGAAATATGACTTTTACACTATGATCTCCTGGTAAATTGCCGATTAATCAATGACAGGTATATATAAATTTGTAACTATTCCATTTTGTCTGGATATGTCGGTTCTTTCGGAGATTCGTCAGAAATCTTCGAGAGATTAGCAACGACTACATAAAACTTGGTTTCTTTTTCACTTTTATCCACTTGTCAATTTTCCTTACTGAACCCTTTCCCAGTGAAAAATTCATCAATAACATACATTTTCCTAATAGTGTAAAGTACATTATATGTGAAATTAAATGTTGACTTAAAAAAATATATTGGTAATGCTTATATTAAGTAATTTCTCTAGCAAGATTATTAAGTTTATATAAGATAAAAACACAACTCGTATTAGAATGATATCTATCGAACAAAATTATTGTGAATTTCTTAGAGCATTTCCAACATCTAAAAACGTATGGATCGAGCATACGGCAATGTGGCCAGGCATGGGAGTAGCATAGTGAGGGGCTGAGGGCGGGAGGGGCGACCGACCCTCCGAACTTTTCGCTCAGTAGTGGAGAGTATGTAGTTTTCGTATAAATTTTTTTGGGTATATACGTTTTCGACCCCCCGTTTTATAATTTTTTTTGGGTATATACGTTTTCGACCTTTCGGTCGGAAATCTCAAACTTCGCCACTAGGCCAGGGCAAATGCCTGGTGACCTGATAGCCCATTGGATCTCTCGTCCCTGTTTTCGATGGAATGGTGTGTTCATCCGAACTTCCGTACGCAAGCCGATGACGGATTTGGTGGGGTTGGGTTTTCACCAGTTATTTCCAATAACTATATAAAAACAATATTTTTTTTATTAAGTCCAATGGTTGGTTTCCATTATTATTTTTTTTTTTTAATTTTTTTACCATTATAGATACCTTCTATTCTTAAAATCTGTCATCTCAAACTATGGGCGAAAATACCCCGTTTATGCAATTGCCATAAGACAATTTTCTTATGCTTATTTTAAAGGTAAAAAAAGTAAAACTGAATAAAAACATATTTTGTTTAAAATGACAACGGTTAAAGTGGCAATTTGGCATAAAAGATGCGTGTTTTAAGAACTAATAAAAAGTGTGTTTTAATTAAGCTAATAGTAATGATGGCTTGATGTTGAAAGCGTGTTTTAAGAACTAATAAAAAGTGTGTTTTAATTAAGCTAATAGTAATGATGGCTTGATGGCTAATAGTAATGATGGCTTGGTGCGGTCTTGAGGGCAACCCGGTTTTACCCAGCTGTTACCCCAGCGAGTCTCTCGTGTGGGGGCAGTATGGTTTCCGGGCGGAAGTCAGCTTGCGCAACGGCCGGGGCCCGATCGAACATCGCGTCCGGAAGAGCGGGGCTGACGGGGGATTGTCTTCGACATGAACCCGGTGACCTAGGTCCTGTACATTGAAAGTCACCTTCCAAAAAAAAAAAAAAAGTGTGTTTTAATTAAGCTAATATGAATTAAAGTAATGACGGCTTGTGTTGAAATTTTGAAGATACACCAAATCTATTAAGCTGATAGTAATGACGGCTTAAAGTTGAAAATTTTAAGATACACCAAATCTGAAAAATATCCTTATGTTGGAATGTAAATCAAAATTGAAAAATATCCATATGTTGGAATGTAAATCAAAATAAATTTAAAAAGTACTTTAATATAGGGTGTTAATAATAGGGGTGTAAACGAGCCGGGCCGAGCTCGAGTTTGACTGGGCTCGAGCTCGGCTCGTCATGTTTTCAGTAGCTCGAGCTCGGCTCGGTTCGAGCTTACTTATTTGAGCTCGAGCTCGGGCTCGATAACAAAACGAGCTCTATCTCAGGCTTGATAAAGCTCGACTCATTCGAACTTTTAACTGAGCCAATAACGAGTAGCTATCGAGTCTTTGAGCTTGTTTAAATCCATAATTAATAATATTGATACACCCTTTCTCACCATCTCTTTCAGTATATACATAAAGACCTTTCAAAAAAAGATAAAGTAGAAAAGGATGAGTGAATAATATTTAAAGGTGTGTGAATAACACACATCTTTTATATCAACTTGCCCTAGCGTGTTGTAAAGAGTGATAGTGTTATATCGTGTTTTATAAATTTAAAGCTTTATAAACGAGTAAAAGTGCTTAAAAATATATTAAAAATCGTACACCCTCCACTCACATCAAGTTTTTGGCGCCGTTGCCGGGAACACAAGTATTTTAAGAAAGTTTAAAATCGACGGCCTAATCATCTTTTTTAATTTTTCTGTCCAAATTCTCCTTCATTTTTTCTAAAAATATCAGTTACAGAAGCTTTACACGGGGCCGTGTCTAATCTGCAGTAACTGAAAAACAACAAAACTTTTTCATAGAAGGCTCACATGGGGTCGTGTTTCATTTGACACGGGGTCGTGTTAAAAACGCCCAGTATCAAATAAAACACAGTCCTAGACACGGGGCCGTGCCCAAATAACACGGGGCCGTGTCCAAACAACACGGGGCCGTGCTAACATTCTGTGTTCACAAAAACTTTTTCCCGAAGGCCGTAATCTTCAGGGTATTGTCCAAACAATGGATTACATGGGAGATTATGACTACTACTATTACAATGATTATAAGGAACAATATTGTACTATATGTGGTTAATCCCATTCAGTACAAAATTGTTACATTTTTCAATCATCAATCTCATACACAACATATGAGAAACCAAGGTTTGAGCTCCCAAAGTCAAACTTTGATTGGGACACTCCACCGTTTGAAACATACGAGACACCACCCACAATCATCCTCGAGGCTTAAAGCCTCATACAAAGTCTCAAGAACTTAGAACTCTTGATCAAGCAATCTCGTGCAAAAGAAGAGGCCGTTTATACCAAGGAGGCAATAATAGAAGAGGTAAAACCTCAAGAGCCGAAGGAAGATGAATCACTCAAAGAAAACTCAACACATGACAATGAAAAACCCGAACCAAGCCACACGGAGGGTAAGTCTCTAAAGGTAAATTTCGAAGAGGAACAACAAGACCTCCACGAAATACACATCATACAACCTTCTTTCGAAAATCATAGTTTGGTTCCATCTCATGCTAAGTTTTTAAAATAGTTAACCACTAATCCTAACATCAAAGAAATAACAACTGTTAATTTAACTAAAGATCAAACTTCACTAATACAAGATGAACAAATTGAATTAAACATAAAACTGATAACATGTTTTATTCAAAACATCTATATATTTCAATAGACAAAGATCTTTATGTTAACATAATGCCTAGCTATGTATTCGAAAGATTAGATATTGGTGATTTTCTTCCGATCAAATTTCCTATCCTCTTGCTAATCGAAAATTAAACATGCTACGGGAGTGGTCGAAGACGTTCTCATTCAAACGCACCAAACGGTTGTACCAACCGACTTCATCATCTTAGATGATGCTCCACTCGTGTTGGGACAACCATTCATAAAAACCCATCAAGCTTTGCTCAAACAAAAACATCATAATCTTCCCACTAAACTTGGGGCAGATAAACGAAACTTTAACGTAAATAAATCAATGAAATATCCAATTGGCAATGACTACCCCTTGTTGGAAGATGAAATAGAGCCACTCGATACAGAGGAACAAAATTACCAATTAGTTGAAGAGGAAGCCACTACTGAACAAACCGTTTCGGCCAACGACTGCGAGGACGAACCAAAAAGTAAGCCATCTATTGAAGACCCACCTTCTCTTGAACTCAAAGAACTTCCAAAAGGCTTAGAATACGCATTCTTAGATAATAAGGGGAAACTTCCCGTCATCATTTCCTCGTATCTCACTTCTCTTGAAAAAGAAAAATTACTTAATTTACTTAAAAAACACAAAACGGTAATCGCATGGAAGCTAATAGACATCAAAGGAATTAGTCCTTCCATGTGCACACATAAAATCCTAATGGAAGACGACTATAAAGCGGTGATCCAACCACAAAGACGGGTTAATCCTCACGTACAAGAAGTAGTAAAAAAGGAAGTCATCAAACTCTTAGATGCCGGACTTATCTACCCCATTTCCGATAGCCCATGGTTAAGTCCAGTCCAAGTAGTACCAAAAAAAAAGAGGAATGATGGTTTTGACCAATGAAAAGAACGAGCTCATACCAACAAGAACCGTCACCGGTTGGAGAGTTTGCATCGACTATAGGAGACTCAACGAAGCCACAAGAAAATACCATTTTCCTTTACCCTTCATTGATCAAATGTTAGAGCGATTATCCGGTCATTAATTCTATTATTTTCTAGATCGATTCTCTGGGTACTACCAAATACCTATTGCACCGGAAGACCAAGAGAAAACCAACTTCACTTGTCCCTACGAAACTTTTGCATATCGACGCATGCCATTTGGTCTATGCAACACACCTGCAACATTCCAACGATACATGGTGGCCATTTTCCACGATATGATAGAAAAGACCATGGAAGTTTTCATGGACGATTTCTCTATCTTCGATGATTCATTTGACCAATGCCTCAATAACCTTGAACGAATGCTATCTAGATGTGAGGAGACTAACCTCGCCCTTAATTGGCAAAAGTGCCATTTTATGGTCACGGAGGGAATAATACTCGGTCACAAAATCTCCAACGCAGGAATGGAAGTCGATCGCGCAAAAATGATACTATTTCCAGACTACCTTCTCCATCATCCGTTCGAGCTATCTGAAGTTTCCTAGGACATGCCGGACTCTATAGGTGATTTATCAAACTCTTTCCAAAATATCTCGACCTCTAACCAAGTTATTGAAAAAGATGCCCCATTCATCTTTGATAAGGATTGCACGACGACATTTCTTGCCCTTAAAGATATGCTAGTCAAGGCACTATCATGATTGCACCGGACTGGAAACTACCTTTTGAAATCATGTGCGAGACCAGCGATTTTGCAATTGGAGCAGTCCTGGGACAAAGAAAGGAAAAACATTTCCATCCAACATATTACGCTAGTAAAACTCTTAACGACGCTCAAGAAAATTACACACAACCACTGAAAAAGAGTTACTAGCAGTAGTATTTGCATTTGATAAATTCCATTCCTATCTTGTGCTCTCCGAAACTATAGTCAACACAGACCATGCTGCTATCCGGTACCTCTTCAAAAAACAAGATACTAAACCACGTCTCATCAGATGGATTCTCCTCCTTCAAGAATTCGACATTGAAATAACAGACAAAAGAGGAGCTGAAAACACCACTGCTGATTAACTATCTCTACTTGAAGACCATGCTCTGGATAAGACTCGAGAAGAGCTCATCAATGAAAAATTCCCCACAGAATCCTTAGATATGGTAGAATATAGAGAAGAACCTTGGTACACAGAATATGCAAACTACTTAGCTAATGGCACTCTTGTCAAAGGGTGGTCATATCATCAACGAAAAAAAGTTCTTCGCTGATGTAAAACACTATTTTTTGGGAAGACCCATATCTTTTCAAAATATGTGCTGACCAACTCATTCGACGATGCGTCCATGTTCGTGAAGCTAGACAAATTCTTCGCCATTGTCACGAAGGACCGTGTGGAGGACATCCTGGAGTAGCCAGCATCGCACGAAAGGTGCATGATGCAGGATTTTACAGGGCAACAATACACAAAGATGCCTATGTATTAGTCAAAACATGTGATTCATGCCAACAGGAAGGTAACATCTCGAGAAGAAACGAAATGCTACAAAACAACATTCTCATTTGTGTAATCTTTGATGTTTGGGATTTGGATTTTATGGGACCATTTCCACCATTAAGAGGAAACAAATACATCATTGTGGCTGTCGACAATGTTTCTAAATGGACCGAGGCCGAAGCTCTTCCTTCCAATGATGAAAGACAGGTTTTAAAAGTCTTGAAAAAAATATTCTTTTGTTTCGGCACTCTAAAAGCCCTCATCAATGATAGAGGAACCCACTTTTGCAATATGCAAATGGAAAAAGCTCTAACACGTTATGGGGCATCTCACCTTCTCTCAACTGCTTATCATCCTCAAACCAATGGGCAAGCCGAAGTGACCAATCGAGGTTTAAAAATAATCTTAGAAGAAACTGTGGGCCAAAACCGAAAAGAATGGGCAGATAAACTAGACGATGCTTTATGGGCATTTCGAACATCTTATAAAACACCAATAGGTACCACACCATATATGCTCATCTGTGGAAAAAGATGTCACCTCCCAGTAGAAATTGAACATAGGGCATATTGGGCATTATAAAATGTGAACTTAGATCAAGAGACTTCAGGAAGAGATCGCTTACACCAGTTAAATGCGTTAGATGAACTAAGAAATTAAGCATATTCCAACTCAGAAATCTATAAGGAATGCTTAAGAAGATTACACGATAAATATATAAGCGGATCTAAGGAATTAAGAGAAGGAGACCAGGTACTCCTCTTTAACTCTAGGCTACGTCTGTTTCCTAGAAAACTCAAGTCTCGATGGTCCGGACCTTTTACCATCACCAAGGTCTATTCGCACGGTGCCATAGATGTTAAGCCTCCAAACGGAGAAGCATTCAAAGTAAATGGACAAACGCTTAAATTATATGAAGGATTCCTCGAACATGAAGAAACGGAAATAACCTTACGAGAGATAGATAAGTAATCGGATCATAAAAACTGCTTGTAAATATTTTTATTATTTTGTTATAATAATCCATCTTGTAGGTACATTGTGAAAAGATCATGCCAAAAAGTCTTCATGATAGGTAAGACAAGTCGAGGAACCAAGCGGATAGAGAAACGACAATAACTAAAATTCTATTCTAAAAAAAGGCACCAAGACACGGGGACGTGCCTGACCTGCAGACAGGATAAAACCCCCTTTTCAGTCTTTTCATTTTCATAACCAACATGGACCGTTTCTCTGCACCGACGGTTCCCCGCTAACTCCTGCCACTTTTCGACGATTTCTTTCCACAAATCTTCTGCAAGGTACGTTCCTAACATCTAGATTAGTTCGATTAATGATTTGCATGTTGAATAACATCAAGATTTGGGGAAAAATCTAGGGTTCTTGAACTTGACCCTTGTCAATCCGAAATTTTTTCTTAGATCTTGTTAGTAGTAGATAGTAGAAGTGTTTTGAAGAGAAAAACATCAAAACATTGTTGAAAAAAAAACCAGAAAATTTCACCAATTTTAGTAAACCCTTGTTCATAACCAGAAAAACTAAAAATTGAATGTAACAACCCTCAAAAAGTCCCCATAGCAATTAATAATGGAGACCGCTGATGTGCGTAAAATACAACATATAAATTATATCAAATACGACGTAAAATCAACCCTTTTTGGTACTAATGTTGGAAAAACCATGTTTCTTGGTTAATTTTTAATTTACAGAATCAAAAGAGCTTAAACGCACAAAAGGAGCAAAATAACAACAAAAACCAACATAAATACAAAGAAGGTGGATTAAAACGACTCGCCAAGCCCCCATCCACATCCAAACCAACAAAAATAACAAGATCAAAAGCTTTGGCATGGGGCCATGCCCAGTCAAGATTCTCTGCAGAAGAAAAAGACAGCAGCAAAGGACAAACCTGACATAACAACACGGGGCCATGCTAAGGTAACACGAGGAGTGGTCAACTCTAAGATTCGTAGAATCTGAGATAGTACAACAAGAATAATGGACACGGGCCGTGCCGTTGACGCACGGGGCCACGTTAGTACAAGACTTGACACTGCAGTTAATGAGGAAGAGAAAGAAGGATGGCCACGGGGCCATGCCAGGCGGGCATGGGCCGTGTTGATTGTCTGACTTCAGCTATAAATAGGGGTGCTTGGTTCCATTCCAATCTATCCCTTGGCAAACCACTTCTCTTACACTTGCCACCACCACTACAACACCAACCACCATCATCCATCTTCCATCATTTAGAGTGTGTAGTAGTCTCGGATCCAAGATCGATCGTAAGAGTTCTTGTTAAACAAAGGCCATGCTTGGCTAAACTCTTACATCACTTGGTGTAGACAAATCTTTTATGTGTTACTTTTTGATTTCGAATCTTTGGCTCATTTAAATTGTGTTTTTAGGTGTAGCGTATGGTCGTAGATATGTATCTATGTGTATAGGCTGTTTGTGTTGTTATATTTGTCTTGTTTACCATGCGCTCCTTCACCACTCATGTTATATTGGTAGCTTCATACACACACACACACCTCATGTTCTATTTATTTCTTTCCTGGGTGTTTTAGAGCCGAGGTTCTCACTGGAAGCAGCCTCTCTATCCCTAGGGGTAGAGGTAAGATATGCCTACTTCCCACCCTCCCCAGACCCTACCAATAGCTTTGCTATTTGTGGGATTCTACTGGGTATGATTGATTGATTGATATGTATTAATGACTTTGATAACTAGTTTTTTATATTGAAGGTGAATTTATTTAACCATTCTTCATGTGTTGTTGATTCACACATTCATGTCTTTACAGTCTATATAAAGTATGTTAACTACTTGGAAGGGGGTTAGAAGGGTGGTTGGGTAATTCTATGTCTAATTTAGTGTATAGATTATGCGAGAACCTGGTTCAAGCTTAATAAGACTTCACGAGTGGGTGGTACTGTTCGCCTCAGGAAAAGTAAGAAACCGCTTGAATCCCTTATCTATAAACTACTATTAAAACTTTAAACCGACCATGCGGAACTGTATCCTTGCTGACTCAGACCAATGGGTTGGGGTAACGCTGCCTATAAGGGGGCCTACCACTTTTCGCATTAATAACTTACTTAATTATCTTTCAAAAATCTGACCTTGCGGAACTGTATCCCTGCTGACTCAGACCAATAGGTTAAGGGTAACGATGTCTGGAAGGGGGCCTACTACTATAAGTTAAAGATAATATATTAAAATGCCCAAAGTGCGGAAATCATTAAAGGATACATAAAGAGGAGTTGGAACCAAGTGATTCCTTCTTGTCTATTTGTTTTTCCTTTTTTTATTTTTATTTTTTAGTTTATCTTTTTATAACTTTCAAAACTTTCCATCAAAATTTGGTTAGATTAGACGTTAACAATAAGCCGGTACTAAAAGCAATCGTGTCCTTGGACGACCTAGGTATCTTGCCATCACTATACTTCGTCCGCAATGGGTGCACTTGCCCTAACGTGTGTAGAGTGATAGTATATATCCTGTTTTATAAATTTAAAACTTGATTCGCGAGTAAAAAGAGCCTAAAATATATCTAAAATATAACCTCACACACACACGTCAACCGCGAACGTGTACGACGAGAACCAGAACGAAAAATAACGAAATCCAGTTTTTAGCATCTTCGCACTACGCGACGACAATGGTAGAAGGCGGTCGAGCGACGTGGTGCCTCATTGTTCGACCGGACACACGTGCCGCCACGTGTCACCTACGTGGTGACTCACGCCACCTAAGCCCTAGATCACCCAGTCGCGTTACACGAAGGTGATAGGGGAAACTGGTCGTGCGACGCAACGACATTGAAATTCAGCTATAAATTGATCGAGAATTAGACAGTTCAATTTGTTCATTTTCTTTTATTTCTCTCTTGAATCACTAAAAATTGAATATAAAAACCCTCAAAAAGGCCTCATAACAATTCATAATCGAGACCCCGAACGCGTACGACGAGAACCAGAATGAAAAACGATGAAATCCAGTTTTTAGAATCGTCGCACTACACGACAGCAATGGTAGAAGGCGGTCGTGTGACACGACGCCTCGATGGGAGACACGTGCCGCCATGTGTCAGCTACATGGTGACTCACGTCACCTAAGCCCTAGATCACCCCGTCGCGTTACGCGAAGGTGATAAGGGAAACTTGTCGTGCGACACGACGACATTGAAATTCAGCTATAAATTGATCGAGAACTGGACAGTTGTGAGCTCTTGTAAATGCTCCGGCCGATTCAAATTAACTTTCCATATTGTGCGGAATCCAATTGGAGAGATGACACACACAAGAAATCACATATAATCACTTGTTTCATTGATAGTTTGAAGTTACAGATTCGAGAAACCAAATTGGTAGAGCCTCGCTACTCAAGTGCCAAAAGTTACAAATGACAACACTCACACACCTATTTATAGGGTAACCCCTTCATGCGACTCACCTTTGTGCGAGTGGATCATTTCGTGCGAGGGGATTATTACATTACAAACCCGACACTTTTACACGCTAATCTATACATAAACATGACACGATACATAGACGAGGCTGCAGACATTATGCACTCACAAACTCCCCCTTGGATGTAGCCACAACCATGTTCGGTCTTCATAACTTCACTTCTCATATCTGCCTTTCTTTAACCACCATTCTCTTTGCATCATACTTGAATCAAAGAACATTGAGAATCTCTTCTTTCGTCTTTCTTGTTCAGGAATAGGAGTCTGATCTGTAGGCACAGGCTTGTTAGGAAACTTTAGACTTCCTAAGAATGTTGCTCTTTTTAGCTTTAGCCTCAAACCTTTCTTCACATTTTTGTTCTTTCAGATACTCCTTTGTTTTTAGATCTTTCCAATTAGTCTCCCACATGCGTCTAGAATGAATATCCTTCTCATATCACACATTGATAATGTTCTGATATTGCATCGCTTGAATCTTATCAGCTTCTAAGTACCATATCTTCGTAAAGAATAAGCATTCAACGTCTTTCTTTGATAGATTAACTAGCCACATCGGGTCTAGTATCCGAACTCCTCTCCACATCCACGTTTCTTTATTCCTTAGACCAATCACTGCTTCAACTGCTTGAGGATCATAGTACCAACCTCTGAATTCTTCATAAAAATCTTGCTCGATCTTCCTCAGCGGCATGTTTTTCATTGCGCGTGGTCTCTTTATATGCAGAGTGATGTCTTTTTCTCCTGTCTTTGGATCTAACTTCACAATCTTCTTTGGATAACGAGGCTTCAAGTTAGGAAAATTATGTCTCGCCTCATACTTTATCACTTTCCATAGCCTTTGTTTAGTCCACCTTATCCTGTAGTTTAGCAACTTTGTCTGGCACAACTCCTGCACGTCCCACCACGACAGAGTTTTAATGTCTACGAGATACTTGAAGTACTGTACACTGAATTCTCTCTTGATATCATAAACTTTCAAGTATTCAAACCATCCCTAATGGAGAATATCACCCAAAGATACGTCTGGATGTCTCGTAAAGAACGCCATTTAAACTTTCTTTCATTGGGCATCATCCTGAACCAACGCTTACGAGATTCGAGTAGTTCTTCACGGCTCATCTTTGTTGTTCTCCTTCTCTAACTCTCTCTTTAACCTTTCGCCATAACTTATCTTCATTATGTTTAGCAAACAATTATTAAAATGTTGGGAAGTCCTCTGACCCTTCTCCCATATATCTGAAGCATTCATCATTGTCAGAATCATTCTCCACGACAACATCGTCAATATTGTTCGCTTCTGGTATATCTTTAAACACATAATTCTCTGGTTGTTCAGCATCAATCTCATTCAGCTCATCTTCGAAATCAAAAGTGAATGAATCTTCATTAATACCCATCAGCTTTGCTATTTCTTCACGCTATAGTTATGAACAAATTCACCTTCTTCAACGTGGAGACATAGACATATCATTCTCGGTCTATCTTTTGTAACGGTTGTTAGTGGGGTAACATCCATGAAGATTCTAGAATATTCTTCATCGTGTTGAGCACCGGAATCTTTCTCCCTCTCAGATTGATCTCCATCCCTTTCTTCGTTTTGGTTATCATTCAGATAACCATCAATCGATCATCACCCTTCCTGCTCACAATCTGAAAACCACTACCACCCTGATCATTATCATCATCATCATCATCATCATCATTATCTTCATCATCTTTATGATCGTTAGTGGGATCATCAACATCTTTTGGTTCATCATCTTCATCTTCATCATCGTCTTGCTTATCTTTATTCCTTCGTCGTTCAACTTCTACCAACCTTTGAGTTTCTTCTTTACTGTACGCGACCGTCACTAGTTGACCAACGGCGGCGAATTGAGAAATATCAGGAATATCATCAACCTTAGCTTTATCTTTTGATGCTTTAGACGCTGCTTCAGCTGCCTGACGTTCTCGTTCAATCCTTCGAGCTTCGACTTTTCAGATTTCAATCTGTTTGAACTCGTCTTCAACACTTAGATCCATCTTACTTTCAAATACATCAAATAACATTTCCATCTTCTTATCTTTTAACTTACTATCTTCTTCATGATCATCCACAATATTCTTCAACTGTTCGTTCTCTGAAAGAAGCATTGTGTTGGAAGTTGTCAGCTGAATATTCTCTGCTTCAAGAATCTGAACTCTATCATTCAAAACTACATTCTCAGCTTCAAGACACATCACTTTATCATTCATCTCAGCTTTATCGTCTTGAGCTTCTTGATCTTTTCTTCCATTGACTTTAATCTCTTTTCATCATAGAAGTTCGTAACTGGAAGATCATCCAAACCTGGAATTTCACCAAAGAAATCATCATTAAACAAACCTGCAGATTGTTGTCTTTGCTGCCTCGGAGTCGATTGTTGCTTTGAAGTTTACCCCTGTTGTTGAGGCATTGCTTGCTGAGGAGGTATTGATTGTTGTAGGTGCATATTTTGTATGTCCGCCACTGTACGAATAGACTAGATAGAGCGTGTGTTGATTATTGCATAGATTAGAGTGCAAAACGGGTCGGTTTTGTATTGAAGCCCTTTCGTACGAGAGAGCCCTCTCGTCCCAGGCACTTTCGCACGAATAGGCTTTGCCTATAAATAGGGGATGAGAGCTCCTCATTTGAGAAGTGTTTGGTTCCTAGAAGGGAAACGCTGGCAAAATTTCTCGAGGATTTTGCCAGGTTGTAAAAGATGTAAACTCTTTCAGTATGAATGAAGCAAGCTTCAACCTATGTATCTTTCTGCTTCTACTCCTTTCTTATCAATAATATTCTAGCAAATTGGTTCTTTGGGGGCCAAAACTCCGTCTAATCCCGCCGGATCCTGGAATCTCAATTGGTATCAGAGCTACGGTACTGATTCAATCGATCTAACAGTTGATTAAATCACCTACGCTCATGAATTTTGGATTTTTAGGGGGTTTAGACGTAAAACATCAAATAAACATCATATTGAAGGTCAGTTCATGGATGTAATTTGAAATTGAAGACATCATTAGCTTCGGAATTGATTTTTCGCACATATCTGTGAAGTTTCATCATGAAATTCGCAGAAATAAAGATTTTGGATCGAAAAATGTGATGGGGAATGTTCGTGAGATTGGATCAGTAACTTTTGTACGAAAGTGCTCTCCCATTCGCACGAAGTGGCAGCTCTCCCATTCGTACGAAGTGGCCTCTCGGACGAGAGGAGAACTCCCATTCGTCCAAAAACGCCATTCGTTCCAAAATCAGCCCATTCGCACGAATGGGTCAAATGCCTAAAAAAGGCATTTTTTGATCGCAATGATGAGACGAGTCTCTAGAAAAAAATTGGTGATTGAATTATTTTTCGTGTTTTTAACGACCAAGATGGGTTGTTCGAGGACACCGTCCGGAGCTTCAGAGAACATATATGATGATGCGATCACAGATTGTGGAAAATAGTGGGGTAGTTATGATACTGGTGTAGAATGATTATCATCTGGGTTATCTGACTATTAATGGGCCATAACGAAAAATCCGCATTGATGAAAAACTGACTTCTGGAGGCCAAAATGACACATTTTCGGCATAATCGAGTTTTTCAGAGATAAGAAAGGTCTGAATTGCTCAATTTGAGGGGGAATTCAATGATAAGATGTTAGAATTTGCAAAAATGAGGGGGTATAAAAATTTCATAAAATATATTGAAATTCCAGCATTTTTGAAATTCATGACAATGCAACAGTATTCGGGTGCTTCTGACTTCAGATTGTCTGGGGATGCATAGGACATGGATTCGTGAATTTGTGATCATAGGAAGTTCAGACTCTACAGATCAGGGTCAGATTGACGTCTTAGGGTTTGAGTCCCGGGTCTTCATCAAGCCAGTCAGTAGGATTAGCGTCAGAAGATGCAACTGTATTGTGGATACTTATAAGATATCACAGCCTTGTGATAGTCTAAAGTGTCAGAATGGTTAATCTTCGAGCAGATGAATTGTTTTTTGGACTAACCACCAGGAAATGATGATATTTGTTGATTAAGTTGCTGCCGGAACTAGCGGATAAGACTATATATCTGTTATCGTGACTGAAGAGGAAGAATGTGAATCTGATCGTGGATGAATGTTTCTGAGATCTGAATGTGTTACCAGATGATTTGATTATCTGATGAAGATTTGCTGATTATGGAGATTAACGTTTACACTGATCAATCATTTAGAAGGTCCTTAAAGATGATTAAGGAAAACGGGATTTCAGATTTTCGTGGGTATTCATAAACTTGAAGTTTACCGGTGTGGTATTCAAAGTTTCTATCAATTTCAGTTTGGGTTTTTGAAGATTAGAGGATCAAGTAATCAGAATGCATAATGGAGCTGAAATGGTAAATAAAAAACCGAACGCAGAGGAGGTTAAAAGCCGAAACATAGAAGCTGCATTGATAAATTTCAAGTTGATGATTATTCGTGAAGATTGCAGTATAGCAAATCAGAGGAGGCCGGGAACTGTGCAAATAAAGACCTGAAGATTTATTTCTGGGGGAATTGGTGCATAATGAAGATAATGCAAGCCCGAATCATAAATCAATGGGGAATCGATTGAAGATTTCAAGATGCCTGATTGAAGTTGAAGAATATTCAAAACACGACTCTAGGTTTTCAAAGATCAAGATTCGATAGTGACGGCCAAGGGGGAATCTGTTGGTGCATATTTTATATGTCCGCCACTATACGAATAGGCTAGATAGAGCGTGTGTTGAATATTGTATAGATTAGGGTGAAAAACGGGCCGGTTTTGTATTGAAGCTCTTTCGCACGAATGGCACATTCATACGAAAGGAGCCAATAGCCCAGTTTGTACGAGAAAGCCCTCTCGTCCCAGGCACTTTCGCACGAATAGGCATTGCCTATAAATAGGGGATGCGGGATCCTCATTTGAGATGTTTTTGGTTCCCAGAAAGGAAACGCTGGCGAAATTTCTCTAGGATTTCGCCATCTTGTAAAAGATGTAAACTCTTTCGGGATGAATGAAGCAAGCATTCAACTTATGTATCTTTCTGCTTCTACTCCTTTCTTATCAATAAAATTCTACCGAATCAGTTCTATCAGGGACAAAATTCCGTCTAATCCCGCCGAATTCTGGAATCTCAGCAAAGATGAGAAGAAATCCACTTTGGGCTATATCTTTATGTTAGTAGGCGGACCTATTTCATGGAAGAGTCATAAACAACAGTTGATCACAACTTCCACAATGATGGCAGAATACATTGCTGTTTATAACGCAACCTTTCATGGAATGTTGCTTAGGAATCTGATCAATGGACTCAAATTGTTAATTCCGTTTCTAGACCATTGAAGCTTTACTAACTCAGTTGTCGTTAGTTTCTAGACCAGTAACAGTTCGACTGGAGCTGGTTTATATCTTGATACAAAATATCTGTTCGGACGTGAACGAGTTGAGGAAAATAATCTTTGTATTAAGTATATTAGTACTAAAGATATGCTTGCAGATCCGATGACTAAAGGTCGACCACCTAAAGGTTAGGAAGCAGATGTTTCGGAATATGGGATTTACTAAAGACCTTATTTAGCATATTGTACTAGCTTATGTTTTATGAAATTTCCTCAGTTTGATTTTGTATGTCTCTAAGAATATGTTAAACCGGTATAATGGCATATAGACAAATAAAATTACAAATAAAACAAAAGGCTTAGGCATATTTTGATCATAACGATTAGGTTTTAAATTGAGGCTGTGGTATGACTAATGGGGGTCCTGAGTCGCATAATGATTCAACGACTATATTTCTCTGCTACAGTTCTTGGTTTAAGGCTAAAATGAGTGTTAACTCCTGATTATGCTTATCTAATATTCATAGTAAATGATTACTTGGCTAAGTGGGAGAATGTAAGATTAAATATATTATGGTGTTGTATTTAATCTAGTAGCCATTATAACCATTTACATTATATAGATCAAAATATATAACAACCTATTAAATAATTAGTTGGTAATTGTTGATGGACCATATTACCCTTATTAACTAATTAGGTTTCCTCCTGGGTGCAGTGGCGAAGCTTGAGATTTCCAACCGGGGTGTCGAAAACGTATATACCCAAATCTTTCTATAAAACCGGGGGGTCAAAAACGTATATACCCAAAAAATTCTATACAAAAGTATATACTCTTTACTACTGAGCGAAAAATTCGGGGAGTCGGCCGCCCCTTCCCGCTTCCACTATGCTATGCCCCTGCTTGGGTGCATATATAAGGAGACTAATATAGAGGTTACAAGGTTAGACAACTTGTATTAGCTCATAACATCAATCTCGCCTCTCTCTCCCAAATCGATTACCCTTTTCGGTTCTATCATCACCATTATTAGATTGCACCTTAAGGAGGAACCAGATCATCTTGACAAACATGCCGAACTCGATGGTTGTATCTCTTACTGGATTCTCTGCTGGTCTTTCTGCAATCACAGGTATGTTATTCATGTTTTCCATTATGTTTAAACAAAACTGATCAACACACTCTCTCTTTCCAGTGTTAATATAAAATATCTAACTAGCTTAAGTTTTTAGATAAATTTAATTTTCCTTTTGAAATATGTAAGTTTTTAGATAAATTTAATTTTCCTTTTAAAATATGTAAATATCAACTGGTCAACCCATTATGCCATTATGTTAATTTGAGATTGATCTCTCTAACTAAACATGTTGTAAGCTCAATCTATAATTGACCCACACCCGCACCTAAATCTAAATCCTTAAATTCATGTAAGGTTTATGTCAGCGCACCGCTTTATATGGGTCCTGCATTGTGCCTTTTCTAAAATATAGTTAAAAAAGTGAACCTTTTATTAAGAGGTGTTTACAAAGTTCATGTTCCTTTACTTTTTTGCAAGAAAATCTCCCATCTGAATGTTAATTTATGCTATGGTCAAGAAAACTATTTCAAAAAGTATATTTTGACCTCTTTGTTAGGTGCAAAAAGAATTTTATTATATTATTTGTTGCCTGTGGCAAGTAAAAAATGACTAATTGGTCGTTTCATTTTTAGACATGGACATTTAAACATTTGATTTTTAGGGCATCATAGAGATACATGCTGAATTGTACTTCAAGATTTTTAATACGATTTTTAATAAGGGTATGTTACAAAAATGATCTAAAAGGGATATATCATAAAATTATATGACGTGTAGCAAATAATATTCTTTCAAACGAACTGTATTACCAACTTAATTTAAGTTATGACCACATTAATATGTAGGGCATGTCTAACTAGTAGAAATGGGTTCTTAAAATATAAACTTATATATATATAAACAAAATTCAGTAGTAGACGATTATTGTATGAGATAGAGCTATTTACGAGTGAGCTATGTTGATGCTAGCTCGAGCTCGACTCAAAGTCTCAAAGTCTGATTGAGCTAGCTTGCCTTGGTTCAAATGTTGAACCGAGTTGAAATTTTGAGTTTGGGCTTGACTTGTAAATTATAAACCGCGTCGTCTTTAATTGGCTCGTTTTGTAACGAGTTAAATTACTACTTAGTCTTCTTTACCCTTTTCAATTCAGGTTAAGCAATATTAAATGAGACACAAAAATTCTCAATTTATAGAGGGGAGTTATCTCTTAGTTTTGTTGTTTTTCCGATGTGAGATATTAATATACAGGGAAAGAGGAATCGAAAACTTTCTTATTTAGGCGATATGGGATGGGTAAATCACAAATGTAACAAAAGGGGGAGGAGAAGTAAGTGAAAAAAGGTGGTGCTATCTGATGACTATCGTAAGGGTCATGCAAAAACCTAATTAAACTAAGTAGATAGCGTAAGTAGGGTATCGTATCCACGGGGAATTTGTGGTTAATGTTCAATTTTAACTACAATCTAATCTATTCTAAATTCGGGGGGTTTTAATGATTGTTTGAAAGAAAACGAAAATTAATGAGAAAATTGTGATCAGGATGAGAAGAAGTAACCTCCACTCGGAATCCCAATTACCCGTTTTTAACACAAACACTTGTTTACTGATTTAAAACACTATATAGACATGGCATTGGAATTGATGACTTTGATTAATTATTATGGATAGTTTTTAAAACTCATCATACAACCTAATAATCCGTTTAATTATACCAATTACCCACCGATTTATTAACCCGCTAACGATGCAAGTATATCGCCAATACGCTTAATAAACGACAAATAATTCAAATATAATCAACGTTGCACAAATTCAACACAAGTGGTCAAGATTTACCAGTTAACAAGAATAAAAAACAAAGTATTTGTGTTAAAACAAAGCAATTGCTCATCCAAGCGGAAGTCACAGTGCGTTTAGCCGCTCATGGTTGTCCTCACAACTTCAATCTTCATCGTGGACGGATTAGACATGAGAAACAGCTTGAACGGATGAGGTTTATGGTCAAAAGTGCAGGAATTTGCCTTTGAGTTCGTCTGGAACGGATGGAATGAGAATGGATGACCTAAAACATGAATTAGGGTAATTTATAACTTTTCCTGTAATTGACCTCTCCCGCGCGTCGTGGGAGAGGATAAGGATTCCCCCGCGTGTCGCCTGGGATACCCAGGTGGACTTTTTCCGCTACCAGCCCTGTGTTGACCTGTCAAACCCATTTTCAGCTCGGTTTCTTGTTTACCCTTTTTAACACCTATTAAGCCAAAAACACCAACACACGATAAGTATATAAACAAATACGAATTAACATGTTTAACACACAAAAAATGAGCGCAAACTAGTACAAAATATAAGGTGTTTTGACCCAACATCATTATCAAGGTTCGAACCTACAACCTCACGGTCGTTCTCCTTATGAATGTCTATGAACGTATACAACCTAACACGAACAAGAACGACCGTGTGCTTGTGAACATATGCATACATACCCACACAAACATATATCTTTTGAGACACAATACTATTTGAGTGTTGATATTTATGATAAACGAATGATGTAGTTTGGTATACTATTCTATTAAGGAGTTCAAATGAAAGTTTTAATACTAAAATAGCTATCTTGATAAATCAAGTATTGCTTCTTGAATAGATGGCCTAGTCCCTTGCAATGAAAGTTTAAATACTAGAATAGCTATGTTGATAAATCGAATATTGCTTCTTGAATAGATGGCTTATAGTCCCTTGCTGTTGATATTTATGATAAACTAATGATATAGTTTGGTATACTATTCTATTAAGGAGTTCAAATGAAAGTTTTAAGAACTATAAACTTGATTTCTATCAGATCTCTTATTAATTCAATGATGTTATTGTCTAATGTTTTATGGAAATAATTGTCTACTTATTCTTATGATTTGATGCAATGGTATCAAACACTCCCAAACTTTTCTCGATTATCTTAGTGGCATGAAAACATGATTCACGTTCAACATCATGTCCTTTTGATAAATAACTAGTAAATTTTCCCGCGCGTTACGGCAGGTCCAAATGTAAAGTAACTCGGATTTGGACCGTCAAAACTCAAATCGTTTCTAAACAATAGTTACGTCAAAAGGTAGATAAAGTAAAGATGTACATAAAAATAAGCACGGAAATGTATTATATTTGACCCGAATTATTTGCGAAAGAAATTTACGTGGAACACCAACTTGAACTTATACCGACACATACACAAAAATAACCACAAAATTATGTTTTTAAGTTAAAAATGATACCGCGCGTTGCGGTGGTGCCGAAACGTAAAGTAAGTCGAATTTCTACAATCTAACAAAAATGTATTATATTTAAGCCGACTTATTTTAAAACAAAATTTATGTTGGAAATTTAGTGAATGGATATTTAGTAAATTTATAATTTAGTGAAATTATAAATATTATATAAACTCTTCATGTGGTGTATTGATGACAACTCTTGAGTAGAGTTTTTTTTATGTCAATTGATTAGCGATTTTATGGCAAAATTAAGTCTCTAATTATGTTGGACTTTTCACCACCCATTGCTCTTGCGTACTTAGCAGGCTATGTGCCTCTTTTGATGGGGTTAGAGGAAATAAAAAATATAAGTAAAACGATACAAGAAAGAGAGATGTATGCATGAAGAGTCGTTGGAGAAGAAGTACTTGATGACCTATATGTTGGGAACATATAAAGATAAGTTTCTCTACATGATTCAACTACATTTCTATTCTTAGTTTCCAAAAGGTCCAACACTATGATTTTACCAGTTGTAACCTCGGGCGTGTGGTGTTCTTCGGCAGTACAAACTGCTTCGGCTGTTGTACCCTGGGAGACAGACGGGACATCTTTGGTAGTGGTGCGAAATCTGTTTTAAGGGAAGCGTGTTGAACACGTGCCACAGCCACAACCGTCAACATTTGTTTGTTAATTTTGTAGGAAATTAATGTACAAGAAGACGGTTCAAGACCTTGTTGAAGCATACACAAAGGACTGAAAACACAACGGACTATACAAGAAGACGCGACAAAGCTCTTGTTGAAGACCACCGTTTGAATCAATTTAATTAAGTATGTTGTATTATACGTTATATTCGTAAGGATTTGTACACGGTACATGTACTATAATTTCCCAAATATGTAAAGAGATTGTCTTTACTAATTTTATTTATATAATTTTTATTAAAATGGTGACCCATGTCCTACAAACTTAAAACAGATTTCGTGAGATTGTTGCTACAATCATAAAAACTTATTTATAAGGATTTTGGGTTCACGAAAGGATTTATAATAAAAAGATATATATATATATATATATATATATATATATATATATATATATATTTAGAGATTATGATCTTATAAATATTTTTTTTGGGAAATATTGTGAGTGTTGCAGGAGTCGGTTCTCTAGACGAAGAACGTGGTCGAATCGATCAATACAGAGGTGCGGAATCCCTATGCATCGTCAAAGAATAATCAACAACGAAATCAATGATTAACTTGTCCATTCTCATTGAGTAATCAGAAAGTACAAAGATCCTGATGAAATTTGGACAAGACTTCACTAGAGAGACTGCTAAAAGTACTAACAAAGTGACCCATATATCTCTATTTATAGACAAAGCTGGGAGGTGGTAAGTCATCCGGCCGGAGGATCATCCGTCCGGATGACCCAAGTCATCTGACCGGATCACTTTTACAGTTAACGTTTCGCTCCCGTTTCGTCAAGTTACACTATAACATACATACAAAACTATACAAAGACACAAACAGGACAAAATACAGACTCGATACAGATGGAAGCTACATACATATTGCACTAACAGACCCCCCCTTGGATGTTGCTGTAGTCTTCCTTCCTGCATAGTCTTCATTGCTTCTTCCTGCTGCGCCTGCTAGCCTTTACCTTTTGTCTTCTCTTCTCTGCTCTCTCTGCCAACATCTTACGCCTCAAAATCCTTCTGATTTTATTCCAGTACTTTCTATACTCTGGATCTCCATCTCTTTTTCTATCCCATCTTGGAAGTTTGTTCTCTTCAGATTCTATCGGAGTTTGATCAGTTGGTGGAGGCCTTTCGAACTTTCTGCGTCCTAACACTGCAGCTCTTTCTCTTATCTTTTTGAACTTCTCACTTCTTTTCTCCTTTTTCAGAAATTCCTCCAATTCTATGTGTCGAAACTTCGTTTCCCAATACCTTCCAGAGTTTATATCCTTTACAAAACATAAGTTCACCATTTTCTGATACTGTTGAGCTTGAACTCTGTCAGGTCCATCATACACAATCTTGTTAAAGAATAAGCAGTCGATGTCTTTCTTCGAGCAGTTCACCAGCCACATTGGATCTAACACATTAATCCTCCTGGTTTCTCCTGTCTTCTTTTCATAAAGAGATATCACTGCTTCCGCTGTGCTTTGATTATAAATCCATCCCATAAAGTCTTCATGGAAATCTTGTTCCATAGCACGTAGCGGCATATTCTTCAAACATCTTGGAGGCTTTATCTTCAACGTTATATCTTTCTCACCCGTAATTGGATCATACTTGATAATCTGTTCTGGAAAGTGCGGCTTCCAATCAGGGAACTTGTTCTTTGCTTGGAGCTTTATGTAATTCCACAATTTTTGATCATGCATTTTGACATCAAGACCATAGTAGAATTGTTTAATGTCTTCGTCTATACGAGCTCCTCCACATCCCACCATGGGAGTGTTTTAATGTCTGAAAAGAACTCGAAATACTGAACCCCATGTTCTCTTCGAATATCATATACTTGAAGATCTTCAAGATAGGCCCAAGAAAGTATATCACCCAGCGATTTATCTGGATGATCTGTGAAGTATTGAAGTGGCCTCTTGAACTTCCTCTCCTTCGGCATCACCTTGAACCATTTCTTCTTGCCTTCCAATAATTCTTCCTGTGGAACAACCTTAGGGATACCTTCAGTATTGATCCTTTCCGCCTCTTTCCTCCTAACCTCATCTTCATTATGTGACTTAAACATTTCAGCAAAGGTAGGAAAAGTATCATCAACGCCTGAATAGTGAAAAGGTGTATCATCATCGGAAACATCAGAACCCTCTTCAACTATAACATCCTTGAAGTTATCAGCTTCATTTGGAAACTTAAAAGTATATTCTCTCTCAGGTGATGGTGTAATTTCGTCTTCGATATCAAACTTCATGTGACCATCATCCATCCCTAACTCTTCTAACATCGACTCTCTCGTCCTAGGCTCCTCTAACTCCCCCTCAAATGATGAATTCAAATAAATTACTTTAGGTTGAGTTAGGAATACCTGATCACCCGCATGTTGTTTACCAGAAGAAGAAGCTTCATGATGCAGATCCTCTTCTTGTTCATTTAGTTGATCATTCAGAAAATCTTCAAGAGTAGGCTGACTAGAGTGCTTCACAATCATTAACCTTGTCACCCCTTGATCATCATCTTCGTCATCATAGTTAGGATCATAGTTTTCAACATCATCCAACAACTCTTTCAATTCAGGATCCTCTTCTTCCTCTTCCTTCTCTTCATGACCCTTTTTTACTATCTTTCTTTCATCAAGTTGTACTTCCTTTGGTGTAACATCTATTATTTCACTAACAGCTACCATAGCAAGTAGATCAATAACTTTAGTACTTTCAACTTGAGATGGTTCTGGTTGGCTTGAAGAACCAAGGATCTCTTCAGTATCAATCACTAACCCTTTCTTCTTTTGCTTTGCTTCTTCAGCCAACTCTTTTTCTCCTTCAGCACTTCTTGCCTCGACCCTTTGAATTTCAATCTCATTATACACAGCTTGGACATTGAATCCAATCCTGTGTTCAATCATAGTGTACAACATATTCAACTGTTCATCCTTTACTGCTTTGCCGGCTCGTAGAGCTTCTATCTCTTGCCTTAGCACTTTGTTTTCATTTGAAGACGTTTCATGAAGTTCACCAATCATTTGATGCAACGTCTTGTTGACTTTATTCATAGACTCATATTTCTTGTTCACTTCAGTGATTCTATCTATTACTTTAGCATGATCTTCAAGGTCGTCATTCAATTGATCAATAATATCAGCATGATCATTCACAGCTTTCTTCAACTCTGCATTTTCTACTTTCACTTTCTCAAGCTTTTCCTTTAATTCATCACGTTCAGCTTCTGCCTTGGCCTTTGCTTTCTCTAGAATACTAACTTTCTTTGTAAGTACGTTGATCTTTCCATCATTGAACACATCGAAATCACCTTCAGGAAGATCATCTAGATATTCACCTTGAACTTTCAGAAATCCATGGCTCGAGCTTGAAGTAGTGTCTTTCTTTGGTTGTGACGGATCACAGGATCATCTTGAACATGAATAGTTGGATTGATTGGTGGTGTAGATTGTCTTTCGCCCATAAACTCCACTTCCACATCATCAACCTTTTCAGCTTCAGGACTCTGAACCTTCTCAACTCTTTCATATATAGGACTTTCAGGTGCTTTCTTCTTTTCAACTTTAGGAACACTTGTAGTTTCAACATGCTTTTCAACTTCTAGAGCTTTTTCAACCTCTGAAGCTTTAACACTTTGAACTTCTGGAATAGTTGTAGTTTGTTGTTCAGCAACAGTATCTCTTTTTGCTCTAACACTTCTCAACACAACTCCAGTTGGTCTTGCTTTGCATTTCTTTAGACCTTTCTTTTTCTTTTCTTGTGGTGTTGGAACATACGTGGAATCTTCCTCATCAGAATCCTTCTTCTTCTTCTTCTTCTTCTTCTTCGGTGTTCCTTTAAACTTCTGCTTACCAGAAATGTATGATGTTGGTGCAATCTTTGTTGGATCATCACTTTCAGTAGCGCTTGAATCTGATTCAACAACACCTTCAACTTCCTTTTCTTCAACGTTCTTTACTGATGATTCAGCTTCTTTCGTAGCTTTAGCAACTTTAGCATCCTCATTTTGTTTCACAAAGTCATCAAGTGTCATTTTCATTAAATCAACACCTTGCTGAATTAGATCTGTAGGAGGAATCACTGTTTCATCAACCAGCTTTGGTGGCGACTTCTTCTTCTTTGTTGGTTCTGCAATACAAACATCAACAATATTAGTATAACATTTATAATAATGATCTACCAACCTCTTTTGTGATTCCTGCATTCCAATTTTACCCTTAATAACAACTTTCGGAGTAACCACTTTAGGTGAAATTTTTGGAGTCCTTTTTCTTTTCTTCTCATCCTTCTCGAACCAAAACCTTAACTTATTCTCTGTCATGCCACTTAAACGTTCACTTTCATCTTCAGAATTACTCTCTGCGTGCCTCCAATGATCATTCTCAGGTGCCACATAATCTTTCTTCTTAATCTTTTCAATCATACCTTTGACTCTTGGCTCCTGATCAGCTGATAAACCTTTATACTTGTTTAGTCTATTCAAAGTTTCACTGTTCATATGATGTAACTTTAATTCATCTGCTGGATCCTTTGGAAGATTAGGCACTTGATCATCTAACAACATCTAAATGAACCTCGAATACATTATATATTTCTCACCTTTCACATTATTAACTATGTGATTAAATAACACCTGCGAGATGTTGTAAGGCTTTTTAAGCACCAAACGTGTGATAATGTTCATTATGTAGTCCGATGTCTAGTCGTATGCTCCTTTCCTGTGTGACAATGCATGTACAACACAGTGTACCATGAACTTGTAAGGTCTACAGAATCTCGACTTGATGTAACCCTTATCATTCACATGACCAGCATATGCCATTCTAAACCAGAAACCTTTGCACAACCTCTCTGGGATAATGATTGGATCATCATCGTTGTCCTTTAAATCCAAACCCTCCTAACATCAGCAACTGTAAACTTAACGTCAACATCTATGTCCTTTTTGTTCTCATCTTTCATTCTTAATGCAGAATATATTGTCTTTTCTTGCTCATCATATCTCACAGATTTCCAAAACATTCTCACATGCGACTCATAACATTTATGTTTTTCCGTTAAAGCCTTAAAAATTCTACTTTCATTCATAAACGGTATTATCTCTTTGAATAGCTCCATATTTGGGTAGTTCTCATCCAATATGCAATAGATATTGTGACTAGCATTCCAATCAGTTGCTCTTGCCTGCAAAAATACCAACGTTAGAATATACACACATATCGAGACATAAAGTGAAAAATGAAAAGATTTCAAAAATCTTAAAATTTTTCTAACACTTTTCTCTATAACCCTCTATAGAATACTGATGATCGGATGGCCATCCGATCGGATGAACTTTATCCTTTTAAGCACAAAGATCAGTATACGTTATTTGTATCGGATGGCCATCTGATCGGATGGTCATCCGATCGGATTGTCATTCGATCAAACATGATAAACAATTAAGCACATTTGAGAGACAACATGTGAGTGTGTATGGATTGGATGGTCGGGTCATTCGATTGAAAATCATGAGAAACAAATGAACATGATGAC
Organism: Helianthus tuberosus; assembly: GCA_030545235.1. Taxonomy (NCBI): domain Eukaryota; kingdom Viridiplantae; phylum Streptophyta; class Magnoliopsida; order Asterales; family Asteraceae; genus Helianthus; species Helianthus tuberosus. Next base: position 166,282,128 of record CM060447.1, read on the forward strand.
CAGATAATATTCAAATATGTATGTACAATGATCAACATTTTAACAGTTAACAACACTTATACAAATAAACACTTAAAAAATTATTCAAATATTGATGTGTAATGGATCGGATAGCCATCCGATCGGATGGTCATCCGATAAGAGGGTCCTCTGATTGAACATGATGAACAGTTTGAATCTAAGCAATCAAAGATAAAAAATTTCAACTTTTCACAAAATTAATCAAAATTTCTCTTAAAGAATTGGCCGACTAACAAAACCATATGTTCATTTTTTCTCAAAACTCAATAGATTGGGATTAATTTGACATTTTGTCCCTTCAGCTATCGACACCCTCAAACAATCCTAGATCCAAATCAATGATGTTTTTCATGAAATTGGAACGGTAAATCCATAGATCTAAGGCCGATGCACACTAATCTATAATCAATTCAAGCAAACACAACCTAAACAATCCTAGATATAGAGTTTCCCTAAAACAGTCACCGCCGACACATTCAAACATCAAATTCATGCAATTTTAACAGTGAAAATTAGGAAACTTACCTTTCCCATAGTGAAGGTTGAGTGTGCCAACAATCCTATGTGCTTGGAAATGCAAGAATATGAATCAAGATCAAAGTACAGTTGAGAGAGAATGTGAAAGTGTCGGAGGGTGGTTCGGACGAATGAGGTTGACTGAAAGCTTTTGACTTTCTTTTATAGCCCTTTGACACCACCCGGATGGCCATCTGATCGGAGGGTCCTCCGATCGGAGGGTCATCCGATCCAAACCAATCCTTTTTCAATTTTTAACTTTTTCACATTTTCCAATTTTTATCAGTTTTGATCAGTTTTTAGATATCCACTCAGGTACCTAGGTCTAAGTTAATGACCTAGTTACTCAATTTGCCTACTAAGTCCAAGTTAATGACCTTGGTTGACCCGAAACGAACTAACTGACATTTTTGTTCAAACTTTTTCAACACCTTTTCTAAAAAAATGTACAAGTATCAAGTTAATGAACTTATTTATACGTTGAAAGTCTCAAACATTCGAGATTAGCTCCCAACCCAGTTGTTCAGTCCAGAAAACTTTCTGCTTTGCTTCACTTCTGAGATTCTGAAGATCAGTTTTCCACCTTGGTTTGTCGCAAACTAAAGCAGAAAATAAAATCTTTTTGGATTTTAAGAAAGTTTATGCTTAAACACTCTGAAAATCTTTTTGGGTTTTAAGCTAAGCTAAAATGAAATGCTGTAAAGTAAATAGTAAACTATTTACAAACATATTTTTGGTGAGCGTTTTAGAGGATCATATCAGCTTCCGACTAGTCACAGGTACCGTTGAGCTTAATTTCACACTAAGTTTTAAACAGTTCACATAGATTGTCGAGATACTGGTCCTTTTAATTTTTCACACAAACTTCAACTAATTCAGGATACGACTTAGGTGTTTTAAGTTCTTAACTTATTCGCGTGTCCCACCTTATAATATACTCTTGTATCCAGATCCCTATATTCAGTCTTATAGGTGAACATACTCAAATGATATCTGTATAAGGGTAGTGCGAGGCCATGAGAGCTCAGGTTAGAACTTCCATTTAGACAAAGATATGATGGCTCGTCTTTAAGGTGTGTCCCTCTTGGGGATCTTTTTTTCAACAACACATGATTCACATTTTGCAATGTTTATCATTTTTATGCTGAGGGGAGGCTTTAAAATTAAAGCTGTGCAGAGTATTATATGAGGACTAGGCTATTGCTTCCGCAAAATCAGAAGTCCAGGTATAATACCCCAGATATCATCAAGTACATAGACCTAGTATGTTAGAAACAAGAAATCTTTCAAACAAGATTTCAGGGTTACCTATCTATCCGAGAGATGTTCCCCACGAAATAAGCTAGTTGTGTATTTTATGTTTATATCCCGAAAAAGTCTACTAAATGTGTAAAAACCTATCGGCATATCATCAGTGAGACCGTTTAACGCTTTTAAACTTTACATTTCTTTAGCATACCATAACTGTCTAGCTGATGTACTATCATTTCCTCTTTTTACACAAACTCTTTTGGTTTTCTATTGTTTTTGGATTTTTTTTTTGCATTTTTTATTGTTTTTTCTTTTTCTGAAAGACCTATCTCCCCCTAAAAACCAAAACAATTAAAAAGTCGACAACCCAAAGCTGTCTGCTTTTCAACATTCTCTGCAGTGGTTTTCTCATCAACGCTAATTATGTCTCCCCCTGACGACAAAAGCTTCATACCATTCAATTTTAATAAGTATAGAAATCGTGATTTATCAAATGCTTTGGTATGTCAATCTGCCTTTTGTTCATCGGTGTGGATTTTATCTATTCGAATCAACTTCTTCTCGAAACACTCTCTGATGAAGTGATGTCGAATTTCTATGTGTTTAGTTTTAGCGTGATGTACCAGATTTTTTGTTATGTCGATTGCAGCCTCGTTATCAACAAATATAGGAGAGGTAAGAAATTGTAAACTGTAATCTCGCATTTGTTGCTGTATCCACATAATCTGCGAGCAGCAGCTGCTGGCTGACACGTACTATGCTTCACACGTTGAAAGAGCGACGTTTGTTTGCTTCTTACATTGCCAAGTGACCAAGCGAGGTCCGAAGAATTGGCATCCTACAGTTGTTGATTTTGAATTGATCTTGCAGCAACCGAAGTCTGAGTCTGAATATCCTTCGAGCTTGAAATCACCGTGTCACACCCTGATATTTACAGCTCAGCCTGGTGGGTCCGGTGGGGAGTATCGTGACGTAAGATTGATATCGTCATAGTCAAACATACACATAATAGCACAGCGGAAGTCTTGGAATATAAAATATTATTACAAAACCCAAATGTCTGATAATAGCGAAATGATAGTTACAGATGAGTTTGTAATATTAAATCCACAGGCGGATCTATATAAAATGTACAAAATGAAGTTTAGCAGACTTTAGGGCATCCAAAGGATTTGCAAGATCCTTTATTGACACCAAGCAGCTCCCAGCCTGTTTGCGTGTAGTACCTGTCACTTAGTCTTTTGAAAATACGTCAGTTTACACTGGTAAATACAATTAACTGACACATTTGAAAATGTTTATGAAAATTGGTTTAGGTGCACAAGGCACGAAAATATTTTATGAAAATTTATTTAAATGCACAAGGCACAAATATTCTTTATAACTTGGGACAATTATATTAATAACAATCTTGTATCAGATTTACATGTTTGTCCAACATTTAGGGTCGGTATTAAATAAACCGAACAAGATTAAACTACACACCACAAATATAAACTCACGGCGGATTACCCCAGCATGTGAGTATATCTTTTACATACGCAACTGACAGGTGTATGCCTACACCCCGTGCTTAAGTCATGGCCATTTACGCTTTTTAAATGAGCCAAGGATATCCAGGACACGGTTGTTAACCCCCAATGTTATTTGTTATCAAGCAACACTGATTAAGACGGGATTATACAATTTAACCATTTCCGATTAAAAGGTTTCTACACCCGACCAAGCGGTAATAATTTACCGTATCCCAAGCCCGTATAAGGGAAAATAAGTTAAAAGTATTTACCTGAGCTACTACTCAATTTACAGCAAGATTTATATAACTCAGTCGTATCCAATCTAATTAAATGCAGGTAGCTTTTACCGGGAGGCTCTAGTCTGGAATGATGGTAATATATAACTAATTTAGAATGCTAAGGGGTCTTATTTAGGTCATAGACCTAGACCGGCTAACTTAAAGTATTAGAAACGGTGCGATACGCTAGATTAAGCGATGACCAGAATAAAATGTAATTTAGACCCAACAAGTATGATGACTTGTATAATATGGGTAAACTAAATACATTCTGTATTTGGAAGTAAAAATGATAAGAATTGACCCGTTTCGGCTAGTTTATGTAAACTAGTTACGTAAATCGTACCGAATGCGTATATGCATAACGGGTAACCGGATGAGTCATGTACAAGTTTCATAAGTTATTATGCTTTAAATATGTTATGATATCAGTAGGATATCAACAATTATGCCCAAAGAGATTTTAAAACCAAATTAAGTCCCGTAAGGGTATTTTGGTCATTTTAAGATTTATAAAAGAGGTTTAAGCAAAACTGATGTTTTGGTCTAAGATATTCAGTAAAAATATTTATTTTATTAAGTTACAATAGTAAGATATCATACATATGCGAGGTTCACCATTTATGGCCAAACTATGCACCGTAGGGGCAATTTGGTCATTTCACATATGTTTTAAGGACAAAATTGGAAGTCTGAGTTCAAGACTTATACTTACTGATAAAATATTAAAATTCATTTATAAAATCAGTAGGTATCAAGTCTTAGGTGTTAAATATGGTTTTAAACCATACTATGCACCTAATTAGCGTAAAAGTCGACAATTGACGATATATGAGATGATTATGGAAATCTGAGATTTTGTTCAGCCTTTAAGGTTTAAAACATTTTATTTTGTATATAACATTAGTAGGAAAAGGTTTGGCATGTTAATCCTGTGTTAATCCCATTTTATGAATGAAAAGGGCATTATCGTCAATTACCGAATTTTTACGAGAACTCTATGTTATGGTTAGTATAAAATCTAGCCAAAATTTCCAAAAATCCCTAAAAATTATATCATAATAGCAGGCAATGAATTTGGTGCCAAAAATTGGGTTTAAATATGATTTATGCTAAAAAGCACACTTTAATTAATAAAACTTATATTTTACGATATCGTGCATAACTTTAGTTTGAGATCAGAATCTGATGTCAAATTTGTTTTTCATGCTTATATATCAGTAATAAAGCTTTTTGTACTCTCACATTTTCAAAAATCTCATTTTTATAACATAAGGGCATAATAGTCAAATTTTAAGCGAATAACAGAAACATGTAATGAACTATGATTCCTAAGGGACCATGAAGTATAACCTCAGAGGGTTATGCTAACATATAAAATGGTCACAAAGGAACCCTAAGGCACAAAGGAACTAAGCTAAATCGGGTCAGAACTGAAAGTCAAAGCAAAAGTCAAGCTTATGCGACTTTCGGTTGCGAACGGATTCTAAACTCAGAATTGTCGGGTTGAACATGCTTAGACATGTTCTAATAATATTTACCAAGTTATTTAAGTGATAAAACATGGTTCATAACTTCTACATTATCAGTTTTAATTATTTTATGAAAATCTGACTAGTTTGACTTTTTGACTAGTTACTTTGACCCAATAATTAACTAAGTAAACGTGATAATTAGGAGGTGCCCTTTTGAAGGATTAACACCTACCTAATTACGATCACGTAGCCATATTTGCCTCGAACAATGGCTGGACCGTTTAGGTCTAAACCGAAAGTCAAAGCGTTATTACGACAACTTTGACTTTTGGTCTTTAAACACATAAAAACCAAACTAGAGTGGCTAAGGACACTTACATCAGGTCCTTGCATGAAAATTGAACTAAGGTGGGTTCCCTCTTGATCAGGAATCCTAGAGAAATGCTCAAGAATGCTCAAGCAAGTGAGAAGTGAGAGTTTAGAGTGAAGGTGCAAGGATTATGGCTGCCCTAAGGGCTTTATATAGTGCATGGAGCCTCCTCTAGATCATGCCAAGTGTTTAGGGGCTCTCTAGGATCAATCCAAGTGTAATACCAGATGTTTAAAACCATTAACAAGCTCAAGGTTTCGAATTATGAGTGTTAGAGTGGTTTATTTGGGCTGCAAGGAAGAACCTGCAGCTATAAGTAAGATTCGGTCAAAATGAGGCTGTCGCCACACGCCACGGCAAAAGGGGTAGGCTGTGGCGTCGATCTACCACCGCCTATCTCAGCAAATAAGTTTTAAACTTGTCACTTTTAGTCCATGCACCTTTATAAGCTTTATAACTTTCATTTTAGGCACAAAAGCCCCTTGTAGTTAGTTTGGAGATGATCTCAGGAGTATAACCAAACACCATTAGGTCTGGTTTCATTAAACGATCACCGAAAACACTAGTTTCTCCCCGTTGACGCTTTTAGCCCTTTAATTTGCGAACTTGTGCGTTTTAATGCGAAATGGCATAAAAGCCTTTCAAGATCAATAATAAGCATTCTCAAGAGTATGATGGGATATTACGACACTCCAGTTTACTTAAATGGTCGCTCAAAGGTGTAGTTTTATAGTTTGACGCTTTTGGCCCCTTTAATGCACAACTTGCGCGCATTATCATTTTATCGCGTCATAGCCCTATGTTATCCATATTATGCATTCTCGAGAGTAATATTGAATATTACGATACTCCGGGTTAGTTAAAAGGTCACTCAGAGGTTAATTTGAACATGTTGACGCTTTTAACCCATCTTCTTGATATTTGCAATTTGAATTGTTTATTTGCCTCGAAACTCAACGAAATCATTATCCTACAATCGTGAGAGTATAAAAAGATTCTACGAAGCCTTGGGATCGTTAAAAGGTCATTCAGAGGTAAGAATTAACATGTTGACACTTTTAACCCCTGTGGCTGGTAAATTTTTGGTTTTAAGCACAAACGACTTCTTGTGTCCGACAATTTATTCAATAAAGAATACGAACATCATATGAGGTCAATCAGAGGCACACGTTTGGCATGTTGACATTTTTGGTCATTCCACAATCATAGTTTTCGTTTTTGACAAAATTAGTCCTTCATAGTCAACGTTTGACTTTATTAGGGTTTATTACACGTGTCAACACATCATTGGACACGGTTTTTACGAGGTGTTACATCCTCACCCCCTTAAAAGAAATTTCGACCTCAAGATTTGCTCAAAAAGATAGGAGTTATTCTGTCACGTAGTGAACATGACCTCCCATGTATAATCGGGGCCTTTACGACATCCCACTTATCCTTAATAATAGGTATATGTTTTCTTTTGGAGCATTTTAATTTGTCAATCCTTATTCGACACTGGTTTCTTAACAAGCCATAAGTTTTTTCGCTAGTCTACACATCAATGTGATAATGCAATCGACTTATCAGCTAGACATATCCTGAAATCTGTGACGACTGGCACCAACCGGTAATTTCCGTACACTTTAATTATTTATGGGTGTACCTATTTGCACACTCATTTGCCTATTGGCACACCAAAAATGTGTTTTTTGTCTTATATGCACACCCTGCAGTGTCGAGCTGTGGTCAAGGCGTGGCTTTTTGGTCCGGTCAACCAGACAAGGACTGACGGGTGTCTGACAGGTCTGTTGACCAGACCAAAATGCCGAGCTTTGGCCGCGTTTTGGTCCTGTCAACCAGACAAAAGACTGACACCCGGTCTGGTTGACAGGACCAAAACGTGGCCAAAGCTCGGCGTTTTGATCCTCGTTGTAGGACCGAGGGTCATGAGTGATAGATCTATTTTGGTGTAGCGAGCCCAACTCCTGAGTCCACTGTGCGGACCATGGGGTAACTTTGAGCCCGACGCAAAAATCTGCTAGGTTTGAGTCTTCCTGCATCACTTCACACATATCATTGGCTTTGCAACCCAATGGTGATCTCTTTTTCCTTAATTGCTACATAACAGGGATTTTCATACATACAGACATATTACAAAGGTTATACATACTCACTTTTACATGAACTCGCTCAACTTTTGTTGATTTTTCAAACTACATGTATTTCAGGAAACTAGGGGATTTGGCAAGGTATGCACTCTCGTCAAGCTGCGTAGGAATAATGATGTCATCCGAGTTTAGGAAATGTGTCCTTTGCCTGGACGGGTTGCAAGTCTTAAACTGTGCTTTTATTCATGTCCTTTGGTTGTGTCTTGTGAACACATTTTAAATTATGTCATATCGTAATCTGTTGTAAGTGTCGACTTTTAAACAATGTTGTTGTGGTAACTTTTAAAACTTAATTAATGGATGACTATCATGTGTTTTAATTCATATAGCATTGTTGTGATTGTGCTATGGTATTAAGAACTCACACCAAAATAAACCCACGCTTCCGCAAAAGCCAGGGTGTGACACCGGAAAGATACACTGTGTCAACAATTCTGCAGAAAGCAGTTAGACAATAGAATTGGAGCCTAGGTGTAGGTCCAATGACAAGAACACATTAAAACCCAAGAGTACATACAAGGGTTAACATATAAATATTCCGGAAGCTAAAATAAGCACTAAAAAGCACCCGAAATGCACTTTAAGTGCAGAATTTTATTAAATTCAGCTATAATCAGCATTATAACACTGAAATATTATGCAGAAATTATGGTTTATCATCCAGAATACTTCCCTAAGTGTCGGGAATGGAAAGTGTCACAAAAGAATACTTAAAAGACACTAAACGGTGCAATTTAGCACTTTAACGAACCAGTATGTAACCGAACAACCGGACATTACCCGGAACATAAAAATATTGCTAGAAGCATTGTTTTATTATTTCTTGACTAATTATGGTTCCCGAACACCCTAACACCCACTAGAATATCTAGTAACTAACCAACTTAATTATATACTTGGATTGGAACTAAGAACTAACTAATTGGTTGAATTTTACAATTAGACCCCCCTCCCCCCATGATTAAAATCGGCCCACATGTGTAAATGGGGAGATTTTTTTGATTTGTTTAATAAGATATGTCATGTACTAATTGAACACAAGATCCTTTGGTCCATCACATGTTGGGAGTTATAAGAACAATCCACTAGTTCATAATCCTTCATTCTCCATCAACATCCAACACCCTCTTCTCATCTCCTTTGGCTACGGCCCCAACCATACACACACACACATCCATTTCAAGCTCCATATCAAGCATTCTAAGGTGACTCCAAGGTGCAAGAAGCTAAGTTATGAAGTGTGGAAGCAACGGAACTTGAAGGACCTTCTTCGTTTGCTATTAACCACCTCATTTATACTCTTGATCTTCCCTAGCTTAAAAGCTAGTAGTAAGTCTCTTGAATCCTCATTTGCTTCATATTTAGAGTGGTTAATAGTTGTAATAAGATGATAACTCAAAAACTCTAAAAGATTATAAACAAAGTCTTGGACATAATGATGAAATAAGATGAACTCATGATGAAATGAAGTTGTTTTGGTTATGTTATTGATTACTTGTTGTTTATTTGACGATTACTAGTAAAATGATGTTTGATCATCATAAGAAACTTGTTAAGTTATGATTAAAAACATGACTTAACAAAGTTAGGGGTGTTTATGTGCACAAAATAATCACCTTCTTGTTAGAGCATGAACTTGATGATAAAAGTGATTTTCTTAGAAAATAATGAATCTAGTGAACTAGTAGACTTGTAAATCCAAGTCTTGATGATGATTTTTCTAAAACTAACCAAGTTAAAAAAAAATATACAAGTTTCACTAAACCTTGGTTCTTACATAAATAAGCATCATTTTTAGTGGTTAACAAGGTAAAGAAACACATGTGTAACAAGAAAAATACATGAAGAAGTATTTTTAGAAAACATGAACATAAGTTGTAAAGAATCACATTCTTTAAAAATGGAGTTTTTAAAGAAGCAACCACACTTTAAAGGGTAACAAGACTTACTAAATACTCTAGTAAGTTACTACACATTTTTGTAAATTTTCAAGTTCATGAAATAGAGAAATTAATGTATATTGTTGATGATTGTTGTTGAAATTGATTGATGATGATTTTAAAAGAAAATAAACACATGTTTTGAAAACATGGGAAACCTCCATTTTTAGGGGAAACTCTGTCAAAATTTCTATAAATTTTGACACTTAGAAAAAAATAAGTTTTGAGAAACTTATTCCCTAAATATGTATCTAAAAATATTTACCAAAGTTTTCCTATTTTTTTTGTGTTAAGAAATGATGATTTCATCAAGATTAAAATGGATATTAAGTATGTATATTTTTGAGAGAAATATATATATTTATTGATCACCGTATTTGTGCTAAGTGTATGTAGTATGTAATATACGTGATAGTGTATTAGGACTTGAAAATACACTAAATACTCTTGAGGAGTGAATACACAAAAACACATACAACATACAAGATGCATAATTCGGGTGCAAAGTATAAGAAACTTATATCTATTTTTGAGAAAATAATATAAGTAAGCCACTTAGTTAAAAATATAAAATATTTTTAACACAAGAATACGTACACAAAAGATAGTGACTTGTACTTGTGCGATACAAGTCCAGTGACTAACGTTAAGGAAACACGTATAGGTCACGACGTTAATTAAGCAAACCCGGTGAAGTTTACGACGCAAGGAACGCAAAGTTGTGAGTTCATGCTCCCCCTTTTTCTTTAATTGTTTTCAGTTTTATAACTTCGGGGCTGAAATACATGTTACTGAATGTTTACAAAAAAGTTCGTGTCCCCACTTTTAATCTTTTACATACTTTTAAACTTGGGGCGAACATATAAAAATTGATACTTGATATAATAAACGAGAGTTGTTACTTGATATGATAAATGAGAATTGATACTTGACATGATGAATACATAAACAAGAAGCACTCTTGGTGATCACTAGTACCAAGTATGATGCGTTTGAGGAATGATACGAGAAATCGTGTCACGAATAGGGTACCATAAGCACCATTAATCGTGTACATACTTAGACCGCAGAACAAAAGGTTAGATCTAACGGGTGTCCGGGCAGCCACACTCTCGGTGAACACTAGTACCGAGTAGTGCTTTTGTGTCTCCGTCGTGAATCGACAACTAGAAAAATGCCTATGGTTTGGTGACTTCCTATGTCGTGTCACATGTTAATGGCCTTGCAACCCATTAACTATACAAGAATACTTTATTTGTACGAGGTTCGTAAACAAGAATACTATATTTGTACGAAGTTCGTACACAAGAATACTTTATTTGGTTCATACCACAAGAATACTTTATTTTTACAAGATACTTATCATGTTTTCATACAAAGTATACAAACATGTTCAACACAAAACTGCATGAATTCACACCAACATTATGTTGATGTCGTTTATGTTTGTCTTAAATAAGTTGTAAACTTTCAGACAATATGTTGTTTCGTGATGTAAACTCTTAACCATGTTTTCCGTTATGTAATGGTAATGGTGTTTAAAGTTCTTTTATGAGCATGTAGTATGTTTACCAATCGTATGCAATGAAAACCTTTCATGATCACACCTCGTGCTTCCGCCACAGAAAGGGGTGTGACAGATTGGTATCAGAGCTGCGATTGTAGTGAACCAGGATTCCATCTTGAGTCTAGTCTACAATCCCTAGGATCCTTTCACGAAAACAATTTTTCAAAGAGTTTTCATTGCATAAAACATCCCGTGACATCCACTACCTGAAACTACTCACAAGAGTCAAGAAAAGACACTACGAGACTTAGAGTGCACTTGAGTAGCACTTGTCGTTGACTAGAAATTACTTGCAATTATGTGTGATAATTAGCCTATATACACATACTAGAAGTAGAATGTCACAAGTATGCGTGACTTTACCTGAAAGCGATGGCCCATCTGAAGGAAGAGATACGAGGATGAAACGAACTGTGCGGACTATGCAAGGAGTTACATAATTATGGATGCATACATAATTATGGAATTCAGTGCACAGAAACCACAACAAGCCTTGTCACGTATAGATTCCCTCAGTGCAAGCCTACTAAGTACTCTGCTAGAGTAATAATAATTGTTTGATGTCACTTATGTGGTATATACATGTGAATATATATACTACTACTGTCTAGTATGACGATATCAAACAAATGTCTAACCCTGTTGTGTTATGTTCTGTCAGAACATGGCACCCAGGAAAGATGTGAACGCTCGCGATCAACCTCCTCCTCCCCCACTGCCAAGAACTGCTGAAGAGCTAAACGCTCTACTGGAAGAAAGGATCTCCGCTGCTATCGCCCAATATGAGGCAAACCGAACTCAAGACAGTGGCGGGCTAAGCAACGCTAGACGTAATGGGAATGGAGATTCATCTGGAGGCAACGCAGCTCAAGGTAACCTTAAGACAATGTACTAAGCATGGAGAAATTTATGAACGGTCCTTGTTTCATTATTTCTTCGATTGCTCACCTGTGAGTTGGTTGGATCAATTACCGGCTGCACTTTCAAGCAGTTCCTCGACTGCAAACCAATGAATTACGACGATTGATGTATTGTAAAATACATCTTTATTCGCGTCTAGGTTTGTTCGGTTTTAGTTAGATTTAGTGTCGTTTTAGATTAGAATGTATATACTTTTGATTATTTTGTGTTTTCAGGTCTTTGCATCTGAAAGAAGCAGAAACGAGTCATAAACTGGAAAGGCGAAAGACTGGAACGGAAACCGGAAGCTCGGGAGTGGAAACGGAGCGAAAAATGCAGTTCTGAAGGTTCCAGGCGGCCCGCATAAGCTTAACATCACTTTTGAAGCGGGCCGCATCAACTAAACAAGGATTTCCGGATTACAAGTGGCTCGCGGCCCGCGTGAATGATACACATAAGTTGAAGCGGGCCGCGAGGATGTTGTTTACGTGAAACGGATTTGATCAGCTACGGATTTAGGGTTTCTTGGTTATTTAATGAGGATTATCATCATCAGCCGATAACAACACCACAATTACGAATTTGGACAACTTTGAGAGGCTGATTTGAGGCGTTTGGAGCATTCGGGAAGCTTGGAATCATTGTGGGAGGCTAGGGAACACTCGGGTTTGAAGATTTTCGGGTTTTATCTTCTCGTTTATTCTTCTTGTTCGTTTGATCTTTGTTTATTCATGATGAATTCTGATTTATTACTGATTGTTATGTTGATTTTAGACATGTTTCTTGGCTAAACTTCATATACTACCTAGGTTAATGACAATAGCTTAACAAAGTTTGGATCTTTATTTGATTTTTGGCGTGGTTGTGGTTATTCTTGTATTGTAAAAGCTTTGGGAATCTACCTTGGTGCATATGCGTGTTTGACCATTGTTTTATTATTGTTTATTGCTTCGTATAATCCTTGGTGACGGTCTTTATCACATAATAGGGTTGTGCTAGGGTTCTTGATTTAGGTGACGGTCTTTATCACGTAATAGATCATTAATCCTTTAGGGTGAAAATCGAGTAAGTAACCTTAGAAGTAATTTTCAGTAATCTAATAAAATCAAATGTGCTGCTAAACTCGTCGCGGAAAGGCTCGAGGGTATTAATAGGTCTAGGTTTGGTTATAAGTCCTTAACATTCCATAGTCTATTAAACCAAGATTAGAACCCGTAGTCGCTTTAGACGTTCGCGCGGCAAAGTAGAGCGTCTTACATAGGCACTTTCAAGAAACTAGAGGACGGAAAAGAAATCTAGAAAACCGGTAAGCATAACAGCCTAGGTAGTGCCACAAGAATCGCCTTGAGAGTGTTTGAGGGGCTTAGTGGTGTCTTAATAGGTTTAGCATCTTAAGATCCCGGTTCCACACCACAAAATCATCGAATAGAGATCCATTCTGAGTTAGCTTGCGTCTAGCCTAGGTAGTCTTCATCACCACTGGTCAAAGTCTTCGTGTGAGTTCGTGTCTAGTTCGTCTAGTATAGTTAGTATTTGTTATTTGCATTCTTAGGATTTTTAGAAACTCCCCCCCCAATCAACAAACATTTAGTTAAGTCGTGTCAGTTTGAGTCTAGATAGAGTCATTAGCATAATCAGTAGAGTCTCTTGGGTTCGATACTCGGACTTCCTTAGGCTATACTACATTCGATCGGTACACTTGCCGGTTGTGTGGTTTAGGGTTTAGAGAGTCTTAGTTTTATAAATTTAAAACTTAGAGAGTCTAGTTTAGGGTTTAATTTAGTTAATTTAGTTAAACCACTTTTCAGCACAATGGAGATTCATCTGGAGGCAACGCAGCTCAAGGTAACCTTAAGACAATGTACTAAGCATGGAGAAATTTATGAACGGTCCTTGTTTCATTATTTCTTCGATTGCTCACCTGTGAGTTGGTTGGATCAATTACAGGCTGCACTTTCAAGCAGTTCCTCGACTGCAAACCAATGAATTACGACGGTACAAGAGGTGCAGTAGCATTTGTGCGCTGGACGGAGAAGACTGAAGCTACTATCCGCATGAGCAAGTGTACCGCGGATCAGCAAGTCACTTTTTCTACTGGGTTGTTTGTTGATGAAGCTCCGACTTGGTGGAACTTGCAAGTCCAAACCTTGGGCGATGATGCCGCTTATGGCCTAACTTGGGATGAACTGAAGGAAAGAATGAGAGAGAAGTACTGCTCTCGTGCTGAATTCCAAAGACTGGAAACGGAGTTCTGGCACTTGACTATGGAAGGTGCTGACATTAATGGTTATACTCGAAGGTTCCACGATCTGTCTAGAGTGCTTCCCTATATGGTGACTCCCGAATTTAAGCGCGTTGAACGCTACATTTGGGGACTGGCCTCAGAATTCCGTGGCATGGTAACTTCGGCCAAACCCCAAACTATCACTGAGGCTGTAACTCTGGCTGTCAGCCTTACTGAAGATTGTGTTCGTATGAAGAAGCTATCACTGAACCCAACAGAAAAGACCGAGACGCATGCTGAGTCGTCTAGTGATAAGAAGAGAAAGCATTCGAATCTGAATCAGGAAACACGTAACAACAAGGGTTTCAACAACAAGAAGCGTGACACCAACCCGTCTCAGGAGACAAAAACTCTTGCAACCATGAACGACGCTCTTGCCAAGAGGTACCTGGGCACTCGGCCCAATTGCAACAATTGCAAGCGTCATCACGAAGGGGTTTGTCGCGTTCCAAAATGCGACAAGTGTGGAAAACTGGGTCACCATGCTGAGTACTGTTGGGGAAAAGGAAATAAGAACGAAAATGGAAATCGCAACGGGGCTGGTAATAGGAACAATGGTGGGCATGGAAAAGGTGCTGGTAACGGGAATGGTAATGGGCGAAACCAAGGTTGCTTCAGTTGTGGAAGCAAAGATCATTTCATGAAAGATTGCCCAAGAGGAAACAATGCTCAGGCCCGAGCATTTGTGATTGGAGCAATGAACGCACGCGAGGACCCTAACGTGGTCACCGGTACGTTTCTCATTAACAATCACTTTGCATCCATATTATTTGACACTGGTGCCGACTATAGCTTCATGTCTGTGGAATTTAAACGTATGCTTGGAATAGAATCTAGTAGATTAGATATTCCTTATTCTATAGAACTAGCCAATGGCAAACTTGTTGAATCGGGAGAAGTTGTTAGAGGTTGCACATTAGAACTTGGTGAGCGAAGATTTAGCATCGACCTCTTACCTATTCAATTGGGTAGCTTCGATATAGTGGTCGGAATGGACTGGTTGTCCAAGAACAAAGCTGAAGTTATTTGTCACGAGAAAATCATTCGCATTCCCCTGGTAAATGATGAAACTCTCATTGTGCACGGAGAAAAACGAGATGCGCCTCTGCGAATCATCAGTTGTATGAAAGCACATAAGTGCTTAAGGAAATGATGTGTTGCTTTCCTGGCGCACGTTGTAGATAAGAAGGCTGTGGAGCCAAAACTCAAGGACATTCCTGTGGTGAAGGAATTACCTGATGTTTTTCCCGAAGATCTGCCAGGACTACCTCCGCAACGACAAGTCGAATTCCGTATAGACTTGGTTCCAGGAGCTGCTCCTGTAGCCAAGGCGCCCTATCGGCTTGCACCATCCGAAATGCAAGAATTATCCACACAACTCTAGGAGTTGTTGGATAAAGGATTCATAAGGCCAAGCTTCTTGCCTTGGGGAGCTCCAGTATTGTTCGTGAAGAAAAAGGATGGAACTCTGCGGATGTGTATCGATTACAGAGAACTGAACAAGCTCACTCTCAAGAATCGGTATCCATTACCGAGGATTGATGACTTATTTGATTAGTTGCAAGGATCAAGTTACTATTCCAAGATCGACCTTCGATCTGGATACCATCAGTTAAGGATACAAGAGGAAAGCGTACCAAAGACTGCATTCAGAACACGCTATGGGCATTACGAGTTTCTTGTGATGCCATTCGGACTGACGAACGCGCCAGCGGTCTTTATGGATCTGATGAACCGCGTATGTAAACCATATCTCGATAAATTCGTGATTGTATTTATCGATGATATCCTGATTTACTCGCGAACGAAAGAAGAACATGAGCAACATCTCAGAACTATTCTGGAACTACTGAAGAAAGAGAAGCTTTATGCAAAGTTCTCGAAATGCGAATTCTGGATTCGCGAAGTACAATTTCTTGGTCACGTTGTGAATGAGAAGGGCATTCATGTAGACCCATCCAAGATTGAAGCAATAAAGAATTGGGAAGCTCCCAAGACCCCAACTGAAGTTCGACAATTTTTGGGCCTAGCGGGCTATTATCGGCGATTCATCGAGAATTTCTCCAAGATAGCTCAACCGCTAACCACCCTTACGCAGAAAGACAAGAAATAAGACTGGGGTGACAAGTAGGAAGAAGCCTTCCAGCTACTTAAAAGTAAGCTATGCGATGCATCAATACTATCATTACCCGAAGGCACTGAAGACTTCGTGGTATACTACGACGCCTCACGACAAGGTTTGGGTTGCGTGCTCATGCAACGCCAGAAGGTCATCGCTTACGCTTCAAGACAATTGAAGGTGCATGAAAGAAACTATACCACTCACGACCTGGAGCTAGGTGCAGTGGTATTCGCCTTGAAGATCTGGCGACACTATCTATATGGTACTCGATGTACAATCTTCACAGATCACAAAAGCCAACAGCACATATTTGATCAGAAAGAACTAAACATGCGACATCGACGTTGGGTCGAGTTGCTGAACGATTATGACTGTGAGATTAAGTACCATCCTGGAAAGGCAAACGTTGTAGCAGACGCACTAAGTCGAAAAGAAAGGGTTAAGACCCTAAGGGTTCGAGCATTGGAAATGACTATTCGAATGAACCTCACTGCACGCATTCGTGATGCATAACAAGAAGCTCTTAAAGGAGAAAACCGTAAAGCTGAATACCTCCGGGGTATGTTGAAATACATGGTGCCAAATGAAGAGGGAGCCTTATACTTTAAGAAGCATATTTGGGTTCCGCTCTATGGTGGCATACGAGAAGTCATCCTTGATGAGGCGCACAAGTCAAAATACTCGATCCATCCAGGATCGGACAAAATGTATCAAGACTTAAAAGAATACTATTGGTGGCCGAGACTCAAAAGCGACGTTGCTGTCTATGTTGGAAAATGCCTAACCTGTGCTAAGGTTAAGGCTGAATATCAGAAACCGTCCGGCCTCCTACAACAACCAGAGATACCCATGTGGAAATGGGAGCAAATCTCAATGGACTTCATAACGAAGTTACCCAGGACCCCGAGAGGGCACGATATGATATGGGTGATATTCGATCGGTTAACGAAGTCTGCGCACTTCCTACCGATCCGAGAAAAAGACAGCACTGGAAAGCTTGCTGAGATATACCTAAAAGAAATCGTGGCATGACATGGAGTGCCAATCTCAATTATTTCAGACAGAGATGGACACTTTGTCTCAAGAATCTGGCAATCCTTTCAGGAAGCCTTTGGATCTCAATTAGATCTAAGCACGACATTCCATCCACAAACAGACGGCCAGAGCGAACGTACTATACAAACGTTAGAAGATATGCTTCGCGCATGTGTCATGGATCTAGGCGGCAGTTGGGATACTCATCTACCTTTAGTTGAGTTTTCTTACAATAACAGTTATCATACGAGCATAAAAGCCGCACCGTTCGAAGCTCTATATGGTCGCAAGTGCTGATCGCCCTTATGTTGGGCAGACGCTGGAGATAAACGTATGGTTGGTCCTGAACTCGTACAAGAGACAACCGACATGATTGTGCAGATCTGAGAGCGCATTAAGGCGGCTCGAGATCGACAAAAGAGCACGCTGATCGAAGACGAAAACCATTAAAATTCAAGGTTGGAGACAAAGTGTTGTTAAAAGTCTCACCTTGGAAGGGCGTAATAAGATTTGGAAAGCGTGGAAAGCTGAATCCACGATACATCAGACCATTCAGAATCTTGGAAAGAATTGGTACCGTGGTATACAAATTGGAATTACCGGAAGAACTTAATGGAGTACATGATACGTTCCATGTATCCAATCTCAAGAAGAGTCCAACACAAGAAAACGTGATCATCCCTGCAGATGAAGTGCATATTGATGACGCCCTCCGATTTACAGAACAACCCGTAGAGGTTACCGACTGGAAAGTCAACAAGACCAGGAGGAGCAGTGTGAAACTTGTCAAAGTACGTTGGAACTCTAAGCACGGACCCGAGTACACGTGGGAACGTGAAGACCAGTTCAAAGAAAAGTACCCCCACCTATTCAAGAAGACTCCTGCAAAAGGCAGCTCAGCCTGAATTTCGGGACGAAATTCTTTTAACGGGGGGAGACTGTGACAACTGGCACCAAACCGGTAATTTCCGTACACTTTAATTATTGATTAATGACTGCAACTATGTGGTTAAATGTCAACCGTGTTTGATTACATAATATACTTGTGAATTCATGCACGTTTTATACTACAAAATATTGCTTTATGCATTATCGAGAGCGTTGCGTCAGAAATACTAGTAAACTCACCGGATGTGACAACCCCCACTTTTACAGGTATCCGTACAGTTAATTAATTCTTAATTTGTGCTTAATGTCTGTGCTTGATTACAACTGTGATTTAACTGCTTTCTGTTTTCTGAAACATACATACTCATGCATCACATTTTAAACTGTCGCTCCATTTATTACATACAAACATTAGTGACAACCATGATGCACAGAGCACAGTTAGCACAGTGAGCGGATAACCCAGAAAACATGCTGACAATGCCAGCACCTAGACAGACAATGTTTTGAGGCCAGTATGAGCCAGAGATAGAGTATTACACTAGTAGGGAGTGTAGGGAGGTGAGAACCATAAAACTGTGTCACTAGGTGATAGTTATAGTGCCCGGAAGTGCCTAAAACATACTTAAAGTGCAGAATTCTACACTTTTAACCAAAAATTCAACATTTAACCAAGCTAGTAAAGTGCAAAAACTTGGTAAATTAGTCCTAGACACTTTCCAAAGTGTTGGGAATTTAATGTGTCACTAAAAATAACATAAAAGACACTTTAAAGCTTTATTTAGCACTTTAACGGGATAACATCCAACCGAACAACCGGACTTTACCCGGAACATAAAATTTTTGCCAAACAACTTGTTTTTACTTTTCTGAGCTAGTTAGGGTCCCCGAACACCCTAACACACTTTATATATAACACACCCCTTAATATTCTAACTAAGCACCTAAAATCCTAACTAGTTCCTAACTAATTAGTAACTAGCTCCATCACAACCCAACCCCCTACCCCCCCTACTCGACGGTCATGAGGGTGGTACACCCTCACCCCATTCTTTTGATTATTAAATTGGTAATTGTTGGACATTAAGAAACACAATGTATGTTGGTTAATAGAGAAATATGGTTTATAAATATGTATGAGAGATAACCATCTCATTTCATCAAACACTCAACATCAACAAGCTTCTCTCTTCCTCTCCTTCCCCACTCACGGCCGCCACCCATCACCACCATATCACCACCATCAACTCTCATTCAAGCCATTTTCCATACACTCAAAGGTGTTAGAAGTCCAACAAGTAAGCTTGGTGCACTCGGAAGCTCAAGGACCACTCTAGTTTTCTTTTATCCACCACTTTTACGCCTTGTTTCTCCCATAGCCTTGTGCTAGTAGTAAGTGCTTCAAAACTTCATCTTGTTCTTATTTTAAGTGGATAATAGATGATTGAATGGTGAAATATTAAGAAACACTAAAGAACATAAACTAATCTTGAAACATAAAGGATAAAGAGTGAATAAAGGGAAGATGTAGGGTTAAATGATGTTGAAATCATGTTGATCTTGTGTTGTTATGATTATTGGATGATGTTGGTTAGTAGAAGTAAGATGGTTCATCATCTAGACTTACTAGATCATGTTTAAGAACATGAACTAGTAAGATGTAAAGGTTAAAGATATGAAGGATGATGAAACCATCCACACATGAACTTGAACTTGAATAACTATAAGTTTTCTTGAAAAATAAAGTTATAAACTTGTAGATCTAAAGATCTATGAGTGGGTTTTCCGAAGAACCAAGTGAAAAATACTAGTTTTGTTAAAACCCGGATCTTGTATGAACTAAAAACATTTTTAGTAAGTAAACAAGTGTGTGAACACTTGTGTAACAAGAAAATTCCACAAAGAAATATTTTTGGAAAATATGACTAGAAGTTGTGAAAATACACATTCTTTAAAAATAAAGTTTTTAAGAAACTAATCATATTTTTAAAGATAACAAGACCTACTAAATATGTTAGTAATTTACTACATTTTTTTACAAACTTTCAAGTTCACAAGTTTAGGGTTCATGTTTATTTTATGTCAAGATTGATTAGAAATTGTATGTTGTTGGATCGATGATTGTTTGAGTAAATTTTGAAAAGAAAATGATACGCTAGTAAGCGTGGACGCCTCCATTTACAAAGGAAACTCTGGCGAAATTTTTCTAGAATTTCAACACTTAGAAATATTTTTCTAACAAATGTTTACAAATATATTTTTAACTTGAGTTTCAAACTAAACTTCGCCATGATTTTTATTTCAAAAATTACCAAGTACCGGAGGTGGATTTTCGTAAATAAAACTTGATAAATATATATTTAGAATATATATTATAATAAGACGCTTGTGTGATTATTTGATTATTTTGAGAACTAGATATATATTATTTTTAGGATAAAAATAATATAACTTGAAAATATTGTGAAATTTCAACTCCAAAATAATACCAACGCTCTCGCAAATAAATATTTAAGTTACACCAGTATTGTTATTACAATGCGAACTTTAAAATGTAAGTTATGTATATTTCGGAAAATACTCTCATACGTATATTTTGATAAAGTATTATTTGGAAAAAGTATAAAGTAAAATATAATATTTTTGGGAAAAATATGTATATTTTGGAATTAAAATATTTTAGACAAGTGGTTAAAGATATATTTTCTAAGTGGGACTTAAAATATATTATTCGGAATTATAACGTGTACATGTATAAAAACCCCCATCCTTGGGAAGGAAATATAAAATAAATAAGAAGTGCGAATACGAAATAGTTACCTAACTATTTCTCCAAAAACGTTAAACCCTAAGCCAAGGCACGGCCATCCGTCTAATAGGCATTAGTACGTGTAGGTCGTCACGAAGTAGATTGAGTTGGAGACTTACGTTTCAGGATACGCACTTCTGTGAGTTCATGTCCCCCTTTTCTCTTAACTGTTTTCGGTTTTATAATTCGGGGGTGGAATACATGTTACAATTATTACAGACACTTTTATACATGGTATGGTTAGCTTAAGGAGGGTATACTACTTAGATCATGTGAGTGGGTAGGTGGTACTTGGGGCCATTAATCCTCGTTGTAGGACCGGGGGTCATGAGTGATAGATCTATTTGGGAGTAGCGAGCCCAACTCCTGAGTCCACTGTGCGGACCATGGGGTAACTTTGAGTCCGACGCAAAAATCTGCTAGGTTTGAGTCTTCCTGCATCACTTCACACATATCATTGGCTTTGCAACCCAATGGTGATCTCTTTTTCCTTAATTGCTACATACCAGGGATTTTCATACATACAGACATATTACAAAGGTTATACATACTCACTTTTACATGAACTCGCTCAACTTTTGTTGATTTTTCAAACTACATGTATTTCAGGAAACTAGGGGATCTGGCAAGGTATGCACTCTCGTCAAGCTGCGTAGGAATAATGATGTCATATGAGTTTAGGAAATGTGACCTTTGCCTGGACGGGTTGCAAGTCTTAAACTGTGCTTTTATTCATGTCCTTTGGTTGTGTCTTGTGAACACATTTTAAATTATGTCATATCGTAATCTGTTGTAAGTGTCGACTTTTAAACAATGTTGTTGTGGTAACTTTTAAAACTTAATTAATGGATGACTATCATGTGTTTTAATTCATATAGCATTGTTGTGATTGTGCTATGGTATTAAGAAGTCACACCAAAATAAACCCACGCTTCCGCAAAAGCCAGGGTGTGATAGCTTGGTATCAGAGCATCGATCATTGCGAACTAGGATTCTTTCTCGAGTCTAGACAATGATCACCAGGGCTCTCACGAAAACATTTTTACATTGCATACACTAAACGTCCAGATCCAGGGTACAAAACATTTTTTTTTACAAATAAAAAGGCACAAATACACTTTTCGAAATTTATATTTCAGTCTTAGAGACTGAGGGAGGATCAGTCTTAGAGACTGAGGGAGGATCAGTCTTAGAGACTGAGGAAGGATCAGCCTTAGAGGCTGGGGATAATTAGTCTTAGAGACTGGGAGGATTGGTCTTAGAGACCAGGGAGTTAGTCTGAGAGGCTAGGGAGTTTAGTCTGAGAGACTGGGAGGGATAGTTTGGGGAAGACTAGGATGATTACTTGCTTGTTGTGACTTACATGTTTACTTGATTATATGTTGATATATGTGCAAATCTGTGGTTATGTTACAAACACTATGGCTTCATCTTCAGATACAGGAGTATCGGACACCCTAGACCCCATGGCGATCGTGTCAGATGACGAGATTCCGTCAGAGCAAGAGGTCTACACATCAGACACCACCAGCACTGACGACGATGATTTCCAGCCGTTCGCGCTGCCTGACGTCGGAGTTGAGCCTGCTGATGGCATTCCTGCCGGGGATCTACCTCTTGCGGTGATCCCTGCTCCCATTCCGCTTGGAGTTTTCCCAGTAGTAGATATGCCGTTCGCTGTCGTTTCTGATGACGACATCGATCTGTTTGAGGAGGATCCGCCTGAGGCTAACTATAAGGGCGGGGCCCCTATTGATGCTGACGTTATTCTTCCCATTGCTGAGGCCCCTGTAGAGGAGCTTCCTGTTGGTTCACCTGTCTCGGACTCATTTGAGTCTGTGGCATCTGCATCTTTGCACGGCCATGGTGTGCAGCCTCACTCTTCTGACCCTGACATGGCGATGTCAGCTGCACCCGGTCCATCGCACGAGTTCGAGTTTGACCACGAGGTCGATGATGCTTTTGTGCCGGTCTTTCCCCCTGATTTCGATCCTGACCACGATATTGAGTTTATTCACATGGATCAGCCCCTAGAGGCGCCCGTAGATCCTATTGATCCTTTGCTTGACATCCTTGCTGATCTTGATATGGATCTTGTTGACCCGGAGCCTGCTGTGGCCCCAGAGCCTGTAGTTGCTCCTGACCCTGCATTAGAGCATGACCCTGTCCATGATGGTGCACCATCCGTTGCACCTCTTGTTGGTGATATACTCGTTGCTGATCTTCTCGCTGTTGCTCCACCCCTGATAGATGATCCTGTTGTTGATGCACCATTCCCGATCCCGTGTCGGTACTGTTTGACCGTGCACCTTTTGTGTAGGATCGAATCGTGACCTGAATGAGTCGTTCAGAAGAGTTCGTATCTATACGAAAGGCGGAAACAGACGTATAGACTATGAAACAGCTTGAATATCACTTTAAACGTCTTGTATATTGATTTGACAACGATTACATGCAGTAGATAGACCGGCAGCACCTCGGTATCACTATCAGTTTTTTGTTACAAATGACAAGACCACTAGCCTATTTATAACCTTCCTAATTTCGTTTGAAACATGACTTGACAACTCAAACGAAATTACCTAGAACCATTACAAACGAAATTACAAGTTTTCTGTTCAAACAAAATTATGGCATAAAGTTCAAACGAAATAACATTCTTTTCAAATCTGACACTTATTTCATGTGAACTTGCAATGATGATGTCATCTCTATGATGTCATCATTGAATATGATGACATCATGCTTGATCAGATCCGCAACGAAACCAAGACTCGATATAAGACGAAGTCGACAGATGTATGTACCAACAGACTCCCCCTCAGATGTTGACGAGTCTTAAGTGTCGAGTCTTCTCAATCTTCAGTCTTTATCAGTCTTTGGGCTTCCAGAATCTCGATCTGACTCTTGCCTCATTCCAAATCCTTCTTCAGAATCTTTTTCTCTAACAGTCTCCCCCTCAACTTGTACTGGGATTGTAGTCTGGCTTTCACAAGATCAGGTATCGTACCCTGACTTACCTGCATATTCTCTACCCAAAACATAAGTTTCATAAAAGATAAGATATAACAAATTTAGAAACTTTGCTAATCACTTGAAGACACAACCCTGAATACATCATTTTCAATTATCGAACAAAAAGATTTATCATGTAAATTTCTGATGGACCACTTGAATATATATCATTTTCATTTCACACATCTTCAAACAAACTTTCCCAAACCTGTTCGTCATGTTTAGCACTCAGAATTTTGAAAATAAGCTTTTCAACATCAGTTGTCTAAAATCTTTTTGGATTTTTCAAAATTTATGCTAAAACATACTGAAAATCTTTTTGGAATTTTGTTTTGAAAGAAATACAGTAACGAAATATTTACAAGCACTATTTTTGTGAGTCTGTGTAAGAGGATCATATCAGTTTTTGAGACAAATCACCAACACCGTTAAGCTTTAAACATTTTAAGTTCTAAACGATTCACTTAGATTGTCAGTATACAGATCCACTTAAATTCTCACACAAACTTCAATTGTATCGAGATACGAGATTAATGTTTTAAGAGACTTAAACTCATTCGCGTGTCCCACCTCAGAATATACTCCCGTATCCAGATCCCAATATTCAGTCTTACAGGTGAGTATACCTAGATGATATCTGTAAGGGGTTAATTGCGAAACCGTGAGAGCTCAGGTCAGAACTTCCGTTCAGCAGAGAGACGACGGTTCGACTTTTGGTGGGTCCCCTTTAGATGATCTTTTCTTCAACAGCACATGATTAGCATTTTTCAATGTTTCATCATTTTTTATGCTGAGGGTAGGCTATATTTCAAGCAAGCGTAAAGTATTCTCCGGGGACTAGGCCATTGCTTCCGCATTATCAGAAGTCCCGGGATAATACCCCAGATATCACTAAGCATAAAGACCTAGTATCTCAGAAAGAGGGGTCCTTCAAACAAGATTTCGGGGGTTACCCATATATCCAAAAGATGTTACCCACGAATTAAGCAAGTTTGAATTTAGGTTTATCTCTCGTCACAATCTACTAAATGTGCAAAAACCTACTTGCATATCATCAGTGAGACCGTTTATCACTATTTAACTTTTCATTTCTTTAGCATGTCATGATCGTCCACTGATGTACTCTCATCTCCTCTTTTATACAACAAAACTCATTTTTGATTTTATCATGTTTTTGGCTTTTTCAAATTTTCAAATGTTTTTGGATTTTCTGAAATTTTTACTCCCCCTAAAAAGCAAACACATTTTAGGAAATTTGAAAACAAACTATACAATAAAGTGACAACTGATATCAAATCACTTCAAATCGCCATCCACTTGGCATAAACAATCAGAACTCCCCCTCACAACAAACTCTTTTCCCATTGTGATTTCAAAACACTTAAGTTTGTTTTAATCAAATGGTTTTTCTGGAAAATAAGTTTTGTTGATTTTTCAAACCACTTGTAGGTTAGGGGATAAACTCATCATTTTGTTCTCCAAAATACCACTTGTAAGTATGGTCCAATCAAGTTCAACTTAATGACCTTGATTAACCATTTGAAGATGAAAACCTTCTTCAACCACTTGCAGGTTCACTCACCAACCATCCCATTTGTAAATCAAAATATAACAATATAAAGATATCTCCTGTAGATTTACCAAACAAACATTTCAAGAATGATGCCGATTCCTGCTCCACTCTTTCCAACCTGGGAGCTCCGGCAAGTCCGGATTTTCAGTTAGAAAATGGTGTCACCCAAGTCTGACCAGCCTCGGGTGATACACATCTATCCCACCAACATTTAGATTTGTAAAATTCTTTTACACCCTTCACTTTTCCATCAACCATCTTTCCAAAGATATGTTTAACTTTTCCATTAAACACCTTTTCAGTATCAAATTCCTTTTTACCAGTAAAGAATTGATCTGATATCTCAAGCCTACCTTTTGACTTCAAATTTTCCTTTGACAACGGCGGAAAATTTTCATCGTTCACTTCTGGAACGGAATTCTCAACGTTTTTCTCAACAAATGACTCCTCTGATTTTATGGAATCAGATTCATTGTCAGAACTACTTTCAGATTTTACAACCCATTTTTGTTTGTTTAAATCAACTCTTCTTTTGTAAAAACGTTTTGAACTTTCACCTTCTTCGGAAGTTGAATTTTCAAACACTTTCGATTTCTCATTTGATTGTTTCTTCTTAAAGACAAGTTTTTCTTTCAGTTTTGAGTTAGAAGTAACTTCCTGTTTTGTGTTGTTGAATTGTTGGCAATTCCAAGCAATATGTCCAACTTTTTGGCACTTAAAGCAAGTTCTTCTGTCAACTCTTTGAGCAAACTTCTTCACATTCCTCTTTACCTCAGCAAGAAACTCTTGGTTTGACTGTTTCCAGCATGGTTTCTTCTGCTCATCTTCAGAACTTCCTCCTGCAACAAATGTTGTTTTTGGTTTATAATTTTTCTCATTTTTATAATTTTCTGAAGAACTAAAACCAAGACCTTTATTTTTGAATTTACTGTTATGGTTTGGTTTCTTTTGAAAACCATAACCAGAACCGTAACCCTTTTTCTTGTTCAATCTCTGTTGGACTCTTGAAGTGTACTTTTAGGTTTTTCAGCAAGATTTAAATCTTTTATTTCAGAAATATTAATTTCTGTTAGTTTGAAAACCTGTTTGATCATTTCAGTTTTGACACTTCTTATTGGAAATTCCTCATCAGAATATAATTTGTCTGAATCATTCAAAGTATATGCTACTTTGATTGATCCGTCATTCAAATTAGATTTTGATAACAAGAATTCTTTATTGTAAACCCTTTTAACCGGTGAACTCGGACTCTTTTCTGACGAACTCGAACTTTCAGACTTAGACTCCGGTTTTGACTCTTCATCCGTATCCAACACCTGATCGACCACTTTCTTTAATAACTCAGACTCATGATCAGTGTCAGACGCTGTGAATGTAACATCAATATTGTCTGGTAATTCATCAATGATTTCAGACTTTAACTTGATGTTGACTGCCTTTTTTAGACGCTCCTCATTAGGATTCCTGGGAGAATAACTTTCATGGATCGGGGGCGGACATCTGTTATACTTGACACTTGGTTTCTTACCAGTATCAGTATCTTCAGTCTTTTTATCCATGAATGCCTCAATACCTGCAACAGTAGGATAAACACGATCAATCAAATAATCACATGTTGTATAACTCAACAATAATCGTTTAATCCTTTCACTCTCAATCTTTTCAAGTTCCACTTCCTGTTTCAGCTTAGCACAATCTTCAATATATTCATTGATGATGCTCTGCTTTGTCATTAATGTTGCGCTCATTTTTGTCATTGCATTTTCAATCTCTGTATTCGTTCTTTTCAGACTACCAACTGTTTTGTTGAGCACATCATACGACTCATTCACATACTTCACATCAGACAGCAAATTCCCTTTCGTCTCTTCCAGATCAAGAATCTTCTTGTCTTTCACTTCACAAACTTTGCACGATTCTAAACACTTCAAACATGGTTTTTCAACTTCAACCATTTTTTCAACTATCTTTTCAACCTCGACAATCTTTTCTACTTCAACAAATTTCTCAACTTCAACAATTTTTTCAATTTCGAAAAGTTTCTCAACTTCGACTAATTTTTCGACTTCAACTATTTTCTCCACTACTTTCTCCACTTCAACGATTTTCTCTACTACTTTCTCAGTCACTGGTTCAACATTTTCTTCTCCAGCTTCAGTCTTTGCTTTTTCATCAGCGAGCATTCTTGCTACTTCTAACTCTCTCCTCAATCTAGCAATCTTTTTCTGATTCAGCATCTCCATTTTATCTGCAAAGAAGAAATTAAAGCTGTCAGGATCTAAACCTTTTCTAGCTTTATTAAGATGTTCTTCTTCATCATCAGTATCAATATCACTTCCAAGATCTGGAAAAATCGGGATTCTTTTCTGACTAGCTTCATCTTCCATAACTCGGGAAACAAGAGCTGAACCATGTATGTATTTGTCCCAACTAAAACCCTCTGCAACTTTTTCATCATCTTGATGAATAATTAAAGCTTTCTTCTTTACATTGTCAATGGCATGAGACGAAGATGGTTGTTGCTCAATCTGATGAAAAATTGATTTCTGATAATAATTGTTCTTATCTTGACTTCCGGTTGCTTCTTGGTTTTTACACTCTCGTTTAAAGTGACCCTTTCCTTTACAACGGAAACAAGTAACTTTTGACTTGTCAAAACCTAACGGAGAAGTAGCCAAGCCTCGAAATTCATCTCTACCAGTAATTTGTTGAAACTTTTCTGCTCTCCTACAAGCACTGGCCAAACACCATTTTACATCCATCAACTCAAGTTCCTCTGCATCAATCTGGTCATAATCTTCTTTTGTAAGCATCGGATTTCCAATCTTGCCAGCAATCAAACCTTCATAAGATTCCAACATAGCAACGAGTGATGCCATGTGTTGCTTAGCTATTTCTGGAGACAAATTCTGACCATTCTGAATGTTCAAAGTCACAATGCATTGAAGATTTGTTGAACTCTGTTGTTGAGGACTTGATGTTGTGCTCTTTGGATCAAAACTTGAAAATGATGAAGAATATCCACCACTTTGAATAGTAGTGCTAACATTTGGACTGGAAGAACCATCAGCACTAAAAGTAGTACTAATCTTTGGACTTGGACTGGGGTTAGCCTCAAACTTGTTTCCTCGGTAATACAGACTGACATCCTGTTTAGCATTTGGATTTGTCATGATAGCCGTCTTTTCAATATCCAACTCATACTCTTCAATCTTTTGAATAAATTGTGCCAAGTTCATATTTTCATACTTTCTTGTATGTTTTAAGATCAGCAAATACGTTCCCTATTTCTGTTGTGGTAATGCTTCAGCAAGTTTATCAACCCATTCCTCATCATCTTTCTCAATTTTAAATCTTTTCATTTCTAATACTAGATGACAATATCTATCAATGGTCTGCTTTGTTGTTTCATGGTCGAAAGCCGAAAACATATCAAATGATTTCTTCAATAACGCCTTTTTGTTTTTAATCATATCTGCGCTTCCTTTGAATTTCTGAATCAATGCTTCCCAAATTGACTCAGTTGTACCATTATGTTGGAGCAAAACAAAGATATCTTCTTTTATCGCTTGTTGAAGAATACTGATCATCATTTTCTCACTTGTAAATTTCAATTTGTCACTCTCTGAATAGTCACAAATGGCTTTCTCAATTTCACGTTCATTCTTTGGTTTCTCATACTCTTTCAACAATGAACACCAAGCATCAAACTTATAAGCTTGCACCCAGTTTTCGAATCGATTTTTCCATCCTTGAAAATCTTCAATATATATCAGTTTTGGCGGTTTCTGGTGAGTTCCCGTCTCATTCTCACTGTACAATGTTTCAGCAGCTGTAACAGGAGCAACTGGTGTCGCAAAAGCATTGTAAAATTATTCAGACATGATTCAAAGTTAAAGCTTCACAAACACAAACTTTCTTGTTTTTTAAAAGTCTCAAACGAGCTGGATCACCTCGTAAAACACCTGAAAACAAACAAACAAACAAACAAACAAACGATCAGTTTAAACGAACTGAATACGTAAAAGTGTGTGTTGATGAAATCAATCTAAGACTCGTGTCGAAGATTTGCAGACTCGTTCCAATGCATTCCGGTATAATCTCTGAATGAATAGACCAGAACAAATGGGCCACGAAATATGTGCTTCAAATGGATTTCCCTTATCACACGCAATTCACACAAACAAATCTTGAGCCGACACAATTTATAATCACATGCACAGTCTTTTTAGTCAAGAGCCGACAAACACACTTACCACCTAAAATTCTATTGGACCGAAACTTTGATTCCCACAACACTATGATTGGGCCGCAAATATTCAGCACATGATCATTAAATGGACAGACAATTATCAATTGTAATCACGTGAACTGATACTTTCTAGACAATATTCAACAATCAATATTACTCTTCACATGCACTCCTTATTACTCACTGATTGGACCAATTAGTACAAGTGGGCCGGTGACATATGCTTTGACTAATATCGCCGACAATTTCAATGATGAAACAATCTTATTAGGCCGATTACTATGTTTTAAATGTAGATTGGGCTTAGAACAATTTTTCAATTTCAAAGCACATGGGTCGGCATCTGTTCACGTGATGTGTAGTCTCGATACAATCGCTTCAATTAGTCAACATTTACATGCAATCTCGATATCAACAAATGTATTAAGTGGCCTGACAACAACACATGCAAACTGATAATAAACAATATCGATGACAAGAATTAATGTCTGGTCATTTTTGATTGGGCCGATGATCTTTAATATCTTGGAAACCAAATCACATGCAATGTTTGTTCAAACGAAATAATGACTTTCACGCGGAATCTTCAAACGGAATTACTCAATTTCTCAAATGGAATTCCGTATTCAAGCGGAATCAACCATGATCTTTAAACGGAATCAGTCACAAATTGTAATTTCAAACGAAATCACAGTGAAAACTCAAGCGGAATCACAATGACATCAGCATTTCGAACGAAATTTCAAGCGGAATTACGAAAAAGTAAAGTTTTAGATCGATTTTAATGCTGAAATTTTCCAGGATTTGTTAAAACATGATTGCGAGTATAATGTGAAAATTTGAGCCAATTTAACCGTGAAAAATTTTTAATTTTTTGAAAGAAGGTGTAGAAAACAGATTTTCAAGCTGAATTTGGCAAGAACTCTTCCTCCTGAGCTCTGATACCACTTGTAAACGTTACGCCGACACCCGTAACGGGTGGATCAATGACGATGACGATTACCCACCATTTGTGTTACCTGTTACACCTCCAGTAGCACCTGTTCCTGTACCCACTGATATTCCACTATCCCACCCACACACGACCGATGGCCATCGTACTGATCTTCCGATTACCTTTCTCCAGGACATCCCTCCACCACGTCCTGGGGAGGGTTCATCGTGACAGCCTTTTGGTCACGTACCTTTCATGTCAGGAGGCGGCCAGTTTATACCACAGATTTCTCATCCTACTTTTTTTCCACCTATATCGACGTCTGATCCGGTCATGCCACAGTTTCTTTCTGTTGCACCACCTACTGCACCATCTTTCATTCCATCTAGCGAGCCATTTTTATGGACTACGCCCCCTATCATGCCAGTGTCTGATCCGTACCACCCGTACCATGTTGGGTACTCTACGGAGGACATCCTCACTTCCTTGATGATACAGCAGGATGTATTGATGCGTCGTATTCAGGATTTGGAGAGAGCTCCACGTCCATCTTGTCATTGTCAGACCCCATTTGCAGCACCACACACTCCTCGTCCACTTTCCCCCGATTCAGACACTCGCTTTTGGACTTCTGAGCAGCATATAGCGTATTTGCTGCGCGCCTATCGTGCCTTAGAGGGGGACTGGTTACATATGCGTCGCTTGCTTTTCTCTCATTTTCACCCTCCTCCTCCTCCGCCATCAGCATAGGCGTTTTTGGTTTTATGCATGTCGATCTTTTGGTGAGAAGGTCGCTATTGAGCCAGCTTACGAAGCCTTTTGAGAGATCACACTTTTTGTATATGATAGGTGTAGACAGATTTGTACTTTTGGGGGTGATGTAGCCCCACGATCTTACTTTGACATGTGATGAACTATTAAACTTGTAAAACACTGTTGTGATCGTGATTAATGAAAAGCTCAATGGCAACGTTCTCACTACATGCTTTGTTGAGTTATATGTTTTAATTTATAACATGAGATGTTATGTGATTGATGAATGCTACTATATATACATTCTTATTATACTTACTATGACCTGACCTATATGATCATCTTTTAGAAGATGCCTCCAAGACGCGATGTACGCATGCCAACTACCGAGGCGGAACTCCAAGGGATAATTGCCGCGGCCATAGCTCAGTATGCGGCCTCCCAAGGAGGAACAAGCGGGAGCAATTCGAACAACAACGGCAACAACAATCCACCCCATGGTAATGTCAAGTTGCTTGAGACATATTACCATATATTTGGATATTTATAGCACATCCGCTAATACCATTTGTAAATTCTAACGTATGTGCAAGGTGCACCTACAAGCAATTCCTCGACTGTAAGCCCGTGACTTTCAACGGCACTGGGGGTGCTGTTGCGTTTGTTAGGTGGGCTGAAAAGACAGACTCTGTCCTAAGAATGAGCAAGTGTGCTCCCGAGCAACAAGTGACCTACATCTCAGGGCTGTTTCTGGACGGTGCCCTATCGTGGTGGAATCTACAGGTGCAAACTTTAGGAGAAGCTGCTGCTTATGCGTTAACATGGGCCGAGTTAAAAGAGTTAATGAGGAAGAAGTACTGCTCGCATGCTGAAATACAGAAGCTAAAGACTGAGTTCTGGCATTTAAGGATGGATGGTCCCAAGATTGCGGAATATGTTCAGAGATTTCACGATTTGTCTCATGTAGTACCGTATATGGTCACGCCCGAGTTTAAACGTGTTGAGAGTAGAGGTGCACAAAATAACCGGTTAATTAACCGTAACCGGTTATTAACCGAAACCGTAACCGGTTAATAACCGATTTAGGAATAACCGGTTCAATAGGTTATTTAACCGTAGGTTAGTAACCGGTTATAAGTGTTTAGTATAATAACCAGTTATTAACTGGTTTTTTTAAACCAGTTTTTTAACCGATAGACTGGTTAACTGAAAAAATAACCCCAAAAATTCAAAAAAAAGGCAAAAAAAACCGGTTAATAACCGAAAATAACCGGTTAATTAACCGAACCGGTTAAAGTAATTAACCGGACCAGTTAAAAAAATAACCGGTTAAAGTAATAACCGGTTAAAGCATTAACCGGTTAAAGTCAAAAAGTCAAATTAACCGGTATAACTGGTTAACCGAACCGGTTATTAAAATTAACTGGTTTGTGCACCTCTAGTTGAGAGATTCATCTGGGGATTGGCACCCCAGATAATGAGTATGGTTACCACGTCCAAGCCTGCAACGATTACGGAAGCAATCGATCTCAGTGTGGCGCTTACTGAAGAGGCCATTAGGTTGAACAAGTTCTCAGTTTCTGAACCAAAGAAAAGGGAAACACATGTTGAGTCGTCTGGTGAAAACAAACGAAAATTTTCCAACTTCAAGCAAGGCACCAGCAATGTGGTCAGGAAGGGTGAGTCAAGCACACCGGCAAGAGCCAAAACCGGTGTTGAAAGCAGAGGAAAAGGTTACATGGTCACACTGCCCAAGTGTGATACATGCCAGCGCCATCATTCTGGCCAGTGCAGATTGAGAAAATGTGAGTCATGTGGAAGGAACGGCCACTCGAAGGATAAGTGTTGGGCCGGAACTGGTACTGGGCGTGGTGGTAATCGAAGTTATGGGAATGGTAATGGAAACCGCCAACAAGGAGGTAATGGTGGAAACGGAAACCGTGGGAATTTTGCAAATCAAGCTGGGAGTGGAAATCGCAACCAAAACAACACTCAAGGTGGAAATGGAAATGAGAATGGCCGAGGGCCAGGATGCTTCAATTGTGGGGATGTTGGGCACTTTAAGAGGGAATGCCCAAAACTGAATCAAGCCCGTGGGAGAGTATTCAACATCGGCGCAAGGGAAGCGCGCCAGGATCCAAACATAGTCACTGGTACGTTCCCTATAAACCAACGTTTTGCATCTGTTCTGTTTGATACTGGTGCCAATTATAGTTTCGTATTGTTAGAATTTTAGAATATACTTGGGTTGACACCTAGTAAGTTAGACGTTCCGTACTCGATTGAATTGGCGAATGGGAAACTAGTTGAAATGGGTAAAGTCATCAGAGGATGCGTGATAGAACTGGGAGGGCATGAATTTACGCTAGACCTACTGCCAGTCGAGTTGGGAAGCTTCGACGTGGTAGTGGGAATGGATTGGTTATCGAGCAACAAGGCCGAGATTGTTTGCCACGAGAAGACCATCCGCATCCCTATAACGGATGAAGAGACGATCGTAGTGCACGGAGAGAAGCGTGATACGCCACTGAGAATTATTAGTTGTCTGAAAGCTAGAAGGTGTTTACAGAAGGGATGTGTTGCATTCTTAGCAAACATCATGGATAAAGAAGCTACTGAGCCAAAGATCGAAGATATTCCACACGTAAAAGAATATCCTGAAGTCTTTCCAGAAGACTTGCCAGGATTACCACCGCAGCGACAAGTCGAGTTCCACATTGACTTGGTCCCAGGTACCGCGCCAGTAGCTAAGGCACCCTATAGACTTGCGCCTTCGGAAATGCAGGAGTTGTCGACACAACTCCAGGAGCTGTTAGACAAAGGATTCGTCAGACCAAGCTTCTTAACTTGGGGAGCTCCAGTTCTGTTCGTTAAGAAGAAGGATGGTAGTTTTCGTATGTGTATAGACTACCGCGAGCTTAATAAGTTGACTATTAAGAACAGATATCCTTTGCCAAGGATTGATGACCTGTTCGATCAGCTGCAAGGTTCGAGCTTTTATTCAAAGATCGACCTTCGATCAGGATATCATCAGTTGAGAATACAAGAGGAAAGTATCCCGAAGACGGCCTTTAGGACTCGTTATGGACATTACGAGTTTCTGGTCATGCCGTTTGGGTTAACGAACGCACCGGCAGTTTTCATGGATCTAATGAACAGAGTCTGCAACCCGTACTTGGATAAGTTTATGATCGTGTTTATTGACGACATTCTGATCTACTCGAAGACGAAGGACGAGCACGAACAACACTTAAGAGCTATTCTAGAGCTACTTAAGAAGTAGAAATTATACGTCAAGTTCTCGAAGTGCGAGTTATGGCTGCGTGAAGTCCAATTTCTTGGACATGTGGTTAATGGAAACGGAATCCATGTGGATCCAACAAAGATTGAGGCGATTAAGAATTGGGAGACTCCAAAGACGCCAACCGAGATTTGACAGTTCTTAGGTTTGGCTGGTTATTATCGGAGGTTCATTGAGGATTTCTCCAAAATCGCTCAACCTCTGACCGCACTCACACAGAAAGACAAGAAGTTTGATTGGGGTGACAAGCAAGAAGAAGCATTTCAGTTGTTAAAGAACAAGCTTTGTGATGCACCGATCTTATCGCTACCCGAAGGAATGGACGACTTCGTGGTATATTGTGACGCCTCGCGTCAAGGTTTGGGTTGTGTGCTGATGCAGCGCCAGAAGGTTATAGCATATACGTCACGCCAGTTGAAGATTCATGAGAAGAATTATACCCCGCATGACTTGGAATTAGGCGCAGTGGTATTTGCGTTGAAGATCTAGCGACATTATTTGTATGGTACGCGATGCACGATCTTCACCGATCACAAGAGCTTACAACACATATTTGATCAAAAGAAACTTAACATGAGGCAAAGGCGCTGGGTAGAACTGTTGAATGATTATGATTGCGAGATCAAATATCACCCAGGGAAAGAGAATGTGGTCGCTGATGCCCTGAGTCGAAAGGAAAGGATTAAGCCGATAAGGGTTAGGGCTTTGGAGATGATTGTCCAGACAGACCTCTCTTTGCGCATTCGTGCCGCACAAAGATAAGCTTTGAAAGAAAGGAATATTGAGGACGAGTATCTCCGTGGGATGGAGAAGCAGTTGGTACCAAACGAGGAAGGAACCTTGTGCTTCATGAAACGAATTTGGGTTCCTCTATTTGGTGGATTGAGGAAGGTTATTTTCGATGAGGCTCACAAGTCACGGTACTCGATTCATCCAGGAGCGGATAAGATGTACCAAGATCTTAAGGATTTCTACTGGTGGCCAAGGATGAAAGACGATGTTGCAGTATATGTTAGCAAATGTTTAACGTGCGCCAAGGTAAAGGCCGAATATCAAAAACCTTCAGGTCTCTTACAGCAACCTGCAATACCCAAATGGAAATGGGAACAAATTTCCATGGACTTCATAACGAAATTGCCAAAGACGCCCAAGGGTCATGATACTATTTGGGTAATAGTAGACCGTCTAACAAAGTCCGCACACTTCTTGCCGATCAAAGAGAAAGACAACACTAGTAAACTTGCGGAAATATACATGCGAGAGATTGTTGCACGTCATGGAGGGCCTCTCTCAATCATCTCAGATAGGGATGGAAGATTTGTATCAGGGATTTGGCAATCCTTCCAAGAGGCTTTTGGCTCACAGTTGAAACTAAGTACTGCATTTAACCCACAAACTGATGGCCAAAGTGAACGAACTATTCAGACTTTGGAAGATATGCTGAGAGCGTGTGTAATGGATTTGGGTGGTAGCTGGGATAATCACTTACCATTGGTCGAATTTTCGTACAACAACAGCTACCACACAAGTATTGGAGCCGCGCCGTTCGAAGCACTTTATGGACGCAAGTGTCGATCACCACTGTGCTGGGCTGATGCGGGTGATAGACAGCTTGTTGGTCCCGAAATAGTCCAAGAAACGACAGACAAGATCTTTCAAATTCGAAAGCGCATCGAGGCGGCTCGCGAAAAACAGAAAGCCTATGAAAATCAAAGGAGGAAACCTTTGGAGTTTCAAGTTGGGGATATGGTTTTGTTGAAAGTTTCACCCTGGAAGGGTGTGGCACGCTTTGGGAAGCGTGGGAAGTTGAATCCGCGTTACATTGGCCCGTTCAGAATCCTGCAAAGGATTGGGCTTGTAGCCTACAAGTTGGACCTGCCTACTGAACTTAATGGTGTTCATGATACATTTCATGTATCAAATTTGAAAAAGAGTCCAACACAGGAGACGGTAATCATTCCTGCTGACGAAGTTCATATCGACGACACGCTCCACTTTACTGAAGAACCCGTCGAGGTTACGGATTGGAAGGTTAACAAAACACGCAGGAGTAGTGTCAAACTCGTCAAAGTTCGATGGAATGCAAGACATGGGCCAGAATTCACGTGGGAACGTGAGGATCGTATAAAGGAGAAATACCCCCCATTTATTTCCCAAGACCCCTACAACTAGAAGCAGAGCCTAAAATTTCGGGAAGAAATTTCTCTAACGGGGGGAGAATGTGACAACCCCCACTTTTACAGGTATCCGTACAGTTAATTAATTCTTAATTTGTGCTTAATGACTGTGCTTGATTACAACTGTGATTTAACTGCTTTCTGTTTTCTGAAACATACATACTCATGCATCACATTTTAAACTATCGCTCCATTTATTACATACAAACATTGGTGACAACCATGATGCACAGAGCACAGTGAGCGGATAACCCAGAAAACATGCTGACAATGCCAGCACCTAGACAGATAATGTTTTGAGGCCAGTATGAGCCAGAGATAGAGTACTACACTAGTAGGGAGTGTAGGGAGGTGAGAACCATAAAACTGCGTCACTAGGTGATAGTTATAGTGCCCGGAAGTGCCTAAAACATACTTAAAGTGCAGAATTCTGCACTTTTAACCAAAAATTCAGCATTTAACCAAGCTAGTAAAGTGCAAAAACTTGGTAAATTAGTCCTAGACACTTTCCAAAGTGTTGGGAATTTAATGTGTCACTAAAAACAACATAAAAGACACTTTAAAGCTTTATTTAGCACTTTAACAGGATAACATCCAACCGAACAACCGGACTTTACCCAGAACATAAAATTTTTGCCAAACACCTTGTTTTTACTTTTCTGAGCTAGTTAGGGTCCCCGAACACCCTAACACACTTTATATTATAACACACCCCTTAATATTCTAACTAAGCACCTAAAATCCTAACTAGTTCCTAACTAATTAGTAACTAGCTCCATCACAACCCAACCCCCCTACCCCCCTACTCGACGGTCATGAGGGTGGTACACCCTTACCCCATTCTTTTGATTATTAAATTGCTAATTGTTGGACATTAAGAAACACAATGTATGTTGGTTAATAGAGAAATATGGTTTATAAATATGTATGAGAGATAACCATCTCATTTCATCAAACACTCAACATCAACAAGCATCTCTCTTCCACTCCTTCCCCACTCACGACCGCCACCCATCACCTCCATATCACCACCATCAACTCTCATTCAAGCCATTTTCCATACACTCAAAGGTGTTAGAAGTCCAACAAGTAAGCTTGGTGCACTCGGAAGCTCAAGGACCACTCTAGTTTTCTTTTATCCACCACTTTTACGCCTTGTTTCTCCCCTAGCCTTGTGCTAGTAGTAAGTGCTTCAAAACTTCATCTTGTTCTTATTTTAAGTGGATAATAGATGATTGAATGGTGAAATATTAAGAAACACTAAAGAACATAAACTAATCTTGAAACATAAAGGATAAAGAGTGAATAAAGGGAAGATGTAGGGTTAAATGATATTGAAATCATGTTGATCTTGTGTTGTTATGATTATTGGATGATGTTGGTTAGTAGAAGTAAGATGGTTCATCATCTAGACTTACTAGATCATGTTTAAGAACATGAACTAGTAAGATGTAAAGGTTAAAGATATGAAGGATAATGAAACCATCCACACATGAACTTGAACTTGAATAACTATAAGTTTTCTTGAAAAATAAAGTTATAAACTTGTAGATCTAAAGATCTATGAGTGGGTTTTCGGAAGAACCAAATGAAAAATACTAGTTTTGTTAAAACCCGGATCTTGTATGAACTAAAAACATTTTTAGTAAGTAAACAAGTGTGTGAACACTTGTGTAACAAGAAAATTCCACAAAGAAATATTTTTGGAAAATATGACTAGAAGTTGTGAAAATACACATTCTTTAAAAATAAAGTTTTTAAGAAACTAATCATTTTTTTAAAGATAACAAGACCTACTAAATATGTTAGTAATTTACTACATATTTTTACAAACTTTCAAGTTCACAAGTTTAGGGTTCATGTTTATTTTTTGTCAAGATTGATTAGAAATTGTATGTTGTTGGATCGATGATTTATTTGAGTAAATTTTGAAAAGAAAATGATACGCTAGTAAGCGTGGATGCCTCCATTTACAAAGGAAACTCTGGCGAAATTTTTCTAGAATTTCAACACTTAGAAATATTTTTCTAACAAATGTTTACAAATATATTTTTAACTTGAGTTTCAAACTAAACTTCGCCATGCTTTTTATTTCAAAAATTACCAAGTACCGGAGGTGGATTTTCATAAATAAAACTTGATAAATATATATTTAGAATATATATTATAATAAGACACTTGTGTGATTATTTGATTATTTTGAGAACTAGATATATATTATTTTTAGGATAAAAATAATATAACTTGAAAATATTGTGAAATTTCAACTCCAAAATAATACTAACGCTCTCACAAATAAATATTTAAGTTACACCAGTATTGTTATTACAACGCGAACTTTAAAATGTAACTTATGTATATTTCGGAAAATACTCTCATACGTATATTTTGATAAAGTATTATTTGGAAAAAGTATAAAGTAAAATATAATATTTTTGGGAAAAATATGTAAATTTTGGAATTAAAATAGTTTAGACAAGTGGTTAAAGATATATTTTCTAAGTGGGACTTAAAATATATTATTCGGAATTATAACGTGTACATGTATAAAAACCCCCATCCTTGGGAAGGAAATATAAAATAAATAAGAAGTGCGAATACGAAATAGTTACCTAACTATTTCTCCAAAAAAGTTAAACCCTAAGCTAAGGCACGGCCATCCGTCTAATAGGCATTAGTACGTGTAGGTCGTCACGCAGCAGATTGAGTTGGAGACTTACGTTTTAGGATACACATTTCTATGAGTTCATGTCCCCCTTTTCTCTTAACTGTTTTCAGTTTTATAGATCAGGGGTGGAATACATGTTACAATTATCACAGACACTTTTATACATGGTATGGTTAGCTTAAGGAGGGTATACTACTTAGATCATGTGAGTGGGTAGGTGGTACTTGGGGCCATTAATCCTCGTTGTAGGACCGAGGGTCATGAGTGATAGATCTATTTGGGTGTAGCGAGCCCAACTCCTGAGTCCACTGTGCGGACCATGGGGTAACTTTGAGTCCGACGCAAAAATCTGCTAGGTTTGAGTCTTCCTGCATCACTTCACACATATCATTGGCTTTGCAACCCAATGGTGATCTCTTTTTCCTTAATTGCTACATACCAGGGATTTTCATACATACAGACATATTACAAAGGTTATACATACTCACTTTTACATGAACTCGCTCAACTTTTGTTGATTTTTCAAACTACATGTATTTCAGGAAACTAGGGGATATGGCAAGGTATGCACTCTCGTCAAGCTGCGTAGGAATAATGATGTCATCCGAGTTTAGGAAATGTGACCTTTTCCTGGACGGGTTGCAAGTCTTAAACTGTGCTTTTATTCATGTCCTTTGGTTGTGTCTTGTGAACACATTTTAAATTATGTCATATCGTAATCTGTTGTAAGTGTCGACTTTTAAACAATGTTGTTGTGGTAACTTTTAAAACTTAATTAATGGATGACTATCATGTGTTTTAATTCATATAGCATTGTTGTGATTGTGCTATGGTATTAAGAAGTCACACCAAAATAAACCCACGCTTCCGCAAAAGCCAGAGTGTGACACCGGAAAGATACACTGTGTCAACAATTCTGCAGAAAGCAGTTAGACAATAGAATTGGAGCCTAGGTGTAGGTCCAATGACAAGAACACATTAAAACCCAAGAGTACATACAAGGGTTAACATATAGATATTCCAGAAGCTAAAATAAGCACTAAAAAGCACCCGAAACGCACTTTAAGTGCAGAATTTTATTAAATTCAGCTATAATCAGCATTATAACACTGAAATATTATGCAAAAATTATGATTTATCATCCAGAATACTTCCCTAAGTGTCGGGAATGGAAAGTGTCACAAAAGAATACTTAAAAGACACTAAACGGTGCAATTTAACACTTTAACGAACCAGTATGTAACCGAACAACCGGACATTACCCGGAACATAAAAATATTGCTAGAAGCAATATTTTATTATTTCTTGACTAATTATGGTTCCCGAACACCCTAACACCCACTAGAATATCTAGTAACTAACCAACTTAATTATATACTTGGATTGGAACTAAGAACTAACTAATTGGTTAAATTTTACAATTAGACCCCTCCCCCCATGATTAAAATCGGCCCACATGTGTAAATGGGGAGATTTTATTGATTTGTTTAATAAGATATGTCATGTACTAATTGAACACAAGATCCTTTGGTCCATCACATGTTGGGAGTTATAAGAACAATCCACTAGTTCATAATCCTTCATTCTCCATCAACATCCAACACCCTCTTCTCCTCTCCTTTGGCTACGGCCCCAACCATACACACACACACCTCCATTTCAAGCTCCATATCAAGCATTCTAAGGTGACTCCAAGGTGTAAGAAGCTAAGTTAGGAAGTGTGGAAGCAACGGAACTTGAAGGACCTTCTTCGTTTGCTATTAACCACCTCATTTATACTCTTGATCTTCCCTAGCTTAAAAGCTAGTAGTAAGTCTCTTGAATCCTCATTTGCTTTATATTTAGAGTGGTTAATAGTTGTAATAAGATGATAACTCAAGAACTCTAAAAGATTATAAACAAAGTCTTGGACATAATGATGAAATAAGATGAACTCATGATGAAATGAAGTTGTTTTGGTTATGTTATTGATTACTTGTTGTTTATTTGATGATTACTAGTAAAATGATGTTTTATCATCATAAGAAACTTGTTAAGTTATGATTAAAAACATGACTTAACAAAGTTAGGGGTGTTTATGTGCACAAAATAATCACCTTCTTGTTAGAGCATGAACTTGATGATAAAAGTGATTTTCTTAGAAAATAATGAATCTAGTGAACTAGTAGACTTGTAAATCCAAGTCTTGATGATGATTTTTCTAAAACTAACCAAGTTAAAAAAAATATACAAGTTTCACTAAACCTTGGTTCTTACATAAATAAGCATCATTTTTAGTGGTTAACAAGGTAAAGAAACACATGTGTAACAAGAAAAATACATGAAGAAGTATTTTTAGAAAACATGAACATAAGTTGTAAAGAATCATATTCTTTAAAAATGGAGTTTTTAAAGAAGCAACCACACTTTAAATGGTAACAAGACTTACTAAATACTCTAGTAAGTTACTACACATTTTTGTAAATTTTCAAGTTCATGAAATAGAGAAATTAATGTATATTGTTGATGATTGTTGTTGAAATTGATTGATGATGATTTTAAAAGAAAATAAACACATGTTTTGAAAACATGGGAAACCTCCATTTTTAGGGGAAACGCTGTCAAAATTTCTATAAATTTTGACACTTTGAAAAATATAAGTTTTGAGAAACTTATTCCCTAAATATGTATCTAAAAATATTTACCAAGGTTTTCCTAATTTTTTTGTGTTAAGAAATGATGATTTTATCAAGATTAAAATGGATATTAAGTATGTATATTTTTGAGAGAAATATATATATTTATTGATCACCGTATTTGTGCTAAGTGTATGTAGTATGTAATATACGTGATAGTGTATTAGGACTTGAAAATACACTAAATACTCTTGAGGAGTGAATACACAAAAACACATACAACATACAAGATGCATAATTCGGGTGCAAAG
The DNA here is from genome assembly GCA_030545235.1 of Helianthus tuberosus. Classification (NCBI taxonomy): domain Eukaryota; kingdom Viridiplantae; phylum Streptophyta; class Magnoliopsida; order Asterales; family Asteraceae; genus Helianthus; species Helianthus tuberosus. The sequence goes on from CM060447.1 coordinate 166,324,850, forward strand.
TATAAGAAACTTATATCTATTTTTGAGAAAATAATATAAGTAAGCCACTTAGTTAAAAATATAAAATATTTTTAACACAAGAATACGTACACAAAAGATAGTGACTTGTACTTGTGCGATACAAGTCCAGTGACTAACGTTAAGGAAACACGTATAGGTCACGACGTTAATTAAGCAAACCCGGTGAAGTTTACGACGCAAGGAACGCAAAGTTGTGAGTTCATGCTCCCCCTTTTTCTTTAACTGTTTTCAGTTTTATAACTTCGGGGGTGAAATACATGTTGCTGAATGTTTACAGAAAAGTTCGTGTCCCCACTTTTAATCTTTTACATACTTTTAAACTTGGGGCGAACACATAAAAATTGATACTTGATATAATAAACGAGAGTTGATACTTGATATAATAAACGAGAATTGATACTTGACATGATGAATACATAAACAAGAAGCACTCTTGGTGATCACTAGTACCAAGTATGATGCGTTTGAGGAATGATACGAGAAATCGTGTCTCGAATAGGGTACCATAAGCACCATTAATCGTGTACATACTTAAACCGCATAACAAAAGGTTAGATTTAACGGGTGTCCGGGCAGCCACACTCTCGGTGAACACTAGTACCGACTAGTGCTTTTGTGTCTCCGTCGTGAATCGACAACTAGAAAAATGCCTATGGTTTGGTGACTTCCTATGTCGTGTCACATGTTAATGGCCTTGCAACCCATTAACTATACAAGAATACTTTATTTGTACGAGGTTCGTACACAAGAATACTTTATTTGGTTCATACCACAAGAATAGTTTATTTTTACAAGATACTTATCATGTTTTCATACAAAGTATACAAACATGTTCAACACAAAACTGCATGAATTCACACCAACATTATGTTGACGTTTTTCCAAAACTCACATGTATTTCAGGTAACTAAAAGTGGATGTGCGCGCGGTCTTACTCATGCTCGTGGATGTCGTTTATGTTTGTCTTAAATAAGTTGTAAACTTTCAGACAATATGTTGTTTCGTGATGTAAACTCTTAACTATGTTTTCTGTTATGTAATGGTAATGGTGTTTAAAGTTCTTTTATGAGCATGTAGTATGTTTACCAATCGTATGCAATGAAAACCTTTCATGATCACACCTCGTGCTTCCGCCGCAGAAAGGGGTGTGACAAAATCACCAGTGTTAAACACATTGTGATTACCATCAAGTAAGTTTCAGCTTATAGGCTACCGATCTTGACATATTCGATTTTATCGAATGGTCCAATATATTTAGAGTTTAACTTGTCCGTTATATCAAAATGCAGCACACCTTTCTAGGGTGGTACTTTCTGTTGGATCTTGTTCCTTATTAAGAACTTAAGAGGTTTGCGAATTTCATTAATCATTGATTTTCTGCCGATTACTGACAGCTTCTAGACGATCATAGATTTATATGATCTTATCCGTTGTCTCCAGGGTAACTTCAGATCCTGATAATTTGACTTACCAAAGTCCTGTCCATCAAACGGATGTTTGACATTCCATCTATACATGGTCTCTAAAGGAGCATCCTTGATGCTTATATACCAACTATTAATTATAGGAAAGCTTATTCACGGTGATATAGTCATTCCAACTACTGCTTAATCCAATCTTTAAAGAATAGCCAACCTCACGGTTAGTCGAACAAATCGACGATCCTGGGCTGCTGATGGCGATTCTTAATTGTTGCCTAAATATGGTTGCGATAATCAATTCATAAGCACAATGAACCGTCTTTCTGAAATAATAATGCCGGAGCACTTAGAATTATGAATTAGGCTTTATGAAGCTTTATCTTGAAACTCATTTATTTAGGGTTTCAATCCTTCCATTATTGTTGGTACTAACCAATATGGAGCTTTTACAATAAATGTAGCCCTAAGTGGGATGTTAACCTTAACTCTACTTGCCTCTCAGGAGGTAACAAGGTAGTTCTACGGAGAAGACAACCGAGATACACAGAGATGACAGAGATATTCCAATTCTCAGGCTTCAGTTCATCTATCGTTACCCGTCCCCTATAAATGACACATTTTTCGTTATGAATACACAGGATGCCTTAAGTAGTGACACTTATTTGGACATTTCTATTATGGATATCTTCTTTGAATACCATTAGCTGACTTTAGTACAATATGACCATTGGGATATCTCAGTGGTTCCATGCATTAAACCTCCATACTGATCAGGCATGGAAGTAATCTATGGGACGCCCTAGGATACGGCAATCCTCATATCGTGCTTTTATCAAGCATAGTCTAGCATTCGTAGTTGATAGAATAAATGAGATAACAAAATAAAATAACATATTATTGACGCACTCCATCTGAAGATAAGTATTCCAGATCTTATGAATGAAGATTATTCGACGAGAATAGAAGGAAAGGTCTCTATGATTTTTGTTGGTAAGTTCTACCTTACACTTAATATCTGGAGTTCTTATGCGAAATTTCTAAAGGTTTGCTAAGCTTATAATTTATGAAAGACTTAGTAGTAACTAGATCAAAATAAAATTCTTAGCACTAATATCAATGATTTACGATAAAGGATGTACCTGGTGCCATTATTGATACGAACTGCCTCAAGCATTTATCAGGAGGGTTTAGGCGCCTCCATTCTTAGTCTCTCTAACTTAACTATACCCCTTTTTCTTAGATTCCTGAGAGTTATCCTCCTTTCTCCTTTTCTGGCAGTCTCAGTTTTGACTGGTTTATTTCTTAACCCATTTAGCGCGAGTGGCTGAGATGGATCCATAGTGAATTTATAAGAATCAGGTTTTGAAGTCTTAACATGCCATCTTATTTCCTATGCTAAACCATCACTATATAGTGCATTATGCTAAGATTTTGGGTTAACTGAATAGGGCACTATCCCAGAAAATGAACTAACGTCTGCAACATACTGTCGACAGTCTAGAAATTTTATGGTGATAGTCAGAAAATTCTGATTCCACGTTTTCCATTTCGTGTTGCAGACAATAGATTTTCCTGATAAGGTCCGTAAACTTGGTATCGCCATTGAATGACCGTGATACATAACTCACAATGTCCTTTCCAGCATAACCGCTGATACACATAATGGTTTCTATTTCATCCAACAAATTTCATGCAATTAATGACCCCCCCCTTTGTTTTGCCATTGAAGTCTCTCGATTTGCAAGAGACGAAGTACTTTTAAGTACATCCTTTAGAGGAACGGGACTCCTCGCTATATATCATCTTATTTGGTTTATTCTTCACGTTCGAAGTATGAACAAAGCTCTTCTCATGAGCAGAGGAATGTGATTTAGAGCAAGTAGCATTCCTCTCTTTGAACATTTTCATGACCTTTCTCATAGCCTTTCTAACAACTGTGTCAATCACATCTTGGAGATTGTAGGATCGTTTTGATGACCAATTGAGTCAATCAGAATCAATACACAACTGTTTGAGAGACGGAAACAATCAAACAGTCTAGAATCAATGCTAGAAAGGTGTAGAAACATAGTATGATATTTAAAACAAGCTTCTCATTGATATTTGACTTGAAAATCGGGCAGCACTTCGTTACACCACAACTAATTCCGTACCAAATGAGAAACTACACATGCCTATTTATAGACTGATGATTTCGCATGAAATGACCACATGTCATTTCAAGCGAAATTAACTACTTTAATTTCGTGTGAAATAGCCACATGCTATTTCAAGCGAAATTACTACAAAACAACATAAAATTACATTTTTACCCCTATACAAGCTACCGACATGACCTAGACTTATCATTTCTATTACAAGACTTAATACAAGACGAAGTCAACAGACATATGCACCAACAGTCTCCCCCTTAGATGTTGACGGAGTCTACAGTACAAGACGTCAGTACGTCAAAACTTCAGTCTTGATCAGTCTTCACGCTTTCTCCAAAATATTTGATTCTGAAGCATCCTTCAAACTCTCTCTTTTCTTCAATCGCCATTATCAGCTATTCTCCCATAATCTGAATCTGGCTCTTTCACTCTTCAATCTCCCCTTTGCTAACAAACTCCCCCTTAAGTTGTTCCGGGATCGTAATCTGATATAGCACTATCACAGGTTTTGTATCGGAAACTTGGCTTTAACTCTGCACAGACTTCGACACTGGTATCTGCACAAACTCTAACCAACATTAAGATTTAACTTTATGCTTACCACTTGTATTTAAAATGATTAAATTGGTTTCAAATTAATGAGCCATTTAGTCATTTAAAAAACAATTCACATTTCCAACAAACTTTCCCAAACTTCTGTTCTTCCTGTTTAGCACTCAGAATTTTGAATATCAGCTCTCCAACATCAGTTGTCGAAAATCTTTTTGGATTTTTCAAAATTTTATGCTAAAACACATAAAATCTTTTTGGATTTTTGTTTAAAGAAAAATAGTAAAGAAATATTTACAGACAATATTTTTGTGAGTTTGCATTAGAGGATCATATCAGTTTATTGAGACAAATCAGCTGCACCGTTGATCTAAACATTACCACTTAAAGCTTTTAAACAATTCACCCTAGATCATCGATATTGTGATCCACTTAAACTCCTCTAAGATGTTCGTAATGCTTACTGATACGATTAGGATACATTAGATAGCACTAAAGTCTTATGCGCCCCACGATCTTAGCATATCCCCTCATCATGCAATACACTAACTCACGTAATGCCTTTAAACTTTCATCAACTGTGATTTGTGTAAAAAACAATGCAGAATGTTTAAACATTAACAATCAGGTCGATACTTCCGTATACACAGAGAAAGTCCAATGTTTAAACAAAATAAGAAATAAAAAACAATTTGAAGTTGTTTAGGCTTTAACCACCAGGTCGATACTCCCGTATACGCATAGGTGATCTAAAGCTTAAACGAAACACCAAAGAAAATAAAGCAGAACGTTTAGGCAATAACATCCAGTTCGATACTCATGTATACGCAGAGGATGTCCAATGCTTAAACAAAAATAAAAAATAAAACAAGGTTAAGTCTTTGCAAAATGAAAACACAGAATCACAGTGACTTTTCAGCAAAGTTGTGAAAGCTCATAAACTTAACCGGTTTTATGTCCTAAGACAATCAGCGATTACCGAGCAGGCACACACTCAAGAAGGACAAAACTAAGTACTATGCGTTCGACCGTGTTTCCCACCAGACTTAGGCTTTTTGCTTTATGTTTGTATCATTGTCGTAAAACTACTAGACTTAGCTGAGCCTATCGACACATCCCTAGTGAGACTGTTTAAAACTTTACATTTCTCTAGCATGCACTGATAGTCCACTGATGTACTATCATTTCCTCTTTTTACACAAAACTCTTTTTGAATTTTTCAATGTTTTTGGCATTTTCAACTTTTCTAATTTTTTAAAATTTTTCTCCCCCTAAAATCAAAATATGTTTCAATTTTGATTTTCTGAGAAAATTTGAAAACAAACTATACAGATAAAGTGACACCATAATATTGAATCGCTTCAATTCGCCATCCACTTGGCATAAACAATCAGAACTCTCCCTGACAACAAACTATTTTCCCATTATGATTTCAAAACACTTAAGTTTGTTTTAATCAAAATGGTTTTTCCGGAAAATTAGTTATGTTTTCCATTTCACAAACATGGGGTTTAATTCATCACACTGTTTTCAACCATTTGTAGGTTTATCACAAAAACAATTTCCAATAATCATACCACTTGTAAGATAGTTAAATCAAGTACAACTTAATGTCCTTGATTAACCATTTGTAAGTCAAAATGTCACATATGTGAATTTCTCAAGAAAGATGTCGATTCCTACTCCCCAATTACCAACCTGGGAGTTCCGGCAAGTCAGGTTTTCAGACAAAAAATGGTGACACCCAAGCCTGACCAGCCTTGGGTGTATCCGAGTTATTTTCACTCGGTGTGTAAATTTTCCTCTTGGATTCATAGAATTCCTTTACCCATTTTGCCTTACCATCGACCATCTTACCAAAGATATGTTTTACTTTCCCATTGAAAGCCTTTTCGACATCAAATTCTTTCTTTTCAGAATAGAATTGATTCGAAATTTCCACTTTACCAACTTTTTGTTTAAAATTTTCAGTCCGCAATGGTGGAAAGTTGACATCATCCATTGGCGGAACTGAATTTTCTTCTTTTTGCTCAACTGGTGGCTCTTCTGACTTTGACGAGTCAGATTCATCGCCAAAACATGGCTCCTTTGCTTCCGAAGAAACAAATTCATCGCCAGGAAGTGAAAATCTCACTTTCTTTGAAGTGTTAATCTTTTGATTAGCCACTTTTTCTTTCTTTACTCTCTCTTCTGTCCTCAGATTTGTATCTGATGAATTCATTTTACTTGACTGATCATTCTTTGGAGAGCAAAACGATTTATCAGAACTGTTATCTGATTTTCTAGTTGTATCCGAGGACAAAATCCTTTCAAGATATTCCCTCGCTTTCTTTCTTTTCTTTCTCCGTCTATCTTTCTGCCCTTGTGAAAGCTTCACTTTCTGTTCTTTCACTTTCGGTTCTTTGGGCTTTTCATTAGTTTTGACTGATTTCTTCACCATCCCATGAGATTCAACCCTTGATCTCCTCTTTGATCTCATTGGGCAATCTCTGGCAATATGACCTCTGATTTGACATTCATAGCATCTCCTAGTCTCAAATCTCTGACTCTGGCATTTAACAGCAATGTGTCCTTTAAAACCACACTTGTAACACATCATGTTATCGTACCATTCTCCATTTTCAAACCAAATACTCAAATCATAACACTGATTTGATTTGTAGTACTCAACATTTTTCTGTTTTCTATCATTGTAATGATTTGACTTTAAAGAATCTTCATCCCATCTTCTCCTGTAAGCTTGATTTGACTTTTGAGCACTGTGGTCAAACCTGCACCACTTATTACCAACTTTTTGTGAGTTTAAATTTTCAACTTTTTGTGGTTTTTTATAATGATTGGATGATTGAACTGATGATCTTTTATTGTTGTTTTGAAAATTTTCAAATTTTTCAAATTTTGGTTTTGTTTTTGTTCTACATTCTTCTTAAAAGGTTTTTGCGTTGAGCATTCACCTCTTTCAGTAGATTGTAAAACAGTATCTTGAAATTTTTCTTTTAATTTCAAATTTTTTTTCTTTTTCTCTTTTTCATCATCAGCTTTATCATCACAATCTTTAATTATGAATTTGTCATAATTTGTGACATTGTCACTTATTGGAATTTCATTGATCGGTTTTGGACAAATATTTGACGAAGAATTCTCAAAACCTTTCAAATTTTCTTCTAACTCCTTGATTTTATTTCGAGCACTTTCAGCTTCATATTCAAGCCGAATGATTTTCTGAAGATAAGAATTTATTGCAATTTGTTTTTCAATGTTATTTTTGCCAAAAATAGATTTCTCATCTTCTAAAACCTTTATTTGACTTTGAAAATCTTTTTCAATTTTTAATTTTTCATTTTCAAACATTTTTATTTTATTTTCAAAATCTTTTTCTTTCAAAATTTTGTTTTCCAATGTCAAACTCTTCACATTTTCCAAGAGTTTGACATTGTCTGCTTCAGATTTTTCACATTTTGAGCACATCCCAGACATCTTTACAGCAACTTCTTCTTTCTCAATCTTGACAGCTGGAATTTGTTCAACTTGTTTTTTCACACCAAGTTTGATTTGTCCTTCAACTGTTGCTGTTTTTTCATCCTTCTCATCTTTGACTTCTTCTTTTTTGCTTTTTCACACCAAGTTTGATTTGTCCTTCAGCTGTTGTTGTTTTTTCATCTTTCTCAGCTTTGACCTCTTCTTTAACAGTTACTGCCTTTTGATTCTTCCTTTTTGCAGCTTGTTTTTCTTTTATCTTTTCAATTTTACCTGCAAAAAATAACTTCCCATTATGATTTTCAGGTGCAAGTTGTTGTTTAAAATATTTAAGTCTCCGGATTTCCTCTTCATCGTTGTCACTCTCTTCATTAGACGAGTGATAAAAAACCGGAGCTTTTTCTGAAACAACTTTTGAATCCTTTTCTTTTAAAACTGGTTTTTCTTTTGTTTCTTGAGGATAGAATTGCTGAGATTTGTAAAAACAATACTGATGTGTGTAAAATGCAACATATAAATTACATTAAATGAGGCATAAAACTAACCCTTTTTAGGTACTAATATTGGAAAAAAGCGTGTTTTTGTCTTCCTTTTGTATTTTTCAGGATTAAATGAGCTCAAAAACACAAAAGAAGCAAAAAGACAGCTAAATCCAACATAAATACAAGAAAAGGAACATAAGTGGATTGCCCGACCCCTCAACGGCATCTTCCCAAGCAAAATAGAGAAGGCAGAAGACTGAACACGGGCCGTGCTCAGCCAGCACGGGGCCGTGCCCAAGAAGCAGCAGAAAAGACAAACCTATAGAAGCTTCTATTGCCAACCACGGGCCGTGTCCAGCGAACACGGGGGCGTGTCGAAAGTACAGCAGGCGCATTAATTGTAATTGCGAATTACAATTAATGAAGAGAGAGATTGTCAGACAGGCACGGGGCCGTGCCCAGCGGACACGGGGCCGTGCCCAGCCTTCTGTTCAGCCTATAAATAGGAGTGCTTGGTTTCATTTCAACTCATCCCTTGGCACACCACCTCTCTCACACTTCATCCACCACCCACCACCATCACAACACCATCACAACACCATCATCCACCACCATCATCCATTGTCCATCGTAGAGTGTGTGAGTCGTCTCGGGATCCAAGATTGATCGTAAGAGTTCTTGACAATCAAGGTCATGTTTGCCTAAGTCTCTTACATCACTTGGTGAAGACAAAGTGTCTAGTATAATACTTTTTATTTCTAATCTTTTGCACTTTTTATTTGGTTTTGTATTAATGACTTTAATAACTAGTTACTTATGTTGAAGGTGATCTTTCCTTATCGTTTGTCCGTGGTGTCTTGGCATTATTTTACTGTCTATATAAAATAAAAGATTTTCACCATTCATATCTCCACGGTTTATATGGAGGTATGTTGGCTACCTGGTCGGGGGTTAAGGGAACGGTTTGGTAAAGGTCTTGCCATTGTTCAGCGTTTAGAGGTCCTGCAATGGACCTGGGTCAAATTTAGTAGGACCTCCTTCAATGCTTCACGGTATTGGATGGCGGGGGTCCAAACTCTTTGATCCCCTCATAAGTTAACTACTATTAATACTATAACCCGGCTATTTAGGACTGTATCCCTGCTGACTCAGACTACTTAGCCGAGGGTAACGTCACCGCCAAAAGCGGGGCCTACCATAATATTGCATTAATAACTTAATTAATTATCTTCCAATAATCCACCCTTTTAGGATTGTATCCTTGCTGACTCAAACTACTGGGGTGAGGTTAACGTCACCTTCAAAAGAGGGGCCTACTACAATAACTAAGATAATCTCTTAATTATGTGCAAAAGTGCGGAAATAATCAAAGGTTATACTAGATACGAGTCGGAACCAAGTGATTCATCTTGTCTATCTGTTTTTTCTTTTATTTTTATTTTCAGCATTTTAGTTAGTTTTTATTTTTCTTAGTTTAAAAACATTTTTCTAAACTTTATATTTTGATTAGACGTTGAGGATAAACCGGTACTAAAAGCTCTTGTGTCCTTGGACGACCTCGGTATCTTACCAACACTATACTACGCCCAAGATGGGTGCACTTGCCCATATGTGTGTTTAGTGTTAGTAAATATCGTGTTTTATAAATTTAAAACTTGGCTAAAATAAGTGTTAAAGGGGCTTAAAATATACACCTAATATATATAACACTTTATCGCACATCAAGTTTTTGGCGCCGCTGCCGGGGACAAAAGGATTTTAAGAAAGTTAGGAATCAACGGCCTAATCATTTTTTCCTTTTTCTTTTTAATTTTTAGGATTTTCGTAGTTTTTCAGCTTCTGCTGAGCTCAGCACGGGCCGTGCCTGGTCAGACACGAGCCGTGCCCATCATCATCACTGGCAGTTTTTATTTTCTGAGTTACAGAGAGCTGAGCACGGGGCCGTGTCGGTGCAACACGGGGTCGTGTCCAACTCCCAGTAACTGGGATACAGAAAACAATTACTGTACTTCTGACCACGGGCCGTGTTCGCTGAGCACGGGGCCGTGGTGAACAATCTGACCAACGTTCTTTTTCTATTTTTATTGCAGGACTTGGAACCTAGGCGCCACATTTGAACCTCCTACATAGTGCATGAGCTCCAGTTCTAGTAAAGACATAAAAGAACCTCTAGAAGAACCCGAACGCTTTCTCAGAAAAAGACTTAAAGCTAAAAATCAAGAGAAAGTTTCGGGGGACCCACTTCCAATGGCGGACCAACGTACCCTCATGGATTACCTACGACCCACCGTAGGCAATCTTGGCGCCGCTATCAATGCACCAAATGTCGAAGCCAACAACTTCGAACTTCGGCTGCATCTGATACAAATGCTCCAAAACTCCGCAACCTTCCATGGGCTTGCGGACGAGGATCCCCATCTACATATTACTAATTTCTTGGAAATATGTGATACTTTTCGGATCAATGGAGCATCAAACGACGCCATTCGCCTTAGGATGTTTCCATTTTCACTAAAAGACCGAGCCAAGGCTTGGCTCAACACCCTCCCAGTTGGCTCGGTAAACACCTGGGATGAACTAGCCCAAAAGTTTCTATATAAGTATTTCCCTCCTGCTGAAACTTGGGAAAGGTTCAAGGAGCTTCTAAGAAAGTGTCCTCATCACGGTCTAGCGGTATGGCAACAAGTATCCACTTTCTACAATGGGTTGTTGCCACACACAAGACAAACACTTGATTCGAGCTCCGGGGGACTTTTAGGTAATCGTCGCCCAAATGAAATATATAATCAAATTGAGGAAATTGCTCAAACCAATTTTCAGTGGCACACTCCCCGAGGTAATAAATCTATTGCCCCGGGCGCCCATAAGGTTGATGAAAGCACCTCTTTACAAGCCCAAATCGAGGCCCTCTCTTCGAAAATCAAAAAACTTGAAATGACAAAAACGGCCTCGGTTATGGCTTGTGAAGGGTGTGGTGGGTCACATGAAAATTGGAGTTGTATGAAAGAATTAGATGAACAAGCAGAAACGGTAAACTACATTGATAATAGACCTAGGCCGTCGGGTCCTCCAACGGGTACCTACAACCAAGGATGGCGTAACCACCCAAATCTTGGTTGGAGGGATCCCGGCAATAGTAGTAACCAACAAAACCAACGAACTAATTTTCAACAACCACAGAATTTCTCTCAACAACAAGGTGGAAGAGAAAGGCTTGAAGATACTGTATCTCGCCTCATCTCTGACACTGAAAAGAAAAATTCGGATCGATTTCAACAATTGGAATCGAATTTTAGAAATCAACAAGCTAGCATTCAAAACGTTGAAAAACAATTAAATCAACTAGCTCAAAATTTCTCCGAGAGACCACAAGGCGCGTTACCTAGTAATACCGAAACCAACCCGAAGGCACAAGTACATCTCATCACATTAAGAAATCGAACCGTGGGTCCCGAGGATGCTCCATTGCCGTCAAATGAAAGAAGCCATTCTAGCCAGCCTGTGACTCCTCCTGCGCCAGAAAAGGCTTCTCTACCAACTCAAGAGCCCACCAAGACTCCTCCAATTCCGTACCCCGGTAGGTTAAATCGTCAAAAGACCGATGAGCAATTCGCTAAATTTGAAAATTTACTAAAACAATTGCATGTTAATATTCCTTTTATCGAGGTCCTAACCCAAATGCCTAAATACACAAAATTTATGAGGGATTTCCTCACAAACAAAAGGAAAATTGAATCATTGCAAATAGTTAACTTAGGCGAAGAATGCTCCGCCTTAGTGCTCAACAAACTTCCACAAAAGAAAATCGATCCCGGAAGCTTCACAATTCCTTGCTCGATTGGGGAATCTCCCGTTCGTAATGCATTAGCTGATCTTGGGGCTAGCATTAACCTCATGCCCACATCAATGTTCAAACGACTCGGCCTAGGAACAACAAGCCCTACAAAGATGAGCATACAACTTGCCGACAGATCCGTCAAATTTCCACAAGGTGTCGCTGAGAATTTGTTGGTAAAAGTTGACAACTTCGTCTTCCCAACCGACTTTGTCATCTTAGACATGGAAGACGACACCGATGTCCCTCTCATCCTCGGGAGGCCATTTCTAGCCACCGCCCAAGCGGTGGTAGACATGAATGACGGAACGTTAACATTGAAGTTTGGGGATGAGGAGGTGAAGCTTGAATGTGGAAAAAGAATTGTGGACAAAGACCCGGTCAACTACATGCAGATCATAGACTCAAGCTTGGATGATGCTCTCCGACGGTGTAACATGGGATGCAATACATCCCACTTGGGTGACATATGACCGGCTTTGGGTCTAGCCAAGGACCCTTATAAACGTGGCGCACCACGGAGGCATTCCGCGGAACTATCCTTAGTTTAATTTAGATTAATTTTTATGTTTTCTAGTTAGTTTTAATTTTCAGGAATAAAACACACTCATGGTGGTAAGGGATGAAAAGGGGAACGAGAAAAAAATGACCTCATGCACAAGAACAAGGCAACCCGACAACTTTCTCCATTCAAGAAGGTTCAACACGGGCCGTGCCCAACCAACACGGCCCCGTGTTGAACCACCTGCAGAAAAACGCCCAGTTCAGGTAACTGGACACGGGCCGTGTTCACCAGACACGCCCCCGTGTCCAGACTTCTGTTTCTCTTGTTTCAATTTTTGTTACTGGCACTTGAACACGGGGCCGTGCCCGGACAACACGGGGCCGTGCCCGGACAACACGGGGCCGTGTTCCGCGCCCAGTAACACAAAATTTTTGCTTTTTGACACAATTTTACACATCTAATCAACCTAAAAATTTATTTTTGGGACACATTGAGGACAATGTGTAATTTAAGTGTGGGGGGGATGCTAAAACCTTGAATTTTGCAAGTCCTAGATACAAGCCTTACACAAAACTCTATTGGAACCGCTAATCACCCCAAAAAATTTTTTCTCAAAAATTTCATTTTTCTTACTTGTCTAGGTTTAACTCGGGAAATTCAAGTTCTCAAAAAGGTTATATTTTTACAAATTTACAACCGATAGCGTAGTGATAAAAAGAACCAACATAAGAAAATTATGAAAAGGCATGACAAACATAGTTAAAATTTGATTATATATACTTGATCACATAAAAACCCATTCCCACAAAAGTGAGTTTTGAGCCTTTATTGAGCATACAAATTTACATCTTTAGACTAAATGCTCATTTTTCGTTTCTTGTGTGAATAGCCGCTTGGTTCTTACAACTCTAGAACTTGCCATGACGATACATTCCCGGTCCTTATCAACTTAAACCCGAGTAAGTAAATGATGGAGGCATTAGGACTAACCCTTTTTATTTCTACACCATTATTTTTCTTTTTCTTTTACCACCTACCCAAAAATCCCCCTAGTTAGCCCCTTTTAGCCTAAACCTTTTTCATTTCATAACCCAAACCAAAAACCCTTTTACCCACCAAAACCTTTTTATTTTTTACCCTTTGTTTTAGTAACAAGTTCGGTTTTTCGTATGATAAAAAAAAAATATGTGTTGATGATGAAGCAAAAAGAAAATAAACAAACAAGTTCATCAAAAATAACTTTGTTTGAATAAAAGCTTCATCAAAATAAAAAGATACAAAAATAGAAAGTCCTACGAAAACCGACACTTGCTACGCTTTTTCACCCTTTTTCTACTAACCGCTAACCACTAACCCAACCACCTACCTTTAACCCAAGCCTAACCCTTAACCCACAAAGTCCTCTTGATATTTACAAAGGTATAAAAGTTAAAAAGGAGGAGGATTGATTGCTTGGCAAGCTTATGGTAGGAATAAGTTCCATGCCGCTCTCGAGTGATTCACTAAAAATACACCTTCGGCCGAGTGTGAGTGATTTCTCCCGTAAGGTATGTGAACTTGTATATAAATGGAATTTTAAAAAGGCATGTTATGCCCAAATAAATAATTTCTCCTATGAAACGTTCTAAATAAATCATTACGAATAGGATTGTAAATAGATAAAAATAAAACCCAAAAAGATCTTGGATATCCCGACACTCTACGACAAGCCAAAAACCTTCTCTTCTACCCATTCCATTTGGGAGTGTAAGCCACATATTAAAGAGTTTTGCTTGAGGACAAGCAAAAGTTCAAGTGTGGGGGTATTTGATGTGTGTAAAATGCAACATATAAATTACATCAAATGAGGCATAAAACTAACCCTTTTTAAGTACTAATATTGGAAAAAAAGTGTTTTTGTCTTCCTTTTATATTTTCAGGATTAAATGAGCTCAAAAACACAAAAGAAGCAAAAAGACAGCTAAATCCAACATAAATACAAGAAAAGGAACATAAGTGGATTGCCCGACCCCTCAATGGCATCTTCCCAAGCAAAATAGAGAAGGCAGAAGACTGAACACGGGCCGTGCTCAGCCAGCACGGGGCCGTGCCCAAGAAGCAGCAGAAAAGACAAACCTATAGAAGCTTCTATTGCCCACCACGGGCCGTGTCCAGCGAACACGGGGGCGTGTCGAAAGTACAACAGGCGCATTAATTGTAATTGCGAATTACAATTAATGAAGAGAGAGATTGTCAGACAGGCACGGGGCCGTGCCCAGCGGACACGGGGCCGTGCCCAGCCTTCTGTTCAGCCTATAAATAGGAGTGCTTGGTTTCATTTCAACTCATCCCTTGGCACACCACCTCTCTCACACTTCATCCACCACCCACCACCATCACAACACCATCATCCACCACCATCATCCATTGTCCATCGTAGAGTGTGTGAGTCATCTCGGGATCCAAGATTGATCGTAAGAGTTCTTGACAATCAAGGCCATGTTTGCCTAAGTCTCTTACATCACTTGGTGAAGACAAAGTGTCTAGTATAATACTTTTTATTTCTAATCTTTTGCACTTTTTATTTGGTTTTGTATTAATGACTTTAATAACTAGTTACTTATGTTGAAGGTGATCTTTCCTTATCGTTTGTCCGTGGTGTCTTGGCATTATTTTACTGTCTATATAAAATAAAAGATTTTCACCATTCATATCTCCACGGTCTATATGGAGGTATGTTGGCTACCTGGTCGGGGGTTAAGGGAACGGTTTGGTAAAGGTCTTGCCATTGTTCAGCGTTTAGAGGTCCTGCAATGGACCTGGGTCAAATTTAGTAGGACCTCCTTCAATGCTTCACGGTATTGGATGGCGGGGGTCCAAACTCTTTGATCCCCTCATAAGTTAACTACTATTAATACTATAACCCGGCTATTTAGGACTGTATCCCTGCTGACTCAGACTACTTAGCCGAGGGTAACGTCACCGCCAAAAGCGGGGCCTACCATAATATTGCATTAATAACTTAATTAATTATCTTCCAATAATCCACCCTTTTAGGATTGTATCCTTGCTGACTCAAACTACTGGGGTGAGGGTAACGTCACCTTCAAAAGAGGGGCCTACTACAATAACTAAGATAATCTCTTAATTATGTGCAAAAGTGCGGAAATAATCAAAGGTTATACTAGATACGAGTCGGAACCAAGTGATTCATCTTGTCAATCTGTTTTTTCTTTTATTTTTATTTTCAGCATTTTTGTTAGTTTTTATTTTTCTTAGTTTAAAAACATTTTTCTAAACTTTTTATTTTGATTAGACGTTGAGGATAAACCGGTACTAAAAGCTCTTGTGTCCTTGGACGACCTCGGTATCTTACCAACACTATACTACGCCCGCGATGGGTGCACTTGCCCATATGTGTGTTTAGTGTTAGTAAATATCGTGTTTTATAAATTTAAAACTTGGCTAAATAAGTGTTAAAGGGGCTTAAAATATACACCTAATATATATAACACATTATCGCACATCAAATACGCAAAAACATCTTCAAAATCCATGTTTCATTTTAGAAATTCACAAAACTCGGGCGAGTATCCGATGCTTGACAAATCACCTGAAACACAACAATCAAATGAAATGATTAGGATCGGGTGGTAATCCGTTCGAATTTCCACTCGATTGTTGCACTTTAAACTTTGAACAAACAAAATCCTTTAACTCGGATTGTGACCTATTTTGACTAAAATCAACACTTTCACATGCAAATTTTAAATGGCCGACAAACTAAGTTCACTATGAGATTGGGCCGAAGACTCAATTTACTCTGATTGGACCAATATATGAATTCACGTGCACATGTTGACAACAAAATATGATTGGTCCGATAATAATTTGACTGACAACAACTTCACCAACTACACATGCAAACCTTTAAATTGAACTGAAAAACTTCAATTAGATTGGGCCGACAAACTATGATGTTACTTGGGCTTACACTTACTCACATGAACCATTTAATGATTTACTCTATATATGTTCACTTTCAAGTTCTTAAGGTCGTGGGGTATGGGGCGGGAGTTTGGGCGTGGGTTGGGGGAAAACGCCCAAGTCATCACCCCGGGTGGGCTTGGGTTGTGGCGTGGCCCCTTGGGGCTTGGCTTTCAAGCCGGGCGTGGGGCGGTATGGCGAAGCGAGCTGGCATATTCTCATTGGGTCACCCGCCACGTCACCAGGCGGTTGTTTAAAATTTTGAAATTTAAACTGGTCCCCCCATCCCCCCATCTTCTATAACCGCCACCCGGGTCCCCAAAGGCCCTCTATATTGCAACCCCATGCCCACCGGTCCCCCATCCCACGAACCAAAACCCCACCGGCTACACCCACTGTCTTGAACCCGCTACCCCGCTGGTCCCCCCCATCCCACGAACCCAACACCACTATGGCATCCTGGACCCGTCAAGAAGAAATGGCACTCGTAACTAGCGTCGTCGACGCTATGGAGGGGCGGCCACCGGGCCAAACAAAATATTGGGCGGAAGCATTCGCGGCCTACCGACAAAATGTCGGTAACGACCGCCACAACCTCAACGCGTGCCAACATAAATGGCGCGACCTACGGCCCAAGCTCGAGCGTTTCAAGGCTTACTACGAAGCGGTTCCCGGTGGCGAGTTAAGCCACGAGGACCGGGTGGCGGTGGCGAACATAGAGTTTCGAAGCGTGGAAAAGAAGGCGTTCGATAAGATCGAACATTTTGAAATTTTTTTAACGCTCTTGGTTTTTTTATTTTGTAATTTTTAGAAATTATGTAATTTTTAGGATTATGTAATTTTTAAAATTTTAATGAAGTTGTAGGTTTTTTTATAAATGTTGTGTGATTTTTTTTGAAATTTTGGTATTTTTTTTAAACATTTATGCCACGCGGTGCACCCAACCCAAGCCCAACCCATGCCCCGCCATACCCCGCGGACACGTAACCTGGCAGTGGGCTGGCTCCCTTTACACGTGTCACCAAATGCCCAAACCCAAGCCCCAACCCAAGCCCCACCATACCCCACGGTCTAATCACTTACATATACTTTCAAACTATCAAATGGCCGACAATTTGATTCTCAACATAATTCTCATTGGACCAAACATTAAAGTGGGCTGTTACCAAGTTGATTAAAGTGACTGAGAACTGTTTTTAATATTAACTTTAATGACCACTTAACTGACACAATTGACTGTTAAACGAATATTATTGGGCCGTTATTCATTGACTGACAATTGAATTAATATGATCACATGGATTTGTCCCTCGTGAATTTCTGATATTCTCAATTAAATGGCCGACAAAACGTGAATGGGATCTGACAATTAATTCACATGCATTGGGTCGATGATATCTCTAATATTATATGATTGGGCCGCCTCACTTTAATCACATGTATTCAAGCAATCTGAACACTGTTTCACACAAATTGATGCACTTTTCACGCGAAATAGACTTTTTCACACGAAATCATGACACATTCACACAAAATTAGCACCTTCACACGAAATTAGTACCTTTAAACAAAATATTTAATTCCGTGCAAAATATCCAAACGGAATTACTTTTTCAAACGAAATCAGATGTAATTCATACGAAATTAGTAATTTCGTGTGAAATTACTTCAATTTTTCAAACGAAATAAGATGCTCGTTCAAAGGAAATTAACCTTTTGGCCCATTTTTGTCACTTTTAGACTGAATTTAGGTCTGATTCTTTCAATGGTTTGTTAAAACTGTATTTTACACACAATATCAAAAGATCAGTCCATTTTGTCCATGAATTTGTCCAGAAGTCCAAAAACTGAGTAAAAAATAGCACTGATTCAAGTGTATTGACTCATCCTGAGCTCTGATACCACTTGTAGGATCATTTTGACGACCAAATGAGTCAATCAGAATCAATACACAACTGTTTGAGAGGCGGAAACAATCAAGCAGTCTAGAATCAATGCTAGAAAGGTGTAGAAACAGAGTATGATACTTAAAACAAGCTTCTCATTGATATTTGACTTGAAAATCGGGCAGCACTTCGTTACACCACAACTAATTCCGTACCAAATGAGAAACTACACATGCCTATTTATAGGCTGATGATTTCGCATGAAATGACCACATGTCATTTCAAGCGAAATTAACAACTTTAATTTCGTGTGAAATAGCCACATGCTATTTCAAGCGAAATTAACAACTTTAATTCCGTGTGAAATAGCCACATGCTATTTCAAGCAAAATTACTACAAAACAACATAAAATTACATTTTTACCCCTATACAAGCTACCGACATGACCTAGACTTATCATTTCTATTACAAGATGTAAGTCCCGTATAACCGGATCTTTCAATGATATCAAACAACACCAAGTTTGTGCGGAATCCAAACTTGATGTGATTCAAGATAAACCAAAAAGTATGAAAAACGAAGAACAAACCGGATCACTTTCAACACTTGCACACGATTCTATTACTTGAAAAGCAAAACCGTCTAGTACAAGTGCTCACCACCAAATCGCCTCTCTCTCTAGCTCTCTAGAAGTTGTAACAATGAAGTTCAAACCTAAAAACAAGTTGAAAACTTGTTTATATACATGGACACGCCCACTTCCCTACATGGGCTTCCCTTGGGCCTGCTTGGCCCACATGGCCTAAAGTTTGGCCCAAGTGACCTATAAAGGTCCACAACCTAATATAAACTAACCCGGTAAGACCCAGTTCGTAACCATAACTCGTTGTGTTAATTTGATGCGTCAGTCTCACACTTTAGGGCCTAACAATCTCCCCCTAGACTGATGCCATCAAATTGTCTTCATACCATGAATTCAGCAACGTCTTCAACGAAGTCTATGGTTGTCTCTATGCTGCAGATGTTGTGGAAGTTCTTGACTTCTGAAATCTCAGCACTGGGTCTCTTTCTTCAGCTTTTGTGGTTAGCTTCATATCAGGATCACGATCAGCTTTGCTTGAAAATCTGGTTAAAAATAATGTGAGAGGAGGATTCTCAGCAGCTCTTTTCTTCTTCAATCTTTGTCTTTCAAGCAGGTTCACGGTACTTCTTCAAATGTACTTTCACTGTCAGATGGCGTTTCGTATCCGGTTCTTCTGACTCAGGTACATCTTGTTGTGGTGCTGCTTCAGGCTTCTTCAGCAACTAACAGCATCTCAGTCTTCATCAACCCATGTTCTTGATTGAAATCAAGTTCTGCACATGCTCACAAACTCATAAGCAAACATTTCTTATGCAATAGGGAGAGTACCATATGAACACTAGGTACATCCAAGTACTTATACTCGGATTTCACAATTTAAATTCTTTCAACTTTTGATGATCAGTCAAATCTTCAAGAACGGTTACATTTTTAATTTTAAGAAAACAATTAAAAACTCTATTTTTGGATTTTTTTTTTGGTTTTATAGAAAAACAAGACACTATTTTTTGTATTTTTGAATTTTTGTATTTTTTAATTTTTAAATTTTAAGAGCAAGAAACAAATAAGAACTCAAATATAAACAACTACCATAATATACAATTACAATTGCAATGGGATCAAAATTCGTTCTCAGACAGACTAAGGAACACTTTTCAGTACGAGCCTAATCAAACTGGTCTATGCGATTGCCAATATGTTTGTCCACTTAAACTTTAACGCTCAACTTTCAATTTTTTAACTTCGTGATATGCTTAAGGTAATATTATACTATTATATCCGTGTGTCCCATTCCAAGGCATACCCCCGCGATCAAGGTAAGCACAACGATTCATCGTAGCAGGTGAGTATATTGATGTCATCCTTTAAGATATCCTGACTGTGTCTAGGTCTGCATATAATCTGTTTTATCATGTTTTGATTTCTTAACAATGAACACCCAAATAAATACTAATCAAATCCTGGAAATATAAACAACACACTCTATCATGCAAGTATCTTCCCTACCACATATTTCACAAGTCCAATCCAGATCTCTGAAATCTTAACTGGGAATAGATTGAGCAGAAAACAGAATAGATCTTAAGCAGAGATGGTATAATATACAGATCAAATGAGTTTTTCTCAGTTTGATATAGATTTCTTGGGTTTTTTTTGGGCACTTGAGGGCCTCTTTCGGGTGTATTAGATCTATAGCGCGACAATGTACAGCTAGGTCAGCATGTAACTGGATGCAGCAGAAGCTGTCGTTGCCTAGCACCTCCAGGTCAGCATATATCTGGATGCAGCAGAGGAGGTACACGACTTTTTCAGAGAAGATTTCAGAATCAGATCAAAATTGTGTGTATCGGGACAACATACAGACATTCAAATAGAAATGAGCTAATTCCAAGTGACTTTCTTTCCTGGGTTCATGTACAATTTTAGTTCTGAACAGAATGACAGCCAAGATATCCCCAGATGATTCAACAATATAAAGACCCGAAACCTCAGATATTGGCTATCTATCAATGCAAGATTTAAGACCATAAAATCATACACCGTTGGTATGTTACCCACATGGTACATAGTTCGTTATGTTTATAACACTTAGTATCTTTTATCATTTTGAGCGTCAACCCTATCGACATATCGCAGTAGATCCTAGTCTTTTCAGCTATGGCACCTTACATGTGTTAGTCAAACCCTTTAACACGAACATTTATTTCACTTCCCATATAATGCAATTTCTCTTTTTGGCTTTTTCATTTTTCTAATGTTTTTGTATTTTTCTCATTTTCTCCCCCTAAAGCAATACATATATATACATCAAACTCTTTTTGTATTTTCTGAGTTTTCTCCTCCTAAACTCTATATCTATCTATATGTTCCTCTCCCCCCCTAAATTTGTGCATAAATCTTGTATTTTTGCGCAAATTTACCATGTACTAGAGAAAGGACACTTTATGTACAAAGTCATAAACTAAGAAAAAGAGAGAAAAATATTTTTGCTTAACCGTTCTGTCATCAGATTGAAGACTAATCAAATTCAAATCAAAGTACTGAATTTAAACGGTACCTTTTGCTGATCATTTCTTACTTCTTTAATCTCCTCCAAAGGAAACATATCATCTGTAAAAAAAAATTGAACTTTTTGCAACAGTGAAATGTTATCCGTTTTATCTCTGGAACAACCGCTATCAACATTCCAGAGATTGTCAACAGCTCCTCCTTAGTTGTTCCTGAAAGGTAAGGAAATTAGTAAGACATGGGTACCCAGGCCATCGTGGTCCTGGGATTTCCTGAAGCATCAAAATAAGACACTTCCTTTAAACATAAGTCCCCTTTTGTCTCAAGCATTGGAGACGTTGCTGCTTTGGATTTGAGTTTCCAAATCTGTTTTGGTTTAACAAACGTATTTGTTGCCTTCGGTTGAGCAACTTTAGCTGATTCAGATTTAGAAAGACGTTTTTGTTCTTGAACAGCCTTGCGTTTGTTTTTAGCAGCGTTCCAATCCCCATCAGAAGGTTTAACCTTGGGATTCACATTCTTCATTGCCTTAGGTGATGATTCCTTCATCGGCTTAGAATGGGATTTATCCTTTCGTGTAACCCTCTGATTTTGCACATGATAGGGTACATGGGGACGCCGTGTACAATTTCTAGCAATATGACCCACAATGCCACAGTTGTAGCAAGTTTGTCTTTTCATCGGAAAGATGTTTTGAGCAGCTTGATTTGCTCTAGCAGGTCCTGAAGGACAAATCGGTCCTTTTTGCGATGGATGCTCTTGCACATTTCTCTTAGACGAAGACGAATTTGGGTGCTTGTATGTGCTGGTTGCAGAAGTCTTGTTTCTTTGAGCACCATTCTTCGTCTTTTCTCCCTGATTGGAGCTTTCAATCACCTTGTCATGAGCCTTATGGGATCGTGATTGTCTTTGATGAGCAGACTTCTTATATCCTCGACTTTGATCTGCTCGTTTTGGCTCCTTTTGTGTGTTGTGAACCGGCTCACAAACACCAACACAAGAGTGAGTGTTGACTTTTTGTTGCACTTTTGGGCGATGAACACAATTTCTAGCTATGTGTCCAGGAATTCCACAGTTGAAACATGTCTGTCGTTTCAGTGTATGGAGATTCGATGAGCTAGCAGCATTAACTGATCCGACTGGTCTAGATGAATGAGCTTGCTTTGGTTGCTTTGCTTGTGTTCCATGTGCCTTTTTTGACCTCTTAAGTACCTGTTGATCAGAACTAGCACAAGCATGAGATTCATACGGATGATGTTTTTCGTCTTTTACAAGTTTATCAGGATTATTTTGAAAAGATGATTCAGTTTCCGTTTTAACTTCCTTTTCAGAAACATTTTCTTGTGACTGTTCATTTGTTGTGACCACTTCTTCTTTTACAAAATCAGATTCAGTTTTAATTTCTGAAGATGCAGAAGTTTCATTAACATATGTTTCATCAACACATGTATCATGTGAGTGTAATTGTGGTTTACTTTCAACTTTGGTTTCCAATGTGGTCCCACTAGATTCAACATTAGGGACGTCCACTGTCACACTATCATTAGCTGTAGGGTTAGAAGCATCATCAACTACTGAAAAACAACCATCATCAGACGCATTATTCAAAGGTTCATGACAAGCATCAACTGTTTTACCCGACACATAACTACGAAACGAGTTAAGAAAAGCTTGTCCAAACACACAACCAGAATCTGATTCGTTTATTGAGTTTGTAGAAAAATCAGAATCAGAATTTAAATCTGGTTCATCCCCAAACATATCTCCCCATCTTACTTCAGGTACTTCATCTGCACATGATGAAGAAACGTTAGGATCAAAAGTACCCTTGGACACAAAACAAACTGGTTTAACCACCTGTTTTTCAACAGGTCTGACATTTACTGATGGCTTACAGTTTTTGGGACCATAAGTCATTTTGCTTTCATTTATCTTCTCCTCCTCAGTCATAGGTAAGTAAGTATAATTTTCATTATAAGGAGGAGGAGCCTGATTAAAACCCAATCCCAACCCTTTTCTTTTCTGGTATGCTAACTGTTGATCACACAGGTTTTTGACTAATTTGCTGGAAGAATCAAATTTCTTAATATTTAATTCATTTATTTGATATCTATCTCTGATATCCTCCAGTTCTTTAGTCACATTACATAGTTTTTCTTTAACCATGAAGAGTTGGGCTGTTGTTACACTAACATCATCCTTGAGTTGGATGATGTCTTTTCGCTGAGCTTCGATTTTCTCCTTAAAAAGTTTTTCATTATTAGCCAAAGTGAAATTTTTCCTTTTAATGTCATTATAGTCTTCGATTAGCTCAACGTTGTGTATTCTATAGGCTTCAACTCGTTCTCTACATTCAGGAGTACAAAAGACAAAAAGTATCTCTTCTTTGGTAATTTCTTGAGCCACTGGTTTGTGAAACATGAATGCCATAATTTCAGCGGGTGGCTGTTACTTTTGTTCTTCTCCTCAAAACACAAACCAAACGAGAACCTGTGTACTCGCTAACTCAAACCTTTGCACGCGAATGAACCCGCTTTCTGAACCGCGCCTCAAAAATCTGTCAAAACTTATCACACCAAACAAACCTTCCCCCTTTTTTTTATTATTTTATTTATATATAAAATAAACCCCTTTTTTATTATTAATTAGAATACAATTTTTTTTATTAAAAAGATAACTATATAATGATTAGCTAATGATTATTATATGATTATTATATAGATAATCCTAAACGTCAAAATGTCACAATCAGATTTTAGAAAATTCTTCACCAGCTTTCCCGACACCTAAACTGTCACGAAAACTACCCTTTGTTTCTTCTTCTTTGTTTTCTCGACACTGAAACTGTCACAAAAGAAACACTCTATCTTCTTCCAAATTCAAAACGGAATACACCTGTAAGCTTAATTGTTTTAACAAGAGTTTGTCGGTGCTTGTTGGCTGTTTTAGTGGCAGTCAAGAAGAGAGATGTCCGATGTAAGTGACGATTGTGACGTTGGTTTGAATTGAGATAGTGGCCGGAGAAGTGGTTCAGGTTGAGAAGGTGATCGGAGACAGGTGTGGTAGTCGGAGGTGATGTTGCTCGGAGAAGGTAACCGGAGGTTGTTGGGGGTCACCGGAGAAGATGGATGTTGAGTGGAACGGAGATGATGGTGTGGATGTGGTTCGACGTGAATGTTACTTCCGTGAAGATGGAGGTGATCAGAGGCGGTGGTGCGATGGTGAACGACAACGAACAACGGCGAACAACGGTGAACAGAATTGGTGAACGATGGTCGTTATGGAAGTTGAATGACGGTGGTTATGGAGATGAAGATAGTTGCAGGTGATCAGGTGTACGGTAATGGATTGATGGTTGTGACTCGAAAACGTCGGACTCGGAACCGCGGTTGCGACTGTGGAGGTTGCGACTAAAATATGAATGACTCGAGACCTCAGTCGAGACAGTGGTTGCGACTCGAGACAGCTGGGAAAGAAGATGACTCGAGACCAGTGAGGTGATGATGACTCGAGACCTTGAAGGCAGATGATGTGAGTCGAGACCGTGGATGACTCCTAATAAAAATTGATGACTCGAGACCTTGAAAGCAGTGAGTCGAGACCTCTGTGGTGATTGTGAACACGAGATCAAATAACACGATGAGTCGAGACCGTGTTGAAGTCGAAACCGAGACCTCTGTTTCCTTAAAAGATGGACTCGAAATCTGAAAGCTTGAAGATGACAACCTGTGACTCGAAACCTCCAAATGCGATTTAAACTTTTGTCACAATTTTCAATGTTATCTTTTCTTTATTTAAACTTCTTATGAAAACAAATTTCCGAAAATCTTGTATTGATGAGATCCCCTTTTTAAAAATAAAGACGTGATAAGATCTCTTTCCAAGTTTTGAAAAGATTTTGCTCAATCTTTAACAGTTTCCGAAAAGATCAAGAAAGCAAATATCTATTATTTTTCTTGAATCTTGAAGAACACAAAACTTGAACCCGAAGAACACGAAAACTGTTCTAATTGATTTTTTTAAAACAAATTTCAAAATCTTGAATCTTTGATATCACACCGAGCCTAGAAATAGGTTCTAATGGCTCTGATACCACTTGTAAGTCCCGTATAACCGGATCTTTCAATGATATCAAACAACACCAAGTTTGTGCGGAATCCAAACTTGATGTGATTCAAGATAAACCAAAAAGTATGAAAAACGAAGAACAAACCGGATCACTTTCAACACGTGCACACGATTCTATTACTTGAAAAGCAAAACCGTCTAGTACAAGTGCTCACCACCAAATCGCCTCTCTCTCTAGCTCTCTAGAAGTTGTAACAATGAAGTTCAAACCTAAAAACAAGTTGAAAACTTGTTTATATACATGGACAAGCCTACTTCCCTACATGGGCTTCCCTTGGGCCTGCTTGGCCCACATGGCCAAAAGTTTGGCCCAAGTGACCTATAAAGGTCCACAACCTAATATAAACTAACCCGGTAAGACCCAGTTCGTAACCATAACTCGTTGTGTTAATTTGATGCGCCAGTCTCACACTTTAGGGCCTAACACAAGACTTAATACAAGACGAAGTCAACATACATATGCACCAACAGAGATTAACTCCATTAACCTTGAGGTTCACATTTGTTGCATTGATAGCATTTGTCGCATCATTAGTATCACAACTGTTGTTTGTCTGATCCGAGTTTCTATACTCGAAGCTTGGTACTAAACATCCAATTAAACAATTGCTTAGTTGCATAACAACAGCTAGTCATCATCCTGACAACCTAACATACACTAGCCATGGTATCATTAAACCATATAGGCTAATAGGTTATGAACATTCCTAACGAATGTTACCATTAATGGCATTTAGGGTTTGGAGTGAGTCCATTACCTTATTGACAAGGGATCATAATGTCACAACTGTCTTTGTCACAATGACGATTTTGTTAGCTATGCGACTAGTCGCAAGGACTTTTTAAAATATGAAACATAATTTCGTCATGAAGGACATATAAATGTAATACACAGGCTTGTCGCGAAGGACATTAATAGCCATAGGGCATGTAGGCCTTGTCGCAAAGGACATATAGGATATGGCACAAAAGGCCTGTCACAGAGGACATTAATATATAAGCCGCAATCTTATTAGATTAGGGAGTTAAGGTTTGAACGTAGTTCTTCACCTTTGGACAGGGAGTCATAGACTACAACTGTCATTGTCTTTGAAAGACGATTTATTTTGTCACATAGGCAAATCACTGGACATCACTAATGGATGTTTAGACATATATTTATATAATTTTCGTATTTGAGGATATTAGTCATGATCTTATCGATCTTATAGACAATAAGGCTTGGGCATTGCCCATCACCTTTGACGGTGAACCATAACGGTCACATTGTCAATGTCACTAATGGACAATATAGTACATAGCCCGTAGGCGAAACATCACTAAAGGATGTTAATAATATGATCATCGTATCAGATGATATTAGTCATGATCGCATTGATCATATATAGTCTATTAGGCTTGAGCATAGGTCACTACCTTGGACAGGGGATCATAAAGATCACAATGTCAATGTCTTAAATGGACAATAAGTATAGGCCGTCGGTTCTCTAGATGAAGAACGTGGTCGGATCGATCAATACAGAGGTGCGGAATCCCTATGCATCGTCAGAGAATAATCAACAACGAAATCAACGATTAACTTGTCCATTCTCATTGAGTAATATGAAAGTACAAAGATCCTGATGAAATCTGGACAGAGCTTCGCTAGTGAGACTGCCAAAAGTACTAACAATGTGACCCCTATATCTCTATTTATAGACAAAGCTGGGAGGTGGTAAGTCATCCGGCCAGAGGGTCATCCGACCGGATCACTTTTACAGTTAACGTTTCACTCCCGTTTCGTCAAGTTACATTATAACATATATACAAAACTATACAAAGACACAAATAGGACAAAATACATACTTGATACAAACGGAAGCTAACATATATGTATGTAGTACAACTTGTGTTTGGATTTATTGAGATTGAGATACAATCTTAAATCGTATACCAAAATGAATAGTTTTGGTTCAAACGTTTGGTTTTGAAACGATTTTGGGAATTGTTAATTTTTCAAACTTTTGTGTTAGACCGGGTTTATTAGTGTAAACCATACGTTTTTTTGTAAACGTTAAATTCTCTAACATGTGTGTTAGACTGGAATTATTGGTGTTAACCATACATTTTTTTGTAAACGTTAAATTCTCTTAAGTAGAGTTTTTTTTATGTCTTTAAATGAGAGTTTTGTGTTACTTGATTAGAATTTTATGTCTCTAATTAAGTCTCTATTTAAAGTAGACTCTTCATCCACCCATGGATTGATATGAACAAATAAGTCTTATAATGATTTTTGTAATCATTTGTCTTCTAACATGTGTGTTAGAAACGTTAATGAAAAGCGTTAGTTTGGAAGCAATTTTTTAATTGTTTAGTTTCTATCGTGTGTATTAGAAATGACTTATTTATTTGAACCATATATGTGTTTTTAGCAAGTCGAAATAACATTTTGTGGAAATGTTAATATTTCTAACGTATGCGTTAGAATTTCTTTTATTTTAACATGATTGTTAAAATACAAATGCTTTGAAATGTTTTGTGTAAACATTTTATATAAGTAATTTGTTGTAGCATTGATTTTAATGCTTTGTATGATTTAGAAATAAAAGGTCATACATTGAAGTTAATGTTTGATTGGCTTCAAGAATTAAATCACCATAAAGTGATGGTGTAGTTGTGTGGGATTTATCACCAACTTTAATTTGTGATTTCTAAATCCAATTTGTCATGTTTTGTATATATAAAATGACTTAAATTTTCTAACACATGTGTTAGAAAATATGTATCATGAATACAAGGTTAGAGATTGTTCATAATGAACGGAAATGTTTTATGTAACTCTTAATCTCAAATGGCTAAGAGTTAGAAAATTTTGAACATCGGCGAAAACTCTACGTAGATCTATGTTCAATTTTGAAAAATACTTAGAAAGTTTTTGATGTTCAAGAATTGTTCTAACTGTTCTTCAGTGTTCTTGGAATGAGTGGCAACTCGATTGGATGGAAATCCGATCGGATGGCCATCTGATCCATTGCATATAATGTGAATTGAATATTTTCTAAGTGTTTTGCATTGATTTCTATGCCTAACTTGTTAAACAGTGGTTTTGGAAAGAATGGCAACCCGATCGGGTGGCAATCCAATCGGATGGCAATCCGATCCAAAACACACCTTCATAAGATTGTTCTCTCATGTGTCAGTGATCGAGTGGCAATCCGATCGGGTGGCAATCCGATCGGATGACCATCTGATCCACATTACTTTGTGCTTCCTTGTCAATGATCGAGTGGCAATCCGATCGGGTGGCAATCCGATCGGATGGCCATCCGATTCATACCACTTACTCAAAAGAGTTGACTTATCAAAGGTGCTTATCTGTTAGTCACATGGATCGAGTGACAATCCGATTGGGTGGCAATCCGATCGGATGGCCATCCGATCCATATGCACATTTCTTAACTGTTTGTTCTTTCATGTTGATGGTTCACCCGATCGGATGGCAATCCAATCGGATGACCATCCGATCCTCAGTACTATACATAGTGAAAGCTCCAGTCTTAGAAAAATTTTTAAATTTTTGATTTTTGTCATTTTATGTCTCGAACTTCGTGCAATCTTTAACGTTGTGTATTACTGCAGGGAAGAGCATCAGATTGGGATAAATCTCACAATATCTAATGTCTGTTAGATGCTCACTACACAGACATAACTCTATTTAAAGACATGGCAAAATTTTTGAGAAAGAGCAAGATTCA
The DNA here is from genome assembly GCA_030545235.1 of Helianthus tuberosus. Classification (NCBI taxonomy): domain Eukaryota; kingdom Viridiplantae; phylum Streptophyta; class Magnoliopsida; order Asterales; family Asteraceae; genus Helianthus; species Helianthus tuberosus. The sequence goes on from CM060447.1 coordinate 166,354,099, forward strand.
TAAGGCTTTAACTGATAGAACCATAGTATATGAATCACATGTTAGGAGATTTTGGAGTTCAGTGAGATATGAGGAGAAAGAAAAAAATGATTTATTCCGCAGTTAGAAAGAAGGACGAGAATGGTCAGGACGTAGATTTAGAGATTAAGTTTAATGTTGGTGACTTAAGGAAGGTTTTGGATTTAGGAGATTCTGATAATGATCCTATATTATTCCTGAAAGATTGTGCAAGGGTTTGTGGTGCAGAATGAGGTTTACAGGTCATTTGAATGGAAAGTATCTTAAGACGATGTTCAGGCCACCATACAAGTTCCTAATTCACTGCGTAGTGCATGCGTTTTCACATAGAAAAGGAGCTTATGATGAGACATCGTACTATATCATGAATATCATTACATGTTTGGTCCTGAACACGCCATACAATGTATCGCAAGTGTTATTTGATCATTTGGTGGATAACATTAAGGGTGATAAGTACATCATGTACCCTAGGTTTTTCCAGATGATGATAGATGATCAATTTAAGGATATTCCAAAGGACTCTGATGATATGTTAGGTGTACTGATGTGTGCGAAGTGTGATAGGTATTTAAGCATATTTTAAGCCCTTTTTACATGTTAGTCAAGTTTTAAATTTATAAAACACGATATTTTACTAACACCAAACACACATATGGGCAAGTGCATCCATCGTGAGCGTAGTATAGTGTTGGCAAGATACCGAGGTCGTCCAAGGATACAAGAGCTTTTAGTACCGGTTTATCCTCAACGTCTAATCAAATCAAAAAGTAAAAAAAAAAAAGGTTTTAAACTAGAAAAATAAAATCTAACTAAAATGCTGAAAAATAAAATAAAAATAAAAACATATAGACAAGATGAATCACTTAGCTCCGACTCGTGTATAGTGTAACCTTTGATTATTTCCGCACTTTTGCACTTTTTAAGAGATTATCTTAGTTATTGTAGTAGGCCCCTCTTTTGAAGGTGACGTTACCCTCAACCCAGTAGTTTGAGTCAGCAAGGATACAATCCTAAATGGTCGGATTATTGAAAGATAATTAATTAAGTTATTAATGCATATTATGGTAGGTCCCTCTTTTGAAAGTGACGTTACCCTCGGCTAAGTAGTCTGAGTCAGCAGGGATACAGTCCTAAGTAGCTGGATTAAAATATTAATAGTAGCTTACATATGAGGGGATCAAAGAGTTTGGACCCCCGCCATCCAATACCGGTGGGTATTGAAGGAGGTCCTACTAAATTTGACCCAGGTCCTTGTAGAATCTATACACTGAACAAGACAAGACTCTTACCAAACCATTTCCTTAACCCCCGACCAGGTAGCCAACATACCTCCATATAGACCGTGGAGATATGAATGGTGAAAATCTTTTATTTTATATAGACAGTAAAATAATGCCAAGACACCACGGACAAACGATCAGGAAGAATCACCTTCAACATAAGAAACTAGTTATTAAAGTCATTAATACATAACCAAGTAAAAAGTGCGAAAAGATTAAAAATAAAAGGTATTACACTAGACACTTGTCTTCACCAAGTGATGTAAGAGACTTAGGCAAAGATGGCCTTTGATTATCAAGAACTCTTACGATCAATCTTGGATCCCGAGACGACTCACACACTCTATGATGGACAATGGATGATGGTGGTGGATGATGGTGTTGTGATGGTGGTGGGTGAAGTGTGAGAGAGGTGGTGTGCCAAGGGATGGTTTGCAAATGAGCCACGCACCCCTATTTATAGCCTGAACAGCAGCCCGGGTACGGCCCCGTGTCCATCCTCTTCTCTGTCTTCATTAATTGCAGTTTGTCTGCATTAGTTGACCACGCCCCCGTGTCCGCTAAGCATGGCCCCGTGGTGAGCGATAGACGCTTCTATAGCTTTGTCTTTTATGCTGGCACTTAGGCACGCCCCCGTGTTCACTGAGCACGGGGCGTGTTCAGACTTCTGTTTTCTTTTTTGCTTAGGAAGATGGTGTCGGGGAGGTCGGGCATGCCACGTTTGTTCCTTTTCTTGTATTTATGTTAGATTTTGCAGCCTTTTTGCTTCTTTTGTTAATTTGAGCTCATTTAATCCTGAAAATACAAAAGGAAGACAAAAGCACACTTTTTCCAACATTAGTACTAAAAAAGGGTTAGTTTTATGCCACAATTGATGTAATTTATATGTTGCATTTTGTTCACATCAAATACCCGCACACTTGAATCTTTGCTTGTCCTCAAGCAAAACTCTATATAATGTGGCTTTACACTCCCAAATGGAATGGGTAGAAGAGAAGGTTTTTGCGCTTGTCATAGAGTGTCGGGATTTCCAAGATTCTTTATTAAGTTTTATTTTTATTTATTTACAATCCTATTCGTCATGATTTATTTAGAACATTACATAAGATAAATTACTTATTAGGGCATAACATGCCTTTTTAAAATTCCATTTATATAAAAGTTCACATACCTCACGGGGGATCACTCAACACTCGGCCGAAGATGTATTTTATTGAATCACTCGAGAGCGGCATGGAACTTATTCCAACCATAGGCTTGCCAAGCGATCAATCCTCCTCCTTTTTAACTATATACCTTTGTAAATATCAAGAGGAATTTTGGGTGAAGGGTTGGGCTTGGGTTAAAGGTAGGTGGTTGGGTTAGTGGTTAGTAAAAGGGCGAAAGGCGTAAAAAGCGTCGGTTTTCGTAAGACTTTTTATTTTTGCAATTTTTATTTTGATGAAGCCATTATTCAAACAAAGTTATTTTGGATGAACTTGTTTGTTTATTTCTCTTTTGATTCATCATCAACATTTTTTTTTGAAAAGTCATACGAAAAACCGAGCTTGTTACTAAAACAAAGGGTTTAAAATAAAAAGGGTTTTGGTGGGTAAAAATAGTGTTTGTTTTTGGGTTAAGAAATGGAAAGGTTTAGGCTCAAAGGGGTTAACTAGGGGGATTTTGGGTAGGTGGTAAAAAAGAAAAGAAAAATAATGGTGTAGAAATAAAAAGGGTTAGTCCTAATGCCTCTGTCATTTACTTACTCGGGTTTAAGTTGGTAAGGACCGGGAATGTATCGTCGTGGCAAGTTCTAGAGTCGTAAGAACCAAGCGGCTATTCACACAAGAAACAAAAAATGAGCATTTAGTTTAAAGATATGTAATTGTATGCTCAATAAAGGCTCAAAACTCACTTTTGTGGGAATGGGTTTTTATGTGATCAAGTATATATAATCAAATTTTAACTAAGCTTGTCATGCCATTTCATAATTTTCTTATGTTGGTTCTTTTTATCACGACGCTATCGGTTGTAAATTTGTAAAAATATAACCTTTTTAGAACTTGATATTCCCAAGTTAAACCTAGAAAAGTAAAAAAAAATGAAATTTTTTTGAAAAAAATTTGCGGTGATTAGCGGTTCCAATAGAGTTTTGTGTAAGGCTTGTGATTAGGACTTGCAAGATTCAAAGTTTTAGCATCCCCCCACACTTAAATTACACATTGTCCTCAATGTGTCCCAAAAATAAGTTTTAGGTTGATTGAATGTGTAAAAAGGTGTGAAAAAGCAAAATTTATGTTACTGGGCGTCTGGACACGGCCCCGTGTCGGAGTGCCAGTAATGAAAACTTACAGAAGTTGGACACGGGGGCGTGTCCACTGGGCACGACCCCGTGTCTGGCAAAAAAGTCTGCATAATTAAACAAACAGCAGGTCTGGGGAAGTAGGCACGGGGGCGTGTCGGCTGGACACGACCCCATGTAGACAATCTGCAAAGTTTAAAAATAGGTTTCTGGCTCTGGTTTTCCTGCTCCGGCTTTAGTAGTACTAATATTTAGCACTCTAAGCCTCGTATGTACCTGTTTTATCAATAAACACTACACCAAATCATAACAAACATCCTAAATTACCAAGTTCAACATCCACATCCCAAAGTTAAAAAGAAAGACGAATGCAGAAAATAAAAAGAGTTAAAGGAAAGTAAATTGTTCAACACACGGCACGCAGGCCGAAAATTGTTCAAGATAAAAGGGGGTTAACCTGTTGGATCACCAACCATCTGCTCCTGCCTCTACTCCTCCCGCCTAGTCCATGTCCTCGTCCTCATCGTCATCACCTCCTCCACCGTGCCCCGCTATGTACTCCCGGATATTCCCAATATCATCTTGGATATCGGGTATGTTTCTCTTGATTGCTCCAACCCGGGCATACATGTTGCTTGCCATGTTATAGGTGTTCCTGGTGCACATGAGGTTTTCCTGCAACAAATCATGTTGTAACACCCCGAAAACGGGTTTGGCAATCAAACTCCGTTAATACTAAAGGACGGGTAAAGTACCGTTAGTAGTAAAAATAACCCGGTAAATATTTGGATTTAAATAAGAAATCCTAATATTAAATACAAACGAATCAAAGTTTTAATGAAAATGAGTCTATAAGAGCCCGAGTTAACGGGACTTAAAATAAAAACGGGTTATAACTCCCGGGACCCACCAAGTAACTAGGAATATTAACCTAGTTAGTTGGTGTCCTGACATAATAGAACAAATATGGTTAAAACAACCAAACTATATGATTAACAAAAGTGGAGGGGCCTATGTTGTTAAAATTGAAACTTATATTATTCGTTTTAATTAAAATCAAAACCAAACACCCCCATTTGGATGTCTTGTTCAATCAAGGCAGGAGAAGGGCGACCAGGTTCTCCAAAACCCCAACATCCACAAAACTCATCAATTGAAGGTTCAAATCTGATCCAAAACGAAATCCGAGCTAGGATTAGTGATCTTCATTGCAAGAGGGTTACAAGGTATGTAAAATTTGATGAAAATTCTCTGATTGAAATTCTCATGAATTTGGGAGATCTGAAATTAGATGTTGCATGTTTGCTATGTGGATAGAATAGGGATGATATAGTGTCTAGGAGTAAAACCTAGACAACAACATGTGAAATAATGTCTAAATTCAGGAAATCTCATGAACACATTGAAGGTGGTTCATGGGTTTTGTGAGAAAATGATGAACACTAGGGTTTAGAAGACTATTCTAATGCAAGTTGATTCATAGAAACTGAATTCTGAAAAATATGATGTTTAATTCTATATGTGATAGCTCAATGTTTGTTAATCTAGGCTAAGTGACAAGCCATGAATTAGAATATAAAAGATATAAAATTCTGCATGTTAAATGTTTGTAAAAATGCCCCAAAGAAGGCTTGAAAGTTGAAAATAGGACAAAAACGGATGTTGATGGATATGGAAAATTGTGCGTTAAGACTTATAAAAAGGGTTCTAAACGGATTGTGAATTGAACTCTTTAGGCGAAGAATCCGGATCGTCAAGTGGACAAGCCGGTGGAAATACGCGTTTGAAAAAGCATGCTTAAAAGGTACATAACTACGATCTTGTTACGTTATGTTTGATTTCGTATTTTCTCTAGTAGACTTTAAATTAGCATAATACATGAAATTTATATTTAGTTGAAGTGACGAAGATCACTAGGTAAATAAACGGGTTAAACGGTGAAATTATCACCCTTTGACAATATTGACTAATGGTTTGCCAAGTACTTGCTTATAGGAATAAATATCAAATGGATTCGTACATCGCTATCGCTTAGCGGCTACTAAGGCAATGTATCGAAATGGGTCAATATAATGATCCGAGTCCGGTATGTAAAATGGTCCAACTCATAACTTAGAACTTGAGGTTCTCTAAGAGTTAAACAAAGTCAAAATTTGATATTCGGTTATCTTAAAGATAAACCGAATGATTTATGTTATAATCATGGTATTTTAGAGGAATAATGGTTTCTAATCAGAATTATAGTTAAAAGGTCGGATTTTGGGTCAAACAAATATTTAAAAGTTCCTTGTAGTAAAAGAAGGACTAAAATTGACCAAAACGCCCTCGTAGGCTAAATTGAACAAACAACCCTTAAAGGTTGTTTGGAAACGAGTTTTATGATTAGATAGATACTTAGGATGAGTATAGAAGTTGAAAGATGTAACACGTTAGTCAAATGGCTCTATTTGAGTTTTTGGTCGTAAAATAATGTGTTGAGGGGGTAAAACTCGATTTATATAGATTACTAAAGTATACCCACCATAATTACAGTTGTGGTGGAAAATTATATGATAAGAAAGGTTGTAATGTAATGTTAGAAACAATCGAAGGCGATTTTAAGTTAGAAGGTGCTTAAATACCCTTAACGGGTCAAAATATGAATTTGAATGTAAACGGGTTTCTATTATGTAAGAAACCCGTGATTTGAGATTAATATGATAGGGGATGTGGAATTTATGAAATTCATGAGTTTAGAGAGCAAATAAACATGTTTGTTTGATAAAAATTGAATGGGTCAAAAGTTGGTAAAAAGGGCAATAAGCCGAAGACTTAAAAGTCTGAATTTTTGTTAAACCGGATGTTGGATTTTAACCTCATAAGGTGGGAAATCAAATTACAATCACGTAGGAAGAAACGGTAGGTCAAACGGATAAGCGGATTGAAAGATACGAAAGTTTTCGTGTCAAATAACGGCAAAATGGAAAGGTTGGATGCAGGGGCCACCGTAACTTACGGTGCCACCGTAAGTTACGGTGGAGCTAAAATTGTTACGGTAGAATACCCCTGATTTACGGTGGGGGAATTTAACATTCAGAGGCCACCGTAACTTACGGTGCCACCGTAAGTTACGGTGGAGGCCAGATTCAAATGATTATTTTTGGATCAAGATATCAATGTTGGATTTTCCTAATTTCCTTGTTGTATTGATTATTTAATTATCAAGACTAACCTTTAAGTTGGTTTTGATCTCAGGTGAATGTCGAGAGTCCCGGATGAAGATCAAGCATCGAGCAAGAACCGAACACACGTTAAACAAAGCTTCCGCAACGTTGTTTTGTCGTTATTCTAAACGGCGAATTAAATCACATTGTGTATATCATTTAAATTGTAAAAGTTTTTAACAAACCCGTATTTCCGATGTATAATAATCATTAATTACATGATTATTTTCCCAAAATATACGTTAAACCTTGATTATAAGAACGGGTGTTACAAGTTGGTATCAGAGCCCTGGTTTAAGAGATTCAAGTATGGTGGGGAAAACCATGCTTGGACTTAAACCTTATGCTCTTAATAAAGATTGGTGTTCGGTTCGAGGCTTGATCCCAAATCCGGTAAGTACATGTATATCAAAGGTTTAGTATGATTAAAGTGTTGAGAACAACATGTATGGTTATCGGGTAATACCCGCTACACCCATAAAAACGATATAGAATAGATATAGTCAACGAAATTATGCGCGTTGATGCGTATAGTAGGAAAGCCTTGTATTATAATACGGGCATCCTTTAATGTTGAAATTACTAACTGTTGTATATGTTTTAGTTGAAGGACACTCGCGTATGAGGATAGCGAGAGTTCAACAAATTACGAATATGATAGAAGAACGGTCCGAAGTATGACAAGAGGAGCATGCTCACCAAGGACTAAATCGCGTAACGACCGCGAACAAAGTTAATAGCAAGAAACGTCCGTCGGGGCAAGCATTACCAGGTGCGTGCTTTTAAATATAATAGCACAAATAACAATATGCAACAAACATGTAGAGAATGATTGTTGCATATGTAAATTAGAAACTTGGAAAACCTGAATAGAATACCTATCCAGGATATTATTTCCAAGAAAACTAAGTAGAGGCGTTACTTACATAGGGCGTGATGTGAAAACTATAAAAAGGTCACGTGTGTCATGTGTTAATCGCTTACTCTGGCCAAGTAAGTAGTGGCATATGATACCATGAACTTCTTATAGCGGACACATTTACATCCGATGTAGTAAGGGCGGGGTGAATGGGACTAACTCAAAAGGTACCCAAATGAATCAAATGAGCAAAATATTTAACAATAATGTAAACGCATAGCCGGGTGACGGAAGCGTATTACATTAGGATGATGAGCCCGAGTGAAGGGACAAAGATTAATGTAAAACAATTAAGGTATGCAATTGGGAGGGGTGTGATTACACTCGAACCCGGAGAATGCAAATATGGCTCTTAACGGGCCGATTTTGTAAAACACCAAATGTGAGAACAAGGTAGGAATATAAAAGCGAAACGAAGTCATAATGCATACCGTAAGGGTTGCAATAATAACGACTTCGGTAAAACACCCGGTTGGTGGGTAAGGATTTGAACGCATGCGTAGACTGAGAAACAGGAACGCGAAATAGAAAGTCAAAAGACTCGGAATATGAGTCATGACTAAAAGATGACAAGAATTTTCGCAAACATAAATTTTAGTAATTACGTTCAACCATTTCAAAGTTGGACGGGTCAAATAAAGAATGAAGTTTGACCTTCATGAGTGATGAAAATTCACCCAAAATGAGTCAAACGAGTCAATTAAAGAATAACGCTTAATATAATAGGAAAATGCGAACCGGTGAAACCGGAAAGCTAAAAATAATAAGATAGAAGGACCCGGGTAATGGGTTGTAAAGAAGTATAAGTATGAACCGGGAAATGGTAAGCGTAAGACAAACCGACGTGTAAATGACGCTAGAAGTCGTAAAGTCAGAAAGGATAATCTGAAAGTAAACAAATGAAACCTTAGACTACGGTCAAGGTCAACTAAAGTTCCAAAAGCAAAATTAAATGATTCCAAACATAATAAGGGATGCTTTAAAGCTATATATGTATAAATAGACAATGGAATAAAGACTAGAATAAAAGATGATTTACGGGATCATCATGACCTACGGGATATTAATTAGTGTAAAGGTCTACGGGGCCAAAATGACCCACGGGTCATGAATTGAAGCAAAGGGATCATAAGGGCCTCGTCTTAAAGAGATGAAAGCTTAAGGAAATAGTCTACGAGGTTAAGTGAAGGAACCTACGGGTCAATAGTGTAAGGCGAGGGAACTTGTTACGATTCCCTGCATAAAATTAAGGTTATAAAAGAATAAATTATGGACTGTCAATACCCATAATACTGACAAAAGTTAAAAAGAGGATCTCAAAACTAAAACTGTGGCTTTAGTAAGAAATAACGTTTTTATAAATATAAATCTTGATAGGAATTTAAATAGTAAGCATGAAGGATACAAGTCTTGACACTAATAGGCGCAAGATGATATATTCGAAAAAAAAATGATGTTTTCGAAAATGAAAGGTTGATATGGATTAAACATAATGTGACACAATCGTGGTCAAGAAATGCAATGTGAGGTAGAATCACGTTATAACTAAGCGAGCAGTAAAAGTAACTGGACTAATAAGTTTAGTTAATGAGACCGGTTAAGGTCAGTAATTCAAATCAAGAAATTTGGTTTGCCTTGTAAGTGGTAGATTCGGTATAACTGAACCGAATAAATAAATTTGAAAACAAAAGAATTTGTTGCTAAAAGTGAAAGATTTCACTAAAGACCTTTAAACGGGTCAAAGTAACGGATTCATAAAGAATTCGATAGTATACGAAAGCGATGGATATCGCTAAGTTAACTAAGCTAGTGGAAATAACGAGATTACGTTATTTCAAGTTGCACTATGTCTTATGAGATACGTAGACAATTAGTGACCAAAAATATGTTACCATACTTATCTGGTAGTACTAACAATTGGTTAAAGGTGTAAGTAATGTTTAAAAGATTTCTCGGATCAAATACATTGAGTTTAAACTCAATGAATTATGTAAGAAAAGGTTTCGAGGACGAAACCTCTCTAAGGGGGGTAGACTTGTAACACCCCGAAAACGGGTTTGGCAATCAAACTCCGTTAATACTAAAGGACGGGTAAAGTACCGTTAGTAGTAAAAATAACCCGGTAAATATTTGGATTTAAATAAGAAATCCTAATATTAAATACAAACGAATCAAAGTTTTAATGAAATTGAGTCTATAAGAGCCCGAGTTAACGGGACTTAAAATAAAAACGGGTTATAACTCCCGGGACCCACCAAGTAACTAGGAATATTAACCTAGTTAGTTGGTGTCCTGACATAATAGAACAAATATGGTTAAAACAACCAAACTATATGATTAACAAAAGTGGAGGGGCCTGTGTTGTTAAAATTGAAACTTATATTATTAGTTTTAATTAAAATCAAAACCAAACACCCCCATTTGGATGTCTGGTTCGATCAAGGCAGGAGAAGGGCGACCAGGTTCTCCAAAACCCTAACATCCACAAAACTCATCAATTGAAGGTTCAAATCTGATCCAAAACGAAATCCGAGCTAGGATTAGTGATCTTCATTGCAAGAGGGTTACAAGGTATGTAAAATTTGATGAAAATTCTCTGATTGAAATTCTCATGAATTTGGGAGATCTGAAATTAGATGTTGCATGTTTGCTATGTGGATAGAATAGGGATGATATAATGTCTAGGAGTAAAACCTAGACAACAACATGTGAAATAATGTCTAAATTCAGGAAATCTCATGAACACATTGAAGGTGGTTCATGGGTTTTGTGAGAAAATGATGAACACTAGGGTTTAGAAGACTATTCTAGTGCAAGTTGATTCATAGAAACTGAATTCTGAAAAATATGATGTTTAATTCTATATGTGATAACTCAATGTTTGTTAATCTAGGCTAAGTGACAAGCCATGAATTAGAATATAAAAGATATAAAATTCTGCATGTTAAATGTTTGTAAAAATGCCCCAAAGAAGGCTTGAAAGTTGAAAATAGGACAAAAACGCATGTTTGATGGATATGGAAAATTGTGAGTTAAGACTTATAAAAAGGGTTCTAAACGGATTGTGAATTGAACTCTTTAGGCGAAGAATCCGGATCGTCAAGTGGACAAGCCGGTGGAAAAACGCGTTTGAAAAAGCATGCTTAAAAGGTACATAACTACAATCTTGTTATGTTATGTTTGATTTCGTATTTTTGCTAGTAGACTTTAAATTAGCATAATACATGAAATTTATATTTAGTTGAAGTGACGAAGATCACTAGGTAAATAAACGGGTCAAACGGTGAAATTATCACCCTTTGACAATATTGACTATTGGTTTGCCAAGTACTTGCTTATAGGAATAATATCAAATGGATTCGTACATCGCTATCGCTTAGTGGCTACTAAGGCAAGGTATCGAAATGGGTTAATATAATGATCCGAGTCAGGTATGTAAAATGGTCCAACTCATAACTTAGAACTTGAGGTTCTCTAAGAGTTAAACAAAGTCAAAATTTGATATTCGGTTATCTTAAAGGTAAACCGAATGATTTATGTTATAATCATGGTATTTTAGAGGAATAATGGTTTCTAATCAGAATTATAGTTAAAAGGTCGGATTTTGGGTCAAACAAATATTTAAAAGTTCCTTGTAGTAAAAGAAGGACTAAAATTGACCAAAACGCCCTCGTAGGCTAAATTGAACAAACAACCCTTAAAGGTTGTTTGGAAACGAGTTTTATGATTAGATAGATACTTAGGACGAGTATAGAAGTTGAAAGATGTAACACGTTAGTCAAATGGCTCTATTTGAGTTTTTGGTCGTAAAATAATGTGTTGAGGGGGTAAAACTCGATTTATATAGATTACTAAAGTATACCCACCATAATTACAGTTGTGGTGGAAAATTATATTATAAGAAAGGTGGTAATGTAATGTTAGAAACAATCGAAGGCGATTTTAAGTTAGAAGGTGCTTAAATACCCTTAACGTGTCAAAATATGAATTTGAATGTAAACGGGTTTCTATTATGTAAGAAACCCGTGATTTGAGATTAATATGATAGGGGATGTGGAATTTATGAAATTCATGAGTTTAGAGAGCAAATAAACATGTTTGTTTGATAAAAATTGAATGGGTTAAAAGTTGGTAAAAAGGGCAATAAGCCGAAGACTTAAAAGTCTGAATTTTTGTTAAACCGGATGTTGGATTTTAACCTCATAAGGTGGGGAATCAAGTTACAATCACGTAGGAAGAAACGGTAGGTCAAACGGATAATCGGATTGAAAGATACGAAAGTTTTCGTGTCAAATAACGGCAAAATGGAAAGGTTGGATGCAGGGGCCACCGTAACTTACGGTGCCACCGTAAGTTACGGTGGAGCTAAAATTGTTACGGTAGAATACCCCTGATTTACGGTGGGGGAATTTAACATTCAGAGGCCACCGTAACTTACGGTGCCACCGTAAGTTATGGTGGAGGCCAGATTCAAATGATTATTTTTGGATCAAGATATCAATGTTGGATTTTCCTAATTTCCTTGTTGTATTGATTATTTAATTATCAAGACTAACCTTTAAGTTGGTTTTGATCTCAGGTGAATGTCGAGAGTCCCAGATGAAGATCAAGCTTCGAGCAAGAACCGAACACACGTTAAACAAAGCTTCCGCAACGTTGTTTTGTCGTTATTCTAAACGACGAATTAAATCACATTGTGTATATCACTTAAATTGTAAAAGTTTTTAACAAACCCGTATTTCCGATGTATAATAATCATTAATTACATGATTATTTTCCCAAAATATACGTTAAACCTTGATTATAAGAACGGGTGTTACACATGTAAACTTTGGAAGTTAGGAAAACCACCTCCTTGTGAGGAGGATTGGCCCGGATCACCGTGGGGCTGGTACTGGTACTGATGATGCTGTGGAGCGTGAAGGACGAGTGCCTCTTGTGGGTTCCATGCATGCCCTTGCATCCTCTGGAAGCTAACTGTCCCGTCTTTAGCCTCATAAATTAAGTTCATGGAGCGGCAGATGTGTACATCCACTCTTCCCAACCATGGGCTCCTTTTGAAGGACCTAGGCATGTTCACGAAATGCTTGAAGAGACGGTATATCCACCCCCCCCCAAAGAAGATAGGGGTTGGTGTAGTAGCAAGTCGGTTCAAATGCATGTTTCAGAGCAGGAGGTACGGAACATCAAGGTGTCTGCGGTTATGAATGCAATGAAGGACTATCAGGTCTCTCAACCCTACAGCGCCACCGCTGTCATGCCTTTGGCTAAGAGAGTAAGTGAGGACCCTATGGATGTAACGGTAAAGCGGGTCCCTCAACTTAGTGCTCTTAGTGCTGCTCGGGTTGTAGTGCCCTTCACCAATCTGAGCCCACGTGGCTTGGCATTCGTTATCATCCAACTCTCGCACCCCTCCTGTGTTCTCTTCATTACCCGCATCTTCCTCCGCATACAGCCCAACTATCGACCCAAATTGTGCCATCGAAATCGAGTACTTAGTTCAACCACATCGGAATCCCACCCCATCATTGTCGAAAGGGTCGCACCTTGAATTGAACGTGAATGTGCTAAAGAATTCCAGATTGTACTCGTGGACTAAGAGAAGTCGAGTGGTTAAGGCGACTCTTAGTGGGCCGGTAACGAGGTTGTTAAACCGGTCAAGTTGGTTCACCATTGCTAGCAGATCCATGCACGCTTGTCTTGGGTATTCTTTTGGTCTGGTTTGAAGTACTTCGTATCTTGCCCTAGCATTGAGCTCATTTGCGTTGAACCTCGTGAATTTCTTCGAGATCTGAAAGAATACACCAAAAGTTAGCACGAAACAATGGAATTTTCGGAGAAAACTGAAAACAGCGAGCTGGACACGGCCCCGTGTTCAGCGGACACGACCCCGTGTCCAGGCGTCTATTACTCAAAATCTTCATTTTTCGACCCGGTTTCGAAAACCTGAAAATTTTTGGTCCAATAGGTGCGGTTTCACCCGAAAATGAAACTCCAAGTGTCGTTTTTCCCAAAACAAACCGTTTACCCCTTCGATTTTATCTTTTTCTGTTAAAAAACAAGGGTTTGGGGTTTTTGTGAGAAATCGGGCGAATATTTGAACAATATAAGTGGATTTACTTTCTATAACATTAAACTAATGCTAACAGATTTAAGCAAAAATTTGAGGTTCGATCCGGATGAAGTTCAAGAACCCTAGATTTTCCCCAAATTTTTGATGTTTTAACCACATGCAAATGCTTAATCTAACTACTAATGATGATAGAATCATACCTTGATGTTGTTATAAGTAGAGGAGACGTCGAAAATCTACGGAAAATCGCCTGACCCAGAGAGTTTTCGGGGAAACGGGGCGTGTGGAAATGAAGAAACTGTTTGGAAAAGGGGTTTTATCCCGACAGTCGCGCGAACACGTCCCCGTGCCGAGCAATAAATATTTTTTAAGTGCTCGTGTGAGTGCCCTTTGTTTCCCAGAAACTTGGTTAGAAGACTTACCGATTTAGATGTCAACCCGTTTGATCGTAACTTACCAGGTATGATGTTGATGCTTTCATTCTTCGACCGTTTGAAGCGAGATTTCTTCCTCTTCATCCTCAATAAATCCTTGATAGAGTTTCAGCCGTTGGCCATTGACTTTGAATGGAATTCCATTCCGAGATTTAATTTCTACAGCACCGTGTGGGAAAATATGGGTGATGGAAAAAGGTCCTGACCACCTAGACTTTAATTTACCAGGAAATAGATGAAGTCGTGAATTAAACAAAAGAACTTGATCTCCTACTCGAAATTCATTAGGTTTAATATGTTTGTCATGCAAGTTTTTCATTCTTTCCTTATAAATTTCAGAGTTTGAGTATGCATAATTTCTAAGTTCGTCTAATTCATTTAACTGACAAAATCGATTTCTACCGGCAAATTCTAAATCTAAGTTTACATTTTTAATTGCCCAGTAGGCTTTGTGTGCAATTTCTACTGGCAAATGACAGCTTTTTCCATAGACTAGCTTATATAGGGTTGTACATATTGTTGTTTTATAAGCAGTTTGAAAAACCCATAAAGCATCGTCTAATTTATCGGCCCATTCCTTTTTATTTAACCCTACGGTTTTTTCAAGTATTCGTTTTAAACCTCTATTAGTCACTTCGGCTTGTCCGTTTGTTTGAGGGTGATATGCTGTTGAGACCCGGTGATAGACCCCATATCTTGTTAAAAAAATTCAAGTTGATGGTTGCAAAAATGGGTACCTCTATCACTTATTAAGGCTTTAGGTGTTTCAAAACGAGAGAATAATTTTTTCAGAAATCTTACCACGACTCTTCCATCATTTGTTGGAAGTGCCTCGGCCTCGGCCCATTTAGACAAGTAGTCTACCGCCACAAGTACATATTTGTTTCCTTTTGATGGTGGGAAAGGTCCCATAAAGTCGAGTCCCCACACATCAAAAATTTCACAAACAAGAATGCCATTTTGGGGCATTTCGTTTTTGGAAGAAATATTACATGTTCTTTGGCAAGCATCACATGTCTTGACAAGACTTTGGGTGTCTTTGTAAATGGTTGGCCAATAAAACCCTGAATCAAATACCTTTCGTGCGGTACTAGCGGCACCATGATGTCCTCCGTATGGACCTTCATGACAATGGCGGAGAATTCTTCGTGCTTCGCTACCATGTACGCATCGTCGGATGAGTTGGTCGGCACACATTTTGAAAAGATAAGGGTCTTCCCAAAAATAATGCTTCACATTAGCAAAGAATTTTTTTCTTTGATGATGTGGCCAACCTTTTGCGACTATACCGCTAGCTAGGTAGTTAGCATGGTCGGCGTACCATGGTTCTTCTTTGTACTCCACCATTTCTAGGGACTCTGTTGGAAATTTTTCGTTGATTTGCTCGTCCCTGGTTGCCTCCAAAGCTGGGTCTTCTAAGCGTGAAAGATGATCTGCTGCGGTGTTTTCAGCTCCTCTTTTGTCTTTGATTTCAATATCAAATTCTTGGAGGAGTAAAATCCACCGAATCAAACGTGGTTTTGCGTCCTGCTTTTTGAAGAGATATCGAATGGCTGCATGATCTGTATAGACTATAGTTTTAGAAAGAACAAGATAAGAACGAAATTTATCAAAAGCAAATACCACAGCTAGTAATTCTTTTTCAGTTGCTGTGTAATTTTCTTGTGCATCGTTAAGTCTTTTACTAGCAAAATAAATTGGGTGAAAATGCTTTTCTTTGTCCCAAGACAGCTCCAACCGCAAAGTCACTTGCATCACACATGATTTCAAAAGGAAATTTCCAATCAGGCGCTATCATGATAGGTGCATTGACTAGCATTTCCTTAAGGGTTAGAAATGCTTGATTGCAATCCTTGTCAAAGATGAAAGGGGCATCTTTTTCAAGTAATTTTGTTACAGGCCTTGAAATTTTAGAAAAGTCTTTGATAAACCGCCTATAAAATCCGGCATGCCCTAGGAAACTTCTGATAGCTCTAACGGAGGATGGGGGTGGTAATCGAGAAATAGTGTCTATTTTGGCTCGATCAACCTCCATTCCTTCGCTTGAGATCTTGTGACCGAGTACTATTCCCTCCGTTAGCATGAAATGACATTTTTCAAAATTAAGGGCGAGGTTAGTTTCCTCACATCGGGATAGCATTCGTTCAAGGTTATCGAGGCATTGGTCGTATGAATCCCCAAAGATAGAAAAGTCGTCCATGAAGACTTCCATTGTTTTTTCTATCATGTCATGGAAGATGGCTACCATGCAACGTTGGAATGTTGCGGGGGAATTACATAGACCAAATGGCATGCGTCGATAAGCAAAAGTTCCATAGGGACATGTGAAGGTTGTCTTTTCTCGGTCTTCGGGTGCTATCGGGATTTGAAAGTAACCTGAAAAACCATCCAAGAAACAGTAAAATTTATGACCGGATAATCTTTCTAACATTTGATCAATGAAGGGCAAAGGAAAGTGATCCTTCCTTGTTGCTTCATTTAATCGTCAAAAATCTATACATACTCTCCATCCTGTGACGGTTCTCGTTGGTATTAATTCATTTTTTTCATTAGTTATTACCGTCATACCTCCTTTCTTTGGAACCACTTGGACGGGACTTACCCAAGGACTATCGGAGATAGGAAAAATAAGTCCGGCGTCAAGTAATTTGATGACTTCGTTTTTAACCACTTCTTGAACATTTGGATTTACTCGACGTTGTGGTTGTATTACCGATTTGTAGTCATCATTCATTAAAATTTTGTGCGTGCACATGGAAGGACTTATTCCTTTAAGTTCTACAAGCTTCCAAGCAATAGCATTTTTATGTTTTTTCAAAAGTTTAATTAATTTTTCTTTTTCTAAACTACTTAATTTAGACGAAATAATTACAGGTGATTTACCATCTTTGTCTAGAAAAACATATTCCAAACCTTTTGGAAGTTCTTTGAGCTCAAGAGGTGGGTCTTTAAGAGACTCCTTATTGGGTTGCTCATTTTGATCAAGAACTTTAAAAGTTTGTTCTATGGCGACCTCTTCTTCAACAAAGTGGTCAAACTTTTCACTTGTATCGGGTGGTTCATCTTCATCTTCAATTAGAGGGTCATTATTGCCGAATGGATATTTCATTTACCGCTCAAGATCGACACTTTTTTTAAATGCCCCTAATTGAATAGGTAGATTGTTGTACTTCCGGTTTTTCAAAGCTTCGTGAGTTTTTATAAAGGGTCGTCCCAACACTAGAGGAGCGTCATCGAGGACGACAAAGTCGGTTGGGATTACCATTTGATTTGTTTGAACCAAGACATCTTCAACTACACTGATTAATTTTATTATTTTCCGATTAGATAGAAAAATGGGCATTTGAAGTGGAGAAAAATCACTAATACTTAGTTTTTCGAAAATGTAGTTGGGCATTATGTTAACACAAAGATCTTTATCAATTGTGGCGTTACTAATAAACGAATTTTGAAAACAACATGGAACCAGTGTAATGTTGATTTCAAATGGGTCTTCTTTTATTAGCGAGGTTTGATCATTAGTTAACTTAACGCTTACTGTTTCGTCAATTTTAGTGTTAGTGTTTAACTCTTTAAAAAACTTAGCATGAGTTGGAACTAAACAATGATTTTCAAAAGAAGGTGACAAGAGATTAATTTCTTCAAAATTAGACTCTCCTTGAATTTTAATGTTAATGGACTCACCTTTTTCGTTGTTTAACTCATGTGTCGGTATTTCACTTATTTGTTCTTCCATTTTTACACTTTCAACTATCTCTTCTTTATTTAATTCTTCTCTTGTGCGGGATTCCTCTTCCCTTACGTGAGATTCTTTTATGTAGCGCTCGATAGTTTTAAGGTGTTCTAATATCCTATCGGTCACTTCGGTGATAGACTAAGGATCGGGATTTTCAAAGCTTGAATCCTGTTGTTCGATCCTTTGTTCCTCATAATACTCATAGGAAGTCGATGGTTCCCACCATTGTCCTTCATTGTAAGTATATGATGGATAAGGGTCGTAATTTTGTTCTTCATAATACTCATATGAGGTGGGTTGTTCACGCCATGGTTCCTCATAATAAGCATATGAAGGTGATGGCTCATATCTTGGTTCCTCAAAGTATGAGTAAGAAGACTCATACCTTGGTTCATTAAAATATGAGTATGAGAGAGGAGGTTCATACCTTTGGTCTTCATAGGATGTGTATGAAGTCGATGGCTCATACCTGGGCTCCTCATAGTAGGTGTATGGAGTGGATGGTTTATATAAGTTACAATATTGAACCGACTGCGGGTCACCACAATTAGTGCAATAATTATTCCTATAATCATCCTCCTCATAGGTGTAGTTGTAACCTCCTGAGTATTGATCCATAAGAATCACTCAGCAGACCACAACAAAGTCTCGAGACCAGAAAACAAAAATAAAAACGGAAACAGAGGCTGGACACGGCCCCGTGTTCAGTGGACACGGCCCCGTGTTCAGATTCTGTATCTGGGCGTTTTAATTAAAGTTACTGATTCCGTTGAGCACGGGGGCGTGTTCAGTGAGCATGGCCCGTTTTTAATTTCTGTTACTGGGTGTTTTTATGAAAAAATATGCAGCACGATCCGTGTTCAGTGAGCACGGCCCGTGTTCAACCTACTGTAAATGCAAAACTAAACTAAAATGCAGAAAAATGTGCGCGCGTTTTGAAAAGGTTTTGAAAAACTGATTAGGCCGTTGATTTTAAGCTTTCTTAAAATCCTTGTGTCCCCGGCAACGGCGCCAAAAACTTGATGTGTGCGAAGTGTGAGAGGTATTTTAGCATATTTTAAGCCCTTTTACACGTTAGTCAAGTTTTAAATTTATAAAAAACGAAATTTTACTAACACCAAACACACATATGGGCAAGTGCACCCATCGTGAGCGTAGTATAGTGTTGGCAAGATACCGAGGTCGTCCAAGGACACAAGAGCTTTTAGTACTGGTTTATCCTCAACTTCTAATCAAATCAAAAAGTTAGAAAAAGGTTTTAAACTAGAAAAATAAAATCTAACTAAAATGCTGAAAAATAAAATAAAAATAAAAACAGATAGACAAGATGAATCACTTGGCTCCGACTCGTGCATAGTGTAACCTTTGATTATTTCCGCACTTTTGCACTTTTTAAGAGATTATCTTAGTTATTGTAGTAGGCCCCTCTTTTGAAGGTGACGTTACCCTCAACCCAGTAGTTTGAGTCAGCAAGGATACAATCCTAAAGGGTCGGATTATTGAAAGATAATTAATTAAGTTATTAATGCATATTATGGTAGGCCCCTCTTTTGAAGGCGACGTTACCCTCGGCTAAGTAGTCTGAGTCAGCAGGGATACAGTCCTAAGTAGCTGGATTAAAATATTAATAGTAGCTTACATATGAGGGGATCAAAGAGTTTGGACCCCCGCCATCCAATACCGGTGGGTATTGAAGGAGGTCCTACTAAATTTGACCCAGGTCCTTGCAGGATCTATACACTGAACAAGGCAAGAGTCTTACCAAACCGTTCCCTTAACCCCCAACCAGGTAGCCAACATACCTCCATATAGACCGTGGAGATATGAATGGTGAAAATCTTTTATTTTATATAGACAGTAAAATAATGCCAAGACACCACGGACAAACGATAAGGAAGAATCACCTTCAACATAAGAAACTAGTTATTAAAGTGATTAATACATAACCAAGTAGAAAAGTACGAAAAGATTAAAAATAAAAAGTATTACACTAGACACTTGTGTTCACCAATTGATGTAAGAGACTTACGCAAACATGGCCTTTGATTGTCAAGAACTCTTACGATCAATCTTGGATCCCTAGTTGACTCACACACTCTATGATGGACAATGGATGATGGTGGTGGGTGAAGTGTGAGAGAGGTGGTGTGCCAAGGGATGGTTTGCAAATGAGCCAAGCACCCCTATTTATAGCCTAAACAGCAGCACGGGCACGGCCCCGTGTCCATTGGGCATGGCCCCGTGTCCATTGGGCACGGCCCCGTGTCCATCCTCTTCTCTGTCTTCATTAATTGCAGTTTGTCTGCATTAGTTGACCACGCCCCCGTGTCCGCTGGGCACGCCCCCGTGT
Organism: Helianthus tuberosus; assembly: GCA_030545235.1. NCBI lineage: Eukaryota > Viridiplantae > Streptophyta > Magnoliopsida > Asterales > Asteraceae > Helianthus > Helianthus tuberosus. The sequence continues at coordinate 166,374,396 of CM060447.1, forward strand.
GCAGAAGCATATCTGTACTATCAAGATTTGCCTGGATTCTGCGAATCTTATAGTTGACCACGACCCCGTGTCTGCTGAGCACGGCCCCGTGGTGGGCGATAGAAGCTTCTATAGCTTTGTCTTTTATTCTGGCACTTGGGCACGCCCCCGTGTTCACTGAGCACGGGGCGTGTTCAGCCTTCTGTTTTTTTTTGCTTGGGAAGATGCTGTCGGGGAGGTCGGGCATGCCACGTTTGTTCCTTTTCTTGTATTTATGTTAGATTTTGCTGCATTTTTGCTTCTTTTATTAATTTGAGCTCATTTAATCCTGAAAATACAAAAGGAAGATAAAAGCACACTTTTTCCAACATTAGTACTAAAAAAGGGTTAGTTTTATGTCACAATTGATGTAATTTATATGTTGCATTTTGTGCACATCATGTACGAAACATGACACCTGATACTATAAGCAGATTATCTAAAGGTACTGAAGCAAGGGCAAAAAGAATGATATGCAAGATTGATAATCCAGCATACGTTGCTCCTGAAAACGATGATTGGAGACATGACAACAGCAACTCAGACAATGAAGATGATATATTGTTGGATCTGAGTTTGTTTCTGATTGTATTTTGTGTTTGTAATTAAAATGAGAATGGATGAGTGTGCAGCGGAATTATGGTGAAAACAAACTTTGCATACAATCAAACGAGAGTAATACTTTGACCAAACATCTTTACACAATGAATCGGAATATTGAATTTATTTCAATAACGATTACAATGATTGATGAATGAATGCAAACTCCCCCTCAGCCAGAGCTCAGTAGTTTGTTCGTGCAAAGAAGACAATGATGCAAAAGAGCTAATAGAACAGTACAAAGTACTGATCTATTTATAGGCACTTGCAAACCACTGAGCATCTTAGCTGACGTCACCATGAAAATGACATCTAACCTCCTAACAAACTCTAACCTCTGATCTATACAAACACTGCTATGATAACTACTGCTATTACATTAATTTACAAGACAGACTATAGATCAGCTACTGCAACTTTCCACTGCTGTGAACCCAGCAGTACTTTTCCGGATCAGCAGTGCTTGACTCAAGGCAGTAGATAGAATCAGCAGGGCTTTAGTCTTTCATCAGGTCTTGAGCAGCAGTTGTAGGTCAGCACTTTGTAAGATCAGCAGATAGGAGGTCAGCAGATATGAAATCACTTTCAAGGGGAGAGATTTGTATATAAACATCTGCTTATTCTGGATCCACTGTTCTGATCCAGTTTTGGCTTTAATTATCTGTTCCTCTGATAGGGTTCAATCCCAACAATCTCCCCCTGGAACAGATAATGCCAAAACTCTTCATTATTGTGGAAATCTTTATTGCCTCATCAACAGTTCCCTTATCTGGCCTTTAAATTGTAATTCAAAGTCTAGGGCATCTGTATCTTCATCATCCCTGCTAAGTGGAAGATCAAGGAGATCCTGCAAATCTTCAAGACTCAGGCCAAGAGCTTGTTCCCTTGATATTTTCTCCACTTCTCCACCAGACCTGAGCAAAGTCAATATGCAGGTCTGTTTGTCAGTTTCCCACTTTTGTATTTTTGAGCCTGGTGGGTTTCTTGGGAGATGTTTATTTGCAGAGGTATTTGGTGAGGCTGGCCTATTCATCACTGGCTGAGCAACACTTGCAGATTGTTCCAATTCAAGATCTTCTTTAATCATTACTTTCATGCCTGCTTTTACAACAACATCTCCAGCTAATAGGTCTTGAATTGTTTCAGTACTCAACTGGTTTTTGCTCCTTCTTTTGTAGATGGCAGCACCAGCAGGAGCAGTGGCTTTCCTGATTTGCAGCTTTGTTGGTCTTTTTGAAACCTCTGCTTCAGGATAGTCAGGCTTTTGAGGAACATTTGGATCTTTCTTTCTTAGTTCCTCCAACCTTTTGTAGGTGATCCTGACCACATCTTCTTTCCATCTAGCAACTTGTCTTTTGTTTCCATATTCAGCAGCAACCAGTTCTTCTTTCATTCTTTTCAGTTCTACCTGTTTGTCAGGTACATTCTTTCTAAATTTTGCCCAGTCAGGAGGAGTGTGAGTGACTTTCCTTTTTATCTTGTCTTGAATTCTTGCTGCTTCATTTTCAAGCTCAGAAAAGTCCACTCTTTGTACATGTATTTCTCTCCTTTGTACTTCTTGTGAGCCATGATGCTTTCAATGTAGTCTTTCTTCAAAGTTTCAGCTGCTCTTTCTGAAATTTGTTGACTGACATTTTTTGCAAATTGTTCTAGGGATCTGACCTGGGTGAGCAGATATTGATAGGTTCTTGAAATTTCTTTGTCAGATTTCCCTTGTGTGTTTCTTTTTGAGATATCTTCTGCTTGCTTGGCCTTGATAACCAAATATTCATCAACATTTTTAGGCCAGGGATATCCTTTTATTGATGGCAAACTCCTTTTGGCAGGGTCATCCTCATAGTAAAAAGATTTTATTTCTTCTCTAACAGCTGCTAGTTCAAGAGGAAATTGAACACCTGCAGGAGGTAAGGGCTTGTACATTTGAACTGAAGAGAGAGGAACAGGTTTTGGTATTGTGACAAGAGCTGAAGATTTTGAAGATGTTTGTGGTGGTGAAGTGTCATCATCTTTGAGAATTAGCCTTATCCTCTTTGTTTGAGGAGGGGCTGATGATGTTTTGGATGGAACAGTGGTGGTGGATGTAGTGGCAGTGGTTTGTGATTGACTAACAGTTGTTGAAACAACTGGTGTTCCAACCACTGTTGTCATTACAGCAGATGTTTTAACAACTACTGTCTTCTGCTTTTTGGTGGTAATGGTGGTAAGGCAGTGGATTTGGTGTGTGTTGAAGTGGTGTGTGTTGAAGTGGGAGCAGATGTTGAAACTACTGAAGTACCGACTGTAGTTGATACAACAGGAGTTACAACAGCTGTTTTAGGTGGTGGTTTTGGAGCAGACTTTGAACGTCTGGTTGGAATGGATTTGGGTAGCCTTACTCTTCTTGTAGGCTTCTTCTTTTCATCAACAAGATTGTCATCATCTTGTGACCCTGAAGTACCCTGATCCGGATAATCCACCCTGGCTTTCTTTTTGGCCTCTCTATCCCTTTTTACACTTGTAACTGCTTCTGCCAGTGCATTTGTGGTCACATCAATTTTCTTGCTACCATCTGGCAAAGGGATTTGTTTGGTCATGTTTGCATTTTCTGGTTCAATGTAGAGACCATCCTCTATTCCCTTCTTTTTCCACTCCTTAATTTTCTCCCCCTTTTTGGCATTATCTGGGGGAAGTTGATACATGAAGCGAACTTTTGGAGGAGCAGTGCCAGTGGTGTGCAGGATCTGAGTTTTGAGAGCCTTTAGATCAGCCTGAGTGTTCTTGAATCTTGACTCCATTGCATTTCTCAGCTGTTGGACATGTTTTTCATGTTGCTGATCTGCTAATTTTGCTTGTTGATAGAGAAAAGGTTGAAACAAATTCCAGAGCTCATTTGTAGCAGGTGCTGGTTGTGGAGCAGGTGCTTGAGATGGAATAGTAGTTAATTGTACCTTTTGTGCTTGTAACACCTGTTGTAGCATAACTTTGAGTTCTGCAACAGAGTTATCAAGCTTTTTAATTCGATTCGTCAATTTCTGGTACTTTAAACCATCACCCAAGTTAATGGGATCATCTGATTTCCCACTAGCAGTGGTTTTATCAGTAATTGATGTAGGGAGTGTACTCCAAACATTAACCACTGATGCCCCTTTTTCTTGGTACTGGGGTCTTCTCCCTTCAACACTTGACAACCTTTTGATGTTGCCAGTAGGATAAATAAATCCACTGGTGGTTGGCAGAGGTGCTATAAAAGGAATTGCCTCCAAGGAAGTCTTATTGATGTAACCACTGTCCAACTGTAAACCAGTGGGTTCAACAGTTGTAGTGGCTGCTTCACTTGGACTACCACCAAGAGTTACTTGTAACTCAAGGGGTGTAACCTCCTCAGGTGGTGTTGGTGGGTTTGCAAAGATTGATTCATCAGACCCAGTCAGTTGTTGAAGTGTATTCTCATTGAGAGGTGATTGAGAAGGACTGGTTAGTGCCTGGTTCAAATCAATTGCATCCAACAGCAGTTTAGTTGGTGGGGGAATTATGGATGTGATGGGTGGTGTAGAAAATGGATTTGCCCCGGGTATTGAGCTGTGGATGATAGAAACAAGTGTTTCCAGAGCATCATGATGTGGAGACCCTATTTGTACAACCTGTTCTTTTTGTGAAGAAGCAGGAGGAGTTTCAGTTATGGGTTGAGATATTTATACCAACTGCTGTGAGGAAGTAGCAACAGTGGTTTCTTGTGACATTTGTGGTGTCACAGGCAGTAGCTCTGGTATCTCATCTGCCAGAGTTGCCTTTTTTATGGGTTTTGGGGGTTTTTGAGTTTTTCTTTTTGGCTTTTTGGGGATTTTAGGTGTGGGTTTCAAAGCAGTTGTGTTGCTGCTTTGATCACCTTGAGCAGTGGGCTCAGCAGCAGATACCTGAGGAGCAGTTGTAACTGCTAAATTCTGCTCAGGCACCTCTGCTTGTGTTTTGCAAGGTGCTAACATTCTTGAAAAGGTTTCAGTTGTTAAACTGTTTATTTGAGTAGCATCACCTTGGTTTATTTCTGCTAAATCATCCTTACTGAATTTCTTTTCAAAATAGTAACTTAAAAACCTTGGAAACAGTAAGAATGATTTTGTTTCAACATTATTAACCAAATCTTTAAAGATTTCCCGAGAATAGTTAAAGTTTTCTTCTTGAAGAATTGCATATCCCAGATTTTGAATCTTTAAAGGGATTTCATTAAAAGAAGTGGTTTTATTTGAAACACATAGTAGGAGGGTATGAAATAAAAATCTGGTTGCAGAAGGAAAATAACCTTTTTGTAAGGTAAGTTTCTTCATCATTGTGGCTTCATACCCTCTTTCAATGAAGTCAGTTTGCAACTCGTTTTTAGTGAAATAAATTTTACCTTCTTGATCATCGAGTTGAAAGACCTCTGAAATGGATTGTGGCGTGATTTGGACAGCTTTACCCTTTATGGAAGAGTGTATGGTGGTTGCAATGTCTCCTTGTTTTTCAAGGGTTGCATTCTTCCAAAACTCCCTTTGGGTCTCCAAATAGATTGGTGCATCGACGGTGAACAAAGTTTTGTACTTTGATTTTGCCATGGTGTCAATGATGGAATCGAAAACATTGGTGGTTCCAGGTTTTGTGAGAAGACCCAGGAGATTGTGAGATGGTTTATATGGAATTTCAGTGGAGATTGCCTTTTGAGAGGCTGTTTTAGATGATGATTTGGAAGTGGGTTTTATGGAAGGCTTCGATTTTGTCATTTTTTGAAGAGAATGATCGAAGAAATTTGTGAAAGGTGAGATGAAAAACTGCTTTGAGAAGAGAATTTTTTAGGAATTCAATTCGACAGTAAAACCCTGTTTTGGTGGTGAGTGGGGGATTTTATAGGGAAGAAAGTGAATGCTGATGTGGCAGCCGTTACAAAAAGTCTGACCACTATGTACTGCCCACGTGACAACCCCTGGTGAAAGTGAAGGACAGTACTTTTATGAAAGTGACTGATGAAAGCAGTGGTAGTAGAGCAGTGGATGATTTTCATGATTTTCACTATCAGTGGATAGCATATCAGTGGATAAAACACTGCTTTTGAACAACAGAGTTTATCAAAGGAATGAGAGAACAGGGGTTGACTTTCAGCAGTGGACAAGCTTTTGAAGTAGAGCAGACTTTTGAACAATCAGTGGTTAATGGCAGACTTTTAAGGATTTTAATGAAAATTTCATTTTTAGCTATTTTTAAGGATGGATTTTGATTTTCTGAAAACATTTTGATGCTTTTATGCATAGAAAAACAAGATTTTGCTTGTTATTCCCTGTTTAGCATCCCAATTGTAGAGACCAAGCTTTCAAAAGTGGCTGTATCCAGTGCTTTTGTGAGCACATCTGCCAACTGGTCTTTAGTTGGGACATGATGCAGAGAAATCAAACCTTTTTCATATCAATCCCTCACAAAGTGATGTCTGATGTCGATGTGTTTGGTGGTAGAATGGGAAACTGGATTTTTGATGATATTTTCTGCTGCCTGGCTGTCCAACATGAGTGGTGTCTTTAAGGCAGTGATACCAAAATCCAGCAACTGATTTTGAAGCCATAGGAGTTGGGCTGTACAGCTTGCAGCAGCAATGTATTCAGCTTCAGCAGTGGATGTTGAAACAGCTGCTTGCTTTTTGCTTTGCCATGAAACTAAGCAATCACCTAGAAACTGGCACCCTCCTGAAGTGGACTTCCTTGTGGTGTTACATCCAGCAAAGTCACTGTCTGAAAAGCCTGAAAGCTTGATATTCCCATTAGCTGGATACCAGATACCAAGTGTGGGAGCACCTTTTATGTATCTGAAGATCCTTTTTACAGCAATGAGATTTGATTTTCTGGGAGCTGATTGACTTCTTGCACAGACACATGTTGCAAACATGATGTCTGGTCTAGATGCAGTTAGGTACAATAAAGACCCAATCATGCTTCTATAAAGTGTTTGGTCAATCAGCTCATCCTTTTCATCAGACATGACCAGCTTATTTGTTGCCATGGGTGTGCTGCATGGTTTACAATCATTCATATCAAATTTGGTCAAAAGTTCTTTAGCATATTTGCTTTGATGAATGAAAGTTCCATTTTTCATTTGCTGAACTTGGAGACCAAGAAAGCATTGCAGCTCACCCATTGCACTCATTTCAAACTCAGCTGTCATGAGTTCTCTAAACTCTTCACACATTGAGTTACACGTGCTTCCAAAAATAATGTCATCCACATAAATCTGGACAATCATTAAATCCTTCCCTCTCCATTTTAAAAATAGTGTTTTATCAATGGTACCTCTTTTGAAACCATTTGAGAGTAGGAAGTTGGAAAGAGTTTCATACCAGGCCCTTGGTGCTTGTTTCAGGCCATACAGAGCTTTGTTCAGCCTGTAGACATGATCTGGATAAAATGGATCCTCAAAACCTGGAGGTTGACAAACATACACCTCTTCTTGAATTGTACCATAGAGGAAAGCACTTTTGATATCCATTTGAAACACCTTCATATTGTGGTTGACAGCAAAGGCCAGGAACAGTCTAATGGCTTCCAATCTTGCAACAGGGGCAAATGTTTCATCATAATCAATCCCCTCTTCCTGTCTGTAACCTTGAACCACAAGGCTGGCTTTATTTTTGACAACAATACCCCTTTCATCAGTTTTGTTCTTGAAGACCCACTTTGTGCCAATGGGACTAACCTCTTCTGGCAGTGGTACAAGCTCCCATACTTGTTGTCTTTTAAACTGTTGGAGTTCCTCTTGCATGGCTTCTACCCAGCTGTTGTCTTTCAGTGCCTCTTGGTACTTGACTGACTGATGGAGTGATAGAAAACCAGCAAAAAGACAAATGTTTTGGGTTTGGCTTCTTGTGAGCACCCCTTCATTTATGTTGCCAATGATTTGATCAGGTGGATGAGATCTCAAGAAGATTAAATCTCCTTGGTATGGTATGATGGCATTTGTTGGTGAAGGCTGCAAATGTGTATCATCTGAGCTAACCACTGCTGGGGACTTTGATGATCCAGCAGTGGCTTCAAAAGGTGGTGGAATAGGAGGTAATGAAGTGGACATCTGCTGACTTTTATCCACTGTTTGAGGACTTTTGTCAGCAGTGTTTGAGGATGTGGAAGCAGTGGTAAATGGGCTACTTTGGTCAACAACTGTTGAGGTAGCAGTGGTTGAGCTTTGACAACTGTTTTGAATAGCTGATGCTTTTCCCTTTGTGGCAGACCTTTGAGGGATGATAATTTCATACCCAAAGTCTGGTGTTGTATCCTCTGATGTGGACCTGCACTGTTAGTCTTGACAACAGTATTTTCAAAAGTAAATTTTTCAAGATCAAACAGATCTGCAGGATTTGCTGGGATTTTCATTGATGAAAGTTCATTGAACTTAACATTCAAAGTCTCCTCCACTGCCTTGGTCCGTGTATTGAACACTTTGTAGGCCTTGGCAGTGGTTGAGTATCCCAGATGATAACCACAATCAATTTTGGCTGCAAATTTTGAAATGGAATCTTTTAAGTTCAAAATAAAGCGTGGGCAGCCAAACACTTTGAAATATGAGATCAGTGGTTTGATTTTATACAGAATTTCATAAGTAGTCTTTTTGTGCCTGGGGTTTATTAAAACTCTGTTCTGGACATAGCAAGCAGTGTTTACTGCCTCTGCCCAGAAAGTTAATGGCAAACCTGAATCTGCAAGCATGGTTCTGGCAGCCTCAATCAAAGTTCTGTTCTTCCTTTCCACTACCCCATTTTGCTCTGGTGTTCTAGGGATGTTGTACTGCCTTACAATCCCTTTCTTCACACAGAAGGCATCCAACTCCTTATTTTTGAATTCTGTGCCATTGTCACTCCTGAAGCTTTTCACTGGAAGGTCAAATTGCTTTTCAACCTATGTCACAAAGTCTTGCAAAATGCCTGCAGTCTCATCTTTTGAGTGTAAAAAGAAAGTCCATGTAAACCTAGAAAAGTCATCAACAATTTTTGTGGTAGGCCTCTCACCAAACCAATTTTTGAAATTTCAGTGATTGTCTTAAGATTTGTGTGTCCCAGCCTTCTGTGCCAAAGTTCTGTCTCTTTGTTAGAGGCAGCTGAGAACAGACAGGCATCAGCTCTGGGACACTCTTTTGACAAATCAACAACATAAACATTGCCACTTCTTTGAGCAACAAGTTTAGTTTGACCAGTTTTGATTATTGCTTCAATCTTTTTGACCATTTCTGGTCCAACAATCCTACAACAATATTTTGTGAAGAATGACCCAAACCCTTTATCACTCATTTGGGATACACTCAGAAGGTTGAATTTTAGATTGTCTATCTGATTGACATTTTCAAATTTTACATTTCCAGACTGCACTGTACCAGACCCCAGAACTTTCCCTTTACTATTATTTCCAAAGGATATATCACCCCCTCCATGGATTTTAAAGTCTTTGAGGAGGGCTTTACATCCTGTCATGTGCCTGGAGCCTCCACTATCTACATACCAAAGACTATCAAAGCATGCAGAAGCTCCCTGCACATGAAGTAAAAGGATTAGTTCATTAAGGTCTCCAAAGCCAGCAGGGCTTTGGATGGGGTCTCAACAGTGTCTGGGATGGATGCAGAATGATGGACAGTGGTTAGGTCAGGGGTTTGGACTGTTTTAGGACAGTGTTTCTCTAACCACTGTTGCGGGTCTTGACCAATCATCTGCTGGTAACCAAAAGGATGCCTATTCACTTTAGGTTTAGAGGGCCTTTTGTAGGCTTCATAAACGTGTGGAATCCTTTGGTAAGACTGTTTCTCCTTGCCTTTTCTGAACTGATTTGCAGGAGGTGCATTAGTAACCTGAACATCTCTTTTGACAGATGTTTGGTTCAGCTGTTTTGTGACAGCTGTTTCAACTGGCACAAACAGTGGTTGTTTCTTGGTGAATTTGACAGATGTTGATGATGATGATGGACTCAAGGATGTTTTAGCAATGTACTCATTCTTTTTCACGTCAAAGTTTTTGAGATACACACAAGCTTGAGTTTTGTGGTTTGTTTTACCACAAACAATGCAATTTTCAGCTGAAACAATGACACTTGTTCTGTTTAAATCATAGGCTTTTAAGTGGAAACAATCTTTTGTTAGATGATTCCTTTTCTCACAGAATTCACAAAACAAGTTATCAATTTTTTCTTTCTTCTTTCTCTTTTCAGACTCCTTTGCAGCAGAGGTTTTAACCACTGCTGGGATGTCCTTGAGAGGTATGACTTTAGCTTTTGGAGCTTTAACACCATCAGTTGATGTAAAGTCCATTGGCTTGAAATTTTCAAGAATATCACACTCATCAGACCATTTTGGTTTAAACTGATAGTCTTCAAGTTCCTCTAAAGTAGAGGATCCCATTGGTCTGTCAAGTGTGATTTTGTTACCAAGTTTGTCAGTGATTTTCACTTCTTGGCCATTCTTGTTTGTGGGTATGAACTCAGTGGTTACATCAGTGGTTTGAACAGATTTTGCAAAAGCAGTGGTTTCATCATCATGTTTTCTATAACCAACACCAAATTTCACATTGCTTTTTATCTGTTTTTCAAGCATAATCTCATACCCTTTGCATGAGTCCACCCATCTCTCACAAGTGATCTGGGTGGACTCTAACTCCTTTTTGCAAACTTGGTATTTTTCTACCATAGTTTGGAGTTGTGTTTTGGTTATGCTTTGTTCTTCTTTCAAACTGCTGATCTATTTTTCTTTTTCAGTCAATTTGTTTTTAAGTTCTTTTAAAGATCTTTCAAATTTGACTTCATCAGTTAAGATTTTATCCCGAAGGTTTTCATTCACCTCTTTGATGTTAGCAAAAGCAATAATGCAATTGTCAGAACACAGTTTTTCTAGAACTTGAGGAGATACCTTGGCAGCAGCCATCATTGCACAATCACATTGATGATTCTCTTCATCATCAGCTATCACCTTCTTTTCACCAGCCTTTTCTTCCTTCTTTTCTTCTTTGTCCTCTTCGGACCATGGGTCTGTCAGTGGTTCAATCAGGGTACCTGAACTTTCTCCCAACAGTAGTTCACCAGCCACAGCAGTAACCACTGCTTCAGTCACCTCATCCACTGTTTCAATACTCAGCTGTTCCTTTTCAGTTTCAACCCCCTCCTGTACTGACTCTAATGTCATCAAACAAAACTCATTATGAGAAGAATCATTAGAAGCATACTGCTCCAGTCAAAAAACCCTTGAGTGAAAAAGCTTTGTTGATCTGGTTGTACTGCTGCTGGAGCAGTGGTTTGAGGTGCAGCAGGTTGCACTTGTACCTGTGGAGCAGGGGTTTGAACATATTGGATCTGTGGAACAGTAGTTTGGACATAGTGCACTGGCACAGGGGCAGCAGCATAGTGAGCAGTGTTCACTAGAGCTGCTGGGGCATACTGGGCATAGTGCACAGTGCTTTGGTTTTGAGGTATAGGATTTGAGCTAGGATGAGTAATTATGGGACCAGTAGTTTGACTCCTACATTCCCTAGAGAAATGTCCCAACCTATTACACTTGTAGCACTTGATTTTCGATTTATCCAACCTAACCCTTAGATTCCCATGCAAACCTGGGAATTTTCGCCCTGTTCTTTTGTAAAATTTGCTAGTTCTAACACTTAGCAAAACCAGTTGGTGCAGGATGTCCATTTCCTCTAAGTCAGTGGGATCAAAATGTTGCAAATCATTGAGTTCAAAGCATAAATTGTCTGACATCTGGTTTTCGTTTGCAGTGAATGCATAACTAGCAGAGTGAGGATCAGGGTTGTTAAAATTTGCACCAGCAGTTATGTCAATGAAGTGATCATAACCCTGATCCTTACCACTGCTCCCAGATTCTTCTTGACCCAGAAGAGCAGTGTTGCCGAAAGTGTAATCATCAGTAACTTTTCCTGACTCTTGTAACCTCCTTTTCTGGTTCAACTCCCTTTCGTAGGTCAGGAGTCGACCGTGAAGTTGGGTCAAGGTCAGATCCTTGAACTCAGGTGAGTTTCGGGTGACAAAAGCTATGGTGTCCCATTTTTCTGGCAGTGACCTGAGGAACCTGCTATTTTGAGTTGAGTTTGTAAAAGTGGTGTTAACAAGCCTCAGTTCACTGATGAGACAACTGAAACGCTCAAATTGTTGCGTTAGTGATTCACCTTTAACGTAACAAAATGTTTCATAATGTTGGTTCAGGATTTCCCTATTGTTTTCTATGACTTCTTCGGTTCCCCCAAATTGTTCCTTAAGTGCGTCCCATAACTCTTTGGCACTGTTACAGTGTAACAGTCCATCATATATCTCATTGGGCAGCACTGATGCTATGATGCTAAAAGCTTTAGCATCTAGTTCGAACTTTTGATAGTCGGTTTCGGTATAATTTTCAACTGGTTTTGGAACGAACTTTTTAGCATCTTCAGCGCTTGGCACTGTGGGAACGTGGGGACCATAGATGACAGACCTCCAACAACCTGTGCTTTGTTGAGCGAGGATGTGACCCATCCTCCTCTGCCAGATGTTGTACTCATTTCTTTTTAGCATAGGTGGTTTAAAAAGCGAGCCGATGTTGTTTTTATCATCCTGAGATTGTGACGTCATTCTTGTTGTTTTACAGACACTGAGAAATCAACTTTAATGGTGATTAATCCTTGCTCTGTTTTTCAACAAAGGAACAAACGATCAGTATCAACTGTTGTGAGCTGAACTATTTACGTCAAAATGATTGTTAAATCAAATTTGACTGTCCAGGCTCTGATACCAATTGTTGGATCTGAGTTTGTTTCTGATTGTATTTTGTGTTTGTAATTAAAATGAGAATGGATGAGTGTGCAGCGGAATTATGGTGAAAACAAACTTTGCATACAATCAAACGAGAGTAATACTTTGATCAAACATCTTTACACAATGAATCGGAAGATTGAATTTATTTCAATAACGATTACAATGATTGATGAATGAATGCAAACTCCCCCTCAGCCAGAGCTCAGTAGTTTGTTCGTGCAAAGAAGACAATGATGCAAAAGAGCTAATAGAACAGTACAAAGTACTGATCTATTTATAGGCACTTGCAAACCACTGAGCATCTTAGCTGACGTCACCATGAAAATGACATCTAACCTCCTAACAAACTCTAACCTCTGATCTATACAAACACTGCTATGATAACTACTGCTATTACATTAATTTACAAGACAGACTATAGATCAGCTACTGCAACTTTCCACTGCTGTGAACCCAGCAGTACTTGTCCGGATCAGCAGTGCTTGACTCAAGGCAGTAGATAGAATCAGCAGGGCTTTAGTCTTTCATCAGGTCTTGAGCAGCAGTTGTAGGTCAGCACTTTGTAAGATCAGCAGATAGGAGGTCAGCAGATATGAAATCACTTTCAAGGGGAGAGATTTGTATGTAAACATCTGCTTATTCTGGATCCACTGTTCTGATCCAGTTTTGGCTTTAATTATCTGTTCCTCTGATAGGGTTCAATCCCAACATATATTAAAGGAGATGAATGAGAAGAAACTCAAATATTGGTTTGTGAAGGATGGGAAAAGAAAGAGAACTCCAAAGACATCCCCAGCTGTACCTATTCCAAAAGCGTCAACACCTATGATTGTTGTTAAAGGTATAGTTGAAAGGGGAAGTCCTTAGAAAAGTTAAATATTTAAATGTTATATTATTCTAAGGATTTTTCAATGCTTGTTTTGCAGGGCCTTCAGTAGAACCACAACAAAAGTTGGTGGATGATCCAGTGTTAGATCCTTCGAGCATTTCTCAAGAGGGTATTGATTTGAAGAAAGTGACGTTTGAACAATACTTAAAGCACACTGAAGCTTCAATTGCCAAAGATCAAAGTACAAGTGTTCAAGTTGAATTTGTTAAAGAGAAAGAGCCTGAAGGTGTTGCTCATACTGATTCTAGTGATGCTGATGATGAATCTACAGAGACAGAGCCAGAAATTGAAAGAATCGGTGTTGGAAAAGTTCAAATGAAAAAGAAACCTCAGAAGAAGAAAGCTAAAGATTCTGATGAAGAGGATTCTACTTATATGTCACCTAATAATGAGAAAAAGAAACAAAGAAAGAAACGCAAAGCTATACAAACATGAGTACTTCCTAGAAGCGTCAGAGCAAGAAAAGGATCTGCATCAGTTCCAGAAGGATCAAAGCGGCAAGAGTGAGAAACACGTAACAACTTCAAAGGATCCTGAAACTGTAGAAGTTCCTAAAGCTCCAGAGGTGCAAAGTGTTGAAAAGGCTGAAGTTGAGGTTCAAAAGAAAGTGGGTGATGACGTTGAAATTGAAATCATAGATGAAAGAGCTGCTACACCACCACCACCACCACCAGAAAATCCTGAAGTTCCTGAATCTTCACAGCCTAAGAAAATTGTTCTTCCAGACGTGTTTGAAGGCTTTCCAAATGTTCGAGGTGAATATAAAGATGATATTCTTTCTGGTGATGAGTTTGACATGTTTCATGATGCATCCGTGAAAGCTCTTGAAAAGAAAGTAAGCATGCTTGAGAAAGAAAAAGCAAAGGCTGAAGCTGATCGTGATGAGTTAAAGAAACAAGTTAAAGAGTTGATGAAAGTGAATGAAGAAATAAAAATTGTCATGATCAAACAAGCGAAGAAGCTAAAGACAATGGAAGAGGATGTGGATGACAATGCAAAGCTCTTTGATCAACTTTCCACAGAGATTGCTGATTTGCATGGGAAGGTGAAGAAGCTGAATGAGATAAATCAAATGCTAAATCAACTGTTGAGTGAACTTCATGAAGCGTCATCTAATGAAATAAAGGCAATGAAACTAGAAATGGAAGCGCTTAGAGCTGATAAGATAGTGAAAGGTGATCAACTCAATATGTTGTATACAGTGATGGAGAGTCATCTGGGAATCAACGTTCAAACTATTTACAACAATATTGAAATTCAAAGAGTTGAAGAATGAAGGGTTGCAAGGGAAAGAGAGTTGGCTGAGGAAGCAACTCAGAAGAAGAAAGGATTAGTTGTTGATACAGAAGAAATCCTTGGTTCTTCAAGTCAACAAGATATTGAAATGGTAGATGTTGAAGACGTTCAAGCTCAAAGGTTTATACTTGTTGGTGAATCTTCTCCTCTATCTTACAATTATGATGATATTATTCGGCTTGTTCAAGTAGAGCAGAGGAAGAGGAAGGCGAAGGAACTAGAAGTGTTATTGTTAAAGTGGAAAGAAGAGGAAGAGGAAGAAGACAAAGAATTGAATGAAATCCTTAATGCAGTTGAAAACTATGGTCCTTCATGGGATGATTCGATAGACAAAAAGGATGATGATGATGATCAAGGATCTACAGGGTTATTGATTGTGAATCCATCTGTTCAACAGAAGATAGAAGATTTTCTGAACGATGAAATCAACGAGCAGAAGGGGGATCAACATCAAGAGTCTTTTTCTTTAGGAAAGAAACATGACGACCAGGTATTCCTCACACAACCAGCTGTTATTTATTTGAATGCTCGAGTTAAGGGAGAGTTAGAGGTGCCTAGGTCTAGGGCAGAAATGTTAGAAGAGTTGGGTTTAGACGATGGAAGATTCAATTTTGATATTAAAGATGAGATTCCGTTGTCACCTGAAAAGGTATATGAGTTTAAGTATGCGCATGAAGCTAATAAGTATAATGATGTTAGAGTTGAAGATTATTCGGATAGTTCTGAAGGAGATACAATATTTCATTATTTTGGTGTTGATGAAACATTTCCGTCTCTTGCTGAAATGTTTAAAGAACAAAATGAAGACGAAGTTAGAAGAAAGATTGTGGAGAGGATCACTACCGAGGGTGTTCCAGAAACTATTCCGCGAGAGAATCTTGTTGAAGAAAGAATGAAATGGTTCAAAGTAATGCCAAAGGAAAGAAAATTTGTAAGACCTCTTCAATACTTCACGCATGATGTTGATATATCGTGGGGAGACATCTTATCTTGGGGTTACTTGGAAGATCTACAAGTGTATGCCATAAGACGGGAGATGGGGGTACAATACTTTTAATTTTTGTCAGATATTAAAACCCTCCCGTGGTGGGACGTGGAGGAGTTGGTGCAAACGAAGAACATAAAGCAATATTATTATGGTTTGGATGTAAAGCAGCACGATCAACACTTGTGGAAGTACATCAAACAACAACCGAAAGAAAGATTTCCAGATTGGAAGCCTCAGTTTCCAAAGCAAATTGTCACTATCTTGGAATCTAGAGAGAAAGATATCACCTTGGATTTAAAGCCGCCGCGTTGTTTGAAGAATATGCCGCTACGTGCTATGGAGCAAGACTTCCATGAAGATTTTCAGGGCTGGATGTATAATCAAAGCACAGCGGAAGCGGTGATATCCTTATTTGATAAATCAAAAGGTGAAGCAAGGAGAATATGTGTGCTAGACCCGATGTGGCTAGTGAACTGCTTGAAGAAAGATATAGATTGCTTATTCTACAACAAGATAGTGTATGAGAAGCCCGACAAAGTCCAAGCTCTTCAATATCAGAAAATAGTGGATGTGTGCTATGCAAAAGAGATTAATTATGGAAGATATTGGAAGTCGAAGTGGAGAGACTTGGAGAATGATGAATTCTTGAAGAAGTACAAGCGCAGTTGATGTGCGTGAAGTGTGTTATGGTTTTAATGTTTATTTTAAGCCCTTTTACACTTTCTTTAGCCAAGTTTTAAATTTATAAAACACGATATTTTCTAACACTAAACACACATATGGGCAAGTGCACCCATCGTGAGCATAGTATAGTGTTGGTAAGATACCGAGGTCGTCCAAGGACACAAGAGCTTTTAGTACCGGTTTATCCTCAACGTCTAATCAAATCAAAAAGTTTAGAAAAAGGTTTTAAACTAAGAAAAATAAAACTAACTAAAATGTTGAAAATAAAAATAAAAATAAAACAGATAGACAAGATGAATCACTTGGCTCCGACTCATGTTTAGTGTAACCTTTGATTATTTCCGCACTTTTGCACTTTTTAAGAGATTATCTTAGTTATTGTAGTAGGCCCCTCTTTTGAAGGTGACGTTACCCTCAACCCAGTAGTTTGAGTCAGCAAGGATATAATCCTAAAGGGTCGTATTATTGAAAGATAATTAATTAAGTTATTAATGCATATTATGGTAGGCCCATCTTTTGAAGGTGACGTTACCCTCGGCTAAGTAGTCTGAGTCAGCAGGGAAACAGTCCTAAGTAACCGGGTTAAAGTATTAATAGTAGCTTACATATGAGGGGATCAAAGAGTTTGGACCCCCGCCATCCAATACCGTTAAGTATTGAAGGAGGTCCTACTAAATTTGACCCAGGTCCTTGCAGGATCTATACACTGAACAAGGCAAGACTTTTACCAAACCGTTCCCTTAACCCCCGACCAGGTAGCCAACATACCTCCATATAGACCGTGGAGATATGAATGGTGAAAATCTTTTATTTTATATAGACAGTAAAATAATGCCAAGACACCACGGACAAACGATAAGGAAAAATCACCTTCAACATAAGAAACTTGTTATTAAAGTCATTAATACATAACCAAGTAAAAAGTGCGAAAAGATTAAAAATAAAAAGTATTACACTAGACACTTTGTCTTCACCAAGTGATGTAAGAGACTTAGGCAAACATGGCCTTGATTGTCAAGAACTCTTACGATCAATCTTGGATCCCGAGACGACTCACACACTCTATGATGGACAATGGATAATGGTGGTGGATGATGGTGTTATGGTGGTGGTGGGTGGTGGGTGAAGTGTGAGAGAGGTGGTGTGCCAAGGGATGGTTTAAGCTTGAGCCAAGCACTCCTATTTATAGGCTGAACAGAAGCTTGGGCATGGCCCCGTGTCCAGTGGGCACGGCCCCGTGTCCACATCCTTCTCTGTCTTCATTAATTGCTCTTGTCTGTATTAGTTGACCACGGCCCCGTGTCCGCTGGGCACGACCCCGTGTGCAGAAGCGTATCTGTACTATCAAGATTTTCCTGGATTCTGCGAATCTTATAGTTGACCACGGCCCCGTGTCCGCTGAGCACGGCCCCGTGGTAGGCGATGGAAGCTTCTACAACTTTGTCTTTTATGCTGACACTTGGGCACGCCCCCATGCTCATTGAGCACGGGGCGTGTTCAGCCTTCTGTTCTCTTGTTTTGCTTGGGAAGATGCTGTCGTGGGGTCGGGCATGTCACGTTTGTTCCTTTTCTTGTATTCATGTAAGATTTAGCTGCCTTTTTGCTTCTTTTGTTAATTTGAGCTCATTTAATCCTGAAAATACAAAAGGAAGACAAAAGCACACTTTTTCCAACATTAGTACTAAAAAAGGGTTAGTTTTATGTCACAATTGATGTAATTTATATGTTGGATTTTGCACACATCAAATACCCCCACACTTGAATCTTTTCTTGTCCTCAAGCAAAATTCTTTATAATGTGGCTTTACACTCCCAAATGGAATGGGTAGAAGAGAAGGTTTTTGGGCTTGTCATAGAGTGTCGGGATTTCCAAGATTCTTTATTTAGCTTTATTTTTATTTGTTTACAATCCTATTCGTCATGATTTATTTAAAACTTTTCATAAGATAAATTACTTATTAGGGCATAACATGCCTCTTTAAAATTCCATTTATATACAAGTTCACATACCTAACGGGGGATCACTCAACACTCGGCCGAAGATGTATTTTAGTGAATCACTCGAGAGCGGCATGGAACTTACTCCTACCATAGGCTTGCCAAGCAATCAATCCTCCTCCTTTTTAACTATATACCTTTGTAAATATCATGAGGACTTTTGGGTGAAGGGTTAGGCTTGGGTTAAAGGTAGGTGGTTGGGTTAGTGGTTAGTAGAAAAGGGCGAAAAAACGTAAAAAGTGTCGGTTTTCGAAAGACTTTTTATTTTTTTATTTTTTTTATTTTGATGAAGCTATTATTCAAACAAAGTTATTTTTGATGAACTTGTTTGTTTATTTCTTTTGCTTCATCAACAAAACAATTTTTTTTTTCAAAGTCAAACAAAAAACCGAGCTTGTTACTAAAACAAAGGGTTAGAAATAAAAAAGGTTTTGGTGGGTGAAAGGGTGTTTGTTTTTGGTTTAAGAAATGAAAAGGTTTAGGCTCAAAGGGGTTAACTAGGGGGATTTTGGGTAGGTGGTAAAAAAAAGAAAAAAAATGGTGTAGAAATAAAAAGGGTTATTCCTAATGCCTCCATCATTTACTTACTCAGGTTTAAGTTGGTAAGGACTGGGAATATATCGTCGTGACAAGTTCTAGAGTTGTAAGAACCAAGCGGCTATTCACACAATAAACGAAAAATGAGCATTTAGTTTAAAGATATGTATTTGTATGCTCAATAAAGACTCAAAACTCACTTTTGTGGGAATGGGTTTTTATGTGATCAAGTATATATAATCAAATTTTAACTAAGCTTGTCATGTCGTTTCATAATTTTCTTATGTTGGTTCTTTTTATCACGACGCTATCGGTTGTAAATTTGTAAAAATATAACCTTTTTAGAAATTTTAAATTCCCAAGTTAAACCTAGAAAAGTAAAAAAAATGAAAATTTTTGAAAAAAATCTGGGGTGATTAGCGGTTCCAATAGAGTTTTGTGTAAGGCTTGTAGTCAGGACTTGCAAGATTCAAGGTTTTAGCATCCCCCCACACTTAAATTACACATTGTCCTCAATGTGTCACAAAAATAAGTTTTTCGGTTGATTAAAATGTGTAAAAGTGGGTTAAAAACAAGATTTTATGGTACTGGGTAGCTGAACACGGGGTGGTGTTGGCTGAGCACGGCCCCGTGGTCAGACTGCCAATATCAAATTTAAACAGAAGGCTGGGCACGGGGGCGTGTTCAGTGAGCACGGCCCCGTGTCTAGTTACCTGAACTGGGCATTTTCTGCAGAACCTCGGGCACGGGGCGTGTTGGGGTGAGCACGACCCCGTGCTGAACTTGCTGTAATGAAGAAAAATTGTCGGGAGGCTCTGTTTTTGTGCATGGGTTGTTGGTTCAAGCTTCCCTTAGTATCCTTCACCATCTCGAGTGTGTTTTATTCCTGAAAATTAAAACTAAACTAGAAAATATAAAAGTTAATCTAAATTAAACTAAAGATAGTTCCGCGGAATGCCTCCGTGGTGCGCCACATTTATAAGGGTCCTTGGCTAGACCCACCTTATCAGGTGGTTCTGGCTCATCTTCAATTAGGGGGTCGTCATTGCCGAATGGATATTTCATTGATCGCTCAAGGTCGACACTTTTTTTGAATCCCCCTAATTGAATAGGTAGATTGTTGTGCTTCCGGTTTTTCAAAGCTTCGTGGGTTTTTACAAAGGGTCGTCCCAATACTAGAGGAGCGTCATCAAGGATGACAAAGTCGATTGGGATTACCGTTTGATTTGTTTGAACCAAGACATCCTCAACTACACCGATTGATTTTATTACTTTCCGATTAGATAGAAAATGGGTATTTGAAGTGGAGAAAAATTACTAATACTTAATTTTTCGAAAATGTAGTTGGCCATTATGTTAACACAAAGATCTTTATCAATTGTGACATTACTAATAAACGAATTTTGAAAGAAACATAGAACCGGTGTAATGTTAATTTCAAATGGATCTTCTTTTATTAGCGAGGTTTGATCATTAGTTAACTTAACGCTTACCGTTTCGTCAATTTTAGTGTTAGTGTTTAACTCTTTTAAAAACTTAGCATGAGTTGGAACTAAACAATGATTTTCAAAAGAAGGTGACAAGAGATTAATTTCTTCAAAATTAGACTCTTCTTGAATTTTAACGTTGTTAGACTCACCTTTTTCGTTGTTTAACTCATATGTCGGTTTTTCACTTATTTGTTCTTCCATTTTTACACTTTCAGTTATCTCTTCTTTATTTAATTTCTCTCTTGCGCGGGACTCCTCTTCCCTTGCGCGAGATTCTTTTATGTAGCGATCGATAACTCTAAGGTGTTCTAATATCCTATCGGTCACTTCGGTTATAGAAAAAGGATCGGGATTTTCAAATCTTGAATCCGGTTGTTCGATCCTTTGTTCCTCATAACACCCATATGAAGTAGATGGTTCACACCATTGTTCTTCATTGTAAGCATATGATGGATAAGGGTCGTAGTTTTGTTCTTCATAATACTCATACGAGGTGGGTTATTCACGCCATGGTTCCTCATAATAAGCATACGAAGGTGGTGGCTCATATCTTGGTTCCTCAAAGTATGAGTAAGAAGGCTCATACCTTGGTTCATCAAAATATGAGTATGAGGGAGGAGGTTCATACCTTTGGTCTTCATAGGATGTGTATGAAGTTGATGGCTCGTACCTGGGCTCCTCATAGTAGGTGTATGAAGTGGATGATTGATATAAGTGACAATATTGAACCGAGTGCGGGTCACCACAATTAGTGCAATAGTTATTCCTATAATCATCATCCTCATAGGTGTAGTTGTAACCTCCTGAGTATTGATTCATAAGAATCACTCAGCAGACCACAACCAAGTCTCGAGATCAGAAAACAAAAATAAAAACGGAAACAGAGGTTGGACACGACCCCGTGTTCAATGGACACGGCCCCGTGTTCAGTGGACACGGCCCCGTGTACAGAATCTGTATCTGGGCGTTTTAATTAAAGTTACTGATTTCGTTGAGCACGGGGCGTGTTCAGTGAGCACGACCCGTGTTCAAGCTACTGTTACTGGGTGTTTTATGAAAAATATGCAGCACGGCCCCGTGTTCAGCGAGCACAGCCCGTGTTCAGGTCACTGTAAATGCAAAACTAAACTAAAATGCAGAAAAATGTGCGCGCGTTTTAAAAAGGTTTTGAAAAACTGATTAGGCCGTCGATTTTAAGCTTTCTTAAAATCCTTGTGTCCCCGGCAATGGCGCCAAAAACTTGATGTGCGTGAAGTGTTTTATGGTTTTAATGTTTATTTTACGCCCTTTTACACTTTCTTTAGCCAAGTTTTAAATTTATAAAACACGGTATTTACTAACACTAAACACACATATGGGCAAGTGCACCCATCGTGAGCGTAGTATAGTGTTGGTAAGATACCGAGGTCGTCCAAGGAAACAAGAGCTTTTAGTACCGGTTTATCCTCAACGTCTAATCAAATCAAAAAGTTTAGAAAAATGTTTTAAACTAAGAAAAATAAAAACTAACTAAAATGCTGAAAATAAAAATAAAAATAAAACAGATAGACAAGATGAATCACTTGGCTCCGACTCATGTTTAGTGTAACCTTTGATTATTTCCGCACTTTTGCACTTTTTAAGAGATTATCTTAGTTATTGTAGTAGGCCCCTCTTTTAAAGGTGGCGTTACCCTCAACCCAGTAGTTTGAGTCAGCAAGGATACAATCCTAAAGGGTCGGATTATTGAAAGATAATTAATTAAGTTATTAATGCATATTATGGTAGGCCCCTCTTTTGAAGGTGACGTTACCCTCGGCTAAGTAGTCTGAGTCAGCAGGGATACAGTCCTAAGTAGCCGGGTTAAAGTATTAATAGTAGCTTACATATGAGGGGATCAAAGAGTTTGGACCCCCGCCATCCAATACCGTTAAGTATTGCAGGAGGTCCTACTAAATTTGACCCAGGTCCTTGCAGGATCTATACACTGAACAAGGCCAGACTTTTACCAAACCGTTCCCTTAACCCCCGACCAGGTAGCCAACATACCTCCATATAGACCGTGGAGATATGAATGGTGAAAATCTTTTATTTTATATAGACAGTAAAATAATGCCAAGACACCACGGACAAACGATAAGGAAAAATCACCTTCAACATAAGAAACTAGTTATTAAAGTCATTAATACATAACCAAGTAAAAAGTGCGAAAAGATTAAAAATAAAAAGTATTACACTAGACACTTTGTCTTCACCAAGTGATGTAAGAGACTTAGGCAAACATGGCCTTGATTGTCAAGAACTCTTACGATCAATCTTGGATCCCGAGATGACTCACACACTCTATGATGGACAATGGATGATGGTGGTGGATGATGGTGTTATGGTGGTGGTGGGTGGTGGGTGAAGTGTGAGAGAGGTGGTGTGCCAAGGGATGGTTTGAGCTTGAGCCAAGCACTCCTATTTATAGGCTGAACAGAAGCTCGGGCACGGCCCCGTGTCCACATCCTTCTCTGTCTTCATTAATTCCTCTTGTCTGTATTAGTTGACCACGGCCCCGTGTCCGCTGGGCACGACCCCGTGTGCAGAAGCGTATCTGTACTATCAAGATTTTCCTGGATTCTGCGAATCTTATAGTTGACCACGGCCCCATGTCCGCTGAGCACGACCCCGTTGTAGGCGATGGAAGCTTCTACAACTTTGTCTTTTATGCTGACACTTGGGCACGCCCCCGTGCTCATTGAGCACGAGGCGTGTTCAGCCTTCTGTTCTCTTGTTTTGCTTGGGAAGATGCTGTCGTGGGGTCGGGCATGTCACGTTTGTTCCTTTTCTTGTATTTATGTAAGATTTAGCTGCCTTTTTGCTTCTTTTGTTAATTTGAGCTCATTTAATCCTGAAAATACAAAGGAAGACAAAATCACACTTTTTCCAACATTAGTACTAAAAAAGGGTTAGTTTTATGCCACAATTGATGTAATTTATATGTTGCATTTTGCACACATCAGCAGTCAGAAATTCAAAGAGATTGCTGATAAAGCTGCAAGGCTTGGAAGGTACAAGCTGATGAGACCTCCTCCAACTGACCGGACACCGATAGAAAAAGAGGTAAACAAGATCCCACGATGGGATAGGAAGCGTGACGGTGATCCAGAGTACAGAAAATATTAGAATGAAGTTGGAAGGCCTCTGAGGAGAAATATGTTGGAAGAAAGAAAGGAAAGGAGAAGAGACGTCAGAAAGCGAAAGAGTGAAGGCGCAGCAGGAAGGATTAAAGACTATGCAGGAAGGAACTACAGCTACATCCAAGGGGGAGTCTGTTAGTACATATGTCTGTAGCTTCCGTCTGCATCGAGTCTTGTATATTTTGTGCTGTGTATGTATTTTTATATGTATGAATGTATATGTATGTTTTTGTAAAGACAAATCCGGAAACGGTGCGATATTGTAAAAGTGAAATCCGACAGACGACAGATGTCATCCGATCGGGTGACACTTAACCCTTCCTGAGTTGCCAATAAATAGCAGGCTAGAGCTTGTCATTTAGAACCTTTTGCTGAACTTGTAGTGAAGCTCTGCCAGTCTGAACTTCTACCGGATCCTCTGTATTTTCACCATTTTCTAATAGAATTAAGACGGATTAAACATTGAATCTGTTGTTGTTGATTCTGTGACACTATCAAGGGATTCCACACCTTGATTCTGATCGATCCAACCACGTTTAAACCGAACAGATCCTGCGAACACGGCCTAACAAGAGGCGCCTACTACTATAACTAAGATAATCTCTTAAAAAATGCAATAGTGCGGGAATCATCAAAGGATACATTAAAGGCGAGTCGGGTCCAAGTGATTCATCTTGTCTATCTGTTTTTATTTTATTTTTATTTTCAGCATTTTTATTTTTTATTTTCATGTTCAAAACCTTTTTCTAAAAATTTTAGTTTGATTAGACGTTGAGGATAAACCGGTACTAAAAGCTCTTGTGTCCTTGGACGACCTCGGTATCTTACCAACGCTATACTACGCTCACGATGGGTGCACTTGCACATGTGTGTTTTTAGTGTTAGTGGAATATTGTGTTTTATAAATTTAAAACTTGACTAATGTGTAAAATGGGCTTAAAATATCAATAAGAATAATAATACACCTGACACACACCAATAATCATAGTCTTGATTAGTGGCATAAGGACATAGGAATGTATAAAGAAAACATGAGTTTCTTCCAAAACATGAAGATAAAAATGAGTAGAATTTAAGTGCACTTTGGACCTAAAAAATGGTGAGGTTTCACCTTAGTTTGCCCAATAAAACTTGTGAGAATCTTCCTAGAGGTTATCCAAGTGTTTTGAAGAAAGAAATGAGAAGAAAATTGAAGTAGAAGTGAGTTAAAACTGACTTTTTATGGCTGGAACTTTCTGAAATGTTGCTGAAACTCAGCTGAGTTTGGGAGGGTTTTTGAAGTGTTTGGAGGCTTGTAAAAGTGGAATAAAGGATGGGGAAGTGTTCATTATATAGGGAAGTGATTAGGGTTTCAATGGGTTGTGCTTTGGACAAGATTAGTGGGTCATTAACCTTGAAAAAAACCACTAAACTAGCCCAAGGGGACCTGTCCACTTTTTATTTTATTTTATTTTTTGTTAGTTAATTGATATATATTTGTTTATTTGATGCCATTTATTATATAATTAACGTATATTAAGGTGTGGCATGGTATTTTTGAAGTATGGACATCATATGCTAGTGTTTACTTGGTAAAAAGAACAAGTTTATAAAAGTTTAATGTCACAAAGTAGATAACAAGGGTGAAATTTATAATGAAGCGTCGAATGATTATAATTTTCGCGATTGAATAACCAAGTATCTTGTATGAATTAAATGCTTTAAGAATTACGATTACATGAGAATTGTTTACGAGTTAATTTATGATGCGAACTATGTTAATAAACGTGTGTATGAATTGATGTATAAACATGTATAAGTAATGTATATTCCACATAAAGATCAATTTCTTTACGATCGAAGTGTTAGATTTACAACGATTCAAGATGAGATACGATTACAAAAGAAAGAGTTTCCGAAAATAGAATTACAATACAATCTTACTAAAAATGGAAAGTTGTGAAAAGCGATGTGTTACAGTCCTACAATTTATGCAAAAACGTAGATCAACTGAAAACGTACATAAAAAAAAACACAAAAACATATTATATTTGACCATACCCATTTTCAAAGACGACATGTACATAAAAATAAGTAAGTAAACAATGATTAAAAAGTTTTAGAAAGTTGAAGGGTTGTAAGTGTCAATACTAAATGTTGAAGGGTAAATGTTAGAAAAAACAAAAATATACTAAAACAAAAAAAAAAATAAAAAATAACAAAAATAAAAAAGAACCATGTGAAGCTACTGTATATGTATATGTATCTTCTTATTGTAATATATATAAGGGAAAATTAATTTTTGACTCCCTATATTTTCGTGGTTTTAACGACTTAAGCCCAAAATCAAAATGTTTAAAGCCCTGAGTCCCTACAACCACTTTTCTTAACCATTTGAATCCAAATTTCTAACTTCGTTTAAAGTTTTTGTTAGTTTTTCATTAAAAGACTAAAATGCTCGTGTATTATATTATTATTATTGTTATTGTTATTATTATTATTATTATTATTATTATTATTATATAGAGAGAGAAAACTCACACTCAAACACTAATTTCTCTCTTTCTCTTTCTTCCTCGTCTCTCTCTCAACCACACCACCACCGTCACTGTCGTACCACCACCACACCATCACCACACCATCACCTATCGCCCTCTACAAAACCAACCACTTTTCCTTGTCATTGCACAACAATTACACATTTTTTCTTTCACAAATCTTCAAGAAAGATCAAACCCAATTCTCAATTTGTGAAAAAGATACCTCCTTTCTCACAATCAAGCCCTATCTCAAATGGGTTTTCAAACAATCACCACAACAACAACCAACAACCTTCAACCAATATCATCACCATTGATGTAGGTGGTCAGCTTTTTCAAACCACAAAAGAAACCCTAACACTAACTGGCTCGAAGACCATTTTCTCCAATCTTTTTGATTCATCTGAACACAACAACAAAATCCCTTTTATTGACGGAGACCCTGAATTGTTCTCATCTCTTTGGTCAGATTTTTGCACAATTCCAGATCTCTTAATTCCTCATCCAGCAGCAGTGCTCTTTTCCACATCCATTCTCATTCCAAAGCGTTGGCCTGCATCGGTAGTCTCCTAGCAATCGTCATGTTTTTTTGCCTCTAACACAAAAAGATTCGGGAAAATGGTGGTGGAGGTGAGGCGGCGGTGGTGGTGGAGGTGAGACGGTGGGGGTGGGCGTTCGAAGGTGGTGGTAGTGGGATGGTGGTGGCAGTGGGGCGGCACTGGTGGTGGAGGTGAGACGGTGGTGGGGGTGAGACGATAGTAATGGATGTTTGGAGGTGGCGGTAGTGCAATGGTGGTGGGGATGATTGTGGGGCAGCGGTGGGGATGGTGGCGGTGCAGTGGTGTTTATAGAGAGAGAAAGAAGATTGTGTAAAGATGAGAGAGAAAGTGTGTGTATGTGTGTGTGCTGGTGTGTGTGTGTGTTTTATTAAGTATATGTAATTTTATATATATATATATATATATATATGTAGGGTGGGGTTCGACTACAAAGTTCATTTTTTCTACAAAGTGTACAAAGTCATAAAACACCACAATTCAAGCCATAAAACACACTCAAAACTCACAAATAACAGAGTGAAGATCACTAAAACACAATATTCAAACCCTAACAGTCCATAAAAACTTCAAACACACCATCATAGAACTATGAATATAAAACACAACATGATAATCAACATAAAACACACTAATGTTAGTCATTCGAAAATCAAAGCCTTATCGTCCAAAACACGACACAAAACCCACAAATATGGCGTTTTAGTAATCTTCACTGTATTATTTGTGGGTTTTGAGTGTGTTTTATGCCTGAAATTGTGGTGTTTTATGACTTTGTACACTTTGTAGGAAAAATGGACTTTGTAGCCAACTCCCACCCTATATATGTATATTATATTAAATGTTTATGCATTAAAGACTTGTTTCTTGTACTCGTGTGCATATAAGACTTGTACTTTGTGTGTAAATGACCAAATTCCCCTCATAGTTAACAGACTTGGTGGATGGTGTTAGAAATTTGGACTCAAATGGTTAAGAAAAGTGGCCGTAGAGACTCAGGGCGTTAAACATTTTGATTTTGAACTCAAGTGGTTAAAACCTTTAAAACACATAGAGTCAAAGTAATTTTTCCTATATATAATTATGTTAGGGGCTATTTGGTAGCCTCTGAATGGTCATTAAGAGACTACCTCTTAATGGAACCATTAAGAATTTTACCAATCAGAAGGTAGAAGAATGTGACATGTGAAGATTTACCATTCAGAGGTTACCTCTTAGCCATTCAGACTTGAGGTTACCTCTTATTCATTCAGAGGTTTTAAACCATTAAGAGGTAGCATCTAAATGGTCATTAAGAGGCTATCAAACAGCCCCTTAGTTAGTTAGACTTTACATCAAGTCTCTTCACTAATTACACGATATATGGTTATGTAGATCTAACACGCACTTGAAGTATGTTATATAGCTTACCAACATGATTTTCATATATACCCTGTGATGTATCTATTTTCTAACTACAACGTTTCCTCTTCAACACGTATTCTGATATATAAGACATTTTTCCCCTCTTTAACACGTATCATGATATATAAGATGGTATGGATCCCCCAATACTAGTATAAGATAGTTTTTGTTGTATTCTTAATTTTTTATTACATAATACGAGTGAGACTTGACTCAATTTCCTGATCGTTGTTGGTTTTTATTATCTATATTGTTTGTCAATGTGTCCACAATAATGGATGCCCATAATCATCGAAACCTATTACCAACTCATCCTTTCCTTATCCTTTCTTATAGTCAAAAAAGTTAAACCAATGAATAAGTTACATCAATAATTCAACAGGTGTGAACTCTGACATCATTGAAAAGGACGAAGAAATCCAGTCTCCTTGTTAGAAGTAATTGCCAATGTTTTCTTCGTCTCCAAGCGTACGTTACTTAGAGTCAAAATATAGAGATAAAGTTAATTTTTTTTAATTCTTCATGTCCAGTGACTTGATTTTAAGTAATTACTAGTATTTTGTCCGCCGCGTATTGCGGCAGTGCACAGTGGTTGGAAACGTGTAGTGAGACAACACACAATTCGTAAAACGCGATGCGTAAAATACAATTACAAAAGACGTGTAAAACGCAATGTGTAAAAAACAATTACAAAAAAAAGTGTAAAACACAAAGGTAAACATGAATTGTAAAACCCAATGCCTAAGACAGTTCGTAAAATGCAATGCATTAGCATTTGCATAAGTAGGAGTAGTAGTAGTAGTAGTCTAGGGGTTATAATTGCAACTTTCTAAAGTTGAGTGAGTATAAAAATGGAGTAACAGAGCAAGGGGAAAAGAGCAAAGTCTAAAAGTTGAGGTAAAATTGGAGTAGTATGGTAAAAACGGAAAGTATGAAAGTAGAGGAATGATGGCGGAAATTTGTAAAATTTGAGGAGGTGGTGGCGCAAATGCGTAAAAAATGAGGGGTGGTGATGGAAATGTAAACGTAGTGGGGTGGTGGTGTATGTAGGTAAAATCTAAAGGAGTAATGGTAGAAAAACAAACTAAAGGGGTGGTTATAACAAAGTTTGAAAGATAAAGATATGGTTGTGGAAATTCAAAGTAGAGGGGGTGGTTATGATAAAGTTAGAGTGTCGGTGGTACTTTCGCTTTTAAGATGTAAAACAATATAACCAGCTTGATATTAGACTAATTATATAACAACGTAATTATGTAATTATATTATTGAAAATGCACAGTGTATAATTGTAACTACATCCGTCTTCTTTTTCGATTAAGAAAAATAAGCGCAACATAATTATGATAGGTAAAAAATAGAGTAAACTGCCATTTTGGTCCCTGTGGTTTGGCCAGTTTTGCCACTTTAGTCCAAATCTCAAACTTTTTACATCTGGGTCCCTGTGGTTTCACTTTTGTTGCCATTTTAGTCCAAAATCCGAAAACATCCTATTTTGACTTTTGAAAGCTGGTTGTTTTGTCTTTTGTGCAGGGGCATTTTTGTCCATCTCTGGTTTTATTATAACATATCAATAATTAATATATATATATAAATGGCACCAATATATATATATATAGAGTGGGGATCCTACGGAAAATGTGTTTTTCCTAAAAAGTGTAAAAAGTCATAAAACACAATAATTTCAGACATAAAACACACCTAAAACTCACAAATAATAGAATGAATATTACTAAAACACCATATTCAAACTCTAATAGTCCATAAAAACTTCAAACGCACTATCGTAGAACTATGAATATAAAACACACAATGCTAAACAACATAAAACACAATAATATTTGTCATTCCACAATCAGAGCCTTAACATCTAAAACACAACACAAAACCCACATACATGATGTTTTAGTAATCTTTATCATATTATTTGTGGGTTTTTGGTGTGTTTTATGGTTGACATTATGGTGTTTTATGACTTTTTACAATTTTTAGGAAATTTGGACTTTCTGGCCAACTCCTAGCCTATATATATATAGGGGAACGCTAAAATGAGAACCACCTCGAGTTGTAAGAACCGCGAGAACTACTCCGTAGGGGGCGCGGTGGACCAATTTTTTTTTTCATAAACGTAGATGCATGTATAAAAACAACATTTGTAAAAAAAAATTCAGAAAAAAAATGTCGTGTGTGTAGTTTTGAGCGCCACAAGTTTGTGTTTACGGGACCCGTAAATCTGGCCGGAAAATTTACGGTACCCGTAAATGCACACTTGAGGTGCTCAAAAACTTTTTTTTTCGAATTTTTTTTTTTACAAATGTTGTTTTTATACATGTATCTACGTTTATGAAAAAAATTTTGGTCCACCTCGTCCTGTACGGTGTAGTTCTCGCGGTTCTTACAACTCGAGGTGGTTCTCATTTTAGCGTGATCCTATATATATATATATATATATATAAATGGCACCAACATCACTACCACGTCCACTGAAGATCCACCACCATCTCTCTTCTCAAACAATCACCACCTCCATTGAAGATCCACCACCACCACACCTCCACCACAAAACACCCACTACCACCACTTCTGTGAAACCTGTGCCAGACACCATAAAACTACAGAACCTTCTTCATCTTCCCCCAAATCACAAACCCTAGTTCTCCTGCTCAGCCGCCAGACACCACGTGAAGCAACCCAAACCACAGGGACCAAAATGGCAGTTTACTCTAAAAAATAATTACTCAAGAGTAATTACTCTATTGTAATTATTTTATAGCTAGCATAATTATGCGACACTTTTTTTTGTTTTGTTTTTTTTTTATGAAAAAAGGGGTAGATATACTTACAATTACAATTATGTCACTACCCTTTTTCTTTTTTCATTCATTTTGTACGCTTAGTACTTTGTTATTATTTGTACGGGAACTTGACCTTATATAACTTCGGATGTGTACGTCAAAGTCAAATCGGATTGGAACCTCGCTCTTCTCCTAAATTACACCATGCCATGATTTGAACCCCGCTCTTCTCCACGAAAGACAAAAATCTCTATCACCAGCCAAAGCTAGAATGGCATAAACCTAACAAATATTATTATAATTTTAAATGTTAAGAGACAAATTCAAAGAAATATTATATGAATATGTTAATTACCAACTTGGTTACGAAATGTTGGTTGTATCTTTGGTTTCATCCGTTCTATGCTTTAACATTTTTCATTTTAAAACTGTACCCTTATCATTTTTAATTTTGGTCCACTATAATTTTCATATTTTACATATTTTTATTTTATGTTTCGGTCTAAATTTTATGAGTTAACACGATACAACGCACATTTGTTTTTATAACATTTTTATGTCGCTTTCTCTCGTTTAACGGCCCCGTTGTAACACACAGTTCCTAGATCGACTTGGTTATTGTTATATATGTTTTAAGTTTCGGTCTAATTAAATTTTGTGCGTTAACACGCCACAACGGTGGAACGTTCGTTTGTAGTTCACAAACGATAGCGTGACATTGGTGCTACTTGGCACAGTTATACGCCTCATCGTAACGTGGGGACCTTAAGACTTGTTATTAAGTTATTTATTAATAACATGTCAATTATTTGTGGAAAAAAAACATTGGTGAAACAATTGAAACAAGTAATTAGTTTTCAAATAAACATAACATTGTTATAAATATATAATATTATGTGGTTTTCAACTCCTTAAATGGATTGGCTTCTTCTCCAAGACTTCATCTCCTATATGTATATATTCATTGTATTCCTTTGTAAAAGACACACCCCAATCAACAAGATCAATCTTTTTCTCCTATTGTTCTTTTATATTCCTTTTGCTATTAGGCTAGTGACAAGGTATGACCCGGACCGACTAAATCGACCCGGTCATTACCTATTATTTTATTATTAATAATCAATTATATTCACGTTTATTCTACAATGTTCCATTCTGCATGGATAAACCAAGGAACCGAATCTCCAAATATTCTGGGAAGATCATGCAAATCCTTAACTCATCAGATTATCTCCTAACTTATAGGAAACCCTAATCGTAAACTATAAATCGTAAACTATCAAATGTATAGACATTCTGCTTTTACCAATTCTCTCTCTACATACTTTCTTACTCCCAAATTACTGAGACTTATTCTCACGCCGGAGGGTGGTTACAGGAATAACCTCATTCTTGTAACGAGTCCTAACGGTGTTCTGTTTTGCAGCCAGCTGTTCGGATCGCCAAAGAGTTGAAGTATTCGTCGGAGCCTAACCGTTCAGGTCAGTGTTTCTTCATTGGCGCCATCCGTGGGACCAACGGTAGCACCAGACAACTTGTACCCAATGGCAAGCGGTCAGAACACGGCAACAACACCAAGTCCAGCGGTGACGGCCAGTCACCCGCTATCTACGACAATCTCTGCAACTGCTGCTACTCCTGCATCACCAGCAGTAACCAGGTCTCTTGACTTAGAGTTCGAGGCAGAAGTCCCACCTGGTTTTCTGGAAATTCCGGTCATCACCTACGGGTCGGTATCTGAACATTCTCTCTCATACACTTCATGGCAACCAAGACAGGCGGTGTCAACTGCAGCAACCTCCACCACTTCTGCTCTAGCATAGTCCACAACTGCATAGACCATACGTCACAACACCAGGCCAATGATTACGTCTGCGGCCCAAGGAAGCATCACCCAGCAGATGAATATGGCTCAGTACTATCAGCCGCCTCTCACCTACTCGATGTCGCCATTGTATTCGGCAGCACTCACAGCGGCACTATCGACACGACCCCATTAGCCGGTGGTCATGCCGACCGGAGTTATGAATTCCCCGATAACGCCCGGGAACCAGTCTTATTTTCCGGGATACTATTATTCACCTCCTTACGGGTATATGCCATCATATCCTAATCAAGCTTATTCTCCCCATATAACAGCAAAGAGTTACACACAACACTTACCATACGCGGCCTTCATGCCACCTTGGTGGTCATTCCCTACCCCACAACAGACGTATGGTCAGGCCCCGCCTATAGCGGAGCCCGTTTACAACAGGGGAAACGCTTCAAGGCCTCGCCTTTTGCCTAGTGAAGGTACGAGCACTCAACCAATCCCTATAACATCCCAGGCTCCACCAGCTCAAGGGAGAAATCTGGAAGGGGCGTATCAACATGTGCAATCCATAAATGTAGAAGATGATGATCTCACCAGGCCTTACAAACCGGCATACGCTACATTCAAGTCAAAATTTACGAGAAGAATTGTAGAAGCTCAGATTAAGGAGAAACCAAAGATGCCTCAAATGTTGGGTAAATATGATGGGTTGAGCGACCCAGACGACCATCTGAACTTGTTCAAAAGTGCTAGGGAAGTAGCATGATGGTCAATGCCCCTCTGGTGTAAGATGTTCGTTCAAACGTTGGTAGGGCAGCACGCGTTTGGTGGGACGGCCTACATATTGGGGAAATTGACAGCTTTGAGGATCCCGTATCCTTGTTTCAGTTACAGTTCAGTCAACAGAGACGCCATACAAAAGACAGAAACGAGCTCCTCCATATCCGTCGCTGAGAAAACGAAACGGTGGAGAGTTTCATAGTCAGATTCAATAAAGAAAGCCTGGCGATCCCAGGAATCACCAACGACCTGGCTTGTGGCGCTTTTCTACAGGGGGTAAATGACGTCAGATTATTGAGAACGTTATATGGGAGGGACGGTGTACCCTCTACTATAGACGAGATCTTAAGAACCGCCAAGGTATACGTAACCCAAGAGAAAACAGTAGCTGCAAGTCACGCCGCGAACAGGAAAAGGAAGCACATAAGAACCATGAAGACAGGGAATAGCGGAACGCTAAAGGTAAAGGCAGAGGGGATAGGTTCCAAAAGAACGTCCGGTTGGACTCACGGTACGACAGGTCCAGAAGCTCTTTTTCAAGAAACGAACCACCTTCAAGACCGAGGTCCGACTACCCTAACCTGAGTAAAACACCTGCAGAGATCCTCGCTTCCGAAAACTTAAAACGCAACCCTCCAAAGCCGCTGAAGAATTCACCCAACAGAGATACAAGAAAGTATTGTGAG
The DNA here is from genome assembly GCA_030545235.1 of Helianthus tuberosus. NCBI lineage: Eukaryota > Viridiplantae > Streptophyta > Magnoliopsida > Asterales > Asteraceae > Helianthus > Helianthus tuberosus. Next base: position 166,408,372 of record CM060447.1, read on the forward strand.
TATCACAAGGGCAATGGCCATGAAACTAGTGACTGTTACCAACTAAAGACGCAAATCGAATACTATGTGAAAACCGGGAAGCTGGCTCACCTTGTTCGAGATATAAAGCAAGGCCCGCCTCCCACCAAGGATGTCACTGATAAAGGGACGAGCAAAAGATAGCGAGAATTAAACATGGTGTATGCCGATAAAGGGAAGGGGTAAAACGGAGTTTCTCCACACTCGAGCCCTGGATGTTAGCAACTATGTTGGTCGAACCGCGTGTTGAGGGCTTAACCCTCACCACTGGCCCCCCTCATCATAGCAGCCGCGATGGATGACTATAACATGAGAAGAATACTGGTCGACAAGGGAAACTTAGATTATATAATATACGAACATTGTTAAAACAGGATGCAACCCGAAGACAAAAGGCTGCTAGCACCGGTGCACGCTCCTATAAAGGGATTGACCGGAGAGAAAGTGGACCCAATCGGTCAAATAACTTTCTCGGTAACTTTCGGGCCAGCCCCTCGTGAAAGGACCATACTTCTTACCTTCCTTGTTGTTCGTGCCGAATCATACCACAATGTCATCATTGGAAGATACACCTTGGGAAAGCTAGATGCCATAGTGTCTAAGACACGAGGGTTCATGAAATTCCCCACACCGAGGGGAATATCCACCGTCCACCGAGACAAGGTAGGCGAGGTTTTAGACATAAAAAGATGCCGCCAGGGCCCCACTGGAGAAATCGGCCCAAAAAGATGGGTTCTAAGCACACGCCATCCCGAACATACGGTAATAATCGGGGATACTTTATCTCCCGAAACCAAAAACAGTTTGAAACAATTGCTAAAAAGAAACGCTGACATATTTGCTTTTGAAAATTCGGATATGACCGAGATACCTCGGGACAAGGCGAAGCACAAATTAGCTAATCTTCCAGGAATCAAACCGGTGGCCCATGGGAAACGAAGCATGGCCCCTGAAAGAAGAGAAGCTGTAATCAAAGAAGTGCGAAAATTGGTCAATGCAGGAATTCTACGAGAAACAAAATACCACACCTGGGTATCTAACCTTGTGATGGTCAAAAAGCCTGATAGCTCATGGCGGATGTGCATCGACTTTAAGGACTTAAACAAGGCTTGTCCAAAAGATGCCTATCCATTGCCTGAAATGGATTTTAAAGTCGATTCCTTGGTCCCTTTCTGATACATGTGTTTCCTAGATGCCTACAAGGGTTACCATCAGATCAAGATGTCCCGAGAGGATGAAGAAAAAACAGCGTTTCACACCGACATAGGCATTTTCTGTTACACCTAGATGCTTTTCGGTCTGCGCAATTGTCACACCCCTTTCTAAGGCGGAAGCACGAGGTGTGATCTTGAAAGGTTCTTATTGCATACGAATGGTAAACATACTACATGCTCGTAAAAATAACTTCAAATACCAATAACATTACGTAACTGAAAACATAGGTTAAGTTTGGAGTTTACATCACAGCATAAAATGTTGTCTGAAAAGTTTACAACATTATTCAAAGATAAACATAAACAACATCCAAGAGCAAGAGTAAGACCACGCGCACATCCACTTTAGTTACCTGAAATACATGTGAGTTTTTGGAAAATCGTCAACATAATGTTGGTGTGAATTCATGCAGTTTTTGTATTGAACGTTTGTATACTTTGTATGAAAACATGGTATGTAATTTGTATAAATCAAGTATTTTTGTAAGTATAAGGAGATCGAGATCGCTAATGGGTTGCAAGGCCATTAACATGTGACACGACATAGGAAGCATCCAAACCATAGGCATTTTTTAGTAGTCGATTCACGATTGAGACACAAAAGCACTGCTTGGTACTAGTTATCACCAAGAGTGTGGCTGCCTGAAACCCATTAGATCTAACCTTTTGTTCTGCGGTCTTAGTATGTACACGATTAATGGTGCTTCTGGTACCCTATTCGTGACATGATCTAAAGTATCATTCCTTAGTTTTTGTATTCAACATACCATAACACACTCACAACTTTGCGTTTCTTGCGCCGTAAACTTCACCGGGTTTGCTTATATAGCGTCGTGACTTATACGTGTTTTATTAACGTTAGTCACTAGACTTGTATCGCACAAGTACAAGTCACCATCTTTTATGTATGTGTTCTTTGTTGTTAAAAATAATTAATATTTTTAACTATGTATCTAACTTATATTATTTTCTCAAAAATAAATATAAGTATCTTGTATTTTTCACCCGAGTTATGTATTTTTGTCCAAAACTTCATTTTAAGTTCATAACTTGTCCGAGTTACATAATTTATTAAGAAATATATTTTCTTGTATTTGTCTAAGCATGTTGTATATGTATTTTTGTATTTTTACTCCTTAGGAGTATTTAGTGTATTTTTAAGTCCTAATACACTATTACATATAGTACACATTACATCCATTTAGCACAAAATTTGGTGAACAATAAATATATATATATATATTTTCCTCAAAAATATACATACTTAATGTCAATTTTATCTTGAAGAAATCATCATTTCTTAACTTGAAATTTACACAAAAATTAGGGAAACCTTGGTAAATATTTGTAGGTGAATTTTTAGGGAATAAGTTTCACCAAAACTTATATTTTCTAAGTGTCAAAATTTTATAGAAATTTTGACATAGTTTCCCCTAAAAATGGAGGTTTCCCATGTTTTCAAAACATGTGTTTATTTTCTTTTAAATCATCATCAAACATCAACAACACAATCAAGACTTACCATAAGCCAAGATCATGTAAATTTCACTACATCATGAACTTGAAGTTTTTGTAAAAACTTGTAGTAACTTACCATATTATTTAGTAGGTTTAGTTACCCTTAAAAACATATTTATTTGTTCCTAAATCACATTCTTGAAAGATTTAGTTATTTACAACTTGTAAGATGATTTTTCTAAAAATATTTCTTTTGTATTTTTCTTGTTACAAACATGTTTCTAGTCTTGTTTAAACACTAAAAATGTGATTAGTTTACTTAGAAACCATGACTTGTAAATCTTATAAATAAAATTGCTTTCTTTAGAAAATTATTTTTGTAATCATCTATTTTACAAGATTTGTATTTTAAATCATCTTTACATTTGAAAATCAATTTCATCATTCAAGTTCATGAAGACATAAAGCATGATGATCTTGGTCTTTCACAAGATCACCACCTTAACTTACTAGATCATGTGTTTAATCACAATCTAGTAGGTTTCTTATGATGTCTAACATCACTAACACAAATAATCAATCAACAAGAAGCAAATAAACACTATCAACATGTATTCTTATGTTATTAAGCTTATGTTAAAGTATCATGATCATGTGCTTTAGTGTTCTTCAAGATTAACAATGTTTGTCATCTTTTAACCATCAAAATATGAAGTAACCACAAGTGATAAGAAGCTTACAACTAGCACAAGGGCTAGGAAAGAACACAAGAAGTTGAGGATGACAAAAGTGATGAATAAAAGAAATAGGGGGAGGTCCTTCAAGATCCACAAGCTCAACACTTCGTTAGACACCTTCTAGCACCTTGTGATAACTTGGGATTGGTTGATCAAAGTTGAATGAAGGTGGTGGTGTGGATGGTGGTTTCGGCCGAAGGTGGGGAGGAGAGGAAGAAGGTGAGTTGTGTGAAGTGATGAATGAGAGCTTGTGCTATCTTATAACATGTCAAACTTTTATCCAATGGATCCTATGTTCCTTAAGTACACATCATAATCTAAATAAATCTTTACAAATCCAAGCAAGATCTGGAAGATTAGGGAAAAATCTTGGTGGGGTCACCCATGACCGTCCACTTTAAAGGGGGGGGGGGGTAAAGTGTAAGTTCCAATCACTAATTACATAAATAAGTTAAGGTTCAAGTGTCTTGATTAGGGATTTAATGTGTTATTATGTTATAAGAGGTGTTACGGTGTTCGGGGATCATAACTAGCTCAGAAACATTAAAACAATGCTTCTAGTAATATTTTGGTGTTTCGGGTAGTGTCCTGTTGTTTGGTTAGATACCGATTCATTAAAGTGTCAAACTATTCTGTTTAGTGATCTTTAAGTACCCTTTTGTGACACTTAGGAAAGCATTCAGGACCATTTAGTCATATTTTTACATGTCACTAACTAGTTACAATGCTGAATTTTGCTGAAATGTGCTGAATTCAGCACTTTAAGTGTATCTTGGGTGCTTTTCAGTGCGTATTTTAGTTTCCAGAAAGTCTATATGTTAACCCTTGTATATATTCTTGGGTTTAAATGTATTTTAGACGTTGGACCTACTCCTAGGCCCCAATTCTATTGTCTGACTGCTTTCTGCAGAATTGTTGACACAGTGTGTCTTACCGGTGAGTTTACTAGTCTTTCTGACGCAACGCTAACATTAATGCATTAAGCCATATTTGAAGTATAAAACGTGCATGAATTCACAAGTATAGCATGAAATCAGACAATGTTGACATTTAAGCACATAACTGCAGATATTAAATAATAATTAAATTGTACGGAAATTACCGGTTTTGTGCCAGTTGTCACAGTCTCCCCCCGTTAAAAGAATTTCGTCCTGAAATTCAGGCTGAGCTAACTCTCGCAGGAGTTTTCTTGAACAGGTGGGGGTACTTTTCTTTAAACCGGTCTTCACGTTCCCACATGTACTCGGGTCCGTGCTTAGAGTTCCAACATACTTTATCAAGTTTGACACTACTCCTCCGGGTCTTGCTGACTTTCCAGTCTGTAACCTCAACGTGTTGTTCTGTAAATCGGAGGGTGTCGTCAATATGCACTTCATCCGCAGGGATGATCACGGTTTCTTGGGTTGGACTCTTCTTGAGGTTGGATACATGAAACGTATCATGTACTCCGTTAAGTTCTTCCGGTAATTCCAACTTGTACGCCACGGTACCAATTCTTTCTAAGATCTTGAATGGTCCGATGTATCGTGGATTCAACTTTCCACATTTTCTGAACCTTACTACGCCCTTCCAAGGTGAGATCTTTAGCAAAACTTTGTCTCCCACCACGAATTCTAATGGTTTTCGTCTTCGATCAGCGTAGCTCTTTTGTCGATCTCGAGCCGCCTTAATGCGCTCTCGGATCTGTATGATTTTTTCGGTTGTCTTTTGCACAAGTTCAGGACCAACCATACGTTTGTCTCCAGCGTCTGCCCAACATAATGGCGAGCGGAACTTGCGGCCATATAGAGCTTCAAACGGTGCGTCTTTTATGCTCGTATGATAACTGTTATTGTAGGAAAACTCAACCAAAGGTAGATGAGTATCCCAGCTGCCGCCTAGGTCCATAACACATGCACGAAGCATATCTTCTAACGTTTGTATGGTCCGTTCGCTCTGGCCTCCTGGAAGGATTGCCAAATCCTCGAGTCAAAACGTCCATCTCTGTTTGAAATAATTGAGATATGCACTCCATGATTTGCCACGATTTCCTTCAAGTACAGTTTAGCAAGCTTTCCAGTGCTATCCTTTTCTCGGATCGGTAGGAAATGCGCGGACTTTGTTAATCGATCGACTATCACCCATATTTTATCGTGCCCCTAGGGGTCCTGGGTAATTTTGTTATGAAGTCCATCGAGATTTGCTCCCATTTCCACATGGGTATCTCTGGTTGTTGCAGTAGTCCGAACGGTTTCTGATATTCAGTCTTAACCTTAGCACAGGTTAGGCACTTTCCATCATAGATAGCAACATCGCTTTTAAGTCTCGGCCACTAATAATAGTCCTTCAAGTCTTGATACATTTTGTCCGATCCTGGATGGATCGAGTATCTCGACTTGTGAGCTTCATTAAGGATGACTTCTTGTCACGGCCCCCGTCCCGGTTTGACCCGGTCCAGGATCTTTTAAAACTTTAAATGCTCGATTATTTTATTTCATAATTCGGGATAAACCCCGTAATTTACAATAGAGGAATTTCACAAGGAAATTCCCTGATTTACAAAACATGTTTATTTATTTAACTGAGCCACTACTTCAAGCTTGTTAGTTCTCCGTAGCACTTTTCCTTGGTTCACAGTAGTCACCTGAAACATGTTTTTAAAATATTTTATCAGTGGGGAAATACTGGCAAGTCATTGAAATTTGATAAAACGACACATAGTTATAAATTACAGCATAAAAGCGATTACAATGGCTTCTATCTTATTTTTATCTGGCACCATGTCACCTCCTGGTGACAATGGTCATACCACTATTGGGTCTTTTTCCCCAAGTAGTGATGATTATCACTGTTAGGATTTATTAGCCTAACCGTGAGAAATTTAGTAATGTGCACAATACCCCACTAGCCAGTGATTCAAGATAACCACGACTTAATCCCTGTAATTATAACTTTTGAAAATAAATGGAATATTGTAAAATACTTTTGATAAAAGAGAATGACTCACATTGCAGATTTAAACGGGCAGAGTTTAGCCTACTGATTAGCCTTGTAACCTAATTTAAATAACAATGCACACGAACTAGGTCAGTAACTAATACAGCATTTACGATAACTCACGAGATTAAAACCCTCACAACGAATGACAAAGTGCAACACTTAAACATCCATCGAATTTACGACGAATGACAAAGTATGGCCCTAATGTAGGCAGCACTTAAACATCCATCGGATAGTTTAAATCGATCGGACATTGAATCGTAACAGCGATCGAGTTAATACCCTGTATCGTAGCAGCGCCTCACTACCTTAATTTTCAAAATTGAGCAGTAGCACTTCGTTTTTGAGAATTGTTTTTGACACCAAGGAACAGGCCATGATCAGTTCTATTTATAGCTGAAAAATGGGTCTGTCGCGGCCCGCGTGAACCATAAGCCGATCCTTACGCGGCCTGCGTGGCCACCTAGTCTACGTGTAGGTTTGCTGGGTCACGAGTAGGGTTGCTAGGTGGATGCCATGTGGCCCGGATGCTTATCCGGTCAAATGTTGACTTGACGCGGCCCGCGTAAGGGCCCTCTTGTGCTTTACGTGGCCCGCAAGAGAACCAAAAATATGATTTTCTTGATTTTTGATATGGATTAGGGTTTCGGGGGTCCGGGTTTTCACTTACGGGTCGGTTTGGGACATTTTTGAAGGTCCTTACATCCTCCCCACCTTATTTAAAATCTCGTCCTCGAGATTTACTGAAATAAGTGAGGATACTTTCGTTTCATCTCCAATTCCAGCTCCCAAGTGTATTCAGGTCCTCTCTTCGAATCCCATTTGATTTTGACCAGTACTAGTCTTTTGTGTTTGAGAAACTTGACCTTTCTGTCTTCTATTTGAAGTGGTTTCTCAACAAATTTTAACTTTTCATTTACCTCTACATCTTGAAGAGGTACTTCCAGGGATTCGTTAGATAGACATTTCTTGAGATTGGATACATGAAATACGTCATGTACTCCAGCTAACTCTTCTGGTAGCTGTAAGCGATAAGCAACTGGTCCTATTCGCAGTATTACTAGGAATGGTCCTACGTACCTTGGACTTAGTTTTCCTTTCTTACCAAACCGAACTACTCCTTTCCAAGGAGAAACTTTTAAGAGAACCTTGTCTCCAATTTGAAATTCCAACGGCTTACGCCTAATATCGGCATAACTTTTCTGGCGATCTCGAGCCGTTTTCAGTCTTTCCTTGATTTGAGTGATCTTGTTGGTAGTTTCTTGTACTATTTCAGGACCTGATAATTGACTTTCTCATATTTCTGCCCAACAAACTAGAGTTCTACACTTTCGTCCATATAGTGCTTCGAATGGGGCAGCTTCAATGCTTGAATGGTAACTATTGTTATAGGAGAATTCGATTAAGGGTAGGTGGTCATCCCAATTTCCACCAAAATCTATCACATATGCCCTGAGCATTTCTTCCAGGGTTTGGATCGTCCTTTCACTTTGTCCGTCTGTTTGAGGATGGTATGCAGTGCTTAAATTTAATCGGGTTCCCATTGCTTCCTAGAAACTTGTCCAGTAATGGGAAGTGAAACGACTATCCCTATCTGATACAATGGAGAATGGAACTCCATGTAAGGATACTACTTCGTCTACATACAACTTTGCTAACTTTTCCATGCTGAAGGTTTCTTTCATGGGTAGGAAATGAGCTGATTTGGTTAATCGATCCACAATAACCCAAATCACGTCATTACCTTTTCTGGTTTTGGGCAACTTAGTAACAAAGTCTATGGTTATAAGTTCCCATTTACATACAGACATTTCTAATTGTTGGAGTAGACCTGAGGGTTTCTGGTGTTCTGCCTTAACTTGTGAACAAGTAAGACATTTAGAAACATATCTAGCTATGTCCTTTTTCATCCCTACCCACCAGTAATTATTCCTTAAATCTTGATACATCTTATTGTTACCATGATGCATGGTATACCTAGATTTATGGGCTTCCTCTAAAATCTTATTTCTTAATTTGGGCTTCCTCCAAATTTCATCACTTCCTTGCTCTAATTATTTTATTCTTCCCTTCATTCCTTCAGCTTCATCCTTGATTGCTGTTTCTTGAATGTTTTTCAGTTGTCCCATTAAGTCTAATTGTAGACTTAATCTAAGAGCATGGACTCATCGTTGTTTCTCATGGTACTTACGACTTAAAGCATCAGCAACTACGTTTGCTCTTCCTTCGTGATATTGAATATCATAGTCATAGTTACTTAGGATTTCCATCCATCTCCTTTGCCTCATGTTCAATTCTTTTTGCCCAAATATGTATCTTAAGCTTTTATGGTCTGTATAGACAGTAAATTTACTTCCATACAAATAGTGTCTCCAAATCTTAAGGGCAAAAATTATGGCTCCTAATTCTAAATCATGAGTCGTATAGTTTTCCTCGTGCTTTTTTAATTGTCTTGAGGCATACGCAATTACTTTCTTGCGTTGCATTAGCACACATCCTTATCCTAGCTTTGAAGCATCGCAGTATACTTCAAAATCATTTGTTCCTTTTGGTAAGGCAAGAATTGGAGCGTTTGTTAACTTTTGCTTCAAAATCCTAAAGGCCTCTTCTTGCCTAGGTCCCCATTCAAACTTAACTGCTTTACAGGTTAGCTTTGTTAATGGTACAGCTATTTTGGAAAAATCCTTAATGAATCATCTATAATATCCACCTAACCCTAGAAAACTTCTAATTTCCATGGCTGATTGCGGGACCTTCCATTTGGTGATCGCTTCTATTTTGGAGGGATCTACGTGAATGCCTTGGTGATTCACCATGTGTCCTAAAAATTGTACCTCTTGTAGCCAAAATTCACACTTCGAGAATTTGGCATAAAGCTTCTCTTTTCTTAACAAAGTTAAGAGTGCATGCAGGTGCTCACAATGCTCCTCCTGGCTTTTGGAATAAATAAGTATATCGTCGATGAAGACAATTACAAATTTATCCAAATACGGTTTACAGATTCTATTCATCTGTCCATAAATGCTGCAGGAGCATTTGTTAGTCCGAAGGGCATGACTGTAAACTCGCAATGACCATACCTAGTTCTGAAAGCAGTTTTAGGTATGTCTTCTTCTTGTACCTTCAACTGATGGTATCCTGAACGTAAATCTATCTTAGAAAAGTATCTAGCTCCTTGTAATTGATCAAAAAGGTCATCAATCCTAGGTAATGGGTATCGATTCTTAATTGTAACTTTATTCAATTCCCTATAATCGATACACATTCTCATTGACCCATCTTTCTTTTTCACAAACAATACTGGAGCTCCCCACGGGGATGAACTAGGTTGTATGAATCCTTTACTTAACAATTCATCTAATTGCTTTTTCAATTCTAGCATTTCGGTGGGTGCTAAACGATAAGGTGCCTTGGCTATCGGTGTAGTTCCAGGAATTAGATGAATTCTAAATTCTACTTCCCTATCGGGTGGTAGTCCAGGTAGTTCTTCCGGGAATACATCCGAGTATTATGACACTACTGGAATCTCCTTAAGTTCTTTACCTTTAGTGTTAATGATTACCGAAATCATATACACTATTTCTTGTTTTCTTGAATAACTGGCCATCTTCATTACTGAAATGAATTTCAGTGGCTTACGTGGCTTATCTCCTGTAATCAAAACTAATTCTCCTGTGGGCGTATGAATTTCTATGGAATTTTTATCACAGAGAATTCGAGCATGGTTGGATACAAACCAATCCATTCATAATACCACGTCGAATTCGGCTAAATTCATAGGTAACAGGTTTGCAGAGAATTTATGGCCTAAGAGTTCTATCTTTCCTTCTCGCAAAACTTTATCTATGTGAACAGAATTACCGTCTGCCGTTTCTACCTTAAAAATTTGTCTAAGGTTGGTTAAGGGTAGGTTAAGAGCTTGGCTACCAACTTTGGTTTGCACCAGAGTCAAACAATACTTTTGCATAAACGTTGTGAACTAGGAACGTACCAGCTATCATGTCAGGGATTAGTTCTGCTTCCTGAGTGGTTAACTGGAAGGCTCTTACGTTTTTCTTGGTAGTTCCTTCTGTAGGTTTGGCTTTGTTATCAGCTGGTTTGACCAATTTCAGGCAGTCTGGCCTAAAGTGTCCAGCTTCTCCGTAGTTATAGCAGATTGTTGCTTTCTTCTTCCTGCAATCTTCTTCTTGGTGCCCCGGGATTTTGCAGAAATTGCAATACCCCTTGCATCTACCAAAATGCTTTCTTTTACAGGCATTGCAAGATGGAACAGTGGAAGATTGCCCAGTTCCCTTTTTCTTGAAATTACTACGATTACCCACTCGGAATCCCTGGGTAATCTTTTGGGCCACTTCCTTTTTCCGGTTTTCTTCTCGCGTAGGTACTAGTTCGGCAGTCAAAGTATTGGCTAATTCCACTGCATCGTCAATTGTGCGAGGTCTCGCAGCTTTAACGATATCACGGATTTCGCCAATCAATCCCTAAATATAGCGAGAAATAAGCACCGGCTCTGGTGAAGCCAGGGTTGGTACCACTCTCGCATATATGAAGAATGTCGAAGTATACCCTCGACAATCTACATCCACCATCCGGTGGTTCAGGAATTTATTCGCCATTTGTTCTTTCTCATATTCAGGGCAGAATTTTCTTTCCACCAGCCGCTTAAATTCTTCCCAGCTCATGGCATAGGCCACATCGCTTCCCTTCGCTTGTAGTACTGTATTCCACCATTCTAGCGCCCCTTCTTTAAAAAGATGTGATGCATACATGACCTTGTCTTCCTCAGCACACTTACTTATTTTAATCACCGCCTCAGTTTTCTCTAACCAACGCAGTGCAGCAGTCGCCGCTTCGTTGCCTGTAAATTCAACCGGTTTACAGGAAAGAAACTCCTTGTAAGTGCAACCAGGCGTTGCAGCTTTCATTTTCTTAAGGAGTGGGGCTTGCATTCCATCGTTGTGGTTATTAGTATGACTACCGCCTTCATTTACACTATTACTAAAATTATCGCCGTGTGTGTGTTTCCTAGGAATAATTTGTTGAGGTTCAACTGGATTTCGGGCAGCAGCGGGATTGCTGGAATAGCATTGGCTATTCCCTGAGCAACGATATTCTCGATATCTTGCCTATTCAGAAATTGATCCTCATTGTTATGCTCAGATTGATTAACTTCATTAACAGGTTCATTACCAGCGTGTTCCATCTGGTAATTAATTTATATAAGTGATTAGTATAAAATAATTAATAACCAAACATAACAAAATAATTGCACATAATCACGTCAACAAGTATAACCAAAATTGTCGATTTTCTACTTTCGATATTTTATATATTATAATAGGCATCCGTACAATCTGGTTATCTTACAAAAGTTTTATTTTTTTAAGTTATTTCACATAATTATATTTTTATGATTATATTATTATTAAACAAACACCACAGAACCACACATGATCCCTGTTAGTTGGGATTTCAGAAACGACTCTCCCTCTCGTCGTACTTCCAAGATATCCTTTCCCCTACTTCTCGGATTCTATTTCCCGCGTCCACTAGTTCCTCGCCATAGTGGCGGAGCTCTGCCAAGTTTTCGGAGCTCATCGGTGGGTGTAGTGGAGGTTCAGGATCAAATTGGGGGAAAAGGTATTAGGGTTATTTAGGAGATTTTGAAACTGCCAGTCAGTGGTCCACTACTCTTCTAGTTCTGCTGGTAGAGGTTGGGTGTGGATAATAGGATCTGGGATTTCAGGCTCTAGGTCAACTGTAAGTTGTGCTTCCCCTGGGTAATTAAAAAGGTTTTCATCGGCTGGTCCGATGAGGTCACTAAGTGCCAGTTTATGATCCAACTCCTCCCAGGGTGGCATTTCCTGATCTTGGCTGGAACTTTCCCCAATCTCTATTTCCTTGCCTTTACCTTTGGGATCCTCCTTCTTTACAACTTTCCGTGTCGCTGGTTTCCTCCTGCACACACGCCTCCAGCCCACAATTCTTCTTCTCTTCTTTGGCTTGGGTTTCTCCGGTGGCTGGGCTTGGAATTCCATAGGTTCCTCCATGTCGGCACAATAACCGGTAAAGTCTCTGGAAACTTCCACATTAACGTAATAGAGATTGAGATTCTGAAGAACTTCAGATAACTCATTCATGCTGTTAAGCAGATATGAAGAAACACAAAATTCTAGGTTAAAATTTTGTAAATTGAATAATCACAAAAAGGAAATAAAAAACTTAAGTATTAATTACAAATATCTAATATATTTATACAAACAGATTGATTAAAACAAAATATTGCGATTTATATATATATTTTTATTACAAATTACAACTGAAATTTAAAATATACTAGGGAAAATTTATTTTAGTCTATCTTTTCTTACTAAGTTGTTTATTTAATGGGCAAAGTTTCTGGCTTATAGATGATATAAGTGTTGGTATTAGTTTGGCGATTCAACTATAAGTTAGCATTTACTGCGGTAGTGGCTAACATATAGAGATTTGCTCATTTTTCATCTAATTCATCTTCCCATGGTGGCTTATTGCCTATTTCCTGAGTTTCCTTATTACTCATCACTCCTTTTGGTTGTCACTTCTTTATTTTCTCTTGACTTTTTCTAATAATACAACTTCTTTTATTAGGGGTAAGTGGTTTTTCAAACTGTGCCTTACGGACAAATATTCCTTCCTCAGTATCTGCTGAGTATCTTGAGGAATTTGATTGCAATGAAATTCCCTTATCTCTTGGTGAACTATCTAATTGACGATAGATGTCCGAAATTCTTTGCTTACCCATACTGTAACTAACAAGTAGTCAGTTAAAAACACATAATCACACAATGGCAATTAGGAAGATTAATTATTTCTAAATACTTAATGGGCTTAAATCAGTGGCTCTGATACCACCTTTTCCTGTCACGGCCCCCGTCCCGGTTTGACCCGGTCCAGGAGCCGCGAGACAGAAACCCGTGGTATTTATTATTTGAGTTGACAGTGGAAGATTTTAATATCTTTTAAAACTTTAAATGCCCGATTATTTTATTTCATAATTCGGGATAAACCCCGTAATTTACAATAGAGGAATTTCACAAAATTCCCTGATTTACAAAACATGTTTATTTATTTAACTGAGCCACTACTTCAAGCTTGTTAATGCTCCATAGCACTTTTCCTTGGTTCACAGTAGTCACCTGAAACATGTTTTGAAAATATTTTATCAGCGGGGAAATACTGGCAAGTCATTCAAATTTGATAAAACGACACATAGTTATAAATTACAGCATAAGAGCGATTACAATGGCTTCTATCTTATTTTTATCTGGCGCCGTGTCACCTCCTGGTGACGATGGTCATACCACTATTGGGTCTTTTTCCCCAAGTAGTGATGATTATCACTGTTAGGATTTATTAGCCTAACCGTGAGAAATTTAGTAATGTGCACAATACCCCACTAGCTAGTGATTCAAGATAACCACGACTTAATCCCTGTAATTATAACTTTTGAAAATAAATGGAGTATTGTATAATACTTTTGATAAAAGAGAATGACTCACATTGCAGATTTAAACGGGCAGAGTTTAGCCTACTGATTAGCCTTGTAACCTAATTTAAATAACAATGCACACGAACTAGGTCAGTAACTAATACAGCATTTACGATAACTCAAGAGATTAAAACCCTCACAACGAATGACAAAGTGCAACACTTAAACATCCATTGAATTTACGACAAATGACAAAGTATGGCCCTAATGTGGGCAGCACTTAAACATCCATCAGATAGTTTAAATTGATCGGACATTGAATCGTAACAGCGATCGAGTTAATACCCTATATCGTAGCAGCGCCTCACTACCTTAATTTTCGAAATTGAGCAGTAGCACTTCGTTTTTGAGAATTGTTTTCGATACCAGTGAACAGGCCATGATCAGTTCTATTTATAGCTAAAAAATGGATCTGTCGCGGCCCGCGTGAACCATAAGCCGATCCTTACGCGGCCCGCGTGGCCACCTAGTCTACGTGTAGGTTTGCTGGGTAACGAGTAGGGTTTCCAGGTGGATTCCATGTGGCCCGGATGCTTATCCGGTCAAATGTTGAGTTGACGCTGCCCGCGTAAGGGCCCTCTTGTGCTTTACGCGGCCCGCGAGAGGACCAAAAATATGATTTTCTTGATTTTTGATATGGATTAGGGTTTCGGGGGTCCGGGTTTTCACTTACGGGTTGGTTTGGGACATTTTTGAAGGTCCTTACACTTCTCGAATACTGCCATAGAGCGGAACCCAAACACGCCCCTTAAAGTACAAGGTTCCCTCTTTGTTTGGCACCAAATTCTTTAGCGTACCTCGGAGGTATTCAGCTCTACGATTCTCCCCCTTAAGGGCTTCTTGTTGTGCGTCATGAATGCGTGTAGTGAGGTTCGTTCGAATAGTCATTTCCAATGCTCGAATCCTTAGGGTCTTAACCCTTTCTTTTCGGCTTAACGCGTCTGTTACAACGTTTGCCTTTCCAGGATGGTACTTAATCTCACAATCATAATCATTTAGCAGCTCGACCCACCGTCGTTGAGGCATGTTTAATTCCTTCTGATCAAATATGTGTTGTAGGCTTTTGTGATCTGTGAAGATTGTACATCGAGTACCATATAAATAGTGTCGCCAGATCTTCAAGGCGAATACCACCGCACCTAGCTCCAAGTCGTGCGTGGTATAAGTCCTTTCATGCACCTTCAACTGTCTTGAAGCGTAAGCGATGACTTTTTGGCGTTGCATGAGCACGCAGCCCAAACCTTGACGCGAAGCGTCGCAGTATACCACGAAGTCTTCAGTGCCTTCGGGTAAGGATAGTATCGGTGCATCGCATAGCTTATTTTTGAGCAGTTGGAAGGCTTCTTCCTGCTTGTCACCTCAGTCGTACTTCTTGTTCTTCTGCGTAAGGGTAGTCAGCGGTTGAGCTATTTTGGAGAAATTCTCAATAAACCGTCGGTAATAGCCCGCTAAGCCCAAAAATTGTCGAACTTCAGTTGGGGTTTTGGGGGCTTCCCAATTCTCTATTGCTTCTATCTTGGATGGGTCTACATAAATGCCCTTCTCATTCACAACGTGTCCAAGGAACTGTACTTCGTGAATCCAAAATTCGCACTTTGAAAACTTTGCATAAAGCTTCTCTTTCTTCAGTAGTTCCAAAATGGTTCTGAGGTGTTACTCGTGCTCTTCTCTCGTTTGTGAGTAAATCAGGATATCATCGATAAATACAATCACGAATTTATCGAGATATGGTTTGCACACGCGGTTCATCAGATCCATAAATACCGCTGGCGCGTTCGTTAGTCCGAATGGCATCACAAGGAACTCGTAATGCCCATAACGCGTTCGGAATGCAGTCTTTTGTACGCTCTCTTCTTGGATTCTTAACTGATGGTATCCAGATCGAAGGTCGATCTTGGAATAGTAGCTCGATCCTTGCAACTGATCAAATAAGTCATCAATCCTTGGTAGTGGGTACCGATTCTTGATTGTGAGCTTGTTTAACTCTCTATAGTCGATACACATCCGCAGAGTTCCATCTTTCTTCTTTACGAACAATACTGGAGCTCCCCAAGGAGAGAAGCTTGGCCTTATGAATCCTTTATCGAACAACTCCTGGAGTTGTGTAGATAATTCTTGCATCTCGGATGGTGCAAGCTGATAGGGTGCCTTGGTTAAAGGTGCGGCTCCCAGAACCAAGTCTATATGGAATTCGACTTGTCGTTGCGGATGTAGTCCTGGCAGATTTTCGGGGAAAACATCAGGGAATTCCTTCACCACAGGAATGTCTTCGAGTTTCGGCTCCTCAACCTTCTTATCTACAACGTGCGCCAGGAAAGCAACACATCCTTTCCTCAAACACTTATGCGCCTTCATACAACTGATGATTCGCAGAGGCGCGTCACGTTTTTCTCCATGTACGATGAGAGTTTCATCATTTGCCAGAGGGATGCGAATGATTTTCTTGTGACAAATAACTTCAGCTTTGTTCTTGGATAACCAGTCCATTCCGACCACTACGTCGAAGCTACCTAATTGAATAGATAAGAGGTCAATGCTAAATCTTTGCTCACCAAGTTCTAATGTGCAACCTCTAACAACTTCGCCCGATTCAACAAGTTTACCATTGGCTAGTTCTATGGAACAAGGAATATCTAATCTACTAGATTCTATTCCAAGCATACGTTTAAATTCCACAGACATGAAGCTATAATCGGCACCAGTGTCAAATAGTATGGATGCAAAGTGATTGTTAACGAGAAACACACCGGTGACCACATTAGGGTCCTCGCATGCGTTCCTTGCTCCAATCACGAATGCTCGAGCCTGAGCATTGTTCCCCCTTGGGCAATCTTTCATGAAATGATCCTTGCTTCCACAACTAAAGCATCCTTGGTTCTGCCCAGCTCCATTACCATTCTGGTTACCATTGCCATTTCCATTTCCACCACCGTTTCTATTACCAGCACCATTGTGGTTTCCCTTCTCGTTCCCGTCCTATTTCCTTTTCCCCAACAGTCCTCAGTATGGTGACCCAGTTTTCCACACTTGTCGCATTTTGGAACGCGACAAACTCCTTCATGATGACGCTTGCACTAGTTGCAAATGGGCAGAGTGCCCAGGTATCTTCTGGCAGGAGCGTCATTCATGGTTGCAAGAGTTTTCGCCTCCTAAGGTGGGTTGGGGTCGCGTTTCTTATTATTGGAACCCTTGTTGTTACGTGTCGCTTGATTCAGGTTCGTATGCTTCCTTTTCTTGTCACCAGACGACTCAGCATGCATCTCGGTCTTTTCAGTTGGGTTTAGCGATAACTTCTTCATACGAACAACATCTTCAGTAAGGCTGACAGCCAGAGTTACAGCCTGTGTGATCGTTTCAGGTTTGGCCGAAGTTACCATGCTGCAAAACTCTGGGGCCAGTCCCCAAATGTAGCGTTCAACGCGCTTAAATTCAGGAGTCACCATGTAAGGGATCACTCTAGACAAATCGTGGAACCTTCGGGTATAACCAGTAATGTCAGCACCTTCCATGGTCAAGTGCCAGAACTCAGTCTCCAACCTTTGGAGCTCAACACGTGAGCAATACTTTTCTCTCATACGTAACTTTAGCTCATCCCATGTCATGCCATACGCAGAATCATCACCCAGAGTCTGGACTTGCAAATTCCACCAAGTCAAAGCTTCATCAACAGACAACCCCGTAGCAAAAGTGACTTGCTGATCCATGGTACACTTGCTCATATGGATAGTGGCATCAGTCTTCTCCATCCAGCGTACAAACGCCACTGCACCTCCAGTGCCGTCGTAGTTCAGTGGTTTGCAGTCGAGAAACTGCTTGAAGGTGCAGCCTTGAGCTGTATATCCTCCGGATGTATCTCCCTGCCCATTGCGTCTAGCATTGCTTGGTCCTCCACTTTGTTCGGTGTGGTTCGCCTCGTATTGAGCGATAGCTACGGAGATCCTTTCTTCCAATAGGGCGTTCAATTCCTCAGCGGTCCTTGGCAGAAGAGGAGGAGGGGGTTGATCAGAATCCTGATTGTTCACAGCTCTCCTAGGTGCCATGTTCTGTCAGAACATAACACAACAGGGTTAGACATTTGTTTGATATCGTCATACGAGACAGTAGCAGTATATATACACAGGCATATACCACATAAGTGACATCAAACAATCTGCCATATAATTCAGTTCATACAGCAATGAGCATGCATAAATAGATAAACACCGTTCTGTCATAAGATATTCACCGAGTCTTTACACATATCAGAACAACTTGTTACATTATTGTTTGCGATGGAAACAAAATGTATAAGGGTTACATCTCCCCAAAGTACAAGTTTAATATATGTAAAGGACAAAATATCTTTCTTCACATTGGCGGTTCTTGTCTTTATACCCTATATTATTGCTCCACAAGAGTATTTAATAGGCTGGGGGAGGGGTATTCATGTTTGGCCTTTTCTTGTATTGAAGGAATCTCTTATGATACGTGACAAGACATGCTTTGGTTTCTGTGCACTGAATTCCATAATTATGTATGCATCCATAATTACGTAAGACCTTGCACAGTCCGCACAGTTCGTTTCATCGTCGGATCACTTCCTTCAGATAGGCCACTGTTTTCAAGTAAAGTCACGAGTACCAGAGATATTCTATTTCTAGTATATGTATATATTAATTATCACACACAATTGCAAGTAATTTCTTAGTCAAAGATAAGTGCTACTCCAGTGCACCCTAAGTCCCGTAGTGTCCTTTTTTTGACTCTTTGAAAACCTGTTTCAGGCAGTGGATGTCGCGGAAAGTTTTATGCAATGAAAACTTTTTTGAAAAAACTGTTTTCGTGAGAGGATCCTAAAGATTGTAGTCTAGACTCGAGAAGGAATCCTGGTTCACTACAATCGCAGCTCTGATACCAATCTGTCACACCCATTTCTAAGGCGAAAGCACGAGGTGTGATCTTGAAAGGTTCTTATTGCATACGAATGGTAAACATACTACATGCTCGTAAAAATAACTTCAAATACCAATAACATTACGTAACTGAAAACATAGGTTAAGTTTGGAGTTTACATCACAGCATAAAACGTTGTCTGAAAAGTTTACAACATTATTTAAAGATAAACATAAACAACATCCAAGAGCAAGAGTAAGACCGCGCGCACATCCACTTTAGTTACCTGAAATACATGTGAGTTTTTGGAAAATCGTCAACATAATGTTGGTGTGAATTCATGCAGTTTTTGTATTGAACGTTTGTATACTTTGTATGAAAACATGGTATGTAATTTGTATAAATCAAGTATTTCTGTAAGTATAAGGAAATCGAGATCGCTAATACAACTTCAAATGAACCAGTGAAGCAGAAGAAGCCTTGCAATACATGAAGCAGTTCATCGAGAAGCTACCCACATTAACAGCACCATATCCAAAGGAACTCCTAAAGATGAACTTAGCGGCGGCTCATAACGCCGTAAGCGCATTACTAATGGTAGAAAGAAATGGAAAACAAACGCCATATACTACATTGGCCGAGTACTGGCAGGTCTTGAAATGCGGTATCCAATGCTGGAAAAACTAGTACTGGCACTGGTTCACGCCACCATGCGCCTTAGAAGGTATTTCCAGGGTCACTGGGTACAAATCCTCATGAACTATCCCCTACAGCAGATCCTTCATAAACCAGAAATTTCAGAAAGACTAGCTAAATGGGCAATCGAGTTAGGGGCCTTGGACATCGAGTATCGAAAGCGAACAACAATAAAGGGCAAGTGATCACCGATTTCCTAGCAGAAATACCTGAGGGTGAAGTGATTCAAGACCCAGCGATCAATGACGTGGCAGAGTCCAGTTCATCCAAGAAAACTTGGAAGTTGTACATAGATGGATCCTCATGCGGAAAAGGTGAGATGAAGTTAAACTAATGTATACCTTGCGAGTCGGTTTTGAATGCTCCAACAACGACTCAGAATATGAAGCGCTACTGGCGGGCCTGAGGATGGCTCAATCTATGGGGGCAACAAGGGTGGATGCCTACGTTGATTCCCCGCTAGTAAATAATCAAGTAAACGAAACATACGAAGCTAAAGATGAAACGATGGCGAAATACCTAGCCAAGACCAAGGAGCTCATCGCCTCGTTTGATAGTGTTACGCTCAACCACGTTCACCGCGGAAGGTTGAAACGCTCCAGTCACCATCAATAGAGCACCGAGAGGTGTCCGCGGTCACAGCAGAGGAACCCTGTGGGTTTACCCCTATCTTGGAGTTTCTTATAAAGGGAGAGTTGCCATCCGCCAAGGGTGACTCTAAGAAGATACAAACAAATGTCTTACAATATGAGGCACAAAACGGTATCCTATGTAGAAAATCATACCTGGGACCATTATTACGGTATGTGTCGCCATCACAAGCCACGTACCTGATCAAAGAAATACACCCCGGTATATGTGGTATTCACGCCGGTCCCCGGGCAATTGTTGCAAAAATTCATAGCGTCGGGTATTACTGGCCCAGAATGCATGAAGATGCGGTAGTGGAACTCAGAAGATGCCGCAGTTGTCAGAAATATGCACCACAAACTCTACGCCCCAAGAATCACCTGATCCCAGTGACAGCCGCGTGGCCTTTCCAAAAAATTGGCGATAGACATCGTAGGACCATTCCAGCCGGCCCCTGGGAAGCTGAAGTACCTGATTGTGGCAATTGACTATTTCACTATGTGGATCGAGGCGAAACCATTGGCCAAGATAACTGCAGAAAACACCAAAATATTTCTATAGGAACACGTTGTCTGCCGATTTGGGCTCCCGCTATACCTTGCAAGTGACAACGGAACACAGTTCACAGATAGAGTCCTGCAAGAATGGTGTGCAGAACTGCAGATCCAACAAATTTTTACGTCGGTTGCACATCCACAGGGAAATGGCCAAGTAGAGAGGTCAAACAGAAGTCTACTGAACGAAATCAAAAGAAGGCTAGGCTGTGAAGGAAGCTCATGGCTGGAAGAATTACCAAAGGTCCTTTGGGTACACCGAACTATGCCCAAGACAAGCAACAATGAAACACCATTTAGCCTCACTTATGGCATGGAGGCAACGATACCGACAAAGGTAGGGCTACCCTCTCTAAGATGCTTAACAACCAATGATGATAATGATAGGCTCCTGCGGGAAGGTTTGGATCTATTGGAAGAAAGGCGTGAAGCGGCCACCATCAGCGAAGCAAAATATAAGAAAGCCTTAGAAAAATACTACAATCAGCGTGTGGCTAAACAAACCTTTAAGGAAGGTGATTATGTCATGCGGGATAATGAGGCAAGTAGGGCGGAACCAACAGGCAAGCTGGTGGGAAGGCCCTTACATCGTCCAAGAGGATTTAGGCAAAGGAGCATACATCCTATCCAGACTTGATGGTACAGTAGTCCCTCGCAGCTGGAACGCTGCCCAATTGAAAAAATGTTATATGTAGACTTCCGCCCCTAATGGCGGAATAGGCAACCTTCATTTTGCAAGTGTAATTCATCACATACGATGTCTCTTTCATTTATCAGCCATTAATAAAAGTTTTCTTTTATATTCTTTTTGTCATCTACATATACGCATAATATTACCATCGCATTTACACTGCATATTTTGGTACAAAATATTACCACCACATTTGCACTGCATATTACGGTACAAAATACTACCATTGCATTTATACTGCATATTACGGTACAAAATATTACCATCGCATTTAAACTGCATATTACGGTAAAAAATAACTCTAACACGAAATATTTTTCATAATAACAAAGTCAGATAATCAAAATTATACAGCACTAAGAGTGGGTATCTTGGTAATAGATACATCAACCACTATGAAAGATAGGTATTTTGGTAATAAATACATATAACTATCGAACAAAACCAAGTACTTGTCCCTGTTGTCAAAAACCAATATACGGGAATATCAAAAAACGAACATGTTCCAACAAACTAAACGTCGGGAAACATTGCTAACACCTCTGCAGCGGTATGCAATGCTTCACCGTACCACTCCAAAGGATGAGGATCAATGATCAAAACATCATCGTTCCTCTTACCATCCGGAGTAGCCAACGTCTTCTAAGCACCGATTGGGCTTACATATCGACGACCACTTTGGCATCGTTCGTATACCATCCTACACTGACGTATTCGGTCAGTGGGAGAAGCTTGCATCAGGACCTCCGCTGTTAACGAATTAGTCCCGGCATCAGCATCGACAGCGGCAACGGAAGGGACATCGTCTTCGATACCCTTACCAGACAAATTTAGACAAGGCACAGTGTCGGGGGAGTTAATCACAACAAACTCCCCAGATTCTGCTGCTTTATTAGGCACCTTATCCCAGAGACGGACCATGGCGTTAGCAACATCAAGAGTTTGCAGAATGTCAGAAACTTTCCGCAGACGATATTTACGGTTCATGTTGCACTTACCAAATTCGGTAAAACAGAAGTGATTGGTAAGAGCCCGGATAAGGTAAATAAGGGAAGGTTTCGCCCTCCCACTTTAAATTAGGATTCTATCTTTCCGACAACCTCGTGCATTTTTGTACCTCTCGCCAGAGCCTAAGGTATATATGGCAATACGGTGTTGTTCCGGCCAGTAAGGAACTACCTGAAGAAAAAAAAGGTTGCTTAAAACCTCGGATGTAACTTCATAAAAACCCTTAGACACGGGGCCATGTTCCTTAAACACGAGGCCGTGCCTAATCTTTTTCCAAACATGAGGGCGTGTTAGAAAAACACGGGGCCATGCCCCTCGTATTTTTCAACACGGGGCTCTTTCAACCTTAACATGGGCTGTGTTTCACCAACGGACAACATTCTCTGACTCATGCAGGCGACACAGGGCCATGTTTCCTAGATACGAGGCCGTGTAGACGTGATGTCACTTTCTATAAAGTCACCCTTGAGGAGAATGTTTGGAGCCATTCCAAAAAGATCAAGATCCTTCCAGATCTTGCACACATATAGCCATTTCCTCTTCTTCCTTCAAACAAACCTTCATTAAAGCTTGAAGCTTCAAGCTCAAAAGCTTCAATTAGAGTGTTAAAAGCATGATTTTTCAAATCTACTATCTTAAAACATTATTTTAAGTTATTTATGTCAATAAATGTAAGAAATCAAGCAAATTTAACTTAAAGTTAAAGTTCTTGAGCTAACATTTTAGTGTTGTTGATGCAGCACAGGGCCATGCCACGTAGGCACAGGGCCATATGACTCGTCTGTTATTCCAAATGTTTAATGGTTTGTTATGTTTTCTAGCATGTCTAGCCAACAGAGTGGCACATCATCCACCAACTCACGAAATAACCGCAGAGGAAGGAGACTTTCTCTAGAGGCCACTCTCTATCGGTATGTGAGTGCTTTAAGAGAATCTCTCGAAAGAATGACCGCGGTGGAAGAGGTTCTAATTGACTGAGTGAACTACCTCTCTATGGCATTGGAAGATTGCTTCAAGGAAATATACCTTCTTCACTAAAGGTCGAATATCTTGGTGGTGCCCCTAATGGAAACAATTTGGCCTCAAAAAGATTGGAGCCTTACTAACGAGGTCATTCACCTCACTGGATGGGATGACGAGATACCGGAACCTCCTATTAATGTCGCCTTTGAGGTTCCGATCAATCCCGCTCCCCTACCTCAAGAAGAGGTTGACGAGGAACCCTTTATCTTCCTTCCGAGGGAGATAGAGGAAATGCTCAACAACCTCTACAAGAGTATCTCCGGGAATAGCTTAAAGCCCTCCAAAGATTAATCTCAGTTTTCACTAACCATTCTTAGGCATAGGGAGTCACTATTAGGGGTTCGAAATAAGATCTCGTAGGGCATCTATCAAGTTTTTATCTATCTGGCTTAGGATCTTAATTTTTATTTCTCCTTGTATTTTTTTTTTGTTTTAATGGATGAAATGAAAGTATGTTTAGTGGTGGTAACAATAAAATGTGAAAAAGTGATGATAATAGCCAAAAGACGTTGACCTAGCACCCCATGCATGAAAACAGACAGCTCTGGACTGAAAATCTTCAATTCAGTAAGTGCAGCACGGGGCAGTGTCAGGTGAGCATGCCCCCGTGTTTGCTTTCTGGAAAAATTCGATACTGGCACTTTTGATACTGGGACGTGTCAAGTGCCTGTTTTCTAAAAATTTTGTTAACACACATTTTACACATTTAATCAATTTAACCACTTTTAGAAATATTAAGGACAATGTGTAATTTAAGTGTGGGCGGGGGGGGGGGGGTTACTAACTTGAAAAATTGTTTGTCCTAAAACCAAGCGTTACAAAAAACTCTACTTGTAACCGCTAAAACACCCCAAATCTTTTTCAATTTTTTTAAATTTTGTTTTGTCTTGTTTATAGTTTAAGTTAAGAAATCAAGTTCTAAAAAAGTTCAAGTTTTTATAAATATTTACAACCGATAACACCGTGATAAAAAAAGGAACCATACAAGAAAAATCTATAAAAAGGGCATGACAAATTTTTAAAATTTTATTGTATATATACTTTCACATTTTTACCCTTTTTCCCACAAACTTGTGGGTTTTGAGCCTTCAACGAGCATCCGCTGCTATATTTATACTAAATGCACATTCTTCATATCTCGTGTGAATAACCCGTACAGTTCCTACAAATCTAGAAATTGACAAGACAATACATTCCCGGTCCTTACCGACTAATCCAAGTAAGTATATGATTGAGGTATTAGAATTTTTAAACTCTTTTTCCATTTCAACCTTTTTTTCTATTTTTATCTCCCCATAAAGACACAAAAAATTCCCCTTAGTTAACCACTTTGAGCCTAAACCCTTTCATTTAAAAACTCACAACACACCATCAACCAAAACCATATTTTTATATTTACACCTATTATTTTAGTAAAAATCGGTTCTTTTGAAAAAGAAAAGAGAAAACGCAAAAATGTGTGACTAAGGTTTACTTAAAAAAACTATTCTTTAAAGTACTTGAAATCAATAAGCAAATCTACTGCTTAAAAGCACTTACTTAATTCATAAAGTCACAAATTAAATTTTTCAAAAGAAAACCGACTTTTTATGCTTTTATTCACTTTCAATAAAACTACCATACCATTAACTAAAAAGTTACCCTTTCAAAGTCCTCTTGATATTTGCAAAGATTAAGTCAAAAAAAAGGAGGTTTGATTGATGGTCAAGCTTATAGTAGAAGTAAGTTCCGTACCGGTACCGAGTGTTTCACTTATACTTTTTGGCCGAGTGTTGAGTGGCCACTTGTGAGGTATGTGAACGTATATATAGCTTAATGAGATTTTAAAATATATATTATGCTCATAAATATTTATTTTTCTTAAAAAGTTCCAAGTAAATCATGTTGAATAGGATTGTAAATAAAATAAAAACAAGAACAAATAATTAACTTGGATTCCCGACACTCTATACACAAGACTAAAAAACTTCTCTTCTACCCATTCTATTTGGGAGTGTAAGCAAATATATAAGAGTTTTGCTTGAGGACAAGCAAAGATTCAAGTGTGGGGGTATTTCATATGCATAAAAACATACAATGTATAAATCATATTAAATGAGGTATAAATGTAACACCCCGATCGCGTAAAATAACAAACCGGCGCGGAAACATCGGCGAGTCACGTTACAGGAATTGTTTCACAATACATGGTACTTAAGATTCTATTTTATTTCATTAATAGATTTGCATTGTCTTTGGATAACATAAACAAAATACAAACAAATTATCTTTCAAGTTTTAAAGTAACTAAGGCCCGCATCCATCCTACGTGAAGCATGCATTTGTGACAACTGTCAAAATTCCATGTATCCGTACATTAATTAAACAGTAATTAGTGCTTTAATGACTGTGCTTGATTCAAAATATATGACATGAATGCTTTCTGATTTTTATCACATACATACAAGTGCATCACATATTGCATGATGTCATATCATTATTGCATGGAAAACTGTATGATTCAAGTGATGCACGAAACAAAGTTAGCACAGTTATCAGACAAATCAGAAAATGCTGACGAGAGTTCAGTACTTAGACAGACATAGTATTGAGACATGGAATGGGCCAGAAACCAAGAGTTACACTAGAATAGTGTGTGGGAAAGTAAGGATTATAAAACTGCCTTCCTAGTGATAGTTTAAGTGCCGGAAAGTGCCTAAAACTCACATAAACTGTAGAATTCTGCATAACTCATCAAAAATCAGCATTTAGACAACTTAATATTATGCAGAATTATGGTTAAATGGTCTAGAATGCTTTCCCAAGTGTCGGGAATCAAAACTGTCACAAAAGGTAACATAAAGCACACTAAACTGCGTAGTTTAGCACCTTAACGAACCGGTAACCAACCGAACAACCAGATACTACCCGAAACACCAAATTTTCACTAGAAGCATTGTTTTATCATTTCCGAGCTAGTTATGGTCCCCGAACATGTAACACACTATATAACAACATAACAACTAAATACACTAACTAAACATTAGATTTCAACCAAACTAACTTAACTTACCATTTCAACTTAACCAAATCCCCCCCCCCCTCTCATATTCACGGTTAAACAAGGGTGGCCCACCCTTGATTTTCCTTGTTTATTTTATTAGATCATGTTCCATACTTTAGTGAACATATTATCCATTAGGTTAAGGTGTGTTGGAAGGATTTGTTATAAACCCACTAGATCCTCATACTTTCATTTTCTTCATCAAAGCAACACTCAAACTCTCCTCTCTTCCTCTCTACTCACGGCCGAGAACAAGGGCACCACCACCACCATCTTCACTTCATCTTCATCCAATTTCCAAGTTATACAAAGGTGTGAGGAGCTTGATAAGGAAGTTAGGAGCCATTGGAAGGTGAAGGACCTCTCTGACAAGCTTTTAACCACCAAGATTAGCATCATCTTCATCTTGTGTTCTTCCCTAGCCTTGTGCTAGTAGTAAGACTCATCTAATCTCATTTTACATCTTGTTATCTTGGTTAAAAGATGATATAAGTAACTAATCATGAAGAATAATAAAGATCAAGAACATAATCTTTAATATAAAGCTCTAAATCATCATGAACTATGTTGTTTAAGTGTTTACATGCTTCTTGATTGTTGATTGTTTGTGTTTATGATGTTAAACATCATATAAAACTTGTTAGATTGTGATTAAAGACATGATCTAGCAAGATGAGAGGATGATCTTGTGAAAAACCAAGATGATCATACTTTATGTAAACATGGACTTGAAATGTGAAGATGTTTTCTTGAATAATGATGATCAAAGTATAATATAGGTCTTGTGAATGAATGATTTCAAAACTAGTTTTCTCAAGAAACTAAGTTAAATTACAAGATTCACTTAACCATGCTTTTTAAAGAAACTAATCACATTTTTAGTGATTAATCAAGTATAGAAACATGTTACTAACAAGAAAAATTCAAAAAGAAATATTTTTAGAAAATTATTTTACAAGTTGTAAAGATCTAAAATCTTCAAGAATGATGTTTTTAAACAAATAACCACACTTTAAAGGGTAACTAAGCCCAATACTTGGCAAAATACACAAGTCTAAGAATACAAGTATAAGTATACCCATCCTTGGGGAAAATATTCTTTGATGCATTACAAAACAAATAAGTTAAAATATATTATTCTAACAATTATTCCAAAATAATTAATAAATATAATTTAAGTTAAATTATTTATTATTTTAACAAATAATTATATACTTGGAATAATATTAATGACACCAAGAAGACGTAACTCAAAGATGCCAAATAAGACTAAAGTCAAGGCACGACCCATCCGTCTAATAAACCATAGTACGTTTGTAGGTAGTCGTGTGAACGAGTAGCAGCTTTGAGTTACACCGGCTTTCGAGACGCAAGACTGTGAGTTCATGTGTAACACCTGTGCTTGTAATCATTATGAACAGTACCTTTATCAATAAAACAATGTTATTTGATCCCAATGTTTTTTTGGTTGTGTTTTACATGTTTCATGTTTTGACTTTTATTCAATTTCAAACTCTATATCACTTTCTAGAGAGTTATACGCAAACTGGTGCGTAAACGTAGCCAGTTTAATGCGACAAATACTCCGGAACATCAACATATACTTAACTTACCTTAAATAACCTTTACATAACTTAGAAATAAGTTTTAAAGGCTTTGGTGTGGCAAAAACAAGTTAATTCGCTTACAGGGACTAAACTTGACAAACTGCGAAAGTATGCCAATTTGAACTGTAACGAACATTCCGGAACATGACCATAAGTTAAACACACCTTAAATATCCTTTACATAGCTTAGAAATAGGCTTTGAGGGGTTCGGTATGCTAAAATAAACTTTTGGGGTCATTCCGGGACTAAAAGCGTCAAAAAAGTGCACAAGTTTGCATTTTCGCGCATAACTTACGTTCTGAATACATCCGGACATCCAAAAATTTATGTAAGCACTAAAATATTTTATTTTAGTGTTTGGCATAATAAAAAATCCTTTCGTCACGCCATTTGGATCATTTTTCGCGCTTATGCGCATTCCGTTGTAATTAACCGAACAACGTAACCGTACGGCTAAACGAACCGACACCCGAGATATTTTTGAACACATTTTAAGTTCCCTATACTTTAACTTCATTTTAGAGCTTTGAAATGGGGTTAACGGGGCTTAAACGTGTCAAAAAACGCATCGAACGCCAAGTTTTGAGGTTGCAGGGACTGAAACTGTAAATCTGCCAAACTAGGTCCTTAAGTAGGGGCCAGATGCAGCAAAACGTTTTTTTTTTTTCAGATTTTAACAGCCCTTAACACTCTCCAAAGGCCAAGTGCCAAGTGTCAAAATCTTATGGTGGATGGCAAATGAGTTACCACAACTTTCCAACAAGTGTACGGCTTAGATCGTGCCCCCTTTTCCAAGAAATGATCCTAACGGTGAACCAAAAACTATAAATACCCACCTCCACCCTTCACTTTTCCTCACAAGAATCTGATCTAATGTGCTCTAAGTTGAAACCTTTGTTTCATACCTGAGCTATTTTGATCTAGATTAGCATTCGGGGACCCTTCGTAAGTGTTCCTTCGTTCTTTTATTGTTTTTCGAGTCCGAAAGTCAAACTTTGTTTGACTTTCTGCATTGACCAGTTTATGGTCAATGCGAGGTTCATTTGAACTTCGCAACGTGATTGTAATCACGATGGTTATAGTCCCTTGTGACTATACCTACTGATTACCACGCTGTCTAGGGTCGTAAGGGTAAGCGATCTAATAAATCGCTGATACCTTCGAACCCGACCCATTTGGTCGATCATTAGGATCTGACCAAACACATTAGGTGACCATAGTATATAGGGAATAACCTTCCGAGGTTATACCTTATGGTCGCTTCGTTTAAGTAGTTGTATGATAGGTAGTTTATATGCCTTAGGTAAATTACCAAAATACCCCTTTGATGCCAAAATTCATTTTAAACATATGTAACATAACTTTTGACATCTAAACTGATTTGACAACAATATTAGACATGTTAAGGCATATGTTACTTGTCATAGGACTAGTTAAGCGGTCCGAACGCGTTTCACGCGAGCGACGCGTTAAAGTAGCATAAGCTACCTAAACGGGTCGTAATGGGTCGTAAGCACTTAAGTTAGGTTTCAATTAGTATGTAGGCTTTGTTAAACCATATGACACGAGTCTCCATACTCGTTTGGTTTACGAACCCTCATTCTATCTAAATCTTCCGATATAGGTCCGGTTTATTAACATAGTTACCTATATTAGGTGCCGTTTGATTCTGTGATCTCTAGCATTGCTTGGTGGTTATCTTAGGACTTCTGAGCAATCTCAAGTGAGTACATAGACCCCTCTTTTACTGTTTTCCAAACTGTTTTGGGTTGAAACACATGTGTCTACTTGTTACTTTCGTGCTTTCCTGCTTTCACATCGTATACTTGCTATGTTCGTTAGTACATTTATAGTACATGATTTCATTGTGTTCATGCTATGTATGCCCATTGTGTGCGTACTTAGTACATTGTTTTACATTACATTTCATGCTATGTATGCCCATTGTGTGCGTACTTAGTACATTGTTTTACATTACATTTCATGCTATGTATGCCCATTGTGTGCGTACTTAGTACATTGCTTTACATTACATTTCATGCTATGTATGCCCATTGTGTGCGTACTTAGTACATTGTTTACATTACATTTCATGCTATGTATGTCCATTGTGTGCATACTTAGTACATTTGTTTTCATCACATGCTTACATTTTGTTATGACATTTGGGTTGTTTACAATGGAACAATACATTCATTAACATTAGCTACGCCGTTCGTTAGTAGGTAGTGGTACCATAGGAATTGACAACTCTCGTTCCTGAAATACTAGGTTTGTTTGGATTGGAAGGAATGACCGAATTCGATATACATAACTTACATAAACCTTTAATTTGTTTAAGGGTTTATCGCCACAGTCTCAAGGCTTGGATGTATGCATTTTCACAATACCGCATAAATGTTTGTATCAGTATAGCATGCATTTGTTCCACAAAACATAACTTTGATTTAAACCATGTTTTACTTCAATACCTTGTTTTTGTGCATTTTACATATGGTTTAGTTGATATATTTCACTTACCATACATGATATTTTTGGGTAAACATTACATGATCCACATTAACATAAACATTTTGACATTGATATACACATTTAGTGGATTACATTGGACATAGACATTTCAATATGGTTTACACATTAACACATGACAATTCATTTATACATGAACAAATTACATTGATGGTTGGTTTGGGTAAATGATTCGAGTAACGAGGCATGTGTAATATAATACAAGCATGGTGGATACGCCGCTGGTACTTCCTATAAATAAGTGTTTGTATGATATTTCATGTCGTAGCATTACTTAAAGCATTTCAATATTTGACATATTACATTTTACAAAACAACTTATCTTATACAAACTCATTTTTACTTAGTTATTCATTTAACCTTACATTATTCTCTTATTTATACATATAATTGCTTTTAATGATTTACAAAACAAAACAACTTACAAGGTTCTTGACTGACTGTTATTAAACAATTTTTCCTAAACTTATAAGTCATGAATCCTATTTTCACAAAACCTATGTATCTCACAAGCATTTTTATGCTGACGTACCTATTTTCACATGTGTTTTCAGGAGCTTTTTCGTAAGATGATGATCGTGACACTAGGGCGGACCTGTGCCTTAGAGACATAAAACGGAGATAGACTTAGTTTAATTATGTTATGAACTCTTTATTTCCTGTTTAAAGACAATGAAACTCTTATGTTGATAAATAAAATACAACTTTGAATGCCATGGTTATGAAACAATTAATTCTGTTACGACACTCCCCGGCGTTTCCGCCGTGATTGCATGTTATACGCGGTCGGGGTGTGACATCATGTCCCCCTTTTCATTTAACTGTTTTCAGTTTTATAACTTCGGGGGTGAAATACATGTTACCAATGATTACGATTACAAATGGTATGGTTAGCTAAGGAATGAACTGCTAGATCATGTGAATGGGTAGGCGATTAACTTAAGACCATTAATCCTTGTATAAGGATCGAGGGGCATGAGTGATAAATCTATTGGGTGTTGCGATCCCCACCCATGAGCCCGCGGGTTGGATCATGTGGCGACTACGTCGTTCCCGCCGGATGGCCTGGTATGAAATACGCATAACGGATTGAGCCTTTCTACACCGTTGCACACATATTAATGGCCTTGCAAACCATTAATTGATCTGTTTCCTTGTTGCTTTCATAACGGCTTACAAATACATAAATACATACATACAGAAGTTTACAAGGTTATTCATGCACACATACAAACACATGAACTCGCTCAACTTTTGTTGATGTTTTCAAACTACATGTATTTCAGGAAACTAATTATGGATCTGGCGGGAGTACAAGGATTTTCAAGTTGTGTCTTCAAATAAATGATGTCATCCAGAACTGAAGGGTTTGAATCATGTGTTTTATCCTTGATAGGATACATGGTTCAAAGCCTCGTTTTTAATAGTGTCTTTTGTGAAGTCCAGTAAGGACCTTTAAACTTTGGTTGTTATGTATTCTAAACTTGAAGTCTTGGTTTGATGTTAAACAATGACTGTTGTATTATTTTGAAACTACTAAATGGATGATCATCATGGTTTCTATCATATAGTTGTTTGTTATGGTTGAATGCAATGATACTTAGCAAGTCACTCGTAATCACGCTTCCGTAAACGTCAGGGTGTGACAGTTTGGTATCTGAGCTTCGATTGTAGCGAACTAGGATTCCTTCTCGAGTCTAGACTACAATCAATAGGGCTCTCTCACGAAAATATTTTTACAACATATTTTTCATTGCATACACAAAACGCCCAAATCCATGGAACAAACGTTATACGAAAGAAAAGATAAAAAACACGATTGTAAGGTCACATTGGTGGTTTAGTCTGCATGGGGTAGACTAGGAAAGATAGAAAAGTTTCATGAAGGATAACGTGAAAACATGTCTAAGTATTGATTGTTTTGTTAGCATGCACTATGTGATAGTGGTTTATATATGTGCACATGTTACGATTGTTATGTTACAGGCATCATGTCATCTTCCGAGAGTGGGTTATCTGATGCCCATGATCCGATGGCAGTCGTTTCGGACGATGACATTATGCCCGAGCCATAGATATATACGTCAGACACTAAGAGTGATCCTGACATGCTGTCCGAGGACGAGGACGACTTCCAGCCATTCACGCTACCATATTTGGCGATGATTTACCTATTACTGATGGTTTCCCTATCGAGGATCCTTTTGTTGTTCCCGCTCCCGTCCATGATCACCTCATCATTGGTCACCCCGATAGTGAGCACATTGTGGCTCCGATCCTCGATCCCGTTCCTCTTGTGGTCATTCCTCCAGAGGATTGGCCGTTCGATGACTTGTTTGGTGGCGATGTCGATTTATTTGTAGACGGTCCCCCAACTGACGCCCAGGGCGATGGGGAGATAGATGAGGATGTTGTTGTTGTACCACCTCCTGCTGTTCCTGTCATTGAGATATCTTCTGATTCCAGTTTACATTCAGTTTCAGACTCATTTGAGTCTGTGACTTCTTCAGCTTTACGGGCGGCCGGATTATAGATTTTTGCTACTGACTCAGACGACGACACTGCCATGTCTGCTGCACCATCTCCTGCTCGTGACCCTACACCTCCACACGATCTAGAGCCTGCTCCCGAGCTAGCTCCTATTCCTTTTGGTCAGCCTGACGTTGCACCTATTGACCCCGAGCCGATTCTTGATCCTGACCATATCCCATTTGGATTACCAGACATTGCACCTCTTATTCCATACCCGGTTCCTGCACCTGTTGATCTTCCAGTTGTTGAGCCATTTATTCCTCAACCTCCACCCGCTGATGTTGCTCCCCTCACTCCTGTAAAGTCTAATGTTCACTGCACTGATTTGCCGATTGTTTTCTTACAGGACATCCCTGCACCCCGTTCGGGGGAAGGTTCTTTGACCCAGCCCCCGAGATATGATCCATTTGCTCCAGCAGCTTTCCCTCCAATTTCACAAACTGCACCATTCACTCCGTTACATCTACACCGCTTGACGAGCCATTTCAGTGGTTCCCACCATACTCTATGCCCATTTCCGACCTACCTATCATCCCTCCCATTTTGTTGGATACGAACGGGATGAGTTGCTCCTGCACTTCAGTTGCAGTTTGAGATTTTGAGTCGCAGAGTTTTGGAGCTTGAGTTGACTCCTCCACGTCCTCCACCTTGTCCCTGTCAGTCTACTTTTGTTCCTCCACATTCATCGTCATCTCCTTTTGCACATCCACCTGCTGCTCCTGCTCCTTTTCCGGGTTTTGATGCCCGCTTCCTTACTGTCGAACAACAGATTAGTTATTTGCTTCGCCGTGTGTATGAGCTCCAGGAGGAGCTCGCACATGTTCGCAGTTTGCTTTTCTTCCCTCCTCCTCCTCCGCCATAAGTACAGTAGGTTTTTGGTCTTATGCAGATGCATTACTTTTGGTGAGAGCACTACTATTGAGCCGAGATTGTGAAGACTTTTGAAGACCACTTTTTGATTACGTGATTTTTGTATATTGACAGACTCATTTGACAAGGGTAGTGTGACCCTATGTCCCTCTTGATGTGTTATGGTTGGTTACTAATGGAAGCACAATCGTCATGTTCTCACTAAACACTTTGTTGATTTGCATGTTTGTGCTATGATTATTTTGTTGCATGATTGCTTGCTATGATGAATGCTTATATATATATATATACATGTACATACGACCTCTAGACAACTAATTATTTATTTAACGAATAAGACCTGGCCTATCCGATCTTCTTCTTAGAAGAAGAATACCGCCGTGAAAGAATACCGATACCAACAACCCTCTGCCTACGATAGAGGCAGAATTACAAGAGCGCATCTCACAGGCCATCGCACAGCCCGAGGCCCTTCGCTCCAAACACAACGGAGGTACCTCAGGGAATAACCCACCCAACGGTAATGTTTAGTCACTTAAGACACATTACAAAACGTTTGGACATTTCCAAGTGTGCTTTCCTAATGCTATATGTGAATGATGTTGCTTGTGTACATGCTGTACCTATAAACAGTTCTTGGGCCGCAAGCCCCTGAATTTCGACGGCACCGGGGGTGCTGTAGCCTTTATGCACTGGGTTGAGAAGGCGGATTCTGTTTTGTGAATGAGTAAGTGTACTACAGAGCAACAAGTCACGTACATCTGTAGACTGTTTCTAGATGGAGCATTGTCGTGGTGGAATCTTCAGGTCCAGAAGTTGGGTGGGGCTGCTGCGTATGCTTTCACGTGGAATGAATTGAAAGAGTTGATGCGAAAGAAGTATTGTTCCCGAGCAGAAATCCAGAAGTTGGAAAATGAATTCTGGAACTTGAAAATGGAAGGTCCAAAGGTAGCGGAATATGTGCAGAGATTTCATGATTTGTAGCGAGTTGTTCCATATCTGGTGGAACCAGAGTTTAAGAGGATCGAACGTTTCATCTGGGGATTGGCACCTCAGATTCTGAGCATGGTGACAACATCAAAGCCTCCAACAATTACCGATGCTATCGACTTAAATGTGGCGCTCACTGAAGAAGCAGTTAGGTTGGGAAAATTTTCAATCTCTGAGAAGAAAAAGGAGACTCATGTGGAGTCATCTAGGGAGAACAAAAGGAAGTTTACAAATTTCAAGAAGGGTACTCTGGCGAATAACAACAACAATGCCAACAAAAGAAGAGGGTATATGGGTACCCTACCTAAGTGCGACAATTGCCGACGTCATTATACCGGGCGATGTAGGTATGGAAAATGTGATAACTGTGGCAAGGTGGGGCATGCCAAGGAGATGTGTTGGCATGGTGCTGGACATGGAAATGGAGGTCAAGGTGGGTATGGAAATCAGATGGGAAACCGAAACCAGGGAGGAAATGGAAATTTCGGAGGCAATGGAAATCGCGGGGGAAACAACAACAACTATCAAGGCGGAAATGGTAATGATCAAGGACGTGGTCAAGGTTGTTTTAACTGCGGTGATGTGGGGCATTTTAGGAAGGATTGCCCTAAAAACAATCAGGCACATGGAAGAGTGTTCAACATCGGAGCTAGGGAAGCACGCCAGGATCCAAACGTGGTTACCGGTACGTTCCCTATTAATCAACGTTATGCAACTGTGCTGTTTGATACTGGTGCCGATTTTAGGTTCGTATCTCTAGACTTTAAGAACATGCTTGGTTTAGTTGCTAGTGAGTTAGACATCCAGTATTCGATAGAATTGGCTAACGGGAAGGTAGTAGAGACGAATAAAGTGATTAGAGGTTGTGTTATAGAGCTTGGAGAACGTGAGTCTTAGATAGATCTTCTGCCCGTTGAGTTGGGAAGCTTAAACGCCGTAGTTGGGATGGATTGGTTGGAGATATCCCTGTGGTAAGGGAATATCCTGAGGTCTTCCTCGAAGACTTGCTAGGATTACCTCCTCAATGACAAGTCGAATTCCACATTGACTTGGTTTCAAGCGCCGCGCCTGTAGCCAAGGCACCTTATCGACTTGCGTCTTCAGAGATGCAACAGTTATCCACGCAGCTTCAGGAAGTTACTAAACATAGAATTCATAAGGCCAAACTTCTCGCCTTGAGGAGCTCCAGTGCTGTACGTCAAAAAGAAGGATGGTAGCTTTCGAATGTGCAACGACTACCGGGAGCTAAACAAGCAAACCATCAAGAATCGGTATCCCTTTCCGAGGATTAATGATTTATTCGACCAACTGTAGGGATCCAGCTACTATTCCAAGATTGATCTTCGATCATGTTATCATTAGCTGGGGATTCAGGAAGAAAGTAAACCGAAGAACAGTGAGTTAAAAATTTGTTTTTAAATGTACGCTAATGTTGTGTTTTATACACGGTACACAAAACAGTTACACACAAAATACAAAACTTCAAGAACTTAGGAAACATGCACTTAGGACCTTCGAGAACTTATGTTGAAGCTCATTAAAGGTTATCACGTAGGAACCACGACTATTAACTCGGGCAAACACCATTATTCTATCGTGTATGTTGTTTTAGTTAACCGAATAGGTAAAGTACTCAAATTTCTTTTATTGAAATTCCCCCTTTTGCATCTAGCGAGTAGATTTTTACATCTCTACTCCTGTTAATGGTAGTTGTATCAAGACAATTTTCTTCATTCGAGCGAACACTCATTTTCTTCGGTTCTTGATCAATTTATATGTTACACATGCATCGTTTGTTATGCATGTCGCTATCCTTTGAATAGCCGTTTCATCAAAGTTACAAATAGTATTTCGCTATATCCAGTTATTGCCTTGTGACTCGGATAATCTGCATTACTGTAAGTGTTGACTCCTTGATATCGAGTCAACAAAACCTTCTTGAAATTTCTTTTCCTTCGAGTTACATACATGGGTTATCTTTGTAACATTGCCGAAATTTCCATGTCGATACGTGTAATTATTGTCGGATCGCGCCAAAACCAAGTTCAATTGCTTGGACTTGTCCATTCCACATATTCAATTCAAGATACCATATGATGTATTGAAAGCATCATATTCAAATTCATTTTAACAAGTGTTTCATTTGTTCTGAGTCATAGTAGACTTGTTCGGTCTACGACTCTATTAAGTCCTTTGTTGATTTCAACACCTTGTGGTGGTGCTTTCACTAAATTGAAGCTTGCGCTAATCTCATTTACACATCTCATACACGGATTTAATTGTTTATTTATTGACTTGCTCTAAATCCGCTCTGATTTATCATGATAAAGCAGTCTTAATGCACTTTTGTGATAAGACAATGGTACATAAATTCATTTTATATTCCAGTGTACCTCCTAACGGTTCTTTTATTATCGATCGAATGCCTTGCAATATTTATTGCTTTTTCATCTTCGATTGAAAACAGTAGTTGTTTGGTGCTCCATATTCAATTGAAAATCCTATGATGTCATTTGAATCAAATTTTCAGATTTGCTTCATTGCGCTTTCATTTTATTTCAAACACGGTGAACTTGTTCGATCACCTCTATTATTGAATTATTTCATTCACTACGATACCTTGTGACGTCGGTATAAACTTGTAGCTTGTGCTAATTATGGTCAACCGCTTCATACCAAACTACGTATACTTTTCATTGACTCGTCATTAAATATTCTTAATGCAACTACGAATTAAGACGATAATACACCAGGTTCGGTTATATTTCATTTCGGTGTATTCTCGCAATTTAATAATGTCAACACACTAATTTTATTCAATTAATTGCTCGAAAGTTGACGGATCATTTTCATGTTACTATTACATTTGATCTTGTTGATTTTGAGTTCATCTAGCGGATGCTATTGTTTCTAGAACTCATTTGCATATTGTGAACGATCGTTCGGAGTTCTATTGGTCGAAACTCCTCTTTTGTTGAACCCCTGGTAACTAAGTCACACTAGTTAATAAGTCGGTACGTCTCATTTCCATTGACATCGATTTCTTAAACACATACCTTTTAACCGTTGGGTTCTTATTGTTGTAATATGTCCTTGGATTCACCTGATTCGAATAAGTCTTGATTCGGTTTCGTGGTTATTCACTTTGGAATTATTCATATCCATCTACGCATAACATAACTCTAAGGAGTTAACGTAGTCTAAATTTCGAGGATGAAATTTTCTTAACGGGGGGAGAATGTGATAACTGTCAAAATTCCATGTATCCGTACATTAACTAAACAGTAATTAATGCTTTAATGACTGTGCTTGATTCAAAATTTATGACATGGATGCTTTCTGATTTTTATCACATACATACAAGTGCATCACATATTGCATGATGTCATATCATTATTGCATGCAACAATGTATGATTCAAATGATACACGAAACAAAGTTAGCACAGTTATCAGACAAATTAGAAAATGTTGACGGGAGTTCAGTACTTAGACAGACATGGTATTGAGACACAGAATGGGCCAGAAACTAAGAGTTACACTAGAATAGTGTGTAGGAAAGTAAGGATCATAAAACTGCCTTCCTAGTGACAGTTTAAGTGCCGGAAAGTGCCTAAAACTCACATAAACTGCAGAATTCAGCAAAAAACAGCATTTAGACAACTTAATATTATGGTTAAATGGTCCAGAATGCTTTCCCAAGTGTCGGGAATCAAAACTGCCACAAAAGGTAACATAAAGCACACTAAACTGCGTAGTTTAGCACCTTAACGAACCGGTAACCAACCGAACAACCGGACACTACCCAAAACACCAAATTTTCACTAGAATCATTTTTTTATAATTTCCGAGCTAGTTATGGTCCCCGAACATCATAACACACTATATAACAACATAACAACTAAATACACTAACTAAACATTAGATTTCAACCAAACTAACTTAACTTACCATTTCAACTTAACCAACCCCCCCCCCCCCTCATATTCACGATTAAACTAGGGTGACCCACCCTTAATTTTCCTTGTTTATTTTATTAGATCATGTTCCATACTTTAGTGAACATATTATCCATTAGGTTAAGGTGTGTTGGAAGGATTTGTTATAAATCCACTAGATCCTCATACTTTCATTTTCATCATCAAACCAACACTCAAACTCTCCTCTCTTCCTCTCTACTCACGGCCGAGAAGAAGGGCACCACCACCACCATCTTCACTTCATCTTCATCCAATTTCCAAGTTATACAAAGGTGTGAGGAGCTTGATAAGGAAGCTAGGAGCCATTAGAAGGTGAAGAACCTCTCTGACAAGCTTTTAACCACCAAGATTAGCATCATCTTCATCTTGTGTTCTTCCCTAGCCTTGAGCTAGTAGTAAGACTCATCTAATCTCATTTTACATCTTGTTATGTTGGTTAAGAGATGATATAAGTAACTAATCATGAAGAACACTAAAGATCAAGAACATAATCTTTAATATAAAGCTCTAAATCATCATGAACTATGTTGTTTAAGTGTTTACATGCTTCTTGATTGTTGATTGTTTGTGTTTATGATGTTAAACATCATATAAAACTTGCGAGATTGTGATTAAAGACATGATCTATCAAGATGAGAGGATGATCTTGTGAAAAACCAAGATGATCATACTTATGTAAACATGGACTTGAAATGTGAAGATGTTTTCTTGAATAATGATGATCAAAGTATAATATAAGTCTTGTGAATGAATGATTTCAAAACTAGTTTTCTCAAGAAACTAAGTTAAATTACAAGATTCACTTAACCATGCTTTTTAAAGTAACTAATCACATTTTTAGTGATTAATCAAGTATAGAAACATGTTACTAATAAGAAAAATTCAAAAAGAAATATTTTTAGAAAATCATTTTATAATTTGTAAAGATCTAAAATCTTCAAGAATGATATTTTTAAACAAATAACCACACTTTAAAGGGTAACTAAGCTTACTTAACACCCTACCAAGTTACTACAAACTTTTATAAATTTTCAAATTCATGAAGTAGTATAAATGGTATGATTTTGGCACTTGGTACGTATTGTTTGAATTGTTGATGATTTGTGATGATTTTTAAAAGAAAATTATATGCTTTGAAAGCATGGAAACCTCCATTTTTAAGGGGAAACTATGGCAAAATTTTCCTAGAATTTAGACACTTAGAAAAATATTTTCAAACAAGTGTTTACAGGTGTGTTTTAACCATGATTTTTCATATAAAATTTGCCATAATTTTTGTTACAAAAATTATAAATATTGGAGGTTGATTTTTGGTAATAAAAGTGACTAAATATGT
The DNA here is from genome assembly GCA_030545235.1 of Helianthus tuberosus. Lineage (NCBI taxonomy): Eukaryota > Viridiplantae > Streptophyta > Magnoliopsida > Asterales > Asteraceae > Helianthus > Helianthus tuberosus. The sequence continues at coordinate 166,448,670 of CM060447.1, forward strand.
ATTTAGGCAAATATATATTTAGATGTCACCATGTGTGTCATTACTTGTATATTATGTGTATTAATTATATTATTTTAGGACTTGAAATGATATAACTCACCAAAATTCCAAGAGATATAACACAAAATATTACCAAAATCCCAAGAAAATAAATATTTAATTTATACCCCAAAGATTGAACAAACCGAACAAGGAACATAAACTACAAAATATTCCGGAATTAAATTCATAAGTATCTTTTGATAAACAGTATTTTGGAAGCCAAGAGGACAAAAATATGATTTTTGCAAGTGTTACAAAATATATCATATTTTTTACAAGAAGAAAATATATTATTTTTGAGTAATGAAAAATGTATATGTTTTCTTGAATTATTAGAAGATATAATATTTGTAGAATATATTATTTTTGAGTGAAGAAAATGGATTTATAATTATTTCCTAAGTTAAACTTGAAAATATATTATTTTTGAGGTTTAAATAGAAATACAATTATTTTTGCCAAGGGAAAAATTATAGATAATTTTTCTATGTAAGTTTTCTTAAAATATACATTTTAAGAATATATATTGGTTATTTTTTATTAGAAATATTATTCCGGAAAGTTTAAATACAAAAATTAAGTATATGAATACTTAATAAATACAATAAAAATACGTATTATCGTACGTATGAATACACACCGGAATACGCCACCAATACTTGGCAAAATACACAAGTCTAAGAATACAAGTATAAGTATACCCATCCTTGGGGAAAATATTCTTTGATGGATTACAAAACAAATAAGTTAAAATATATTATTCTAACAATTATTCCAAAATAATTATAAATATAATTTAAGTTAAAATATTTATTATTTTAACAAATAATTATATACTTAGAATAATATTAATGACACCAAGAAGACGTAACTCAAAGATACCAAATAAGACTAAAGTTAAGGCACGACCCATCCGTCTAATAAACCATAGTACGTTTGTAGGTAGTCGTGTGAACGAGTAGCAACTTTCAGTTAAACCAGATTTCGAGACGCAAGACTGTGAGTTCATGTCCCTCTTTTCTTTTAACTGTTTTCAGTTTTATAACTTCGGGGGTGATGTACATGTTACAAATGATTACGATTACAAATGGTATGATTAGCTAAGGAATGAACTGCTAGATCATGTGAATGGGTAGGCGATTAACTTAAGACCATTAATCCTTGTATAAGGACCGAGGGGCATGAGTGATAGATCTATTGGGTGTTGCGAGCCCTGCCCATGAGCCCGCGGGTTGGACCATGTGGCGATTATGTCGTTCCCGCCGGATGGCCCGGTACGAAATACGCATAAAGGATTGAGCCTTCCTACACCGTTGCACACATATTAATGGCATTGCAAACCATTAATTGATCTGTTTCCTTGTTGCTTTCATACCGGCTTACAAATACATACATACATACATACATACAGAAGTTTACAAGGCTATTCGTACACGCATACAAACACATGAACTCGCTCAACTTTTGTTGATGTTTTCAAATTACATGTATTTCAGGAAACTTATTATGGATATGGCGGGAGTACAAGTGTCTTTTGTGAAGTCCAGTACTGAAGGGTTTGAATCATGTGTTTTATCCTTGATAGGATACATGGTTCAAAGCCTCGTTTTTACTAGTGTCTTTTGTGAAGTCCAGTATGGAACTTTAAACTTTGGTTGTTATGTATTCTAAACCTGAAGTATTGGTTTGATGTTAAACAATAACGGTTGTATAATTTTGAAACTACTAAATGGATGATCCTCATGGTTTCTATCTTATAGTTGTTTGTTATGGTTGAATGCAATGATACTCAGCAAGTCACACGTAATCACGCTTCCGCAAAAGTCAGGGTGTGACAGCATTCCTATCATCAAACGTAGCTCCTGAAACATATGTGAAAAAACATTCTTCATAAAAAGCTGGCGAGTACATAGGTTTTGTGATTGTGTCAAATTCATGGCTTTGTATTTGTTATTGCAATACCTCGTCCGACTACGAGAGTCGATAAATGAAAAACCTTGTATCAAAAGTGTTTGATATTGCAATATATTTAACCAACTAAATAAGTTGGTTTAAGTTATAAAACCTTGTAGCCATGAATCTTGACAAAGGTATTTGTTTTGTAAAACTGAGTAATAAATTGATTTAAAAGAAAAACGGTGTATGGTTTATTTCTTTAAGTGAAAATCATTCGTGTCTCGTTCAAAATCATTTATCCTTGTTGAAGTAAGTTAGATAACGCTAAGATATGTGATACAATAAAAGCATTTATATAGGAAGTATCAGCGGCGTATCAACCATGCTTTTATCATATTACACCCGTCTCGTTATCTAAATTACTTACCTTGTGGCTCATCACTCGTCTTTTCTATGAATCCGACAAATGGTACTCGAAAAGGTTCCTACAAACTGAAACTGAATTAGGAACCAACGGGCTAGTATACAAAATATTGAAAAACAAGTTAGACGTTCAAAAAAAAGATAAATAGAGCCTTTCAAAAAAAAAAAAAAAAAGAAGTATGCCAACTCTCCCAAAATTTTTCCAAATGAACGTAAGGTGCCTTGCCTAGCAACACTGAACCAAACCCAAAAGCACAAGTAAACGTCATCACTTTAAGAAACCGGAGGGTAGGGCCCGATAATGAAACCACTTCACATCAAAACACTCCACAAACTCACCCTTAACCAACAACTAAGAAAACACTCAACCCCAAAACACCGAACAAACCAAACCACCACCGTACCCTACCCCAACCGTTTACTTCGCCAAAAGACCGACTTGCAATTCACCAAGTTTGTAAACCTCTAAAAACAACTTCATATCAATCTTCCTTTTGTGGAAGTCTTCACACAACTGCCAAAATACTCCAAATTCATGAGAGACTTCCTCACCCACAAAAAGGAAGATTGAATCAATTAAACAAGCTAACCTAAGTGAAGAATGCTCGGCGGTACTCCTTAACAAACTCCCTCAAAAGAAGATTGATCCCAGAAGCTTCATAATTCCTTACTCCATCAGAGGATCGCCAATAAGCAATGCGCTTGCCGACATAGGAGCTAGTGTTAACCTAATGCGCGCCTCCATGTTCAAGGGACTCGGACTAGGGAAGCCGTATCCTACACGGATGACCATCCAACTTGCGGATAGGTCGGTAAAGTGCCCTCAAGGTGTCATAGAGAATCTTTTGGTTAAGGTCGAAGAATTTGTTTTTCCGGACGACTTTGTAATCCTTGACATGGAGGAAGACACCGAGATCCCACTTATACTAGGAAGGTCGTTCATTGCCACCGCACGGGCCATGGTGGATATGAGTGATCGAAAGCTAAGATTGAGGGTTGGCAAAAAGGAAGTGAAATTCGAAGTGGGTCAACGCGTGGAGGATGATCTGGTCAACTACATCAAGGCAATAAAGTCGTGCTTAGTCTACGCTCTCAGCCGGTGCAACTTGGGATGTGAGTCATCCTGTCGGTTAACATTTGACTGATCTTGGGTCTAGCCAAAGACCTTATAAACGTGGCGCGCCATCGAGGCATTCCATGGACTATGAAATAATAAAAGTAGTTTACTTAAACAAACTCGTTCCACTTTAAAAAATATGGCTTCCTTTTTGAAAGAACAATCATGTTTAAGATTTAATTTTAGTTAACGCCTTTGCTTTTGAGTTCATTTTGTAGGAATAAAGCACACTCCAAAGGGGATTGGAGCTAGCCAAACGATCTTGAACCAGAACCCCATGCAAGTGAATACAAGTCCTCCACCTCGAAATTTTCAATACAGTAAGTTCAGCACGGGGCCGTGTGAGGTAAGCACGCCCCCGTGCCTCTTAACTGCTGAAACAATTTTGCTACTAGACCTATCACACGGAGCTGTGCCTCTTAGGCACACCCCCTGCCTCTTAGGCACATCCCCGTGCTTGCCTTCTGTAAGTTTTTCAAAATTTCACATTACTCGTACTTTTGGCACGGGGTAGTGCCTACCTAGCACGCCCCGTGCCCAGTGCCCAGTTTCTGAAAATTTTGTTGTTTAACCCACGTTTACACATTTAATCAAATTTAACCCATTTTGGACACACTGGGGATAACGTGGAATTTAAGTGTGGGGCAAACTCGAATCTTTTGTCTAAAACAAACCTTATACAAAACTCAACTTGGAACCGCTAAAGACCCCGAATCTTTAAAAAAAAAAATTTCTTTATTTTCTTTGTCTAGTCTTAATTTAAGTTGGAAAACCAAGTTCTAAAATTTTGTTTTTACTAATTTACAACCGATAGTGCCGTGATAAAAAGAACCATATAAGAAAAAAATTATAAAAGAGCATGACAATCTTTTCGAAATTTGATCGTATATACATTTTCACACTTTTAACCATTTTCCCACAAATAGTGAGTTTTGAGCCTTTACCGAGCATACCATACCATATCTTTATTAAATGCTCGCTTTTCATTTCTTGTGTGATACCCCGTATTGTTCTTACGAATCTAGACTTGCAAAGACAATGCATTGCCGGTCATTACCAAATAATCCAAGTAAGTAAATGATAGAGGCATTAGGACTATAACCCTTACCATTTAAACCTTACTTTTCTTTTTATCTTTCTACCAAAACCAAAAATCCCTTAGTTAACCCTTTTGAGCCTAAACCTTTCATTTCAAAACCTGCAAAAATACAATTTTGCAACAATTACGCATCACCCATAAACCTTTTTTTCTTTTACAACCTTTATTTTAGTAAAAATTCGGTTCTTTGGAAAAATGAAAAATGTGACTTAGTTATCTTGTGAATACTCAAGAAAAAAAATATATCTCTAGTTGCTTGAAATAATTAAGCAGGTCTCAAAATTATTGCTTAAAGTTTATAGCTTGTATAAAAAGTTACAAATAAAATTTTCAAAAGAAAACCGACATTTTTATGCCTTTTGCCACTCTCCTAAACAAAAACCCCTACCCCTAGCCAAAACATACCCTTTAAAAATCCTCTTGGTATTTACAAATATTATGTCAAAAAGGAGGAGGTTTGAATATGCACAAAAAACAACATATTAACTTCTTCTCTACCGCTTCCATTTGGGTGTGTACGCAATATTAAACAGTTTTGCTTGACGACAAGCAAAGATTCAAGTGTGGGGGTATTTGATATGCACAAAAAGCAACATATAAATTATATCAAATAAGGCATAAAATCAACCCCTTTTATGTACCAATGTTGGAAAAAGTGTGTTTCTTTATATAGTTTTGATTTTCAAGACTAAATGAGCTTAAACGCACAAAAGGAACAAATTAATGGCAAAAACCAACATAAATACAAGAAAGAAGAGTTGATACACCATGCCTACCCTCCAAGCTATACCCCAAGACCAAAACAGCAAACCAAAAGACAAGCACGGGGTCGTGCCCCGTCAAGAGTCTATGCGGAACAAGACAAACAAAGCAGACAAGAAACATGGGGTCGTATCCCATGGATACGAGGCCGTGGTCAACTCCTAGATATGCAGAATCTCTCAAAGGACAACATAGTACTGACCACAGGGCTGTGCACTCTGACACACGGGACCGTAAGTGCATACGGACTGACACTAGGCAATTAATAAATAGAGGTGCTTGGTTCATTAACAGCTCATCCCTTTGCAGCCCTCTTTCCCACTCACCACCACTCCAACACCATTATCCACCACCACCGTTTACGTTTAGAGTGTGTAGTAGTCTTGGGATCCAAGATTGATCATAAGAGTTCTTGTCAAACAAAGGCCATGCTTGGAAAAATCTCTTACATTACTTGGTGAAGACAAATCTTTTATGTATTACTTTTGATTTCCAAGCTTTGGCTACTTTTTATTTAGGAATGTCTTAATGACTTTAAGAAATAGTTTTTTATATTGAAAGTGAACTTTACTCTATCATTTCTCCATGTTTTTTTGATTCACCCATTCGTGACTTTACGGTTTATATAAAGCGCGTTAACTGCCTGGAAGGTTGATAGAAGGGTGGTTTGGGTAAAGTTCTTGCCTTGTTCATTGCATAGATCTTGCGTGGACTTGATTAAATCTTATTAGGAATTCTCTTGAGGCAGATAGCATCAAATAGGGGGAAGTAAGAACGACTTGAATCCCTTATAAATAAACTACTATTAAAACTTTAAACCGGCCTTGCGTGACGGTATCCCTGCAGACTTAGACCATTATAGCTGATGGTAGCGTTTCCTCCAAAAGAGGGGCATGCCATATTTTATATTAATAACTTACTTAGTTATCTTTCAAAAATCTGGCCTCGTGGGACTGTATCCCTGTTGACTCAGACCTATATAGGTGAGGGTAGTGTTGCCTCCAAAAGAGCGACATGCCACAATAACTAAGATGATCTCTTAAAAAGCAAAAAGTATGGGAATCATCAAAGTATACGTAAAAGAGGAGTTGGCACCAAGTGATTCTATCTTGTTTTTTATTTCTTTTTTAAACTTTACATTTTTATTTACTAACATATTATCTCAAAATTTTTGTTAGATTAGACGTTGACGATATTCCGGTATTAAAAGCTCTTGTGTCCTTGGATGAGCTTGATATCTTACCATCACTATACTACGCCAATGATGGGTGTACTTGCCCTAACGTGTTGTAGAGAGTGATTGTGTTATATCGTATTTTTTAATATTTAAAGCTTGATAAACGAGTAAAAGTGTTAAAAATATACTAAAAATTATACCATGCTCGCACCACGCTAGTAGCCATCCTTGAAAGGAATATGCTAGATAACTAAGAAAAAAACACGAACACTGAAAATAAAAGTGAAAATGAAAATAGAAGAGGGAAGAAAATGGATAGAAAATAAGTTTAGTCAAAATAACAACTTTGGTCTTTTTATGGAAGAAACCGTATTCCCGGCAACAGTGACAAAAACCTTGATGTCGTGTTAATTTGGTGCATTAATTTAATAATATTGAGCACACTTAAGTGCGTTAACTTAATAACTTCCAAGCACGATTATCTATTTTTTAAATTTATAAAAATGATTTTTATTTAAACTAAATACACACCACAGGCAGAGAACCCATCGCTTATAGTATAGATTTAGATAAGAACCAAAATCATCCAAGGAATACGTTTCCACTACTCAATCGTTTATTATTATTATTATTATTATTATTATTATTATTATTATTATTATGACCATCTTTATTTGTAATTAATTTAGTAGAATAAAATTGTACCACTCTTGTATAAATCTTTCTTAATTAATATATTTTATTTTAAAAAATGAGGAAAATGATTAAGTGTTTGATTTTCTTTTGAATCATTGAGAAGTGAATTCCTTAGTTCGGTCGCTAACATCTCTTAATCTTACCACAACATATCAATAGACCGGGTTTGAAATATGTCCATCATGAGCCTTCCCAAGCCTTTCGAATTAGTGATGAGTAATTGGTACCAAGTACCGGTACCAAATAATACCGGGTATATCCAGAACCAGTACTGGTTCCCATTTTCATCATTTTTCGGTACCGGAAAGGTACCAGTATTTACGGGTAAATAACTGGTAAATACCGGTACCAGTACCAAACCGGTATATTCGGTACCGATACCGGTTCCCATTTTCTCTTTTTTTCGGTACCGGTACTTTCGATACCGAATGGGTACCTGCTCATCCCTATTTCGAATAGTAAATGATATGCCACAACAAGATGGTTTAAAGCCATCTTGATTATATTATCTTTTTTTATAACTAAGTTAATTAGTGCTTTCAAGCTTAACAAAAAGGGATCACGTTTAGGGAGCTTTTAGATTAGCGAATCAATTTAGACATTATATTAATTAAGTTACCGAATAAGCAAAATATGTCCCATTTCACCAGTTATTATCTATTCCACCGGATTGCCTTATTCTCCCATTAATTTATTATCTTAACTTTTACCCCCAATAGGATCTTGGTGCATTACCAGAAGCCTTCGGAAAGGATCTCGATGTAATATTAGAAGCCTTTTATTACCCCAAGATCTGGTTCTTTACTAGAAGCTTGTCCCCCATATATGGTTCAATACCAAAAGTCTACATAATAATAATCTTTATAGGCCAAGTTTGGATTTTCCTTATTAGTATATGGGTTGTTACACTCCATGAGTGTACTAATAAGCATCACCTCCTAAGGTTATCAAGAACAAGGTTCTGGTTAAGGGTACCAGAAGCTATACACACACATTAGTCATGTTAAGTTAAGTTAAATTAATATAGTTAAATTGAGATGTTAAGCTAATTTTGTTTCAAATAGTCATGCAATCCTGTCACAAAAGATAATAAACCGAGAATTAGCAAAAGAGAAACACATTAAATAAGATAAAATACTATATTAATAGGATTAATTAATTCAAGAGTCCATGAAGACATAGAGATTGCAACCATATGAAACACTTTTACTAATGGCGATTACCGCTCTTGATGATCTTCATGCTCTAGCTTAAGTGCAAATATTATGTGCAACAAATGTTTCTCAACTCTCATCTAGTACGTATATTTAGTGAACTAATCTAAAGATGCCTTATTCTTAATATGGATGATCATAGGCAGGATGTAGGATCCTAGCTTTAGAGAGGTCTCGGTCGGCATGAGGCCTTCCCTAAGGATCGGCCTCTCACTTCCAAGTAAAGGGGGAATAGGAAGTATCATGACCATGGCATACTTGGCTATTAATTAGTTAAGCTCCATGGATCTTCCACACTTTCTCCAAAGGACTAGAACCTTCAAGGGTGAGAGAGAAAGGCCTTAGAGCCGCAAGTCTATTAGCCTTGGGGCTGTAGCACACAAGGGAACAAGAGAGCATAGAAGGACATGCTTCAAATGATTGATTAAGGCCAGTATTTATAGCTTGATCAAAAGTAGGGTTGCACGTGCATGCCTAGATGGCACGACCGTGCTTGTCCTTGAGTCTCATTGGGAGCTTCGAGAATCTGTCCTTTCTGTCTCCCGGTGGTATTGGGCACGGTCATGCATGGTGATTTGTCCAACAATGGTAGCAGCAAGTGTACTTTGGTCTTGAGCTTTTGTCTTTATCTGATTTATCTTTTATGGGTGGAACGACCGTGCATGTGTATGCACGGGCATGCCTGTTGTCTTTCTTTCTTGCCCACCAAGTTGTTCTGTTCTTCCAGAAGTCGGGCTGAGGCGAGAGGCACTACTATGCTTTTGTTGTGCACGGGGCGCTTCTTGAAAACTGGACATGTGTCGAGTGTGTACGGAGTTTTGATGTAATTTTAAGTACTTTTTACTCTTTTATCAAGCTTTAAATTTATAAAATACGATATAACATATCACTCTCTACAACACGTTAGGGCAAGTGCACCCATCGTTAGCATAGTATAGTGATGGTAAGATACCGAGGTCGTCCAAGGACACAAAAGCTTTTAATACTGGTTTATCATCAACGCCTAATCGACCCCAATTTTGAGAAAAGGTTTTTAAACAAATAAAAATAAAGAAACTAAAATAATAAAAGAAACAAATAAACAAGAAAGAATCACTTGGTTCTGACTCATCTTTTATGCATCTTTTGATGATTTCCGCACTTTGGGTTTATCAAGAGATTATCTTAGTTATAGTGGCATGTCCCTCTTTTGGAGGCAACGTTACCCTCATCCATATTGGTCTGAGTCAGCAGGGATACAGTCCCGCAAGGCCGCATTATTGAAAAATAATTAAGTAAGTTATTAATGCAAAATGTGGCATGTCTCTCTTTTGGAGGCAACGCTACCCTCAGCCACATTGGTCTGAGTCAGCAGAGATACATTCCCGCAAGGCAGGTTTAAAGTTTTAATAATAGTTTATTTATAAGCGTTTCAAGCCGTTCTTACTTCCCCCGATTTGGTGCAAATGGCCTCAAAGGAAGTCCTAATAAGATTGAATCAAGTCCTTGTAGGATCTATACACTGAATGAGTCAATTACTTTACCCAAACCACACTTCTAACCCCCTTCCAGTCCGTTAACGTGCTTTATATAGACTGCAAAGACATAAATAAGTGAATCAACGAAACATGAAGAGATGATAGAATAAAATTCACTTTAAATATAAAAAAAACTAGTTATTAAAGTCATTATACATACCCAATTAAAAAGTGACCAAAGGTTAGAAATCAAAAGTAATATATAAAAGATTTTGTCTTCACCAAGTGATGTAAGAGATTAGCCAAGAATGGCCATAGTTTGAAGAAATTCTTACTATCGATATTGGATCCCGAGACTACTACCCACTCTCACTCTAACTATTGTGGTGGAACATGATGGTGTTGTGGTGGTGGAAGTGAGATAAATGGTTTGCCAAGAGATGATTTGTAAGTGAGCCAAGCACCTCTATTTGTAGTTGGAAATAGTAGGTTCACATGGCCCCGTGTCTGGTAGGCACGGCCCCCTGTCCTTTTACTTCTCTATCTTCATTTAATGCACATGTTAGCCCATCAGTACACATGGCCCCGTGTGTCAACAGCACGACCCCATGGCCCTTTTACTTGCTGTACGAACCCATATTTGCGTATTTGAAAGTTAACCACGGCCCGTGTGAATGAGAACGGCCTATTTCCCATGCCGGCTTCTGTTTGTCTTTATCTTCAGGAAATCTTGAGTGGGGCACGACCCCATGCACAACAGGCATGGCCTCGTGCTTGGGTTCTGGATTGTTGTTTTGTTCTTAGGGTGAAGCTCGGAGGGTCGGTATAGTGTATCAACTTCCCTTCCTTCGTATTTATGCGGGTTTTTGTCGTTAATTTGTTCCTTCTGTTTATTTAAGCTCTTCTATTCATGATAATCAAAAGTAAACAAAGAAACACACTTTTTCCAACATTAGTACTGAAAAGGGTTGTTTTTATACCGTATTTGATACAATTTTTAGTTGCATTTGGCGCATATCAAATACCCCACACTTGAATCTTTGTTTGTACTCAAGCAAAACTCTCTAATATTGCTTACACTCCCAAATGAAATGGGTAGAAGAGAAGTTTTGGGTCTTGTTTTTAGAGTGTCGGGAATCTAAGATCTTTTTATTCTTGTATTTATTTTATTTACAATCCTATTCGACATGATTTATTTAGAACTTTTTAAGAAAATGAATATTTTTAAGCATAACATATATTTTAAAATTGCATTTAGCTATATATACGTTCACATACCTCACAAGTGATCACCCAACACTCTGCTGAAGATAAATTAAGTGAAACGCTCGGTCCCGGTCCGGAACTTACTCCTACCATATGTTTGACAAGAAATCAAACCTCCTCCTTTTTAACTTAATCCTTGTAAATATCAAGAGGACTTTGAAAGGGTAGTTTTTTTTGGTTAAGGGTAGGGTAGTTTTATTGTAAAGTGGCTAAAGGTGTACAATTTCGATTTTCTTTTGAAAATTACTTATGACTTTATGAACTAACTGAATGCTTATAAGCAATAGATTTGCTTATTTATTTTAAGAAACTAGAGAGTTTTTTTTTTCCAATAAAATACAGTCACATGCTTTTGCGTTTTTCAATAGAACCGATTTTTAGAGAAATAAGAGGTTTAAAGATAAAAAGATGGGTTTTGGGTGCTGGTGTTTTGTGGGTTTTGAAATGAAATGTTTAAGCTCAAAGGGGTTGACTAAGTGGAGTTTTTATTTTTGGGGAGATAAAAATAGAAATAAGGTTGGAATGAAAAAAAAGGGTTTAAAATCCTAATGCCTCAATCATATACTTACTTGGATTAGTCGGTAAGGACCGGGAATGTATTGTCTTGTCAAGTTCTAGATTTGTAAGAACCGTTCGGGCTATTCACAAAAGAAATGGAAAATGATCATTTAGTATAGATATGATATTGGATGCTCGTTAAAGGCTCAAAACTAACAATTTTATGGGTAAAGGGTAAAACTGTGAAAGTATATATACAATCAAATTTTAAAAATTTGTCATGTGTTTGGATCTGAGTTTGTATTGATTGTGTTTATTTAACAAATTGATTAATGAAAGAAGTAAATCAGAGATGAATTGCAGCGGAAATGAAAGTAAACTTTATAACACAATCAAAGAGAGATAGTTTTCAACAAACATGATTTTCATTAGTCAAATGATTGTATGAATTACATGGATTCAACTATGCATGCATGTATTACTAAACTCCCCATCGGCCTGAGCTCATAGTTAGTTCGTCCAAGATGAATGGTGAAAGAGAGCTAATAGAACAATACAGGTACTGTTCTGTTTATAGTAAAATCCTAACCACTGAGCATCTAATGCTGACGTCACCTAGACAGTGACATCTAACAGACTAACAACCTCTAAGCACTGATACAAATAAACATTGTTACATTGAACAACTGATAAGCAACACACTGATACACCTATCCAATGTTGATGCCCAAGCACTGATGTTGCAGATTAGTGCTTTTTTCAATGGTTGATCAGGCGTTTGAGTCAGCAGTGCTTTAGTCTTCATCAGATCTTTGACAATCAGCAGTTGTTTAGGACTTCTCAGTCTTTATACCCAGCAGTGCTTTGATGAACAAATGTTGAGAAGATCAGTACTTAGTATAATCAGCTGATAGAAGCACTTCCATTGGAGGGAACTTAGAATCATGAAAACTTATTGTGGATCAACTGTTGAGAACTAGTTTTGGCTTTGATTATCATCTGTTCTTCTAGGTTTGATTACATGGGCCAACAATCTCCCCTAGAACAGATGATGCCAAAACACTTCCTTATTCTTGATATTTATTCTCTCATCAGTTTTCCCTAACTTTCCCTTTGAATTGGAGCTCAAAGTTAAGGGAATCTTCATCATCCTCATCCCTGTGAAGTTGTAGTTCCAAAAGATCTAGGAGATCAGCTACATCCAGACCTAATGTATCCTTCCTTGAAATATGTTCAACTCTACCATTGGACTTGAGCAGATTCAATACATGGGTCTTTTTATCAGACTTCCACTTTAGTATTTTGAGTCCAATGGGTTTCTATGAAGAGATTTTATTTGTTGAGAGTTTGGAGATGGAGGTCTGCTTGTCAGTTTTTTGACAGTTCAGCAAGTTAAGCTTGAAGCTTTAATGAAGCAGGATCTAATCCATACAAAATTTGATTCTTAATGGCCAATTTCATGATATCAGCTTATTTCTTTTCATCTTCCTCATCCATCTGCTTCTGTCTTTTTCTTTGATTTAAGATGTCGCACCCCAACCAATGGCGGAATCATCGGAGTGAGACTAGTTCGAGATTGCAAGAGACTTCATAACACTATTTGTGACAAGTGTTTAAATAATAAATTTCCATTTCATTTCTAAGAGTCAATTACAAAGATTTGAAACAATTACAACATGAATGATGAAATACAATACATTAAGAATACAACTTTAAATTGTGTATCTAAGCATCCTACTATGTTCCATGCATCATCAACATCATCTCAAAACCTGCAACATGTTTTAAAAGTGTAGTTCAATACAAAAAGTATTGGCGAGCATACAAATTTAGTGCGTATTATATAAGTATAAAAATAATAAGGAACAATCCACATGGCAAACCTAGTTATCAAGATTAACGTATAAACTGGCATGTGATTTACAAGTCAACCCTCTGTTTATGCAAGTATGAATGAATAAACCTAACATGACCTCTCCTTCATGGGCGGTGCATTACTCCTATAGCGCTATACATGTTAAGTGGAGGCATGTACGAAGCTAATGACAAGTTCATCACATAAGAATCACCCAGAAAACACGAATCAAGCATAACAAATAGTAAACATGTATTTGATTGTTGTTTAAGTATTTGCATAAGAATATGTATGTTAAGTGTGTGTGTATATAAAAACTTGTTACACCCAAAAGTGTGAAAACGGTAAAATAGGTCAAGTGTACTCACAAAATTGCTAAGTCTTCTGATTATCCAAGTGTTGACGAGTGTATGAGATTGGGAGGACGAATGTATAAGGGTTAAAGTACAAGGTAAGTTTAGAGTGGAGATTCAGAATTTAAAAGGAATATGGAAAGTACATATGCAAAAGTAATCATCTTTAACACATAATGTTTTAGATGATGTAATCAAACACCTTGACAAATGAACACAAATTCGTCATCAATGGTTCGATTATTTGGAATATACATATAAGTAGTATGTAGTGTATATTATATCATATAGGTCAAGTAGGAGGTAGGAGGATAAATCCACCATTTAGGAACCTCTTTGTATCATGGAAGTCATGTAGGAGGTAGGAAGAACAAGTCTTCCATTTAGGTACCTCTAGATGTTCACCACTACACTTGATGTTATGAACATTCAAGGAGGGTCATGAACTTATAAGTAACAATAGAATATGAAAAACTAATCTATGAGAAATCATCAAGCAATGCGTGGATTTTCAAGTAGGATAACCTAAGTTAATCCTAAATCACACAACCATCAAGCTTTGAGCTTGAACATCACTTGTGGGTTAAACCCTTGAACAAAACAGAAAGTTTGTGAGGTTTACACCTCTGATTTTACATGTCTCAACCTTGTTTTTAAGCCAAACTAACCATAGATGTGGTTATAAGCATAAGGACATAGGTTTGAGATGAGTTTCCTCAAGTTTAATCAAGTTTATCAATGTTTGAATCAAGAACAGAAAAATCAGTCAACTTTGGAGCCCTTTTAGCGACGTTCCAGGCTCTGATTTTCCAGGGAAAACCCATGGAAACGTAGCTAAGGTCAATAGAAAGAAGTATGAAAAAGAATCGAGTGAATTGGATAAGAATTGAGTGAGTTATGCTCATTTTTGTGTGAAGGTATCAATCTGCTCGAACTTATGGAATCAGCTGCGATTTGGAGAGAGTTTGAGAGTGTTTTAGTGTTGCAAAAGTGGTAGGGAGGCTGGTTATAAGTGGTATTTATAGGGGGAAGGATTAGGGTTAAGTTGGGTTGGCATTCAATACAGGTAGGTGAGAGTTAAAGCAATAAAAAAGAGAAATTATTCAGCAATATATGGCTGAATTGCAAGGGCTGTTTGGCAGCTTTTATATTATTTTTTTGTTGTTTAAATGATGTAAAATGTATAAATAAGATGT
This sequence comes from Helianthus tuberosus, assembly GCA_030545235.1. Lineage (NCBI taxonomy): Eukaryota > Viridiplantae > Streptophyta > Magnoliopsida > Asterales > Asteraceae > Helianthus > Helianthus tuberosus. Next base: position 166,463,721 of record CM060447.1, read on the forward strand.
ATTTTATATATGGTTAACATGTCCTACAATGTCTAGTGTGTATTGAACATGTATCAAGGCCTAAAGATATATTAAACATGAATTAAAGTAAGAGTAAAAAAAATATGTTATGCATAAGTATGTGTAACAAACCAATATAACAAGTATGTACGACATGTGACTTGAGGTATCAAATACGCGTAAAGAACATCAATTTATATCTTGCAAAATGTGACCAAATGTTTGTTTAAGAATCACGAACACATGGTAGTTGTTTGCGAGTTAATCTTCGTAAGTATGCATTAAGTATAAACAACATGAATTTCATATAAAAGATTTTTTTTTACTACAACCAAAGTCTCAGATTTACAATGGCTTGAAATGGATTATGATTACAAATGAGACGGATTTCCGAAAGTAGAAATATACGACAAATTTTCTAATTAGGGAAAGTGCGAAAAAGCAGGGCGTTACATAAGACATGGGTGGATAAGTCAGAGGATGTGAACAGTGTTTTAAGAGAGAGGGTCTGCTGCTTTGGCTCATCAGTGGTTTTGACTTTGTAAGCTGGCTTCTTTGGTGATGTAGGATCAGTCTCTCTTAGTTTTTCAAGCTTGCCATAAATTTGATCAACATATTGCCTAGACCATCTTGAAATGGACCTTGCACTCCCATACTTGGCTGCAACCAACTCAACTCTTTTCCTCTTGTATTCTAAAGTAAGATCTGCACTGGATTTCTTGAACTTGCTCCACTTTGGTGCAGATTTCTTCATCTAAGGTTCATTCTTCATCCTTTCACATCTATTGGCTTCTTCTTTTAAAGATGTGAGAGGCCAGTCTTTGAACTAATGTTCTTTTGCAGGGTATGGTTTGTCTCTCATGATAAGCTCTAAGAGATCTTTCCTCAACTTTCTTTGAAGATCAGCATTGGGTGGCATATTTGACATCTCCTTGCTCAAGTCTCTTGCAGAGTCTTCCAGTTTCCTGACTTTACTTAACCCATGTTGCATTCGACTTGAGAAGTTGGTGTCACCTTTCCCTTTTACTCTCTTGCTTAGCAATATATTCAGCTTGCTTGGCTTTTAGTTTCAAATATTCATCCATGTTTCTTGGAGTTCTGAAGCCATGAAGAGATGGGAAGGTTCTTTTGGATGGATCAACCTCTGTATAGAATTTCCTCATTTCATGTAACAACCCAACTTTTCGGATCGTTACTTGTTTGCTTTCACTTCGAATTGTAATCGTTTAGTATTTCGAGATTTGATATAAACAAAGGGTTATGTTAAACTAAATACTTTTTCATCACAACGCACTGCTATACATTTAAACGCTTCATATTCGCAACGCTTACACAACACGAATTACAGAGAATTATGCTATTTAAATTACCGAGTGTGTTTGTATGGTTATCATACGCCTCCGCATACGCTTATCACGACTAACATGCTAAATCGCAAATGCTGTTATTAGTAGTAGTAATGTAATAATGTGTGTTCTTATGTGTCCTACTTGTGTGTGTTTATTAAGTGTATTGATTACTCGCAAACGCTATCGCAACGCAAACTCAACGCTACGCGCACACATCGATTTATCACTCTAAAACGCAACATGAGCCGAAAATCAGTTCCACGCTAAAATACTTAAAGTTCCCAATACTATCCAAGGCAACAAAACGCATTAAAACGGGCATCCTACACCCGAAACGAGGATGTAGTTGCACAAAACAGCACCCATGTTCGAAGCTTGGCAGCTTCGTACGAAGGCACTGCCTTCGTACGAAAGCAGTGTGTTCGAACCAAGACTCCTTGTGCGAACCCATCAACTCTATAAATACCCATGCCCCTTCTCATTCATACTCACTTGCTGATTTTGAGCCAAAACTCTTCCGAATTGCTGTCCGACCATTTTTAAGTAAGATTTAACAGTTTTCTTCAATTATACAACGTTTTCCACTCTGATTTTCACAAGAATCACTACGTTTTCATCTGAACTCTTCTGCTTTTACCTAAAAACAATCAACTTTTCACTTAACTTCTTCTTTTCTTCACAAATTCCTGCTTTTTGCAAGAACCCTTCATCTTTTTCATTAAGACCTCTTCTTTCACCTCTAATCGACACATAACCAGGGTGTATTGGGACTAGCTACGGCTTCCCAAGTTAGAAATTGGTTGATTTCACACTCACCAAGTGTTGGATCTGGGTGAAAACTCTTTAAAACCTTTAAAAATTGATTTTTACACCCTAAATGGACCTAAAACGACATGTATCTCATTCACTAAACAATGGAACGAGGTAATGTCGAAACCAGCTTGAATAGGACTCGTAAACACATCCGATTTCAGCGAAAACACAGCATCGAATGCCAAAAACAGCCACGTTTGCGAACTAGACTGTTCTGTGCGAAGCCAACTTCGTACGAAGGCACTGCCTTCGTACGAAGGGACATGGCCTCGTACGAAGGCACTCCCTTCGTACGAAGGCCCTGGTTTTACACAACATAGCCCAATTTCCATTCGTGACACAATCAAAGACCTCCCCGACTCTAAGCTCAATCAATAGCTTAAGGTTGGAGGGATGAACACTCGATTTTCCGAAGACGGCGCGAAGACACTCGATTTTGGACAACGGAAGCAGCACGTGTACGGAGACCCACCTTCGTACGAAGGGCCCCTTCATACGAAGGTACCAGCTTCGGCTTCGTATGAAGCTTCTGTTTCCCCACCAACACATCGATTTCCAACCGATTCAGCACTTTGGAGGACTTATGCTTCTGTTCCCGTACGCAGGTTGACCCGACGCTCCCTTCAATCCAATGAGGATTGTGTTTCTTGATTAGTACATGCTCTGTGAGTATTCTCGAACCCATTTTTGTTTAACGCACTTTTGGGTGTTACACACATTCTCTATAAAAAACACAACACACAACTCAAGCACTTTATTAACGCTAACCGCTCCCGCATGTTATACATGATTTGTTGAATGCTTGTTACTATGCTACACAGTGTTATGCTAGACCACCTTTAGAAACGACAGTACTATAGTTTAGACTCAGCACCTGTCATGGACAAGGGTTGCTAAGGATCACATTACTTTACTTCACGTGTTCGCTTCGGTGAACATGTGTCCCGCATACTCTACATCGTAGTCACATGGTTAGGTGGTTTCATTGTTGATAGTTACATGCTTCGCCCGTTACATGTTACATGCTGGTTATGCGTAAACACTTTTCATACTATTATCTATGCAAACTTGTGTGCTCACCTTTACTTTATGTATTGACTTTTATTTTAACGTATGTGACTGGTTGATTTGGATATTATGCTGCAAACAAGTTAGGAAGTCTAGAAACTCACCAAATAAAATCTGAGTTGTTGGAACGGAATTTGTTTTTGAGACTGAATATCTGTAATGACTGTTATGGAATATTTGTTTAATAGTATGGGATGTTAAACCTTATAAATATTGTCGTTTAATAGTTGTTATGGATTCTCTTGAACAATCTGTTTCGCTAAGTGACACGCCCCGATGATTCCGCCATCGGTTGTGGTGTGACATTTCATCTTTCAATGCATGCAATTCCAGAGGATAAGTTACTACCAATGGTATGTCTCTTGAAGGGGCGTGACCCATGAGTGGTTGTGGTTGAACAAGTGTATTTGACGTTGGTGATGGTGGAGGACTAATTGGGTCAGGGTATGTTTGGATAAATGGTGAAGATGATAAAGGAGTAGGAATAGGTATATCATCATCATTCACAATGAATTTCTCTTCCTTGTATAAACAGATTTAGGAGAAGGAGTTTTTGTTGGAGAATTGGAAATAGGAATGAAAATTGCTTGAGAAGGAAATTGGAAAGTGGTGGAAGTGGTTGGTTGACTAACAACTATTGAAACAACTGGTGTCTCAACCGCTGCTGTCTTAACTGTCATACCCCGACCACGTAAAACAACAAACCATGGCGGAAACGTCGGGGAGTGTTGTAACAGAAGTATTGTTTCAAACCATGGATACAAAGAGTTTCGTTTTATTAAATATTAAACATTGTCTTAAAGTTAAACAAGCATGTTAAACATAGTCTATCATCGTTATTAAATCACTAAGGCCTCGTCCAGTCCTAAGTGAGCATGCATCCTATTCGCAATCAACATTAAGCAACACCACCTGAAACATATGTAAAAACAAAGTCAGCAAAGAAATGCTGGCGAGCACATAGTTTTTGTGTGAGTGTCAGATTCATGGCTCGTTGAAATATCTCGTAAAACTTTGTTATTTGATAATTGAAACCTTGTTTTGTAAAATGAATAACCAAGTCAAAACAGATTGGTCATAATTTGTAAACCTCGATGCCATGAATCTTAACCCAAAACATTTGTTTATGTAAACCAAATCATAAATCGTTCTCGTAATAAAACTCATATGGTTTATATAGTTTCGTAAACATCGTTGTGTGACATCGTTTAACTCATTCTCGTTATAGATCATCGTTAATTTGTTTAAATCATTCATAATCGTTCAAAATCGTTATCTTACAAATCATTCTCTTACATATCGTTCTCGTACAAATCGTTCTCGTACAAATCGTTCTTGTTTTAATTGTGAAAACTACTTTTTGGTCGTCTTGCTAATAACATTCAAACCTTTGTGAGTCGTTCATCGTTCAACTTGTTCTTGCATTAACAAACCTCCAAAGGGTAAGTTAACAATCATCAGATTCAGTCGTTACCCACCTAGCCCACACATAACCATGGGTCCGGTATGATAATGGGATTTGTCAGATCCTATGGTCCAATAACCTAATACTGGTCGGCTTGATCAATGCTAATGAATGTCATTCGTTATGTAAATACCACCAACAAGTTCGTTCACATTATCGAAATCGTTATTAGTTTTGTATAAACCATCTCAATCGTTTTGAAACCATCATTAGAATATTGAAATCGTTTTGATACATATGAATCACCCCAAAACAATCGAAAACAGTAAAAAGAGGGGATCTATGTACTCACCTTTGGGTGTGTTTTTGTATGTTAACACTATCCCTCAATTTTTTATTTGTCCTAAATTAAATAATAATGATTTAATAATCAAAAACCCACAAAATACCAAAGTTTCTCCGATACTTAGAATTTTCACATAACTTTGAGATTTCTCGAAAACTTATTATTTTTTATTATCTTGGTGTATTTGTATATATGTACTCAAGAGTAACACACATAATCTTGTCAACACTAACACATGATCATACACAGATTGTAAAACACATAGCACATTGTAACACATAAAATAACCCATGAACAACCCATTCTAGTGTATGTTGAAAAACACTTATTTTAGCGATTCGGTGACATTTTTGGGCGTCAGAAGTCACGTATGACTAACCAAACACCAAGTAAACTTAATATAAGTTAAATTACTTATTTTTATAGCAAAAATATCAGTTTGGTTACTGATCTAAAACAGTTTAATATAAATCCTGCGAAGAGACGATTTTTGACCGTTTTACCGCATAGTTTTGCATCAAACGTTACCCGAACCATCCCAAATCGAAATGACTTGAAATTTTAACACAACCCATGTTATTTACTGAATAAAATAATGGTTATACTCATGATAGTGCAAGTCTTAAACAAAGCACATAAATCATGCAAATTTCACATAATTTACCACTTTTTAAGCTATATGTACAACATGCAAAGCTATCAAACCTATGTCAAAGTTTTATGTCCTTATAATATACCAAAGAATGTTATTTTTAGTGTTTGTAACCTGATCTAAAACATTTTTGTCATACAACCGTTTTTTACCATTTCTTGAGCTTTACATCAACATGTATCTTCATGTACAAGTGTCTAAAGCATACTATCATAACATCAACATTTTATATGGGTTTAGATGCATCAAATATGTGATATATTCAGGTTTATTTGCTGATGTAATTTACATTTAACATATCATACATAAATGACTAAATACTTACATTTTTACCATCATTCAAGAACATGTAACACTTAAATAAGTACTTTATCAAAATAAAGCTCAAAACTCAAACACATAAGTATATATATGTACGGTTATACATACATATATACACCACCATTTTTATGTTGTATCATGACCCATTTCATTTTAGATTTCAAGTTTAGTGAAAATCCCAAGATTCAAGAGAAACTTCAAATCATCAGGAACAACCAAGAATCAAAGTACGATTTAAAAAAAAAAAATGTTATACCTTCAAGATTCAAGTAGGTTGTGGGATGAGATTTTGATGATAGGAAGCTTGTAATCACTTGACAACACCTTGGGAACACCTTTAGATCTTCACACCAACTTGAAGGTTGCTAGAAATGAGCTTGAATGTGATGAACAAAACTTGAAGATATGAATATGGTGAGAGAGAGAGAGATGGGGACGGTTGGGAGAGGAGAGAGAGAGGTTGAGTGTTGAGTGAAGATGTTGAGATCTAATGAATTGATATGGAAAGATTATAAGGAGATATGGAAATCTATGGAAGATCACTTGCATCAACAAGTGTCAAATTAGAAGAGAATTGGCAAAATGGTTTATGTGAGGCCGCCACCTCCCCTTCCACTCTCGCTCATGCATTATTTTTTTATAAGTATGTTATATGTAGGCTAAAACGGGGGTTTAACTGGATACCGGGTATTTTATCTAGCGTTTAAATCCCGGTTTATGGCATTCTAATTTTTTTTATTATTCTATAAAATTAAACTCGCCAAAATATTACCGAAATAAATTTCAGTTGCCAAGACTGGCTGCGTTGTCTGCGTTTTGCAGTAGAAGGACTGTGTTGTGCTGTAACACGCGGTACGCGCTTAAACTTGAAAAATAACGTTTTTAAGCATTTTAATTTATTTTTCAACACGGACCTGATTAAAAATAAAATTTTAATCATAACAGAATATTTTTGGGATTTAAATATTATCCGGGCGGTCACCAACGTTCGTTTCGCAGTTTTGTCGTAATTAGTTCTTTAGTCCAAATAAACATGTTTTTGCCATACCGAATCCTTCGAAACTTATTTCTATGTTATGTAAAGGATATTTAGGGTATGTTTGGCTTACGTCACAGTTCCGGAGTGTACGTCGCGTTAAACTGATTGCGTTTATGCACCAGTTTGCGTATAACCTTCCAGAAAGCTATTTAAAGCTTGCAATCGTAATCGAATCAAACTGTAAAATCATCACACACAATAACACATATAATTACACCAAAGCACATTGTTTTATTGATAACCAACATTGTTTTACATTATACGATGATTACAGAACACAGTTGTCACAGTCTCCCCTACTTTAGGAAATTTCATCCCGAAATTTTATTTAGAGGAAACTTGTGAAAACAAATGCGGATATTTTGTCTTCATCTGGTCCTCACGTTCCCAAGTAAACTCGGGGCCACGTTTGGATTCCCAGCGAACTTTGACCAAATGAATCCGTTTGTTCTTCAACTGTTTGTATGTACGTTCCACTATCTCCACATGTTTCTCGATAAAGTGCATTGTTTCATCGATTTGAATCACGTCGAGAAGAATGTGAAGATCAGCATCAGCTAAACACTTTCGCAAATTGGACACGTGAAAAGTTGGATGAATATTTCCAAGCTCTGGAGGTAGCTCTAGTCGATAGGCAACCTTTCCAATTCTTTCAACAATCTTAAATGGTCCAACATATCGTGGTGCGAGTTTTCCTTTCTTTCCAAATCTCACCACTCCCTTCTAAGGTGACACCTTGAGTAGGACACGGTCTCCGACTTGAAATTCTAAGGGCTTGCATCGTAAATCCGCATAACTCTTTTGACGGCTTCTAGCTGTCACAAGATTATCGCGAATTTTCTTGATTTTGTCTGTTGTTTCCAGAATGAGCTCAGGTCTTGTAAGCTGAGCTTCACCGATCTCATTCCAACATACAGGTGAACGACATTTTTGACCGTAGAGAGCTTCAAATGGTGCCATATTAATACTAGCATGATAATTGTTGTTGTAAGAGAACTCGATCAGTGGAAGATGAGAATCCCAAATACCACCAAAGTCTATCACGCATGCTCTAAGCATATCCTCCAAAGTTTGAATCGTCCTCTCAGATTGACCATCTTTTTGGGGATGATAAGCAGTGCTTAGATTTAGTTGGGTTCCCAAAGTAGATTGCATGGTCTTCCAAAAATGAGATGAAAACCGAGCATCACGATCAGAAATGATATTCAAAGGAACACCATGCCGTGATACAATCTCATCAACATAAATCTTTGCAAGTTTATCAGCAGATAGATCCTCACGAATCGGTAAGAAGTGAGCAGATTTCGTTAATCGATCGATAACAACCCAAATAGAATCGTGACCTTTAGATGTACGCGGTAACTTAGTGATGAGATCCATTACAATGTTCTCCCACTTCTAAACCGGTATCTCTGGTTGTACAAGCAAACCAGAAGGTCGTTGATGTTCAGCCTTGACTTTAAGACAAGTTAGGCATTTCGATACATACAAGGCAACATCCTTCTTCATACCAGGCCACCAGAACTGAGTACGAAGATCCTTGTACATTTTGTCAGCACCAGGATGGATAGAATATCGAGACTTGTGAGATTCGTCCATTACCAAAGTGTGAAGATCGTCTTGTTTCGGAATCCACAAACGATCCTTGAAATATAGCAACCCATCGTCCTTCGTTTCAAGTTTAAGTTCGAGTTGAAGCAGTAGCTCATATTTCAATAAGTCTTTAATCACACAAAATTGTTGAGCTTGAAGGACACGAGATTGAATATCAGATAGGGTTCGAACAGAATGAAGCTTGACTCGTTCCTTTTGACTAAGCGCATCGGCTACGACATTCGCCTTACCAGGATGGTAGCAGATCTCGTAATCGTAATCGTTTAAGAGTGCAACCCAACGTCGTTCTCTCATGTTCATCTCTGTCTGATTGAGAATATGCTGGGGACTTTTGTGGTCTGTGAAAACCACACACTTTGTTCCATAGAGGTAGTGTCTCCAGATTTTAAGTGCGAAAACCACAGCTCCTAATTCGAGATCATGAGTCGTATAGTTCTTCTCATGAATTTTCAGCTGTCTAGACGCATAAGCTATAACTTTACCTCGTTGCATAAGAACGCAACCAAGTCCTAGATTCGACGCGTCACAATAGACAACAAAATCATCATTTCTCTCAGGTAGAGATAATACAGGAGCATCACAGAGCTTCCGTTTCAGCGTTTGGAACGCTTCTTCTTGCTTAGGTCCCCACTCAAAAGGCTTATTTTTCTGAGTCAAAGCAGTGAGTGGAACCGCGATCTTAGAGAAATTAGAAATGAATCGACGATAATAACCAGCAAGACCAAGAAATGATCGAATCTCTGTAGGTGTCGTCGGTGTATTCCAATCCTTAATTGCAACAATCTTGGATGGATCTACATGAATACCCTGCTTATTGACAATATGACCCAAGAACTGAACTTCTTTAAGCCAGAATTCACACTTGGAGAATTTAGCAAAAAGTTGTTCCTTCTTTAGGAGTTCCAATATCAAACGAAGGTGTTGCTCGTGCTCTGCTCGAGACTTCGAATAAATGAGAATATCGTCGATGAACACAATGATGAACTTATCTAAATAAGGTTTACAAACCCTATTCATTAAGTCCATGAAGATAGCTGGGGCATTTGTCAAACCAAAAGGCTTGACAGTTAACTCGTAATGCCTGTATCTTGTACGGAAAGCAGTTTTGGGAATATCTTCTTCGAGAACACGAAGTTAATGATACCCAGAACGCAGATCGATATTGGAAAAGCATGAAGCACCTTACAGCTGGTCGAAGAGATCATTAATTCTAGGTAGGGGATATCGATTCTTGATGGTTAGCTTATTAAGCTCACGATAATCGATACACATTCGAAAAGATCCATCTTTCTTTTTCACAAAGAGGACAGGAGCTCCCCAAGGCGAATAGCTCGGACGGATGAATCCTTTATCAGACAACTCTTGAAGCTGTTTCGATAACTCTTGCATCTCTGACAGTGCAAGACGATAAGGCGCTTTCGCAATCCGGTTGGCATTGGGTACAAGGTAAATATGAAACTCGACTTGACGAACTGGAGGCAAACCAGGCAGTTCATCGGGAAACACCTTTGGATAATCCCTAACAATCAGAATATCCTGAATACTCTTGCTCTTGCCTTTCTCCTCGGTGACATGTGCCAGGAAAGCAACATATCCTTTTCGCAAATATCTTTGGGCCTTTGTACACGACATAAGCTTCAATCCACCAAATGGCTTCTCGCCACGAACTTCCAGAACATCACCAGACGGAAGAGGAATACGAACAATATTATCAAAACAAACCACCTCAGCATGATGTTTGGTTAACCAGTCCATCCCCACGATAATATCGAAACTCCCAAGTTGCATCGGTGTGAGGTCAATGGGAAAAAGATGGTTATCAAGGTTTAACTGACAATCACGAATAACATAATTGAGAATAAGAGGTTTATCAGTAGCAACTTCAATAGATAAGGGTTTCCTCAGTTTAGTTCTAGGTATCGCAAGCAAAGGTTCGAAAGATAATGAAACAAAACTTCTATCGGCTCCAGAATAAAAAAGAATAGATGCAGGTCTATTGTTAACAAGAAACGTACCATTAACCAGAAAGGTACCATTGACAACGAGGTGGTCAGCTCGAGCCTCATTTGCATTCAGATTGAATGCTCCTCCATGAGCGGGATCGACAATTGGAAAACACAAGAGGCATTGAAAACGTCGACAAAACACAAGGGAGGTGATCATTCGTTTGTTACCTCGAACAAACAAACGACACGCAGTGTCTAATCAAAGTAATGAATCAAAATAATGTATCGCGAAGATATGCTCACCTATAAGTGAACACTCACCACAAGAGTTCACAGGTAAGAGTGACTGGTCCGATTATGTGGATTTGTACGAACACTCTAGCCTTAGATAGAAAACTCAGGGTACAGGCATTCACTCTTCCAGTTTGCACGTGTTCACATTATTTAGACCCAAACTTTGACGAGATTTTGAAAACTCAGAAGACACTAAGCCAAAAATGAGTCAAACTGGAAGGGTTCAAAACCTTACAATAGAGGGTTCAAAACCTAGTAATCATCATCCTACAATATATGATTAATTTTCGAAGCAGATTCCGATTTTGTTTTAAAAAATCTAAACGCAAATCAACTTGCGTTGGGGTCCTAGAAAGTTATAGTCTAGGTCAAAACATTACTAATAACCTAATTCCCTATAACCATTGGCTTTGATACCAACCTCTCCTGTCACACCCCGACCACGTAAAACAACAAACCGTGGCGGAAACGTCGGGGAGTGTTGTAACAGAATTATTGTTTCAAACCATAGATACAAAGAGTTTCGTTTTATTAAATATTAAACATTGTCTTAAAGTTAAACAAGCAAGTCAAACATAGTCTATCATCGTTATTAAATCACTAAGGCCTCGTCCAGTCCTAAGTGAGCATGCATCCTATTCGCAATCAACATTAAGCAACACCACCTGAAACATATGTAAAAACAAAGTCAGCAAAGAAATGCTGGCGAGCACATAGTTTTTGTGTGAGTGTCAGATTCATGGCTCGTTGAAATATCTAGTACAACTTTGTTATTTGATAATTGAAACCTTGTTTTGTAAAATGTTTGTATTGTAAAATGAATAACCAAGTCAAAAAAGATTGGTCATAATTTGTAAACCTCGATGCCATGAATCTTAACCCAAAACATTTGTTTATGTAAACCAAATCATAAATCGTTCTCGTAATAAAACTCATATGGTTTATATAGTTTCGTAAACATCGTTGTGTGACATCGTTTAACTCGTTCTCGTTATAGATCATCGTTCATTTGTTTAAATCATTCATAATCGTTCAAAATCGTTATCGTACAAATCGTTCTTGTTTTAATTGTGAAAACTACTTTTTGGTCGTCTTGCTAATAACATTCAACCCTTTGTGACTCGTTCATCGTTCAACTCGTTCTTGCATTAACAAACCTCCAAAGGGTAAGTTAACAATCATCAGATTCAGTCGTTACCCACCTAACCCACACATAACCATGGGTCCGGTCTGATAACGGGATTTTTCAGATCCTATGGTACCATAACCTAATACTGGTCGGCTTGATCAATGCTAATGAATGTCATTCGTTATGTAATTACCACCAACAAGTTCGTTCACAATATCGAAATCGTTATTAGTTTTGTATAAACCATCTCAATCGTTTTAAAACCATCGTTAGAATATTGAAATCGTTTTGATACATATGAATCACCCCAAAACAATCGAAAACAGTAAAAAGAGGGGATCTATGTACTCACCTTTGGGTGCGTTTTTGTATGTTAACACTATCCCTCAATTGTTTATTCGTCCTAAATTAAATAATAATGATTTAATAATCAAAAACCCACAAAATACCGAAGTTTCTCCGATACTTAGAATTTTCACATAACTTTGAGATTTCTCGAAAAGTTATTATTTTTGATTATCTTGGTGTATTTGTATATATGTACTCAAGCGTAACACACATATTCTTGTCAACAATAACACATGATCATACACATATTGTAAAACACATAGCACATTGTAACACATAAAATAACCCATGAACAACCCATTCTAGTGTATGTTGAAAAACACTAATTTTAGCGATCCGGTGACATTTTTGGGCGTCGGAAGTCACGTATGACTAACCAAACACCAAGTAAACTTAATATAAGTTAAATTACTTATTTTTATAGCAAAAATATCAGTTTGGTTACTGATCTAAAATAGTTTAATATAAATCCTCCGAAGAGGCTAGTTTTGACCGTTTTACCGCATAGTTTTGCATCAAACGTTACCCGAACCATCCCAAATCGAAATGACTTGAAATTTTAACACAGCCCATGTTATTTACTGAATAAAATAATGGTTATACTCCTGATAGTGCAAGTCTTAAACAAAGCACATAAATCATGCAAATTTCACATAATTTACCACTTTTTAAGCTATATGTACAACATGCAAAGCTATCAAACCTATGTCAAAGTTTTATGTCCTTATAATATACCAAAGAATGTTATTTTTAGTGTTTGTAACCTGATCTAAAACATTTTTGTCATACAACCTTTTTTTACCATTTCTTGAGCTTTACATCAACATGTATCTTCATGTACAAGTGTCTAAAGCATACTATCATAACATCAACATTTTATATGGGTTTAGATGCATCAAATATGTGATATATTCAGGTTTATTTGCTGATGTAATTTACATTTAACATATCATACATAAATCACCAAATACTTGCATTTTTACCATCATTCAAGAACATGTAACACTTAAACAAGTACTTTATCAAAATAAAGCTCAAAACTCAAACACATAAGTATATATATGTGCGGTTATACATACATATATACACCACCATTTTTATGTTGTATCATGACCCATTTCATTTTAGATTTCAAGTTTAGTGAAAATCCCAAGATTCAAGAGAAACTTCAAATCATCAAGAACAACCAAGAATCAAAGTATGATTTAAAAAAAAATGTTATACCTTCAAGATTCAAGTAGGTTGTGGGATGAGATTTTGATGATAGGAAGCTTGTAATCACTTGACAACACCTTGGGAACACCTTTAGATCTTCACACCAACTTGAAGGTTGCTAGAAATGAGCTTGAATGTGATGAACAAAACTTGAAGATATGAATATGGTGAGAGAGAGAGAGAGATGGGGACGGTTGGGAGAGGAGAGAGAGAGGTTGAGTTTTGAGTGAAGATGTTGAGATCTAATGAATTGATATGGAAAGATTATAAGGAGATATGGAAATCTATGGAAGATCACTTGCATCAACAAGTGTCAAATTAGAAGAGAAGTTGCAAAATGGTTTATGTGAGGCCGCCACCTCCCCTTCCACTCTCACTCATGCATTTTTTTTATAAGTATGTTATATGTAGGCTAAAACGGGTGTTTAACTGGATACCGGGTATTTTATCTAGCGTTTAAATCCCGGTTTATGGCGTTCTAAATTATTTTTATTATTCTATAAAATTATTTTCCAACACGGACCTGATTAAAAATAAAATTTTAATCATAACAGAATATTTTTGGGATTTAAATATTATCCGGGCGGTCACCAACGTTCGTTTCGCAGTTTTGTCGTAATTAGTTCTTTAGTCCAAATAAACATGTTTTTGCCATACCGAATCCATCGAAACTTATTTCTAAGTTATGTATAGGATATTTAGGGTATGTTTGGCTTATGTCACAGTTCCGGAGTGTACGTCGCGTTAAACTGATTGCGTTTATGCACCAGTTTGAGTATAACCTTCCAGAAAGCGATTTAAAGCTTGCAATCGGAATCGAATCAAATTGTAAAATCATCACACACAATAACACATATAATAACACCAAAGCACATTGTTTTATTGATAACCAACATTGTTTTACATTATACGATGATTACATAACACAGTTGTCACATTAACAACTGTTGAAGTGTCAACATTTGTTGCAGTGGATGATGGTAATGGTGATGATGGTTTGGTTTTCTGCTTTTTGGCAGGTTGTTTTTGTGGTGGTGGTGTTCGGTTAGGTGTAGCAGTGGATGTCTTTTTGATACCAGCAGTGGTTTTGAGACCAACAGTGGTTTGCTTTTCAGGTTTGTCAGATGTTTGTTTTGGTGGCGAAGGTGATCTTGGGTATGTGGCAAGAGGTGGTTTGTTGTGTTTATGTGATTTTCTTCTATCAGAAGTGCCAAGATCCTTTGTTTTTATCTCCTAATTTTTCAATTCCATTTGTTCCTTCTTCCAAATCCTTTCTTTGTTTCATTCTGGTTTTGAATAGTCTTTCTGTTTGTAGCCTCTTCATCTGCTTGAATGTTCAGGGTTTCATCAATTCCCTTTTCTTTTTCTTTGACAGATGTTTCTGCAGAGGTTGCAGAAGACTTCTTTTCAGGCTCTAGCTTTTGTGTTGGCTGTTGTGTTGGAGTAGGCCTGCCAAACTCCTTCATATCATGTTTCTCCCCCTTTTGGCATCATCATCTTCTTTTTCAAAGATAGGGGCAGGGGTAGTGCCAGTTAATGTTATCAGGGCTTCTTGATGCCCCTGATATCAGCCTGAGTATCTTTATATCTTGCCTCAACCATGATTCTCACAAATTCCATTTCCACTTTGTGTTGAGCAATAATCAATTCCCTTTGATAAGATAGGATAGGCTGGACAATATTCCATAACTCTTGGGAATATTGTTGAGGTGTTGGCTGACTTTTGGAAGCTTCTACCAGAAACTGAATGGATTGATTCATTTGTGCAATAGTGGATTCTATTGTAGAGAGCCTCTCCGTCAAATCTTGGTATTTTAAACCATCACCCAAATGAATGGGATCATTTGATTTCCCACTAGAGGTGGTTGTATCAGCTGTTGAAACAGGAGGATTCTCCAAATTTTCATCAACTGATGACCCTTTCTCTTGGTACTGGGGACTTCCCTCTGCAGTGGTTACCTAAGAAATCTCACCAGTGGTTAGCTTGAACACACTAGTTGATACCTTGGTAGCATCAGCAGTGGTTACCTTCAAGGGAGTCTTACTTATGAAACTACTGTCCAGATGTAGATCAGTGGATCCAACACCTGTAGTAGCTGCTCCACTTGAACTACCAATAAGAATTTCATGAAATTCAAGTGGTGTAGCCTCCTCAGCTGTTTGTGGGATAACCAATTAAGGTGATGCAGACACAACCATTGTAGAAGTTGTACTCTCAAGAATGAGTTGGTGAGAGGGGTTGCTTTGAGTCTGAATCTCAATGGCATCAAACAGAGGTTTTATTAATGCTAGCATTTGAGATGTGGAGAGTGGAGTGGAAAGAGAATTTGCCCCGGGAGGAGGGCTGTTAAGCATACTCTCCATTGAGGGTAATGCTTCATATGGAGGTGTCCCTGTGCTTACAACATGTTCCCTATGTGAGGAAACATGAGGAGTTGAGGCTTTGGTTGAAGATCTTTCCAACTGTTGTGAGGAAGTAGCAACAGTGGTTGTAAGTGACTTTTGTGTTATCACTGGGTTAACTTCTGGGATCTCATCTTCCAGAAGGCCATTTTTAGCGGGTTTGGTGGGCTTGGTGGTTTTCTTTTTGGTCTTTTAGTGGTTTTCGGTGGGGGTTGCACAACAGTGGTTGTGCTGCTGTGGTCACCATAAGCAGTGGGCTCAGCAGCTGAAGTCTGAGGAGCAGATGTGGAGTCATCCAAATTTTTCTCAGACTCCCCTGCTTGTGTTTTAGAAACTTTTGACTATTTAGCCATTAGGCGAGTAAATGTTTCAGCAGAAAGACTGTTTATTTGAAAAGGTGTTCCCTGTTCCAAAACTTTTGCATTTTCTTTTGGAATTTTTTGTTGTAAATAATAGCTAAGGAATCTAGGGAACAATAAGAAAGACTGTGGCTTCTTTTCTTTAATATTTTTAACATTATTAACCAAGTCATTAAAATTTCTTGGGAGTAATTGAAATTAGTTTTAGACATGATAGCATACCCCAAGTATTGGATTTTCAGAGGAATTTCATTAAAAGCAGTGGTTTTATTTGAAACATAGGTGAGCAGGGTATGAAACAAGAATTTCATAGGAGGTGGAAATTCTCCTTTTTGCATAGTAGCTTTTGATAATTATCCTGCATACCCTCTTTCGATCAAATCCATTTGATACTCATCCTTAGTGAAAGAGGTTTTACCTGCTAGGTCGTTCATCTGAAAAACTTCTGATATGGTTTGTGGTGTTATTAGGACCAAAATACCTCCTACTTCTAATGAAATTGCCCATGGCTTTTTGTCTTGAATTTCAAGTTTAGCATTAGCCCAGAAATCTCGTAGGGTATCTTGATAAATGGGAGTATTGCAAGTGAGCAAAGTTTTGTACTTTGAGGATGATAAGGCGTCAATGATGGAATGAAAATCTGTAGTTTTGCTTGTTTTTTCAAGAGTACAGAGATAATTGTGTGGATGTTTTATGATGAGAGCCATGGTGGTAGTGAAAATCGCGAATGAAGGAGAAAGGATTGAATGGAAGATGATAACCGTTTTATGGAATTTTTGAATTCGATATGGCAGTGAAACCTCTGTTTGGGGGTTTTATCATGGTTTTAAAAAGTGAATGCTGACGTGGCAGCGGTTTCAAAGATCGGACGGTTAACATCTGCCCACGTGGCAACCTCTGATGGACAATAGTGGATGACAGTTGTTTGGAAACCACTGATGGACAATATCAGTGGTTGAGAATAGTGAATAATGACATTAGTGGCTGATTTTGAACTATCAATGGATAGACATCAGTGGTTGAAACACTGATGTTTAAGCAACAGTGAACAACAGTGATTTGGAGAAACAGAGGTTGTCTTTCAGCAGTGGGTGAATTTTCAACAATCAGATGTTTGAAACAAACAGGGGATATGGACAGACTTTTAAGGATTTATGAAAAAAATTCATTTTAAACTATCTTTAAGGATGGATTTTTGATTTTCTGAAAACATTTTAACGCTTTTTATTCATGGAAAAACAAGATTTTGCTTGTTAGTCCATGTTAAGCATGCCAATTCTAGAGATCAAGCTTTCAATTGTGGATGTGTCTAATGCTTTTGTTAGCACATCTGCCAGCTGATCCTTAGTTGGAACATGATACAGAGAAATCAAACCTTTTTCATAGCAATCCCTCACAAAGTGATGTCTGATGTCAATGTGTTTGGTGGTTGAGTGAGAGACAGGATTTTTGATGATATTTTCAGCTGCTTGACTATACAACATGAGAGGTGTCTTTAAAGCAGTTATAGCAAAATCCGGCAACTGATTTTGAAGCCACAACAGTTGGGCTATACAGCTTGCAACAGCAATGTATTCTGCCTCAGCAGTGGATGTGGAAACAGCTGCTTGCTTTTTGCTTTGCCATGACACTAAGCAATTGCCTAGGAATTGGCACCCTCCTGAAGTAGACTTCCTTGTTGTGCTACGTCCAGCAAAATCACTGTCTGAGAAACTTGAAAGCTTTACATTCCCATTAGCAGGGTACCAGATACCAAGTGTGGGAGCACCTTTTATGTATCTGAATATCCTTTTCACACCAATGAGGTTAGACTTCCTAGGTGCTGATTGGGATCTGGCAAAAACACATGTTGCTAACATGATGTCTGGCCTAGATGCAGTTAGATACAATAAAGACCTAATCATGCTTCTATATAATGTTTGATCAACCAAATCATCTTTCTGATCAGACATGACCAGCTTTCTAGTTGCCATGGGTGTACTACATGGGTTACAATCATTCATCTCAAATTTGTTTAAAACTTCTTTTACATATTTTCTTTGATGAATGAAAGTACCATTTTGCATTTTCTTAACTTGGAGACCAAGAAAGCATTGTAGTTCACCGATTTCACTAATCTCAAACTCAGCTGTCATGAGTTGTCTGAACTCTTCACACATTGCATTGCAAGTGCTTCCAAAAATGATGTCATCCACATAAATTTGGACAATCATTAAATCTTTTCCTCTCCATTTCAAAAACAAGGTTTTATCAATTTTATCTCTTGTGAAACCAATAGAGATGAGAAAGGTGGAAAGAGATTCATACCAGGCTCTAGGTGCTTGTTTCAAGCCATACAAGGATTTGTTTAGCTTGTAGACATGATTTGGATAAAATGGATCCTCAAAACCAGGAGGTTGATAAACATATACCTCTTCTTGAATCTTGCCATAGAAGAATGCACATTTGATATCCATTTGATACACCTTGATGTTGTGTTTAACAGCAAAGGCTAAGAACAGTCTGATAGCTTCAAGTCTTGCTACAGGGGCAAAAGTTTCATCATAATCAATGCCCTCTTCTTTTCTAAAGCCTTGAACCACAAGCCAAATTTTTTCTTGACAACAATGCCCCTTTCATCAGTTTTGTTTTTGAAGACCCACTTTGTGCCAATTGGACTTACATCAGTCTTGACAACTGTTGGAGCTCTTCTTACATAGCTTCTACCCAACGATTGTCTTTCAGTGCCTCTTGGTACTTGACTGGTTGATGGAGTGATAGAAATCCAATAAAAAGACAAATGTTTTGGGATTGACTTCTCGTGAGAACCCCTTCATTGATGTTCCTAATAACTTGGTCGTGTGGATGAGATTTAAGAAAGATCAAACCTCCCTTATATGGAACAATGGAATTTAAGGGTGAAGGCTGCAGATGTGAGCCATCTGAGCTAACATCTGTTGGTGACTTTGATGATCCAACATCTGTTTGAAATGGAGTGGAGGAATAGGAGGAATGGGTGTGACAACTTATTGATTTTTATCCACTGTTGATGGATTTTTATCAACAGTGGTTTGGGATGATGTGGTGACAGAGTTTGAAGGGCTACTTTGGTTAACAACTGTTGATGCAGTAGTAGATGAGCTTTGACAGCTGTTTTGAACATCTGCTGCTCTGGTGGTGGATGTGATTTTATATTGTGGCATCACAAAATCATATCCATAATCTTGTGGTGGAGATTGTGGGGTACCTACAGGGTTAGTCTTGACAAACACTTCTTCAAAAGTAAATTTATCAAGGCCAAATAATTCAGCAGGGATTTTCAGTGAAGAAAGTTCATTGAACTTTACATTCAAATTCTCTTCCACACACTTAGTCCTTGTGTTAAACACTTTGTAGGCCTTAGTAGTGGTTGAGTATCCCAGATGATAACCACAATCTACTTTGGCTGCAAATTTTGAAATTGAATCTTTTAGATTTAAAATGAAACATGGGTATACAAATATTTTGAAATATGAGATCAGTGGTTTGATTTTGAACAGAGTTTCATAGGCAGTCTTTTGATGCCTGGGATTGATCAAAACTCTATTCTGCACATAGAAAGTAGTGTTTACAGCCTCTGCCCAAAAAGTTAAGGGTAAACCTGAGTCTGCAAGCATTGCTCTGGCAGCTTCAATCAAAGTTCTGTTTTTCCTTTCACCCACCCCATTTTGTTCTAGTGTTCTTGAGATGCTGTACTGCCTTACAATCCCTTTTGACACACAGAAAGCATCTGACTCCTTATTTCTAAACTCTGTTCCATTGTCATTTCTAAATATTTTTGCTGGAAGGTCAAATTGCTTTTCAACCTGTTTGACAAAGTCTTGCAAAAGGTCTGCAGTCTCATCTTTAGAATGTAAGAAATAAGTCCATGTAAACCTAGAAAAATCATCTACAATAACCAAACAGTATCTTTTCTTTCTTAAACTCATGATTTTTACTAGGCCAAACAAATCCATGTGCAGCATTTGCAAACACCTGGTTGTTTAGGACTCTTCAATGTACTTGTATGAACTTTTATGTTGTTTACCTTTTAAACAAGAAACACAATGCTCAGAACAAGTAAACAATTTTTGTGGAAGACCTCTTACATGGCCTTGTTTTGAGAGAGTAGTGATAGTCTTGAGATTTGTGTGCCCAAGTCTTCTGTGCCATAATTCTGTCTCTTTGTTAGAGGCAGCAGAGAACGACAAGCATCAGTCATTGGGCTCTCTTTTGACATATCAACTACATACACAATGCCACTCCTTTGAGCAACAAGCTGTGTTTTTCCTTTGGCTATTATTTCTTCAATCTTTTCACCATTTCTGGCCCAACAATCTTGCAGCTCTCCTTAGTGAAGAATGACCCATAGCCTTTTTCACTCATTTGTGAGACACTAAGGAGGTTGAACTTCATATTGTCAATAAGATTGACATTTTCAAACTTGAATTTCCTGATTGTACTGTTCCAGACCCCAACACCTTTCCTTTAGAATTGTTACCAAAGGATATATCACCTCCTCCATGTTGTTTGAAATCTTTGAGCAGGGCTCTACATCCTGTCATGTGCCTGGAGCCTCCACTATCTACATAGCACAAACTATCTAAGCATGCAGAAGCTCCCTGCACATCAGGTAAACAATTAGTTGAGGAGGGTTACAAAGAAAATAAGGCTTTAGATGGGGTCTCAGGTACATAAGCCTCATGTACAAGAACATGGACAGTGGTTAGGTCAGGGTTTTGAACTTGTTTCTGAACATTTTTCCCTAACCACTGTTGTGAGCCATTCTCAGAGAGATGTTGAAATCCAAAAGGATGCCGGTTCACTTTTGGTTTAGAAGGCGTTTTGTA
Organism: Helianthus tuberosus; assembly: GCA_030545235.1. Taxonomy (NCBI): domain Eukaryota; kingdom Viridiplantae; phylum Streptophyta; class Magnoliopsida; order Asterales; family Asteraceae; genus Helianthus; species Helianthus tuberosus. The sequence goes on from CM060447.1 coordinate 166,484,869, forward strand.
AACCTCATAAACATGTGGGACCCTTTGGTATTGAGGTTGACCTTTTCCTCTTTGGAATTGGTTAGCCGGGGGTGCATCTGTCACTTGAACATCTCTGGGAGCAGAGTTTTTGTTCAACTATTTTGTAACAGCTGTTTGGACAGGCATAAATGGTTGTTGTTTCTTGATGGATGATTTTGATGAACTCTCAAGTGTTTTTGAAGTGTACTCTTTTCTTTTAACCTCAAAAGTTTTGAGGTACACACACTCATGAGTAAGATGATTGGTTTTTCCACAGATGGTGCACATTGGTACAGGCTCAATTTTGTTTGTTTTGTTAATGTCAAAAGCTTTTAAATGAAAAAAATCCTTTGTGAAATGGTTTCGCTATTCACAAAAATCACAAAACAGATTTTTAACGTTTTCTCTTTTTTTTCCTCTTTTCAACTTCCTTTGCAACAGAGTTTTTAACCTCCGTTGGGATGTCTTTAAGAGGGATGACTTTTGCCTTAGGTGCTTTCACACCCTCAACTGTGGAAAAATCTATTGATTTGAAATTCTCAAGGATGTCACACTCATCTGACCAGGTGGGTTTGAATTGATATTTTTGTTACCATTTTTATCAGTGATTTTATCTTCTTGACCATCCTTGTTTGTTGGTGTAAACTCAATTGAACCAGAATCATTTACAGCAGTGTTTTTACTTTGGTCATTTTTCTTGAAACCTATGCCAAACTTTACATTGCGTTTGACCTGTTTCTCTAACATCAGCTCATAACCTTTGCATAATTCCACCCATTTTTCACAAGTGATTTGGGTGGATTACAACTCCTTTTTACAAACTTGATATTTTCTATCAAAGATTGGAGTTAGTCAATGGTTATGTTGTGTTCATGTTTCAGACTACAGATCTCATTATCTTTTTCACACAATTTGTTTTTCAATTCTTTAACAGATTTTTCAAATTGTACTTCATCCTTTAAGATTTTAGTTCTAAGGTTTTCATTCACCTCTTTAATATTAGCAAATGCAATGATGCATTTATCTGAACATAGGTTTTTTAAGACCTGAGGTGATACTTAGCTGCAGCCATCATGGCACAGTGACATTTATTCTCACAAGCACTGGTATCCTTCTTCACATCATCAACACACCAGGGGCCAGCAAGAGGTTCCAACAGTGGTTCAGGTTCTTTCACTAACAGTTGTTCACCAACAACAACAGTAACCACCGCTTCAGCTATTTCATCCACTGTTTCAGCACTAGATTCCACTTCTTTAGTTTCATGCCCTTCTGGAATTGAATCTAATGCTGCAAAACAAAATTCATCACAAGTAGCATCATTCTTAGCAAATAGAGCAAAGTTTTCATCAGTTAGATCATCAGGCATGCTACTCCAATCAATAAAGCCTTGGGTAAAGAAGCTTTGCTGACTGGCCTCTGCTGGAGCAGATGTTTGTGCAGCATGTTGTGGTTCAGGTTGTTGCACTTGAACCTAAGAGACTGGGGCTTGGACATACCGGATTTGTGGAAATGGGGGTTTGAACATATTGCATTGGAACAATGGTTACAGGATGTGCATAATGGGCAGTGTTTACATGAGCAGCAGGGGTATATTGGGAATAGTGCACAATGTTTTGTGTATTTTGAGGTCTAGGGCTAGGATGTGTAATGATTGGTCCACCATTTTGACTTCTACATTCTCTAGCAAAGTGTCCTAGCCTGTTACACTTGTAGCACTTAATTTTAGATTTATCCAACCCCACTTTTAGATTCCCATGCAGTCCTAGAAATTTTCTTCCAGTTCTCTTATAAAACTTGCTGGTTCTTACACCCAGTAGTGCCAATTGGTGCAAAATGTCCATTTCCTCCAGATCAGTAGGATCAAAGTGTTGGAGATCATTGAGCTCAAAGAATAAGTTGTCAGAATTTTGGTTTTCCCCACTTGCTGTAAAAGCATAGTTGGGTGAGTAAGACTTAGAGTTATTGAAGGCTCCACCTACAGTTATGTCAATATAATAATCATAACTCTGGTCCTTACTACCACCAGATTCTTCTTGACCAAGAAGTGTTGTGTTACTAAAGGTGTAATCATCAGCATCCTTCCCAGATTCTTGCAACTTCTTTTTCTGGTTCAACTCTCTCTCATAGGTGAGGAGTCGACCATGAAGTTGGGTCAAACTTAGTTCCTTAAAACCCACAGAATTTCTGGTTACGAAAGCTATAGTATCCCATTTGTCTGGTATTGACCTTAGAAGCCTACTATTTAAAGTGGAATTTACAAATTCGACATTGACTAGTTTAAGTTCACTAATGAGATAGCTAAATCTTTCAAACTGTTGGGTTAGAGACTCTCCTTTGACATGACAAAACGTTTCATACTGTTGATTCAAAACATCCCCGATGTTTTCTATGACCTCTTATGTTCCACTGAACTGCTCTTTCAGTGCATCCCACAGCTCTTTGGCACTGTTACAGTGCAACAGTCCAGCATAAATGTCATTTGGAAGAGCTGAAGCCACAATGCTAAAAGCCTTTACATCTAGTTCAATTTTTTTTTTGAAAATCCTGTTCTGAGTAATTTTCAAGGCTTTTAGGCACTTGACCCTTGGGATCTTCTGTGCTAGGCACCATTGGAACGTGTGGTCCAAAGATGACTGACTTCCAGCAGCCGGTGTTTTGCTGAGCTAACACATGGCCCATCCTACGTTGCCAGATATTGTACTTGGATCTGACAAGCACAGGTGGCTTCAATAGTGTTCCGATGTTGTGAGGGTCCTGTGAGTGTGATGTCATCTTGGTTGTTTTACAAAAGTTTTTGAATAATAAACTTTTTACATGATTACCCTTTACTCTGTTTTTCAACTGATCCGAACAACTTTAGTATCAATGGATTTGAGTGGAACTTTTATGTCAAATTGATTGTTAGATCGAATTTGTATTGATTGTGTTTGTTTAACAAATTGATTAATGAAAGAAGTAAATCAGAGATGAATTGCAGCGGAAATGAAAGTAAACTTTATAACACAATCAAAGAGAGATAGTTTTTAAGAAACATGATTTTCATTAGTCAAATGATTGTATGCATTACAAGGATTCAACTACGCATGATTGTATTACTAAACTCCCCCTCAGCCTGAGCTCACAGTTAGTTCGTATAAGATGAATGGTGAAAGAGAGCTAACAGAACAGTACAGATACTATTCTATTTATAGTACAATCCTAACCACTGAGCATCTAATGCTGACATCACCTAGACAGTGACATCTAACAGACTAATATCCTATAAGCACTGATATAAATAAACACTATTAAATTTAACAACTGATAAGCAAAACACTGATACACCTATCCGCTGTTCATGCCCAAGCACTGATGTTGCAGATCAGTACTTTCTTCAATGGTTGATCAGGCTTTTGACTCAGCAGTGCTTTAGTCTTCATCGGGTCTTTGACAATCAGTAGTTGTTTAGGACTTCTCAGTCTTTATACCCATCAGTGCTTTGATGAACAGATGTTGAGAAGATCAGTACTTAGAATAATCAGCTGATAGAAGCACTGCCCTTGGAAGGAACATAGAATCATGCACACTTATTGTGGATCAACTGTTGAGAACCAGTTTTGGCTTTGATTATCATCTGTTCTTCTAGGTTTGATTACATGGGACAACATCATGCCTTTGTATGAATTTTTCTTATGTGGCTCTTTTTATCACGGTGCTATTGGTAGTAAATTTGTAAAAACATAAACTTTTTAGAACTTGGTTTTCTAACTTAAACTATAAACAAGACAAAAAAAAACAATTTTTTTTTGAAAAAGATTTGGGGCATTTTAGCGGTTCCAAGTAGAGTTTTGTGTAAGGCGTGTTTTAGGATAAACAAATTCAAGTTATTCAACCCCCCCCCCCCCCCCACACTTAAATTATACCTTGTCCTCAATATGTACAAAATTGGTTAGATTGATTAAGTGTGTAAAATGTGTGATAAAAACAACATTTTTTTTTCATAAAACAGACACTGGGCACTGGGGCGTGTCTCAGAGGCACGACCCCGTGTGCAGAATGCCAGTACCAGAAAACTTACAGAAGAAGACACTGGGGCGTGTTAAGGGGGTACGACTGTTATGGGTCATTTTCTGAGCCTATATCCTAATAATATTCTGTTTTTGATTGTTTACTTGACATCAGGATACCGGATCAGGATATTGGTAACATCCTGGTACGATATCCTGGTATTGACTGAATTAATCACGTGCATATTAAGAGTTACAAGTCTCTAACGTTCAAGAAGACTTCTTCCCCCAAGACTCGGGCAAATCAGTTGGAATAAAGACGTTGATCCCGAAAGACCAGGACTGCAACGTTTAGTTGGGAATATTCGGGGAATCTCGGTTTATTAGGAAAGTTAGTTGTTTTCGTTTAGCTATAAATAGTATGATCGGATCAAGTTAAGGCACTCACTTTCATTCGCACACTTTGCTCTCTAGCTTCTAGCAATCACTACACACCAACACTTGTAATCAAATCACGTGGTAACACCTAGTTGATCCGCATCATATCCTGCACTGTATCCTGATATTTGAAGCAATAGAAGAACAAGGCAGCTGCGATTGTCAGCTCCCGAGGTTTTATGCCGGCGATCTAGATTGATCAAGGGCTTTCCTCGTACATCGTGTGTCACCCTTTACATTTTTGCTCATTGTTTGATCACATATACAGTTCTATATCCTGAGCCGTATCCTGAAACTGTTTTTGAAAATAACTTGAATAACATATTTTCGACACACATTTCTAGCACACTACCTCACTTAACTAATTTGATCACTTAATTGCTTCGGTAATTTTTTACCAAAACAATTTGGCGCCCACTGTGGGGCAAGTGGTGCTGTTTTTACTAAAAACTTTTGCAAAATCACTAATTGGTTTTCTATTCTCGAAACTTTTTGCAACACTATTTACAATGGCCTCGAGATCAAACATGAGCTCTTCCACCGTGTCTGCTACAACCTCTGCAACAGTTGGTTCCGTGCTTCCACCACCTCCTCCGAGAATGCAAGCCTCTTCGCAAGGAACTGAAAGTCATGTGGCTCGGGATGTTATCCCTGCTCTCAGTGTCCAGGGATCCGCTCCTGTTTTAGCTTCTAATGAAGAAATTTTAAATTTGTTTGGTAGTGTATAGGAACAGATGAGGCAGCAACAGGAGACCAACCAGATGCTGATGAGGGAAATACAACTCTTGAAGTCTGGCCCGAGTCGGCCTGCTGAGGAGATTGTCACTCCTTTACAACCTAGAATTTTGAACTTCAGTTCAGCTGTATACACTGAGGATAACAGGGGAAATATTGTGCCTAGCCATTCCCAGAATCATGCTCCTGAAATACCCTCCTCGCTCAGGATGTCAACTGTGAGGAGCTCAGGATATGCTTCGGGATATGGCCAGAATCCTCAGACTGGTAACGTGTCAAATAATAATAATACTCTTGCTACTAACAATAGTGGATGTTTGCAGGATGCAGGTATGACATCAGCATTTACCAGGGAGCTCTAGAAATTGAAGGACATGATATCCAGTGTACCTAGGGTGGTCCAACCAATTCCGGAAGTGTCCCAAGACAGCCACAGGATATCTCGGTTTGCACATCCTATTTGTGACGCTGAAATCCCAAAAAGATTTCAAACCCCCAACATGAAGCTATATGACGGAACTACGGATCCTGAGGAGCATATTGCCAGTACAGGGAAAGGATGGAAATCAACCCTATCCCTCCAGACCTCAAAGAAACATGCTTGTGCAAGGGTTTCGGCTCCACCTTAACAGGATCAGCCCTGAAATGGCTGTTAAACGTTCCTCCTCACTCAATTACTTCTTTTGCCCATTTAGTTAATTTATTTAATAGTCAATTTTCCTGCAGCCGAAGTTTTGAGAAACTAACCAGTGACCTTTACAAGATAACTCAAGGACCTCGGGAATCCTTGAGGGATTGTGTGAATAAGTTTAGCCGGGAATCCTTAGATATCCCGCACCTTGATGTTGCAACAGCTGTGCAGGCTTTCAAGATGGGATTGCAAAAAGATTCCCAGTTTTACCAGGATCTCGTAATGAATCCCTGTAGGAATTTGGATGAAGCTCGTAACAGGGCATTGAGATACATTCGGTTGGAGGATGATAAAAAGATGCAAGAGAGAATGAATTCATGCACAACCTATGAGTCAACCAACAGGAAATCAGAATCCTCGTATAAACCGTATCGCTCAAAGCCATATGGCAGAAATGACAGCAAGAAAGTGAATGCTGTTGAGGACGAGGATGCTGAAGAGTATCCTGAATTATCTGAATATTGCTTTTCTATTAACATACCTGAACTAATGTATGCTATGCAGGGTTTAGGATACAAAGCCAGGTGGCCTCAGAAGAATCAACAAAAAGCTGATTGGAAGGATAAGTCCAAATGGTGTGCCTTCCATGAATATTTCGGACATGTAACTGAAGATTGCATCGCTTTGAGAAAGGAAATAAGCTATCTCTTGAGTAAGGGATATTTGAAGGACCTCTTGGGAAGGAAGAAGAATAAGGGCCAGGATCCTAAGAAGGATCCTGAACGAGCAGCATCACCTCATGCGGATGCAAAAATAATTAATTTTATTTCAGGAGGATCCGACATTTGTGGCACATCGTATTCTGCAGCAAAGAGACACGCGAAGGAAGCTAAGGTAGAGAGGGGGGATATGCCGACGAGAGTGTCAACCCTCACGACTGAAAAAGTCATTACCTTCGACAATGATGACAGGGATACTGTCCAGGATCCCCATCATGATGCTTTAGTGATAACCTTATATGTTTCTAACCATTTTGTACGCAGGATATTGGTAGATAATGGCAGCTCAGTCAACATAATTCAGCTGGAAACATTGAAGAGGATGAATGTATCCCCGATGCATATCACTTCAAAGTCCACTGTGCTTGTTGGTTTCAGCGGAGAAGCTAGGAATACCGTGGGAGAAATAAAGTTGCCCGTGTATGTTCAAGGGGTCAACTCAATGCAGCGCTTTTGTGTCATGGACTCCCTATCCTGCTATAATATTATACTGGGTAGGCCTTGGATCCATGATATGAAGGTTGTTCCGTCAACCTACCATCAGTGCATCAAGATCCCTACTCCTTGGGGGGTTGTCAAGGTGGAAAGTGATCAACAGGAAGCAAAGGAGTGCTATTCTTCTTCGATGAAATCCTCAACAAAACCCAGTGCAGAATAGCAATTAAAGATGTGAGGCCAGGATATCATGGAGGCTTCAGAGCAGGATGTAAAGAAAGTGATCCTGGATCAGAATAATCCGGATATCTCGGTGCTCGTGGGGACCAATATCCCTCGGGATATTGAAGATCAATTAACTAATTTTTTGAAATGCAGGATGTCAACATTCGCGTGGAAGCACGAGGATATGACAGGTATTTCCAAGGATATTATAACACATAAGCTCGGTATTGACAGGTCATTCAAGCCTGTCCAACAAAAGAGAAGAAAATTTGCTCTGGAGCGAAATGTGATCATCCAAGAGGAAGTTGAAAGACTACTAAAGAGCAAGATGATTAGGGAAGTGAAGTTTCCTAAATGGCTGGCGAATGTAGTTGTGGTGCAAAAGAAAAAAGGGAAATGGAGAGTCTGTGTAGATTACACGGACTTAAACAAAGCTTGTCCCAAAGACCCATTTCCTCTTCCTCATATTGATTCAATGGTGGATGCTACCGCTGGCCACGAGATGTTAACCTTCATGGATGCCTCTTCAGGATTTCAGCAAATCCAAATGGAACCCTCTGATCAGGAGGATACTGCTTTCATGACTCCCACAGGTATTTATTGTTATACTTCTATGCCTTTTGGTTTAAAAAATGCAGGTGCAACATACCAAAGACTGGTGAACATGATGTTTAAAGACAGGCTGGGGGACACCATGGAAGTATACATCGACGATATGGTAGTAAAATCCAAGAAGGCTGAGGATCACCTTCAAGATATTAAGGGAGCATTTGATATCCTGGATCAGTATAACATGAAGCTAAATCTTGTTGAATGCCATTTCGGAATGGGTGCAGGAAAGTTTCTAGGATATATGGTGACTAAAAGAGGGATAGAGGCAAGCCCGGAGCAGATTAAAGCTATTTTGGATATCAAGTCACCTTCAGATATGAAGGATGTTCAACGGTTAACAGGCCGAGTAGCAGCATTGAACAGATTTATTTCAAGATCCTCGGAAAAGTGCAAGGAATTTTATGATATCCTCAAGAAGAATAAGAAGTTCGAATGGGGAGCAAAGCATGAAGCAGCCTTGCACGATTTAAAGCAGTATCTTTCAACCGCACCCTTATTGATGAAGCCTGAGGATGGCGAACGATTATCCCTGTATCTTGCGGTATCAAGGAATGCAGTAAGTGCTGTCCTTGTAAAGGATCATGAAGGTCAGCGGTATCCTGTTTATTATGTTAGTAAAAGCTTATTAGATGCTGAAACTAGGTATTCCCACTTAGAGAAACTGATTTTAGCCCTAGTTATGGCGTCAACAAAACTTAAACATTATTTTGAAACACATAGGATTCATGTTAAAACCAACTATCCTGTTAAAAACGTGCTGAGGAAACCTGAGATGTCTGGTAGGATGGCTAAATAGTCAGTGAAATTAAGTGCCTTTGATCTAGTATATAAACCTAGAAATGCCATAAAGTCTCAGGCTTTAGCTGACTTTGTGGCTGATTTCAGTAGTGATATTCAAGATGAAGTAGACCTGGAAGTACAGCAGCTAGGAGAAAACTTAGAATCCTGGACGTTGTATACTGATGGTGCATCTAATGTAAGAGGTGTAGGCTTGGGTATACTACTAAAATCACCACAGGGGGACGTATTACCCCAGGCTATTAGATGTGAGTTTCCTGCCACTAATAATGAGGCAGAATATGAAGCTTTAATTACAGGATTAGAATTGGCTAAAAGTATGAATGTCAAGAGTTTGCAAGTATATGTTGATTCTTTGTTAATCACTAATCATTTTAATGGAACCTATGCAGTTAAAGGTGAGAAGTTAATCGAGTATCTCGAAATTCTCAAAAAAATTAGCAGGATATTTCGATATTTTTACACTTGAACAGGTACCAAGAGAGGATAATGCTGAAGCCGATGCCTTGGAAAATCTAGGATCATCAGTCAGGATACCGGAAGGGACCCGAATACCAATATTACATATCCTATATCCTGCGACGGGTCCTCAGGATAAGGAAGTACTAAGTATTCAGGATCCTGACGAGCATCCTGAGAAGGATCCTAAGTCTTGGATGGCTCCGATCATAAGATATCTCAAGGGAGGATATGTTCCAAAGGATGAGAATCCTAAGGCCTTTAGAATGAAGGTATCACGATTCACTATTATAAATAATGTCTTGTATAAAAAATCCCTTGCAGGACCATATCTGAGGTGCTTAGAGGATCCCGAAACCAAGGAAGTGCTTCAGGATATACACGAAGGGGATTGTGGTAACCATACTGGGGGCAGGTCGTTGTTCTCAAAGGCATTAAGAACATGATATTATTGGCCTACCATGAGAAAAGATGCTGCAGAATATGCTCGAAGGTGTGATGCATGTCAAAGGCATAGCAACATACTACATCAGCCTGCAGAGCTATATCCTATTGTATCCCCTTAGCCGTTCATGAAATGGGGAATGGATATAGTGGGAAAACTGCCAAAAGCTCCAGGAGGAAAAGTCTTCATGTTAGGAATGACTGATTATTTCTCTAAGTGGGTCGAAGCTGAAGCATTTGTTCAAGTCAAAGATCAGGAAGTGGTATCCTTCATAAAAAGGAATATCCTGACTAGGTTTGGTGTACCGGCTGAAATAATTTGTGACAATGGATCTCAATTCATAAGTAAGAGGACTACTGACTTTTGCAAGAGTTGGGGAATCAAAATGATCACATCCACACCAGTACATCCTCAAGCAAATGGACAAGCAGAATCCTCAAACAAGATAATTGTCAGCAACCTCAAAAAGAGACTAGGGGCCAAAAAAGGAAGATGGGCAGAAGAGCTACCCTTTGTTTTATGGGCTGATAGGACGATGGTGAAAAATGAAACTGGCCAAACCCCGTTTTCCTTGGTATTTGGAGCAGAAGCGGTGATCCCGACAGAAATGGTAATACCTACAGCAAGATCCAACCTCCGGGATCCTGAGCAGAATCCTGAAATCCTATGCCTGGAATTGGATACTATTGATGAGACAAGAGATGCAGCAAGACTAAGGATGGCAGCATATCAACAAAGGATATCCAAGGCATATAACAAGAATATAAGGACTAGAAGGTTCCAGGTTGGAGATTGGGTATTAAGAAAAGCCTTTCAGAATACTACTAATCCTGCTGACGGAAAGCTGGCCCCAAAATGGGAAGGACCCTATGAGATTGAATCAGAATCAGGGAAAGGAGCATACCGACTCAAGAATACGGAGGGGGATATGCTACCAAGATCCTGGAATGCTATACATCTGAAGCTCTATTTCAAGTGAGTTAGGAATTTAGTTTCTAACTCAGGATGGTATGAATTTTATCTCTTTTAGTATGTTTAATATTATTATTTTGAACCTATTACTGACTTAAGCATCGGAGGGGTGTTAGCCAGGCTAACGCCCACCTTAGCTTACGATTGTTTTGTAGTATATGCTTCGGGATATAGCTCCAGGATGCACACTCAGGACACTTCGAAAGATTAGAGGATTGGCCCCCTCTCTCACGTTTAAGGGATCCTGATCCCTTCAAATGTTTAAAGGTATTCACCTTTCTCAGGAATTGGGTTTAAACACCCCGCCTGGAGCACAAGTTGTCCAGGGATAGTTCAAGGTGGCGGGACCAGTTCATGTAAAAGTGGCTGAAAATTTCGTCATTGTTGGCTATATCCTGGACCCTTAAGGTATATGAGGATTGATCACCCTCTCTCATGAAAGGGTATTTTCATACTCTCTAAGGTTTAAAGGTTTTCACCTTTCTAAGTCTTGGAGTTTATACACTCCCGCCTGTAGAGCATGAAAATTTGGGATTTTCCCCAGGATACTTGTGGGTTTTACCCCAGTAACACAAGAACTGTCTATGCAGTTAAACATGAATCCAAAAAATTTTTTAAGTGTTGGAAGATTTCGTGCACAGGGGACATTTCTCCTAAACCGATTATGGATGGCACAAAGAGTCAAATTTGAACCCAGTACACTAAGGCTGGGGACATTTTATAGGAGGGAGTTACAAGAAGGATTGAAGTTTGGTACTAGGGTTACACTATATTCCTGGTATGATCTTTCCTTTGTGAATCTTACACAACTTGTTTGAACTTTTGAAACCATGTTTAAAGTTTAAGTATCCTGATTGGGATATATCTTTAGGATATATTCTTGGAATATGATTCAGGATATTCGGTTAGAATATCTGGGATACAATACTTGGATTTAAAAATCAGAGTTAAATGTGTTATCAAAACAAGGTTTATAAGTTCTAAGCAAACTATCTTTTTCCTTTAAAAACCCTATTGTTTGAGATTTTGTAGAATAAACTGTTTTAAATTATTTGACGAAAGATATCGGCTGAGTATCCTAGTCAGGATATTTTCAAAAAATAATTGCACGAATCTAAACTAAGTAATGCATGACAAAAAATTAAGAGGCGACAACAAATAAGTCAAAAGGTGGTTATATTATTAACAAGTCAAAAGTTGTGCTTTTGGTTTCACCTCAAACCGAGGCCCATCCGCCAAAAGCACGATTAGTTTTTACCATATTTACGCAACGGTTGAAGGTTTCATCTCAAAACGAGACCCATCCACCTCCAACCGTTGCATCATTCAAAACAATGTATACTAATTGATGACCAAGGGTTTCATCCTGAAACCCAGGACCCATCCACCTTTGGTCATCATATTGTCCTAGTGCAGGAAATGTAAATTGTTCAATGACAGGAAAAATAAATTGTTTAAACAGACCACAACCATAAAATTTAAAAAAGTGGGCTCCGGCCTTGGCACGTATATCCATCATCGCCCACATCGCTGCACTTAAGGGGCAGCTCCTTCCTTCATCGTGACGTCTCCACCAGCATCCTCTCCAGCATTTGTCCCAGCATCTTCAGCAGCATCCTCTCCACCAGCATCCTCTCCAGCATTTGCCCCAGCATCATCAGCAGCATCCTTTGAAGCACTAGCATCCACCATCTTGACAGGTTCTACCGCCGCAGATTTGATAGGAGGCTCCGCAGGATTCCCCCCAAGATCTCTCAGTTTCGCCTCCCAGGCCTTGGTGTTCCAAGAAGGGCATTGCAAACCCAAAGCCATTGCCTCGTAAGCCATTTTCAGTCTGGCCTGGAGAAGGGAGATGACGACAGAATTCTTGAGGCTCTCCCGGTATGAAGCCATGGCCTGCTCGTGTTGAACCTGAGCTGTGTCGAACTTAGCTTGAGGCTCCTGGGTGATCTTCTGGATGGCAGACTGGTGATCTTGAGTCATAGCCTTGTACTTAGCTTCGTTATGCTCCGATTTGGCGATGGCAATTGCTGCTTGATCTACGATGGTGGCCTCGGCCTTTTTTAGCTGGCTTTCAAGCATGACATTCGAGCCACATGCATCCTTATAGAGAAACACCAGGCATTCGAGACCCTGCAAAGAAATCAGGTATTGACTTTAGTTGACTTTCTTAACCAGCATATGTTGCAGGATATGGGTCAGGATACCAACCTGGTTGAGGAAGTCGGTCATGAATTTGCTGGATTCCGTAAACCCGTGGTTCTCGAATGGGAACACATGGGGCGTAGCGGGAGGCTCAACTTCCTTTCTCTTCCGGGAGCTAGAGGCCCGGGTCCTGGATGCTGGAAGAGCTTTAGGAGCAGAAGTAGTCTTTGAACTAGTAGGCTTCGGAGTGATAGATGACTTCGGATTAGATTCTTTCTTGGTAGGTGCGAGGCTAGAGTAACTGTCTAACTCGTCAAGCTGGAAGCCTTCAAGGTTGACGACTGGCACTGAATAAGGGAAGAAATATTCAATTTGCAACTCTTGTACTTTACAATCATTATAATTGTGTACTTACCAGACATCTCTGAACTTGATTTTTGGTTTGAGTTTGTGAGAGACAGGGAGAAGGTTCTTTCACTAACAGGAAGTCGGTAGATTTCCTTGATCCTGGACTCTGATTCCGTGCTTGGAGATGCTAGATCTCTGAAATTCGCTGCACAAAAATATCAGGATATAAGTCTGAGATATAGTTTAAGGAAACACTTGGGGATATTCCTAAAACCCTAGATCCTACCGTTGGTTAACCATCTAATCGGCAGGTCAAAACCATTGTCAATAGAGTCTTCGTTGCCACTGGTCTTCGTTCTTGGTGGCTTTAAGGACTAAAGGGCTCTTGGAGGTGGAAAACAAAAGAAAGCGGCTATTACCATGGGACCTCAACCGGTATGCTATGGGGAGGTCTTCGATGCACAGGTTAGGGCAGTGACGAGATTTAATCTGGTTCAGCACCATTAAAACTCGCCAAACCATTGGCATGGTTTGGGCATAACTAAGGCCGGTAAGCTCAAAGAAACAAGAGACAAAGGGTGGAAATGGATACTGGAGTCCCAAGGAAAAGGGATAGGCAAGGAAGCAGACCCATTCGTTCGACGACGCATCCGATCGGACTTCCGGATCAAAAGGGCGTATGACTACTTCGGCGGGGAACGCACCAGAATCTTTCTGGGCGGCGATGTCAGCGTTATTGAAGGAACAGATTTCGTTTTGAGGCTCTCGTATGAGATTCTGACTCATTAGGTTTGTAACTGGCTCATTCGACCGGGATCTTGTTCGAGATGCCATAAAGGGTGTCGGCCGAAAAACAGGAAATCCAAAGAAAAGAAAAATAGAGAAGATGAGAGAAATACCTGAGATTCGCTTGAGAAGTGATGATCAAAATACAAACTGTTTCGGCTAGTTATAGGCTGAATAATAGGGGGTAAAGAGTAAATAGCATCTTGGAAGTTGCACATTGTCATTTCAAGGGTCCCGTTATATTGATAACCTCGATCCAGGTGATAAAATTTAAAAATATATCTGTTTGAATTCGGAATTCCAACAGGTATATTTTGGGGACAATTGTTATGGGTCATTTTCTGAGCATATATCCTGAATAATATTCTGCTTTTGATTGTTTACTTGTGATCAGGATACCGGATCAGGATATTGGTAACATCCTGGTACGATATCCTGGTATTGACTGAATTAATCACGTGCAGATTAAGAGTTACAAGTCTCCAACGTTCAAGAAGACTTGTTCCCCCAAGACTCGGGCAAATCAGTTGGAATAAAGACGTTGATCCCGAAAGACCAGGACTGCAACGTTTACTTGGGAATATTCGGGGAATCTCGATTTATTAGGAAAGTTAGTTGTTTTCGTTTAGCTATAAATAGTATGATCGGATCAAGTTAAGGCACTCACTTTCATTCGCACACTTTGCTCTCTAGCTTCTAGCAATCACTACACACCAACACTTGTAATCAAATCATGTGGTAACACCTAGTTGATCCGCATCATATCCTGCACTGTATCCTGATATTTGAAGCAATAGAAGAACAAGGTAGCTACGATTGTCAGCTCCCGAGGTTTTATGCCGGCGATCTAGATTGATCAAGGGCTTTCCTCGTACATCCTGTGTCACCCTTTACATTTTTGCTCATTGTTTGATCACAGATACAGCTCTATATCCTGAGCCGTATCCTGAAACTGTTTTTGCAAATAACTTGAATAACATATTTTTGACACACATTTCTAGCACACTACCTCACTTAACTAATTTGATCACTTAATTGCTTCGGTAATTTTTGACCAAAACAACGACCCCATGTGGCAAGTCCAGAAAGAAATAGTTTCAACGACAAGGAGGCACAGGGGCGTGTCTGAGAGACATGACCCCGTGTGAAGCTACTGTTTGTTTTCGAAAACAGCGGTTAAGCTGTCGGGCCTCCTGTTTTGGGTTGGGGGAGTTGTATGCTTGGTGGATCCAAGCATCCCAAAGTACCTGCACACTTATTCACACCACAACAACACAATCTAACAAGAAAAATAAAATCCTAGCTTACGAAAGTTAAATGTTAAATATCCATCACCACAAACAAAGAAAAAGAAAATACAGTACGGAAAGTAAATTATTTAACCAGTAATTGTTTCAAACGGGTCGCAGCTCGTAAATCACCACCATCATGAGAAAAAGAAAAGAGATTTAACCTGCATGTAGCCACCATGCCACCACCATTGCCATTGCCCTCTAGTCCGACTCCATGTCCTCACCCTCCTCCTCCCCGTCCCTGTACGCCATGTGCTCCTGCATGTATGAAATGCCGGCGCATATAGAGTTGATGCTTCTCTCCATGCTCCCGACCTGGGTGGTTGTGCTTTGGCCCAAGCTAAAGGCATTCCGGGACACTTAAAGTGTTTCCTGCATTATGTTACATAAATTGTGCATATTAGGAAAATCGCTTCCCCGTTGGGAGGAAGATCCCGCGGCGAACCCGTAAGAGTATCGCGGAGGACGGCTCAAGGACTTGGTCCGGGTCATTTGGGCTCCAAATATTTCCCTTGTTATCCTTGAGCGTAGGAGACCATTGTTGCAGTTAGCAATGAGGTTGAGGCTATGGCATAGGTTGATATCAGCCCAGGTTATGCCAACCCCTTTGGTAAAGCTGCATGGGGTGCGTGTGGCGTAGGTCTTGTAGACCCAGACGATCCAGCCACCGAAGAAGATGGGCATTGGATGTGTAGCTTTCGCGTTGGTGGCCATGTTCTTCAGTAGCATGTAGGCAAAATTCAGGCATTGTTTGTTCAGGAGGCAATATAGGTAAGTTAGCTCCTGAAGGTTCACAATACCCCCACTATCTCTTCTTTGGCACAAGGTACCGCTCAAGAGCCGATGAATGTAGCAGATGTGTGGGTCCCTGATTTTGGTACTCTTTGCGGCACACGGTTTGTAGACCCTTTCCAAAATCTGTGCCCAAAATGTATTCCTTGCGTTGCCAGGCATTTCTATAATACTGTCAGTGAAGATGGGTTCCGCAATCTCTTCCTCGGTGTAGATTCCCACATCTACACCAAACTGAGCCACAAAGATGCCATACAAGGTACCACCGCAACGGAAAGTCACCACTTCATTGTCGAACATGTCATCCATGTCCTTTTTAAGGGCAAACGTGCTTAGGAATTCAAGATTGAATTCTTAAACAGATTGCAATGGTGCCTCAAGAAAGACACAGAGCCGTCCTGTCACCATGTTGTCGTACCGCTCTCTTTTTGCCACACTGTCTAGAGTGTCGTAATAGACTTGACGTAGCGGTTCTTCGTTCCGACCTTTAAGGATTTCCATTCGTTCTGTGCAATGTGCATGCTCAGTCTTGAATCTCAGCCACTTGTGTGGTGCCATTGTCTGTAGAAAACAAGTATTAAACAGTTAAGTGTGGTAAATAGTGCAAAAAACTGAAAAAACATGGGATTTTCACGGTCCTATGCCTAATAGGCATGACCCTGTGCTGCAGAATTTTCAGGGACACGACCCCGTGCCTCAGAGGTACAGCCCCGTGTGAGTTCACTGTTTTGGCCAAAATCTAACTTTTTTTAGCCGGCTTCGAAAAGTCTAAAATTTTTGGTGTCATGTGTATGGTAGACCCCGAAAAACAAACCCCAATCATTACTTTTAATTTACCAACCCATTTCCCCCTTCGATTCTTTGCATTTTCATTCAAGAATAAGGATTTTCAAAAACCGGTTGAAAAGTTTTGATTTTTCCGCAATGGGTTGGTGATTTACTTGTTAAAACACTTGTATTAACTATTACTAATAAGATCTAGGAAACATTTTTGAATCGACACGACTCTAGTTCAAAAACCCTAGATATTTCCCCAAATCTTGACGTTATTTAACATACAAAACACAAATCGAACAAAATAAGTGTTAGTAACATACCTCGTGGGTGGATTATGGAAGGAGATCATCAAAAAGTGTCGGGAGCGGGCGGAAAATCGGAGGTTGTAGAGGAACGGACCATGTGAGTTGTGTGAAAAAAGTTATGAAAATAAGGGGTTTAACCTGTCTGCAGATAGGCATGGCCCCGTGTCTTCTGTTATTTATTTTTTTTTATTTTTTTTTTCTTATGGTCGTTTCCCTTGTCACTTGGCCCCTTTCCTTAACTTACTTAGCTCGTGGACTTTTTGGCTACCGTCTTCCAAAGTGTACCTAAAAGATGGATTATTGAAATAAAGCAAACAAATATATACAAGTTGTTACCACGTTCTCGTCACTTATCTATTTCTTCCAAGGTCAATTATGTTTCTTCATCCTCGAGGAATCCTTCATAGAATTTAATCCATTGTCCATTAACTTTGAGTGGTTCTCGTTTGGAGGCTTAATATCTATGGCACCATAAGGGTAAATTTTGGTGATGGTAAAGGGTTCGGACCATCTAGACTTAAGTTTTCCGGGAAAACGACATACCCTTAAGTTAAAGAGTAGTACTTGATCTCCTTCTCGGAATTCCTTAGGTCTGCTTATATATTAACCATGTATTCTTTTGGAACGTTCCTTATAGATTTCATAGTTGGAATATGCTTGTATTCTTAGTTTGTCTAACTCGTTTAACTGGTGTAAGCGATCTTTTCCTAAAGTTTCTTGGTCTAGGTTTATGTTTTTTAGTGCCCAATATGCTTTGTGTTCAATTTCTACTGGGAGATGACAGTTTTTCCATAGATGACAGTGTCCTCTTGAAAGTCCAAGTTCGATTACGCAATGCGTTTTAGTCCATTTTACATGTAACAAGCATAAATGTGTATCGTGAAATTATGAAATATAAATAATGGTGTTTAAAACATTGATTTTGAGTATAAACATGCATACAAGTTTAACATGAACAACATAAATATGAATAAGATACTAGCGTTTTCATTATGATCACTAGTCTCGGATTACAAAATTGAAATGAAATAGAATACAACATGATTACAAAATAGTACTTGCTAAATCAGGAAAGTATGGAAAGGCGAATCGTTACAGTCTCCCCTACTTTAGGAGATTTCGTCCACGAAATCTATTCAAGAGGAAGGCTGAACGAAGAGGTGTGGATGCTTGGTCTTCATCTCACTCTCGAGTTCCAAAGTGAATTTGGCACCACGTTTTCCTTCCCATCAAACCTAGACTATGGGAATTCTACTGCGCTGTAGTTGTTTGGTTCCTCGGTCCATTATTTCAACCGGTTTTTTTCACAAAATGGAGAGTTTCGTTGATTTGTAAGTCGTCGATCGGGAATTGAAGTCCTTCGTCAGCTAGGCACTTCTTGAGATTTAAGACGTGAAAAGTTGGGTGAACGTTGCTGAGTTCTTGAGGTAAGTCGAGTCAATAAGTGGTACGTGTGCGGATGTATATAATTTATAGATATATTTTAAGCACTTTTTACTCGCGAATCAAGTTTTGAATTTATAAATCACAATATAGTACTATCACTCTACATACGTTAGGGAAAGTGCACCCATCGTGGACGTAGTATATTGATGGCAAGATACCAAGGTCGTCCAAGGACACAAGAGCTTTTAGTACCGGCTTATCGTTAACGTCGAATCTAACCAAATTTTGATAAAAAGTTTTGAAAGTTATAAAGAGATAAACTAAAAAGTAAAAATAAAATATAAGGAAAACTAATAGACAAGAAGGAATCACTTGGTTCCAACTTCTCTTTTATGTATCCTTTAATGATTTCCACACTTTGGGCATTTTAATAGATTATCTTTAAGTTATAGTAGTAGGCCCCCTTCCAGGCAGCGTTACCCTCAACCTATTGGTCTGAGTCAGCAGGGATACAGTCCCGCAAGGTCGGATTATTCAAAGATAATTAATTAAGTTATTAATGCGAAAAGTGGTAGGCCCCCTTCCAGGCAGCGTTACCCTCAACCTATTGGTCTGAGTCAGCAAGGATATAGTCCCGCAAGGTTGGTTTAAAGTTCTAATAGTAGTTTATAGATAAGGGATTCAAGCGGTTCTTACTTCTCTCGAGGCAGATTGTACCGCCCACTGGTGAAGTCTTACTAGGCTTGAACTAGGTTCTCACAGGATCTATACACTGAACGAGACATAGAATTACCCAACCACCCTTCTAACCCCCTTCCAGGCAGTTAACGTGCATTATATAGACCGTAAAGACACGAATGAGTGAATCAACAAAACATGAAGAATGGTTCAATATAGAAATCTAGTTATTAAAGTCATTAATACATACCCAAATAAAAAGGAGCCAAAGATTGGAAATAAAAAAGTAATGCATAAAAGATTTATCTACACCAAGTGATGTAAGAGTTTAGCCAAGCATGGCCTTTGTTTGACAAGAACTCTTACGATCGATCTTGGATCCCGAGACTATTACACACTCTAAATGATGGAAGATGGATGATGGTGATGGGTGTTGGTGTTGTAGTGGTAGTAAGTGTGAGAGAAGTGGTTTTCCAAAGGATAGATTGGACTGAAACCAAGCACCCCTATTTATAGCTGAAGTCAGTCAGTTCACACGGCCCCGTGCCCACCTGGCACGGCCCTGTGGCCTTCAATCTCTCTCCTGTTCATTAACTGAAGTGTCAGACCTTGTACTAACACGATCCCGTGCGTCAACGGCACGGCTCGTTGCCATTATACTTGATGTACTATCTCAGATTCTTCGAATCTTAGAGTTGACCAGGCCTGGTGTTGCTTTAGCACGGCCCCGTGTTGGTCTGTCTGATTTGTCTTTTGCTGTTGTCTTTTCTTTTGCAGAGAATCTTAACGGGGCATGGCTCATGCCTGGTGGGCACGGCCCCATGCCAGAGCTTTTGATTTTGTTATTTTGTTGGTTTGGATGTGGGTGGGGGCTTAGCGAGTCGTGTCAATCCTCCTTCTTTGTATTTATGTTGGTTTTTGCTGTTAGTTTGCTTCTTTTGTTCGTTTAAGCTCTTTTGACCCTGTAACTTAAAAAGGAACAAAGAAACATGCTTTTTTCAACATTAGTACCGAAAAAGGGTTGATTTTACGCCGTATTTGATATAATTTATATATTGTATTTTACGTACATCAAATACCCCCACACTTGAATCTTTGCTTGTCCTCAAGCAAAAGTCTATATCGTGGCTTACACACCCAAACAAAATTGGTAGAAGAGAAGTTTTGAGCTTATCTTTAGAGGTCGGGAATCCAAGTTCTAAATTTATTTCGTTTATATTTTATTTACAATCTTATTCGTCATTACTTATTTAAAACACAAATTTAGAAAATTATTTGTTTTGGGCATAACATACCTTTATAAAATTCTATTTAGTCATATATAAATTTACACACCTCACAAGTAGTCACTCAACACTCGACCGAAGATGTAAAAGTGAAAACACTTGTACCCGGTTTAGAGCTTACTCCTACTATAGGCTTGACAAATAATCAAACCCCCTCCTTTTTGACGTTTTAATGCTTGTAAGTATTAAGAGGGCTTTTGAAAGCGAAGGTTGTGGCTCGGGTGGGTGCATTTTATTGAAAGTGGCTAAAATTGTAAAATGTCGGTTTTGTCTTTTGAAAAATTATTTGCTTATGACTTAGTTAAAAGCTACATATTTATAAGCAATAGTTTCTTCTTATATATTTTAAGTAGATATATATATATATATATATATATATATATATATAAGTAAACTCAGTCACTTCTTTTATATAATTTTCAAAAGAACCGCATTTACTGAAAACAATGGGTGTGAAAATAAAAAGGATTAGTTTTGGGGTGATGGGTGGTTTTTTTTTTTTTTTTTGCAGAAATATATTTTTGCGGGTTTAGAAATGAAAAGTTTAAGGCTCAACAGGGTTTATCTAGGGGAATGTTTTTGATAATGAAACAAAAATAAAAGTTTTAACCGAAAACGGGTTTAGTCCTAATGCCTGTATCATTTACTTATTAGGATTTGTGTCGGTAATGATTTGGAACGTATTGCTTTGGCAAGTTCTAGATTCGCAAGAACTAAACGGGCTATTCATACAAGAAACGAACATTGAATAATTAGTATAGGTGTGTATTTATATGCTCGGTAATGGCTCAAAAGTCATTTTTGTGGGAAAAGGGTTATAGTGTAAAGATAATCAATTTTTACAATAATTTGTTATGCCCGGTTTTTTTTTATAATTTTCTTAATTGTTTCTTTTTATAACGACGCTATCTGGTGTAAATTAGTAAAACATAATTTTTTAGAACTTATTTTGCCCAACTAAACCAAGATAAGTAAAAAGAAAAGAAAAACAATTGAAAAAGTTGGGGTGTTTAGCGGTTTTCCAAGGCAAGTTTTGTGTAAGGCTTGTTTTTAGGACAAACGATTCAAGGTTTTATCATTCCCCACACTTAAATTACACATTGTCCTAAATGTGTCCCAAATAGGGTTTATTTTGATTAAATGTGTAAAAAGTGTGTAAAAATAACAAAAATTTGTAGTTACTGGGCATTGGAAACGAGTGCGTCTTTGGTTAACACGGCCCGTGGCCAAGGTACCAGTAATGTGTTTTTCATAAAACTTAAAGCAGAGTGAGCACGGGGTCATGTTTGGATAACACGCCCCGTGTCCCTTTCTGGGGAGAAAATATTTTGCATTAGGTGTGTGGGTACAGGGGCGTGTCTGGTGAGCACGGCCCCATGGCAATCGTCTGTTTCAGGTAAAAACTTGGGTTTTGATGATTGGCTTCTATTTTCCGGGCTTGGGGTCCACTATGCTTAGTGTGTCCACGCCTCCCATGCCACCTGTGACCTACAATACTACCGCAATACAACAATCCAATACAAACATAATACATCCTAAATTACCAATGTTTAAGTTGTTCTACCACCATCACATCACGAGAAAATAAAAACAAATCCAGAAAAGTAAATTGTCCAACTGGAAGCAGCCCGGGAAATACGAGTTTGTTCAAAGGTTAGGGAAAGATAACCTGGAAGATACCCACGTCTCCTGCTACCGCCAACGTCTAGTCAGAATCCATGTCTTGAACTTCCTCCTCTTCCTCCTGCTCCTCGCCGCGAAGCGCCATGTTGTGCCGGATGTAGGTGATGTCGTTTTGCATGGTGATGATGTTGCTCCATGCTTCCAATCCGAGAACTTGAGCTTTGACCCAAGCTATAGGCGTTCTTTGAGACTTGGAGGGTTTCCTGCATGATATTATATAAATTATGGAAGTTAGGAAAATCACTCCCGCCTTGGGATGAGGAGCTCGGAAATGATCCGGGGCGTGGAGGACGATTCGGGACATCTTCGATTGCAAGGATTTCATCTGAGTCATTCGGGTTCCAAACCCTTCCGTGTACATCCTTAAAGTGCATTAATCCGTTGTTGCAATCGATGATCAGATTCAGACTTCGGCACAAATCAAGATCAGCTTTCGTCATACTTACACCGTTGTGAAACATAGTCGGGGTTCGCCTAATGTAGTTCTTGAAGAGTTTGGCGATCCATCCCCCATAGAAGATGGGTGTACGAGTGTCTGTGGTGGCGTTGGCGGCAAGGTTTCTCAGAAGCATGTGGGCGACGTCGATGGGCTGGTTGGTCACGAGGCAATAAAGGCAAGTGAGCTCGCGAAGGTTCACCACCCGACTGCTATCTTTTTCGCTGGCATAAAGAACCGCTAAGGACCCGATGGATGTAGCGGATCAACTGGTCACTAATCTTGGTGTTTTTCGTGGAGCTCGGATTATAGGGGCATCTCCGATCCGTGCCCATGCAGCCTACCTTATGTCGTCGGGTAATTCGTGGATAACTTCCGTGAATTCGGGCTCAACAATATTTTCTCAGTGTGAAGCCCAATATTAACACCGAATTGGGTGACTGATAGATTGTACCACTCACCCCCACACCTGAATTGCACTGCATCGGAATCAAAGAGATCCGGCTTGGTTTTGCTGAAAGTCAGTGTGCTCAGAAATTCCATGTTATACTCATGGATTGACCGGAGCCGAGCCTCTAAGAAGATGCGGAGAGGACTAGTGAAGAGAGCATCGTATCTTTCCCATTTCCCCACAGTTTCAAGTGTCTCATAGCAAACTTGTCTCAGAGGCTCTACATGCCTAGCTTGCAAAACCTCAAAGCAATTTTTGTAGTCAAGCTCAGAAGATTTGAACCTTAGGAACTTGTGTGGCGCCATTCCTACAAGAAAGAACCAGTAAGACAGTTGGTATGTTGAAAATTATGCAAAAAAACTAAAATCAGGTGGTCTGGACACGGCCCCGTGTCTGGGGTCTGTGTTGCCCACGGCCCCGTGTCAAATCATCAGTAACTTCAAAAATTAAGGTTTTCGAGCCGGCTTCGAAAAATTCAAAATTTTTGGTCCATTAGGTGCGGTTTACCCCGAAAATCAAACCGTAAGTATCAATGTTGCATAAAACACTTGTTTTTCCTTCCAATTTTAGGTTTTTCGATCAAGAACAAGGGTTTGGGAATAACTGCTTGAACAACCCGATTTTTCCAACAATGTTCAGTGATTTACGTCTCAAAACACTAGCACTAACTACTACTAACAAGATCTAAACAAAAATTCGAGATCGACACGGGTCTAGTTCAAGAACCCTAGATTAAACCTGAATTTTTGATGTTAGAATCATGCCTCGTAGTCGGATTTGGTCAGATGATCGTTGAAGTTTTTCGGAAAATGGTCAAGAACTGGAGGCTCTGGAGAAACGGGTCATGTTTTGTGTTGAAAAACTGAAGACAATCTTTATATACTATGTTTGCAGGTCGGTCACGGCCCCGTGCTGATGCAGCACGACCACATGCCGTGTTTATTAATTTTTTTGTGTAACTGGGCGTTTGGACACGGGGGCGTGCCAAGTTGGCACGACCCCATGGTCGGAGTGCTAGTAACTTGTTTTTCTTTATTATGCACGTGTGTGTGACCGTTTTTCCATGGGTTCCCTTTTTGTACTTACCTGTTTCTCGTCAAATCTTCAAGGATGATGCTTCCCAATTGCTCCTACAAGATGATTTAAAAAGAAAAATATGCATATTTACAATTAACGTTTGTTCGTTTTTCCGATCACGAATCTACCTCTTGAGGAGTCACTTCAACTTCATCATCCTCAATGAAGCCTAGGTAAAGTTTAAGCATTTGTCCGTTTACCATGAAATGTTCTTCGTTTAGAGGTTTAATTTCTATGGCTCCATGTGGAAAGATTTGGGTAATGGAAAAAGGTCCCGACCACTTTCTCTTAAGTTTTCTCGGAAATAATCGAAGCCTCAAGTTAAACAATAACACTTGATCCCCCTCCCGAAATTCTTTAGGTTTGCTTATTTTATCATGTATATTTTTCATGCGTTCCTTATAAATTTTGGAGTTAGAGTATGCTTGATTTCTTAATTCATCCAATTTGTTTAACTGATAGAATCGATTTTTACCGGCAGTTTCTTGGTCTAGATTTACGTTTTTTAACGCCCAGTAGGCTTTGTGTGCAATTTCTACTGGGAGGTGACATTTTTTTCCATAGACAAGCTTATATGGGGTGGTGCCTATTGGTGTTTTATAGGCGGTTCGGGAGGCCCGTAAAGCATCGTCTAGTTTATCTGCCCAATCTTTTTTATTTTGACCTACGGTTTTTTCTAAGATTTTCTTTAACCCTCGATTTGTTACTTCGGCTTGATCACGCTTGATCATTGGGTTGAGGATGGTAGGCCGTTGAAAGACAGTGATAAACCCCATATTTTGTTAAAAATTTATTTAATTGATAATTTCAAAAATGGGTACCTCTATCACTAATGAGTGCTTTTGGAGTACCGAAACGAGATAATAGTCGTTTAAGGAATTTTACCACAACTCTCCCATTGTTAGTTGGAAGAGCTTTGGCCTCGGCCCATTTGGACATGTAATCGACTGCAACAAGAATGTATTTCTTCCCTTTTGACGGTGGGAAAGTTCCCATAAAATCCATACCCCAAACATCAAATTTTTCACAAATAAGAATGCCATTTTGGGGCATTTTGTTTCTTGATGAGATATTTCCTGTCGCAACCCCCGCCCCCTATCTGTCCCGGGAACGGGCGGCCGCGAGACCTGTTTTGGTGGTATCGGTATTTATTATTTTGGCAGCGGAAATTTCATAAGGACCGTAGTTAGAAAATATTTATCAGAGTAAATACCACATGTTTATAATATTAAACATATTGGGATAAAACTCAAATTTTCATTACAAACATTTTTCATAGGGAAAATCCCTATTTTATTTAATAAAACATCTTCTTTTATTTAGGTAACTTTTATAGCCACTTTTTCCAAGCCTTCCGTGCTGTCCAGCTGGCTTCTAGTTGGCTTTCACATTTTGTTACCTGAAACGCGTTTAAAAACATTTTTTCAGTGGGAAATACTGGTGAGTGAATCCCAGTTTAATCAAGAAGAGTTTTATCATTTAATAGTATTGAGAGCTATTACAATGTTTATGTCTACATAATTACTCATTCAGTACTGTCAATCCTGACTGGAGGGTCATATTACACATTGGCTAACTCTTTATCCAATGGTAACGTGTTCCACATTTTGTATACAAAACCCCAACATACCGGCAGTAATTGAAGAACTACAAAGACTCAATCACTGCTTATTGTAAAATATTTAAAGTTTTATAAAAACAGTTTATAAAAAGAAGATTACTCACATTGCTGTCTTAGACTTCTTTTAAGGGTTTCCTGGTAGTTATCTATTAATTACACAAATGTACATATGTTAGTATAATAACTCAATATTTACATTAGTAATACCCTACCCGAGACGGCATTCCAACGACTACGTCTGGCAGAACCTTGACAGCCGTTATGGAACCCTGGATCAATCGGGCAGCGTATCTAATACGTAACCGGGGTTATAATACTTACAACGGGGTAGAACTTCGTTAATTAGGGGGTATTATGCCCGGAAATTATATTATCTATGCAAAAAATTCGAGAGAGAAAGTGAAAATGAACGATCGAAAATGAAAAACTGACGACCTCTATTTATAGTTGTGATTTCGGACCTCCACGCGGCCCGCGTAAGCTGAAGGATAGTCCTTCGCGGCCCGCGTAATAGGGTTGTAGGGCCTAGCTTGGCCCAGTCATCGATCTAGCCTACACAGGCGTTATGCCACGTGGCAGCACCGGGTGCGGCCTGGTGGTTGAGTTGTCGAGCCCCGCGTAAGATCCTTAAGGGGTCTACGCAGCCCGCGAGGGACATTAAAACTTTGTTTTTATTTTATTTTTAATGATATATCGTATATTGGGCTCGGTTTTCATATACGGGGTGTATTTCAAGACATATAAGGGTATTTTAATATATATATTAGGGTGTCGTATATTGGGCTCCCCACCTTGTTTTAGAGCTCGTCCTCGAGATCTATTGAAATAAGTGTGGATATTTCCTTTGCATTTCTGATTCAAGCTCCCATGTGTATTCTGGTCCTCTTTTGGAGTACCATTTCACTTTGATCAGAACTAATCTCTTGTGCTTGAGGTTCTTAACTTTCCTGTCTTCAATCTGTAGAGGCTTTTCTACAAACTTTAACTGTTCATTTACCTCTATATCCTTAAGAGGCACCATTAGTGATTCATCAGTTAAACATTTCTTGAGATTAGATACATGAAATACATCATGTATTCCTGCCATTTCCTCTGGCAGTTGTAGCTGATAGGCTATAGGTCCTATTCTTCTAATAATCTCAAAAGGTCCAACATACCTGGGGCTTAGCTTTCCTCTTTTGATGAATCTTACCACTCCTTTCCAAGGAGAGACTTTCAATAACACTTTATCTCCTACTTGAAATTCCAATGGCTTTCGTTTGTTATCAGCATAACTCTTTTGTCGATCGCGTGCTGCTTTCAGTCGTTCCTTGACTTGAATAATCTTGTCTGTTGTTTCTTATACTATCTCAGGTCCAGATAGTTGCTTATCTCTAATTTCTGCCCAACAGACTGGCGTTCGGCACTTTCGTCCATAAAGTGCTTCGAATGGTGCAGCATTGATACTAGTGTGATAACTGTTATTGTAAGAAAATTCTATCAATGGTAAATGATCGTCCCACTTACCTCCGAAATTAATTACACAAGCTCTAAGCATGTCTTCCAGTGTCTGAATTGTCCTTTCGCTTTGTCCATCCGTTTGAGGATGATAAGCGGTGCTTAAATTCAACTTGGTTCCCATGGCTTTTTGGAAACTTGTCCAAAAATGAGAGGTAAAGCAACTATCTCTGTCAGAAACAATTGATAGAGGAATTCCATGTAATGAAACTATTTCATTTACATATAATTTCGCTAATTGTTCCATACTGAAAGTTTCTTTCATTGGTAGGAAATGAGCTGACTTAGTTAGCCTATCTACAATCACCCAGATTGTATCATTACCTTTTCTTGTTTTAGGTAATTTGGTAATAAAATCCATTGTTATCAATTCCCATTTCCAAACTGGCATTTCTAATTGTTGCAATAAACCTGAGAGTTTCTGATGTTCAACTTTGACTTGTGAACAGGTTAAACATTTTGCAACACATGCTGCTATATCCTTTTTCATTCCTATCCACCAAAAATTCTTTCTTAAGTCCTAATAAATCTTATCACTTACAAGATGCATCGTATATTTAGACTTATGGGCTTCTTCTAATATACGGTGACGTAGGTTTCCTAATTTAGGTATCCACATTCTTTTCTTATGGAATCTCCAAATTCCACCTGTTCCTTGTTCTAATTCCTTAATCATTCCTTTTAACTTTTCAGTATCATCTTTGATTACTGATTCTTTTGCCTTTCTAATCTGTTCATTTAAATCTACTTGCAGATTTAACTTAAGAGAACGTACTCCTTTTGGCTTTTCATGATACTTTCGACTTAAAGCATCAGCTACTACATTTGCCTTGCATGATACTGGATATTACAATCATAATCGCTAAGTATCTCCATCCAGCGTCTTTGTCTCATATTTAATTCCTTTTGCCCGAAAACATACCTTAAACTCTTATGGTCAGTGAAAATGGTAAACTTACTACCGTAAAGGTAATGTCTCCAAATTTTAAGGGCAAAAATTATGGCTCCTAACTCTCGATCATGGGTCGAATAATTCTCTTCATGATTCTTAAGTTGTCTAGAGGCGTAAGCTATAACCTTTTGACGTTGCATTAACACACATCCATAACCTAATTTAGAAGCGTCACAATAGACTACAAAATCCTCAGTTCCTTCTGGTAATGCTAGTATGGGTACATTGGTTAGTCTTTGCTTAAGAATTCTAAAGGCTTCTTCTTGTTTTGGTCCCCATTCAAACTTAATAGATTTACAGGTTAACTTAGTTAAGGGAATGGCTATTCTAGAAAAATCTTGAATAAATCTTCTATAATAACCGGCCAATCCTAAGAAACTTCTAACCTCGGTTGGTGACTCAGGGGTTTTCCACTTGGTAATTGCCTCGATCTTGGTGGGATCTACATGAATTCCTTCATGATTAACTAGATGTCCAAGAAACTGTACCTGCTCTAACCAAAACTCACACTTTGAAAACTTAGCATAAAGCTTTTCTTTTCTCAGTAAACTTAGAAGTGCGTGAAGATGAGCTGCATGTTCCTCTTTACTTTTAGAATAAATAAGAATATCATCTATAAAGACAATTATGAATTTATCCAAATATGGCTTACATATTCGTTTCATCATGTCCATAAATGAAGCTGGGGCATTGGTTAAACCAAATGGCATGACAGTAAGTTCATAATGGCCATACCTTGTTCTGAAAGCGGTCTTAGGAATGTCCTCTTCCTGTACCTTTAATTGATGATATCCTGACCTTAAATCGATTTTAGAGAAAAATCATGCTCCTTGCAATTGATCAAAAAGATCATCTATTCTTGGTAATGGATATCGATTCTTAATCGTGACCTTGTTCAATTCACAGTAGTCAATATACGCATTGATCCGTCCTTCTTTTTAACGAATAAAATCGGTGCTCCCCATGGCGATGAGCTTCGCTGTATGAATCCCTTCTCCAATAATTCATCTAACTATTTCTTTAGTTCCTGTTGGGATTGAACCCTACCAAAGGAACAGTTAATTAAAGCCAAAACTGGTTCAGAGCAGTGGATCCAGCATAAGCACTGTTGTATACAAGTCTCTCCCCTTGAAAGTGATTCTAATAACTGATGGCCTGTATCCACTGTCCTTATACAACAACTGATTCTACAAACAACTGATCAAGTTAAAGACTGACAAAGACTAAAGCCCTGAAGATCAATCTACTTTTATGGGTCAAGCACTTCTGAAGAAACATAGTACTGCTGGAGTCACAACAGTGGAAGGAGAAAACAGTAGTTTAGTTTATTTGTTTGTAATGTATTGTAATCAGTAGTTAGCTAAACAGTGTTTATAATAGGTCAGTAGTTTCAGGTTTTTATGAGGTTAGATGTCACTTTCATGGTGACGTCAGCCAAGATGCTTCAGTGGTTTGCTCGTGCCTATAAATAGAACAGTACCCTGTACTGTTCTATTGGCTCTTTCACCACTTGTATCTTGTACGAACAATTACTGAGCTAAGGCTGTGGGGGAGTTTGTGATACATGCATGCATTGTAATCGTTGCTTGAAATAAATTCAATCATTCGGTTCTATGTTAAAATGCGTGTTGAAATCATTTCTCCCATTTGATTGTGTGTGAAAGTTTGTTTCCATATACAATTCCACTGCAATTACTTGTTCATCTTCATTTTAATCAAACGTAAAACACAATCAATTGAAACTCAGATCCTAACAATTGGTATCAGAGCTAGGACAGTCAAATTTGATTTAACAATCAATTTGACGTAAAAGTTCAGCTCACAATCGTTGATACTTATTATTGTTCGTTTCGTTGAAAAACAGAGCAAGGTTTAATCACGAACAAAGTTGATTAATCAGTGTCTGTAAAACAACCAAGATGACGTCAAAAGCACAAGATGCTAACAATAGCATCGGCTCACTCTTCAAACCACCCATGCTGAAACGCAATGAGTACAACATCTGGCAGAGAAGGTTGGGACACATCCTTGCTCAACAGAATACCGGATGTTGGAAGTCGGTTATCTTTGGACCACACATTCCAATGGTGCCGAGTGCTGAGGATTCAAAGAAGTTCGAACCTAAGAAACCTGAAAACTATACTGAAACTGATTTTAAAAAATTCGAACTAGATGCCAAGGCATTTAGCATTGTTGCATCTGCTTTACCAAATGAAATCTATGCTGGGCTGTTACATTGTAACAGTGCCAAGGAATTATGGGATTCACTTAAGGAACAATTTGGGGGAACTGAAGAAGTAATTGAAAATAATAGGGAAATTCTGAATCAGCAGTATGAAACGTTTTGTCACATTAAGGGTGAAACATTAACCCAAAAATTTGAGAGATTCAGTTGTCTCATTAGTGAACTAAGGCTTCTTAATGTTAAATTTACTAATTCAACTCAAAACAGCAGGTTCCTTTGATCACTACCTGAAAAAATGGGACGCCATTGCATTTGTGACCAAAAACTCTGTTGAGTTCAAAGATCTAACACTGACCCAACTTTATGGTAGACTCCTGACCTATGAAAGGGAGTTAAACCAGAAAAGAAGTTGCAAGAGTCTAGCAAATTTGCAAATGACTACACATGTGGCAACACAGCTCTTCTGGGTCAGGAAGAGACTGGAAGCTGTAAGGATCAGAGTTATGATCATTTTATTGACATAACTGCTGGTGCAAACTTCAACTCTGATTCTCACTCATCCAACTTTGCTTTCACAGCAAATGGAGAAAGCCAGATCTCTGATAATCTGTGTTATGAACTCAATGATTTACAGCACTTTGATTCCACTGACTTAGAAGAAATGGACATTTTGCATCAATTGGCTTTGCTTAGTGTAAGAACAAGCAAATTCTATAAAAGAACAGGGAGAAAATTCCCAGGGTTACATGGGAATTTAAAAGTGGGATTGGATAAATCCAAGATCAAGTGCTATAAGTGCAATAGGCTGGGTCATTTTGCTAGGGAATGTAGGAGTCAAACCACTGGTCCAATTATTACTCATCCCAGCTCAAACCCTAGACTACAAAACCAAAACATTGTGCACTATGCCCAATATACCCCTGTAGCCCATGCTAACACTGCACACTATGCTGCAACCCCT
This sequence comes from Helianthus tuberosus, assembly GCA_030545235.1. Lineage (NCBI taxonomy): Eukaryota > Viridiplantae > Streptophyta > Magnoliopsida > Asterales > Asteraceae > Helianthus > Helianthus tuberosus. Next base: position 166,516,045 of record CM060447.1, read on the forward strand.
GTGCATGTGCATTATGTTCAAACCACTGTTCCACAAATTCAGTATGTTCAAGCCCCTGTCCCTTAGGCTCAACTGCAACCAGTTGCACCTCAACAAGCAGCTCCAGCAGTGGTTCAACCAGATCAGCAAAGCTTTTTCACCCAAGGCTTTGTTGACTGGAGCATTATGCCTTTATGCCTCTAATGATGAATTTTGGTTTATGGCATTAGAGTCAACATCAGAAGGGCTGGAAGCTGAAGGAGAACAGCTAAGTGTTGAAACAGTGGATGTAGTTGCTGAAGCAGTGGTTACTGCAGTTGCTGGTGAAATACTGCTAGGAGAAAATTCAGAACCCCTGATTGAACCACTATTTGACCCATGGTCCAAAGAAGAAAAAGAAGAGAAGAAAGAAGGTGAGAAAGAAGAGAGAGTTGATGAAGAAAGTGATCATCAATGTGATTATGCCATGATGGCTGCAGCCAAGGTATCATCTCAGGTTCTTGAAAATCTGTGTTCAGACAAATGCATCATTGCATTTGCTAACATTAAAGAGGTGAATGAAAACCTTAGGGATAGAGTGTTAACTGATGAAATCAAATTTGAGAAGTCTTTAAAAGAACTTAAAATCAAATTGGCTGAAAAAGATAAAGAAATCTGCAGTCTAAAAGAAGAGCAAAGCATTACCAAAAACCAACTCCAAACTATGATAGAAAAATATCAAGTTTGCAAAAAGGAGTTGGAGTATAATGCTTGCGAAATGGCTTGAAAGCAATGTGAAATTTCGCATTGGCTTTAGAAAAAATGATCAAGTTGAAAACAATGCTGCAAATCAAGCTGGTTCAGTTGAAATCATTTCAACAAACAAGAATGGCCAAGAAGTTAAGATAACTAACAAACTTGGTAACAAGATCACTCTGGAAAGATCTGTGGGGACCTCAACTTTTGAGGAACTTAAGAGGTATCAATTTAAACCCACATGGTCTGATGAGTGTGACATTCTTGAAAACTTTAAGCCCATGGACTTCACAACCACTGATGGTGTAAAAGCTCCTAAAGAAAAGGTCATTCCTCTCAAAGACATCCCAACAGTAGTTCAAAACTTTGTTGCTAAGGAGTCTGAAAAAAGGAAGAAAAGAGGAAAGATCAAAAACCTGTTTTGTGATTTCTGTGAAAAGAAGAATCATCTAACAAAAGACTGTTTTCATCTAAAAGCATATGATATCAACAAAACAAGTGTTATTCCAGCTGCTGAGAGCTGCACCATCTGTGGTAAATCAAATCACAAAACTCAGGAATGTGTGTATCTCAAATCCTTTGATGTAAAAAAGAATGAGTACACTGCAAAAACATCCTTGAGTTCATCAAGTTCATCTGCCAAATTCACCAAGAACCAACCACTGTTTGTGCCAGTTCAAACAGCTGTTACAAAACAGCTGAACCAAACCTCTGTTAAAAGAGATGTTCAGGTGACTGATGCACCCCCTGCCAACCAATACAGAAAAGGTAAGGGACAACCACCATACCAAAGGATCCCACATGTTTATGAGGCTTATAAAAAGCCTTCTAAACCAAGAGTTAACAGGCATCCTTTTGGGTATCAGCGGATAATTGGGCAAGACCCCCAACAGTGGTTAGAGAAAAACAGTTCTAGAACTGTCCAAATCCCTGAGCTAACCACTGTCCATCCACCTAAACTTAACCTAGACACTGCTGAGACCCCATCCAAAGCCTTATTGGCTTTGGAGACCCTAATGAACTAACCTTTTACTACATGTGCAGGGAGCTTCTGCTGCTTAGATAGTCTATGGTATGTAGATAGTGGAGGCTCCAGGCACATGACAGGATGTAGAGCCCTTCTCAAAGATTTCAAAACTCATGGAGGGTGTGATATATCCTTTGGCAATAATAGTAAAGGGAAGGTTCTGGGGTCTGGTACAGTTCAGTCTGGTAAAGTTAAGTTTGAAAATGTCAATCTAATAGACAATCTAAAATTCAACCTCTTAAGTGTCTCTCAAATGAGTGATAAGGGCTATGGCTCATTCTTTACAAAAGAGTGTTGTAGGATTGCTGGACTAGAAATGGTTGAAAATATTGAAGCAATAATAAAAAATGGAAAAACCCAACTTGTTGCTCAAAGAAGTGGCAATGTTTATGTGGTGGATATGTCAAAAGAGAGCCCCAGGACTGATGCTTGTCTGTTCTCAGCTGCCTCTAACAAAGAGACAGAATTATGGCATAGGAGATTGGGACACACAAATCTCAATACAATCACTGCTATTTCAAAACAGGGTTTAGTAAGAGGTTTACCTCAAAAACTGTTCACCTGTCCTGAGCATTGTGTTTCGTGCCTAAAAGGAAAACAACATAAAAGCTCATACAAATCAATTGAAGAGTCCAAAACAACCAAGTGCTTACAAATGCTTCACATGGATTTGTTTGGGCCAGTTAAAATCATGAGTCTTAGGAGGAAAAGATATTGTTCGGTTATTGTTGATGACTTTTCTAGGTTTACATGGACTTACTTTTTACACTCAAAAGATGAGACTGCAGGCATTTTGCAAGACTTTGTTACACAGGTTAAAAAGCAGTTTGACTTGCCAGTAAAAGTCTTTTGGAATGACAATGGCACAAAGTTCAGAAATTAGGAGTTAGATGATTTATGTGTGTCAAAAGGGATTGTGAGGCAGTACAACATTCCAAGAACACCGGAACAAAATGGGGTTGTTGAAAGGAAGAACAGGACTTTGATTGAGGCTGCCAGAACCATGCTTGCTGATTCAGGTTTGCCATTAACTTTTTGGGCAGAGGCAGTAAACACGGCTTGCTATGTCCAAAACAGAGTTTTAATCAACCCCAGTCATCAAAAGACTGCCTATGAACTGCTGTATAAAATAAATCCATTGATTTCATATTTCAAAGTTTTTGGCTGCCCATGTTTCATTTTAAACTTTAAAGATTCTATCTCAAAGTTTGCAGCCAAAATTGATTGTGGTTTTCATCTGGGATACTCAACCACTGCTAAGGCCTACAAAGTGTTTAACACAAGGACTAAGACAGTGGATGAGACTTTGAATATGAAGTTCAATGAACTTTCATCAATGAAAATCCCAGCAAATCCTACATAATTATTTGATCTTGATAAATTCACATTTGAAAATATTGCTGTCAAGACTAACAATGCAGGTTTATCAGAAAATCCTCCATCAGACTATGGGTATGAAGTCATCATTCCTCAACAAAAGTCTGCCTCAATGGGAAGAGCAGCAGTTGTTCAAAACAGCTGTCAAAGCTCAACCACTGCTACCTCAACTGTTGTTGATCAAAGTAGTTCATTAACCCCTGCTTCCACATCATCAAACACTATTGATAGTCCTCCATCAGTGGATAAAAGTCAGCATGTTTTCACACCAATCCCACCTATTCATCCACCTCCATTTGAAGCCACTACAGGATCATCAAAGCCACCAGCAGTGGTTAGCTCAGATGATTCACATCTGCAGCCCTCACCATTAAATGCCATTGTTCCATACAAAGGAGATCTAATCTTTTTAAAGTCTCATCCACCTGACCAAATCATTCGCAACATCAGTGAAGGGGTGCTCACAAGAAGTCAATCCCAAAACACCTGTCTTTTTGCTGGTTTCCTATCTCTCCATCAACCAGTCAAGTACCAAAAGGCACTGAAAGACAACAGTTGGGTAGAAGCCATGCAAGAGGAGCTCCAACAGTTTAGAAGACAACAAGTTTGGGAGCTTGTTCCACTGCCAGAGGGTGTAAGTCCTATTGGCACAAAGTGGGTCTTCAAAAATAAAACTAATGAAAGGGGTATTGTTGTCAAGAATAAAGCTAGGCTTGTGGTTCAAGGGTTCAGACAGGAAGAGGGCATTGACTATGATGAAACATTTGCCCCTGTTGCAAGTCTTGAAACTATCAGATTATTCTTAGCCTTTGCTGTCAACCACAACATCAAGGTGTTTCAAATGGATATTAAATGTGCATTCCTCTATGGTAAGATTCAAGAAGAGGTTTATGTTTGTCAACCTCCAGGATTTGAGGATCCATTTAATCCAAATCATGTCTACAAGCTAAATAAAGCTTTGTATGGCCTGAAACAAGCACCAAGAGCCTGGTATGAAACTCTTTCCACCTTTCTACTTTCCATTGGTTTCACAAGAGGTCAAATAGATAAAACATTGTTTTTAAAATGGAGAGCAAAGGATTTGATGATTGTCCAGATTTATGTAGATGACATCATCTTTGGAAGCACATGTAACAAAATGTGTGAAGAGTTTAGGCAACTCATGACAGCTGAGTTTGAGATAAGTGCAATGGGTGAACTCCAGTGCTTTCATGGTCTCCAAGTAAGGCAACTGCAAAATGGCACTTTCATCCATCAAGGGAAATATGCCAAAGAACTTTAAAGAAATTTGAAATGGATGATTGTAAGCCATGCAGTACACCCATTGCATCCAATAAAATAGTCATGTCTGATGAAAAGGATGATTTGGTTGATCAAACCCTATATAGAAGCATGATTGGGTCTTTATTGTACCTAACTGCATCTAGGCCAGACATCATGTTTGCAACATGTGTTTGTGCAAGATCCCAATCAGCCCCTAGAAAGTCAAACCTTATTACTGTAAAAAGGATATTCAGATACCTAAAAGTTTCTCCCACACTTGGCATCTGGTATCCAGCTGATGGAAATATCAAGCTTTCAGGTTTCTCAGATAATGACTTTGCTGGATGTGACAAGACAAGGAAGTCCACTTCAGGAGGGTGCCAATTCCTAGGCAGTTGTTTAGTGTCTTGGCAAAGCAAAAAGCAAGCAGCTGTTTCCACATCCACTGCTGAGGCAGAGTATATAGCTGCTGCAAGCTGTACAGCCCAACTGCTTTGGCTTCAAAATCAACTGCTGGATTTTGGTATCACTGCCTTAAAGACACCTCTCATGTTGGACAGTCATGCATCAGAAAATATCATCAAAAATCCAGTATCTCATTCAACCGCCAAGCAAATTGACATCAGACATCACTTTGTGAGGGATTGCTATGAAAAAGGTTTGATTTCTCTGCACCATGTACCAACTAAAGATCAGTTGGCAGATGTGCTAACAAAAGCATTAGACACATCCTCCTTTGAAAGCTTGATCTCTAGGATTGGTATGCTAAACATGGAATAACAAGAAAAATCTTGTTTTTCTATGAATAAAAGCATTAAAATATTTTCAGAAAATCAAAATTACATCCTTAAAAAATAGCTAAAAATGAAATTTTCATTAAATCCTTAAAAGTCTGCCATAACCATTGATTTGGTTCAAACATCTGCTTTGATAATTTTGACCACTGTTGAAAGTCAACCACTGTTTTCCTCATTTCCTTGTTAATCACTGTTGTTCAAAATCAGTGTTTTAACCCACTGATAGGCTATCCACTGATAGTTGAAAGTCAATCACTGTTCTCTTTATAATCGTTGCAACCACTAATACTTGTTCTATCAGTGGCTCCTTAACAACTGTCTTCCATTACTCATCAGTGGTTGACACGTGGTCAGTACTTGTCGGTCAGATCTTTTGTAACCGCTGCCACGTCAGTATTCACTTTTTCCCTTTATAAACCCTTCTAAAAACCCCAAACAGGATTTTTCACTGTCGAATCGAATTCAAAATTCCTTTCTCAAAGCAATTACCATTCATCTCTCCCAAATCACTCATGTCTTCTTCTCCCAAATCACTGTCTTCATCTCCTCAAAAATCCACTGAAATGGCCACTGATATCCCAGAAATTCCATACAAAGCTCCTCACAACTACTTGGGTCTTTTGACAAAACCAAGCAAGCCTGAAACCTTCAATTCCATCATCTATGCTCTTTCGTCTTCAAAGTACAAAACTTTGTTGACTGCCGATGCTCCAATTTTTTCTGAAAACCCAGAGAGAATTTTGGAAGAATGCCACACTTGAATCTCAAGTTGAGACGGTCATAGCCATAAATTCCTCAATAAAGGGTGTAGAAGTTCAAATCACACCACAATCAATTTCAGAAGTATTTGAACTCGATGATCAGCAAGTGTAGGATCGATTTGACCGATCTAATGAGTCAATCAGAACCAAATACCACTGTTTATGTGGCGGAAACACGTAAACAGCTTGAATCAAAGAGAATGGAGTAGAAAATAGAAGAATATCACTTTAAACACTGTTTCTCATTAATTGGTTGCTCAAAAATCCGGCAGCATGACGGTATACAACTTGACAAATCGATTACCAAATGAGAAACTGAAACACCTATTTATAGGGAGGCTGATTCCACTTCTAATGACACCATGTCATTTCGGGTGGAATCTGATTCCACTCCTAATGACACCGTGTCATTTCGGGCGGAATCACAACCTTCTGATTCCACCCCAAATGACACAATGTCATTAGGAGCGGAATCACAACATAAAAACATAACATTTACAATCAGCCCCCTACACTATACATAAATGACATATCTGACCCCTAGACCCTATACAAGCTTGATTTCTTCGGTTTCTCGCTATGGCTCGGATTGACGGAGGCGATAGACATTAATGCACTAACAATCTCCCCCTTGGATATTGCCGCAGTCAATCTCGTAGCGTCTTGTCTTTCTCTTTTTCGAACAGAATCCCCGTGGATCTGTTTTCAAGCTTGAGTTGCTCCCCTCCTTGGTAGTCTTCTTTCTTCAGGCTCCCCCTTTCGTCAAGCTTCCGTGCTTTTAGGATCGACGCCTGGCTTTCCGTAGCAACAGAATCAGAAACCTACACATCTCAACCTCTCGTAAGACAAAATAATTTTGACTCTAAAAGAATTCACTCAAAATTCTCAAACATATAACACACAATATTGTGATTCAAATTAATGAATCATCTAAACATTTGAGGATTATCTTCCAACTTCTCATCATCTTAACCAAACCAATTATTCATCTTGTTTAGCCTTTGAGATTTTGAATATCAGCTTTTCAACATCAGTTGTCGAAAATCTTTTTGAATTTTTCAAAATATGAAACAAAAATGCAATAACAGAAATTAAATGCAGAAATGAAATATGTACAAACATATTTTTGTGAGTTTGCGAAAGAGGATCATATCAGTTTTTGAGACACATCACAAGCACCGTTAAGCTTTTAATCGTTTTAAGTTCTAAACGATTCACGTTGATTGACGATATAATTGTCCTCTTAAGCTCAATCTAAAAACTTTCGAAATGCTTACCGATACGTTAAGGTATATTAATTTTGCACTAAATTCTTATGGACCCCACGATCTCAGCATATCCCCTCATCATGCAATACACTAACTCAAGTAATGCCTTTAAACTTTCATCAACTGTGATATGTGTGAAAACAAAGCAGAATGTTTAAACATTAACAATCAGGTCGATACTTCCGTATACGCAGAGAAAGTCCAATGTTTAAACAAAATAAAAAAATAAAACAAGTTGAAGTTGTTTATGCTTTAACCACCAGGTCGATACTTCCGTATACGCAGAGGAGATCCAAAGCTTAAACGAAACACCAAAGAAAATAAAGCAGAACGTTTAGGCAACAACATCCAGGTCGATACTCACGTATACGCAGAGGATGTCCGATGCTTAAACAAAATAAAGAAATAAAACAAGTTTAAATCTTTGCAAAATAAAATGCACAATCACAGCGACTTTTCAGCAAAGTTGTGAAAGTTCACAAACTTAACCAGTTTTATGCTTTTTGGCATTCAGCGATTACTGAGTAGGCACACAATCAAGAAGGACAAAACTAAGTACTATGCTTTTGACCATGTTTCCCACTAGAACTAGGCTTTTTCATTTAAGTTTGTATCGTTATCGCAAATCTACTAGTCTAGCTGAGCCTATCGTCACATCTTTAGTGAGACCGTTTATCACATTTAGGCTTTCCATTTCTTTAGCATGCTGTGACAGTTCACTGATGTACTATCATTTCCTCTTTTTTACAACAAAACTCATTTTGAATTTTTCAAATGTTTTTGAATTTTTCAAATTTTCAAAATTTCTAAAATTTTCTACTCCCCCTAAAATCAAAATATGTTTCGATTTTGATTTTCTGGGAAAATTTGAAAACAAACTATACAAAGTAAAATGACAAACTGATGAGAATTGCTACAAATCGCCATCCATTTGGCTTAAACAATCAGAACTCCCCCTGACAGCAAACTATTTTCCCATTATGATTTCAAAACACTTAAGTTTGTTTTAATCAAAATGGTTTTTCCGGAAAAATTAGTTTGTTTACTAATCATTTGTAGATTCGGGATCACTTCATCACATTGTTTTTTTTTCATACACATGACAGATTTTACAATTTCAGTTTTAATTCTCAAACATCATTTGTAGAAAATCAAGTACAACTTAATGTCCCTGATTTACCACATGAAAGGAGAAAAATCACCAGAGTGAAATTTCTCAAGAAATGTGCCGATTCATGTTCCACGCTTACCAACCTGGGAACTCCGGCAAGTCAGGTTTTCATTTGAACAATTTCACCCAAGCCTGACTGTCCTTGGGTGATTTTGAATTGTTGTTCAACAATGGTGAAAAATTTGCATCATCCATTGTTAAACCTGAATTCTTAGTTTTTACCTCAACTACCGGCTCTTCTGGCTTTACCGTACCAGAATCATTGCCTGCACGTGGCTTGTCTGACTTTGATCTGTCAGATTCATCGCCTGAAGGTGGCTTGTCTGACTTCGACACGTCAGATTCATCGCCGACCATTTTCTTCTTCTTCTTTTCTTCTTTCATCCTCAGATTTGTATCTGATGAATTCGTCTTGCTTGACTTTGCAATCGAGGGAGTCGATTCATCAGAACTCTTATTTTTATCAACAGATGAACCCGAGGACAATATCTTCTCCAGATACTCTCTGGCCTTCTTCCTCTTATTTCTCAGTTTGTCTTTTTGCCCCTGTGAAAGTTTAACTTTCTTTTCTTGAACTTTAGGTTCTTGAACCTTTTGTTCTTTGGGCTTGACGTTGATTGGAATCTTTGCCAATTTCTGAGAATTAGCCCTCAATCTTTCATTTGATCTCCTTGGGCAATCTCTGGCAATGTGACCTTTGATTTGACAATTATAGCATCTTCTCGTCTCATAGCTCCAATTCTGGCAGTTAACAGCAATGTGTCCTTGATAACCGCATTGGTAACACACTCTGTTATCATACCAATCACCATTGTCAGCCCAAATGCTCAAATCATAGCATTGTTTGGCTTGATGATATTCCTTCCTCATGTTTGCCGGATTTGACTTTTGAGCACTGTGGTCCAACCTGCACCACTTATTGCCAACTTTTTGTGAGTTTTGATTTTTCAATTTTTGTGGTTTTTTATAATGATTGGATGATTGAACTGATGAACTTTTATTTTCATTTTGAAAATTTTTCAAATTTTTAACTTTTTGTTTCTGTTCTACAATCTTCTTAACAGGTTTTTGCTTTGAGCATTCACCTATTTCAGTAGATTGCAAAACAGTATTTTGAAATTTTTCTTGTAATTCTAAAAATATTTTTCTTTTCTTTTCTTTTTCTTTTTCATCATCAGCTTTGTCATCACAATCTTCAATTTTGACTTTGTCAAAATTTGTGACATCGTCACTTATTGGAACAGAATTGATCGGTTTTGGACATGGAATATTCAAATACTCTGAAGAAGTCACAAAACCTTTCAATTTTGTTTCAAGCTCGTTGATTTTCTTTCGAGCTTGTTTACCTTCTTTTTCAAGTTGAATAATCTTTTCAAGATGAGAATTGATCATTTTTTGCTTTTCAATGTTGTTTTTGCTAAACACATCTCTCCCATCTTCAAGAATTTCAATTTGACTTTGAAATTCTTTTTCCATTTTTAATTTTTCATTTTCAAAATTTTTCAGTTTATCTTCAACAATTTTTACATTTTCTTTCAACTTTTTGTTTTCAAGCTTTATCCAGAAATCTTCATCTTCTAATGATTTCTGTTTGCTTTCAAACTCCTTTTCTTTTTCTTTCAAAACTTTATTTTCTGATGTCAAACTGTTCAAATCACCCATCATTTTGTCATTTTCAATTTTCAACTTCCCACAATTTTCTTTCAAAATAAGAATCTGCTTATCATCAGCTTGCTTTTCATTGTTCAACTTCTTAATCTCCAATGCCAAACTTTCCAAATCCTTCAAAAATTTGGCATTGTCTGCTTTGAATTTATCACATTTTGAGCACACTGGTTCAGAACTTGAATCTTCATTTTTCTCGGATTCTTCATTTTTTGACACTATCTCTGTCTCTATCTTGTATGTGCCTGCACAAAAAATTTTAACAAAATCAAGAGGATTCATACTTTCATCTAGATAACAACCCCTCTTAATATCATATTTCATAACATTTTTTGCTACAAGACACATATTGACTCTTCTTCTCATTTCAATAATCACATCCAAACTTAATTTTTCTAATTCCTTTTCTATTCCATTCATCAACTCTTTCTTTTTCATTTCATTTTCATACTGGTGTCTTTTGAGCTTATTGATAAATTCATATGGATAAAAATTTGAGAACCTAGAATCCTTTTTCAATTCAATCAAAAATTCATCCCACTCTGAAGGTAACGCGTCTGCAAATTTTGATATTTTTTCAGCATTTGACATTCTTATCTCGTACCCTTTTAAATTTTCAAGTAAGCTTTCATACCGCTTTTCCAACTCATTAACTGTTTCATCTTTCTTACACAAAAAATATTCAAATCTCTTAACGTAAATATTTTTTTGATCTTCATACTTCAAACGCCAAACCTCTTCAAACCAATTATTTAAACTTTCAAGGCTATTGTTTTCCTCTTCGTCAAACATTTTAACCACACTTTCTTCGTTAAATGACATGGTTCAAAAATTGTTTTTAGTTCAAAGTCCACAATTTTTAACTTCTTGATATTTGCGCCTTGTAAATCACCTCGAATCACCTGCAAACAAAACAAACAAACAATCAGTTCACACAAATAGATCACGTGTAGCCTCACAATTCAACTTTAATATTGTCGATAAACTCTGAAACACAACTCAATTTTGAATCGATGAACTATTATGTGTCAATCAAACTCACAATTCTACAACTAAACTTCCAGTCACACAATGATTTCAATTTCAATTTTTAATGCATCAGCCGTAAAAAGCACTTTGAAACCTGCAAATCATTTACTTTCTATATCAATTGAGCTGACAACTACTTTGAACCTTGGATTTTAATTGATTAACGACAATCAATTTCAATTCAGATTACACGTGACCTGAACTTGATGTTCAAACAATATATGTTGTTAATCATTAATAACACTAGAATCTGAATGGACCGCAAATCCCACTAAGCCGACATTATCAATTTATCACATGCACATCAAACAACATCAATTAAGGAACCGACAACTCAGTTTTATCATCAAATTATAACAGGACCGATTATTAAACGTGACAGACACACATGATTGGACCGTTCAAGATTCACATAAGAGCGAAATCATATTTTAACACTTAAGAGCGAAATCCCGTTTTAACACTTAAGAGCGAAATCAGAATTTTTAAGTAAGAGCGAAATCACACTTTTCCACAGGAGCGGAATCAGAAGTTAACACTAGGAACGGAATTAGCAACTTCACTTGAGTGGAATCAGAAAAATTTTGATTTCGCTCCAAATGTAGGAGCGGAATTAGAATTTTAGTAAACTCAGGAGCGGAATCAGAAGATTCCCAAGAGCGGAATCACGGAAACAGTCTAAACTGCTGATTTCGCTCCAAATACAAGAGCGGAATTAGATTTTTCAGGCGAAAGACCTGATTTCGCTCAGAATTACGAGCGGAATCAACCGAATGTCATTACGAGCGTAATCAGGTTTCGAGCCATTTTTTACCAATTTTAAGCCGAATTTTAAGCTGAAACTCTCAAGGGTTTGTTAAATGTCACTTTTACACAGTATGTCAAAAACTCAGTCCATTTTGTCCGTGGCAATGTCCAAAAATCCAAAAAATGTAGTAAAAATGCTTTGATTCAGGTATTTTAGTTCATAACTGGCTCTGATACCAATTGTAGGATCGATTTGACCAATCTAATGAGTCAATCAGAACCAAATACCACTGTTTATGTGGCGGAAACACGTAAACAGCTTGAATCAAAGAGAATGGAGTAGAAAATAGAAGAATATCACTTTAAACATTGTTTCTCATTAATTGGTTGCTCAAAAATCCGGCAGCATGACGGTATACAACTTGACAAATCGATTACCAAATGAGAAACTGAAACACCTATTTATAGGGAGGCTGAATCCACTCCAAATGACACCATGTCATTTCGGGTGGAATCTGATTCCACTCCTAATGACACCGTGTCATTTCGGGCGGAATCACAACCTTCTGATTCCACCCCCAAATGACACAATGTCATTAGGAGCGGAATCACAACATAAAAACATAACATTTACAATCAGCCCCCTACACTATACATAAATGACATTTCTGACCCCTAAACCCTATACAAGCTTGATTTCTTCGGTTTCTCGCTATGGCTCGGATTGACGGAGGCGATAGACATTAATGCACTAACAGCAAGGTAAAACTTCTTTTCCTAAAATCGAGTACCAAACTGATTTTATTGAAAGGGGGTATGTTGAGGAAATGAAAAAGGACACCTTACAAAAAAGTAGTTTTCCTCCTGCAACAAGATTTTTATTCCATACCCTCTTGATGTGTGTTTCAAATAAAACAACTGCTTTTAATGAAATTCCATTAAAGATCCAATACCTGGGCTATGCTATTTTACATAAAGAAAATTTTAACTATTCCCAGGAAATCTTTGATGATTTGGTTAAAAATGTTGAGAAAAAATCATTTTTATTATTTCCAAGGTTCTTGAGCTTCTATTTTCAAAAGAAATTTGCAAAGGATAATGCTCATGTGCTTATCCAAGGTGAACCTTTTCAAATAAATGGCCTTACATCTGAAACATTTACAAGGCTATCAAAAGTTTCCAAAACAAAAGTAGGGGTTCCTGAGCAGAATTTAGCAGCTACCACTGCTCGTCAGGTATCTGCTGCTGAGCCCACTGCCTAGGTGATCACAGCAGCAAAACAACTGCTGTGAAACCCACACCTAAAATCACCAGAAAACCAAAGCAAAAGAAAACACAAAAGCCCCCCAAACCTACCAAAAAGGCAACTCTGGAAGATGAGATCCCAAAGCAACTGCCAGTGACAACACAAAAGTCACTAGAAATTACTGCTGCTACTTCCTCACAGCAGATGGTAGAAAGATCTCAGCCCATGCCTCAAACTCCTCCTGCTTCTTCTCAAAAAGAACAGGTTGTAAGAACAGGGACACCACAATATGATGCTCTGGAATCACTTGAATCCATCATCCACAGCCCACTGCCCGGGGCAAATTCTCTTTCTACACCCATACTCACTGCCACAATTCCCCCACAAACAAAACTCTTGTTGGATGCTCTTGATTTAAACCAGACACAAACCAGTCCTTCTCACTCACCTGTCAATGAGAATATACATCAACAAGTGACTGGGTCTGGTGTTACAATCATTGCTAACCCACCAACAATACCTGAGGAGGTTACACCCCTGGAGTTACAAGTAACTCTTGGTGGTAGTTCAAGTGAAGCAGCTACTACAAGTGCTGAACCCACTGGTTAGCACTTGGACAGTAGTTTCATCAATAAGACTTCCTTGAAGGTAATTTCTTCTTTGGGAACTCAAGTGTTTCTAGCATTCACGTTCACTTAAAAGTGTTTCTTGTTTTGAAGGAAGAAGTCCCCAGTACCAAGAAAAAGGGGCATCAGTGGATGATTTTTGGGATACTTTCCCTCATTCAACCACTGTTACAACCACTGCTAGTGAGAAATCAGATGATCCCATTAAGTTGGGTGATGGTTTAATGTACCAAGAATTGACGGCATGAGTTGATAAACAGGATACATCTGTTGCAGAAATCAAAGACATGCTGCAACAGTTGTTGAAAGCAAAAAAGGTACCATCCACTGCTGCTCCAGCTCAAGCACCTGTACCACCACCAACAAAGAGAATATGCTGATCAGCAACATGAGATACAAGTTTAAAAGATCAGAAATCTTATGGAAGCAAGGTTCAAAGACACACAAGCTGATATTAAGGCAATCAAGGCCCATTTATTACACACCACTGGCCCTGCCCCTCCCTCTATCATCTTTGTGGATAACCCACCACCAGCTGATGCAAAAAAGGGGGAGAAATTGAAGCAGATGATGAAGAAGGGTTATGAAGATGGTCTTTACATTGAACCTGGCAAATCCAGCATGATTGCAAACATCCCTATGCCAGATGGGTCTAAAAAGGTTGATGTGACCACAAATGCCATTGCTGATGCAAAAGCAAGGGTAAAAAGGGATATCGAGGCAAAGGATAAAGCAAGGTTTGATCAGGAGAAAAGAGTTTTTATGGAAATGAATGAGCAACGTACTTCTGAGCCAAAGGATGAAGAAAATCCTGAGCAGAAAAGAAAGCAGCCCACTAGAAAAGTGAGGCAACCCAAGACCACACCATCCAGATCCACAAAACATTCTTCCAAACCTTCCAAAAGCTCCACACATCAAACCTCCAAACCAACAGCTATTGTAACACCTGCTGTATCAACAACTGTTGGTACTTCAGTGGTTACAGCAGTTGTTAACCCAACAACCGCCACTCCAACTACAACAACTGCTCCCATTTTAACCACTGCCACATCAAATATACCATCACCACCAAAAATATCCTCACCATCAAACCAGCCTCCTGCCAAAAAGCAGAAGATAACTGATGACACATCATCAGTTGTAATGACAACAATGGTTGAAACACCAGTTGTTTCAACAGCTGTTAGTCAGCCACCTTCCACTACAACAACCACCACTCAAATCACCACCACTGAAACCCCCCAAAACACCACCAGCCTCTCCTAAACCAAAAAGGAGAAGGATGATTTTGGAAGAGGATGATCCTTCACCACCTCCAACTACTTCACAACCATTGTCACGTGTTACTATCCCAAACCCTGTTCCACTCTCTTCTGCACAAGTCTTTAGCCCAAACACTGCCATTGTATCTATTGTTGTCCAATACCCTTTAGAGCTTGCAGTTGTCATAGAAGAGATCAAATCTTTCTATTCAAAAGATGATCCTGATAAAAGGAGCTTGCCATCAGTTGAAGGAAATCCAAGACCTAAAAATATTGAAGAATACTTGAAATTGAAAGGTCAACAAGCAGAGGATAACTCCAAAAGAAACTCAAAGGGTAAATCTGACAAGGAAATCCAAAGATACTTTCAATTCCTGCTCACACAAGTCAGAAATTTGGAGCAGTTTCCTAAAAATCTTTGTCAGCAATTGTCAGAAAGAGCAGATGAAACCTTGAGAAAAGACTATCTTGATAACATCATGGCTTATAAGAAATACAAAGGAGAAAGGTATATGTACAAAGAATGGACCATTCAAGAGCTTGAAAGTGAAGCAGCCATAATTCAAGATATGATCAAAACCAAGGTAAAGCATACTCCTCCTATTTGGGCAAAGTTTAAAAAAAATGTACCAGAAAGGACTCTGCAGTTGAAGAGGATGAAAGAAGAGCTGATTACAGCTGATTTTGGGTCAAGGAATTAAGCGTTAAGGTGGACAGAGGATAAAGTGTTTTCATCTTACAAAAGGTTGGAAGAACTAAGGAAGAAAAATCCTAATATTCCACAAAAGCCTGATTATCCTGAAACAGTGGTTTCAGCAGAGCCATAAAAGCCACAATACAAGAGATCCACTGCTCCACCTGCTTCCGTCCTTTACAAAAGAAGGAAACAAAAGCAGATGGATAAAGAAACAGAAGCTGATAAAGAAGCAGGGGATTATCTTGTGAAAATAGGTCTCAAGTAGATGTTAACAGAAAAACTTGAATTATCACAAACTGCAAACAGTGCTCAAACTGTCATTATCAGGCCACCATCTCCAAACTCATCATCAATAAAGTCTCTCCCAAGAAACCCACCGGACTCAAAATTACTAAAGTGGAAATCTGACAAACAGACCCACGTACTAACTCTGATCAAGTCTAGTGGTAAAGTGAAGAAAATATCGAGGGAACAAGCATTGGGCCTGGGTGTTGAAGATCTGCAACATCTCTTTGATCTTACACTGTGCAGGGATGAGGATGACACAGATTCCCTGGACTTTGAATTAAAATTCAAAGGCCAAATCAGGGAATTGTTGATGAGGCAATAAAGATCCCTAATAATGAAGAGTTTTGGCATCATCTGTTCCAGGGGGAGATTGTTGGGATTGAACACTACCAAAGGAACAATTGATTAAAGCCAAAACTGGTTCAGAGCAGTGGATCTAGCATAACACTGTTGTATACAAGTCTCTCCCCCTGAAAGTGATTCTAACAACGAATGGCCTGTATCCACTGTCCTTATACAACAACTGATTCTACAAACAACTGATCAAGTTAAAGGCTGACAAAGACTAAAGCCCTGTTGATCAATCTACTGTTATGGGTCAAGCACTGCTGAAGAAACAAAGTACTGCTGGAGTCATAACAGTGGAAGGAGAAAGCAGTAGTTTAGTCTATTTGTTTGTAATGTATTGTAATTAGTAGTTAGCTAAACAGTGCTTGCAATAGGTCAGTAGTTTCAGGTTGTTAGGAGGTTAGATGTCACTTTCATGGTGACGTCAGCCAAGATGCTTCAGTGGTTTGCTCGTGCCTATAAATAGAACAGTACCATGTACTGTTCTATTGGCTCTTTCACCACTTGTCTCTTGTACGAACAATTACTGAGCTAAGGCTGAGGGGGAGTTTGTGATACAAGCATGCATTATAATCGTTGCATGAAAAAAATTCAATCATTCGGTTCTATGTTAAAATGTGTGTTGAAAGCATTTCTCCCATTTGATTGTGTGTGAAAGTTTGTTTCCATTTACAATTCCGCTGCAATTACTTGTTCATCTTCATTTTAATCAAACGTAAAACGCAATCAATTGAAACTCAGATCCTAACAGTCCCTGCATTTATGCGGGTGCCAAACGATAGGGTGCTTTAGCAATTGGTGCGGTTCCTGGTATCAAATGGATTCTGAATTCAACTTCTCTATCTGGAGGTTGTCCTGGTAGCTCCTCTGGAAATACATCTGAAAACTGGGATACTACTGGAATATCCTTTAATAATTTTCCTTTAGTGTTAGTAATTATAGAAATCAAATACACTAATGATCATTTTCTTATATAACTTGTTGTTTTCATCACAGAGATGAACTTTGTGGATCTAGAGGTTTTATTTCCTTTAATTGTGATCTTTTCACCCCTTGGTGAAGTTACTTGGATTGACTTTTGATCACATAAAATACTGGCTTAATTGGCTATTAACCAATCCATTCCTAACACAATATCAAATCCTGCCAGATTCATTGGGTATAGGTTTGCAATAAAAATCTGATTTAAAATTTCTATTCTTGCTCCTTGCAAGATTTCAGAAATTTTAATGGTTTCCCCATTTGCTGTCTCAACTAGACATTCTTGTGGGAGTTTAGTTAATGGTTGATTGAGAAGTTTGCAAAATGAAGTATTAATAAAACTTTGGTTTGCACCAGAGTCAAATAATACTTTAGCAAAAACATCATTAACTAAAAACGTACCGGTGATCACATCCAGGATCATCTTTGCTTCTTCTACAGTCAAAACAAATGCTCATGCATTTTTAGTATTCTTGGTGTTCATGGCTGGAGCTACCTTTGGACAGTTAGGCTTGATATGACCTTGTTCTCGACAGTTGTAGCATATCCTGTTGTTAGGCTTTTTCCTGCAGTCTTCCTCCTTGTGTCCAGATATTTTGCAAAAGTTACAATATATGGAGCATCTTCCGAAATGCTTCCTTTTGCAATACTTACAATAGGGTGCAGAGGTAGAACCTACATTTTTCCCACAGTTAGAATTTCCAGAACGGAATTCTTGGGTAAGCTTCTGGGTTAGGTTCCTCCTCTGATCCTCTTCTCGTGTATGGACTAATTCATCTGTCAATGTGTTTGCTAGTTCTACAGCTTCTTCTATGGTTTGAGGTCTAACTGCCTTGACTACATGCCTTATCTCCCCAATTAATCCCCAAATGTAACGGGAGATTAATACTAGTTCTGGTAATGCAAGGGTTGGTACTATTCGAGCATATTCAAAGAATAATATAGTATAACCCTTACTATTTACTCAAGTCATCCTAATGTTTAGGAATTTATTGGCTATCTGTTCCTTTTCATTAGGAGGACAGAATTTCCTTTCTACCATATTTTTAAATTCTTCCTATTCCATATTGTAAGTTCTATCACTTCCCCTAGACTGGAGGATAGTGTTCCACCATTCTAGTGCTGAATTCTTAAACAGATTGGAAGCAAACAATATCTTATCCTCTTCCGCGCACTTGCTTATTCTTAAGACTGCCTCAGTCTTTTCTATCCAGCGTAGAGATGCAACGACCCCTTCACTGCCAGAGAATTCCATTGGTTTACAAGACCAGAATTCTTTATAAGAACAACCACAAGACACGGTTCTTCTTCTTTTGGGAATGGGCACTTGAAGTACGGGTCCATTGTTTACGCCGTGTTCAGGTTCAGAGGGTCGTTTGCTATCATGTTTACTCTTATTTTCCGCTTCCTTGACCGTTTTGATAATATATGGCATCGCATCTATTATCCCTTGTGCCACTATATGTTGCATGGCACTGTTATCCACTTGTTTCGATTATTGTTGTTCGGGTTTTCATTATCCGGGTTATTGTTACTCTGGTTATCATTATTCTGGTTTTCCTGGTTCACTTCGTTGTCCATCTGAATTTTAAACATTTGCCAATTATTAATATCACAAAACAATTAATAATTTAGGCAACAATCACACAACACACATATTGGTCAAACGCGTCGAGCATTGCGACTTACTCTTTTTTATCTATTATACATCTACTACAAACTGGTACTGAAATTTAAAATTACAATACTACTATGCATCGCTAACCACGAAGTGGTCTATACTACAACATATATTATTATTATTACACATATTATATATATATATATATGTTTCACATATTATATATTATTATTATATTATTATTACTATCTCTACCATCACTTTCACGGATATGGATTCATCCAGAAATCCATATGGCGCTCGTCGTACTTCTAGACGAGTCGCTCTCCGACCTGCCTCATTCTCTCGCTACTCTCTAAAATCTCTTCTCCGAAAGTTCGGAGCTCTTGCACATTTTCTGCACTCATTGGGGGGTGCAGGTGCTGGTACTGGGTCTGGGTACTGGGGCATGGGCTCCTCCTGAGGGTACGGATTCTCTAAGATCTCCCTAATGTATTCATCATTATCGTAGTAGGGATCTAGAGGGTCCAGACCTGGATAGGCTGCTAAGTTCGGCATGGGTTCGTCATTTAGGTGATAGCCTAGCACATAATCCCTATGATCATCGAACCATGGATCATAATCTGGGTCTAAGGGATTAGGGGTTGGTATCCTAGGTATCTCCTCAGGGTTGAAATCATGCATTTGGACTTGGTTTTCGGGGTTGTTTTCTATCTCCATCGGCTGCGTGGGAAACAAAGGTAAGGGTTGTGGGGCTACTAGTTATTGCAGGTTTGGGTCGGCAGCTGTGGTTGCTAGAATATGAAAATTGGCTAAGCTCCTATTAAGCATATCCTGTGTATGGGCATCTGTCTCTCGCTTAGCGGCTGCTAGGACTCTCTGCTGTTGCAACTTTCGCATTCTTTTCCTACGCTCGTGTGCTCCCTTACTGAACCATCCTTTCTTTTTCTGAGGGAATGGCTCTTCAGACTGAGCCTTAAACACAAACATCCCTTCTTCCTGGTCAGCTGAATACCCAGAGAGGGCATGCTGGGAAGAGGTACCTTCACTCCTAGGTTAATCGGACAACTGACGATAAACGTCTGAGGGTCCTTGATCACTCATATTGTAAACTAACAAATAGTCAAATAACACACAACAATAAAAAACAGATATGCACGTATTTCCATAATTAATTTCCTAACAAATTGAATAATATTTTTGTGTCAGCAGAACACTTCTGTGGCTGAATCAGTGGCTTAGCTCTGATACCACCTTATGTCGCAACCCCCGCCCCTATCTGTCCCGGGAACGGGCGGTCGCAAGACCTGTTTTGGTGGTATTGGTATTTATTATTTTGGCAGCGGAAATTTCATCAGGACCATAGTTAGAAAATATTTATTAGAGTAAATACCACATGTTTATAATACTAAACATATTGGGATAAAACCCAAATTTTCATTACAAACATTTTTCATAGGGAAAATCCCTATTTTATTGAATAAAACATTTTCTTTTATTTAGGTAACTTTTATAGCCACTTTTTCCAAGCCTTCAGTGCTGTCCAGCTGGCTTCTAGTTGGCTTTCACATTTTATTACCTGAAACGCGTTTAAAAACTTTTTGTCAGTGGGAAATACTGGTGAGTGAATCCCAGTTTAATCAAGAAGAGTTTATCCTTTAACAGTATTGAGAGTTATTACAATGTTTATGTCTACACAATTACTCATTCAGTACTGTCAATCCTGACTGGTGGGTCATATTACACATTGGCTAACTCTTTGTCTAATGGTAACGTGTTCCACATTTTGTATACAAAACCCCAACATACCGGCAGTAATTGAAGAACTACAAACACTCAATCACTGCTTAATCGCATTGTAAAATATTTAAAGTTTTATAAAAATAGTTTACAAAAAGGAGATTACTCACATTGCTGTCTTAGACTTCTTTTAAGGGTTTCCTAGTAGTTATCTATTAATTACACAAATGTACATATGTTAGTATAATAACCCAATATTTACATTAGTAATACCCTCCCCGATACGGCATTCCAACGACTACGTCGGGCAGAACCTCGACAGTCGTTACGGAACCCTGGATCAATCGGGTAGCGTATCTAATACGTAACCGGGGTTATAATACTTACAACGGGGCAGAACTTCGTTAATTAGGGGGTATTATTCCCGGAAATTATATTATCTATGCAGAAATTCGAGAGAGAAGGTGAAAATGAACGATCGAAAATGAAAAACTGAAGACCTCTATTTATAGTTATGATTTCGGACCTCCACGCGGCCCGCGTAAGCCGAAGGATAGTCCTTCGCGGCCCGCGTAATAGGGTTGTAGGGCCTAGCTTGGCCCAGTCATCGATCTAGCCTACACACGAGTTATTCCACGTGGCAGCACCGGGTGCGGCCTGGTGGTTAAGTTGTCGCGCCCGGCGTAAGATCCTCAAGGGGTCTACGCGGCCCGCGAGCGACATTAAAACTTTGTTTTTATTTTTTTTAATGATATATCGTATATTCGGCTAAGTTTTCACATACGGGGTGTATTTTAGGACATATAAGGGTATTTTAATATATATTAGGGTGTCAAAACATTGAGGAGGGTTGTTATATTTCCTGTTCGTTGGCACGCGTCACATGTTTTAATTATATTGTATGCATCCTTATGGATGTTGGCCAATAAAATCCTGAATCGAGTAACTTTCATGCGGTGCTTGTGACTCCATGATATCCTCCATATGATCCTTCATGATAATCGCAAAGAATTTTTCTTGCTTCTTGACCATGGACGCATCTTCGGATGAGCTAGTCGGCACATATTTTAAAAAGATATGGGTCTTCCCAAAAATAGTGTTTTATATCGGTAAAGAAATTTTTTCTTTGTTGATGTGACCAACCTTTGGCTACAATGCCACTAGCTAGGTACTTAGCATAGTCGGCGTACCATGGTTCTTCTTGATATTCGCCTATATAATCCGGCATGTCCTTGGAAACTTCGAATAGCTCATACAGAGGACGGTGAGGTAATCAGGAAATAGTGTCTATTTTTCCCCGATGAACTTTCATTCCTTTGCTTGAGATTTTTTGACCTAGTACTATTCCTTCACTCACCATGAAATGGCATTTTTCCCAATTAAGGGCGAGGTTAGTTTCCTCACATCGGGATAGCATTCGTTCAAGGTTATTGAGGCATTGGTCAAATGTATCTCCAAAGATAGAAAAGTTATCCATGAAAACTTCCATGGTTTTTTCTACCATGTCATGGAAGATAGCCACCATGCAACGTTGAAACGTAGCTAGGGAATTGTATAGATCAAAAGGCATGCGTTGATAAGCGAAAGTTCCATAGAGACATGTAAAAGTTGTTTTTTCTTGGTCCTCCGGTGCTATGGGAATTTGAAAATACCGGGAGAAACCATTAAGAAAACAATAGAATTTATGACCGGATAGACTTTCTAACATTTGGTCGGTGAATGCTCAAGGAAAGTGGTCTTTCCTTGTTGCATCATTTAATTTGCGATAGTCGATACAAACTCTCCATCCGGTGACGGTTCTTGTTGGTATAAGTTCATTTTTATCGTTAGTTGTTACCGTCATACCTCCTTTTTTGGCACTACTTGGACGGGACTTACCCATGGGCTAACGGAGATAGGGTAGATAAGTCTGGTGTCTAGTAGCTTGATTACTTCATTTTTAACCACTTCTTGTGCGTTTGGATTTACTCTTCTTTGTGGTTGTATTACCGTTTTATAGTCATCTTCCATTAAAATTTTGTGTGTGCACATGGAATGATGGATTCCTTAAATATCCATAAGTTTCCATGCGATTGCGTTTTTATGTTTTTTTCAAAAGTTTTATTAATTTTTGTTTTTTCAAAAAGTGTTAGTTTAGAAGAAACGATGACGAGAAGCTTAAAATGTTCATCCAAGAATGCGTATTCTAGACCTTTTAGTAGTTCCTTGAGTTCGAGTGGTGGTAGGTCTTCAAGAGACCGCTTATTTTCTTCTTTATTAAGATCGATGACCGAAAAGGTTTGTTCGATGGCGTCTTCCTCTTCGACGAATTGTTCCTCTGTTTCTTCTATATTGGGTGGCTCTACTTCCACCTTCAATTAGGGGGTCGTCATTGCCAATTTGGTATTTCATTGATTGGTCGAGATTGACGTACCTTTTATCGGCCCCCTAATTGAAGTGGTAGGTTGCTTTGCTTCCGTTTGAGTAAGGTTTGATGGGATTTTATGAAGTGTTGTCCCAACACGAGGGGGTATCATCTAGGATGATAAAGTCGGTTGGTACTACCGCTTGGCTTGTTTGAATTAAGACATCTTCAACCTTTCCCGTTGCATTCAGCATTTTTCGGTTAGAGAGAAAAATAGGAATTTTAAGAGCAGAAAAAATCACTAGTACCTAATTTTTTGAAAATATAGTTTGGCATTATGTTAACACAAAGATGTTTTGAAAAAAAACATGGTACCGGTTTTATGTTTAGTTCTAGGTATTCATCTTGTATTAGTGAAGTTTGATCATTTGTTAATGTGATGCTAACTTACTCTTCGATTTTAGTAGTAGTGTTTAACTCTTTTAAAAACTTGGCATGAGAAGATACCAAGCAGTGATTTTCAAAAGAAGGTTGTAACACGTGAATTTCTTGAAAGTCTTGTTCTGTTTTAAAGTCGTTAATTTTAGACTTACCTTCTTCTTGGTTTGGCTCATGTGTGAGTTTTTCGTTTTGTTTCTCTTCTATTTTTACCTCTTCGATTATTACCTCTTTAGTACAAATGGTCTCTTCCTTTTCTCGAGATCTCTTAATTAAGCGTTCTAGATTTTTGAGACTTTGTATAAGGCTTTCGGCTTCAGGATTAATTGTTGGTGGCGTGCCGTAGGTTTCAAACGGATTGGTATCCCAGTCAAAGCTTGACTTTGGGAGCTCAAACCTTGGTTCTTCATATGTGGTGTATGAGGTTGATGGTTGAAAAAGGTAACAATGTTGTACCGAATGGGATTCACCACAAATGGTACAATAAGGTTCCTCATAATCATCCTCAATATAGTAGCCGTAGTCTTCTGAGTAGTAATCCAATGTATTGGAAAATACCCAGAAGAATAACGAGCCTTGGGATTAGAAAACAGAAAATTAAAATTTAATAGAATGTTGACCACGACCCCGTGCTGAACTGGCACGTCCCCGTGGACAAGTCTGTATTTGGGCGCTTGGAAAAGTTTTTCTGAAAATTTGCAGCACGGGGGCGTGTCCCAGTGGCACAGCCCCGTGTTAATCCTACTGTAAAAAGAAAAATCTTGAAAACGGTCACGCAGTTTTGAAAAATGTTTAGAATTTGATTAAGCCGCTAATTTTAAGCTTTCTCAAAATCCTTGTGTCCCCGGCAATGGCGCCAAAAACTCGGTACGTGTGCGGGTGTATATAATTTTTAGATATATTTTAAGCTCTTTTTACTCGCGAATTAAGTTTTAAATTTATAAAACACGATATAATTCTATAACTCTACACACGTTAGGGAAAGTGCACCAATCATGGATGTAGTATAGTGATGGCAAGATATCGAGGTCGTCCAAGGACACGAGAGCTTTTAGTATTGGCTTATCGTTAACGTCTAATCTAACCAAATTTTGATAAATAGTTTTGAAAGTTATAAAGAGATAAACTAAAATGTAAAAATAAAATATAAGGAAAACAAATAGATAAGAAGGAATCACTTGGTTCTAACTCCTCTTTTATGTATGCTTTAATGATTTCCGCACTTTGGGTATTTTAAGAGATTATCTTTAAGTTATAGTAGTGGGCCCCCTTTCAGGCAGCATTACCCTCAACCTATTGGTCTGAGTCAGCAGGGATACAGTCCCGCAAGGTCGGATTATTGAAAGATAATTAAGTAAGTTATTAATGCGAAAAGTGGTAGGCCCCCTTCCAGGCAGCGTTACCCTCAACCTATTTGTCCGAGTCAGCAAGGATACAGTCCCGTTAGGTTGGTTTAAAGTTCTAATAGTAGTTTATTGATAAGGGATTCAAGCGGTTCTTACTTCTCCCGAGGCAGATTGTACCGCCCACTAGTGAAGTCTTACTAGGCTTGAACCAGGTTCTCGCAGTATCTATGCACTGAATGAGACATAGAATTACCCAACCACCCTTCTAACCCCCTTCTAGGCAGTTAACGTGCTTTATATAGACCGTAAAGACACGAATGAATGAATCAACAAAACATGAAGAATGGTTAAATAAATTTGCCTTCAATATAGAAAACTAGTTATTAAAGTCATTAATAAATACCCAAATAAAAAGGAGCCAAAGGTTGGAAATCAAAAAGTAATACATAAAAGATTTATCTACACCAAGTGATGTAAGAGTTTAGCCAAGCATGGCCTTTGTTTGACAAGAACTCTTACGATCGATCTTGGATCTCGAGACTACTACACACTCTAAATGATGGAAGATGGATGATGGTGATGGGTGTTGGTGTTGTAGTGGTAGTAAGTGTGAGAGTAGTGGTTTGCCAAGGGATTGACTGAAATGAAACCAAGCACCCCTATTTATAGATGAAGTCAGTCAGTTCACACGGCCCCGTAACTACCTGGCACGGCCATGTGGCCATCAATCTCCCTCATGTTCATTAACTGCATTGTCAGACCTTGTACTAACACTGCCCCGTGTGTTAACGACACGGCACTTGGCCATTGTACATGCTGTACTATGTCAGATTATGCGAATCTTAGAGTTGACCATGCGTCGTGTTGCTTTAGCACGGCCCCGTGTTGGTCTATCTGATTTGTCTTTTTCTGTTGTCTTTTGTTTTGCAGAGAATCTTGACTGGGCACGGCCCATGCCTGGTGGGCACAGCCCCATGCAAGAGCTTCTGATCTTGTTATTTTGTTGGTTTGGATGTGGATGGGGGCTTAGCGAGTCATGTCAATTCTCCTTCTTTGTATTTATGTTGGTTTTTGCTGTTAGTTTGCTTCTTTTATTCGTTGAAGCTCTTTTGACCCTGTAAATTAAAAAGGAACAACGAAACATGTTTTTTTTTCAACATTAGTACCAAAAAAGGGTTGATTTTACGCCGTATGATATAATTTATATGTTGTATTTTACACACATCAGTACGCTACCTTGCTAATCCTCTCGAGTATCTTGAAAGGACCAATAAAGCTTGGAGCAAGCTTCCTCTTCTTACCAAAATGAATCACTCCTTTCCAAGGAGAGACTTTGAGGAGTACTTTGTCGCCAACGTTGAACTCTAATTGTTTGCGTCTTTTATCAGCATAGCTCTTTTGTCTGCTTCTAGCCTTGAGGAGATTGTCGCGGATTTGAAGAATCTTATCCATCGTTTCTTGCATGAGCTCAGGGCCAGTAATTTGAGCGTCGCCAATTTCATGCCAACAAATATGTGATCGTCACTTAAGACCATATAGTGCTTCAAAAGGAGCCATTTGAATACTAGAGTGGTAGTTTTTGTTGTACGAGAACTCAATCAAGGGTAAATGTACATCCCAATTTCCAATAATGTCGATAACACAAGAGCGAAGCATGTCCTCTAGGGTTTGGATAGTACGTTCAGTCTGTCCATCCGTTTGGGGATGAAAAGCCGTATTGAGATTAAGATGAGTACCGATAGCGGTTTGAAATGTTTTCCAGAGGCGAGAAGTGAAACGACCATCGCGATCTCAAATGATGTCAATGGGAATACCATGACGACATATGACTTCATCCGTGTAGATACGGGCTAACTACTCAACCTTATAATTTTCACGAATGGGGAGGAAGTGAGCGGTTTTTGTCAGAAGGTCAATGATCACCCAAATGCTATCATGACCAGAAGGTGTACGAGGCAGTTTGGTTATAAAGTCCATAGCAATGATATCCCATTTCCAAACTGGGATTTCTAGTTGTTCGAGTAAACTAGAAGGACGTTGATGCTCGGCCTTGACTTTTCAGTAAGTGAGGCATTTCAAAAAAAAAAGTGGTTATGTCCTTCTTCACACCAGGACACCAATAGGATGCACAAAGATCTACATCTTATCAGCACCAGGATGAATAGAGTATCGCGATATATGTGCCTCCTTCATGACGAGCTCACGAAGTTCATCACGATTTGGCACCCAAACCCGATCGAGGTAGTATTGGATGCCATCAGATTTGGTCACGAGTTGGTTTTCAGCACCACATATCATCTCATTGTGCATGTTCGCCTCATTGAAAGACGCATACTGAGCTTCACAAATGCGAAGTTCGCTAGTGATTTGAGAACAACGTATATTGTTAACATGAGTCTTTCGACTAAGAGCGTTGGCCACGGCATTCGCTTTTCCAGAGTGATAACGAATCTCGCCGTCGTAGCCATTAAGCATTTCCACCCAATGACGTTGACGCATATTTAACTCTTTTTGGTTAAAGATGTGTTGTAGACTCTTATGGTCTGTGAAGACCACACATTTAGTATCATATAGGTAGTGTCGCCAAATCTTTAATGCAAAAACAACTGCGGCAAGTTCGAGATCATGAGTAGTATAGCTTTTCTCATGTATTTTCAGTTGTCTTGAAGCATACGCGATAACCTTGTCTCGTTGCATGAGAATGCAACCAAGACCTCGGTTAGATGCATCGCAATATACTAAGAGGTCGTCGTTTCCATCAGGAAGAATGAGAATAGGAGCATTGCGAAGCAAGTACTTAAGTGTTTGAAAAGATTCCTCTTGTTCGGGACCCTAAATATAAGGTTTCTCTTTCTGAGTCAGCAAGGTGAGGGGAACGACAATTTTTGAGAAATTCGCGATGAATCAAATGTAGTAACCTGCCAATCCTAGAAAGGAACGAATTTTGGTTGGAAACTTAGGTGCGATCCAATTCTTCACTACTTCGATCTTGGAGGGATCAACATGAACACCTTTTTCCCTCATGGTGTGTCCAAGGAGTTAAACTTCTTTGATCCAAAACTCACACTTGGAGAACTTTTCGTAAAGGCGCTCGCCACATAAGAGTTCAAGGATCAAATGAAAATGACGTTTGTGTTCGGCTTGAGTTTTCAATAGATGAGAATTTCGTTGATGAACACGATCACGAAACGGTCCAGCATTTCAGATGTTGACTTGACAACTCTTGCATTTTAGAAGGAGCAAGACCGGTGTAGAACCAGGAATGACATCAATGCGAAATCAACAGAATGAGCGGGAGGCAGACCAAACAGATCTTCAGGAAAGACGTCAGGAAAATCACGCACCACTGGAACATCACTTATTCTATTTCCCTTGCCTTTTTCTTCTACTACGTGGGCTAAAAAGGCAAAGTACAGTTTACGTATGTACTTGTTCACTTGTGTGCATGACATAAGCTTCAGTCCTTTGAAGGTCTGTCTCCATAAACGTGCAAAGTATCTCCAGAAGGAAGAGGCAAACAAACGTATTTCTTGTGACAAACAATTTCAGCATGGTTCTTATGAAGCCAATCCATGCCTACTATGATATCAAAGCTACCCAATTGCATGGGTATGATATTGATAGGGAAAACATAATCGTTGAGAGTGAGGAAACAATCGCGAAGAATGGAGTCAACGGTGATGGACTTTACAATTTAACATCGATTCAAATTCAACAGACACAAAGCTTTTGTCCGCACCAGTATTAAATAGTATAGAAGCATACATGTTATTAACAAAAAATGTACCGTTCATAACTTCATTGTCATTCTGAGCTTGATTTGCATTAATGTTGAAAGGTTGACCACGAGGTGCTGGTTGTTGTTGCTGCTCTTGGTTTAACTGGGGACACTGAGGGTGAAGATGGGTAGTGTCTCCAAACTTGTAGCATGCTCGAACATTATTGGCTGGCTTTGGGTTTTGAGGAACTGGTTGAGCTTGGTTGCCTTATGGTGCAGGACCTCTTCGGCATAGGGCAGTTGTATATCCAAACCAATTGCATGTGGTGAAATGGCGGCATGCGGTGTTCGCAGAGTCATGGTAGTGGCAGGTATTACACTTGAGATGCATCCTAGTGTAAGGCTTTCTTGTAGGTTCTGGTGTGGTAGGATTTGGTGTAGCAGCAGGGGTAATCGCGCTGCAACTTTGACTTTGAAACTTCTGTTTCCTGCCTTTGTTGCCACTCGACTGAGCTTTGGATTTAGTGGTGACTTGGTTGGCTGACTTCGTAGAGGTGGGGTTGCGGTTTGTTTATCTCTGATGCGATTATTGTTCAGGCTAGCTGCAAGGCGATAGAAAAGCTCAATGGTGTTGGGTTGAGAGGCTTCCATGGTGTCACGCATGGTAGAGGGTAAACCTTGGAGATACTTCCTGGTAGTACGCTAAGGACTTGAAACCAAATGGGGCACAATGAAACTTAGCTGCTTAAAACGGGTGGTATAACCAAGGTTGTTGTCACCGATTTGCTTGAGGTTCCAAAACTCTTCCTCTAGTTTCTGCTGCTCATGAGGAGGGCAAAACTTCGTCATCATCATTTCCTTAACATCAGACCAGGGTAGGGCATAGGCTTCCTCGTTGGTACGAATGTTGCGCTCATTCGTCCACCAGTTAAGGGCTCTGGCTTGGAAGACACCAGTAGTACTGCGTGTCTTTAGGTTTTTAGGGCATTCACTGTTAATGAATGTAACCTCAATGTTGTCAAACAACTCAAGTATCGCAATCACACCATCATTGCCAGTGAAGGGCTTAGGGTTAGAAGTTGAGAAATGCTTGAAGTTAAAGGAAACAGGTTTGGGTTGCTCGACCTTCGAGTCGACTAAGGAGTTAGGTGTGGTGTTTGCAGTGACTTTGCTTACGATCTCAGGGATCACACGAGCCATTTGAGTTGCCATAAACGCGAGCATCTTCTTCTTGGAACCAGTCTTAGATCTCTTGGTTGAGTTGGAAAAGATGACTGGAAGACATCTAGAGATTTAAAAACAAAGGAATGGATGAGACTCGATCATAATGTTTTGTTAAATTAGCTTGTTTCATGAAATGCATCATATAGCATATAAATGTTTCAATAATTCATATAGCACAACAAGAATTCACATTGTATTACATAGAATATTGAAAGCATTGTAAATTTAATTTTTTCACGAGAGATTATTATTGTTTTAGATTGTGAGGAAAGTGTGATTCGTGTCTCCAACGTTGAAATGAAATAACATACAAATGAAAAACACATTAAAATTGAGGTAGCATAAAAGAGAGTTAGCATATAAGTCTGAATGTCATGGAATGTAACTAAGACTATTCCAAGGTAAATGGAAGTCCTTTTGAGTTAAGGAAATATGCTTTGGCCTAATAGACAAATAATCTCGTTGAGAAGCGGTTAATGGTATTTATCCTTCCAGTTACTACACGTCCCTAGTCGATTGGCAAACTGAAACTTTGGTGAGATTGAAAATCGAGGAGTGGGACTAGTTATCAAGATGCGGGTTTCACTCCTAACTTGATAACATCGTACCCTAGTGTGGTTGGTACTTATTGAATGATAAGGGTCCACTAGATTATGAAATGGAAATTCTCATCAAGATATGGATATCACTCCTAACTTGATGGTGAATTTCATGCAAAATAACAAGTAAACATAATGAAAGTAATCACCAAATGTGGGAATCAACCCTATTTTGGTGAGTCGTTTCGATTATGGAATAAGAGTGTCTTCATCAAGTCTTCAAGTGTGTAGTGTGTTTGTCTTAGGAAAGGCATGTATATTAAAGACCAAGGAAATAGGTAAGAAGCAAGTAAGAAAGAATTCAAGTAGTTTTAAAGCACAAATAAGAATAATGTTCCTGAACTATATACTAGGTCAAAAGCATTCGTACTTTTCCTAATTCCCTATAGTTATGGCTCTGATACCAATCTGTCATACCCCAACCAATGGCGGAAACATCGGAGTGAGATGAAATCCTGATTGTTCATAGCATCATAACGCTAATTGTGACAATAATTAATTAATCAAGATTTGATAAATGCTAACATGATTACATTGTCCAATAAAGCAAATACATCAAAATTGCAGCAACGAAACAAGAAACAAAATATAGTTCATTGTTTAAGCGTGTATCTAAGTGCACCCTAAACTTGTTTTCTTCGATTATCAATTATCAACCTGCAACATGTATTAAAATATGATCAACAAATATATTGGCGAGTATACAAGTTTAAATACATAGCATAATATGAAAATATTTTTATGGTGCTCATATCCAACATGATAAAATGTATACAATGTTACTAACATGTTGTGCTAGTGTAAACTATATGTCAAACCAGAGTTTAACGCAATGGCGATTACCCAACATCATCGAAACGAAGAGGATGTAACGGTGTTTACTTAATAATACCACAAGAATACAGGCGGGGCGTTAATCCTATAAAGCTATAATTGTTAAGGTAGGCTTGCAAAGTTAATGAGCATATAGCCACATGTAAACGTAGCATTTGAGATTAACAAGTATCACAAGTCTCATGTTTAATAGTGGATAGAGTGTGATTTGATAAACATGTTTAATAGTGTTGCGTGTTTTTGCATAAATGTACATGTTGCACCCAAAGTGTATAAAATGAAAAAGAAATCGAGTATACTCACAGTTTTGCGTAGTTAAACACTAAACCGCGAGCTGATTAGATGAGAGCCGGTACACCGAAGTCACCCTGAAATGGACAAACAAAGGTGTGAGTCTTCGGATGTGAAAAGGGTTCGGATCAGATTGTAAAATACGAAGAAAGTACGGATTAAAACACGTAACAGACCCTTCGTGTGAAAGGAGGCCTTTCGTGCGAAAGGCAGAAGCCTTTCATGCGACAGGGGCTCCACTCGTCCGAATGGTCTGCTTTAAATACGAATTCACGTGTAAAACTTGAATGTGAACAGATTTAAACATAAACAGTAGCAGTAGCAGTTGTTGTTAAACAAATCGAAAACAGAAAGTAAAATGGCCAAACAGTCAAGTAAGGACAACCCAGGTGTGCCAACACAACATGGAAGGCGTGAGCCAAGTGTTAGAGGCTGGACGGGGTTAACTTACTTTTATGACTAGCAAACTGTTTGGGGCTCACCACTGATGAAGTGATATAAAACAGAAATGAAATTGAAAACGAAACGTATGTTAATAGTCCTTTTCATGCGAAAGGGGTCTCATTCTGTCATGAGATGAGTTGATAGTCTGATGAGTTCCATACAAAACAGATCATTTCTTGGTGGAAATTAACCATAATGCAAACCCTTAACTATGAGATGAGTTGAGAGTCTGATGGGTTCCAGATTCCATCAAGATTCTACAGAAATTAGAACGAAATGTATGAACAATTTGTAAAAACATCAAAGTTTGTCTGGATTGAATCTCATACGTGGTGAGGTTTCAACATCAGTTTGCCCAAGCAAACTGGTGAAATCCATCAATGAGATGTGTTTAATCAAGATGGTTCGTAAGAAAAGTTTAAGAGACATGATTAAAACGCAAGAAATGTAATAGAAATAAAAGAAGAGATAGAAAATATACTAAAAATGGCTTCTGATCGCAAGGGGGAAATTGAGAGCGTCTGAGATAAGTTTGGACGACTGGGGGAGGAGAATGAGTGACGTAGTGCACCTATTTATAGGTTTAGAGTGATATTAGGGCGACATGTGATTACGGGTGACCAGACAGGTTGGGGCGACAGGGCCTTTCGTGTGAGAGGGTCTCCCCTTCCTCTCGAAAGTCCAAGTTCGATTACACGATGTCTTTTAGTCGGTTTTACGTGTAACGAGCATAAATGTGTATCGTGAAATTATAAAATATGAATAATGGCATTTAAAACATTGATTAACATGCATACAAGTCTAACATGAACTACATAAATATGAATAAAATACTAGCTTTTTCATTATGATCACCAGTCTCAGAGTACAAAATTGAAACAAAATAGAATCCAACATGATTACAAGTTTCCAAAAATAGAATTACACCAGTACTTGCTAAATCGAGAAAGTATGGAAAGGCAAATCGTTACAATCAATATATCCAAACAAATTATTAGTGAGTAGGAAGGCCTCGATCATGGTATTCTAGTAGCTGTAATTTGTTGGAGAAAGAGTAAAGGCAATTTATGTGAACTGTGAGATGCTCTTTCAGTTGAGGTAAAAGTTGTATTTGTTATTATTGTTTAAGGGTTTAATTAAGAATTGTGAGTGTCGTCGAATATGTCGTCAGTTAAGGAGAGCGTTTCCGGTTAAGTGTCGCTTGGGTAAAGTGTTTTTTGATCAACGATGTTAAGCAATTGATGACTTAAGTTTTGAGTGTAGCAAAAAGCTTTGCTAGAGAGTGTCGCCAGGAAATTTTAAACTACAGTCAAAGTTGTTCATTGCGTTAGCTGAAAGTGTCGCCGGTTAAGGAGAGTGTCGCCAACGCAATTGTTGTGAAAGTTGTGAGAGTGTCGCCAATGGCATTGTAGTCGGACGACGGTGGCTTTGCTCTGATATCAAGTGAAACATCGTTAAGTGTGTGTAATTGTGATTTGTATTGAAATGGTGTGTGAATGGGATTACAAGGGGATGTGTATTTAACGACCCCATAATTATACAATACTTCTTTTAATACTTATATAATTAACTTCCAACTATCAATAATTAATTTGTTGTCTAAATATTAATGTTTTTTTATATAGATCTTAATATCTTGAAAGCAGAAAATATTAAAATACTAGTAGTTTATTTAATAATAATATCAATGATAACAATATACTAATAATTTTTTTTTCTAAAATAATCTAAAATCAAGAAAAAGAAAATTGAAAATAAATGACCAGTTACTTTCTCTTCAGATTAACTAAGATATGACAAAATTTATAACTAATACATATAAAGATAATAATTATAACACCAGTTATATAAAATTATAATCAACAAATCAAACATGTGAGACCATTACAAAAACACATCCAGATCTTGTTACAGATTAGTTAGTTATGAATAAATAACTATAAGTATATTTCTCTGTTTTCTTTTGTCAAACACTTTCTACCAACTTCATATGTTGCCAAATTGGACACTTAATTGTTGGATTTGACTATTCATGAGGAAAAGTAATTTATGGTAAAGTATTACTATTTATGAGGAAAAGTAATTTATAAAAAAAGAGAGTGTAACAGTATGAATGTGTTAAAATGTGTCGTTTAATTGATGGATATGACGTGGTATTTACAATGGATGTCTTGTATGTTACTATTTTTTATCGGGTGGTGTCCTTTAGCCATAACCCGATTAAATTTTCATTTTAAGTCTGATCATGTGCCTCTCACATGAGAGCCTTTTGGTCTTTTTACCCTTTTTCTTTTAAAAAATATTATTAAATATAAAACAAAATATATGTTGGACTTACAAAAATACATATGATTGAAAAGCCAAAACATGATACCTTGATCAAGAAACAAACTAGTCATGATATGCATCTCCTCACAAAGATAGTGAATCTTGAACACTAACAGAGCATCTGTTATAAGACTTCAAAGATTTGTTGAAGACATGAAGCCACTGTGGAAGAAGAAGAAAAAGATAAAGAAAAAGAAGAAAAAAAGTTTGTTCGTGGCTAAAGCCTTGTTGAAGACAAAGCACTGATGAAGAAGACCAAACATCTGTTTTGGCCAGAACAGATGCTTGGATCAAGCCAACAGGGGTTTAAACAACAATCCATTTAATGCAACAATGTTTGTCCAAACAGATGTTAATCGTCTTAAACAATTGTTACATTCAATCAGATGTTTCTGTGGAATCTTTTTTGTTAGGAATGTTAGATGTCGCTGATAGTGTTAATAGTGGGTGTTTGGATAGATGTGACAATGGTTTGGATAGTTGTTACAACAGTGCTTTCTGGAACCTCTGTTGAAGAATCTTGATTATCTTGGATTTTCTTCCTTTCAATAATCTCTTGCACTGTTATCCGCATTTTGGCTCCCTTGTGTCATTCCTCTTTTCTTTTTCTACACCCTTAGCAATATCTTTTTGCCTTGCCTTTTTAAGTGCAACAATGTCCGGCCTTTTTCCAGCCTGCCTTTTTGAATGAGGTGGGAGCTTTCTCTTGCATTTTTCCTCCCTCTTTTTGGCATCATCTTGATATTTGGGGAGAGTTAGAGTTGTAACAGTGTTTTCAAGGATGAAGTCTTTGATGGCATTAACCTCTGCATGAGTCTCTTTGTAGTTAGCATCCACCATTGTTCGTACTAACTCCATATGCATGTTTTGTTTTGCTTCTGTAGCTTGCTTTTGAAGTTGTAGGTACATTTGTGCATGCACCTGAATTTCTTATGCAACTTCTGCATCTTTTGGTAGAGGCCTTGAGTTTTGTGCTAAAGTTTTCATCATTTCTTTGATATCTTCAATTGATAACTCCAAATTGGTGACTCTCTCCGTCAAATCTGGATAGTTTAACCCAACACCTAAGTTAATAAGATCATCTGAATTCCCAGCAGAGGTGGTTATACCTAGTTTTGAACAAGGTACCCCTTTTTATTAGTACTGGGGACTTCCAACTGGTAAAGAGACTATTGTCTCAATAGTTTTTGCCTTCAAGGGGATATTAATGATTTAACTAATGTCTAAATGTGACAGGGTTGTCTCTACAATTGTAGTAGCTGCCCACTTGAAATACATGCAAGTGTCTCATGAGATATAGGTGTTGCCTCTTCCACTTGTAGGATAAGAATGATTTTTGAGCTTGCCCAAGTCACTTTTTGAAGTATACTCTCTGTGACTTGTTATTGAGAGAAACTAGGTATATGCAAGTCTATTGTATCAATTGCATCAAGCAATTTTTGGAATGAGGATGAGATTTTTTAGTGGGTGGTGGAGTGAAAAGAGAAGCAGCCTGGGAGAGTGGCTTGAGAAGAGATACTCAAGTGACTCTTCTCCCTCTTGACTTGTTTCCCTATGCTTACACCACTCCCCTTTTGTGAGGATGAGTGAAGAGTTTGGATAGGTGGAGATGATTGCATATGTTGTGAGGAAGTAACAAAAAATGTTTGTTGCATTTGTGTTACAGCAGGTACCTCTGGCATCTCAACCCCTAGAGATACCTTCTTTTTGGTTTTTCTTTTTGGAAATGGGGATAGGAATGGAAGTGGTTTTATGGAGATGTCTGGTGTGTGTTCCATAGTGTTGGGTTGTGAACTGTGGTCACTAGGAGCAGTGGTCTCAACAACAAATGTTGCAACATCTGTTGCTTGGTTTTGCAAAACATTTTCTTCACCCACATTTTCTTGACTTTTGGTCATCATGTGAATAAAAGTTTCATTTGAAAGACTGTTAATTTCAAGGGCTTCACCCTATTCAAAACTTTCTTGTCTTAAAACATATTTCAGGTAAAAGCCTAACAATCTTGGATATAATAGAAAAGGATTGCCAATTCCCCTCTTGATTGCTTTTATGTTTGCTACCAAATCCATAAACAGTGTATGGGATAGCTTGTATTCTGAATTTCTCAAGATAGCATACCCCAGATACTGAGTTTTTAGGGAATTTCATTAAAAATTATGGTCTTTGCAGATAAGCAAACCAAGAGTGTGTGGAAAGAGAATTTCATTTCGGGTGGGAATTTATGTTTAAAAAGTGTTTCTCCCACCAGTTGAGCTTCATATCCCCTTTCTATGAACTCATGATGAAGATCATTTTTAGGGATAGTATCCACACTTGCTAAATCCTATAGATTGAACATGTTGGAAATGGATTTTGGAGTTATCTCATCATATTTTTTTGTTGATGGTAGAGGTGATAATGTAGGGCTTTTTTTGGAGTGAAAACTTTGTATTTTCCCAAAATTCCCTAAGGGTGGATAGATGAATGGGGGCGTTGGCAGTGAGGATGTTAAGGTATTTGGAGGATGTGACGATGTCAATGATGGAGTGAAAAACCGTGTTCTTGTCGTATTTTTACAAGATACAGAAAGCAGTTGTGAGAAGATTTTCAGTTCGAGAACCATGGTGAAGTTAGGTTAAATCTTTTGAAAATCTTTTAAACAGATATTCTTTTGATTGAAAGCAAAGTTTGCTAAATGCAAATTTGTAGTTTTTTCTCTTTCGAAATGTTTTGATTTTGATAAGTATGGATGATAGATGTAAACTCTATTTGTTAAGGGTTTTTATAAGGTTTGTGGAACATGAATGCCAGCATGGCCAACGATTACCTTTTTGGTCTATGTGGCCCGTTGTTATTCATTGTGGCAGATCACTGTTCAGGTGGTGGGTCCCTTTTGAGGAAACCCTATGAAGAAGAAAGATAAGGTATGTTTTCAAAATATCAGTTTGAAACCTCTGTTGGGTCTCAACAGACGTTAGAATGACCAAAATAGTGGTTGGTACATCTGTTTGACTTTTGGTCAACAGATGGACGGAAACCTATGTTTGAAACCTCTGTTAAGTTAAACACAGTTTTTAAGTGAAAACAGTGGTAGGTTTTTGACAAACAGTGGATCTGTTTGACTTTTTGTAGTCAAATAGTGGGTATTGAATCAGTTGTTCTTTGTCTCAAATAGTGGTTAACCAAAGTTAAATAGAGTTTTAAACCATTGAAACAGATGTTTTACTCCTTTCAACAAAGTTTTGGTTTTGAAGATTTTCACAATATTTTCTTGGTTTTAAAATTGCAATTCTTGATTTTCTTGTTTGTCACAACCCGATATTTCCACATAATCCGGCTGGCCTGGTGGGGAGTATCGTGACGTAGTTTATATCATCATAGACAATTAAACACAAATACAGCATAGCGGAAGGCTTGGAAATTAATTACTATTACAACCCAAAGTATTCAAGTACGAAATAAAAGATGATACATGCGGTTGTAAAGAGATCCATAGGCGGACGATTTAACAAATACATAAAATTAAGTTTGACAGACTTTAGGCATCTAGGGATTTGCAAGATCCTCTTAAATAATGCTAAGTAGCTCCAGCCTATTTCGTGAGGTACCTGTCACTTAGTCTTTGGAAAATACGTCAGTTTTCACTGGTAAATACAACTAACTGACTCATTTGAAAACATTTATGAAAATTGGTTTAGGTGCATAAGGCACAAAAATCTTTTATAACTTGGGACAATTTCATTTAAAATCTTGTATACAGATTTACATGTTTGTCATACATTTGGGGCCGGTTTGTAAACCGAACGTGATTAATTGAATCGCCACTTATAAAACCCATAAAGGAGTTATCCCCAACTTGTGGGTAATTTATTATTTAGCATTTGCATCTATCAGGTGTATGCCTACACCCCGTGCATAGGTCGTGGCCATTAATAACTTAAATGAGCCGAGGATATCCAGGACAAGGTCGTTAACCCCCAATGTTTATGTTATCAAACAAAATAGATCAAAATGGGTTATGCGGATTTATTAATCACAATCCGACTAAATGATCCCATACCCAACCAAGCGGTAATAATTTACCGTATCCCAAACCCGTATAAGGGAAAATAAGTTAAAAGTATTTACCTGAGTTAATAATGCAAGAAATGCAACTCAGCCGTATGTTTCTAAGACTTTATGCAAGTATCTTCTACTGAGGCTACTTAATCTAAAAGGAAGGTTTTATTAACCTATTAGGATACTAACGGGTCTTATTTAAGTCAAGGACTTAGACCGGTTAGTTTTAAGGATGCTTTACGGTACGAAATGCTAGATTAAGCGGAGACCGGAATGGAATGTAATTTAGACCCAACAAGTATGAATACTTGTATAATATGGGTAAACTAATTACATTCTGAATTTTGAAGTTTAGATGATAAGGTTAGACCCGTTTTGATTAATTTATGCAAACTAGTTACATAAACCAAACCGAACGCGTATAAGCATAAATGGGTAACCGAATGAGTCATATACAAGTTCCATATGTTCTTATGCTTAAAATATGTTATGCTATCAGTACGATATCAACATGAATGCTCAAAAAGATTTTAAAGCCGAATTAGGCCCTGTAAGGGCACTTTGGTCATTTTAGGATTTATAAAAGAGGTTTATAGATTAACTGAAGTTCTAGTCAAAAATATTATGTTAAAATATTTATTTTATGTTGTTATAACAGCAGGATATCATACATATGTGTGGTTTACCTTTTATGGCCAAACTATGCCCCGAAAGGGCATTTTGGTCATTTCACATATGTTTCTAAGGACTTAATTGGGATTCTGAGTTCAATACTTTTACCTAGTGTAAAAATATTTAAAATTATTTATAAAATCAGTAGGTAACAAGTCTTGGGTGATAAATAAGGTTTTAAACGATACTATGCACCTTATTTAGCGTAAAACTCGATATTTGACGATAATTCCAAAGTTTAAGTGATTCTGAGATTGTGACCTGCTTTGAATAGTCAAAATATTTTTTTTCATAATATATCAGTAGCAAAAGGTTTTGTATGTTAATTATATGTGAAACTCGTTTTATTCGCAAAAAGGTTATTATCGTCATTTATAGGCTTTATGCAAGAACACAAGGTTAAGGTCAGTATGTAATCTGATCCAATATCCCAAAAATTCTTTAAAATGATATCATAACAGTAGGTAAAGAGTTTTGTGCTAAAATTTATGTTTAAACTTGTTTTACATGCTTAAGGGTACTTTGATCCTTATAAAAGCATTATTTCGATAAATTGCATAACATCAGTTTAAGACTAGAATGTAAGTGTCAAAACATTTTAAATATGTTTACTAATCAGTACCTAATTCATTTGCATGTTCATTTATATTAAAAATCTCATTTTTAGACTAAAGGGCATACTAGTCAACAATAAGCATAATAACATAAACATTCATATAATTGAGATTACTAAGTGACCATGTAATATAACCTCAGAGGATTATACTACAACATTATATGGTCACAATGGAACCTTAATGCATAAAGGGATTAAGCTATTTCGGGTTAGAACTGAAAGTCAAAGCAAAAGTCAAGTTTTTGCGACTTTCGGTTGCGAACCGAGTTTAAACTTAGAATTGTCGGGTTGAACATGTTTAGACATGTTCTATTAATGTTTACCAAGTTATTAAAGTGACAAAACATGTTTATATCCTCTACATTATCATATTTGATTTTTATTTAAAAATCTGACTAGTTTGACTTTTTACTTAATTACTTTGACCCGACAAATAACTAAGCAAACATGGTAATTAGGAGGTGCCCTTTTGAGGGATTAACACCTACCTAATTACGATCACATAGCCATATTCCCCTCAAACAATGGTTGGACCGTTTAGGTCTAAACCGAAGGTCAAAGCTGTTTTGCGGCAACTTTGACTTTCGGTCTTTAAACGCATAAAAAATGAACTAGAGTGTCTAAGGACACTTACAAAGGGTCCTAGATCGAATATTAAACTACAAGGAGCTTCCTTTTTATCAGGAACCTCAGAGAGAGAGAGAGAGAGAGAGAAGAGATGATTTTGAAAGGTGAAAGTTCAAGTGTTCACCCATTGCACCTATTTATACTAATCCAAGGAGTTCTAAGATCAATCCAAGTGTTTTTGATCATCCTCATATCATTCCAAGTGTCCTAGTGTTAGGAAATACCATCAAACAATCCCCGGTTTCGAGTTCTGAGCATGCAAGGTCGGTTTGTATAGGTAACAAGGCTACTACATGCAGCTGCCAGTTTTTTCGTTATTGGGCACTTGCTCGCGGCCCGCGAAGGATATAGGAGTGAGCTTACGCGGCCCGCGACTCTCCTTCGATCAGGTAAAACAAGTTTTAAGTTTGGCTGTTTCAGTCCCTGGTTCTTTATAACTTTATTTAACTTTCATTTTTGACATTCCTGGACCCTAAAGTTTGTTTTTAATGGTCATGAAGGTTTAAATAAACACCGTTAAGCTTTTGTTCGGTTAAAGGTCACCCGAATACACTAGTTTCTCTCGTTGACACTTTTAACCCTTTTTCTTGATATATTTCACAACTATCATATAACGATACCGAAACCTTGTGAATTTATTATCACGTATTCTTGAGAGTATAATCGAACATTACGAAGCCTCGGGTTTGTTAAAAGGTCACTTAGAGGTAAGAATTTACATGTTGACACGTTTAACCCCTTTGTCTTGTAAACTTTCGATTTCTTTCACAAACGGCTTTTTACGTCCGAATATTTACTCGTTTAAGAATACATTCATCGTGTGTGGTCAATCAGAGGCATAAGTTTAGCATGTTGACACTTTTAGTCCCTCCGCATACATCTTTACCATGTTTGTCATGTTTAGTCATTCTTAATCAATCTTTTACACGTTTAGGGTTTAGGACATATGTCTTCTCATAATTGGACACGATTTTATGAGGTGTTACATCCTCACCCCCCTTAAAGTTTAAACATGATTTTGACATACCCTTTTGCATGCAAATAAATTTTAAACATGATTTTGACATAAAAATTCATTACTCACTTTTATAATATCATATTTAGAACTAATTGGGATTTCAAATCAGATTACTTACTGAGTTTATGCATGAGTTTTGTATTATATTATTAAATGACGATTATACCCTTTTCACACATAAAATGGATTTTAAATAAGATTAACATGCAAGAACCTTTTGTCACTGATATAATATGATAAATAAATTATTTTGACCATTTAAAGCTGGCCATAACCTCAGAAATTCCTAAACATCGAAATAATCATCATTTACCGATTTTTATGAATCTAAGGTGCATAGTATGGCTTTAAACCATACTTAGCACCCCAAGACTTTTTACCTACTGATTTTATAAATATTTTATTTATATTTTTATAGTAGGCATGGTTGCAAAAGTCGCTAGGCGCTCCCTAGTCGGATTCGGGAGTACTCGGGAAGTACTCGGCTTAGGCGGAGATTACTCGGGGAGTAATTGTCCTGCGAGAAGAGTACTCGTACCTCGGCAGCCTACCTTGTAGCGAGTACTCGGGGAGTACTCGGATCCTAGGTGGGACTTTTACAACCATGATTAGTAGGTATAAGTCATGAACTCAGAATCCCAAATAAGTCCTTAAAACTATGTGTGAAATGACCAAAATACCCTTTCGGGGCATAGTATGGCCATAAATGATAAACCACACATAAATATGATATCCTACTGATAATATAATATAAATTAAATATTTTTACAGAAAGTTTATGAGCAAAACTTCAGTTTGCATGGAAACCCCTTTTATAAATCATAAAATGACCAAAATGCCCTTATGAGGCTTAATTCGGTTTTAAAATCATTTTGGGCATATTTGTTGATATCCTACTGATATCATGACATATTTTAATCATAATAATTTATGGAACTTGTATATGACTCATCTGGTTAACCATTTATGCTTGTACGCGTTTGGTACGGTTTATGTAACTAGTTTGCATAAATTAGCCGAAACGGGTTTAACCTTATCATTTTAACTTCAAAATCCAGAATGTATTTAGTTTACCCATATTATACAAGTCTCCATACTTGTTGGGTCTAAATTGCATTCCATTTCGGTCATCGCTTAATCTAGCGTTTTATACCGTAAATCATCCTTAAAACTAACCGGTCTAAGTTTATAACTTAAATAAGACCCGTTAGTAATCTAATAGGTTAATAAAACCTTCGATCCAGATTAGGAGCCCCTGTAAAAGCTACCTGCACTAGTTTGAGTACATTATATGGCTGAGTAGATAAATCTTGCATTTAGAAGCTCAGGTAAATACTTTTAACTTATTTTCCCTTATACGGGCTTGGGATATGGTATAATATTACCACTTGGTTGGGTATGGAATCATTTAATCGGACTGTGATTAAAAATTACATAACCCATTTTAATCTGTTTGTTTGATAACATAAACATTAGGGGTTAATGCGACCGTGTCCTGGATATCCTCGGCTCATTTAATTGCAAATGGCCACGACTTAAGCACGGGGTGTAGGCATACACATGACAGTTGCGTATGTAAAAAGGTATACCCACATTGTTGGGGATAACTCCTTGTGAGTTTATATCAATGGTGTTTCGGTTAATCATGTCTCGGCTTCTATCCCGGGCCCTAAATGTATGACAAACATGTAAATCTGTATACAAGATTATTTTTATATAATTGTCCCAGGTTATAAAAGATTATTTGTGCCTTGTGCATCTAAACCAATTTTATAAATGTTTTCAAACGAGTCCGTTAATTGTGTTTACCAGTGAAAACTGACGTATTTTCAAAAGACTAGTGATAGGTACTACACGTAATAGGCTGGGAGCTACCGGGCGTTAATTAGAGAATCTTGCAAGTTCGTAATGCCTTAAGTTTGTTGAACAAGTTTTTGTATTATATTTGGATCCGCCTGTGGATCCTTTCTTTACAACCGTCTGTATATTATTTATTCGTACTTTACACTTTCGGTTTGTAATAATAATTTCTACCAAGACTTCCGCTGTGCTATAAACTGTGTATATTTGACTATGATGATATCAACTACGTCACGATACTCCCCACCAGGCCCACCGGTTTGTGGTTAAAATATCGAGGTGTGACATATATGAATTTTAAAAGAATATAAATCTCATTAATAGTACTAAGGATTAAAAACTGCCCTAAGACGGGTCTTTGAATAACATAGATTGTCCACACAGGGACTAAAAATGAAGACAAGTCCTCGCAGGGACTGATACTACAAAAAAAGAAATTGTCCACGCGGGGACTTATATAAAATAACAAATACAAAATAAAGTAAAGGTCTTTAATTATCTTTCTTCTTTCCCTTGATAAATTTTGCAAGACCCTTAAGAAACTTATGGGTCTTTCTATCACGTT
Source organism: Helianthus tuberosus (assembly GCA_030545235.1). Taxonomy (NCBI): domain Eukaryota; kingdom Viridiplantae; phylum Streptophyta; class Magnoliopsida; order Asterales; family Asteraceae; genus Helianthus; species Helianthus tuberosus. The sequence goes on from CM060447.1 coordinate 166,559,635, forward strand.
CTTCCACCCTACGTTCAACTTCTTCCACCTTTTGTAAGATTTCTTGTTGTTGTTAGGGTGGAGGTTGAGGTTGTGGTTGTGGCTGAAATGAAAGGTATTGATACCCTTGGACAGGATACCCAGTTGGGTATACAGGCGGGAACGGCGAAGGGTAGAGAGCGTTATAATTGACTGCTTCGACGTATGGGTCATAAGTAGGTGGTTGGTAATTGTAACCAGTAGGAGCTTGTGGCTCGAACGGGTTATACCCAGTCATTTCTGGGTATGTAGGAATTGGATTTTCAAAACCCATTGGAGGTGGCAGTGGCGCAAAGGTGGCCGGTGTAACATCGATTTCCGACACAGTATGTGAAGGTCCACCCATTTGTGGATCTTCAGGAATCGGAGGGTAATTGCTAGAAGCTTGAGGGGAGCTAAATACTAGCCCCCCTCACATAGATATGGGTGCATTTCTCCTCCGTCTTTGTGGTTCGGGAGTTGGCTGAGGTGGTTCCTCAGCTGGTAGTGATGGTGGTGTCACCGCTTCAAAGTACGACTCCTCTAATGGTGGCTTTGGTGGGGTGTTGTGGTATGAAGGGGTGTTTGCAAATTTCCACTGCCCCCACCATTTTTTATATTCATCGAGACCTCGATAAGGAGATCCCGCAAAGGAAGAACCGCTTGAGATATCTATGGGATGCGTGGGCGTCCTAGAAGGTGGCATTTCTGGATCCGGATCTTCATCTAAATCCATGTCTTGTGAGAAGTGGTCTTAGGGACCCAACAGGTTATGTCCTGCTGGCGAGTTAAAGTATTCATTAGGGTCAAAATATCCCTGTGAATGGGAGTGGTGAGAAGAGTGGTGAGAGTGATAGGAATGATAGGATGAATGGTGAGATTCGTGTGAATGGTGTGAATGTTGGGGCTCATCTAGTTGTAGTGGCCCAAATGAATGATGCTAGGATGGCGAAGTGCTTAATGATACAGATCGCCTCGCAGGCTCGATAAAATGCCTCCAATCATCATAAGGATCGGAGCTGAAAGATGCCGAATGCGTTCGGCGGTGAGAGGGTCCTACTTGACTGGATTGTCCCCCTCTCATGGGACCTTTTCCTCTACCTCTTACACGTGGCGGCATCTTTTTACAAGTAAACCTGTCAAAAAAAAGAAAACAACATATATAAACCAAATAAAGATTAAGAGTAATCCTAGGTCATTTGCCTAGACTCAGAAGTCTAAGGAATGTGCTAACATGTCATTGAGATTAAACACAAAAGGCTAGTGTTTAATTCACTCAATATTGGCTCTGATACCAACCTGTCACATCCCGATATTTTCACATAATCTGGTGGGCCCGGTTGGGAGTATCGTGACGTAGTTCATATCATCACAGACAATTAAACACAAATACAGCACAGCGAAAGGCTTGGAAATTAATTACTATTACAACCCAAAGTATTCAAATACGAAATAAAATATTATATAGGCGGTTGTAAAGAGATCCACAGGTGGACCATTAAACAAATACATAAAACTAAGTTTGACAGACTTTAAGCATCTAGGGATTTGCAAGATCCTCTTAAATAATGCCAAGTAGCTCCAGCATATTTCGTGAGGTACCTGTCACTTAGTCTTTGTAAAATACGTCAGTTTTCACTGGTAAATACAATTAACTGACTCATTTTAAAACATTTATGAAAATTGGTTTAGGCGCATAAGGCACAAAAATCTTTTATAACTTGGGACAATTTCATTTAAAATCTTGTATACAGATTTACATGTTTGTCATACATTTGGGGCAGGTTTGTAAACCGGACGTGATTAACTGACTCGCCCCTTATAAAACCCACAAAGGAGTTATCCCCAACTTGTGGGTAATTTATTATTTAGGATTTGCATCTGTCAGGTGTATGCCTACACCCCGTGCATAGGTCGTGGCCATTAATAACTTAAATGAGCCGAGGATATCCAAGACACGGTCGTTAACCCCCAATGTTTTTGTTATCAAACAAAACAGATCAAAACGGGTTATGTGGATTAATTAATCACAATCCAACTAAATGATCCCACACCCGACCAAGCGGTAATAATTTATCGTATCCCAAGCCCGTATAAGGAAAAATAAGTTAAAAGTAGTTATCTGAGTTAATAATGTAAGAAATGCTACTCAGCCGTATGTTTCTAAGACTTTATTCAAGTATCTTCTACTGAGGATACTTATTCTGAAAGGAAGGTTTTATTAACCTATAGGATACTAACGGGTCTTATTTAAGTCAATGACTTAGACCGATTAGTTTTAAGGATGTTTACGGTACGAAACGCTAGATTAAGCGTAGACCGGAATGGAATGTAATTTAGACCCAACAAGTATGAATACTTGTATAATATAGGTAAACTAATTACATTCTGGATTTTGAAGTTTAGATGATAAGGTTAGACCCGTTTCGATTAATTTATGCAAACTCGTTACATAAACCGAACCGAACGCGTATAAGCATAAACGGGTAACCGAATGAGTCATATACAAGTTCCATATGTGCTTATGCTTAAAATATGTTATGATATCAGTAGGATATCAACATGTATGCCCAAAACGATTTTAAAACCGAATTAGGCCCCGTAAGGGCATTTTGGTCATTTTAGTATTTATAAAAGAGGTTTATAGGTAAACTTAAGTTCTGGTAAAAAACATTCTGTAAAAATATTTATTTTATGATGTTGTAATAGTAAGATATCATACATATGTGTGGTTTTCCATTTATGGCCAAACTATGCCCCAAAAGGGCATTTTGGTCATTTCACATATGCTTCTAAGGACTTAATTGAGATTTTGAGTTCAAGACTTTTACCTACTGTAAAAATATTTAAAATTATTTATAAAATCAGTAAGTAACAAGTCTTGGGTGCTAAATATGGTTTTAAACCATACTATGCACCTTATTTAGCGTAAAAGTCGATATTTGACGAAAATTCCAAAGTTTAAGTGATTCTGAGATTTTGACCTGCTTTGAATGGTCAAAATATTTTGTTTTTCATAATATATCAGTAGACAAGGGGTTTTGTATGTTATTATATGTGAAACTCGTTTTATTCGCAAAACGGTTATTATCGCCATTTATAGGCTTTATGCAAGAACACAAGGTTAAGGTCACTATGTAATCTGACCCAATATCCCAAAAATTCTTAAAAAAGATATCATAACAGTATGTAAAGAGTTTTGTGCCAAAATTTATGTTTAAACTTGTTTTACATGCTTAAGGGTACTTTGGTCCTTCTAAAAGCATTATTTTCAATAAATTGCATAACACCAGTTTAAGACAAGAATGTAAGTGTCAAAACATTTTAAATATGTTTACTAATCAGTACGTAATTCATTTGCATGTTCATTTATATTAAAAAACTCATTTTTAGACTAAAGGGCATACTTGTCAACAATAAGCATAATAACGGAAACATGCATATAATTCAGATTACTAAGTGATCATGTAATATAACCTCAGAGTGTTATACTACAACATTATATGGTCACAATGGAACCTTAATGCATAAAGGAATAAAGCTATTTCGGGTCAGAACTGAAAGTCAAAGCAAAAGTCAAGCCTTTGCGACTTTCGGTTACGAACCGAGCTTAAACTTAGAATTCTCGGGTTGAACATGTTTAGACATGTTCTATTAATGTTTACCAAGTTATTAAAGTGATAAAACATGTTTATATCCTCTACATTATCGGATTTGATTTGTATTTAAAAATCTGACTAGTTTGAGTTTTTATTTAATTACTTTGACCCGGTAAATAACTAAGCAAACGTGGTAATTAGGAGGTGCCCTTTTGAAGGATTAACACCTACCTAATTACGATCACATAGCTATATTCGTCTTGAACAATGGCTGAACCGTTTAGGTCAAATCCGTTTTGCGGCAACTTTGACTTTCGTTCTTTAAACGTATAAAAACCGAACTAGAGTGGCTAAGGACACTTACAAAGGGTCCTAGCTCGAAGATTAAACTAGAAGTAGCTTCCTTTTTTTATCAGGAACCTCAGAGAGAATGAGAAGAGATGATTCTGAAAGGTGCAAGTTCAAGTGTTCACCCATTGCACCTATTTATACTAATCCAAGGAGTTCTAAGATCAATCCAGGTGTTTTTTATCATCCTCAGATCATTCCAAGTGTCCTAGTGTCAGGAAATACCATCAAACAATCCCTAGTTTCGAGTTCTGAGCATGCAAGGTTGGTTTGTGTGGGTAACAAGGCTGCTACATGCAGCTGGCAGTTTTTTTCGTTTCTGAGCACTTGCTCGCGACTCTCCTTCGATCAGGTAAAACAAGTTTCAAGTTTGGTAGTTTCAGTCCCTGGTTCTTTATAACTTTATTTAACTTTCATTTTTGACATTCTTGGCCCCTAAAGTTAGTTTTTAATGATCTTGAAGGTTTAAATAAACACCGTTAAGCTTTTGTTCTGTTAAAGGTCACCCGAATACACTAGTTTCTCTCGTTGATGCTTTTAACCCTTTTTTCTTGATATCTTTCACAACTATCATATAACGATACCGAAACCTTGTGAATTTATTATCACGTATTCTCGATGGTATAATTGAACATTACAAAGCCCTGGGTTCATTAAAAGGTCACTTAGAGGTAAGAATTTACATGTTGACACGTATAACCCCTTTGTCTTGTAAGCTTTCGATTTCTTTCACAAACGGCTTCTTACATCCGAATATTTACTCATTTAAGAATATGTTCATCGTGTGTGGTCAATCAGAGGCATCAGTTTAGCATGTTGACACTTTTAGTCCCTCCGCATATATCTTTACAATGTTTCTCAAGTTTAGTCCTTCTTAGTCAATCTTTTACACGTTTAGGGCTTAGGACACGTGTCTTCTCATAATTGGACAAGATTTTATGAGGTGTTACATTGTTTTAAAAGTAACATATTAATGTTGCAAGAACCCTTTAGTACATTTTGAAACTTTTTCTTTCTTTTTATTGAGATAGAGATATGTGCTAGGGTAATCTCTATTTGCACTTTCAAATTGCCAATAGATATTCCCTGCAAACCGTGAAAATGGGTCAATTTGGCAGATGATCCAAAGCATATTCTGCTTTGGATTTGGTATTTTCTTCCACTGCATCAACTCTTTGGGATTGGGCATTTGTAACAAGAAGGTACCCTGGTGCATAGTGGTTGCCCATAGCCTCTTGGAAGTGTGTTGCGTAGTGCAACAAATACTTGACTATCCCTATGTGTAGGGTATTGGTTCAAGCCTTGTGTGACAGATGGTTGACTGGATTCAACTCTTTTGGGAAATGATTGTGGATCCCGGTTGATAAGGCCATCATCCCTTTTGAAACTCATTTTTCCTTTTGACCTATTTTTGTTGATATCATAAGGTTTAAGAAATGAGCACTGGGGGTCACATGATTGATTTTTCTAGAAATGGTGCATCCAGATCTTGACTTACATATGTTGTTTCCTCTGTTAATATCATATGCTTTCAACTTGAAACAGTCTTTTGTCAAATGATTTTTCTTTCCATAAAACTTACACAACAAATCTGGAGTCTTATCTTTCATGTTACCCTTATCTCTCTTTCTAGTAACTGATGTTTAACATCTGTTTGAGAGTTGGTAATAGGAAAGATTTTTATCTTGGGTGGTTTAAGATCATCTGGGTTAGTGAAATCAATTGGTTTGAAATTTTCAAGAACATCACATTCATCTGACCAAGTTGGTTTAAATTCATGCTTTTGTTTTTCTGATTGAATGGAACCTTGTGGCTTTTCAAGAATGATTTTCTTGCCACTAGGTTTAGTGATCTTGATTTCTTCACCACTTGGTTCAAGTGCTATGAAACAAAAATTTGCATGTTCATCAAAATAATTTGCTAATAAGGAAAAATTATCATCAATTAAGTTTTCTATTAAGCTGCTCTAATCATCATAGCCTTGAGTAAAAAAGCTTTGTTAAATAAGCTCTGTAGGTGTAGGAGCAGGAGCAACTTGTGATGCTTGAACATGCACCATATGCATTTGAACATATTGAACATGAGGAACTTGTGGTGCTTGAACATAATGCATTGGCACATGATTCATGTTTTGTGCAAAGTTGGTTGTGTTTTGCACATTTGGTCCAAGGGTATTTTGGGGATAAAACTATTATTATGTATTATATTGGGGTCTTTGATTAGTACACGTAATCAATGGTGCATGGTTGTTTGATTGACTCTTGCACTCTCTTGCAAAGTGACCTAATCTATTACACTTGAAACATTTGATTTTAGATTCATCCAACCCCACTTTTGACCTCCCACTTAATCCTGGATATGTCCTACCAGTCCTTTTGTAAAAATTATTTGCTCTTAGACTTAGTAGTGCCGCTTGATGCAATATATCCATTTCCTTTAGGTCAGTTGGGTCCATATGCTTAAGATCATTAAGTATAAACGACAAACTATCAGGACCATGACTATCATTGTTTGCTATAAATGCATAACTTGTGGAATATTGATCAGAGTTGATTCCAATTGATATATCATTAAATGATCAAAACTCTGACTCAGAAGTGTCGTGTTTTCTGAAAACATAAATTTCAGAAACTTTTCAAGTTCCCTAGAGCTTCTTTTTTGGACAAGCTCTCTTTCAAATGTTAGGATCTTTCCATGAAGTTGAGTCAGGCTCATGTCCTTGAAATCTGGGGATGTTCTCATCACTATAGCAAAAGTGTCCCATTTCTCAGGTAAAGATCATAATAATTGGTTACTTAAAGTTGTTTAAGTAAAATCTTTATTAACCAACTTTAGTTCACTAATTAGATATGAAATAATTCAAATAGCTAAGTCAGGGTTTCTCCCTTGACATGAGTGAAAGTTTCGTTTTGCTAGTTAAGGATTTCTCGAGTGTTCTCGATAACATCCTCCATTCCACCGAATTGTTCTTTCAGTGCATCCCGTAACTTTTTGGCACTGGTACAATGCAACAGGCCAACACAGATATCATTCGGTAGAGCCATAGCCATAATACTAAGGGCTTTGGCATCCGACTCGAATTGTTGATAATCGTGCTCTGAGTAATTCTCCGACTTCTTTGGCTCAAACACATTTGGGTTCTTGGCACTAGTTACCATTGGAATGTGATGTCCGAATACAACGGACTTCTAACACTGTGTATTTTGTTGAGCAAGCATATGACCCCTCCTACGTTGCCAAATGTTAAATTCGGGTATGACAAATATATGGGGTTTATTACTGAAGCTGGTGTTATGGGGATACTTTTGTTCTTTGTAGAGAAAATCAGAGTATGTGATGGATACTTTTGAGTTCTTCACTTTTCAACTCTGAGCTACGAACAGTATTGGATCTTTGTTAAGCTGATCTTTGTATGTTAAAGTGATTGTGAAATCAAGTTTAACATGACCAAGATGTGATACCAAAGGTTAAGTATGAGTTTACAAGGTCTGTTAAAAACAAACAATTAAGCTTAAAACAATTTTGAATTGTAATAAAGATAAGTAATCATAAACAAGAAGTCATCATCAACAACTGTTTCATTAATCAAAATATTCAAATGTTTCACAGAAATTTGATTCTACAGACTCACCCTCAGACTGATCAATATAACGAAACTATTCCTACAAAAGAAAAGGTGATGTGTAGTGATAAATAGATTTCTAACAGGTGAGATCAATTTATACTAAGTACAAAAGCTCTGTTTGTGCGTGGGAGGTCGGACCACAATCTCTATATGTTTCTTATTAGAATATTGAACTAAGTCATTGTACCTCTTAGCTAATGTGGATGATGTCTTGATACACGTTATGACTTAGCTTATTCGGATGATGTCTTGACAATCGTTATGAGTTAACAACTCCTTTCGAGCAAGGTTAGCATTTAGATGTTATTTCCATATAGTAATATTGCCCGATTTGATCATTTATTACCAACTAATATATAAAAATTTCTTTGAGTTATTGTAGTTTCGTCTACTAACTCCCGAATCATAAATTCACTTTGCTATCATTAATCTAATTACGATCAGGGGCAGATTTATAGCCAGCTCGGCGGTTTCTAGGAACCCATTTGGTTCGTATTTTATAGTGTTAATTAATGTAAAGAATTCTGAAGGAACCCTTTAAAATTTTATGAGGGAACCTTATAAACAAAACTGAATATGGTCCACTGGTAAGTATCCGCGCAAGTTAAACACCAGATCCCATGTTCGAGTCTGGTGTACTGTTTTTTTTTTTTTTTCTGCGTTTCTTTATAACTAAAAACGATCAGGCTACTAGGGTTTTGTTATCCACCCCTGTATGTCGCCCTTTCCTTATTAAACTCAAACCCAAACACGCCCGCACTGAAGAAGTGAAAAACCTTCGGAGCCGCTTGCTACCACTCATCTCAAGCCACCTGCCCCCACTCCCACTCGTTTAGTCGTCTCCAGCCACAGCTGTTCGCCACCTCTTCTAATTGATTGCTTTCAATCACGCAAACTTACAGGTAATTACATTGCTTTTAAATATGTTATAGTTTGGAAATTACATACACTAATTCTACATTGAATTATCTGATTGATGAATATCTAATTCTATGTCAAATTGGTTGTGAAACCTACGTTTAGATTTAAAGAATTGATTGATGAATTCTTCCATGTTTATTTTATATTAAAACTTGTGCTTTTTTTTGTTCATTTAATTGTTTAATTCGTGCCCTTTTGTTCAGTTAATTGTTTAGTTTGTGCTTTCTTGAGCCTTGGAGTTTCAACAAAATGATGCTTATTTGTGTATGTTTCGGTTCATGATCGTTGATTAGTAACTTTGTAATCTTTAAAACTTGTTTTTTTATATTTAGGTAGTATGCAAAGGGGAGTTTCAAGTTTTTTTTCCAAAGACAACTATCAAGTGTTGAATCATCATCTTCTAGTAAACCATTAAAAGTAGATATGGATAATCTTCCATGGGATCCTTCCAAGAGGAAAACAATTTCATCTTATCACCCAAGTCAAAAAGATGAAATTAGACGAACATATTTGCTTAGAGGTCCATGTCATCCGCAAGGGAAAAATATGATTTTCCACAAACCCAAGTCGGTAGTGGTGATAAGGCGTAAAGGCAATAATATTTTTTAGTGGACAAATTGATGCATTTGTGAGTGAAGGGGTACGATGTTGGCACAAGAAAGAAGAAAAATTAAATGAACATGTTGGTAAAGGCAATAATATTTTTCACAAAAGAGCCATTGAAAAGGGGGAAGATTTACTTAAAGAAGCTCAATCTTTACTTGTGTGTAATGAAAAATATTGAGAAATAAAGAAAAGAATATAGAACACGATTAAATGCTTCGGTTATGATTGCTCAAGGATTGTTGAATGGTGGGTTACCTTTTAAGGGTCATGACGAATCTTAAGAATCCTTATATAAAGGACATTTCATAGAGTTTTTGAAATTGTTCGGACAAATAAATGAAGCAATTGGTAAGGTCATATTAAATAATGCTCCCGGTAATAACCAAATGACAGCACCAACAATACAAAAAGATATTTGTAATTGTTTTGCAGAAGAAGTGTTAAAGAAGATATTTGAAGAACTTGGTGATGATGTCTTTTCTCTATTAGTTGATGAATCAAGGGATATTTCTAAAAAGGAACAGATGGTTATGGTTTTGAGGTATGTTAATAAATTAGGATTTGTGAAGGAGCTTTTTATCGGTTTTGTTCATCTTAAGGAAACAACCGCTTTAACTCTTAAATTTGCAATTGATGAATTGTTTACTAACTACAATTTGAGTTTGAGTAGGGTTAGAGGCCAAGGATATGTCGGCGCAAACTGTTTTGGTCAAAAATTACCGAAGCAATTAAGTGATCAAATTAGTAAAGTGAGGCAGTGTGCTAAAATGGGTGTTGAAAATATGCTGGTTAAGTTGTTTATGAAAACAGTTTTCAGGATACGGCTCAGGATATTGAGCTGTATCTACGATCAAACAATGAGTAAACAATGAGCAAAAAGTAAAGGAAATGACACGAGATGTACGAGGAAAGCCCTTGATCAATCTAGATCGCCGGCATAAAACCTCGGGAGCTGACAATCGCAGCTGCCTTGTTCTTCTTATTGCTTAAACTTCAGGATACAGTGCAGGATATAGACCAGATCGCTACGTGTTACAATGTTTTTTGTATGAGAGTGAAAGCTTGCTAGAGAGCGAGTGTTAGAGTGTAGCGAGTGCAAAATGTGATGTCCTATTTGATCTGGTATACCCACCTATTTATAGTAATGAATTACAAACAATAATCCCTACAAATATGGGGTACTCCGAATATTCCATTGTGAACGTTATTGACCGAGTAACACGGCTTCAACGTCTTTATTCGAACGACTTGGACCGAGTCTTCCGCGGAATGAGTCTTATGAACGTTGCCAGCTTCTAACCCACGTACCTGCACATAATCCATTAGTAATCCTGAGGATACCATTCAGGATGTTACCAATATCCTGAACCAGCATCCCGGATGTAAACAGATACTACATAACCAAGATATAAACCAAGATATTTTCCAGGATATGGGTTCAGAATTTCACCCATAACAATTGTCCCCAAAAATGTTACCGTTTGATATCCTGCACTAACGGTTACATTTTTCACGGTGGCCGAGGTAATTAAGAGATAAGACCATTGATGTGACAGCTTTCAACCACCCGGCCTATATTTACTCATCATGCCCTATATCTTCTCATCCTCATCTCCTTTTTTAATCACAATCGACAAGGAAAAAGGTAATATTCTCTCCCTCATCTTCACATTCATCTTTATCATCTTTCTCCGGCGAAAAATTCAGGCGACCAAATGCCCAGGCAAACAAGGTCTAGTTCAGGTGACTCGGCTCCCACATTCATCCAATAGAATCTTCTCCAAGAACCGGAGAATGAGACATGCACCTTTGACAGTGCCCACCTGTCAGCCTTGAAATCCTCCGGTATCTTTCCGGAAGGAACTATATTCCGACCCTTTGATAGAGAAATCCGGTCAGATATGGTTTCCAACGAGTGGATATGTTTCAATGCTTTCCCCTTTACCTTAGGGTTACGATTCCCCTTTCCGGACTTCATCACCGAGTTCTTTAATATCACCAAAATTTCTTTCAGCCAAACCATGCCAATGCTCTGGCGTGTTTTGTCTGTTCTTGACCAAATCAAGAGAAACCATATACCTGACCTTTCCGTCCATGATCTCCCTTTAGCCTATAAGCTTAGATGCCATGGCTCATCTAGATTCCTATTTTATTCTACTTCCGGTGACCCATTGATACTTCGTGCCACCAGGAACGAGGATGGTTGGCAATCCAAGTTTTTCTTTGTAAAAAGGGATTCAATCCCTGGTGGAATGGATTATCCGATGAGATGGTTGAGAAAGGGTAGGACTTAGGGTTTAAGAATGTTCCTGTCTCTTATTCTGTCTCATATCCTGAGCTAATGAATTTCATTTTCTCTGTTTGTATATGCAGCTGATTTCAGGAAGATCGCACCTCCCCTTGCTGATTCTCAAAAAAGAATAGACACCATCAGACTGCTTTCAGAAACAGAGAGAAGCTTTAATCCATCTCCACCAACTCCAAGCCCTCTTTCAAGCGCAAACATGTCTGGTAAGAATCCTGCAAGATATCCTGTACGCACATGTTTTTATTTGATATTCTTAGGAGAGATTTAGAATTTTACTCCCTGTGTGCAGATTCCAGCAAAGTTCCAGTCTATCTAGACCTTGATGAACTCGACAGCTATCCAACTCCAGCCACAGTCAAGAAGGAGACTCCTGCTGCTACTAGCTCCAAGCCACTCCCGGCTCCCAAGGCCAATCCGAGAACCCGTGCTTCCACAGCGAAAAAGAGGAAGGGTCTTGAAGTCAGTGCTCCAGGTTCAGAAGGGTTCTCCTATGACGAACTCAGCTTCTCTAATTCCTTAGAGCCAATGACATCCTTCCTTAACAAGGTAATATCCTGACTCATATCCTGCACGTATATCCTACACATATATCCTAATAGGATATCCTGACAGGATATCCTGGTCTATACATATATTCTAACTTTATACCTACAATTGATGTGCAGGGCCTCCAGCATTTGCTCCACTTGTATAATGATGCCTGTGGTACGGTTGCACTTCATGAAGCCAGGATCAAACAGCTTGAAAGCACCGTCGCTGACCAAGGTGCCATTGCTGAAGCAAAGACCCGGCACTACGAAAGCCTGCTGAAGAAGGTCACCCAAGACGCTGAGGTCAAACTCGCCACCGTTCAAATGGATCATGATCAAGCCTTGGTCAACTTCCGGGAGGGAATCAAGGCTTCTGCTATCGTCTCCCTGTTACAAGCACGCATCAAGATGGCTTACGAGGCCAAGGAGACGAGCCTTGTTTGTCCATCTTGGCCAGTTGAATCTTGGGTGGCCAAACTAAAGGAGCTCGGAGGCAAAGCTGTGCCACTTCCTGTTGAAGCTGGTGAGTCTTCTAAGTCAGCAGAAGTGGTGATCCAGGCTGGAGACAAGAAGGATGTTGGAGCAGATGCTGGGGTGGATGCTGGTGAGGATGCTGCTCAGGATGCTGGTGCTGAGAAGTCTGAGAAGGTTGGAGAGGATGCCGCTGTGTGAGGGCATTCAGGTGGGCGATGATGGATATACTTGCCAAGGCCGGAGCCCACCTTTTTAATTTCGAATGTTGGTTTGTAGTCCCAAAACAATTTACTTTTCCGCACTTTACTTTTATGCACCTGAACAATTTACTTTTTCTGCATGCTTTTTTGAACAATACAACAGTTGAAGGTGGATGGGTCTCGGTTTGAGATGAAACCTTCAACTGTTGGGTGAATATGGTAATGAACTATAGTGCTCTTAGTGGATGGGCCTTGTTTTGAGGTGAAACTAAGAGCACATCTTTTGGTATGTTAATAATATAATTTCTCTTTTGACTTTATTACTGTTGTCATTGATATACAAATTTTACTTGTGGAAAGTGTTTGGTTTGAGCATTCTTAAGAATTTATCATAAACATATCCTAGAAGATATCCTGAAAGATATCTTGATCAGGATATTGAAATACAACCTATAAATTGTTCAAATAAAAAGGAAAGATCATACCATAGATTCTTAGAGAATCAATTTCAATCCTCCATTATAAGTTTGTCCCCAGTGCATAAACTTGGATCCATCCTTTGAACAGTATAATGTATGTCCCCTGTGTTCGACAAAAACACAAATGTATTTATATTTTGACTCGAATGAATTCCAAATACCCAAGGGCAGAACCCCTGATATCCTGAAATGAATCCTTAGCATACTGGGGATAAACCCTAATATCTGGGGATAAACCCTAAATTTCATGCGCTACAGGCGAGAGTGTATAAACTCCAATTCTTAGAAAGGTGAAAACCTTTAAACCTTAGAGAGTATGAAAATACTCTTTCGTGAGAGAGGGTGATCAATCCTCATATACCTTTAGGATCCAGGATATAGCCAACAGTAACGAAATTGTCAGCCACTTTTACATGAACTGGTCCCGCTACCTTGAACTATACCTAGATAACTTGCGCTCCAGGCGAGGTGTTTAAACCCAATTCGAAAGAAAGGTGAATACCTTTAAACCTTTGAAGGGACCAGGATCCCTTAAACGTGAGAGAGGGGGCCAATCCTCTAATCTTTCGACTTATCCTGAGTATATATCCTGAAACATATCCTGCAAAACAATTGTAAACTAGGGTGGGTGTTAGCTTGGCTAACACCCCTCCGATGCCTAAGTCAGTATTGGGTTCAAAATAATAAACAAATATATTTAAAATAAATAGAATACATACCATTCTGAGATAGACATTAAATTCTACTCTTACTTGAAATAGAGCTTTAAATGTACTGCATTCCAGGATCTTGGTAGCATATTCCCTTCCATATTTTTGAGTCGATATGCTCCTTTCCCTGCTTCTGACTCGACTTCATAAGGTCCTTCCCATTTCGGAGCTAGCTTGCCATCGGCAGGATTAGTGGTATTTTGAAAAGCCTTTCTTAGCACCCAATCACCAACTCGAAATCTTCTAGTCCTTATGTTCTTATTATATGCTCTGGATATTCTTTGTTGATATGTTGCTATCCTTAGTCTTGCTGCGTCTCTTTTTTCATCTATAGTATCCAAATCCTGACATAAGACTTCAGGATTCTGTTCAGGATCCTGTAGCATAGATCTTGCAGTAGGTATCGTCATTTCTGTTGGAATCATTGCCTCCGCTCCAAATACCAAGGAAAACGGGGTTTGGCCAGTTGCATTCTTTACCGTTGTCCTGTCAGCCCACAAAACAAAGGGTAACTCTTCCGCCCATCTTCCTTTTTTGGCTCCAAGCCTCTTCTTTAAGTTATTAACTATTATCTTGTTCGAGGATTCAGCTTGTCCATTCTCTTGAGGATGTACCGGAGTAGATGTGATCATTTTGATTCCCCAACTCTTGCAAAAGTCAGTAGTCCTTTTGCTTATAAACTGGGACCCATTATCACAAATGATCTCAGCTGGTACTCCAAACCTAGTCAGGATATTCCTCTTTATGAAGGATACTACTTCTTGGTCTCTAACTTGAACAAATGCTTCAGCCTCAACCCACTTGGAGAAATAATCCGTCATTGCTAACATAAATACTTTTCCTCCCGGAGCTTTTGGTAACTTCCCCACTATATCCATCCCCCATTTCATGAATGGCCAAGGGGAAACTACAGGATATAGTGGTTCAGCTGGTTGATGTAGTATGTTACTATGCCTTTGACATGCATCACATCTTCGAGCATATTCTGCAGCATCTTTCCTCATTGTTGGCCAAAAGTATCCTGTCCTCAATACTTTCGAAAATAACGACCTACCCCCAGTATGGTTACCACAATCCCCTTCATGTATATCCTGAAGTACTTCTTTGGCTTCAGGATCCTCGAAGCACCTCAAATACGGTCCTGCAAGAGATTTCTTGTATAAAATATTATTTATAATAGTGAATCGTGATACCTTCATCCTAAATGCCTTAGGATTTTCATTTTCGAGGATGTGTCCATCTTTAAGATATTTCAGAATTGGAGCTGTCCAGGATTTAGGATCCTGTTCAGGATATTCTACTCCAGGATCCCGAATACCCGCTACTTCTTTATCCTGAGGATTCGTTGCAGGATATATGACATGTAATATTGGTATTTGGGTCCCTCCAGGTATCCTGATCGATGATCCCAAATTTGCTAAGGCATCCGCGTTAGCATTATCCTCCCTTGGTACCTGTTCAAGTGTAAAAACATCGAAATATCCTGCCAATTTTTTGAGAATATCAAGATATTCAATCAATTTCTCACCCTTAACTGCATAGGATCCATTAAAATGGTTAGTAATTAACAAAGAGTAAACATATACTTGTAAATTTTTGATACTCATGTTCTTAGCCAACTCTAATCCTGCAATTAAAGCCTCATATTCCGCTTCATTATTGGTAGCAGGAAATTCACACCTAATAGCCTGGGGTAATATGTCCCCCTGTGGCGATTTTAGTAGTATTCCTAATCCTACTCCTCTTATATTAGATGCACCATCAGTATATAATGTCCAGGATCCTGAGGATTCTCCTAACTGTTGAACTTCTAGGTCTACCTCATCCTGAATGTCACTACTAAAATCAGCCACAAAGTCAGCTAAAGCCTGAGACTTTATGGCATTCCTAGGTTCATATACTAAATCATAAGCACTCAACTTTACTGACCACTTAGCCATCCTGCCTGACATCTCTGGTTTCCTAAGCACATTTTTAACAGGATAATTTGTTTTAACATGAATCCTATGTGTCTCGAAGTAATGTCTAAGTTTCGTTGATGCCATGACTAATGCTAGTATCAATTTTTCTAAATGAGAATATCTAGTTTCAACATCTAACAAGCTTTTACTAACATAATAAACAGGATATTGCTGACCTTCATGGTCCTTTACAAGGACGGCACTTACAGCATTCCCTGATACCGCGAGGTATAGGGATAATGGTTCACCATTCTCGGGCTTCATCAGTAGAGGTATGGTTGAAAGATATTGCTTTAAATCCTGTAGGGCCGCTTCATGCTTCTCACCCCATTCGAATTTCTTGTTCTTCTTCAGGATATCATAAAAGTCTTTGCATTTTTCTGAGGATCTTGAGATAAATCTATTTAATGCTGCCACTCGCCCTGTTAATCGTTGAACCTCCTTCATATTTGAGGGCGATTTAATATCCAAGATGGCTTTAATCTGCTCCGGGCTTGCTTCTATTCCTCTTTTGGTCACCATATATCCTAGGAATTTTCCTGCCCCCACTCCAAAATGGCACTTAGCAGGATTCAACTTCATGTTATACTGATCCAGGATATCAAATGCTCCTTTAATATCCTGGAGGTGATCCTGAGCTTTCTTTGATTTCACCACCATATCATCAATATACACCTCCATGGTGTCCCCCAGTTTGTCTTTGAACATCATGTTTACCAATCTTTGGTATGTTGCACCTGCATTTTTCAAACCAAAAGGCATGGCTGTATAACAATAAATACCTGTTGGCGTCATGAAGGCAGTATCCTCCTGGTCAGAAGGCTCCATTTGGATTTGTTGAAATCCTGAGGATGCATCCATGAAGGTCAGCATTTCATGCCCGACAGTAGCATCTACCATTGCATCAATGTGGGGAAGAGGAAATGGGTCTTTAGGACAAGCTTTGTTCAAGTCTGTGTAGTCTACACAAACTCTCCATTTCCCATTTTTCTTCTGTACCACAACTACATTTGCTAGCCACTTTGGGAACTTAACCTCTCTAATCATTCTGGACTTCAATAATCTCTCAACTTCCTCTTGAATAATCGTATTCCGCTCAGGAGCAAACTTCCTTTTTTTTGTTGAACAGGCTTGAATGATTTATCAATTCCAAGCTTGTGAGTGATGATGTCTTTGGATATGCCTGTCATATCCTCATGCTTCCATGCAAACGTTGACATCCTGCATTTCAAAAAGTTAATTAACTGTTTTTCAATATCCTGAGGGATATTGGTTCCTACGAGCACCGAAATATCGGGGTTATCCTGATCCAAAATAACATTCTTCACATCTTGCTCCGGATCCTCCACGATATCCTGGGCCCGCGTCTTTAATTGCTATGCTGCACTAGGCTTGGTTGAGGATTTCATCGAGGATGAGTAGCATTCTTTCGCCTCCTGCTGATCACTATCAACTTTGACAACTCCCCAAGGGGTAGGTATCTTGATGCATTGGTGATATGTTGACGGCACAGCCTTCATATCGTGAATCCACGGTCTTCCTAGTATGATGTTATAGCAGGATAGAGAATCCATCACACAGAAACGTTGTATCGAGTTGACTCCTTCAACGTATACTGGCAACTTTATCTCTCCCACTGTGTTTCTAGCCTCTCCACTGAACCCAACAAGCACGGTAGACTTTGAAGTGATATCCATTGGAGATACATTCATTCTCTTCAGCGTCTCTAGTTGGATTATGTTGACGGAGCTGCCATTATCAACCAATATCCTGCGTACAAAATGGTTAGCCACATATAATGTTATTACCAGAGCATCATGGTGAGGATCCTGGACAGTATCCCTGTCATCAGCATCAAATGTGATCACTTTTTCAGTCGTGAGGGTAGTCATTCTGACAGGCTTGTCTCCCCTTTCGGCCTTAGCTTCTTTTACATGTCTCTTTGCTGCCGAATACGAAGTCCCGCAAATGTCGGATCCTCCCGAAATGAAGTTGATTATCTTGGCATCCGCGGGAGGTGATGCTGCTCGCTCAGGATCCTTCTCAGTATCCTGACCCTTATTCTTCTTTCTTCCTAAGAGATCTTTCAGATATCCCTTGCTTAGAAGATAGCTTATTTCTTTCCTTAGGGCAATGCAATCCTCAGTCACATGTCCGAAATCTTCGTGGAAAGCGCACCATTTTGACTTATCTTTCCAATCAGCCTTTTGTTGATTTTTTCGAGGCCACCTAGCCATGTCTCCCAGACCCTGCATGGCATACATCAATTCAGGAATGTTAACAGAAAAGCAATATTCAGACAACTCAGGATATTCTTCAGGATCCTCATCTTCGACAGCATTCACTCTTTTGTTTTCATTTCTTCCATATGGCTTAGGCCGATATGACTTGAATGAGGATTCTGACTTCCTGTTAGTTGACTCATAAGTGTTAGATGAGTTCATCCTCTCTTGCATCTTTATGTCATCCTCCAATCGAATATATCTCAGGGCCCTGTTCCGAGCTTCATCCAAGTTCCTGCATGGGTTCATTACAAGGTCTTGGTAAAATTGAGAATCTTTTTGCAGCCCCGTCTTGAAAGCTTGCACAGCTGTTGCAACATCAAGATGTGGGATGTCTAAGGATTCTCGGCTGAACTTGTTCACGTAATCCCTTAGGGATTCTTGATGCCCTTGTGTTATCCTGTAAAGGTCACTTGTTAATTTCTCAAAACTTCGACTACAAGAAAACTGGCTATTAAATAAATTTACTAAGTGAGCAAAAGATGTAATCGAATGTGGAGGAACATTCAAGAGCCATTTCAAGGCTGATCCTGTTAAGGTGGAACCAAAACCCTTGCACAAGCATGCTTCCTTGAGATCCGGAGGAATAGGGTTAATCTCCATTCTTTCCCTATACTGAGCAATATGCTCCTCAGGATCCGTAGTTCCATCGTAAAGCTTCATGTTGGGGGTTTGAAATCTCTTTGGGATCTCAGCATCACAAATAGGATATGCGAAGCGAGATATCTTGTGGTTGTCTTGGGACACTTCTGGAATCGGCTGGACCACTCCAGGTACACTAGATATCATGTCCTTCAACTTCTGAAGTTCCCTAGTGAGTGCTGATGTTACACCTGTATCCTGCAAAGATCCAGTATTGTTAGTAGCATGAGTATTATTATTATTTGACACGTTACCCGTTAGAGGATTTTGCCCATATCCTGAAGCATATCCTGAGCTCCTCATGGTTGACATCCTGACCGAGGAGGGTATCTCAGGAGTATGATTCTGCGGGAGGCTGGGCACAATATTCCCCCTGTTATCCTCAGTATACACAGCTGAACTAAAGTTCAAAGTCCTGGGTTGCAATGGAGTGACAATATCCTCAGCAGATCTGCTCGAGCCAGACTTCAGGAGTTGTATTTCCCTCAATAGCATTTGGTTTGTTTCTTGTTGCTGCCTCATTTGTTCCTGCACACTTCCAAATAAGGTTAGAATTTCATCATTAGAAGCCAAAACAGGAGCAGATTCCTGAATACTGCGAGTAGGGATAATATCCTGAGGTCTTGATGAAGCTGTCATCCTTGGAGGAGGTGGTGGAAGCACCGAACCGGTAGTAGCAGAAGTCGTAGCAGACACAGTGGAGGAACTCATGTTTGATCTTGAGGCCATTGTAAATAATATGGCAAAAAGTTTTGAAAATAGAAAACCGATTAGCGATTTCACAAAAAATTTTAGTAAAGAGAGCACCACTTGCCCCACGGTGGGCGCCAAATTGTTTTGGTCAAAAATTACCGAAGCAATTAAGTGATCAAATTAGTAAAGTGAGGCAGTGTGCTAAAATGGGTGTTGAAAATATGCTGGTTAAGTTGTTTATGAAAACAGTTTTCAGGATACGGCTCAGGATATTGAGCTGTATCTACGATCAAACAATGAGTAAACAATGAGCAAAAAGTAAAGGAAATGACACGAGATGTACGAGGAAAGCCCTTGATCAATCTAGATCGCCGGCATAAAACCTCGGGAGCTGACAATCGCAGCTGCCTTGTTCTTCTTATTGCTTAAACTTCAGGATACAGTGCAGGATATAGACCAGATCGCTACGTGTTACAATGTTTTTTGTGTGAGAGTGAAAGCTTGCTAGAGAGCGAGTGTTAGAGTGTAGCGAGTGCAAAATGTGATGTCCTATTTGATCTGGTATACCCACCTATTTATAGTAATGAATTACAAACAATAATCCCTACAAATATGGGGTACTCCGAATATTCCATTGTGAACGTTATTGACCGAGTAACACGGCTTCAACGTCTTTATTCGAACGACTTGGACCGAGTCTTCCACGGAATGAGTCTTATGAACGTTGCCAGCTTCTAACCCACGTACCTGCACATAATCCATTAGTAATCCTGAGGATACCATTCAGGATGTTACCAATATCCTGAACCAGCATCCCGGATGTAAACAGATACTACATAACCAAGATATAAACCAAGATATTTTCCAGGATATGGGTTCAGAATTTCACCCATAACACAAACAACATGTTCGGTGAATTTAACGGTTTGAAAACTTTGATTTTGAAAGAAAATTCTTTGGCATATTTTGTTCATTGCTTTGCTCACAACTTCAATTTTTTGTTGTGACCCTTGCAAATAAACATCTTGAAATTTGTAGGTTTTTTAAAGAAATGTTAGATTTGACAAATGTTGTTGGTGCATCTTGCAAACGAATATATTTTTTAAGAGAAAGTCAAAGAGAGATGTTGCAAGAGCCGGGGAATCAAGAAATGTCAATTGCAAGAGTCGGAGATATACGTTGAAGTTATCACGAAAAAACACCGCTTTGTTTGCTTACTTCATATCCTTGTGTTCTTGACGTGCTTGAATAGATAGAAACTTCGGCAGGGGATGATAATCACAAGGCGTAAGCATATGGACTTCAGTTATACATGGAATTTATAAGTTTGTATTTTATTTACATTTGATTAAGCATATTTTGGGAGTTACTAACTTATTTTGTGTCGCCCTTCAAAGCAAAAATCAAGATATTATAAATGCAATTGAACTGGTTAAATCAACCAAAGAAGAATTACAAAGGTATCGACTTGAAGTTTTGACTCACTTTTGAAAGATGTCACATGCTTTTGTGACACATATAATATCGAGATGATTAACATGGAAGACGAGTATGTTGGCTTGAAAAATAGAAGAAAAAAGACCAACATCACCAATCGTCACCATTATGTGGTTAATAATTTCAACACGGTTCTCGATATGCAAATTCAAGAGCTTGGAAACCGTTTTAACGAGGTAACCACTGACTTGCTTAAGTGTATGAGTTCCTTGTGCCCATGTCATAATTTTAGTTCCTTTAATAAATTAAATTTTAAAGTTGGCCGAGATGTATCCGTGTGATTTTACTTTCGATGAAAAAGATGATCTTATTGCTTAACTCAGCCACTACATTCGTAATGTGAAAAAGGTAGTCAGTTTGATAACCTGAATGGGATAAGTGATCTTGCCAAAAGAATGGTGGAAACAAGAAAACACATTGATTATCAATTGGTCTATTGATTAATGAGAACTAAAGTTGTCACTAGTTTTACCGGTTACAACGGCTAGCATTGAAATAAGTTTTTCTTCAATGAAGCATGTAAAGACGGAATTACGTATTAGGATGAGTGATCAATACATTAATGATTCTTGCATTTGTTACATTGAAAGAGAGTTCTTACAACAAGTTTCTATCGAGAATGTAATGCAACGTTTTCAAAAGATAAAACCTCGTAGGGAACAACTGTTGGTATGCTTTTTTTATTCGTAAAGAGCATCTTTGTATATTACGTGTTTTTTTAATTTATCATGACGATGTTTTTTCATTATTGTATCATATTTTTATTATGTGATAAACCTACCCAACCCGAACCCTCGAACCGACCCGTACTTTTTTATGTTCGGACATATGTTATTGAAACACTTAAAAAGTAAACCCTTGTAAAAAAATTGGATTCGCCACTAATTACGACTAGTATCACCCATAGTACTAACCTTTCAAGGGTAAAGGAAGAATGAGTCACCTAGATTTTATATCATTGTGTTGTCTTAAAATTGTGTCATTCTCTTCTCTTATGTGTACACATGTATTGATAAACCCTTTTAACTTTCGCTATATCAAATATTGTGTCAACTTTCATTATAATTAATCGTGTCTAGTGATGGATTTAGGAAATTTTTCATGGGGTGTGAAATATTTTTAAAGATTTTAAGCCCCTAAGTATATAAAAAATATTAGGTTCATACCGGTCATATTGGGTCGGGTCATGTAAAACAAAAGAATATCAAGCTAAAATTTATATAATTATCAAAAACATGTCAAACGTCGTTACAAACATATTTAAAATGCCGCTCTACGGGTTTTCATTTTATAAAATCTATCCAAAACATCTAGAGCTACTTTTCTAAGCAAGTCTTTCTATATATAACATATACAACTAATTTTCAACACTAAACACTTAAACAATCATCACCAAACTTCATAATTTTCAACCTTAAAATCAAGCCCTGGTTTTAATAGTTGATTCCTTCTAACAGCTATTTAAACACACTAAACTTTAACGAAAACAACAAAACCAACCAACTAAAGTTTCAAAAAACAACAAAACTAAACTTTAACGAAAACAACATAATCAACCAACTAAAGTTTCAAAAAACAAGTACCCACCCTCATAGCCCAGTGGGGTTGGGCCGGTTTGTCCTCCTAGAGGTCACCGGTTCGACTCCCGCTTGTGGCGAAAGGGGGTAGGGACACCCGTGCGCAATGATGGTGACTAACCCACCGAGGGGGGTTTGATCCTGAGCGTCACCCCGGTTTTCATCCGCCTGTTACTCCAGCGAAGCTACTCGTGTGGAGGCAGCACGGTTTTCCGGGGGAACGCCATCCAAGTCTGATACCGTACGGGGCCCGATAGAACATCGTCGGCAGATCTTGGCTGGGGAATACCGTCTTTGACGGGGTTCAGTGACAATGGGTCACTCATAAGAAAGTCACCGTTCAAAAAAAAAAAAAAAAAAAAAGTTTCAAGAAACAACAAAACAACTAAAATTTCAAACTTTTTTAACAATAGTATTTCTCCTAAAAATCCAAATAAAACAAGAAAACAAAAAAAATAATCAAACCATTCCCAAAAATAGTGATGAGATGTTTTCGTGAGTTTGGTGGCCAAAATTGCGGTGGGTTGGGTTATTATATTTTAGTTCAAATTAGATTATTAGATTGGGTTGGGCTTGAGTTATGGTGTGTTTATTGGGTTAAATGAAAGTTAATTAGTCAAGTGGAAAGTTAATTAGGTTGTATTTAAGAAAAAAAATCAGTGTTTACGTAATTTTTTTACAAATTCATAAGATTTTTTTTCCTAAGGGGGGTGGTCGAAAATTTCCAAGGGTTGTGGACGAAAATTTTCAAGGGGTGTAATCAGGATTTAGCACAAAATTTTATTTTTTCAAGAGGTGCATCTGCCCACCTTAAGATATAGACAGGTACGCCCCTGATCGTGTGCCTATGGAATTGTTTCCTTTTGATTATTCTGGCAGTTCGATCATCTACTTGTAATTTTACTCAACCACGTCTTGAGCTTCTTTGTCACATCTTACTTTCGTGATAAAACAAATATTTCTAAACGTACCCTCCCCATTATCATTTTATGACCAGACTTTCTTTTATCATCTTTTGTCTATGTTGTATTTTGAGATGAAATTCTTTTAAGTGGGAGAGATTCTAACATTCGTCATTTTTCTAGGCCTTAATTCTATCATTAATCTTGTGCATTATTATATCACTATACCTCATTTAATTTCGTGCAGTCGTCATTTTAAGTGCACATCAATTATATACCGATATTATTTCCAACGATCGTCATCAAGCATTATGTCATTCAAAGCATCCTATACCAACATACCGTGCTAAATGTAGTGATATAATAATGCTCAAGATAAATGATAGAACTTATCGAGCCGATGGTCTCACTGGAAGTAGCATCTCTATTCTTACGGGGTAGAGGTAAGGCTGTCTACATCTTATTATCCTCAGACCCTACCTTTGTTTTGCTATTGGTGGGATTTACTGATTATGATGATGATGACGACGACGACAAGATAAATGATAGAATGAAGACTTAGAAAAATGGCAATTAATTACACTTAGTTTAATTTCATTCTAAGTCCTCATTTTATATATATTTATTTTTTATTGTTTTTTTATTTAAAGATAAAAATAAAATTCTAAAAATTAAAAAACAAAAGATTAAGTGGGTAAATTGTCAAAATTGTCCCTGAGTTAACGAAATTGTCATACATTTTAACTAAGTTAGTGGTTTGGATGAAAATGACAACAAAAATGAAACGTCAAAGGTTCAATTACAAAAAAAAAAACTTATTTCCGGATAACGCTTGCATCCTCTGTATTACCGCAACTGCTGTCATAGAGTTAGCCGTTGCTTATTCCCCAGATACCGTCATTGCTTCTTCTATGGAAAAAGAAGTTCACTATACAGTCTGGCAACTGTTTGTAAATGATAGTTTATGTTATAACTTATAACACGCTCGTTATAAAATGGTAATTATGTAATTTATTTCTTTAAAAAAAATAAACATATATGTGTTGAAAAACACACGTGCACTCGTTTCTTTGTGCACTCGTTTCTTTGTAACAAAATATTCAAACATAACGTGTAGCTTAACTAATTTAAGTTTCCAAAACTGGGAGGAGACCATTGCCAATAATAATGTCAATTAACTCCTGTTTGCAACAAGATTAACACCTGTCAATACAAGACTAAAGACAATAATTTATCGAATTATGTTTAATTCAAGATTCACATGGGTCGTCCGTAATTTAAACTTTACAAGTACGTACTCTACAGCCAACCCACGTGGATTGTTTAATGCACGCTTTTTTTCTAATTTTATTATAATCTAGAAGCCGAAAGTTTATGTTTTGTGTATTGATTGACTTCTATTCCACAAAATTTAATGTAATGGGAGGAAGCTATACAAGGAAAGGTCGGTTTTTTGTGCATACCTTCAACCCTAACAAGAAAACCCTAATCGGGGTATGATATGTTTATCAATAATTCTTGGGACTTTTAAGTTGGGTATTAAAATGTTGGATAATTATTATATGTGAATGATTTGATTTTTTTTTTTTAATCACGATAGACATCTTAGAAATGAGGTCTTAACTTGGTGCTTTAGGTTTTTATTTTGGTTTGATAGTAAAGTATGAAGTATCCTTTTTTTAACGACAAATTTTTTTGATTCTTGTCGTCTGTTGAAGTTGAACCTAAAGACCTTCCCCTCCTAAACTCAGGTATTTAAAAGTTTTGTTTTTGCTAATGGACCACCACCCAATATAACATTAATTGAAGTTTAAACCAAATAGTTATTCCCTAGTGTTCTTTTATAAGTAAAAGTAGGGTAGAACCTTGGGACGGCTAATGGAACGCTAAATAGTTTATAGTTTATTAAGGTAAATAATCATGTGTTTATTTATATGTATACATATAGTTATTTTAATTACAATTATTCATGTTAGCTTTATTTTATACTCAATCTATTCGGACACTTAAGTGTCTATTTCGACACCCCCTCCCTATACGAGTGTATAGGGCCTATACGAGTCATATAAGTTAACTTTATATAACAGACAAGTTTGTGTCTAGTGGCTATACAAGTCGTATATGACCCAGTTGATTTTTTGGAGTTGAAATGTAGGTGTTTGGGTATTTACTGTTGTTTTTTTCAAATAATAATTCTATATGTTTTGTTTTTTATCATGACGTATCATGTCATGTCTATTGTTACGTATCGTAGTGTGTCGTAGTTTTACGTATCCTGTGTTTGTTTAACATTAGTTGTAAACATTTTATCTTTACGTATTATATTGTATCATTACGTGTCGCATCGTATTGTATAATATCGTGCCGCAGTTTATTATACACTATACGTAACCAACCAACGAATCTAAATAAACATCATATATATAAATTGAAATGCAAATTTAACTAGATAATAAGTTTGTTTATCCATAACATAATCCAAATACAACAAAAATTGAAAATGCAAAAAAGGACAACAAACTATCCTAAACCGGCAGATCCTAACGGCTGCGGTATCCTGGGGCCTCACACCAGGATTAGTGGTCGCCTGGATATCCCCTTGAATCACCCGTAGTAATAGTGCGTCGGTACGGGTGGGTGGGCGTCTATCTGGTCCTGTAACCAGCCCTCCATCCTATGTAACGCATCCGCAATAGGTGGTGAGAGGTCTTGGTCCACTCCACGACATGAGGTATGACCTTCGGCAACTGGTGGGGGGCAAAAATGCGGCTATCGTGATCGTGAAAACGAAGGCCGGCCCAGAAAATCGTACGTGATACACATGCAGATCAATTGTACGTAGCAGGCTTAGTCTGACATTGGAAATTGTAATTACTCTATACGAGTCGTGTAAAATTATGCGACTCGTATAGAAAGTGTCCATTTAAGAAATTTAGGTGTCCGAATAATATGATGCATATTTTATACATTTTTTATGAATATATATATATATATATATATATATATAGGGTAATTAGGTTAACGTACAAATGCCCTTATCGTACATTACGTACGCTACAATCTCAGCCGTCCGATCATCTTCCGGCATTGAATTCGCATGTTGTTTTTTTGTAACAATTTCGCATGTTGGTTTTTTAACATGCGATTTCATCAAAATTACCACATGCGAAATTGTTACAAAAAAACAACATGCTATTTCATCAAAATTATCACATGCGAAATTGGTACAAAAAAAAACATGCGAATTCATCAAAAATTATCACATGCGAAATTGTTATAAAAAAAACAACATGCTATTTTATCAAAATTATCACATGCGAAATTGGTAAAAAAAAAACAACATACGAATTCATCAAAAACTATCACATGTGAAATTGTTATAAAAAAACATGCGATTTTAAAATGTGGGAAGATGATCTGACGGCTGAGATTGAAGCGTACGTAATGTACGATAAGCAATATTGTACAGTACTCTTTACCTATATATATATATATATATATATATATATATATATATATATATATATTAATCATGTTTAAATTCACCTATTTAATTATGCAGTCAACCCATTAACTCAAAATCTTTTTACACACCGACGACACATAATCTAATTTAGTCAACCATTAAATATTTTAAAACACAATCATATAAAATATTCATAATTCATAAAACGTCAAAGTTAGAATTAATTAATAGTCAGCCAACTAGAGCAAAACAAGTCAAAGTCTACTTATAGCAAAGTGAAAGCATTTAAAAATATTTAGTTTCACAGAGGTTGCTATTCAAGTTTCTGCAAAGAAACATTTAAAAAAATTCGGTTTTTTTTAAACGGCCAACAAACTTTATTCAAAAAGCTAGCAAGGAGCTAGCAAACAAAATCCGAGATACAAAACCGAAAAAAACCCAACATAATATAAAACACCAAAATCCGAGAATTATCCCATCCTAGCCGAATCAAATCTGCCCCAAGCTTGCCAAAACATATCCGTCATCCTGCCCCGATTCATTATCCACAGATAGCTCATAACTTTAATCTCATCGATGACTTTCCGAACCGAAATCTGTTTTTGGTTAAAAATGTGATAATTCCTAACTTTCCAAATGCTCCAAAAGGTCGTCAATATAACCCCATAAAAAGCCTTCCTTACACGAGAACCATTCCTTGTCGTCAAGTGAAAATTAAGCAAGTCTCGAACATGGAAGGCGAAGAAGCATGGAACTTGACATCATGCAAAAACAACCTGCCAAACCTCCATAAAAACTGGGCACCCGGTGAATAAATGGTCTACTGACTCCACATTCGACTCACAAATACTACACAATTGCGACCCAACCTGGATATTCCGCCTCAACAACGCGTCAGTGGTTGGAAGACGGTCCAGAAAAGCCCTCCACGCAACAACACCAACTTTTTTAGGAACCCAATTGCGCCACTCAAAAGAGGACACCGGTAAAACATTAGCCGCTTCAAAAATACAATTCTTAACATTACGAACCAAGAAACCTGTCGACCCACCCACTGTCCAAGTCAAGGTATCGTTTTACCTGGAGGCATCGATACATCAGCTAACATAGAGGACAGATCATCGAACTCAATCTGCTCATCATCCGAGAAAGAACTTCTTCTCCAATCCCATGAGAACTGTGTGGCCTGCGAAGAAGTCGACATCCGGTCCGAAAATACTCAACAGTTATTCTTTTCCAATGCAAAAAGTAGAGGAAACTTATCCTGAAAAAAAAATCGGTTATACATCAATTATACCTTACCTACAGTACTTTTTTATTTATTATTACTATTTATTGTTATATATTAAATTATTATTATACATCAATATGAATATAAATAAAAAATATATATTAAAAAAGTAAAGTATTCTAAAAATTGATATTCTTTCCTTAGAAAAGATATTTATTATTTAATATGATAAAATACGAATTATATTTTATCTTTTTAAGTCAAAATCGATCCGATTTGACGTACTAGATCTTATTTTGGCCTAGGTTAATCGCGTTTGATCGATTCCTAGTAATTCGACGGGATTGAAGAAACTCGTCTCAGCAACCTACATTATAGCGATTACTGGAGAAGTACTCGGCCTCCGAAACCTTATTTTACAACAGTAATATATTATAATATCCTAAAAATAAACACGTTTTGGTAAAGAGTAAGGCATTTTATTATAATTAGCATGATTGATTTTGTTTTGTAATTTTTAAGATAAGATACGAAATTCAAGTACGATTGTGCTTATTTTATCTACGTCTGGGCAAAAATTTTACCCTAAAGGCCAAGGGTGTGGACTTGATGACATGTTTATGACCACGTCGGGGAAGTAGACATGTCATCATTTGTCACAACCACCGACCCCACCCTGGGAGCGGGAGCCGTGAGCCAGTCAGGTGGTACCGGTGTTTATTAAATTTGCAGCAGAATAAATCATTAGAATCGTAGTTAGGAAATAATTTTAGAGTTTGTAAAACACCAAACTTTTTAATATAAAACAAATAGGCTAAAACCCATATTCTATTCAAATTTTTTTACAGGGATAAAACCTATTTGACAAGACATATATTTCTTCTTTTATTCAGGTAACTATAGTCACTTTATTTAAGTCTTTAGTGCTCTATAGCAGGCTTCTATTACCTTCATAATAAGTTACTAGAAACGCGCTTGAAAACATTTTATCAGCAAGAAATACTGGCGAGTTCATTCCATTTCATAAAAAGACACATTGTTATAACTTCACAGTATCAAGGGGAATTACAATGTTTATATCTATCAATTATTCAACACAGTATACGACTGACGAAAATCCCATGTGCTCGTGGTCATATTACTTTGGGTCTTGTCACCCAATAATAACGGTTATTGTCACACCCTTGGTGACTAGGAACTAGTAATGTATACAAAACCCCAACTACCGCCAATAATTACATAATACAAAGACTTAATCACTGTAAGTATAACTGAAAACATTTAGAGTTTTGTAAAGCAATTTGATAAAAAAAAAAAAAAAAAAAAAGAATGAGTCACTTTAGACTTTAGGGTTTAACTAAAAGCCTCCTGGTAACATTTCTTGGTATAATTCCTGAGTTCCTAATAAAATATACAATGCACGCGTGTTAATGTAATAACCCAACTCAAACTTTATCGATACATCACGAGATCAAAACCCCAACATAGTTAACAAAGTGTAGCCTTATACAGGCAGCACCTTGACATTCGTTAGTGGGTTCAGGATCGATCGGACAGGGTATCGAATCAGTAATTAGAGGTTAAAACACTTACAACGGGGCAGAGTTTCGCAGGTTTAGGGGAGGGGTGTTGTAAGAAAACGGAGATACGAGAGAAATTTTACGTCAAAAATTGAACGTAAATGTGCACAGGCTTCTGTCCCAAGTTGTTGCTGATGTGCGATTAAGTGTCGTATATATTAGGTGTATATTTTAAGCCCTTTTTAACACTTATTTTAGCCAAGTTTTAAATTTATAAAACACGATATTTCACTAACACTAAACACACATATGGGCAAGTGCACCCATCGTTGAGTGTAGTATAGCGTTGGTAAGATACCGAGGTCGTCCAAGGACACAAGAGCTTTTAATACCGGTTTATCCTCAACGTCTAACCAAAGTAAAAAGTTTAGAAAAATGTTTTAAGCTAAGAAAAAATAAAAACTAACTAGAATGCTGAAAATAAAAATAAAATAAAAAACAGATAGACAAGATGAATCACTTGGTTCCGACTCGTATCTAGTATAACCTTTGATTATTTCCGCACTTTTGCCCATAATTAAGAGATTATCTTAGTTATTGTAGTAGGCCCCTCTTTTGAAGGTGACGTTACCCTCACCCCAGTAGTTTGAGTCAGCAAGGATACAATCCTAAAAGGGTGGATTATTGGAAGATAATGAATTAAGTTATTAATGCAGTATTGTGGTAGGCCCCGCTTTTGGCGGTGACGTTACCCTCGGCTAAGTAGTCTGAGTCAGCAGGGATACAGTCCTAAATAGCCGGGTTATAGTATTAATAATAGTTAACTTATGAGGGGGTCAAAGAGTTTGGACCCCCGCCATCCAATACCGTGAAGCATTGAAGGAGGTCCTACTAAATTTGACCCAGGTCCATTGCAGGACCTCTAAACGCTGAACAATGGCAAGACCTTTACCAAACCGTTCCCTTAACCCCCGACCAGGTAGCCAACATACCTCCATATAGACCGTGGAGATATGAATGGTGAAAATCCTTTATTTTATATAGACAGTAAAATAATGCCAAGACACCACGGACAAATGATAAGGAAAGATCACCTTCAACATAAGTAACTAGTTATTAAAGTCATTAATACAAAACCAAATAAAAAGTGCAAAAGATTAGAAATAAAAAGTATTATACTAGACACTTTGTCTTCACCAAGTGATGTAAGAGACTTAGGCAAACATGGCCTTGATTGTCAAGAACTCTTACGATCAATCTTGGATCCCGAGACGACTCACACACTCTACGATGGACAATGGATGATGGTGGTGGATGATGGTGTTGTGATGGTGGTGGGTGGTGGATGAAGTGTGAGAGAGGTGGTGTGCCAAGGGATGAGTTGAAATGAATCCAAGCACTCCTATTTATAGGCTGAACAGAGAGCTGGGCACGGCCCCGTGTCCGCTGGGCACGGCCCCGTGCCTGTCTGACACTCTCTCTCCTCATTAATTGTAATTCGCAATTACAATAAATGCGCCTGCTGTACTTTCGACACGCCCCCGTGTCCGCTGGGCACGGCCCGTGGTGGGCAATAGAAGCTTCTATAGGTTTGTCTTTTCTGCTGCTTCTTGGGCACGGCCCCGTGCTGGCTGAGCACGGGGCGTGTTCAGTCTTCTGACTTCTTTATTTTGCTTTGGAAGGTGCCGTTGAGGGGTCGGGCAGTCCACTAATGTTCATTTTCTTGTATTTATGTTGGATTTAGCTGTCTTTTTGCTTCTTTTGCGTTTTTGAGCTCATTTAATCCTGAAAATACAAAAGGAAGACAAAAACACTCTTTTTCCAATATTAGTACTTAAAAAGGGTTAGTTTTATGCCTTATTTGATGTAATTTATATGTTGCATTTTACACACATCAAATACCCCCACACTTGAACTTTTGCTTATCCTCAAGCAAAACTCTTTAATATGTGGCTTACACTCCCAAATGGAATAGGTAGAAGAGAAGGTTTTGGGCTTGTCGTAGAGTGTCGGGATATCCAAGATCTTTTTGGGTTTTATTTTTATTTATTTACACTCCTATTCGTAATGATTTATTTAGAACTTTTCTTAGGAGAAATTACTTATTTGGGCATAACATGCCTTTTTAAAATTCCATTTATATACAAGTTCACATACCTCACGGGAGAAATCACTCACACTCGGCCGAAGGTGTATTTTTAGTGAATCACTCGAGAGCGGCATGGAACTTATTCCTACCATAGGCTTGCCAAGCAATCAATCCTCCTCCTTTTTAACTTTTATACCTTTGTAAATATCAAGAGGACTTTGTGGGTTAAGGGTTAGGCTTGGGTTAAAGGTAGGTGGTTGGGTTAGTGGTTAGTAGAAAAAGGGCGAAAAAGCGTAACAAGTGTCGGTTTTCGTAAGATTTTCTATTTTTGTAACTTTTTATTTTGATGAAGCTTTTATTCAAACAAAGTTATTTTTGATGAACTTGTTTGTTTATTTTCTTTTTGCTTCATCAACAACACACATTTTTTTTTTTCATACGAAAAACCGAACTTGTTACTAAAACAAAGGGTTAAAAATAAAAAGGGTTTTGGTGGGTAAAAGGGTTTTTTTTTTTTTTTTGTTTGGGTGTTGAAATGAAAAGGTTTAGGCTCAAAGGGGCTAACTAGAGGGATTTTTGGGGAGGTGGTAAAAGAAAAAGAAAAAATAATGGTGTAGAAATTAAAAAAAAAAAAGGGTTAGTCCTAATGCCTCCATCATTTACTTACTCGGGTTTAAGTTGATAAGGACCGGGAATGTATCGTCATGGCAAGTTCTAGAGTCGTAAGAACCAAGCGGCTATTCACACAAAAAACGAAAAATGAGCATTTAGTTTTAATGATATGTAATTGTGCTCAATAAAGGCTCAAAACTCACTTTTGTGGGAATGGGTTTTTATGTGATCAAGTATATATAATCAAAATTTAACTAAGTTTGTCATGCCTTTTCATAATTTTCTTATGTTGGTTCTTTTTATCACTACGCTATTGGTTGTAAATTTGTAAAAATATAACCTTTTTGAGAACTTGAATTTCCCGAGTTAAACCTAGACAAGTAAAAAAAAGAAATTTTTGAAAAAAATTTGGGGTGATTAGCGGTTCCAATAGAGTTTTGTGTAAGGCTTGTATTTAGGACTTGCAAAATTCAAGGTTTTAGCATTCCCCCCACACTTAAATTACACATTGTCCTCAATGTGTCCCAAAAAATAAATTTTTAGGTTGATTAGATGTGTACATAGGTGGAAAAAGCAAAAATTTTGTGTTACTGGCAGCCTGGACACGGCCCCGTGTTGAGTGGGCACGACCCCGTGTTCAGGTTCCAGTAATGAGACTTACAGAAGGTGGACACGGCCCCGTGTCCACTGGACACGGCCACGTGTCTGACAAAAATCTGCAGGACAGAAACCAAACAGCAGGTCTAAGAGGTGAGCACGGGGGAGTGTTGGCTGGACACGTCCCCGTGTGGACAGTCTGAAAGCCTGAAAAACAGGTTTCTTCCTCCGGTTTTTCCATCCTGGCCCTATAAGTGCTGAGACTTAGCATTCCAAGCCTCGGTTTGTACCTGTTTCATTACTTAATACCACACCAAGCAACACAAACATCCTAAATTACCATAGTTAATTGTTCCAAGCATAAAGTAAAAGAAAAAGAAAAATAAAATGCAGAAAATAGTTAGGAAAAGTAAATTGTCTAACACTTGGCACGCAGGCCATCAATTGTTCAAGATTGCAAAGGGTTAACCTGGGGAGTCATCAATCAACCGCTTCCTCCTATGCTCCTCCCGCCTACTCCATAGCATCATCATTATCATCGTCATCATCCCCTCCATGGCGTGCAATGTGGTCTCGTATGTATCCGACATCGTCTTGTATCTCGGATAGGTTTCTCTCAATAGCTCCGACCCGGTGGTAGGTGTTGCTCGCCATGTTATAGGTGTTCCGAGTACACATGAGGTTTTCCTGCAACAAATCATGCAAACTTTGAAAATTAGGAAAACCACCTCCCGAGGAGGACGATTGGCCCGGATCACCGTGGGGTTGGTAGTGGTACTGATGATGTTGCGGAGCTGGGAGGACAAGCGCTTCCTGCGGGTTCCATGCATGACCTTGCATCCTTTGAAAGGTTACCGTCCCGTCTTCTGCCTCATAAATTAGGTTCATTGAGCGGCATATGTGAATATCCACCGTTCCCGACCATGGGCTCCTCTCAAATGACCTCGGAATGTGGGCGAAGTGCTTGAAGAGACGGTGCACCCATCCCCCGAAGAAAATAGGGGTTGGTGCACTAACAAGGCGGTTGTGATGCATGTTTCGGAGCATGAGGAACGGAACATCGAGCGGCCTGCGGTTGTGAATGCAATGGAGGACAAGCAAATCTCTTAACCCAACGACGCCACCACTGTCATGTCTTTGGCTAAGAGAGTAGCCGAGGAGCCTATGAATGTATCTGTATAGCAGATCCCTTAGCTTGGTACTCTTAGTGCTGCTCGGATTGTAGAATCCTTCCCCAATCTGAGCCCACATGGCTTGGCGCTCGTTGTCTTCAATCTCTCTCAATCCCCCTGTATTTTCTTCGTTTCCCGCATCCTCTTCCGCATACAACCCGATAATCGACCCGAATTGTGCCATGGAGATCGAATACCTCGTCCCGCCACACCTGAATGACACCCCGTCATTATCGAACGGGTCGCACCTTGAAGTGAATGCAAAGGTGCTGTAGAATTCCAAGGTGCATTCATGGACGGAACGGAGTCGGGTTGTTAGTGCGACTCTGAGTGGTCCCGTGACAATGTTGTTGAAATGGTCAATTTGATTCACCATGGTTAGCAGTTCTGTGCAAGCCTGCCTCGGGTGTTCCTCCGGCCTTGTTTGAAGAAGCTCGTACCGAGCTCTTGCATCTAGCTCATTGGCGTTGAATCTTGTAAACTTCCTGGCCATCTGCAAGAATACACCAAAAGTTAGCACGAATCAGAAATGTTTTCGGACAAAACTGCAAACAGCGGGCTGGACACGACCCCGTGCCCAGCGGACACAGCCCCGTGTCCAGAGGTCTGTTACTCAAAAACTTCATTTTTCGACCCGGTTTTGAAAACTTGAAAATTTTTGGTCCAATAGGTGCGGTTTCCCCCGAAAATGAAACCCTAAACACCGTTTTTCCCAAAATATCCCGTTTACCCCATCAATTTTATCTTTTTCGGTTCAAGAACAAGGGTTTGGGGTTTTTGTAAGAAATCGGGTGAATATTTGAAGAATCTAAGTGTATTTACTTTCCTTAACACTAATCTAACTAAATGCAAACAGATTTAGGTAAAAATTTTAGGTTCGATTCGGATGAACTTCAAGAACCCTAGATTTTCCCCAAATTTGTGGTGTTTTAACTACATGCAAGTAACTAATCTAACTACTAAGATTGATAGAATCATACCTTGACGTTGTTAGATCGATAGGAGACGTCGAAATTTCGCGAAAAATCGCCTGGAACCAGAGCTTTTGTGGGGAAACGGGGCGTGTGGAATGAAGAAACTGTTTTGAAAAAGGGGTTTTATCCCGTCTGCAGCGCGAACACGGCCCCGTGTCCAGCGGACACGGCCTCGTGCCGAGCGATATATATATATATATATATATATTTTTTAGTGCTCGTGTGAGTGCCCCCTCTTCCCATAAGCTATGGTTAGAAAACTTACCGCTTTATTTTGTCGTCTCAATCGTTCGTAACTTACCAGGCATGATGTTTTTATTCTTCCACCGTTTGAAGCGAGATTTCTTCTTCCTCATCCTCAATAAATCCTTGATAGAGTTTCAGCCGTTGGCCAT